>OV815304.1:13875000-15165000 GCA_929108375.1 Gymnoscelis rufifasciata
ATAAAACAAATACATGAGTGTTCCCAGCTGAGAACTAACAATTTCCCAGTCTAACCAATCTTAGTAGATTTTCCTCGCTTTAAGGTCGTCCGCGCTCGTCGTAAAAACAGTCCAGGTGTTTTAAGACTCCTAATTATAACAGTAGCATAATGTACTGTTACCGATTTCTTGCAGTATCAATGATCTAAAAACATGCCATCAGTTTATTTGGAGCATTCTCAAGACCACTGACGCCATTACTGTTCCAAGGTTGTCTGGAAGAAATTGTTTTAAGCAATAGAGCGCCCACAACGCATTCTAGGTTTAGTTTTTATTTTCTCATTGTATTATTTCTTTGTTTGTATTTTCTAGTATTTTATATCGATCTATCTATCTAGCCATTCAAAAAAAAAGAAGTAGACTTAAGCTCAAAATAAACAAACTACTTACCAATAGGTGTCGCCTGCATCCATCCTGGTGCCCAACCAGCTCCAAGTCCTTTCTGCTGGCGTGCCAACAGTTGCACTGTCAGGGCATATGTCAGCAGCATCACCCCCAGTGGTATGTAGAAGGAGATGATGGATCCAATGGCCTTGTAGATCGGATCTGGTATGTTGCAAATGCCGTCTGTGAGAACGGATTCTGCATTCTGTGAAAGGTGAAGGTATATTTTATAAATTTGATTGAACAATTTTAAACATCTAACTCTCCTTTAGTCACTTTTGTATTGTTTTATTTTGGTCTGTAATAAAGTTTTCTATTATTATTATGGAAAACTCAGATTTAGTCTGCTCGTCTTTCGTAAAAATTCGGTATTAACTTGAAAGTACACGGGCCTAGGCCAAGTACTTATTTATGCAAGTACAAGTGAAGAGAGGTGAGCTTATTATTATTATCTATAAAGTGTTGCTCCCGCCTTATTCGTGCTTTATGGTTTGTGTCCATCCCAAGGTTGCCCGGAAGAGAGCGCTATCAGCGATAAAGCCGCCCATTGATTCAAAATTTTTGTACATTTTTATCTTTTTTGTGTTTTGTTGTATGTTGTGTTCAATAAAGAGTATTGTATTATGTTGTCAGTGTTAACATATGGATCCGAGACCTGGTGCTTCACTGCAGGTATAATTTATAGGCTCAGAGCGCTCAGCGAGCTAAGGGCAGGGCTATGCTTGGGACTTCTCTGCGGAATCGAATCAGAAGTAAGAAGATACGTTAGAGAAGGTCAGCGACATAGTCACTCTGATTAGTTTGTTGAAGTGTTAATGGGCAGGCCATGTAGCTCGTAGAACCGATTGCCGTTGGGGCAGAAAGGTTCTCGAATGGAGACCGCGTGGTTCGGGAACTCGACTTCGGACGTCCAACAACAATATGGACAGATGATTTGGTGAAAGCTGCCGGTTCACGGTGGTTGCTTAATAATGTTTTATAATAACATATTTATTAATAGAGAATATTTGGATAGAAGCACTTTAGTTGTCTCTAAATAAATATGTTAGTTATGCGGCCATGTAAGTAGGTACATAGTTGCATTTAGTTACAGATGGCAGATATTATATATGGCCTTTGTGGTATACAAGATCTTGCGAACAATAATAATCCATCAAATAAATCATGAATTAACACATAATCAATTCAAAAGATAGGTCAGAGTTTGAGTCTTGAAATCGGGTATTTTTAAAGTAAAGTATGTATTGATTTTTAGAAAGAACTTATAAAAAATATCTGATACTGTGTTTTAAAACAGCAGCATGTAATTTATCAATATCATTGACGTCACGAGACGCATTGGCTAAGTTTTTTTTTTTTTTTTTTTTTTTTTTTTATGATTTATAAGTCTTCATTTGACCACAATCTCACCTGATGTAAAGTGAAGATGTGGTCTAAGATGGGACATGAAGACCTAGAAGGTATGGCTTCTCCGGACTACATTACGAAACACGAAATAATCGCTTCACGCACTGGCCCAGCCCGGAGGGTGGTGACAAGCCGCGGCCGAAGCCTACCACCAGAGACTGTTCTTAGCACCACCCGGAGGTCACGTGTAAGGATTCAGAGGGTTACCACTTACGGACGTGAACAGACAAAACCTCCAAAGCGGGAGCTCAGTCGTCTTTTATTCCGAAGGTCAAATAAATAAATAAATAATAAGGTCAGGATCAAGATCAGGTCAAGGGTCAAACCCCGCCGCGCACCGCTAGATTTTTCTGGTGAAGGCAGATATCGTGAGGAAACTGGGGTGTTCTGAGAGCTTGGAATAGTTTGATGGATATGACAATACTAACTCATGCACTTGCTCAGCGTGGTTAATTAAGGCCTACTATCTTTTGTCATGAGAGAAGTCACTGTGTCCCAGCAGAGGAGACGTAAAGGGGCTGAGTATTGACAAGAATTTATTTCATCTTTTTACTATTCTGTAGCAGAAAAGGTAAAAATAATGTTCTTTGGGGCAATTCAACTTAACACGACAAGAAGCACATGGAACTCAAGCACTCAAGGACATGAAAACCTACTTATATCTTTATGAATTAAGTAACTAAAGTTTTATGTTTTATATGATGAAAGAATTACTTTATGCTAAACGTCTCAAAATATAATAACCATTTAGTTATGTACAAGGAAACTGGTACAAAGTTCGCCGCTGCTATAATATAAAAACCCGCTGTTCGGGTATTTTCGTCCAATTTTCAATCAGAAGCGTTAAAACAAGAAATTCTTGCCTCACATTCCAACCCAAGCTATTTGGGGCATCAAGCATAACTACGAATAAATGTAAAATCCTCTGTAATCCCCAAAACCGAGCTACCATTAGAGAAACCATTCCAGTATCTCCCAACAATGGTATTCAGCATTAATTAAAAGGAAACCACCAGCGCCTTTAGCGCCTATGAGCTCGTTACAATTGATTCAAAGGCGCTGCTTTCAATTAAATTCATTCGAATATTGTACTGGTAACTAGACATTGTTCGGTTCAAGGTATGTGTAATTTATAGACTTTGACTGTGTCGCACACGAAATAATTATACTGGATTGAAAAGGGCAGTGGTCCAACTGCTCCATCACACTAGTTGGACCACGAGGCTGTGGTCCACCTTTCTGATGGACTACATCATTGTTTGAGATTTCCGTGTCTGGTCTAACTTGACTGCAAACGTATTTGTATTTTTCTCTATAAATTATATTATTGTTCTAGTGGTCATGAATTTTGATAGTTTGGGAAATGTTTATTATTTTTATTCACGCTGCTGAGAATGATATTTGGAGTATTTATTGTACATGGTTTTAATTACAACTTGATACCTCTACACGATCTCTGAAAATAATATGTCTTGAAACATGGACAACGTAATTATGCTATTGCAACGGGGGTTTTTAAAAAAACTACGGAACCCTAAAAATGGGTCTATTTTGGGAACAATAGCAAAACTGTTATAATCCAATTAGGTAGGAATAGTAATAACACACTCCAACAAGTTTAACATCTAGTTTTATGTTTAGTAATAAACTTGGTTATCCGTAAAAAAACGTTGCCAGAATTTAGGGTAAGCTTCACATATTTATAACATAGACTTGGCGATAAATAAAAACGGATTTGTAGAAAATTTGCTGTAAAACATTCAGTGAAGACTATTGGATGTTGACCCGAAAAACTAATTTAAATCCGAGGATCGGTCGAAACAGTTATTCTAGAATCAACTAAATATTTGTTTTGCTTAATCATATTTTTCAACAATATTTTCCTGATTCCTCAAAGTAAATTCTTTACTTTGAATCGTTTTCGAAAGATATTTTAATATTTTCCACCCATGCAAATTAAGGCCATACAAAATACTTGTCGCTGTTGATGGCATAGTTTCCAAACAACTAATCCGTCCGCTTTATCGTCAATAGGTTGGTAACGATGACGGAACGTCAGATTAGTGCTGTTGTTGGCACCAATGAGAATTTTAGGACCTATTTAATTCGATAGTCGGTTCCTATTTTGAAACGAAAAAACCTAATGTAACAACAAACGTTCAGCTCCTTAAGTGACGAGTAATGACATTCCCGTTTATTAAACTAAGGTAATTAGGGTTTACTGCCCAACTTTGCCGTTTGACCACCGGATTGCCTTTGTGTAAGGCTCGGCGCAAACGGGCTATCAACAACAAACGCAGCGGTCGCGCGCTATAACAGCGCCACAATGGCCTGTATTGGCCACAAGAACTAGCGTGTCGCGAATACTAGAAAGAAAAGAAAAAAAGAAAACACATTTTATTTAGGACACAAAAAAATAACAATAACATTAAAAACTCACAGATAGTGACACAAAAAGGCCTTCAACTCAGCATGTGCTATTTTGACAAAGCTACTGTAGGTACAACTGTAGCGACTGTATGTATCAAGTGGCCGCCACCGACCACGACCACGCATGTGACCCGCGTTTAATAAAGAAATGTATGAAAAAACGTTTAAAGTGCTTGTGGACCACCGGTCGCTGTAGTCGGTAGCCCGTTTGCGCCCGGCCTAATAGCTAACTCAAGCCATTGGCGAGGCAAAACATAAGTTTACAATGCTCACGCGGCAGCTCAAGGCTTGCGTGGTCGTGGATCTTAAACCAAAGTTACACCTAGATTAACGTTTTTTATTTACAACGCATTTTATGTTATCGAGTTTATGACGCTATAAAATACGCTAAGGGCACTGGAAGCGTCGAACCCATTTTGGGTTATGATCATCTTTTCAATTTCACATAACCCTCAGAATTTCAGCACTAAAATTAGTTCGCACGTTGGGGCTGTTGTGGCTGACGTAATAAGTTACCGTGAAATTATATATTTGCCTTTACTCTATTTTAAGCTATAAGTACCATCATTTTCCTTTCACATTTGTCAGTATATTTTTTTATGATTATCGTACGTATATTGTAGATGTTGTATGATATAAAAGACAGATTTTGTACCAAAAGCATATTATGTATTTGTATAAGAGTGCTTTAATGTTGTCTCATTCAACAGCACAGAAAAATAAATGTGTAATTTAGTTTTTCATATAAAAAAACTAAATTAATAAGATAAAAAATTAAACTGTATATAAACATAGGGTAAAAAAGTACAAATAATACGAAAATATACGCATTTAGTTATTATAACTGCGTCGCTATATTAACGCCCTCGAATTACACGTTAGGTACTATGATTTATTGTTACTTTTATAAGGTTAAGCATTTCATAATAAGCTATGAATAAAATGGCAGCGCTGCCATTGGATGGGCAATTCCCATAAAATCCCAAAGCATCACATAAAAAAGTACAATAAAAGTTATTTATGTACTTAATTTTTTTTTTATTGTTTTATTATATGTATAACTGTTGACTTACACGGAACCCTCGGTGTATAAGTATATCATACTTATCGGCTTAATTTAATTCTGCTTGCCATTCCTCAAATTGTTTACCAATGCAAAAATTTAATTATATCATGTTTCAGCTAATCTAATCGGTGAAAAGGCATAACATATTTGGAAATAAACATGGCTCAGAATACACCGGAATGTTTATTCAATTCGTTGTAAAAGAATGTAGAATGTTAGAAATGCAACCCAACATAAATCGTTTGTGTGTGTCTGTTTAATAAAATAAGGATTGTGAGTGTTGTGAGTACTTTTGGGCCTGACGCTGCGTTATGCGGAAACTTGTATGCATATTATATGTGTTATGTCGCAAGGCCCGCGACGGATCACTTCTGTACGTGTTTGACATAAAAACGCGCCCGTACCAGGCCTTACGCGATTTTTACATTACCCCACACCACGCTGCGTAGCGCGTAAATGCGTGTTTTAACGTTGCTTGTATCTCTGTTAGTGTAAATCAAGCAACACAAGCATTATAACGTGATGCAAGGCAGTGTGATAATCGCCTAATGGATTTATTTATTATGGAACTATACATAGATAAGTGTATGTATAAATCAGATAATCTTTAAATAAATTTGTTTGTTTAAAGATTGTTTGTCGACCTCTGTGGCTCCGTGGGCGTAGATCCGCCTGAGGCGCAGGAGGTTGCGGATTCAATTCCAATTTCTACGATCGTAGAATTGTAGATCGTAGAGATCGTAAAATTTCGTTCTACAATTTCTGGTTTCGGTTCTGGGTATTTTTTATGTATCATGTGTATGTAAATATTTACAAAAAAATGTATCTATGCAGTATATCTCAGTCACCTATCCATAGTACAAGCTCTGCTTAGTTTGGGATTAGGTGTACTGTGTGAATAGTCCGGAAATATTTAAATATTTATTTTATGTCTAACTAAAGCACCTACACACCTACTTACTATATTTCTTAATACTTGGTGATTTTGCGGCCAGTAATGAAACGCAAGTACACCGACAGACTAAATGCTTACTAGCACAAATTGCTAAGATCCGATCATTGTGAGTGAGGGAGGCCTATGTCCTGTAGTGAACTTCTTTCGGCCGAAACGATCGGAGGAATGAGACTTCTAAGGTTTTTAAGAAATTGAACATAAAAACAAAATATTTTTCAAAGTTTGATTATGTATGGAATAACAGAGAAATTATTCTGCCATTTTGTCCCTACCTAGAGCGACATTAAGCTAAGACTATTTTATTTTTGGTACGTACATTCATTTTGGTGCGTGGGTGCAGCAAATTTGTTTATTTATTTTCAAATGTTACGTGTGCTTTGTAGTTTTAATTCTCTGGTTTCTGTTCTGTACTTGTCGTGCCAAATAACATTCTTATGCAAATATTATAGAATAACTGTCTTAGCTAGCATTAATTTGTCTCTTTCTAACATACATACACAAATGTCAAAGTTAATGATAAGGACAAACATAATTTTATGTAATAGGTAAATAAATACGTCGTATAGAGCAATACTACATAATAATAGCCTATGACATTTTTTTTCGGAATAATAATATAGTTTTCAACCATAGAGCCATTTCTATACAAAATGTTTTCATAAAGCTTTACCGTTTATATCTCCGCTTACGAGAGATGGAGACCATCGTATACATGAAAATGTGACCGTTCTGGAGATTTAGGTGTTATGTACTTAGAGCGTGAAAGCTTATGATAAACTATCCTTTTATCCCATTGATATATTAATAGTAAAGGAACTTGTTATTCTTATTTGGTTGAGCGATTTTATGGACAAGCGTTTTCAGGGATTTTTTCTTGATTTATAACTTAAATCTTATTTGGATTTGTTAGTAATAAAATGTTTTAAAATAAACGCTAATTACACTATTCATTTTGAAAACGGGTTTATTCACGAATATTGTTACAATATACATTTATGGAGAGATATACATTTATACTACAAGTGCGAGTACAGTCAGGCGGCGGATGAGCAGAGCGTTTTATTTTTGTTAATTTTCCTTCACATTTGTTAATGCGGTTTTGTTTTTTACTTTAGATCACACCATAAAAATAAAATCGTGTCCTTTATGAAGTGCAAGCTAAATGTAGGATTTCAATATTTTTTATACTGATTAAATTACTGATTAAAAATAGTTAAACAAAAAATCTTGAGAGGTGACAGGGACACCCGGATGGAACGAAGTTCCTTTCGATTAATTAGTGAAGGAATTGTAATAAAAAATTTTTTTCAGATGTATTTTGTACTAAATATGATGATATGTTTAACTCTGGGGTTTAATCCTTATTGTTCTGGGTGTTTATTATGTACACTAAAAAGAATGTACGTCTAATATAATTAAATTTATCACAGTTACACATGCTTAGAGCTTACAATGGGGCAAGATGTTGTGTGTGTTTTTCCGGAAATATTTATTTATTTTAATTACCACCCGCGGTCTCACAGACACTCGTGAACATATTTTTGTAAATAACTCAAAACTCTCGCTATTTTACACGTGTGTCCATGAACCTTCTTTCTGCACGTAAAATACCGCCTCTTTGCTCATCGAGGTCACACATGCGTTATTTTGTCGTTGGTGAGTAAAAAGATTTTGTTTGTGGTCTATATGACCGCACGTAGGTAGTTACGTGACTTTTTCATGAAATTCTCTTTTGTTTTAGTGAAATATAAAGAACGGTGAGTATCTAACAGTTTATTGTGCGATGGCTAAAATATGAACTTTTAGACGATGATAACCGAACGGAGACATTTGTAGTGACGTGTAGTGCGATTGGAGATGTTTTTGTTCCAACAATCTGTTGATTTTGAAATATTTGGTAAACATTTTTTATTGTTGTTTGAAAAAGTAAAGGCTCCAATGATAGTCAGTCATTTTATTGGTATTAATTCATAATTACATGTCAAATAATTGATGCTATAATAAATTAAAATTAAAAAAATAATCAGGTATAATATAAAATAATCCAAATTCATTGAAATATAAAGATTAAATTTACCTCTTATGTACGTAATATATAAATGGTCAATAGTATTTATACAATAATAACAAAAATAACAATAGTTATAGTAGTAAACTACAGTCAATTTATATTTAAAACATATTACTGTTTTAATTAGAATCCTAGATACTGAAATGTTATTTACTTTGTCGATATCATTGCTTAACTTTTATTCATAAAATAGATTGATCATTATTGTATGGCCATGGGACATCCTGTATACGAGACCACTATTTTAACACTCACGACTAATCACGGAAACTCAGAAAGTCTTGAAACTTGGCAGGTTTTTTATGAACAAAACTCCATCCCTTAGGGGTGAAATGGTGGTTCGATGTTTTTAGAAAGTCCTATGTTTTTGAAGTAATAGACTTAAAAAAGCGCGTACGAAGTCGCTGGCGCTCAATAAAATAAATAAATATAATAAATATTTCCGGACTCACACAGCATCGCCTAACCCCAAACTAAGCAGAGCTTGTACTATGGGTGTTAGGTGACTGATATACTACATAGATACATTTTTTCTTTGTAAATACATACATATGATACATAGAAAACACCCAGACCCGAAACCAGGAATTGTAGATCGTACAAAATCTGATCCCCCGGGAGGAATCGAACCCGTAACCTCCTAATACCTAAGATTAATCCTTTTGGTAAGAAAATCAAAAACGAAATTTAACCAAAACAGCTTTATCTATGAAATATAGCACTTACATAAAACCATATCAAAATAATCTAAATATATAAATTATAGTCACTATTCAGATCTATAACGGAATATTTACTTTGATAATTTATTGTCTTTAGATTTTCCCGATAATAACTAAAATAGTGTTTGTAACCATGATAGTTACAAATGCTAAAATATTGTCATGGAAAATTGCCAGAAATCTGATTACTTTAGATTAGATAATATGTTTTCAAAGACGTTAATTGTTGATAACTGACGTAAATAGTTGATAACTAACTTACATTTTCAATGCTCATTATTAATAAGTAATTACTGATTATCCAACTAAACGTTTTCAGAGTAAAACAATCGGCTCTATTGCTAAGTTACCAATGAAAATAGTCCATAAGATTGAAGATACCTAAAAGTAAATAAAGTCGTTATAGTTGCCATCTTAGCTGTAACACGCTCAATAAGACGGACATAAGCCTAGGTACAACTCAAAGATTATTATTCGGTTCGAAGCGACCTGCATCCACAGTTTGTCCCATGGACAATTCCAAGTCATCCATCGAGTTGGTGTACTTTCTACACTGCGTCTGACGACTGTCTGTATCCGTTAGAGAAACCTTCGGCCATCTGGTTAACATACTAAATGGCCTACCAACCGCCACATTTATAAGCTTATCCGTTTGGATATGTTGGTGTTGGTATATTTTTACGATTCGAGGTTTTGCTGAGGTTTTTGTTTGGCAAATCCTGTCCAAGTCTGATCCGATATGGATTCAACGAATAATAAAAAGGTACACAGAAATTTCTGTTGCTTAAATATTCATTAAATTCTAAAATTAACTATGCTAAACTCTACTATGAGTAATTCTAGAAATTTACAGCAAATTTGTAACCTTATAACCATTAATTTGATTTTAGTTAAAGTTCGTGAACCTTATTACACTTAATTAAGTAATTTTCTTAGTTAAGTGTGTGGTTTGGTTAGCGTGGGTTGGGAGGTTAATATTGATATTGGAATGTCTGGGAGAAAATTTAATGGTTTTTGCTTTTAAATAACTTTACCATTTAATCCTAATAATATATATATATATATATATATAATATTATAAGCTTTCACGCGAAAACTACTCAACCGATCATCATGAAGCTATGTCCACATATTCTTGGAGGTATTAAGAGTAACATAGGATACATTTTATCGCGGGAAAATTTGTAATTCCGCGGGAGAATCCATTTAAACGCGGGTAACACCGCAGGTCTCAGCTAGTGTTACATATAATACACAATGTACCTACATAATATTAGCTACAGCTTGCAGTAAAATCGAAATAAAATCAACCTGCAACCTTCGAAACCTCAAGCAGGCTTCTTTACGAGACTATTAAATCTATACTAATATTATAAAGCTGAAGAGTTTGTTTGTTTGTTTGTTTGAACGCGCTAATCTCCGAAACTACTGGTTCGAATTGAATAATTCTTTTTGTGTTGGATAGTCCAGTTATCAAGGAAGGCTATAGGCTATATAACATCACGCTACGACCAATAGGAGCAAAGATAAAGTGGTAATTGTGTAAAAAACGGGAGAAACTGTTCATCTTTGAAGCCTTCCGTTGCGTGCGCCGTGAAAACGGTTCAAGATACACAAAAAATATGTTTTAAAGAATAATAGCTCTTTTAATGATCTAAAAACAGTCCGCGATAGTATATGTCTATCTTTTAAGATTAACTCACAAAAACCGTTTTTATGGTACCTAATTTGGTCAAAATAATTTGTTTAATTTGTATCAACATAATAATATTAATCTTTATTCAAATAAATATGTTGTTGGTTAAGAGTACTTCATCCATTATAATAGTGTCACAATGGGCGGCCTTATCACTTAAAGTGATCTCTACCTAAAGTTCTCCGTGGTAAGTAAGGTAAGCGCAGCGTACGTTGTCTACTAGATGAACTGATGATGTCTTAAATAAAGGCGACTACAACGAACTACAAATCTAAGGGTAGTATTAGACCAATCGATCAATCATCTACCGTAGGTCGACTGACGTCAATTGAAGTTAATTAATCGGTCTGGCAGGAACTATCGATCAAAGGATACCGTTGTTCTTACTAATATATCGAATGCCGGTCGATAGCAATATCGATGTTGACTATTCTACCATCGTTCGACGAAACGATAGATCGCTCGGTAATATAAACTATGGCTAGCAAGTGATTTTGGTTTTGGTTGGATGCTGCAATTTTATTGTGTCGTGCGTGTTTCTGGTCATGTGTTTTTGTGGTGTTTATGTGTAGTGGGCGGGCGGGCGGTGCAGTTTCATGATAATTTTGTAGAACCTTGCCAGAAATAAGTGGTACTAACAAAAAGTCGATGAAAACAAAACTCCGAAGTTCCAAAATATAAATGTGAAAACGTAACATACCGTTATGAATACGTACCATAAAATTTGCTTTTGCTTCATATCCTAATAAAGTGAAATATTTAACAGGCCATTTTAAGCCGGGCCCAAATAATGGGCCTCAAAGGGCTGGAAATGGTCCTAACCCTTTATGCTCATAAAAGGTGGTGCGGCTAAACGAGCGACTTTTACGTTGAGCGATATTGAAAATGATGAAAGTACGTGAGAGGAATCGCTACGATTGGGCGTAATGAATGGTCATTCTAATACTAGCGTCTTGCCCCAGTTTTGCATGGGACGAAATTATATGCCTGTTCGTATTTGCTAACCAATATATAATTATTATTCTTGATTGATATAATTAAAATCTACTTAAGTGGTGTAAATCAGTAAGGACTTATATATAAAAAGCTGACTACTACTAAAAGCGATTCGCCAGTCTATAAAATGTTTGCAAAAATTTCAAAAAGTACTGAAAGGCGTTTTGAAGCGGTTTTTAGCAATAGGTTTATATTTATGATTTGTACACGTACGCAGTGAGTGCGAGTGCGAGCACTGGTAATAGGATTTTACATATTTCTTCTTAACTTTTTTAACCATTATTATATGCCATAAGTGAATCCATAATGAACAAATAGAAATTTAATGAGGTTTTATAAAACCAAAATATCGTTTACAAATATTTTTATTTATGATTAAGAATTTGCCCGTGGAAACACTAGCTGCCATGTTATTTCGGCTCGTGATGTCACTTCGTTAGTAAAAAATAAGACTGCTTACAGTATTTAAGATGACAAAACATGGACAACGACATATATATAGAGGTATACGTTATATAGAACACTTTAGAGTGACGTATCGCCACGTCCAATATAGCGGACAACGTTTTTGGAGGTTGCATTTTAATAAATTAATACAGACGTTTCACTTTTGCTTTTCTTCAAAACCTATCCTATATGTATGAAGGTACTTTCATTTTATATTTCCCTAACATGTGTTGAAATACCCTATTGTGTAGAAAATACCATCCAGTAAACACCACCTTAGTGTGAGTCCATCAGAGTGTGTACCATCTTAAGCATCTAATAGTCACAAAGAATCATTTAAATATTTACAAGCCGTATTTGAACAGCAAAACAAGGTTGTGTTTGAATCTAAATAATTAATTTCTCTAAACTGTTTGATCGCTCGTACGCGCCTCGTTAAGGACTGTCTTTACGTGCCGACATGAATTGTTAAACAATTTGTTTGCAAAACTTCGTCTCAGCCGAGTAGCAGATAGTACCAACCATGAATGTGCCGTGGAATGGATTTAACGCATTAATAAGTACGAATCGTTCGAAAATTTCGAAATTGAAGATGTTATTTCAATAGCAAAGTTTCTTCACAAGACTTCGCATTATCAAAGATGTTATTAAAAAGAATTCAGGCTCTTCAATTATTTAAATCCTTAATTATAATCACTTGGGTTTCCCAGAATTATGTCTCATAAATCTTTTATTTGCCTAATAGGTACCTTCTAAAGTTTAAATAAATAGGGTTTTGAGTTTCAAATGTATCAAATCGCAAGCCTTATCGTAAAATGGTACCCAGACTAAAATGGTCAATATTAAGTTGCGAAACAAAATAAACTCCATAATTTTTAAACCATCTTGGTTATCTAAACTATTTAGATTTATAACGGGATATTTGCCATAATTGTTAATCTTTCATTTTCTCGATATTTCGGCACAGTTACATCCCCTGAACTGAAAGCTGCAGCGAGTTGGGTAACCAGTTTTATTGGAAGACAAAGCGGTCTACCATCTTTCTCAATCTTTTATTACGAGTCGTTGCATCACTATAGTTGGAAAATGTATTGGGAATATACTCTGTGTTTTCACTCAAAAAATATATTTAGGTTCAAAGATATATTTTTTTTTTTTTATTTCTCATAAAAACTATTAACAGTTCATTTATAATGAGATTACATATTTTTACTTATTCTATAGAATTTAGCCTCTGGACTTATAAAATTATATATAATCCTTATTAATTTAGTAGAATAAAATAAACAATTAAAATGGCAGCAACAATTTTTGCTTTGATAAGGGTAAATATAGTCCATTTGCGTCATATTTTTAAAGCTTATATTCCTTACTCTGTTTATAATTATTCTAGGTAAACCCTCAATGATACAGTATTTTTTTGATTTATGGGTATTATGAGTTGTGTCTACTGTGAGCCAGTATCAAAATTGAAACAGTTTATATGTCTGTAAAATTAAACGACAGACACAACCTCTCGTATTAAAATAAATGAGACGTAGCATAAAATAGACAAGTTGAGAGCTAGCAGATGGCAAGGGAATAAAGTCAAAAGTCGTTAAACATTCAGAGCCTGCGATTTAAAATAAGTAGACATACATATACCGTAGAATTAGTAGAATTTATAATACAAATGGCAACACTATATTCAGAAATGGCGATGACTATGCCCGTTTATTCGAAATGGACAGTGATTAAAGTGAGCGGCTCTGTTTGTGTACAAATATGTTAGAGATGTGGGTGTTTTGCTCGCATCGTTTAGGAGTGGTGTGGTATCGAAACATGCATGAGTGATTGACAGGCAGTTTGCAGTGCTGACCTATGGCTACTCGGTGCACCGTGTTGTGGCAACACTGTTATTTTTTATATTTCTATACTTAATTATTATATATATTATAGCACAGGAGGCAAAGCCCTAAAACTGCGTTAATTATGTAATACTTTCCTTAGTTTTGATTTGAAATGATTGATTTACCTCCTTAGTATATTTTGTGAGATTGTTTGTGAAGTTGTATATCTGGAACCTACTGAACCGATTTAAATGATATTGAATATTTAGGCTACTTTTTAAAGAGGGAAAATCCAATAAACTCAGGAAACACCGCAGGATACTTAAAATTACTATACATTATATATTACTTATTGCCTGAAAAACGACAAAGTCTACTTTTACTATTTTTATCTGGGAAAAATTACTTAGGTAGGTAGTACATGGTAAAAATCCATTATAACGCGGGTAACACTAAGGGGTACTTAAACGTGGTACAAAAGATTCTTTGGAGTTTGAGAAGGGGGCGGAAAAACATTGTAAGTTTGCGGGAAAATCCATATTAACGCGGATAACACAGGGGGCACAGCTAGTGTTTTATAGTAAAAACAAAGTAAGAATATGTGGGGCTTCGTTTTCACAGTGTGTTGTGTTATAGATAGATAATAAATATAAATTATTTGTTAGGAAAATAAATATATTTTGTTTGTTTGCTTGTATAAATAGAAAGTCTATTTTGGTACTATATCAAAGGAAGTCAGACATTATTTGGTCACGAAAAACAACCATATTTCTTCGAAAATCTAGAAAACACCGAGAAAAGTGAAAAGTAAGTGTTTGATTAAAAGAAATATTTGTAAGGAAAATAAATATATTTTGTTTGATTACTTTTATAAATAGAAAGTCTATTTTGGTACAATATCAAAGGAAGTCAGACATTATTTGGTCGCGAAAAACAACCATATTTCTTTGAAAATCTAGAAAACACCGAGAAAAGTGAAAAGTAAGTGTTTGATTAAAAGAAATATCCAATAATATATATTTGGTAAATCCCCCCATTTTTGACAGTTTTTGCTTATTCTGTATCGGTCAAAGCATGGTTATACTATCTGTTAAAGTAAATTTTAATTTAGAACATAGAGTGTGCAAAGTTATGAATTTGAAATGAAATGAAATGAACGGTGAACGGTCAAATGTCCTTCAAATTCTTACAAGACCTCAGAACATAGATACCAGTTTCCTCACGATGTTTTACCTTCAAACCTACCTTCGTTAAGGCACGTGATTAAGACGCACATAACTTTCACAACATAACTTCGAGAAGAAAAATCTATAGAGTTACGCAGCTTGATTTGAACCCACGACCTTCGTTATGAAAATCGAGTGAGCTCCCACCTAGTCAACATAGTTTATACACAAATGTACATACAGCATGGTTATAATGATGATAGTATTGGTTATATAATATACTAACTGTGCCCCGCGGTGTTACCCGCGTTATAATGTATTTTCCCGCGGAATGACTTTTTCCCGCGGTAAAAAGTAGCCTATATTATTTTTCAGGCTCTAGAGATTCTGTGTACCAAATTTCATTTAAATTGGTTCAGTAGTTTTTACGTGAAAGAGTAACAAACATCCATACATCCATACTTACAAACTTTCGCCTTTATAATAGTAGTAGGATTCAAGTATTCAAACACCTTTGCTTAGACACTTCGAATTCGCCGTGCATCAACTCTCACACTTTATGCATTGCTACACACGATTTGCTCATGTATACCTCTACTGTCTGATTAACAAATACGAAATACGTGCGAGAACCGTGTGCATTTGCGACGCGATTCGTTTGTGTTTCATTTGTTATGAAAGCGCTTTAAACATTGCTTGTGTCTCAAAAAACTCCAATTAGTGGTTTATTATGGACAAGCTGTCTACTCACGGCTTTGTTCGTGTAATAATACCGTCCCTATTACAACACTGACATTTGACGACAAAGAAACAACGATACGGTGGTATTTTGATACCTATAACTATAGTATAGTTTAGACGTTTTTGTTATTATATTGAGGTTATTCACCGAGACACGGGTTGCACCATGTAATTATAATAAGCTATTGGGTGCGTCGAAATGGGATATAAGGCCTGACTCTGCGTTACTCAGGGGCTTACAGAAATGCCCTGCGCTGGCGGCGCGGTTTTAATACAAACACGTAAAAAAAGTGATTCGTTGCAGGGCCGATGTAGCATTTGTAAGGCAGCTTCAGGCCTAAGTTCGTCTTACCACTGTACCACTAACCTTCGAATACTTCAAACTAAGTGGGAGACTCATCGCTGAAGACAGTATCCAGACAAAAACGATTTTAACGGTCACTCGCTTCCTCGTCTTGTTTCTGCCGAACCTCATTGGATACCGAAGGGACAGATACCTGAAATAATTGAGGGACGTGAATAAACTGTTAATTTATTTTTAGTTTTAGTTGACTAACATGAAAAATACACTTCTATCTTTGACGAGTCCTAAGTACACGGTGTAACGAGAAAACAGTTTTTTTACCAAAGAACGCCGTTAAGTTACGTTACGCCATAAACCCTAAAATAAGAGAAGTTTACTGTATATGATAGTAGCGGCATCTGCGCAAAATTTTGCGTAAGAGGGCTATTGGTCACTATTTATAAATGTTTTCAAATACACATTTGAATTAGCATCAGCATGTCGTTAGGACGGCGTCTTTAAATTAGGATTGGGCGGCGTCTTTAAATTAGGATTGGGCGACACGCACAAAAGCACCACTTAGGTACGGAAAAGAGTAATTGGAATTATTTCGGTGTAAATTTACACACACAAGAGGTTGAGACGACTTTTGCGTCCACCACAGCTCAGTAATGCTGTCATGGCCGTCTGCGATCATAGGCCTAATTTTTGCCCATTCTTAAAATAAACCTTTAGAGTTACTGTCCTGTAACCTCTCGTGTCTCCACATTTTCCGTTAAAAACGTGGCACAACAAACCCTATGGTGTATCTTTGGTATTCACTGTGGATAGAGAATTCTGTTGCTGAGAAACTCGTTGATTATATAGGGAACGTGCAGAAACTGTAGGTGACAGCACGAATGCGACAGTCAGAATGTCAAATATTATCATAATTACGTCAAAACTGCAAATCGATGGCACCAGTTGGCGGCACTGTCTATAAATAAAATACTGTCTATAAATAATTGTCCTGTGCCTTGTGTGTCCATGTTTTTCCTGCAGTCTGGGTTATGTTATCCACCAATCTCTCTTGTGGTCGACCTTGCACTGACACTGTCTATATGCTATAATGTGCGAAAAAGTTTATTTGCAGTTACTATAGGTGGCATGGCAGTAATTATCCGAGAGTCCGAATGTCAATTGTTTGGTAACGTATAAATGATGGCACCAGTAAGCGGTACCGTCTATGTGCAATAGTTTATTTGTAGAAACAGTGCCAGCACTTATGCGGAAATTCGAATGTCAATTCTTGTCTGGTAGCATAAATCAATTAAAATCGATGACACCAGTCGGCAGCAAAGTCATTGTGCACATCCCCATTATTTCCGGAATGAAAACTTATTATTTCGTAAAGTATATTTCAGAAGTCAGTGTGAATTAGACATGGAGTTTCAATAACGTCTTCCCACAATAACCCTCTGAATCCTTACACGTGACCTCCAGTTAGTGCTAAGAACAGTCTCTGGTGGAACCTTCCGGGCTGGGCCAGTGCGTGAATCAATTTTCATAATGTGGCCCGGAGAAACCATCTACCTTCTAGGTCGTCATGCCCCATCTTAGACCACATCGTCACTTTACATCAGGTGAGATTTTTTATCGTATCTGTTGCTTTGTGAGTAAACAGTGATGTTTACCTATCCACGCTGATGGTACACAAGTGCATTATGGAAGCAGTGCAGAGCAGAACGTCCAAGCAGATCCAGGTCAAGCAATACACGGCGGGTAGAGGGAAGTAACCTAGAAAGAGAGAGAACATATTATTATGTAAATAAATACTCAATTAGAGTTGTACGAGTCATCATCATCATCATCCGCAGCCTGACTTCACCCACTGCTGGGTATAGGCCTCCTCTTGCTCTCGCCACCCAAAACGGTCTTGTGCCAATTTCATCCAGGTGCGTCCTGCGACTTTAGCGATGTCGTCAGCCCATCTCGCTGCTGGACGACCGACGTTCCTATAGGCGTTCCTTGGACGCCACTCAGTGATTGTCTTACTCCACCTATTATCATTTCGTCTCGCCAAGTGTCCTGCCCAACTCCATTTTAATTCCGTGATACGATTCCCAATATCTTTCACCTTCGTTCGTCTTCGGATGTTGTACGAGTAGTTTAGCTCAAAAAGACATAAAAAACCAACATGTTAAAAAAAATCTAGAAAGAATAAAACTTTTTTTACAGTCAATCTTACTATTGTTAAATAAGGCATGATGACAAGATAAAAAAAGGTATTCTGTTAAGGCTTGTCCAAAAATACTGGACACATATTGATGTTTTATAATATAATAATTTATATTTTTTAAATGGCTAAGATAAAAAGCATTTTGGCGTATAAACGTCACGCGAAACTACAATGCACGTGTATTGAAGTTTCGTCTTGATTTTGCGCTTGCAATATATACATAAATAAATAAATATTTCCAGACAATGCACACAACAACATCTAGCCCCGTGGTGAGCTATAAGCTTGTGTTACGGGTACTAGATATCTGATATACTTAATATAATAGTCATACATATATAGATATTATTTATTATAAATATTAAACACCCAGACCAAGGAGAAAGTGCTTGTAGAACATACAAACACTTTCACCCTCGGCGGGAATCGAACCCGCTACCTCTTGTGCCGCAAGCGGACCCTCGCCCACCGCGCCACTGAAGCAGTATACGTGATATACGTGTACAAGGTATTATTATAATTTCAATGACGGGCTAATTATTATTTTTAGTCCTTTGTGGTAAACATTGAAATATTTTAATAAAAACAATAACTGATTTATAAAAACTATTATTCTGAAACCAACCAATCTTGCAACTACCATTGACATTATTATGTTTTCAATGTTAGGTTCAACACAATTCCTGTTTGAGTTCTGCTTTTTACAACATTTGTAATTAGTCAGTATACTTATAGCTACTATACTTATAGTACAAGCTCTGCTTAGTTTGGGGTTAGGTGATGCTGTGTGAGTAGTCCGGAAATATTTATTTATTTATTTACTTAAGTAACCGTGTTTAACCGTGATCTTGTTGAAACGGCTTTGGGCTTTAAAACAATTCTAAAAAACCGAGTTTATAAAAGCAAACTAAATATTACAAACATTATACAATGGAAATAAATTATCTTGTATCTAAAATTATTCTCATGCATGTTGCCATTATGATATACGGTCTCTATTTGATGACTTCTTCAACCTAAAAACTCAGCAAGTCCGTATTTATTTATGACAATAAGTTTTTAGCTCTCCAAAGGGCTTAGATTTACTTATCTGTTATATGTGAAAGTTTTGGACAGCCTGAAAGTACTTCTAATTATGACGACCTTTTTATATCCCCAACAAGTTAATTAAAAGACCCCTTGTTTTGGAAAATTAACTTTTTCTCTCTTTAAAAACCGTTTACTTTGAGCTTAGTAAAACAAAAAACCCTTGGGCTTACTCTGCGAGCATTCATTTGGTGTAGGTAATTTTGTTTTAGTTCTTACGTCTGAGATTTCATTTTTAATTAATATTTCCAGAGTAATCACGCATCATCACCTAAACCCAAACTAAGCAGAGCTTGTGTACTATGGGTGTTATTGACTGCTAAACTACTTTTTTTTTTGTAAATACACATGATTAATAGAAATCTTTCAGACTCAAACCAGAAATTGTGGATGATACAAAATTTCAATTTCATCGAACATCGAGGACACTCGCACAGAAATCATCTTTAATAATAAATTGAAATCGTTTAATCCATTCGGAAGTAATGACAGATCGAATCACAGGCAGAGGCAGAGCTTACAGACAGACACGTCAAACTTATAACACCTCTCTTTTTGCGTCGGGGGTTAAAATATATTTCGACTAACTCAATAAATGGCTCTGTAGGCGCATTCTGTAAACTCACTTCGATCCTTACTAAGCTGAATCCGCGGTGATTTAACAGTTTTGTATTCTGTAAAACTCGATAGCGCCTGTAGCGCCTCAGTGACGAGCGTTCGAAGTGAGCTCGGTCACTTGAGTGATTTCGAGTTCGGATTCGATTTTTTACAGAATGCGTCTGCTGATCCGCACAACAGCATAGTGGGACGGCCGATGTGTTATTGCTTTCCTATGTCAATGTCAAATTGTCAAAACGTTTTAGTTTGAGACACACTAAGCTGCTATAAAAGTGCAATTTACTACAGATGGTTATTGAAAAGCTGTTGCATAAGCACCCTTATTTACGGTACCACGGCTGGGACGTATGTCTCCTCTCTCTTGACGAGAGAGATTAGGCCTTAATTTTCGTCAAGAGCGGGTTGATTATTGTCACAGTCATGTCCTTCAAACTCTTCAAAGTTATCAGAACATGACTTGATGTTCCCTTACGATTTTTGCTTTCACCCATAGTACCCAACCACGTTTATAAAGCACATTTTTATTTATGAAGAAAAATTTAGAGGATAGCGGCGCGATTTGAGCTTACGAACGCAAGTCGAATGTGCTTCCACTTAGCCAACAAGAGAACGAATTGCTTGTATGCTTAAAATTATTATTTCATAAGAAGGCTTTTTTATGTTAAGTTAACAAAATATAACTTTATCATTACAAAAGGGTTAAATTACCAGAACCAATAAATCAAACATCTAATTCAGTTGTAATTATAAATAATTTGACATTAATTTACTTGCGCCTCGTCTTATTCTTTGTGTAACTTTTAATTTATGGTTTGTAACAGTTCAGTTTCTTGTAATTGGACTCTGCGCTTGAAGCGACAATTTGCCAGTTTCGAGTTAAATAAAATTATAAAGTGAAAATATGTTACTCAGTTGAACGCCATTTTGCGTCCAAGAGAATATCTAATCACCTGGTTTGTAATAACACACATTTTATTGATGGCAGTGACATACGATATCGACGTCACCCCACGTCGTTTAAAACACCATTTGAGCCGGAATTTGCCGTCTTTATTTCTGTTAAATTTATGCAACCTGCCCCCACTTCTCCTTGAACTTTTTTTAACCTTCACTCAGTTTACCTACTATTTAAATACGAGTATTTGTAACCAGAAGCGCCGTACAATGTTACCCCACATATCATGGGATCAATGAACCCAAAATGCCCAAAAATATGTAGTTAATTTATATTCCCGTGAGTGCCGTAGAACCCGGTCAAGGTTTCATCAGTAGAATAACGCTATCCAATTCTTCTTGACAACATACCTAAGGCGGACAAACCTACGAGTCAGCAACGCGGGAAGCGATTGTGATGCGGTAGTGGTGTCTACAACGCGGGATTTTTTTTAAACTGAACATGTTCTGTTTTGGCGTTTAGGTATGCACAGAGCCATAGAAAAGAAGATACTACACAAGTGATTTGACTATGCAGGACTATAAATAAATGAATAATAAACTATTAATGTTAGTTTAGATAGCTAATATAGTGTTTGTTATTGATCTAATTTTATAATAATTGATGTGTAGCTTGATAGATTAGTAAGAACTTTCGTCTCAGTCTTTATAATAGCACTAGCTTAAACCTTAGTGGTTTAAACTAGTGCTATTATAAATTATTAATATAGCAAACAAATAGCTATATTTTTTTAAAATAAATAAATAAAATAAAGATTGTTTCTGTGATTGACACTCCTAAAGTGAATTCCTAAAACCTTCTAAAATTCGAAATCTTTGTAATCTATCGTTCATTATCTACACTTACCATCCGGTGAGATTCGGAGAAACAAAGATCTATAAAAAAAGGAACTATATAGGGATTGTCTGCACTAGATATACAAAAAATATGCATGCCGACGCATCAACAGCTAATAACCCATCCAAAATAATCACTCATTGAAATAAACATGAATACATTCTTCAAAACAAAAATACCCTTCACTCCGTACTTTATCCATCTCCTTCGCCCTCGTATTTGGGTCCATTCATCTGAATCACGCCAGCCCGTCCTGACACTTAAGTCATCTTTCACAAGATATTCGTGTTTCCTTTGGTTATTTATTTATTTCAAGTGTTCTTCATCTCGGCTGAAGAAAGAATGCTGTGACTCAATTTTTCTCAACTGGATGAAAATGAGGTTATTATGGTGTCCAGTTTTTCATCACTTGAAATATTTTAACAGTAAAATTTGCGAAATTTTGATTTATGATAGCTAACATTTATTTGCTAAGCAATCCAGATAAATTATCAATAGGTATAGGGTATTTGTCAATGATTCCCAAAGTAGCAGCAGTATCAGCAAGAAATTAAATTTTCACCAAAATAAGTATCAGTCACCACACCTCCAAAAGGGTTAATCTGATAACCAGCTGCTAAGTGCTAAGAACAGACTCTGGTGGAAGGCTTCGGCCGCGGCTTGTCACCACCCTACGGGCTGGGCCAGTGCGTGAAGCGATTTTTTGTGTTTCGTAATGTGGCCCGGAGAAGCCACCTTCTAAGTCTTCATGCTTCATCTTAGACCACATCTTCACTTTACATCAGATGAGATTGTGGTCAAATGAAAGGCTTATCTAACATAAAAAAAAAAAAAACAATTGTCACAGGCTCAGGGCTACACACAGCTGACATTAATCCCTTTTTGGTACACAATTGCATATCACCCAATAACATACCATTTAACTAAGTGTGTTTCTGGATAAATGTATGTTGTATTGTCTAGTGCTTTAAATGTCATGTTTTTATTAGTGTTGAATCCTTATTTTTAAAACAAACTTCATTATTTGTGTGTGCATAATAAAACACAATAAAGAAACAATCGTTACTGTACTATGATTTAAAACGGGTAACATACCATGATATGACGGTTTTTGAGTTTTCCGATAATACCCGTTTTAAATCATAGTATTGCTAAAAACCATGATAATTTAAAAAGTTAAAACGTTTCTGTTTTTGTCCAAAATAATGTTTTTCTATTTCTATTTCTATTTCAAGTGTTAGGCCTGTTAAAGCCAAAATTAATAAACGACTTTATACCTTTTTTGATTTCTATTTTTGACAATGACCTGAACAAAGACCCTTCGACCACTAAGAGACATTATCCCACACCCAAACAAACATTTTATCTCTGCAAATAGGGCGAAACGCGACCGTCATTAGTGCCCAATCAATGTTTGTGGGCGAAAGGCCAATATGCAGACCAGCGTTACATTTTACTGTGGTTTTGATAAGCATTTTCAGTCCCTTTTTCACTGCGACAAGCGTATCATCTTGTTTTATTTTGAGCTTTTTAAAAAAAGGTGACTAAGGTAACAAAATACAGTCTGCTGAACAACAAATAACATTTTTTTGAAATATTATTGTTATTCTTCCTTATGCAATAAATTGTGCTGATGTTTTAAATATATATATATATATATTAACATCAGTACAATTTATATATATATATATATATATATATATAATAGGTACATAATATGATACATAAATTATCAGTGGCTCTTTAACTTATTTTTTTTTGTTTGTTGATATTCTCTTTTTTTACATTCTGTCAAGTCGACTGCATGCCTGTAAACCACAATCACAGTGGTTGCACTTTGTGCAACACTCATCAGTGAGCTGGTGCCTTTTTGCTACACTGCAACACACACGTTCATCATAGTATTAGATTTATTAGATTATTAGTTTTGTTTGTTTTTATATAGTGTTTTAGTTAAGGCCTTTTATTTCTTGTATTTGTTTATTGTAAGTGTTTGTTTTTTGTGTGAATATAAATCATTTACTTACTTTACTTACTAAATATTTTCTCTTTTTAAACCAGTACATTCTCGCTTATAAAATGTTTTAAATGTTTTTTTTTATGGCCAGAAATATTATTAATTAAAAAACATTACTAATAAAGTGTATTTAATAACTTGCAGCATTTTTTACTTATGAAGCATTTTATTATTTATTTAGAGGCACAAAAATTTTTTTGATTGAAACGGAAATTAGACGTTTTTATTGCGACCTCATTTAGTGACACGAATTGTCCATTTATGTCATGATTGCTTTCCATAAATGATATATCATTAAATGTTTTCATAGATGTAACATATACCTACCATCTATCAGGAAATCATCAATAATAAACATTTCTGTTAGGAGAAATAGTTAAACCATAGAAAAATAAATGACTACGGTTAAACCAAATTTAAACTAAGCAGCAATATTATATATATTAGGTGTTATAGATAAAGATAAAGTACGATGTTAGGTAGTATTAATTACAATTTTTTTTTTTTGCAAATACTTATGTATGATATATTTACAACCGCACACGATATTCTTGTAAAAAGAAATCACCTCTATATTATTACTTGATTACACATCAAGCAAAAGAGCTCCCCAATCAAGTCACTAGAAAAACCCTCACCAAGCAGGATCCCAGCCTAAAAGTAAACTAGTTCAAGCAAATTAACAAAAAAGTTATACCACTGACAGACGTAATGAAACAGCAAACTTTCCGATGTTCGCAACATAATCTAGCAAGTTAGCAAATTACCGACAAAATAAGACTAATGACTTAGCACGATCGATCATGTTTTGGCTAAGTTTGGCTCCGTCGAACGGAACGTTTGACTTGGTTTTAGGGGTGGCCAGATAGTGAGCGAGCGAGCCACCTGCGAATTGGAAAAGTTTTGGAATGTTTGACTCGGTTTTAGGTATAGCTAGATTGTGAGCGAGCGAGCGAACTTTGAATTCTAGCAAGTTAGCAAATTATCGACAAAAATGACAAATGACTGAGCACGATCGATCTTGTTTTGGCTAACTTTGGCCCCGTCGATCGGAACGTTTGACTCAGTTTTAGGGCATTTAATTGTGACAACTGACAAATCATATAAGTAGCTGGTATACCAAATTAATTCGCTTGCATTGACATTCTGTTTGTATTGTATTGAATTGTGATTGATTTATTATTTAAAACTTGACATAAAATTCGGTATTGACTAGTATTTGCAATTTGACATATTCATTAATAGCCCTGCCCTAAAATGTTATATTATTCTTGATTTATTTGGTTATGACGTGATTTTCATAGAACTAAAAACCAGCTGTAATTGTGACGTATGATTTTATTATCAACTTTTGACTCGGTTTTAGGTGTGTCTAGATTGTGAGCGAGCGAGTGAACTTCTAATTCGAAAAATATTAAAAATAATTTAAACTAAGTAAATGCCTATTTGCCTTGTATGTTGGTTGCACCTACTTATGATATCATCCCATGTTCAAAACCAACACCTGTGGAATTCTAATAAGAGACGTAAGTAAGTGCATAGGCAAAACAACTGACGAACCTGAAGTTTCGTTGGGACAAGCCGGCGAGCAATCACTATGGGTAAGTTGTTAACTCACAAACACACTTCGCTACATCCCATATTCCGAAAGATCTTAAATTATATTTCGAACGGTAATCGAAACATACAATTTTTACATTATAGATTTCCTCGAATGGTGTACCAAAAACAGAGGCGTAGAACAGTTTCATCGTACTATTAAGCCTTTAGGCCGCTTATGTAACCGTGTTTTGTAACCAGTTATAAACGAAGAATTTTTGTTTCTTGTAACCAGATAGATGATAGAAAATTCTTTATTACACACACCAATCAAAGAAACAATACAATATGAAAATAAAAACTAGACCTAGAAGGCGTAATGGGCGGTCTTATTGCTTAAAGCAATTCCAGACAACCGTGGGTGGAGAGAAATTACAAAATGTAAGAAACCAGTTACAAACTAAGATATTCTCGGCGGCTTTCGTAACGCTGTTTTGTAACCGCCTCAAGGTTTTAAAAAAAAGAAAGCCATTTAGCCAGCCAATATTCAAAGGGGAAAAGCCCCTTTAAGTTATATTTGTTAATGTAACATAACCTACCGCTATGTTTGAATATCAAAACTTGAACCAAACCCACAACTCACTACAGAGGGAATCTAAATTAATGGATTAGTTTAGGAAAGCAATTCAACATTCAGGAGGTGAAAACCTCTAATTCAGCATGTCGTGAGGACGGCTTCGGGTGACGGCGGAATGATATCGTAGGATTATGTTTTGCCATGTTTGACAGCCAGTTTTGGAATATCAAATAATTCCAGCATCGTTCAAATAGAAACAAATCATATTGTATCCAGAAGTATGGGTATATTCTAAAACTTTATGAAGCAAAAAGTTTTCTAAGGAAAGTTCAAAAATAGCTCAAATCTATAAGTGGTTGATTTATCTATCTATACTTTCACATCGCACCCTTTTATGAGTGTAAAGCGAGTAGATTAGAAATAGATAGTTGATATCAGCCATTTATTTTTAACATTTAATGAGTAATATGAAAAATACACACAGATTTATGATATTTTTTGTACCCAATAGGAAGTAAAACTTATTTTTTTATTACAATCACTACACGAATAAAAAACAACTGTATTCAGACAACTGTAGTCTGAGTAGGAAAAAAAAATCCGTGGTAAATTCAGAATAGGAATTTGAAAACTTTCTACGGTATGCAAACGGTAAAATTAAAAACGTATTTTTTGTTACAATCTCGACATGACTGACATGATGAACTGTATTCTGAGTAGGTTCCAATTTTCGTGTTTAATTCTGAATAGGAATTTGTAAACTTTACACGGTATGCGAATAATCTGCAAAAAGATGATCTATCGCGCGTCGTGCAAATTATTCCCACTGACACAAAAGCTCAGCTCTTTCAAAGAACTTTATCAAATGAAAATGAAGAACCCTCCGAGCTTTAGCTTAGCTACCTGACACTGCATTATGCTGCGACTGACATAACGTTACACAGGAATGAAAGAAACCCTTGAGAACAGAATCTAATTGTAAAATACTTTCATTAATTGATCACGGCATTCCATCTTCATTTCCTTTGTCGTAGAATTAAATTGTACCACTAAAAGACAAAACATTATTACATTTTCAGAATTCTTAGAATTTCTTTTAAAATTATGGAACGGGTAGTATGGAGGGTTTTTGAATTTCCCGATATTTCGACGCTGTTGCAAACGGTTTAACGGCTTACGCATTTTTTTGAGTAGACCTTTATTATTTAACACCTTCTGATTTTAATGAATGTCTTAACCAGCGTATGACATTTCTCAAAATAATTATAAATATAAGATAACGCTTTTTTTTTAAATTTCTTATGCTAGATAATGCCTTTATTTGACCACAATCTTAACTAATGCAAAGTGACGATGGGGCATGAAACCCTGGAAGGTAGATGACTTCTCCTTGCCACATTACGAAACACGAAAACGTCGTTTCACGCACTGGCCCAGCCCGGAGGGTGAAAATATAGATAAATTCAACGACATATTCATAAAAATTTCAATACCTACTTCTTTTTTGTATTACGGCACATTTTATTAAATAAATAATAAATAAATATTTCCCGACATTTCACACAACAACATCTAGCCCCGTGGTAAGCTCCAAGCTTGTGTTACGGGTACTAGATATCTGATATACTTAATATAATAGTCATACATATATAGATATTTTTTATTATACATATTAAACACCCAGACCAAGGAGATCGTGCTTGCAGAACATACAAACACTTTCACCCTCGGCGGGAATCGAACCCGCTACCTCTTGCGCCTGTATATGAGCTCTTATATGAGCACGAGATAAAAGTGAAAAATACTTCTAAATATCGCAAACCGTGAGAATATTCAACCGCACCCTTCTGTTATTTATTATCTGTCGCTATTAATCTGTGCCTCCGTTAATCACAGCTCAAAATGTTGAAACCTGGGTCAAAGAAAACAATACAAAACTCTATAATAACATACAATAAAGTACAAAAAAGATAAAAAATTGTGAATTATTGGATGGACTTATTGCTGATACCAATGATAAAGCACGAATAAGACTTATTAACTTAGAAGACGACTTAGAAGAATTTACTTTTTAACTCGAACCAGCGACAAATATTACACACTTTATAAAAATTTAAGAAAAACCCCCGATTCCCGTGCCTTAATTTTCTTAAACGTAAAACAACATAATATTTTGTAATGTGGACGCGATGCGATTTCATTTGATACCCCACACTAGTATATTTGCAGATTTTCGCTTTTCCTTCCCCACCCTCACCCCCATAACTTTTAAACGGCACAACCGATTTTCATAAAACATGTCTAAGAACACTCGCGCCAGACTCACCTTTCATACAAAAAAAATTAAATTGAAATCTCTCGATCCGATCGGGAGCTATGGTGACACAGACAGACAGACAGACACACAGACAGACAGACACGTCAAACTTATAACACCCCTCTTTTTAGTCGGGGGTTAAAAACAATAAATACCTATAAATACTAATATTTTGGGACACGGTACTGAGCAGAATATTAGCGTTGCCCTTTTACTACTGTAGCAAACACGTACAGTATGACACTAACTGGTAACCCATTCCGCTTACAAATCATAACTACAAGTTAGCGACGGCAAAAATATGTCCATGTTTATATATAGACAGTAAGTAGTAGACAGTAAGTTACCTAGTTTAGGATTTTAGGAGATATTGTGGGGTATTTTACATGGGTTATGCTAAGCGGATGTATTGCTTATTCAATTCAATTCAATGATCAGCCTCGACTCAGGACTCTGCGCTTGAAGCGTCAGTTTGCCAGTGTCAACTTTAATAAAATTATAAAGTGTAAAAGATGTTTCTCAGTTGTACGCCATTTTGCGTCTCAAAACACAAAATTATTCAGCTACAACTCAACAGCTTAGATGAATTAAATCTGACGTTAAACGTTTTCACAGCGTCAAAACGTTTAATTTCACATAAGCCACGGATACGTCTGCAATATATTATAACAGGTAATACCGCTTGAGAGAGCACAGTGTTCTTGTAAGGTTTCTTGTAGGTGTCTCCTTAGTTTCTAAGAAACCATCCTTTGAAACTAAAGAGAATCCTTAGAAACCTCTTGTGAGCTCTGTGCTAATTGGTTCAGGTACCAATTAGCTCAGAGCACACAACACTGGAAGATTTTGCTGAGACGAGTGATAATCTATTCAAAATGTATTAAAATGTCAGATAGGAATACCTATGTATTGAGCGAACATGATAATACAAAAAAAAACATTAAACATTACATTCGACATGTGAGCGATCTGAAAAACAATACAACAATATTTAATTACCAATACACACACACGTTATAATTTCAACTAGCAGCGGTCCCCGCTGCTGGAGACCTGTTACAATTAGCTTTAACCAGGTACAGAAAACAGTGCATGAAAACAAAAGAAGTGATAAAATAGAACAAATAATAAAATTGAAACCAGTGCGTGAAACGATTTATTCGTGTTTCGTAATGTGGCCCGGAGAAGCCATCACCTTCTAGGTTTTCATGCTTAATCTTAGACCTCATCGTCACTTAACATCAGGTGATATGTGGTCAAATGAAAGCATATTTAGCATAAGAAAAAAATTGCATAGGTTACATTTGTAACAACATCTCAACAACATTGCTAATTAATTTTTTATATGAGAAACACTCAACAAGGAAAGGGAAGGGAAATATTAGGAAGCTGGGATTTGAGTTTTAGTAAAAAATTTAATGTTTTTTATTATCTAAGGATGTTTAATAGATTTTCAGTGGAGTCGTAATCTCTCTAGATTACCGAAACTAAAACGTTTTCAACACAAGCTGTTTTCACTTTCCTGTGACACGTTCATTGCGTGAGGCACTAAAATAAATAACTCTGTGTGGTAGCCGAACGAATGGGCCTTGTGCTTTTCAGGCGTCCTAGGCGATTTGCTGCTAAATTAGTGCATAAAACCTTTTTCCAACCAAATAACTTTTCAAATAAACTTAGCTTACTTTTATATGCAGCCTTCGTTTATTTTATGCATCGTGTACGAAGCGGAGCTGCCATTAAAATTGCACGAAATCTCCCTCTGTTCTGTAGTTTGCAATTTAAAAGGTATAGTTGGGATTTCGAAGAATAAGTACTTATTATCCCGAAAAACGTACAAATCCCTTGAAATTCAATGCAAATTTTTATTCAGGATAAAAAGTATACATGTAAAAAACGCCTATAAAATCACAAGTCGCAATTCGATTAAAATATTTATATTCACAGCAGTATTCATAGGCAGCTTTTCACGTCATGAACTTGCGACAATATTTAGCAAATGTCAGTTTAATAGTTAAGCTGCGGATTAAGCTGACGACGGCAGGAATAGCGCGGTCAGTTTAAATAAACAGCTTGACAGGAATGCTATAGCGACGATGTGGTTCCATGTATGGTGAATATACATACATGAAACTCTTAGTAATTGCTGGGTAAATTTTAGGAATCGCAAATTAAAAAAAAAGCTTTGCATGATAGACTTTTATTAACGACGACCTCTGTGGCTCGGTGGGCGAACGTCCGCCTGACGCGCAGGAGATTGCGGGTTCGATTCCCGCCGGGGGACCAGATTTTGTGGAGATTTTGGTGTTTTATATGTATCATAATGTATGTATTTACAAAAAAAATGTATATGTATATCAGTCACCTAACACCCATAGTACAAGCTCTGCTTAGTTTGGGGTTGTGATGCTGTGAGAGTAGTATGCTAATTTGAAAAAATAAAACGTGATTCAACTACAGTGGTGGTGTTATCTCTGCAAACTGTAAGCCGTTTTTTTTGGCTATATTGATAGTATGCCATGTACCTAGCCAAACGGATTAAGCTTATCAAAGTAGTAATGTGTAAGGCTATATAATAATCACGGAAAACAGATAGTCACTGGAGCTGAAAAGTATGGGGTTGAATACTGCGATGTTATTTCATTTAACTTTGTTAGTCAAATTTAAAATGTTCATTTCCTTTTATTTGAAGCGCAGGGCATACTTCATAAATACGTCACCATCTTAAAGGCAATTAAACAATTTTTGTATTTTTTAAAATGAAATTATTTTATTCTAACTGTGTTACTCTACTGAAAAATATTGGCTGTATTAATTAACTAGCGGCACGCCCCGGCTTTGCACGGGTAATTATTTAAAATTGTTTCAAAATTATTCGAATTTTTCTCGCCGTAAAAACCATCCTTAAACTCCAACGAACATTTAAAAAAATAAATTGGCATAATTGGTATAGGCGTTGTTGAGTTATGCGCTTAGCAACACATTTTGCGATTCATTTTTAACCCCCGACAAAAAAGAGGGGTGTCATCTGTTTGACGTGTCTGTCTGTCTGGGACATCATAGCTCCCGAACGGATGAAGCGATTTCAACTTAGTTTTTTTTTTAAAAGTCTGGCGCGAGTGCTCTTAGACATGTTTCATGAAAATCGGTTGTGCCGTTTAAAAATTGTGGGGGTTAGAGTGGGGAAGGAAAACCGAAAATCTGCAAAAACTCGAGTATCAAATGAAAGCGCATTGCGTGCACATTACACATTATTATGGTGTTTTACTTTTAAGGAAATTGAAGGATTCGAATCGGGGGTTTTTCTTATATTTTAAATTTAGATTTATTATTTATAAGAAGATTAAGGTAAGAGAAAACATACTATTAATTGCAATCTTCAATTTGGTGTAACCGACAACAAACATAAACTTGGTTCGGGTCAATTTGTGTAACGTTAGTTTATTGAAGAAAGTTGGTTTTATATTGGTGTATAATTTTTCGTTCAAGCTAAGAATTAGTGTAAGAGCAATGCTGGTTTGTCAAGATACATACACCAACTTAACCTTCTTCGGTCATAGGAATACAATAATTCGACTTATGTAAATGGATCACATACCTACTCAGTTACAACATAATTTCGACGGAAGTCTGCAAAATTTACAGTTAAAATGTGTAGCGTAACTGTATTTTTTAAAGCTAGAATTCTATTATTATGCTATTCGAGCAGAAAAAAACTAAAAAAACTGTATACTCAACTTATTTTACGTGTTTTGGTGGTTAACCCAATTGAACTGCCAACCGACGATATGTACTTACAATATCTATTCTATAATGGTAGGGTTTAGTTCTGAAAATAACTTTTTGAATGGGATTAGTTACCTGTTAACGAATTATTATCTACTAACTAAGCGACAAAATATTATCTAGGGACAGTTTTTTTATTTCCGTACACGACCATTCAGTAGGGAGCCGATCGCGCGGCAGATTATTTCGTGATCTTAACCCCCCTCCCGTACCTTCGTGCCCGAGTGACGCCTGCCACTCCACAACGCATAGTGGCACAAAACTATATTAGTTAGAGATATGATGCAACGACGTTTTTTGTAGATAATGATAAGTTCCACAAAGTTGTAATACATCACTTAGTTATAATTATATTCAATAGTTTTCGCAGCATTCGCGATTAAAGAAAGATTATAGGTTTATTTTTTCATAAAAATTGGTTATTGTCACAAAACTATAATAGTTAGAGATATGATGTAACGACGTTTATTGTAGATAATGATAAGATCTACAAAGTTGTAATACATCACTTTGTTATATATTCAATAGTTTTCGCAGCATTCGCGATTAAAGAAAGATTTTAGGTTTATTTTTTCATAAAAATCGGTTATTGTCACAAAACTATAATAGTTAGAGATATGATGAAACGACGTTTTTTGTAGATAATGATAAGTTCTACAAAGTTGTAATACATCACTTTGTTATATATTCAATAGTTTTCGCAGCATTCGCGATTAAAGAAAGATTTTGGGTTCTTTTTTTTTCACCATGGGTTACATTATCGGAGTTTGGTAAGGAATCATATTATTTTTGAAAACTAAATATTGCCTATGTCACTCAGGGATAGTGTAGCTTTCGAATGGTGAAAGAATTTTTTAAATCGGTGCAGTAGTTTCAGAGCCTATTCGAGACAAACAAACAAACAAACAAACAAACAAAAAATCAAACCTTTCCTCTTTATAATATTATATATAGTATAGTATATATAGTTTATCTATACTATACTATATAGTATAGTATAGTATAGATAAACAACACCGTTTTACAAATAAATAATTCGTATGCGCCATAAAAAAAAGCTTTTAAATTCCTATGTTGCAATTCTCAAATACATTGTTGCCAACTAAAATAATAAACTTAGTTAGTTAACTTTGCTGCTTTCTACCGTCCTTCGTTGAAAACGTGGGCGAAAAAGTTTGTAGCTAAATGTTTTATCTTTGTCCATAAAAAGTTTTACAGTAGAGTACGTTTGAGAGCTTCGAACTAGTTCAATGGTGATTCAGAGCCATTTTGTGGTACAAAGTATTGGCAACATCATAAAGAATTCATACTCTCTATCCTTATTTAATTATATAAAATTCTCACACACCCAAATAATTTTATTATTTATATAAATAATAAAATTTACAAAAATTATGAAAAAGTTTGTAGCTAAATGTTTTAGATAATTCTAGTGTCACAATGTTCGTTCCCGTACTCCTCCGAAACGGCTTGACCGATTCTCATGAAATTTTGTGAGTATATTGAGTGGGTCTAAGAATCAGCCAACATTTATTTTTGATATTGCAAAACAACGTTTGCTGGGGTCAGCACGTGTATCCTATTATATACTAGGTGGCCCGCTCCGGCTCTGATCGGATACGAAAACCTTTCTCTGAAATCACTCTACCTAATGCAGAAAACCGCTTGAAGATTCAATATATACATATGTATATAAATATTGATATGGGACATAATTTTACACACATATTTTTGTAAAACATGCTGCCCGTTTCGGCTCTGCTCGGATATGAAAACCTTCCACTTCGAACACTCTACAGCATAAGACCCCTTTTAGTAGTTATCGAGTTTATCCCGAAAATAACTGACTTTAATTTATAATTAGCTTAAAATCTCTGCAACGTAATTTGTCCTTAATCTGTCATATTCGCGATAATATCAAAACCTACTCAACAGGCATTTATTCGGTTTTTAGCTTTAAAAGAATGATTCAAGAGGAACAAAATATGCATTCGTACTATTGGTATTCATATAAACCTGCATGTTTTATAAATATACATAATTTCCCATATAAAATATATTTACAGCTTTTCCAAACAGTACCTACTATAACCTACATCAATAATTTAACACACATGGACAAAGCGCGATATCTTAAACTCTTCAATTATTCCGTTTATTCCAACTGACACAAACTCCACCTGTAGGCGACGCGTAGTGTTTATAGTTTTAAGTTTTAATTTGATTTTTATTTCTTTAGTTTATGGTAAGAAACAAACCTTATTTTTATCTGTAATTTAAAAAATGTAAATAAAGATATTTGCTGTGGCGCGCGGGGCGACGATCGGGAGGGGAAGTGTCAGTGTGCATGACGACGGCTCGCGCGAACGTTTCGTTTTCTCGCTCGCCATTGCTTTTTGGTACATATTTTATATTTTATTGATACAACACCTACACCACCAATCCATCAAACTTATCTTAAGACTGTCCAAAGATATTACAAAAGTTACCAACAAGAACTCGATAAAATCCTCACAATAACAGTAATAAAAGAAATACAACCGAGACAATAAAATTATCGATAACTTGCAGGGAGATAATTCTGTTTTGTTCACCGCTGATTAGATTCGCTCCGAGGGTTTGCGTTCTCCGAGGATTCAAGTACTTGTTTCTTCAAATGTTTCATGATTATGCCTTTTAGTTCAGTGGTTAAGACAAAGATGGCGAATTGCTCATTGATCTGGTTGGTTGGATTGATATTTGAGTAAATTTTAGGAGGTTGTTCTCATGAAGTAAATCTTCTAAAGTTGCTTAGGACAGCGCCTTTCGCAGTGCGGAAACATCGTTGAACTTACCCATAGTTTAACGCAATTACGCTAAATTAAACACATCTTTTGTTGAGTTTAAGTTTTTTGTAGATTTTCGTCTTCGTTTAATTGAGTTAAATAGCTATTACGAAATGAAAAAGGCACGCTTGTCTTACACAAAATAGTCTAGTACCTAAGCTAGTATGTAAGTCTAATTTTAAGTGAATTGTAAATTCATAAATGTGAATATAGTTTAATAAACCAGAAAGTACTGATATACAGTTTTTACAAAGAACCGGGTTGGTGAAATTTTGGGAGGGACCGTTTCGTTTATCTTTCTTTCATAGAGCACGGGTTCGATTCCCGCCGAGGGTTAAAGTGTTTGTATGTTCTGCAAGCACTGTCTCCTTGGTATGGGTTGTAATGATAGTTGGTAGGAGGGGTAATTAACACGACTGTAGGAATAGGAAGATGATTATTTATTGAGTTTAAACATGCATTTTTATACTACCATCATCATCACCCTTATAACGTTCCCACTGCTGGGACACAGGGACTTTTCTGTTAGCGTGAGAGATGAGGGCTTAATTCACCACGCTACCCAAGTGCGGGTTGGTGAATGTCACATGTCCTTCAAACTCTTTAAAGTTAACAGAACATGCCGGTTTCCTCACGATGTTTGCCTTCACCGTTAAAGCACGTGTTTAAAGCGCAAATAAATTTCTCAAGAAGAAAAATCCAGAGGTGCGTGGCGGGGTTTGAACCCACGACCTTCGGAACTTTTATACCTCTAATTTAGAAATACATTGTTTTATTTTTTCTTATCTGAAATCTGATTATGTTGCAGTAATCCGATATTCTTGTTTATAATTGTATCTCTATTTTATTATCTAAACATTCTTTATTGAATAAAATGTATCTAATTAATAGGTATTCGTCATTGAGTTGACGTCTGCGTTCGGTACCTACTAATACGTTAGGTGTCTTAATTTTTTCTGCATAAATTTTAAAAATAGTTTAACCTGCAAAGTGATGTTTATCACTTATTAAAAATCATTAAAATAAGGGTCTTTACTAAAAGTAATAAAAAAAATACTTAATAAAAAAAATTCTAATTATGTTCGTCTATTATCTTAATATATATAAATCTCGTGTCACAATGTTTGTCCTCAATGGACTCCTAAACCACTTAACCGATTATAATAAAATTCGCACACCATGTGCAGTTCGATCCAACTTGAGAGATAGGATGGTTTTACGGCGAGAAAAATTCGAATAATTTCCGGGAAAATTTTATACCCGTGCGACGCCGGGGCGGGCCGCTAGTATTATTATATAAGTATATCAGATGTCTAGTACCCGTAACACAAGCTTAGAGTTTATCACGATCCTAGATGTTGTTGTCCGGAAATATTTATTTATTTACTAGCGGCCCGCCCCGGCTTCGCACGGGTATTTATTCAAAATAATTTTCCCGGCAGTTATTCGATTTTTTCTCGCCTTTTAAACCTTCCCTAGACCTCCACGAACATTTCAAGACTAAGATAAGATAAATCCGTTCAGCCGTTCTCGAGTTTTAGTGAGACTAACGAATAGCATTTCATTTTTATATATATAGATTCATGCAACGGCAGCTGTAGGCAGGCTCCTATTTTCTCACTCTAAAGCTGGGTCCACATTTGTATCATTTCGGTGTTTCGTATCTCCGTCGCGTGGCCTCGGCGCGTATCATGATCGCTAGTTTGGACGCAAGATGATACACGTTAATGATACATGCCGTATCCGATACGGCCCGATCCGCACCCGGTCTCCAATGATACACCTCGTATCCGATACGCATATAACAATCAGTGGTATGGACGTATTTTGATACTGTATCATGATACTGTATCGTGATACACCCCGAACCATCCTGTGTCGGTTTTTCCGCGATCATCAAAGGGGATACGCGTTGCATCGAACAAGTTTGGACGTGAGTGCATTTGATAATATAATAATATTAATAATATTTGATACAAGGATCGGAAGAAAAAATGAAGCGTCCATATTTGTAAAGTTAAAGTCGATACGGTGACTTGATACAGTATCACATAAGTATGGACGCGTTTTTACAAGATATGCCTTAACGATACGACATGGATAAAATGAGCGTCCATACTTATGATACGGATACTCGATACGATACGCCTGATCGTGATACACCGAAATGATACAAGTGTGGACCCAGCTTAACCCACAAAGTTACCGTAACTGAAACATACTCTTAATAAGTTATCACCCATGTCGAGCGAGATTACTTTTCATACATTCTCTATAAAATCTGTTAAACCTTTTCAAACTAAGTACTGACGTGTTGTGAATTTAATCACTGATACATCTCCGTAACAATGAATTGAACTGTGCGATTGTTTCATTGATTGATTTCGATTGAAGCAACCTGAGCAGTAATAATTTTTCTTTTTTAGTTTATCATAGACAATATTATCATTATGGCTCCTTAAAACCCCCTTATCTTTATTTTGCGTATTTAAACTATTATTGCGGTAGATAGATGGAAATATATAATTATATTATTATTAAAAGTCATTAAGGTTTCTTTTAAGGGTGTTGCCGTAGAAAATATAGAAGACGAACCCGGATGAAACACGGAAGCTGTAATCTTGCGTCTCTGTCAAAGTTCGTCTAAGTTAATTATGTCCTATTAATACGAAGCTTTCTCTATTATTGCCTCTAAAATATTTTCTTCAGTCTTCAGAGATCTCTTTATGGGCCATGAATCTGTATAATCTTAATTATTCTTATTATTGAACATCTAAAGCGGAGCTTGGTAATTGGAAAACAGAATTTTATTTAAGGAACTTTTGAGTTTTATGCTTAAACTGTTTAAGCAGTGTTATGGATTGCACTTTCAATGCTTTACCAACGTATTGTATGTTAAATTACATCGACAAAAAACCACACAATTGGCGGTTAGACCCTTATAAATGGGAGCAATTAGATTATTTTTCTTATTTTTACGATTTAATTTTATAAAACTATTTGTTAATACGTAGAACATTTATTTTCTCTATCGCACTAATAATAATAATAAACTGCTCCATTAATGAAAAACAAAATAAAATTTGTCCTGATTGTACCCAGAGTGTTTTTTTTATACTCTTCGGAAACAAAAAAAATCACTTATTTTTTTTAATTTGGTTTTTATTTGCCACGAGTTGCCACTTACGACTGTTGGAGATTACAACATGTTGTAATCCCATACATAGGATAGACAAAAATAAAATGTTTGTTCTGAAAATCTGTCAAATACGGCATAACATCATCATCATCATCATCACCCTATTAACGTTCCCACTGCTGGGACACAGGGACTTCTCTCTTGACGAGAGAGATTAGGCCTTAATTCACCACGCTGGCCAAGTGCGGGTTGTGAATGTCACATGTCCTTCAAACTGTTTTAAAGTTCTCAGAACATGCCGGTTTCCTCACGATGTTTCCTTCACCGTTAAAGCATGTGCAGCTTTTATAACATGATGTAATCTCCAACAGTCGTAAGTGGCACCTCGTGGCAGGGCTATCTTTTTGGTACAAAACGGGAATATATTTCTTGGCCACATATATATAAGCAATACCGCTTAAATGTAGAACATGTTATTTCTAGGTAAAATTTGAAGCCATTGTTATTATGTGATGACAAGTATAAGAATAAGAATAATTTTATTGGTCTAAAATTTCAATCTATGATAACGTCTGTATCGCTAAGAATAAACTATAGGCAATTACAGATGTAATAATTGATTGACAGTAATCAATGATTATGTACAACTGTGAATTCCGGCCTAAAGACGTTTCAGGGACCTTCAACGAGTGCTTACCCGTTCGACCCAAGATTTTTCTACCCAATAGGTATTTTGCTCCCTTCAACCCAAAACAATAGATTCAAGTTACCCGTTCCACCCACACCTACTTATTCCTAATTTCTATTGTTTGAATTCAAATAAATGTCATAGTGAAATACTAAAGAAGCAGGGTCATTCATTACATTAGACAAAAAATGCAGAAATTCATTAAAAATATTTCATTATTAATGAAACACCGTCTTTCGTGTTCCTAACATATCCTATCCATCCAAAGGTTGCCTGGAAGAGATCGCTTTAAGCGATAAGGCCGCCGATTGTACAACGTATGTGGCTATTGATTGTTATTTTTAAGTTAGTCTGTAAGCATTGGTGTGCAATAAAGATATTATCTATCTATCTATCTATCTATTAATATTTTTTTATTGTTTAGATAATAGTCAGTTAAATATTTGTCTACTAGTCTAATAATAAAAATAATCAACCTTTAAAGAAACAAACTTAATAAAATAATAATATTATAAAAAATAGTTCATCACTCTTCAGATTCAGGTTTGGTAGGTAAATATAAAGTTACTTTTCTAAGTTATCTCGGTACATAATATCAGTCATGCAAAATCTGTTTTTTTCGTGATGACATATTTTAAACACTCGGATACGGACAGGTACACATTTTTAATTCAATAAAATATATAATAATTATACGTAACAATAGGTACAATTAAACTATATGAAACCTATCGATGGTATAATAGATATAAAAATATGTTCTTGATTAACATAAATAAAAATCATCTAAATTATTCAACACACATAGATAAATAAACACATTTAAGATACAAAAGTTGACAGTTTTTCTAAACAATGTCCCACTGAAATTTTTCGTGTAGCTAAATCCATACACTACCTCAATAGATAAGAAAAACAATGGTAATCCTTACCGTTGTTGATTGGATTATCTATTGTACATACAACAAGTTCTCCTTCCTTCATTTTTCTAGGTGTTGCACGTGCACTCGTTTCGTAAAATCGGTCCAGCCGTTTAGGAGGTTTTCAATGACTAGCACACGTACAAGATTTATATAGCAAGATTGACAAGCCATACACGCCACGGCGTTGCCCGTGTTTTTGGATTATCTCGTGGGATCATTTATCCAAAATCAACAACTACTAATAAATTGAAAATTAATTAAAAAAACATTGTCCAGCGGACAAAATTGTGAATCTAAACCATTCCCAGATCCCCTTGAACACACACAAAAAATTTCATCAAAATCGGTCTAGTCGTTTGAGAGAAGTTCGGTGACATACACACTCACAGAAGAATTATATATATAAAGATATACGGATTACGGTGTCTGTACTATTTAGAATACACTGTGACTCAGATTTTTGCTTTGGGTAGAACGGGGCATATGTTTTGGGTTGAAGGGGTAAAAATATTATTGGGTAGAAAAATCATGGGTTGAACGGGTAAGCACTCCCTTCAACGCGTATTAAAAAGTGTTGAATTAGGTAGGTGCACTCCAAACGCATTTTCTGTGTTTACAATTATAATTATAAAAGTAAATAATTTAATAAACATGTAATTAATGCTACGAGAAGCTATGCTTGAATAAAATGATTGAATTCATTTTGATCTCATGCTTTGACAACGAAACAATTTTATTCTTCCCCTAATACCATGGGACTAAGCTTAAGTCCCACAATGACAAGTTTAAGCTTTTCTTATCTGATATATTAATTGACTTCTATTAATTTTGAGGAATTTGGCTCCAACTCAGTCTGAATTGAGGTTAAAATAAGACAAATCTTTGAACATTTTGGCGACAAGAGACAAGAGCCCTTATCTTGTGAAATATTGGAAGTTTCAGAGGGTTTTGTGAGAGTGCGAGAATGTAACGCAATTTGTGGCACTTTCTCTGGTCATTAGGCGTTGAAATGTCGTGCAAAAATGTATGGGGTATAATGTACAATCGCTAACAACATTTATTTTGTAATGCTAGGGATAGTAATGTACAAAAGTTAAACGTTATGTATCCTCGGGTGCGTGTTAGATTTATGTTTAGGTTTTCTGTTTTTTGAATCAGGGTATTCGCAAGTTTTTCCTTCTTTTTTTTGTTTTTTGCCGATTTCTATACAAAATCTCAACATGCAGTTTCATAAATACTAGGTAGGTACTATTAATAAAAATATCATAGTAAATAATAAAAAAAAATTGTCTGCTTACCCATTACTAAAGTAACAATGCCGAGTGGCATCACAAGAATAGCCACCAACAGGTCCGTAATGGCAAGCGACATCAGAAAATAATTCGTCACATTTTGGAGTCGTCTCTCCAAATATATCGCCAAACACACCAACACATTTCCAGCCGCAGTACACAACACTAGAACTAAAGCCGCCGACGCCCACCAATTGCGAACAGCGCCATCTGTTGTTACTCTCGTGTCGTTACTTGAGAGGCTGAAGTTTTCTATCGAGTAGTTGACTAAGACCTCCCATTCTGTGATGAGCTCCTGGTTGATATGTGTGGTGAGGAGATCTAGTTCATGCATTGTTGTTGTTTTTTATGCTCATGGTGCCCGCTCTCATCTTATTTCGTAAATGTGGCAGGCTTTGCTCGTTGCGTCCATGTTGGGATGTTATTTCATCTGAAACAATACAGAATATTTTTAGTGGGAAAGCAGAAATTACTTGTAAAATGAAATAAATAATGTATGCTGTAAAAAGTATACTGAATGAAAGTTATGTGCAAGTATGTGTTTTTTTTTAGCTCGTGTATTTTACTCGAACTTAAATATGTGTTAATAAATCTTTATTCGCTAATATGATACCGAAATCAACAATAAAGAAACTAAAAATCCCAATACTAGTACAAAAGTACCCACCTACAATATTCAAATAGCATTAAATGTTCCAGCTCAAGCAATATTAGATATTCATAGTGCCATAAAGTACCAAAAGATGGCGTTTTTGTAAGCCATTACAACCCTACCACTATTCTAATACCCGTTGTTATGAAAACATTTGACCGTTCGTTCCCTGAAGTAATAACGGACCGAGCGCTTGCTGCAAACAATTTAACAAAGCTTATATTCATTTCTGCTGCTAAGCCCCGAAGTGCTAAAAGAAATAAACAATTCACAACTCTGTAGTCTTTTGAATAAGGTTCAAATTCCATGTAACATACTCGTAGATTGTTTTTTTATGATGTGTGCTTTCCCATAAAAATAGATTGAATCAAATCTAATAGGCAGTTTATAAAAATATTGAAAAGTATCCATTTAACAATTTAAAAGAAAGAAAGAAAGAAAACACATTTTATTTAGGACACACTAAACAAAGTACAACAAAAAAATATAATTATATATAACATACAAACACACAAATAAATAAATAATTTGACTTCACTTTTCAGTTTGAGGTTTTTAAATATTTTTGGAGGTTGGATTTTTTTTCTAATTTTGGGACTTGAAACTGGTCTAACTATTATTAAATTTGGTCAGCTGCCCATAGAATGGCCCTATGGTCTTGGACAGAGCAGTTAGACAACTGTCACACACTTTGCTCGGTCCTAAGTAATTGCACCCGTAATCTCCAACGCTTGAGGCGACAATTCAAAAGCTATATTCACAACCAACTGAATCGAAACCCTAATTATTTATTTATTCACAAATCTTAATCAAATTGAGCACAGTTGCGAATTCTACAAATGGCTACATTTACCAAATCTTATTAAAACTTTCAATAGCTTAATTAGGGCCTAAAACACTTAAAACCTTATCGCGTAAACTTGGAAAAGGAAACTGGAAGGGTTAAGATTTCTCTTAATGATCGGCCCAAAGGCACATTACAGGGGAGAACGGCCCTTTTAGCAAGGGAGAAAGGGCCTAGAATAGTTGATATTACTCTAGAGCAGGTAAGTACGGTTAAATAAGATAAGTTTACATTGTTGAATACGTCTTTCAAGGTGTTTGAGTTGGTCTAGCTTATTAATCGAGAAATATATAACTTTTATTTTAAATTTTATATTTCTAGATTAATAAGCTAATTTACACTGTATCGAAAAGAGTATTATATTTTAAGTTGTCATTCATGACAGCTGTTAGTAATAGTTATACGTGTTGCAGCTTTGGCCAATAACTTGTAAGATAAACTCAAAATCGAGTTAGTAGTTTGATTGTCGCTAGTGAAGGTAGATCAAACAAAAGCACTGTTAAGCCATCCAAGTGAATAATGTAGTAACAAATGCCCGCCAAACAAAGTCTTCGTCCGAATACTTCTCATTGCTTTGAATAAATATAAGATTTTCTATTCTCGGCAACATTCTTCGTGTTAGCACGAATATACGCGGCAGCCCACTAATAACCGAAGCATTTAAATGTTTCCGTTTGACAGCATCGGTCACTAATCTATATATATATGTAAATAAAAATGAATTGTTGTTCGTTAGTCTCATTAATACTCGAGAACGGCTGAACGGATTTATCTTTTCATAGTCTTGAAATGTTCGTGGAGGTCTAGGGAAGGTTTAAAAGGCGATAATAAATCGAATAATTGCCGGGAAAAAAAAAATGAATAAAAACCCGTGCGAAGCTGGGGCGGGCCACTAGTGGAAAATAAATAGGAAGGTGTTATATTAAATTGAAAAACAAAAGCCTCTATCCGATATGTTGCATGAGAAAACTCGTAAAAATTCATATGATAAAATCAACATGCAAAAAATACTATGAAAATAAAATTCACGTTTTCCACTAACAACGAACATGGTTTCGGTATTGAATGTTCTATGTGATGAATTTTTTTCTATATATCTGATTGCTATATACGTATAGAATAATAAGTTCTACAAGGATTTGCCTTTGTAATTAATCAGGCTATACTATGTATAAGTTGACCATAATATATATGCTCTGTTTCTAAGGAAATAAACGTTTTGACTTTGACTAGTTATTATTATTATTAATATTATGAGCCCATATCATCCTTCTGCTGGGCAAATGCCGCATAATTAGACTAGTACACTTCATAATTATTTTTTAACTCCCGACAAAAAAGAGGGGTGTTATAAGTTTAACGTGTCTGTCTGTCTGTGGGTCGGGCTGTCTGGGACATCATAGCTCCCAAACGGATGAACCGATTTCAATTATATATTTTTTATATTTTATATTTTTTTGTGTGAAAGATAAGTTTCGCGCTAGTGTTCTTAGACATGCTTGTAGAAAATCGTTATAAAACCCGTTTAAAAGTTATGAGGGTAAATGTGGGGAAAGAAAACCGAAAATCTGCAAATATACTCGAGTCTCTGATGGTAGGCTTCGGCCGCGGCTTGTCACCACCCTCCGGGCTGGGCCAGTGCGTGAAGTGATTTTTTCGTGTTTCGTAATGTGGCCCGGAGAAGCCATCTACCTTCTAGGTCTTCATGTCCCATCTTAGACCACATCGTCACTTTACATCAGGTGAGATTGTGGTCAAATGAAGGCTTATCCAGCATAAAAAAAAAAAAAAAAAAGTGATGTCTCAAATGCAAGCCCATCAAGTGCACTTTACAAAATACTTAATGTATTAGCTAGCCGTAAGTTTTCCTAAGATCTTTAAATAAATAAATAAAACTATTTTGTAATGTACATGTGATGACTTTTTACTTTTAAGGGAACTAAGGTTCTGAAATCGTGGGTATTTTTTAATTGTAAATTTAGATTATTTGAAATTATTTTCAATGATTTAAAAAAAAACCTCTTAGCTCATTTATACTTAATAAGGGACACAAGGTTGCTCGGAGTACAAGCGGAGACAGTAAACAGAGAAGGAAAGAGTTTAAAGGGAAGTACGGCGCATATTTTGCCATTAGCTTTATTTCCGCGTCGCTTTTTTTGCTATTCGCATAAATTTCCCATTCTCAATTTTCGGTCTATTTTTCACATCAGAATAAAGTTAACAAATCAATAAACAATAATACGGCAGATTAATATATATATATATATTCATATATTTCCGGACAATCCACACAACAACATCTAGCCCCGTGGTAAGCTTTTAGCTTGTGTTACGGGTACTAGACATCTGATATACTTAATATAATATACATACATGCATAGATATATTTTTTTATTATACATATTAAACACCCAGACCAAGGAGAAGGTGCTTGCAGAACATACAAACACTTGACCCCTCGGCGGGAATCGAACCCGCTACCTCTTGCGCCGCAAGCGGACTCTTGCCCACCGCGCCACTGAGGCAGTCAGATTGAGGTTGTCTGACTTCTCACTTTAATGTTTGACCGGTAAGTCACAATTTTAATCTGCCATCGAACCTAATAATGGTTTGTTCATTTTATATTGATATTGAGAAAATCGCCCCTAGATCTAGTACTTGCTGCACAAGCTCAGCTATTACCAAAGATACGAGTTAGATATTGCTGTGTGTGTTTTGATTGTCGAACAATATACATTAAATACTAAAAACATCTTTGAATACTAAAAACGTTGTTTTTAGTTTAAAGTTAGTCAAAACTAAGTTGATTTTAGTATTTTAAAGCCATTTTTGTAATAATAATTATACAGTAATAATATTATTTAAGAATCTATTTTTATAAGTGATTCTGTATTAGCACGCCAACTTAAATTTCATTACCTGTAATGGTTGGCAGGTAGAAAATGCCTTGGCATTAAGCCCACCTTTTGTACATTATTTTGTTGTGCAATAAAGAATTAATAATAATAATAAACATCTTGGATAATGCTTAATTAATCATGTAATACTTTCTTTAGTTTTTAATAAATTTAAATTGGTTGCATACTAAAATAATAACATACAGAAACTTAACACCTCATCAACCTTGAAAAAAAAATATTTTTAATGAAATTTCATCATCAAAATCCTTTAAGTTTAATCTACTTATAACAAAATTTCAGGATAAAATTTCATCCAAAAAGCTTTGAATTAAACTTCCTTTGAAAGGTCCAATCAGGCCCGTATTATCACTTCGAAAAGGATCGAAATCCAAAACTGTTCAAAGTCAGCGGGCCGTAAAGATTATACGAAAATAAAAGAATCTTCCTACCCTCATTTCGTTAAAATACCTTTGTGCAGAGAAGTGCTCTTATCTCAACCCAATAGAATTCAAAAGCGTATGTTTTTCGTAATTATGCTTATATAGTGATCGGTGAAAGATGGGATTAATGCTTATGATATAATCATGGATTTTAGTAATGAAATTGGAGCTAGAAGCTCGTTGATTTAACCTAGATATTTTTTTAATAAATTTTTAACAAAAATCAACTGATATGTCGTAAAAAAAAAGAAGTGGTGTCGTGGAACACCAGGTAGGAACAAAGGTTCAAAGTATTTATGCCGTAAGGAACTTCGTTCCAAAAAAAATCTATCTTGAATAGTCTCTTCTACACAACCTCTGCTTAGTTCAAGGTACATGAAGAAGCGCTGTGTATAACATGTTATTGAATTTCCGTTTGGGATACGGCTAGTCAGCAACTGAATAGAATATAAAAACATGTTGTGTTGTCTTGCGTTGTTTGTGGCTGAGGCTGAGATGTTTAATGAGGAGATGAGGTTTTATTTTCATGATTGATAAGATAACCCTTCATTTGACCACAATCTCACCTGATGTAAAGTGACGATGTGGTCTAAGATGGAGCATGAAGACCTAGAAGATGGCTTCTCCAGACCACAGTATACGAAAGTTCACGCACTGGCCCAGCCCGGAGGGTGGTGACAAGCTGCGGCCAAAGCCTACCACCAGAGACTGTCCTTAGCACCAACCAGAGGTCATTCAGAGTCAGAGGGCTATCACTTACGGACACGACGGAAAAAACCTCCTAAAATGTGTGTGTTTGTGATGTGGTCCTGATGATGCTTCGAGGAGAAGAGAAACTAGTTGACGTGAGTAGTTGGATCTGCATTTTTGGTAGTTAGCTTGCACAGGTGTGTCGTAGTGGGCGGTAGGGTGCAGTTACATGATAATTTTGTAGAATCTTTTCAGAGAGAAGTGGGTACAGAATTAGTAGATACTAAATATTATTTTCCATATATGTATTTGTATAATAAAAAATAAATAAAATAAATATTTCCGGACTAATCACACAGCATCACCTAACCCCAAACTAAGCAGAGCTTGTACTATGGGTGTTAGGTGACTGATATACATAGATACATATGTTTTTTAATAGTGTATCAAAAAATATGCAAAAATCTATGCCAAGATATTTAAGAAACTTTTGATACACAAATTACATGGAGCTATTCACAAATTAATTCCACAAAATACACCGCCATACTAAAGTTTAATAACTCGCTCGCAAGTATGTTAGGTTTTCGTATGAGATCCCGGAGCAAACTGAATTTAGTTTGGCGAAGAAAGGTGTTTATTTAAACATTTTTACACAAAAAATTACATAAACCTTTTCCTCCTTCTTTGTTATAAAGCTTGTAGCATTCGCTGAATGCTATATAAGACTTTACAGTATAAAATATTCGAAATAAAAGTTGACAATGTGCTTATTTGTAAATATATAATTATAAGATCATGAAGTTGTACGATTTTTATAAGCCATGAAGCAATTGCAATTATTTTTAAAAACTATTTTGTGTTCTTTGAATGATAGCCGAGTTTGAATTGCATTGTAGGAGGGATTTTAACAAAACTAGCGTTAAAAACGTCGCAATAATATTATTGAGTGAGCTCGGATAGTTTACGTATTATACCCGTCATGAAATCCAACAGCTGATTTTGACAACATTGGTACCGCACCCTTCCGAGACACACCTTCAATACGTCCAGTATTGGCTTAAATAATTTATAACTTAACGATTTAAAATAAAATTAGCTTTTTATTACTTATACCTACTAGCTAGCTCTATCCAGCTTTAAAGCTATTTTTTGAAACACTCCACCCATTGCTGAAAACTGCCTAAAGGTCCGGTCAGTAGTTTTTGAGTTTAACGCTAAAAAAAGGAAGAAGGGGGGAGATATATTTTATTTTCACAAAAGGTTTTATTTACATTTCACTTCTAAAGAAAACAATAATAATACATAATTATTATTGACCTCAAACTCACCTACTGGTTAGTGGCGATGTGGACAACAAATACATACCTTAAAATAATAAAAAATATAAAAAAACTAGCGGCCCGCCCCGGCGTCGCACGGGTATAAAATTTTCCCGGAAATTATTCGAATTTTTCTCGCCGTAAAAACCATCCTATCTCTCAAGTTGGATCGAACTGCGCATGGTGTGCGAATTTTATTATAATCGGTTAAGTGGTTTAGGAGTCCATTGAGGACAAACATTGTGACACGAGATTTATATATATTAAGATTAGATATTATGATTTAAAACAAGCAACATACCATGATTTATGTATGAAAAAAAATTAGGCCTTTGATCTAAAAAGCACCTATTCACGCCTTATCTTGGAGCCACTTAAATTGTATTTGTCAGGAAAAAAAGAGCATAAAGAGGGCAATTCAAACCTATGTGGAGTGAAAAATTATAATTGAGGTAAATATTTTTGTTTGAAGTTGAATCTCATCATGAATCTGTGAAGTTTAATTCATAGATAGGTTTGGAATTTGCTCCTCTTCAAGACAAGAGTGATAACGTACCTTCTATTCTTTAGATACAGCCTCGTCCAAATCGTTAAAATAAATATCTATGATAGATAAAAAATAAATTTTAGTTTTCTTATTATTAAATATCTAAACTATAAAATTAAAATTTATAAATAAATGTTTCCGGAAGTTCAACACACAAAATCTAGCCCCGTGGTAACTTCTACGCTTGTGTTTAGGGTACTAGACATCTGATTTACTTAATATAACAGATATATTTTACTATAGTTCGGCCGTTCAGAGAATGCGTTCCTGACAGATGTCAGAAAAATCACGCCTATGAAGTCCTGAATTTCTTATTAGTACAGACAATAGCTGTGATTGAAATACTTAATGGGCATGCCGAACTACCTAGTGATGGGAGATGAATCATCGTGCATAGTTTATAATACAAGTTACTGATATTTAAAAAAAGTATTTAATTTCATAGTACAAATTAACATGTAGGTTTATTTACGTACTCCTGTATTATACTTGATAAAATAAAATATTAGTAAGTACGTATATAAAATCTAATCTAGTCTGGCTGCTTAGAGATTGCGTTTCTGACAGGTCGTGATCGAATAGGCGATGTAACTTGGAACTGGCTTACAATTTACTTAATTTAATAAATTATACTTTATTCAATAGAAATACAGATTGTAACTTTGTAACAAAGAATAAATAAAACAATTTTATTATATTAATATTACCTTTTTTTTGGTTTCCACTTAAATACTAAAATATATAAATTTTAAATGATTCCGCCAATTTAAAACGAAAATAATCTTAAAATAAACGCGCCTTCATTTTGGAGGAACGGTAACGAACTCAGTGTTATGTTGCCCATCACTAGTCGTGACTTACTAATAGGTGTCAAACGCATTCTCTGAACGGCCGAACTATATACATTTTTAACACCCAGACTACTCCGCCACAAGCGGTAAAAAAATCTGGATTTAACCTGTTTGATCTAACGCGACCACAGTTTATTAAACATAATATTAAACTCAATATAATTTTAGACATTTCTAACAGACCATGTTTGTTGTACTTTACGCATATTATTAGCTTTTATTAGGTTATAGTGAATTAAATAAGCTTTTTATAGCTTGTGATAAGAATGGATTTCCGCAAAGTAACTCCAGCCTATATTAATCATCATAATATTTGTTAGGAATTATGTAGTTCTATAATTTGAAATACCTATTAAGGTCTAGGTATATAACCGCCCATTACCCTTTCTAAGTTAGTTTTTATTTTCTCATTGTATTGTTTTTTGCTTAGTGTGTAATAAAGTATTATGTATCTAGGTATATATATTATAATTATACTTTTTTCTTTTGTGTAACATAAAACTGTACATTGATCTTTGTTTAAATAAATAACATTCCCAACCCGGGATTCTACAAAAGGCTGCTCGTTGAGCTAAGTGAGGCGTAAACTCATTAACGAGATCTGAGGAGCATGAAGGAAATTGTTATGGTCTAACAGCGAGTCAAGGAGTCAGCGGAGGTTTCCGGAATTCGTTGAATCTGATAAGTTTTGAATAGATTGCATTGAATTATTTGAAGTTATATTTAATTTTCTAAGTCGTAGTTAAGATCGCAGCAACAACTATTAAGAGAGTGTGAATTTGACGGGAACGTAAGATCAGAAGGCCTATGTTTTTAACCTTTGATAATATTATAATATATAAAAGTACTTAATACTTTGTTTTATGAATTATCTAATAATTTTTTATGACTGTCACGCCCTTATAAAAACCGTTAAAAATAAATTTAATTCAAACAATCTAAAAGCATTATCATGTATGAAACTGTATGGCCTCAACCCAAAACAAAAACATTTAAGTGCGAGAGTATTAAAACAATCTTGAAAGGTGAAATTGAGTGAAAAACCCAAATCGAACAGAAGTTTGCGGCTCGGAAGCTTGTTGACTTGTTTTGAATACAGATAGCCGTTATCCACTAATAGTTTTTAATGTTTTACTGTATTTTATCCTCAAGAGTATGTGCGTATAGTAGAGTACATGCTGCAGATGCTGGACACAGATTAGCAAGGACAAGCTACATATATGTGCTTGTCCTTGCTAATCTGTATGCAGCATCTGATCTTCGATCTTAATTAATCTAAATAATTTTTAAAATTTAAGTAAAACCCCGGATTCCAATGACTTAATTTCCTTAAATGTAAAAACAACATAATATTATGTAATGTGGACGCGATGCGCTTTCATTTGATACCCCACACTAGTATATTAGCAGATTTTCAGTTTTCCTTCCCCACTCTCACCCCCATAACTTTTAAACGACCCCGTCTCGCCTGGAAGTTGAATTTAGAACTATATTCAATAAACTAATATTATCGCGTCTATGTTATACTTACAAACAAATGTTTAGTAAAAGTTGTTGATCTCTTACATTATTACAGTCTGAGTTTATTGTAGACTTTAGAATAAAACGAAAAAGAAAATATGTATATTTCGTAACAACGAATTATATAAAACAACTAGCGATATATTCCCCGGGTAAAAAGATGCCCATAGCCTGCCTGGATAAATAGGCTATCTATCAGTGAAATATAATTATTCAAATCGAACTTGTCGTTCCTCCGTTTAAACAAACAAACTATTCATTTATTATTTATTTCATTATTTGCTTTATTGTATTAGTACTAATACAGTAAATTCTTATCCTTAGTTATCATTATTTTGTAGATGTTAAGTACCATGAGATATTTATCAGTTTCCTGTATCGAGGAAACTTGAAGAGAATTACAAAGCTTATCACATTTTAAGAACGATTTCATTGTAAAACTGAGTTAAATAAGGATCTGTTTACGTAAACTAGAAATAGTACATCTATTTTAAGGAAATTGCGTAACGACGATTGAAGTCAATGTGAAGGTTAAGCAGCGGATTCTTTGTGGGGCTAGCTTTCACGGAATACGGCATAAAATGTTTAATTTTATCAATGTAACGATAAATCCTAAGTTTTAGATAATTAATAAGATAATCAGGTGGTCATAAGCATAAGTGGCCCATCGGTCACGGCTCTTGATCGTGTAAATATTTTTGTTCAGTTCAGTTTCTTGTAATTGGACTTTGCGCTTGAAGCGACAATTTGCCAGTGTCAAGTTAAATAAAATTATAATGTGAAAAAGATATTATTCAGTTGAACGCCATTTTGACCTTCATCAATATGACAGAGCTGTGGGTTGATTAAGACAGGTTATATTCGTGAAGATGCTTTTTGCCTGGGTGCTGTTATTTGTTACCTTGGTCGCGGAACAAGAGATCGTGGTCACGCTAGTCAAATTCATCTCGTGATTTCTCTCCTTTTTCTGTCCCTAAGGGTAAAACGGAACCCTATTACTGAAACTTTGTCGCCTCTCTGTCTGTTTGTCACCAGGCCTGGTGTTGGAGACCAGGCAAGAACCGAGATAGAAAGAGAGTTGAAATATTGAGGGATGATTTCTTAAACGTATTAGTATAGCGAGTACTTGGATAGGTGATTTTTTTATTTATTTACTTATTTTTGCTTATGTCTACGGAACCCTAGATGTACTAGGAGTCCATATCATAAAAAAAACTAACTAACTATCCTGGCTCAGCGACCCAAAGTGGGTGTTGGCCTCCGAAACGAGAGACTTCCACCGGTCTCTATCCTGCGCTAGCTCTGACCAGTTCTCGATCCCGAGCTCTTGCAGGTCGGCCTCCACCATGTCCTTCCATAGAGTCCATATCATACTCATTGATTATTCTTAGTTTTTATTTAAATAAGATTTAAGTTGACCTGTCCATGTAAGCATAGGCTTCTAAGGAAATAAATGTTTTGACTTTTGACTTTTTTTTACTTTTGACATTAATTTTATTAAGTTATTGTAAATTAGTTACTTGTTAAAGTCTTACAGTACCAACGGTAAAAGCCGCTGCAAATAAAAGTAGATATAAAAGTTCAACAGCTAACCCAATTCCGAACAGATGTTCGACATAAAACCAGTAAGCAGAATAGTTTGAAAGGTCGGGTGCAGAAATGTGATATTGAGAACGCAAAACGAGGTGGCGACATGCATACGAAAATTTTAGGACGGGGAAAGTATAACTCGGCAACGAAAAGCAAATTTCCAAGGCACAATATTTTGTGAAGACTAACATTATCTTGTTTTTAAAGAAAATATTATTTTGAAGATTTAATAAGGTGCTGGATACTAAACATACTCATGAGACAGATATACAAACCTATGAGCCGAAACTCGTTAGGGTAATGTTCAATTTATTGAAACGGAGTTCCGATTGCCTTCCATCTCCTTCATCAGATCTGCTTAGTTATCATAAAAATGTATTGTTACGCAATATCAAATAAATGGGTAAAAATAACAAAAAAATGCAGACTTGAATAACACAAACATAATCAAACAATAATTTTGTGAGACGTGCTTTATGCTTAATGTATACGAATAAATGAAAATTAAATCAGCGCACCTCCACACCTGCGCTGATTTCCAGACAAGACTTTAGTACTCAAACATCACGCGCGACGACTCTTATAATGTAAAATATGTGGTTAACATTAAGTACAAAAACAAGAAATACAAAAAAACAGTGCATTTTACCGCGGGGCAATCTATCATTACGCGTGAAAAACCGCGGGATAAAAGCTACTATATATTTTATAACACACGGAAACTATTTAATAACATTATGTATGTATGTAATTTATACCTATATTATTAAGCTGAAAAGTTTCATTGTTTGGACGCGTTTATCTCAGGAATTATTGGTTCTATTTGAATTTCCGATTTAGATCTAGATATTATAATATTTATTGAGGAAGACTACAGGTTATTTTATGCAGGGAAAAACGTTGTTATTACGCGAAATTCTGTAATACACCGGCAACGACATGGCGTTTAATGCTTATGTTTATATAAATAAATCTTTTGTACGTGTGTTAGTAATTGAACTCCTCCTAAACGGCTGGACCGATGTTGATGAATATTTGTGTGTGTATAAGTGGGTTCGGAAATGGTTTAGATTCACAATACGTTCAACTAGGTGCGAAGCGGAGGCGGACCGCTTGTTTAATATAAAATTAAGACCTTATTATTTACAATTAACACGAAATTGATAATTTGCTAATACAAATGTCAACCTAATCCAAAATCGGCAAGTATGTCACATTTCATACTTAATATCGAGGCCTTAACCAAATCATCCAATTATTATCCGTCCCTTAACCTGTTACTACCTCAGTGGCGAGCACTAGACTTTGATTCCGAAGGTCGTGGGTTCAAACCCCGCCACGCACCTCTGGGAAATTTATGTGCGCTTTAAACACGCGCTTTAACGGTAAAGGCAAACATTATGAGGAAACCGGCATATTCTGAGAACTTTAAAAAAAAAAGAGTTTGAAGGACATGTGACATTCACCAACCCGCACTTGGCCAGCGAGGTGAATTAAGGCCTAATCTCTCTCGCCAAGAGAGAAGTCCCTGTGTCCCAGCAGTAGGATCGTTAAAAGGGTGATGATGATGATCGGAACAGGGTAGCAGATGACTTAAACCATATTTTTTAGTTTTTCTTGCAAACGAACATTAAGACGATGCACTGTCTATTGAAGTTTTGCGTTACCTAATGCTTTCGAGCAAAATGTTTGTTGTTCTGTAATCTTGTCAATTTCTTATTAAATTCACAAAGCTTAAAATAGGTGTCTAGTGTTTTTTGGACAAACGGGTTGAACAGAATACTTTGTTTTATTTATTCATCATGTCTACTATACAAATATTAAGTTTATGAGATGCCTAGTATCCTTACTACGTTAATATAAGCAAAGTGCTTACCACGGGGCTAAATGTTCTTTGTGGATTATCCGGAAATCAATTTATTTACTATCTTTTTTTATTATATGATGGACATTCTTTGCTGCTTGTCAATTTGTGGTCTCCATTCAATAAATTAAAGTGTTCAATAAAGGGTAGATTGGTAGCTTTACGAGTAATTCGATTGTATTGAAAAGTTACTGAGTTACTAAAATAGGTACTTTCGCCCGATATAAGCTCGCTGATGACCGGATATTCAATAAATTCGCCCGCCTAAATGGGATATCGTTTCATAAACCCCCATACATTTCCACAGCGTTTTATTTCCTCGGAAAATCTAAGAACTTGGAACAAACGTAATAATTTATGGCAAACCTTTCCGGGACACTGATGTGCGAGATAAAGAAAGAAATTATTCATCTCGTTCGCACCTACCAAAAACTTTTAGGATAGCTCAGTGGATCTCTGATCAATAAATTCTTGTACATATAACCTACTTTAATTTTCTTCTTGACTCGTTCAATGACAAAGAGTTCTGATTTAGGTACCGTACAGTCAAAACCTGTTTGAAAAATGATTAAAATTATATGTTGAAATTAGCAACTGTGAAAACACAAACCATGGCAATATAAAGTTGCGAATACTCCATAAGATTTATTGCAGCAGCACTTTCACGAAAACCTGTCCGGCGAGATTGCTGCCAAAAACGGTTTTAGAGGTTTTTTAAATGGTTTTCGGAGCTGTGTGGAGTGCTTCGTGAGAGGAAATGAGCCATTTACGGGGTATCTTGCCACTGAATGGATGGAATTAGATATATCAAGATTAGAGGAAAAATTTAATCAGAGAGTATCTAAGTAACTGTGATATTTTTGTAAGCATTTCTTTAATTTGAGTCTCAGTAAGTCAGAATCTAAAACCAATAACTTTTCACGTATTAAATGCATTATTAAGGTAAACAAAATAATAAGTACTGCTTTCTTGAAAAAAACTGACTTGAAAATTGAAATATTTAATTAGAACCATTCAACCACTGTTTTGTCAATGTTTTTATGACGTAAATCTATTTAAGTAGATAATGTTTTTTTATGCATTAAATGCTTTGTTCACTACTTCCGAAATAAAATCAATAAATAAATCCGGACAATCTATACAACAACATTGATCCCCTTGGTTAGCTCTTAGCATGACTGTGTTACGGGCACTAGACATCTGATATCTATAATATAAAAATGAATCGCAAAATGTGTTGGTAAGCGCATAACTCAACAACGCCTGGACCAATTCGTTGAAGTTCAAGGATGGTTTTTACGGCGAGAAAATTTAGAATTATTGCTGGAAAAACCCTAAAAATAGCCCTTTTCTTTTTCCCATTCAAATGATTTGTAACTAAAACGTAGTCAATTTGAGCTTTATATTACAATCACTCACTGTTGTCTAAGCAATGTAGGTGTGTTCCTAACGTCAAAGATCATAATATCTATCAAAAGTATATAACATTTTCATGTCACAATGTTAGTTACCGTACTCCTCCGAAACTGCTTTACCGATTTTTACCAAATTTTATATGCGTATACAGTAGGTCTGGAGAATCAGCTACTATCAATTTTTCATTTTGCAAAACAACGTTTGCTGGGGTCAGCTAGTACTAAATAGATCTCCAATAATAAAAATAAAACATCCAGACCAAGAAGAAAGTGCTTGCAAAATAGAAACGCTTGCCCCTCGTAAAATGAAATAAAAACAAGATAAAAAAAATTTTCTTTAGCATTTTAAATGCTAGCATTAAAATCAAAGTCAAAGTAAATACATTTATTTCCTTAGAAGCACAAGGCTTACATGAACAGGTCGGCTTAAAATTAATAAAACTAAATTGTTTACACAAAAGTTATCAAGGAAATAACATTGTCTTGACAGTTAGCTTCAATGTATTATACTGAGTTGAGTGGTGAATAGAAAAACACAGTTTTCTCAGTTTTTTACAATTTTGTAGTTTATAATTTGGAGTTTATTTATAGGTTTATTAATAGGACTCTTGTACGGATTTTACATTCCCCAATTAAATTCATTTGATAACATTCACCCTCACTTCATTCATTTCATTTCCTGGGGCCCCGAGTACGAAAGACTACATGCAATCCGAGCCCATTTCGTGAATTCATCGTGTTGACAAATGAGATGGCTCTGATACGAATTGCTTGTTTTAGGCGATCTCGCTGAAAAATTGGCCAGTTTTATTCAAGTTGCTCCAGAGCAGTGAAATTAAAATTACGCCTTATTTTTTAGCGGATTTTTTTTATTAGCTATTTTAATCCTACTTTCAACGAAAAAAGGATGTGCTGTTTTTTTATGTTTTTTACCTTAGAACTTTCTTCTCCGTGACTGAATTTCGATGATTTTGTTGTACAAAAAAGTTGTTATGAAAATTTCGGCAGTCTGATCTATTAACTAAATTTAAATAATAATTGATAAAATTTCAAGAAGATTAGTTGAGTAGCAAGTAGATGTAGGTATAAGGCATAAAGAAGTAACAAAATACTATTCTTTCACATTTAAATACAATATAATACACAAACACGTAAAACAATATACAAAACAATTGGTACAACCGTCGGCCTTATCGCTAAGAAGCGGTCTCTTCCAGGCATCCTTAGTATGGAAAATACTTTAATGAAATTAGAATTGTGTGTTATAAAATGTATTAATTGGGTCAAAAGTGGAATTCAGTTCATGTTTTACTCCACAATTCATTTGGTAACATTCAGGCCATCCCGGAGCGAATTACGAAAGGCCGCAATCACATTCAAGCCTATTTCGTGAATTAATTGTGTTGACAAACGAGATGATGGCTTTGATTCGGGTTATTACTCTTATCTACTTACTCTCTGAAATATTAGTTAGTAAAACGAACTTGAAATATCCGCTAATTTCAAGTAAATGTCTTGTCCAACACCCTATTATCCAACACCCTTTTAACGTTCCCACTGCTAGGCTACAGGGACTTCTCCCTTTACGAGAGAGATTAGGCCTTAATTCACCACACTGGCACACAGTTCACGTTGGTGAATGTCACTTGTCTTTCAAACTCTCAAAATCATGCCGGTTTCCTCAGGATGTTAAAGCACGTGTTAAAATCGCACAAACAATTTCGAGGTTTGAACCCACGACCTTGGAGATGAAATTCGACTACTTTGTTACACACTTAGCCTACACGGCTATTTGAAATGTAAGTGAATACGTAAATGTGGTTTGTTATTTGGTTACATAATTGTGTAGTTATTGTGTGTGTGTTTAATGATTAAGTAATTATAAGCGCTAATCATATAAGTTTAGATAAATTATTTGTTAATATTAGTAATACTAATACTACTGACTACTATTACTACTACGTAATATTTTATACTTACTTAAATATTTTTCACGTTTTGGCCACACAATAAAGGAATCGGATTGTAATTTTTGAAATTATAACTACTTAGGGGAGTGTGGTTTGTTACGTAATACGCGTAACGGCGCACTAATTGGCTTCCCTTTCTTACTCTCGTCCTCTCTCACTCTAACACAGTCTTCGCTGTAGTTATTTAAAGTACCTATCACCTATCTTTTAATCGTCTCGAGACGCGCACGATTTTTATTGATTGTTATTTCAGAACTTTTTTCACTCCGCATTTCCTTTTGTTAATTATTCACATTCCTTTCTATTTCTTTAATTCATCGTGTTGACAAATAAGGTGGCCAAAATAATCTAGTTTCATTCTGCAGCAAAGAACTTGAAAAAGTCGTTATTTTTGTAGGTTTTTGCTAACCTTTTTTCGTTAATAACACTATAATAGTTTAAGTTGTGTGTACTTTAATTTTTTTAGTAATTTAAACCAAAAATTCATAAATTATTTTTAAAAATTTGTAAGCGAGGATGAGTTAAGATGTAGAATATTCTATAGTGCTCAATAACTTTAAGCATTTTAGAGTTTTCGCAAATTATTTCAAAAGTTACGTTTTTTACGTAATAATTTTGAACGTGTTAACTCTAGTACGATATGACCATTAATATACGAATCTCTCTGTAAATTAAAAGCATTCACAGCTCTGAAAACAATCATTGTGAGTGGTGTTAACAAAGATGAAATTTCATTGAAATGTCCGATTTATTACGCCTAAAAATATTTTTAACAAATATTAAAAATGATTCGATGCCATCTAAAATCAAAAACAGAATGATAAGGTTCGTAAATTCTTATTAAAACATCATCTTCGCTAATTATTTAAGGGCAAAGTATTAAAATCGTATCTTTTTACGATTTCTTACGATATGGCAGCCTCTCGTCAGTAAAAAATCGTTTATTTACGATTATTCCTGCCATCTTCTTGATGGAATTCACTGCCGAAGCACAGAGTACGCTTAAAATATTTCGTAATATTTTAATTACGAGCGCAGAGGGATCATAAAGCCCTGCTTAGCATTTACGACTAGAATAAAATTGAAGAGATATACTTTTTCTAAATATGGGGATTTGAACTTTAATATAAAGGAAATAAAATCACAATCTTTTAGCTTAAGACGTAAGAAAATAAGAATAATATTGCTTTTTTGCGAAGGTAGAAACGGGTACCTTTGTCAATTACATTTTTATTTAATACTAGTGGCCCGCCCCGGCGTCGCACGGGTAAAAAAAGTTCCCGGCTATTATTTTTTTTTTTCTCGCCTATTAAACCTTCCCTAGACTTTCATGAACATTTCAAGACTAAGATAAAATAAATCCGTTCAGCCGTTCTCGAGTTTTAATCAGACTAACGAACAACAATTCATTTTTATTTATATAGAAGATATAGAACATAATAAAAATTATGTAACTTTGGATTAATAGGATACTCCGTACATAAATTAGAGTATAGAGTTTTCAGAGCTATCCACTTAATTGTATTTAACCTAGACATTATTTAATTTATTTCAGATTCTAACTTTATTTAAAAATATACCTATTTATATTCAGCTATTTAAGTTGTAATTTGTTAATTAAATTTTAATTGTTTTCTTTAATTTAATTGTTTCTGTTTTATATATGACGCATGTTATTTCTGCATAATCTAATTATAATATTTGTTCTAAATTAATTCGACTCAGTTGAATGATTATTGTTATTTATTTTGAAAGCGTATATGTATGAAATTTTATTATAATTTGTATAATAGGCCTAGCCATTCAAATTAATAAATACAATAGTCGAGACGACTACCTAAAAAATAGATATTATCCTGTTTAACTTTTTTTATTATCATGGTTTTTAACAATATTATGATTTAAAACGGGTAACATACCATGATTTGACGGGTACCCGGTTATCATGGTATGTTATCCGTTTTACATCATAATGATTATCCTGTATAGTCCGTCTATTGGACCGTCCAAAAATTCTGAATACTCATGTTCTTTCTGTTTCAATAAATAAACATATAAAGGACTAAATCCAAGGATGAGACTAGGACTAAGACTGGGAGTGGAGCTGTGACGTCACCGTTAGGTATAAACCGTATCTACTAGTGATGTCACGCGAAACTTCAATACGGTGGTGTAACGTTTATATTTTTCTTTCGATAAATAAAAATTACGAATATATTTTTTTTTATCGCAGACTATTTCTTTGTTGTCTTTCCTATTGTATAACAACATTTTGTATGTCTCCCTATATCTTTGCTACCTATTTACGTTGTAACCACTGTCGAACCGTTACTAGGATATAATTTTGCTAACTTTTGGTATGAGTGATATAAGAATATAATATGAATATTTTGTAATCCAAACAGTATTTTCTTTACTATGATAGAATTTAACCTTTCTTATTACTAATAACAATAATAAGTCATATCGGATTAGTTGTTCACATCTCTATCCACACTTGATAAAGCAAAAACCACCTACTACTTATATTTTTATACTTAAAAAAAAAGGATCAAACCTTAATACACGTCGAATAGTACATAATCATCTTCAGACTGAGTTATCTCCCCAATAAAACTTAACACATAACGTGCACTTGGCTTGGGATATTTCCACCGACAGTTAGGCTGTCGAGTTGATGATGGTATCTATTTTTTAACCCCCGACAAAAAAATGGAGTGTTATAAGTTTGACGTGTCTGTCTGTCTCTCTGTCTGTCTGTCTGGGACATCATAGCTCCCAAACAAATGAAGCGATTTCAATTTAGTTTTTTTTTGTATGAAAGGTGAGTTTCGAGCAAGTGTTCTTAGACATGTTTGATGTAAAAGTGGGGAAGGAATAAAGAGAATCTATAAATATACTCGAGTGGGGTCTCAATTAATTGAAAGCGCATCACGTGCACATTGCAAATTAATATGACTTATACTAAGGTTCTAGAATCGGGGGATTTTTTAATAGTAAATTTAGATTTTATAATTATAAATTTTTATTTAATTTCAATAGTTATTACGCAGTTTCCACCAGAACCGTTAAACCTAGAATTGTCTTTGTTCTCCGAACAGAATAATCTCAAGGAACCAATTAACACTGACTATTACAAACGGATGGACCCGTTTTAGTCGTCTTTGTAGACAATAGAAGCAATGATACTATTAAAGATAACTAGGATAACGAAACGAAACGATAACGGCTTTAACATTAACGAAATACGGTTATAACCGTTATAACTATTGCCATTTCGTTTATCAACGTTATCATTGAGATTCTAATTAATATTAATGATGTTTTTAAATTTTTGATGGATTATGAAGACTGAAATATATAATTTGAAATTTTGAAGATTTCGTATCAAATGATCAGCATTGCAAAAGTTAATTTATTGAATAAGATTTAATTAACGAAAATATCTTTCGATTTTCGTTTGTAGATAAATGCTTCTTAATTAATGTTAAGTAGAAACATCGAGTGCTTCAATAATTTGGTCACAGTTTAAGTGAGTAAACCCCGTTTTCAAAATTAATATTTACGAGTAATTTTGTATTAAAATTTTAGAAAAGTACTACTATTAGTAATCTTATATAAAATTAACTTGTCACAGTGTTAGTACTCATTTTTTTATGCTAGATAAGCCTTCATTGGACCACAATCTCACCTGGTGTGAAGTGAAATGTTCTCGATTGGAGGCCGTTATATTTAAATATTTAGAAAACTATCGTTGTAACCTACCAATTCTTATAACGACTTGCAATCAAAAGCTTTTAAATTTTCTTCTGAATAAAAAAAATGTAATGTACTTAATCTGTTCAAGGTTTCAAAGAGATTAACATAAAAAATTACACGTGGAATCAACCATCTCTTTGTATTTTTGGAAGGCATTATAATTAAATGCATAGAATTCATAATCACTCTGATAAACAAAAGTAGAATTACCTACTGAAAGCTTCGTAATATTTGTGAGAAAAATTCAAGGTAGCTCCAATAATAATCTGTAGCTGTTAGCATAAATTGGATTTGCGGCAAATCCTCGATTTCATTACGTCATCGAGTGAGCTTAAAGCGCCCACTCAAAACCACCTGATGTGGGATGGCTTTGTCTTTGGTGAGACAATTGGACCCAGTTTTATTTTAGACTGGCCCTTCGCTCTGAAGTTTTACTAATGAATTAATGACATACTCTTAATGACTTATACTGGATGGAAAAATCTTCCCCTTGAATGATTCTATATTAATTGCTAGAAACCGTATAGAGATCCGTAAAAAGCCGTGTTGGCTAAGTGGAAACACACTTGACTTTCATTCCGAAGGTCGTTAGTAAAAGCCTCGCCACGCACCTCTGGATTTTTCTTGCACCATTAAAGCACTTAACGGTGAAGGCAAACATCGTGAGGAAACCGGCATTTTGTTGTCTTTCCTTCACCAATCCGCACTTGGCACGTGGTGAATTAAGGCCAAGAGAGAAGTCCCTGTGTCCAAGCAGTGGGAACGTTAAGGTGATGATTACAATGATGGGATTTCGGACTAACTTCCCCTGCTAGTAACATACTGTGTTACGGCGGAGTAGAATTTTGCTGTAGCTTAGAATTTAAATTTTCCGCCTAAAGGCAAAATTTGCGTCCATCACGAATCAGTAAGCAGCCCACAGGCTCACAACGTCACTCAGAGCGGAAGTGATAAATGACCACCCTTCGGAAGGTACTTGCTAATCCTTCCTGACCGCACAGTAACTTATCAACCTTTTGTTTCAAGCTTCAGGAATAAAATCAGGCTAAAAAATCTGGGTCTTTTACCTAACTTGGAGTACAGATTATTTTTCAGCCAGATTCTGTTCTTGGTCTGAGTGATTAATGTGAGTAAAAATACTTACCACGGTGATAAATGATTAATATAAAAATTTGTTTGGTTTAACCGACCTGGATTTGCGTCAACTTTTACTGGTCTAGGTGTTGTTGTGTGAATTCTCTGGATATATTTATTTATTTATTAAAATGGGTTTTGGACACCCTCGTGAATGTTGCAATATCAGATTATCCAGAAAATACAATTATTTCAACATACTTAAACAAAATAATGATTTCATGTTTTTTTTTATGATTTTATGGAGACTTGTAATGAAACATCAGATTATCTAGAAAATACAAATTGAGGTGAAAACTTTTCGTCTTAAAAAATATATTATTAGAAACCTCGACATAATATTGTGAAGACCTATGCATATAATAACAAGCACGTATATGGGTTTAATAAAAATAAAATTGAGCTTTGATCCTAATTGAGTATATCTTAAAAAATCTTAATTTATTTAAAAAAAATGGCTGTGACAAACGGAAAGACAGTCAGAGGGATCCATAAGTGTTCCATTTTTGCCATTTGGCTACGGAACCCAGTAAAAATTCAACGTATCCAGTATCTTATTTTAAATTGTACCTAAGCATATTTTAGCATTTTGATATATTGTCTCAGGCTAACTTTAAAATATGGACTTTATCCAATACAGGCGCTAAAAATGAACGCCTGCAGTTTCTCTAAAGAAGGCCCCTTAGGAACAAGACTGCAGGCAATTTTAGCGCATACGTTCATAGGATTTAGTATCACATTACTTTGATAGATGTTCTCTGGCCATGTTTAATGCTTCTAAAGTCAGTAAATTGCTTCCGAATATAATTTAAGTTAAGAATTTACATAAAGTCGGTTATAGTAGAATTATTTTGGAGGTTTTGTCTGTTCACGTCCGTAAGTGGTAACCCTTTGAATCCTTACACGTGACCTCCGGGTGGTGCTAAGAACAGTCTCTGGTGGTAGGCTTCGGCCGCGGCTTGTCACCACCCTCCGGGCTGGGCCTATGCGTGAAGCGATTTTTTCGTGTTTCGTAATGTGGTCCGGAGAAGCCATCTTCTAGGCCTTCATGCTCCATCTTAGACCACATCGTCACTTTACATCAAGTGAGATTATGGTCAAATGAAGGCTTATCACTAATAAAAAAATAAAAAAATGTTCATTCAAGGTTGTCTGGTAGAAATCACTGTTTAGCGATAAGACCTCCATTTGTCACATATTATTGTTTGCTTATGTATTGTTTGGTGTTTCAATTATGTGTGCTTGTGTACAGAATATCTTAAAATTAATTAAAATTACCTTAGTTTTTTAATTAACCATATGGGCTATAATAGCTGACATTAATTTAATAGATACACTTTGAAAGTATAGTAAGAAAAAAATTTAGAATTAGGGCTTGTTTTACAAAGTCCGAGTAAGCTAAGCGATGGTTAGCTATGTCAATAATACGTGTCAATGGTTAGTTATATCAAAAGCTATCTCGCTTTGTCACATGTGAGTGGACGAAATAGCTCTATATTTAAACCATTATTGTCTTACTTTACTCCAAGATGGTGAAAAAGGCCCTTAAAGACTCAAACCAAAATAGTCGAAGTAAAAAACATCTGAAAATTTTCTCTACCTTCGTGGGTAAACAGTCGAAGGACATGGCCTCATTAGGCTCACAAGGTACAAACTGGTATAAAAGGAAAAATATATAGTTATATAGTTTCTGTTTTCCCCTTTCATATAATATAATAATAATTGGAGTGTGGGACAACACTTGAAACACAATACGAATGTCCACAAAATGTATCGCAGATTGTATCGTTTCTCTTGCTGACAATACTCTTCTCATCGAGTTGTCGAATGGCAACGATTCTTGCGCTTGGCGTTTCGCGACGTATTCTTGAAGTTACTCGCTGTAAGCCTAATGAGGCCACGGCCAGGGTTAACTTTCGGGCGTGAAAGGTCGCGGATTTACGGGATCAGAGTTGGTTATTTTTTAATTCTCCCTCGTATTTTTTGCGAGCTCGGTAATTATATTAAAATCCTCTTGCATCAGGCTTGAGTTTTATCCTGACACTGAAATAACAAGTCTTGGGGAAGAGCTGAATAACGAACGAAAATATTATACAGCGGAGATATATGAGATTTTAAACGACGAATAATATATGGGATGTTCTGAAGTGAGCTATGTTTTTAAATTGGCTTTTTGTAGAAGTTTTTTTCAACTATACAAGGTATTTTTTGCATAGGCACCCATGTTTTCATTCTCAGGGGCTTCTCTTTTGACGAGAGAGATAAGACCTTAATTCCTTACGCTGGCCAAGTGCGGATTCATAAATGTCACATGTTCGTCAAACTCTTCAAAGTTCTCAGAATATACCGGTTTCCTTACGATGATTGCCTTCACAGTTAAAGCACATACATATAAATCCAGAAGAAAACTCCACAAGTTTATTTTTGCGAAATATTTGAGAGAGAAAGCCATTTGACTAAGTAGAGGCGCTGGGTTTCATTCCGAAGATCATAGGTTCAAATAAAATCCTCGCACCTCTGGATATCTTACCGCGGTAAAAGATAATAAATTTAACAAGCAAACGCTAACATCTATTATAATTATATTCTATTATAACGAAAGCCACGCTTGTACCAATATTACTTTTAGGAAGTGCTCGTACTTCGATAACGTAGCACGCCATGTTTCTTATCATTAAGATTAAGTCTATTAAAGGAAATGAATTTCGACGTCGAAACTGTTTTTCAACAAATTGAATCCAAAATACACGCTACCTCGAAATTGGGAATATGCTTGGCTGGTTAGCCTAAATGTCAAAAAGATCCCTGCTTCATTCCAATTGGTATGTTAATCGAGCCATAATTGTATCCATATTATTTTTCACTCCAGGGCGCTTTCAATTTGGGCTTTCGAGACTTGAGAGGGGGGCAAGCGTAGCGTCGAAAAAAAAAGAACATAAGTCAAATGTTCGCTTTTTTCATACAAAAGCGATGGTACCGCGAACGCACGTCACCTGTCGCCGTACCACGAGTTGCCACTTACGACTGTTGGAGACTACATTATGTTGTAATCCCATGCATTTGACAGATTATAACAACTAAAATTGTATATTTATCCGTCAAACGGGATAACAACATGTTGTAATCGCCAACACAGTCGTAGCTGCCCAGGTACTAGGTAGGGCTACTGGAATGGTTACCGTACGAACTTCAAACGATACGTTTCCAGCCCCTCGAAACTCTTAGTTTGAAAGCAACGAAGGTTTTTTTTTTTTTAAGCACCGAAGGTTGATCCACACAATTTATTCAATAAAGCTTCAGTTTCGACACAGTACCATTTTTTAATGTAGACATCCTATTAAATAAATTTTGCCTGATTGGAAACCATCGATTCCCAAAAACCCGAGCAGAATAAACTCATAAAGGTGCAGAACAGAAACGATAGCCAATTTATTTTAATTAATGTTCTCGTTTACCTCTGTTTTCTTTGCCAGTTAACGTGAAAGGTATCAATAAGCCCTTTGCAAGTTAATTAAGTTTTAATGAGTAATGCATTAAATTATTAATCCGAGCTGGTTTGGTAATAAGCAACAACGTCTCTTGGGACGTTTTAATAATTTAAATGATAAAGTTAATAAGGAACAATGGAAATATTCTGCAGCCTCAGTGGCGCAGTGAGCGAAGGGCCGCTTTCTTCGGGCGCAAGAGGTAGCGAGTTCGTTTTTCGCCGAGGGGCCAAGTTGTGTTTGTATGTTCTGCATGCACTTTCTGCTCGATTAAGGTGTTATTGATGTAAATGATGTATGTCGCTAAAGTGGCAATGGGCAGGTCATGTGGCACGCAGAACAGATGGCCGTTGGGGCCGGAAAGTTCTCGAGTGGAGACCACGGATCGGTAAACGCAGAGTAGGACGTCCACCAACTAGATGGACGGACGACCTGGCGAAGGTAGCAGGCTCGCGGTGGTTACGAGCTGCTACCGACCGAAGTCACTGGAACAGTCTTTGAGGGAGGCCTATGTCCAGTGGACGTCCTACGGCTGAAATGATGATGATGATGATGATGTAAATTCAAAATAAAATAAATATATATGTTTGCTTTATCAGATATCTAGTACCTATAACACAAGCTTCTAGCTTAACACGGGGCTAGATGATGTTGTGTTGATAGTCCCGGACCGGAAATATTTATTTATTCAAAAATCCAAATTGTGATCTAGACATACCAAGTCTAACCCATATTATATTGTATCCATTCTCTAGTTGGACTGCACATTTTCAGATTTGAGCAGCTATTATGATTTAAAACGGGTAACATACAATGATTAGACGGTATTTGAGTTTTCCGATATTTCGACGCCGTTGCAAGCGCCATGATCACGGAAACAACACAGTGAGTGTCAACCTCGCAATAAAAGACGCAGAAAGAGGGTAGACCGGTTCGTTCGTGAATAACCGTCTGCCCAAATCGCAAAGACAATGACAATTCAGTTGTTTCCGTGATCATGGCGCTTGCAACAGCGTCGAAATATCGGAAAACTCAAAAACCGTCAAATCATGCTATGTTACCCGTTTTAGATCATAATATTGTAAAAAACCGTGATAATTTAAAAAGTTTGAGCAGCTAATTAAGAAAAAAAATACCTATAGACGTGCCAAATACATAGCATTGACGACATTATTATGTTATTGCTTTGCCATTCCAAAATATTCCTGGATTCCAAAATATTTTTCCGATAAAATTGCCTTCTGGTGAAATTGCCTGCATATCCTGTTTCATAAATTCGCTTTTAAGATACAATCTTAATAATAATATATTTTTCTATCAATACCTGTAATAATGTGCTTATCGTAGCAACACATTCCATGAACTCATCACCTTTCCAATTAGTATGGACAATAAGTAAAAGTGCTAATTTTAGCGAATCTTTTATTGTCCCTGTCATGTGCAAGATTTTAATTGTATGTTTGTCCTTGTCACTCGACGAATTTAGTCTTCGATATAGTCTCAAGGTGAATGATAACAGTCTTCGAAAAGCCTAGGCTAGGCGACCTAGAACCTTATTGTACGTATTTTTCGGCGTCGGAAACATAATGTAATCTTATTTGTACGATGTTCTCAGAATATTTTCCTTTAGTTTTACTTTGAGCTTATTATTCCTTACTTTATTATTGTTTCATTTTACGTATAATACAACTACTGATTTACTTATTAATAAAATAATTTCCTACTGACTTTAAATATAAATGATAATTGACTTATTTAATTTTAATGACATTCTTTCAATTTACTATTAGTATTATATTTTTACTTTCAAAAATGTAAATAAGTTTTAATATATAAAATTCTCGTGTCACAGTTTTCGTTTCCATACATCTCCGAAACGGCTTGACCGATTCTCATGAAATTTTGTGAGCATATTGAGTAGGTGTGAGAATCGGCCAACATTTATTTTTCATTTTGCAAAACAACGTTTTCTGAGGTCACCTAGTATTCCTGTATACTTTCTCAGGCTTTAGAGAATGTGTGTACCAGATTTATTTTAAATAGGCTCAAAATCCCGAGTTATTCATCACTAAAACTTCACAACCTCACAAACTTTACAGTTTTATAATATTTATCTCAAATAATACATCCTATTAAGTAAACTCAATTTAAACCTTATCGTACACTTTTTTACATTTTTTGTGACATCTTTGACAAGGCCTCTTTACATCCGGTATTTTTATTATGTAAAATAAATAAATATAAATATTTCCGGACTACTCACACAGCATCACCTAACCCCAAACTAAGCAGAGCTTGCACTATGGGTGTTAGGTGACTGATATACTACATAGATACATATTTTTTTTGTAAATACATACATACATATGATACTTAGAAAACACCCAGACCCGAAACAGTGTGAGTTGACAAAGTCCCTGTACGGCTGCTTATTTTATTAATAATAGTTTTTTTTATTTATATATTCTAGATATTATATATTAGTACCTGTAACTAAAGAGAAGATAAATATATACCTCTCCGTAAAGATCTTAATCAAAATACCTAAATAAATGCTGCAATCCGCCCTAAGCATAGTTTACCGCCTCCAAGATCAAATTAAAAGTAATGAAACTCTCATTAAATTAGTCCAATCTGAAATATTAACCATTATTTCCGTGGGCTAACGGTTTTAACGGAGGCGTCGGAAATCTCTGAATAAGTTTAGCGATAAACAGATCCTTAGCGGATCCTAAAGGTTGTTTGCATAAAATAAATGGGCCAACAAGCTTGGTATTAAGAGATATTTTCTGTTTAGTTCAGGCCTTGACATCTTTGGACGAAAACAGAAGCAACTGTGGCGTGCTCTGTGCGATGCCTGCCTAAATGATGACAAATATTTGCTCTTTTCTTATCACGGACATTTTAAATGAAAGCGAGGAAAATAATAGGAAAGGTGAGGAATAATAAGAATTTTGCAATACCATTTAGAAGGTTTTTTTCAAAACATCAATCTTATTGGCAGATCCAATAAACATTATAAATTGCAATTTCACGCTAAAACTACGAAAAATAAGAAGGGATTTTAATGAAACTATACAATAATGTAGCTTACAAATCAGTATAATAATAAACCAGTTTCAAGAAAATCTATTATTGCGAATAAACCCCGATTTGTAGCAAATTTGGCCCGAAGATTTATGTACATGGTTTCCCAATAAATTACATAAATGCTACTATTTCTTAAAAACCTTTATATTAGGTACCCTACACTATAATTAAAAGTTACGCGGTATACATAAAAAATATAATTATTTTGATTGGAGAACCTCCTCCTTTTTTAAACTGTTGAAATTACTTGTGAAATTTAAAATAAGTGAAGCAAGCCCACATCGACACTAACCATCAGGTGAGATTGTGGAAAAACATAGTATTATCCCCCATCATCATCATCTTCCTGCCCTTGTCCCACACTATGTGGGGTCGGCACAACATGTGTTTTTCTTCAATTTCCCTCTATCACCCGTCATCTCAGCACTCACTCCTTTCTTACACATATCTTCTTTCACACAGTCCATCCATCTTTTCTTCGGTCTCCCTCTTCCCACATATCCATCCACTTTCATATCTAACGCTCTTCTTGTAACATGACTTTCGTTCCTTCTCATAACATGCCCAAACCACGCTAACCTATTACCTCTCAACTTATCCGTAACTGGTGCCACTTTCAAACTTCCTCTTATATACTCGTTCCTTATTTTATCCATCCGGGTCATCTATCCCTATAATAAATAATAATAATATCGAGGGTACACTGATAATACCCGATAAATGTCCTAAATTAATTTCGTTAACTGTAAACATCACTAGAAAGAGCAAAAAATTCTGATTTTAGTAGGAGTTTCCTCCTTTTTGAAGTCGGTTTATAAGTGTCCCTACAGACAGTGTGACGATCGATTTAGGGGACTAAGGGACCCACATCTCTGAAAAGGGTTCCGCGGCTTGTTGACGAAGATTTTGATACATCGTTCAGACGAGGTACCATGTGTTTGTACCTCTTTCAAGTGGTGAATCCATCTTGTGTGACAAATTACCGACACACTTCGGTAAAATAACTTAAGATATTATATCACTATGCCTATCTCCAGTCCATTTTTTTTTACCTTATCATTTATCAGTGATAATGATTACTTTAATTTTCGTTAAACCTACTTTATAAATACATGGTAATATGAAGGTTTGGTTGAGTATAGGAAGGTCTCAAATATAAGGCTTAGGAATAGGTATTTGTTCTTGACATGGTTCCTTGTCATGGATTTTGGCAAACAGGAAAAGTGCATTCGCTCTTTTAAAAAAAACTTGTTATTTGCTTGGAATGTACCCGAACTTCTTAATTTTTTTTTTGTATATCCTTTTAAAAGTTTTTATGAATGTCACATGTCCTTCAAACTATTCCAAACTTCCAGGACTTTATATTTTCAAGAAGCAATATCCAGCTTACTTGCTGGCTCACGGTGGATGCAAGTAGCGACCGATCGGAATTGGTCGTCTTTAAGCCTCCCTTAAGTCCAGCAGTGGGCGTCTAATGTTGGAAATGATGATGATGATGATAAATTCACGACCTTCAGAATGAAAGTCGAGTGTGCTCCCACACACACTTAGCCAACACGGCTCTTTTTGCGAATGATAAGTTTAAATATTTACTTAATAAAATATAATTACTTTAAAAAGTCCCTGTGTCCCAGCAGTGGAAACATAAAAAGAGGTATTTAATTATGTGTGTGTGTGCCTAAAATTGTCTATTACTCGCTTTTTTCCCTTCAATGAATTGCCTCATAATTCAAGAAAATGTCCCATCTATTTCTGAGCGCCTAATACAAAGCTATTTATTATTTCCTCCAAATGGTGTGCTGTACTTTCGTAAAGTTCATTCACTAAACGGTCACAGCTTAATCGTGAAAAGCTGAATTAGATAGATAGATAACAACTTTAAGAGATCGCTTTAAGCGATAAGGCTGCCGATTGTACAACAAATGTGGCTATTGATTGTTATTTCTAAGTGAGTCTGTAAGCATTGGTGTTCAATAAAGATATTATCTATCTATCTATCTAACTTTATAGCAAACAATTTCTTACGAACTAAATTACAAAAAAAAACAGTATAACGCTACTAGTGGTACAATCGGCGTTATCGCTAAAAGCGTTTTTTCCAAGCAACCGTTGGATGGATAGATATTTGAATCTCAACTAATAAATTCCCTTTAGTGTTTTTTGCGCGTCAACGTGTCATCTGTAAAATTTTTATAGTGAAATTGTCTACTAAAATATATAAGATAAAATGTCATTAGCAATCGTGTGACCTTGTCACTTTTTCACAGCTTTGCTATTTACTGTGCATAAGATGGTCTTTATTAAGCACAGTTAGATAAACGAACTAAAAATATAAAAAAGTAGGAGAGTTCTGTTTTAACTCTCTTATTATGCCCCAACAACACCTTTAAATCAAAATCTGGCTTATGCAAGGCACTTTCGGGTGGCTTATCAGCGTATACAAACATAATAGTCGTTTCCGCCATCGATATGTCCCAACAAGATACAAAATCATTTATTACCATTTTTTGGCTTTACGAATTTTAGAAACGTCTAAAATAAAATATACAAGATAACAAGACAAATAAAATGATTACTGTACCAGCTGTTCTCTATTGGCTACATAACCAAGTACGTCTGATGAAGCAATTTGTCGTCTGAACGACATTCTAGGAGTAACCAAGCGACGTGAGTGCGGCAATCAACGCCGCAGACAGAAATAGACCTAAGTACCTTGTGAATGAGCTCAAATTACATTAACGTAACGCAGATTTGCATTTGATTAAGTGATAATCACACTAATTTTATAATGCGGTGTACGCAGTTTGCGGGGTTACTTATAATCTGTTAATTTTTTTTTTCATTTTGTGATGAAAATGTTCTTTAACAAGAATGAAAAAATTTGATTTATTTTACCACAATCTCACCTGATGTAAAGTGACGATGTGGTCTAAGATGGGGCATGAAGATCTAGAAGGTGGCTTCTCCGGAACACTTTACGAAACACGAAAAACTCGCTTCACGCACTGGCCCAGCCCGGAGGGTGGTTACGAGCCGCGGCCGAAGCCTACCACCAGAGACTGTTCTTAGCACCACCCGGAGGTCACGTGTAAGGATTCAGAGGGTTACCCTTACGATAAAACCTCCAAAAACCTATAAAATATCAAACTTTAGTCCTTATAAATTAGCTAGTCGATTAGTTCGACTAGCTAATTTATACACTTCAATAGAAAAAGACAACTCGAGAACTTAATATAAACACGCCAAATTCAGACCCGTCCTTTATTTTAAGTTAATCTTTTAAAATAAGAAATTCCCAAAAAGATGCGCGAACAAAGCAAACACAAATACCTCAAGAACTAGAAAAACCCTATACGCCGAATGCGAGAACCATCCCTATTTTTGAAGTTTGTTAAACTAAAATGCTCAAAAACACTTAACAAATAAAAACAAATCACAAAATGCAAAAATAAACATTTCAAAGACACTTGAGTTTTAAACCTAGGACCCCGGGATTCACCAAATTGCAAGCAACAACTTAAAAAAGAATCATCGAAATCTGTTCACGCAGATCAAAGCCTAAAGGCAAAATTAAGCATTTAAAAAAACAAATGCGTTGAATTGAGAACCTAATTTTTTCGTTGAAAGTCGGTAAAAAGTCGAGTTAACATTTTTTGGTGTGATGCTAATAACATCATGAGCCCGCATCTTTGACTAAGTCAATTGCAAAACCTAGGTGCCCTCTTAAATAAGACAACCCAGTCCATTAACTTTATCTTTAATAAAATAACGAATTAAATTTTAGTTAATGACAAGATTATGCCATTTTTCCAGACATTTTTATGCCTTGTGAAGATAAGTTTTCTATTAAGCTTTTATTGATGAAACTTAAAACCAAAAGCAAATTTAATTATAACAAGCTAAAAATAATTGACTGTTTACAAACTCGAGAACATTAATTAATTTGAGAGCCAGCGAAATATTCAATCTAACAAATTGATTTGGAGTCGAAAAATTATTTATTGAAAATAAAGAAGAGGGCAATGCTCGCATTTTGAAATCATCATCATCATCATCATTTCAGCCGTAAGACGTCCACGGCTGGACATAGGCCTCCCTTAAAGATTTCTATTATTTAGGTTTAAAGAAGCTTTATTTTGTCATAAAAACTTATAAAAGTTATTTTTGGATGGCAACGGCCTGCATCCACTATGAGCCCGCAGCCTTCACCATCTAGTTAGTGGACGTCCAACGCTGCGCTTGCCGATTTTGAAGTAACAGTAAATAAAATATCATTGTTTTTTTTAATTACAAAACAACAAATTTTTTTTTATATGAGTTCTTAAATTGCTACTAATATTGTAAATGCGAAAGCCTGAGATAGGACAAAGACTACGTTCTATCAAACATATAAATCTATTATAAAGCGAGTAATGCCGGGGGACACTAGTAGTTGAAAATAAATATCATCGCATTAAATTTGGTCAAGCTGTTTTTAAACCCCGACCAAAAAAGAGGGATGTTATAAGTTAACATCATAGCTCCCGGAACGGATGGAGCGATTTCAATTTAGTTTTAGTTTAGTTTTTGTTTGAAAGGTGTGTTTGGCGCGAGAAAATCGGTTGTGCCGTTTAAAAGTTATGGGGTGAGAGTGGGGAAGGAAAACCGAAAATCTGAAAATATACTCGAGTGGGTTATCAAATGAAAGCGCATCGCGTGCACATTACAAAATATTATGGTGTTTTACTTTTAAGGAAAATAAGACATTGGAATCGGGGGGTTTTCTTAAATTTTAAATTTTTATTTATAGTTCTACAAAGCTAACATACAGTCAAAAGCACAGCCTACTACAATGCTTTTGTCTGTCTGTTAGCTTAGACAAGTCTTGTTTGTTGCATACACATGCTTATGTTACGTGCTAAGGACTTGTCTACAGGACTTGTCTTGTCTTGTTAACTTAAACAGGGTCGTGTAGCTTAACATGTATTAATTATTTGGTTTTCTTGAAAATAAATCATTTCAGTGGCCAAAATTATGCGGAATAGTAAAAATTTGTTTCAACTTTTGAAACTATCATGGTTATCAACACTATTTAGATTAAAACGGGATATTTACCATGATTCTTTCGAGTTTCCCGATATTTCGGCACAGTTACATGCGCCATTATCACAGTTAAACTGAAGCTGCAGTGATTTGGGTAACAGTTTTTTGGCAGACAATCATGGCAAATTTCCGTTGTAAATAAACAAACAAAATTTGAGGCTGTTTGATTGGTATTTTTTTATAATTTAATCTTTCATGTCATAGTAAATCGTTGTTGAATAGTTTATGCTATATTCTATTTAGTTGTGGTATTTGGAAACCACATTAGAAAGCAAATTATGAATTTTAATGTAAATACATTATATCAATAAATGTCTATTATGTTATGGAAAACCGGAGTTGAAATTTATTAAAAAGGGCTCCCACACCTAACGGTGAATTCGCAATACATCGCAAATTGCTGCAAGCTCAAGCTCGCACGAATGCACCGAAAATATTATAGTATCTGCCGACTCAGCAAAGTAATTCTTGTTCACATGGAGAAGAAATGCTGGCTAGGAAGAATTAGTTTGAATTGAATTGAATTTAAATTAGTTTTAAGTTGACCTGTCCATGTATGCATAAGCGTCTAAGGAAATAAACGTTTTGACTTTGACAGTCCTAAGCTATATAAATGTACATATAAACAAATAAAGAATTTCAGAAGAAGCAAATAAACAACCTTTTTTTTAATCTATGCTACTATTTCAAAAGCACGTCCAATAAGTTTGATGACCGATGAAGGAAAATTTATCAGCGGTTTTCGGACGAAATCGTATCGCAGCAATTACATCGCACATTCCTCCGTTGAGGTGTGATATCGCATTGCATCGCGGTTGTGTGCGGTGGCCCTAATATCTCTCTCTATAAGACTGTTTTTTTTTAATTGTAGAATGTGCGAAGTATACTACAGATTGTTTTACATTACGGACGGATACGTTGGTCAAATATGCAGGTACATGGTGGATGCAGACCGCTTCCGACAAAATTCACGGAAAATCTTTACGACAGGCTTTTCAAGCTTTTCTGTATAGATGACATGTGAGATGATAATGATAACATTTGTACAAAACCAGAACGTTAATTACTCTGCAATACAATAAATTTCATAAATTAAAACATGTTAATTTTCATTAGTTTCGTTACGTCAATCAAAGCCTCCATAGTACACCTTATATGATAAACTAATTACTAATTAACTTATACCAAAAGCAATGGAGGTTAATTAAACTTTTAATTGGTAGTTGCGTATAATATGCCTGTGAATAAATTTTAGAAGCCATGTAAAACCAACGAGGAGCGTATGTGTTCTGTAATTTACTTGCAATAATTATTTTATAATTACATTTTATAATTGTAGTTTCTTATCAGTTAATTAGTAAAATATCTTGAATAAATCATTATGGTAGTTAAAAAGATTTGAAGCTTCACATGCCTGGTACAAATTTCATTTCAAAAGTAAAACCTTATGAAATTTGTTGGCTCACACAAGCATGAATTCTTGGAAGGTTAAATTACAATATAATTAAAAAAAAGGTATATTTTTTATGATTATATTATAACATTATATTAAATATAGAACCTCTTTTGAAATCAGAACTCAATAGCTAATTAAGCAACAAAGAGAATACTTGTACACTTGACTTGTTGCTTAATAAAAATTAAATACAAGTACATTCTGTAATTAAATACAATTTCCATTTTTTAGGACTTTGAGTACTAATTGATTTCAGCGACAGTACAGCTTGTCTCGCTAGAGGTCAAGTTTAAATATTTCATTAGCATTTTTATCATTTCTGCCGTAGCACGCCCTCTGCTGGACACCCGGGCCAGAATTACCGCGTAGTCATCTGTCAGTCTCGTTGGCAGACGTTCTACACTACCGTTGCTATCCGCGGTCTCTATTCCAGAAATTATCAGAAAGAACGACCACTGCTCTACGTTTTGTTTGGTCTCTAAGCCTATTTATAAGGCCTAAAGTAATGCACCACAATTCGGATCCGAAATGGTCGAATGGTGGAGGAATATTCGTGTCGTGTTGGCGCTGTGTAATCATTATGAACGAGTATACGCGATGTTCTCGTCTACATCAGCGGACAAATATTTTCTTGCGGTGCGAGCTACAAGATTCTTATGCGACGTAATTGTAGCCACGCCAACGCCAAACATCGTCTTCGCTCGAATACTTCGTTGCATGCAACGAAGTCCCGGCCACACACATCGTGTTGACACGAATATTCACTGAAGCCGCTAATGTAGCCGCACCATTCGACATCACAAGCAACACACATAATAAATTTCTCGACCCTCTTGTATGAAAATAAAAGTACACGAAAGCGTGATAGCGTAATTTGGTTTCAACGTGGGTGAATGAGATGAGAAGATGACACGATTTCCAGCATTTCTTTGTAAACTTGTTGTTATGACAACAGAGCTTGGTCATTCAAGCTTTATAATTTATTTAAAACATGAGAACCATCGATTAGTAGAATCGATTTATACATAAATATTATATGAGTATCCAATAACATACCCATAAAACATTAAGTGTTTTACTATTTAATGATCAATATAAACTATATATATATATTTTTTATAATTTGATGTGGATGACTACGAAAAATCGAATAGCTCTAATAAGTTAAGTAAAAGTTTTTAATTTGTCTAATGAAAAATGCGTCCCTAGATTATTATATAAGTGATGATGCTGCTTGGACAGATGTCGCAATTTGACAGGCTCCTATGATTCTGGTTGACCAGGACTGACATGCTCATACTAATCAGACGCAAAATGGCGTTCAACTGAGTAAATTTTTTTTCACTTTATAATTTTATTTAACTCGACACTGGCAAATTGTCGCTTCAAGCGCAAAGTCCAATTACAAGAAACTGAACTGAACTGAACTGATAAAGCTGTGTTGTTTTATTCGCTTCCAACTCAGTATAAAATTCAAGCGAACTATAAAGACTTATTTTGTTGATAATTTATTTAAAAAAAAATTTGTTCGCTTAATTTTTAGTTGACCTGTCCATTCAAAACCTGTTCTTTTGAGGAAACAAACGTTATGACTTTGACTTCGACTTTAAGCGAACATTCAAATTGCACCACTCGTGTCCCGCTCCTATCTTGGCGTGCTAAAGCATTTAAGCCACAGATCTGTTACTTACTGCAAGTACATAGGGTAAATAGTACACATACTTACCTCAAACTCAGCTACTTTGTACCTCTAAAGGCATATAAGGTCAAAAGCTCTTTCTGTAAACGTAATGGGGGCAAAGCTAGAGGTGAGGGCGTTGAGCAAAATTCACAAGAAATTGAGTTTAATTAAACATTTGAAACTGCGAATGCATGAGCTTTTTGTTCGGAAAGTTTCTGCTACTGAGAGTCGATTTTGTAATTCTCTATGATATCGTCTAACTGACTTTTAAATGGTTAATAAAAGTCAGATGGCGCTTATCTGACAACTGATAAGATATGATGTATAAAAGACATTTATTTTTCTATCAAGTAATAATAAAAACAGAAATAATTGTAAATAGGCACAAAGCTTAAAATATTATTTGCTGGAAAAACTGGCTCTGTCTTAGCATGTGCCAGATTACTAGAATGCTAGTAACCAGCGCTGGATCTAAAAATTGACCTAAAGATTTTATAAATAGATTGATTTAATCAAGATTCTAGTCTTGTTTAAATTATTATTATTGTTGTATTTTAATTGTAATTTATATAATATATCTACGATAGAAGTATAATGTAGGTCAATGGTTTACTTGACATTCATTCTGCTGTATAAAATAAATCTCTTTTCGTTACAATGCTGGAAATTAAAAGAAAACAATATTAAATACCTACGTCTGTCCTTCTATCCTACTTAGAGGCGATTCTTCAAACATGAGTGTCAATAAAACAATAAACGTTAAGATAGCGGAATAAAATTGTCACTTTCCCCTCAAACCTTAAAGTGAGACGTCAGACAACTTCAATCTGCCGTCTTATAGTTTATCGATTTATTAACTTTAACCTGACGTTGCTAAAATCTGCCCTTAGTTATGTCTGGTGGACATACCGCCTACGGCAGACTATGTAATAAAATAAATGGGTTATTTGCCCCCAATAGGCAACTTATCCGACACAATCGGCAATAAGTAGTAAAAATCCTAATAACAGTTTATTGGTTCATTCGGCGAAGTACTTCCACACAATTACGGACGACTCATCACTCCACCTTCCTCTTCACAGACAATTACAATCCCTATCTTTATTAAGCAACTTAGTGCAGAGGAGAAGCGCCCTCCTTGATTTCTATGTTTTGTTAAAGTAATTTGCTGGTCAACAAATTAATTGAGCACACGTTGGTCTTTCAACTTTGGGTAAAAACAGCGAAAATATTAATATTCTAAGTTTTGTGTTTACTAGCGAAATGCGGACTCGCACCCATGACTTCCATTTTTTCCACACAAATTTACAATATTAGTTTCATTCAAAAGTGTAGTTTATCACTTTGTAAAAATATGAAGTGAAAATATTCCTGATAATAATCTCGTGATCTAAAGCAATGCGTTTTTAAGCAATGAATATCCAATTAATATTGGGCACAAATAATTGTTTTTCGTTCACGAATCTTTATATGTATACTTAAAAAAAAATTTGCTTATTAGTATACTTATTACTATGTATTTACTCTAAGAATGAAGAAATAAAATAAAATAATTACAGACGTAATAGACGTATTAATTATATTACGTTTATGTACGGGTACTAGACATCAGATATACATTATATATATGTATATAATATAGATTTTTTACCCAAACCAATCAGAAAGCGCTTGATACCATAAATACTTGACCCCTCGACGGGAATCCGCTACCTCTTGCGCCGCAAGCAGTCCTTGGTCAACCGCGCCACTGAGGGAGTCACATATAATAATACTAGCTGTGCCCCGCGGTGTTACCCGCGTTATAATGGATTTTCCCGCGTAATGACGTGTTCCCGCGGTAAAAAGTAGCCCATGTTATTTTTCCGGCTCTAGAGATTCTGTGTACCAAATTTCATTTAAATCAGTTCAGTGGTTTTCGCGTGAAAGCGTAACAAACAAACTTACATTCGCATTTATAATAGTACTATTATATAATACTAGCTGTGCCCCGCGGTGTTACCCGCGTTATAATGGATTTTCCCGCGGAATGACGTTTTCCCGCGGTAAAAAGTAGCCTATGTTATTTTTCAGGCTCTAGAGATTCTGTGTACCAAATTTCATTTAAATCGGTTCAGTAGTTTTTACGTGAAAGAGTAACAAACATCCATACATTACTTAACTTACAAACATTCGCCTTTATAATAGTAGTAGGATTATAGTATAGTATTAGGATTACATGATGTAAGACTGTAGGCGCCACAGCTCTCTACTACACCAGTCCTGGTATTGGCCAGGCACTTTAACGGTCGATCGAGTCCTTTATGTCGGCATTTTATTGGTACATTCCTAATCACTGAACGAAAGAAAATCTCGGATTATTTCGTTTGGAGTGAAAGATGAACGTGATTAAGTAAGACATGCCATCCCTATTGTTCATTGTGATTATGATCTTGTGCGACATCTGTTTTACCTATAACAATAATTTATTTCGTTTTATACGGTTGAACGCTATGAATGTAGAAACATCGAATAATTATTATCGGATACTCCCTAATAAAAATAAATAATACAAAATGAAGTTAAAGTTAATCTTGATGTATATGTTCAACATTTAATTTTTTCGAAACTACCTTCTTCTACAAAGAATAAAAAAGTTGTGTTCTTTGTGATCATTCTCTTACTCTTATCCCACATCACGTGTGGTCGGCACAACAGGTTTTTTCTTACCATTTATAAGTGTTCTTTGTATTGTTTAGAATGTCTTTGAACTCTTATATTTGTATCTAAAGAATCTGATGCCAAGGTGTAATTAAAATTATAAACAAATCATCTTAAACAATTTGGATAATGTTGACAAGAAAATGAATAGTACTGGTAGTAATCATCTGAAGCTGTTTCAATGTGTGATACAACGTGAACAAAATGAATGACTAAAAATACCGGAAGTACGCAGGGCGCATTGAAATCACGACCTTCGGATTAAAAGCAATTTATAAAGAGCCAAAATCAATTCGTTGGTTCAGTCTGTAAAATTGTATTCACCGTCGTTTGGAACACGCTTTCCTCTGCTGTGTTTTACTAAAACCTGATTTTATCCTAATAAAAGATGAAGGAATGGTATGCATATAATATGGTTGGTGACCAATGTTTGTCCACTTTTAACGTTAGGAGAAATTATGTGAAAAGAATAATTTGCTTGACCCTACCTATTAGTTTTTCCTGACCCTATACAAGTGAGCAGGTTTATTACGTAAGTTTTTTGCAATTGCATGACCAATTATTTTTGTAACCAGTACTTTTTCACCAGACGGCGACCTTTTTTCTTAGATGTTTTTATTTTAACCGATTTTTTTTCTTATGTCTTGGAGGGATTTAGGGGGAGCCTTTTGCGTTGAAGTGGGAGGCTATAGCCTAATTAAAAAAAACCTTATATATTAAACACAATACAACACAACAAACACAACACAATAATATTGTAGATAGGTATTTTTGGACAATTTATGATTTAAATAAAATTATATATATTTCATCCATTCATTTCATTCACCTCTACAGCCTTTTTACAGCCCCAACTTTGTTCAGTTCTACATGGCCTGCCCCATGCTCTTTTAACAAGCTATTCATATGCTATGTCCATAATAAGGGTCGATAATTATCCACAAAATTATATGTGTAATTTAAGTGCCTACAAATTCAAAGGTCACTCGCTCTACCGCTTGAAATAACAATGTCCAATGTGCTTTAATGGACACTCCAAATAAATTATACTAATTAATGAGCGCAGTAATTAAACAGTTCGTATAGAAATTTAATGTTACAAATGACATCAGATTTATTAAAGCTTTCATATTTCAGTGTTTGTCGATAAATGACATATGAATGCTTTATTTTCATTTAAATTTTTTAACATTATACTGTTGGGAATATATGTATGTTAAGCGGTGTAAATACGGTTTTCATAGACATTTTACACACGATTTTTGAGATCTTGTCCGTTACATCTTTAATGTACAAACTCTAGGGACAGACGAGACAATTCAGTTGTTTCCGTGATCATGGCTTTTGCAACAGCGTTGAAATATCAGAAAACTGAAAAACCGTCACACCATGGTATTTTACCCGTTCTATGTCATAATATTATACATTTATCTATTTATTTTTACTTAATACTAGCTGTCCGCCCCCGCTTTGCACCTAGTTGACGGTATTGTGAATCTAAACCATTCTCAAACCCACTTAAACAGACACAAAAAATTTCATCAAAATCGTACAGAAGATTTATAAATATATAGATTATGAGGTTTAGTTTTTTGTTTGACCGCGCTAATCTTAGGTAATATCGTCTGCTTTGAATAATTATTTATATTAATAAGCTTCCTCATATGTAACAGTAACAGATGTACTATTAGAAAATTTAAATCATTTATTAAGAGAAGTCTAATGAGAAAAGCGTAATTACTCTATTAACTAATGATGCCGCTTGGATGTTGCTTAGTTCCACATTGACAGGCTCTAATAATTCTGGTTGACCAGGACTGATATGCTCATGTTATAATAAGTTAGCTATTAAGGTAACTTATATGACAAGCATTTTTTTATTGTGAATGTTAAACTTATAATAGATAAACCTATAAATAAGAACTCCAAAATTGTAATAACTACAAAACTGTAATAACTGATACAGCTGTGTTGTTCTATTCGCATCTCAACTCAGTATGTATAAAACATTGAAGCGAACTGTCAAGGTAATGTTATTTCCTATATATATATATATAGTTATAGTAGGTATATAGTTTTTGTTTAATCAATTAAGTTTTATTAATTTTAAGTTGACCTGTCCATATAGGCTATGTGCTTCTAAGGAAATAAACGTTTTGACTTTGACTTTGATTTCTCTGTTCATCATCAGCCTATATAAGTCCACTGCTGGACATAGGCCTCCCCAAATGAGCGCCATAGCGCCCTGTCCTCGGCTTGACGCATCCAGCATCTGCCTGCAGTCTTTCGCAGGTCGTCATCCCACCTGGCCGGAGGGCGTCCCACACCACGTTTGCCGATTTCACTGTTAGATAGCCGTGGAAAGCTATTAATCTGATACAAGATACAAAATCATTTATTTCCATTGTTTGTTTTTACAAATCTTAGAAACGCGATGGTGATGATCCTTACACGTGACCTCCGGGTAGTGCTAAGAACAGTCTCTGGTGGTAGGCTTCGGCCGCGGCTTGTCACCACCCTCCGGGCTGGGCCTGGATTTTTTCGTGTTTCGTAATGTGGCCCGGAGAAGCCATCTACCTTCTAGGTGTTCATGTTGCATCTTAGACCTCATCTTTACTTAACATCTGGTAAGATTGTGGTCAAATGAAGGCTTATCGAACATAAAAAAACACGTCAAGAAAAATACACAAAACAAAAATTAAACATAGGTGCCTAAGGATAAATGATATGAAAGGAAGAGTTGCGACACTTTGCAAGCCCCCGCGATATAAAATAAATAATTTGATAAGTCTGAGATAGACTCATACAAGTACCAGGGTGGCGAGTACAGATTATACACATTTTCCAAATAAATAAACACAAAAAATATGTAAAAAATTATTTTTTCCAAAATTACAAATTTAATGTATGTATGTACAAATGTAATGTATGTTACAGCGGTGACCCATCAGAGTTCTAGATTAGTATAACTTTTAGAAAATCAAGTTTCATATTTATTTTGCCGCTATTACAACAAAGACATAATAAATAAATATGTAAGGGGACTCATATAAAACAAACGTTGTTCTTAAGATACAGACAGACAGACGATGAAGTATCAGTAATAGGGTCCGGGTTTATCCTAATATAGAGGTAGATGGTAAAGGGAGGCATATGTCCGAACATAGTGGACCCCTAAATCTTAAATGATGGTAATTATAAATGCCACATTAATCACCAATAATTACAACACATCAGTACAGTTAAAAGCTTTTTCATACATTTCCCCTTCGTAAATAAAACCAGGGACAAACACTAATCTATCAATTAAGCGATACACCGAGCGGAATAATAAATTTGAAATGTAAATTTTGTTATGAGAATTACGCCAACTCATCTCCCATTTTAATTAACTGATAACAATACAAATATATATCGGATTACGTAAAATAACATATATTTTAAATTTTGCTATATGTTGTAACAGATAATTTTTATTTAAGTTGAAAAAAGATTTTGAAATTCATCAGATGAAACATAAATTAGTAAAAATTAATCATTATTTATGAACAATATCATTTCAGCCATGGGACGCTCACTGCTAAACATAGGCCTCCATCTAAGTTGATCCGTAATTTCGGCTTGTTAGCTAAATAATTATGGTGGCCGTTCGACCACCGCGAACAATTATAAATGTTTGTCCCTCTGCTATCCAAAATAAAATTAAAATGTAGTTTCGGAAATGATGTCTAAAATGTATTGAATAAAAAAAATCACAATAATCGAAATACATACACAATTCAAATATCTACGGGCGAGTTAATTTTGAGTTCAAAAATTCTAATTCATGTTTTGACTTTTGTCATTAAATACATAAGAAAAAGCAAGATAGAAAACGTCTGTTCATATAAAATGGCCGCACTTTTGACTATCGAAGTGCTCGAAACTAAAGTGGGTCACTATTCACTTTGCAAATTTACTCACGTAAATTGTGACGGTATAATGTATAACGAAGTTTCCGTTCCGTTCAAATCGTTATTAGGAAGAAATCATATCAATTTACTTGGTTAACGCCCGTTTTCCAAATTAAAAGCATTACTTGTAATCATTTTGAAAACAAAATGGCCGTTAAACAACTTTTCTTTTAATTAAATGTCAAAAGTCCAAATACGAACATTTTTGCAAGCACAATTAACTTTTAACTTTAATGAATTACGAAGTTTGTTTTCATATGAGTTTTATACCCATATTTGATGGAGATAATGAGAAATACAGAATTAGGAGAGACAACATTGGTATTCTACTATTCAATCTGTTCGACTGTCTAAAAATACTGTATACACATATTTTTGTCTACAATAACTCAATAAAAAGGTAAGATGAAAATGAGCATCAAATTCTGGAGTAAACGTCACTGTCATAAATCGTGCTGAAAATACGCGAAATTACAATGCGTTGTATCATCTTCTCGTTTGCAAAAAAAATATATATATGCGTAAAATTTATTGAATAATCAATATGACAGACTTATTATTATTTTTTTGTTGTCTCGCCTATTTGAATTGAAACCCATTTTATATCACAGTTTTCATAACTCAGCGGGTAACGGCCGTTGCTAGTGACGAATATGAGCCGTGAACTCGAGCCCTATGACCCTAATTCAATGATCCCTTCTGTCGTCTTTTGTTAAACCAAAAATAGCTTTATGATGAATTAGATACCGTCATAAATTGAACATGTTGTGCCCGTTTACAAGCTACAAAGAAGAGTTAATGTCATTGTCAAAACGTTTATTTCCTTAGAAGCACAGGGTTAACATGGACATGTGGACAGAAATACTGAAATTTGTATTGTAAACTATGTGTAATTGAAACTGTAGGAGAGGTGAATTAGGTAACAGTTATGTTTGTATACAAAACCAATTTTTATTTTTGCTTTTTATATTATAGATAGAGATTATCAATAATATAAAAAGCAAAAATAAAAATGTATTTGTTTAGAAAACATAAACATATAAAATGCATCGAAAAATGTGATGGTACGCGCATAACTTAACAACGCCTGGTCTAAATAGACTATTTTTTTTAAGTATGTTTTTTACGGCGAGAAAAACTCGAATATGATATTTGTACCCGTGCGAAGCTGGAGTAGGCCGCTAGTTATATTAATAAAAATAACCGCGTTCACACATTGAAAGTAAAAAATATCTCACTGAAAAGACAACGGAAGTTGTGGCGGAAGTAAAGATACTTTATTAAACTAATTAATTTGTCCTGGTTGTTGATTAAAAAATAATATCCTTTAAGCTTTATAAATAAATAAATATTTTCGGACAATCTACACAACAGCATCTAGCTCTTAGTTTGTGTTACGGGCACTAGACATCTGATACATACAAACATATATCTTTTTTTATTATAAATAAATAATAAATAAATAAATGATGCTGGTTTAACAATAGGAAATTTATTTATAAAACACCTAGACCTTCGACCAGAAATAGAATGAAGTAATTAAATAATCGGTAATATTAGTCGTGATTGAAATACATATTATCGTAGTGGATCGTATTTTATTGATTGAGGTACATAATAATGACCTTCATAAGTCCCTGACAACAAGCTTTATTACATACCTACACATTGCTTTACGACAGACTGCGTGATCTGAAAACGATACCCTAAATTCGGATAGAACCAAAATCAGCCGTTCCTCTCAATAGAGGTACTAACCTAGTTGCAAAACAATACATTTAAACAAAGTTCGAATTCTGTAATGAACAGAAGCTACTGTTATATACTAGCTTATTAACTATTCATTTTAAAATAGGGTAGATGATTAAAATAATTATTAGTCCGTCATTTTATACGACTAGTGTTCCCCTTTTTCTTGCAAACTAAAAATCGAGATGATTGAAGTTTCGCATGGTGAAACGCTTTCGTGCGATTTTAACTAAATTTATACGCAAAAAGCTCTTCGGAAATTTGATGCTCTTCTCTCATTTTCTTATTTTTCATCACCCTATTAACTTTCCCACTGCTGGGACACAGGGACTTTACTCTTGACGAGAGAGATTAGGCCTTTATTCACCACGCTGGCCAAGTACGAGTTGGTGAATGTCACATGTCCTTAAAACTCTTTAAAGTTCTCAGAACATGCCGGTTTCCTCACGATGTTGCCTTCACCGTTGAAGCACGTGTTTTAAAGCGCACATACATTTTTCAGGGAGAAAAATCCAGAGGTGCGTTGCGGGGTTTTGAACCCACGACCTTCGGAATGAAAGTCGAGAGTGCTTCCACTTAGCCAACACGGCTTTTTGATGCTCTATATCTTTTCAATTTCTTAATAAATTGTAAAAGCGAAAAATGTTTCTCCATTATTATAAGACGGACTAAACAGAATACCTATTTTTACGATTAGTAGTAACACCTTCAACTATATGTTTATTTCGAGAGATAATTCAATACCAAACACAAATTCAGGATGTAGATAGAAACCCAAGGGTCGAAATTAACCAATTTCTAATTTGTATTGGATAACCCCCTCATTGTGACATCCTACGGCCGAAACCAATGAAATTTTGGGTTCCTTGTTGGTAGCATTGCTAATTTTCGTAATACACCTGTATACATATAGATTTCACATCACTTTTGTATGTGATTGACATCATATCGCGCCCGCGCCTGCTTATCGCGTCCTCAACATTCATAAATTTGTACCACGAGTTGCCACTTACGATTGTTGGAGATTGTATGTCATAATCCCATACATTTGTCAGATAAAGATAAAATTTTAGTTGTAAAAAATCTGTTTAGTGCATGGTAATACAACATGTTGCAATCTCCAACAGTCGTAAGTGGTATGAAATTGTAATATATCAGCTGTTGCTTGGCAATTTGACATTATGCCATTGTCAATTGTCGCCGTGGTGAAATTGGGGCCTGGCAGCGTCTGTCAGTGAATCAATCAACTAAAAGTTCATGCATTAAGTTATACCTTATAAGACAAGTTGTTTTTTAGCTGTTATTTGATTAATTTGTAAATGTTTTATCTGTTCTGTTCATTTTAATTTAATTTTCTTTTCTGTTTTTATCTGCGTTTATTTCCTTAGACGCACATGGCATACATGGCCAGGTCAACTTCAAGTAAATTTAAATAAAACTTAGAATAATCAAGGAAATAATAATTGTCTTGACAGTTCGCTTAAATTTTTTACACTGAGTTGAGAAGCGAATAGTATAAACCAGCTTTCATCTCTTATGTTGTTATTATAACAATATTGGTGTACAACATAGCTACCACATACATTTAACATTTACAAACAAATGCTGTCATTATATTGTAATGCTGTAAATAGTGTCTGTTTATTTATACTGAATAAATATTGTCCATAAATAAATAAATAAATATAAATAAATTAGTTTATCAACTAGAAAATTTATAAACTTTATTTTTATTATTTCCGATGGAAGTTATAAGTTGCGGCCTCATCATAGAATGTTCATCATTGAATGCTCGAGAATATTGTATGAATGGGCATGACACATAAATACTCCATTACGTAATTAATTATACAAGTTGTTTCCTTTATGGTTTATACTGCGGAAAGGGGGTGAAGAAAACACCTTGTATATATTTAGTGTGCAATATTATTTTTATAATTATAGGCCATTTATCATGCAATTTTGAAATCACTAACGGTAGAGAGTTGAAAACTCGAAGCGCATGTTGCAATTTTCCTCTTCACGCCTGGCTGAACTGTAATGTTTCCATGAGATTGCCTCAGTAATGGAAAATTTAAAGTTATTGCATTCTTTTACATGGCAATAAATGAAAATGAGATAAAGCGTTTAAGCTTCCGTGTGCAACGTATTATCTGTAATGGCCATACACTTTGCTTTTTACCTTATTTAGTTTGTTATTTGCTTTTATGGCTACTAAATCTGGCAGGATTGGTGTGTACATTCATTTTTTCGTAAACTTGAATTTCAACTTTACGTGGAATTCCACTAATACGAAAACGTAAATTTTACAGTTGTTTCCACTATAACATTTATTTTTTCAAATGTAAGCGAACTGCATTTACCACAAACAAAAGCATTCAACTGTGTATTTTGACTAAAGCATGTACCAGGTAGGTATGTACACCTATCATACTACACTCGGTTCCAAAATTAACGGGTCAGTCAAAACACGAAACTGTATGAATGGTTCTATGCACAAACCTCATAATCCCATTTCATTTCAAGAATATACTGTTATTTTTTAGTTTAGATAAGGTAGAACTCCACAGAACAGCAACCAAGCTACGAATAACTTCCGGTCCGGACACGGTACGGTATAGCGACCTACCTTAAGAGGGTTTATGCTTTTAAGCTCAAAATTGTAATTTTAAATTTTAAAATGTTATCAGTTTTTTAAATTATAAATAATTGTAGGAAATTTGAATATCCTTAGTTATTTGAGAACATATATATCGAATTCGTACGATATATCAAGATAACTTAGGGGAGGTTTTCTTAATTTCCCTTAAATGTATGAAAATACTGACAAACCTTATAAACAGAAATATTAACAAATAGATCAGAATCTTGGGAAAATAGTTAATTGAGAATTATTTATGATTTATTTATATGTACGGCGAGGAATTATTTTAAAAACTAAGTTAATTATTAGTTTTTTTTATTACGCGTTTTTCACTATTATATTCATTTGATATAAAACTATTATTAGTCAGACAGTTGATAAAATACAAAATCATATTTCTGAAAAATAAAACATGAAAAACAGATATTTATTGAACAACGAATTGGTCTATTCTCTTTCTAAGTCTATTATTACGAGTTCGACGACAATTTTATTATTGTTGTTACCACGTGTTTTGGTCTCGAACGCAACTCGATCGCTACTCACCACATAAGTCATATTATAGCGGGTGACGTTCAATGCATTTGAAAATAACGCACAACCAAATGTCGCTTATACCTAATTTAAAACACATTAAATAAATTAAAAAAAAATTTTTTTTGACAATTCACACAACAGCGTCTAGCCCCGTGGTAAGCTCTAAGCTTGTGTTACGGGTACAAGACATCTGATATACTTAATATAATAGGCATACATGTATAGATATTTTACTATACATATAAAACACCCAGACCAAGGAGAAAGTGCTTAATCTAAATAATACCTAACAGTCGCCAGGTTTTTATAGAAAACATATCTAATACGCAGTATAGTAGTTCAGGCTCATGTATTCCATACCTATTTTAAACGTTTTTGTACCTATAGTTATAAGTGAATTTTGTTAATATTTGAATAAAATTTATTTATTTATTTATTTATATAGTAGGTCCCTAAATGGAGATGTGTCAAAAATAATTATATATCGAATCCTGAGATACTTGAAATCAATACGTTTTGACGGCGTTTTATAAAATATAAACTCCATAGACAACGCCTCTAATAGGGTTATTAAAATAGTCATTCATTTGGATTATAAAAAATATTATACACACATTATTCCATTTTTCTTGCAAGTAAAAAATCAAGACTACACAGTGCGTAAAAGTTTCGCGTGAATTGATGATTCCGTCCGGTTTGTACTAAATTTATACATCAAAAGCTCCCACATCGTAACTTTGTTTTTCTATATCGTGGCACATTCATTAAATTGATGAAGCGAAAAACAGGTGACCAGTATTTTTGGACGGGCTATCACATGGATTAAACCGAATAACTATTATTTATATTACTAGCTTACTCGGCGAATATGTTCCGCCTTAGACGCCATAAATGAGCAGATTTTTTATTTTAGTGAACTAAGAAAATCAGGTTTTTAGACCCTTTAAGTTAATTATTTAAAATGTATTGTTTATCAATAAAATAAGATTGACAGAAGAATCCCTAATAAACGTCTTTTTTTTTCATCCTCTTTGACTATATTTGCAGCACGCATTCAGGCAATTCTATGGCAAATGTCTTAAGGTTACATTAAAAAAGTTCAATAATTTTATATGGTGGTTAAGTTATTTTAAATTTTCTAATTTTTAGCGCAATTTCCTTAGTTTTTTCTTTCATAAGAACCTTCACCTGATAATAACGAACAAAACAAAAAAAGAATTAGCGAAATCGGTCCAGCCGTTCAGGCGTGATGCCGTGACCAAGGGAAATAGGGATTCATTTATTTATATATATAAGAATACTATTATTATTATTTTTATGTAGTTATGGTGTATTAGTAGTAAGTATGGCTGCCAAATGCTTGTACAAAGCCAATGACTAAATTTACAATTTGGCACATAATAGTACCTATCAGCAACGTCTAATTAATAATCACTTACCTATTCAAAGAGACTAAAATATAATGTGATTTATCATTAGAGTTCGAGTACACATACGTTTGGCAACTGTCCATTCTTGTGGGATATTGTATGATAACAATCAAATAAGTACTTTATTCAAGTTGTGAGTTTTTTGTCACCATAGATTTGTTTTTTATACGTGAAAACTTTTTATTGGCTTACTGTTGCTATTAAGTAACTATATTGTGTTGTATTATCTGTTAGTTTTCCTTGTAGTCAATAAATAAAAATAACAAAGCAAAGTAAATAAAAAAATACTTTTTAACTAAAAGAAACCTAATTAAAAGACACTTTTTTAGAGATATTTATTTATCATTTATCTTGGTCATATTTGTCAATAAAATGATAATTAAAAAACCCGGACTATTAACCCTATTACGACTATCATTTTGTTTGTAGTATTTAAGTTGTTGCTAAGAATAAGCGAAAGCAACTAGTCCAATGGATTTACACAACTGAGCTTTGCCCTTTGAGAGCGGCGAGGCAGCAAAGAGATCTGTTCTCAGGCGTTATGCATGCAGTGAATAGAATGACTGTTACAGGAAAAAGGAAAAAAACAAATGCCTTCAGAGCGAGCGCTGAGTTCGCGCTCGCGGAAAAATTCGGCGAAAGTTCTCCGAGTTTTTGGCGTTATATCACGTGGTTTATGGTTGTGAAGTTACTTATAGGCATTTAGTATAATGCCAACAGCTGGATGTCCACTGCCGGTTATTCAGCAGCAGAACTATCGTAAAGATTTAGATTAACTTAAGTTGCAAGTGATAACGTCCAACCCTTCTGCTAATTTGATGATCATCATCATCACCCTATAACGTTCCCGCTGCTGGGACACAGGGACTTCTCTCTTGACGAGAGAGATGAGGCCTTTATTCACCACCCTGGCCAAGTGCGGGTTGGTGAATGTCACATGCCCTTCAAACTCTTTTAAAGTTATCAGAACATGCCGGTTTCCTCACGATGTTTGCCTTCACCGTTAAAGCACGTGTTTAAAGCGCACATAAATTTCTCAAGAAGAAAAATCCAGATGTGCGTGGCGGGGTTTGAACCCACGACCTTCGGAATGAAAGTCGAGTGTCCTCACACTCGAGCAAACACGGCTTTTTTTGATGATGATGATAATTAAATATTATGCTTTTGTTCATAAGGAAAATGTCAAAGGTTATGGTTGAATACACAAACTAATAATTGCGCAATTACCTTCGTAAAACTATGGTCAAGCAATTAAGTGCCTTTCTTAGAAAACACACTATGCATAATTAGAAAACCTGATCGTATGCGAACGGCATGTCAAATTTAGCATAGCCACCCTATTATTGTAAGTGCCATGTTGACTAAGGGGAGCACACTCGAATTTTGTCGTGGGTTCAAATCCCCGCTGTGCACCTCTGGATTTTTCTTCCCAAAAAACTTATGTGCGCTCTAAACACGTGTTTATACGGTGAAAGCAAACATCGTGGCCTAATCTCTCTCATTAAGAGAGAAGTCCCTGTGTCCCAGCAGTGGGAATGTAAATAAAAGTGCTTATGGGGTACCCATTATAACTGTCGTTTCTACGACAATTAGAGCGGAAATACATAAACATAATCCATTTTGAACAAAAATGTCGCTTATCTCATTTCACCTTTCAACCACCAATATAAAGTTTTATGCGGTCACAGCTGAAAGTAGCTACTTTCATCCCAAAAGGGCTTAGTAGAAACCAAATCTGTTGCTAACAGATAAATTAGTAGTTTGCGAACTCGCTCGAAAGCTTTTACACAGCCAAGTTAGGCAGGGAGCCAACTGAAAAACATTTACAGAGAAGAACATTTATTTACGCAGTGTCCAATTCATGGTTGTGTAAGAACCTTTTTTCAGCATGTTAAATATAAAACAAGCTATAATTTTCTTCTACTTACTCATTGGTGCAATGTTTGTGTGTGTTCTTATAATAATAACAAATATTGATTGAAGTGTTAATAATCGATTCAGCAGGTGTATTGTAACACTCGAGGAGTATACAGCAAGGTTAAATGCTGTGTGAATTGTCTGATTTTTGAAGTGAAACTTCTATAGAATCGTAGTGATTTCAAACCGGATGCAAAAAGATGAAACGGAAATGATGTAAGAGACACAATTACAATGCTTTATTTAAATTTCTTTGCGCGATACTTCGTAGTTGAGACTATGAAGTATCGCGCAATGAGGTATTGCTGTATTTTATTTATATTATTTTGTAACATACTTTATGTAATACGCTTTATTGAAGTAATATAAATAATCCGAATAATTACAGATATAATGTTTGTTTCTCTTAACATTTTAGCAGATGCGTTCATCGCGTGCGTCGTAACTGACACACACACACTTTTTTTTATTCTTCTTATTATTCTTTCGTCGATTTACTGAAGTTTCACTTCTATCGTGTGTGAATCGCACACACACCTTTTTTTTTAATATACTGTACACCATCATTCCATCATTCCAGCCATTTCTGGACGTAGATCTTTTTAAATAATTTGTAGTGATTAAGCTACGTTACTTCGTCTTAATTTTTCTATACAAATTTAGAATATTAGTTTCAACCAAAAATTAGGTTTATCACTTTGTAAATACATAAAAAAACCTTTAGTTATTTCAATCGTCACTAAGAATCAACCGACCTTGTTAGTAAACCATACAATGTTCAAAATATTATTAAAAATGCGAAAATACCATTTTTTTCTACAGAGAAATCGCCATACAAGAACATTCACGGACAATTTAGTTCGCTTAATAGGGCCAATTTTCTCTTCGATGACGTATATCGCAACAGATTACGATATAAACACCATCAAGGTAATATCGTTAATATATATATTATAGATACAACTGTCGGCTGTCAAAGGACAACCTTAAGCTTAAGCTTACCTCGGTCAATAATTGTTGGACTGTACAAAGCAATTTATACTCTGTGGACATTATTTGATGGCCAAACGATATTTCCACAAAAGAGTTTCCTAACCTCAATCAGAGGTCGCTCAATTGTTACAAAATACTTAACCTAAACTGTCAATACTACAAAGGTCGATGAGTTTTAGCCTGTGTGCTCAAATCCATACAAATATTATGAATGCGAAAGTAACTCTGTATGTCTATTCCTCTTTCACGCAAAAATTACTGAACCAATTAAAATTAAATTTGGTTCACAGTTTCTCAAGAGCCTGAAAAAGGGCTTAGGCTATTTTTACCGCGGGAAAATGTAATTCTACGGGAGAATTCATTATAATGCGGACAACAACGTGGGGAAAACTAGTTATAAACATTTTTTTTTAATGTTTTGAATAAGTAATAAACCTCACTTTGCAGGTTAAACTATTTTTAATTTTATGCAGAAAAAATTAAGACACATCCGTAATCTTCGCGCACAGCACTCGGGGCTTCACTCGATAATACAAAGTGCAGAAAAATTTTGACCTATCACGTGATGACGCGTTGGTGTAATTGGTTCTAGCACGTCAGGGCGCATTCCTGGAGATGCAGGTTCGAATCCTGTGCGCGAAGATTACGGATGTGTCTTAATTTTTTTCTGCATAAAATTTAAAAATAGTTTTAAACACATCGGGATAAACGCATATCCACTTGATTTTATCACATTACCAAAAACTGTAGGTTGTGGACATAAAACCTCCTCCGAAAAATGACAAAAATATCACTATATACCTGATATATAACTCAAAAACGCTTTCGATATTTATAACACTGTACAAAATAATTACTGTTTTATGGCCAGAACAGATTATAGCAGTAGTGTTTTTCTCTGCCTTTTAAGCGATTTGTGTTGTGGTATGCTTTGTTGAATTTTGATAAACGTGAACATGAAGCCTAAACAAAAGGCGTTTATCCTTACAGACTGTAAGTTACAGTTTGAAAACACAACGTTATTTGGGTGTCTTAGAAAAATATAAAAAAAATCTGTCATAGTGAAAGAAGGTTCACCAATTTTATCAATAGAAAAACTAGCAATTACCCTCGTGGAGTTATGCAGTAGATACCTACTTAGGTACTTAGTATAGATCATTCGTCGTGTTATTGGACGGTCGTTCCATGGTATCCTTTCAGGTAGGGAATTGTAGAAAGTAGTCTTATTTTCAAGCTTTAAGTATTATGTTGAAATACGAATCACTGAAAAAAGATTTTCAGTGGTGGGAGTTATACTGGTGAAATAATAAAGTCTAGAATTATATTGTTCGTTTGAACTTAAAACCGCTTAGAATTAATTTTATTGTTTCTTGTTTAAACAGCTTACTTTATAATACATTTTATCTCAAGCCATAGTTTAGTCACGGCTGAATACGCGCGGTTTTAGTTTCTACTACTCCTTTCAACAGAAATCTTAATAATACAAAATATTTCATATAAAATAAAATAATTGATTTAAGACGACTCTAACCTACCTCTACATAATTCTATAAGAAATAAAATAGCCTTGAAAACTCTGGTTCTTTTATCCTTACCCGATCAAGACTTTAAAGTGATTATTATAAGTCCTTGCCCAAAGTAACACGAAAAAAAACACCCCAGAAATAAGATAACGCCGAAAAATCCGAAAGGGTTTGTTCGCCGTAAATTGTTAAGATCTTATAAAATTTATTTACTCATAAATTCTTGGAAGACCTGAGACATCGTTATTAATTAAAAACTCTTCGTAAACGCCTTCATTGTATCGGAATTTCGTAACAACACCTCGCTTCAGCCTAAGAATTTAATTAAAATCAGCCGAAATCTTGGAGGATTCCAAACCCGCGGGAGATGAGATATGGCGAATGGCGTACAATACAACCTTGCAAATGTAGGCAAGTAGCCTTGATCAAGGTCACGCTAATTATTTAATGCCCGATATATATAATATAATGGTAATTAGTATGGTTGGCTACGAATCGTAATCAAAGGTGGAGGTTTTGTCTGTTCACGTCCGTAAGTGGTAACCCTCTGAATCCTTACACGTGACCTCCGGGTGGTGCTAAGAACAGTCTCTGGTGGTAGGGTTCGGCCGCGGCTTGTCACCACCCTCCGGGCTGGGCCAGTGCGTGAAGCGATTTTTTCGTGTTTCGTAATGTGGCCCGGAGAAGCCACCTTCTAGGTCTTCATGTCCCATCTTAGACCACATCGTCACTTTACATCAGGTGAGATTGTGGTCAAATGAAGGCATATCGATCATAAAAAAAAAAACTCATTATCGGTGAGAACAAATAAGCTGCAAATAGCTGTTACTGACGACGGTGCGTCGAGTATTAAGACTAGTGGTGGATTTACCAGCAGGCTGAGTTGGCTCGAGCCTAGGGCGGCAGATTTTGGGGGCGGCAAATTTGGGGACCAATTTTTTTTTTTTTCCTCTTACAAATCAAAAATATTTTTTATTTTTACCAAATGTTCATTATTTTGTAAATAGCATACATTACGCCGCCCATACATGAATGTTGAGCTTCAATTAGCTCAAAAATATACCGAAAAATTATTTTACGTGCAATTTCAACAACATTGTTGTATTGTAAAAATGATAAATGATAAATGGCAATTGTTGAGGCAAGGGCGGCAAAAACTATCCACCCTATACCTTGAAAGTTTGTTAATCCGCCACTGCCTAAGACTATTCCGAAAATAGTAATAACATTTTATTGTATTGTATATGGCCTTCGGCATAACACAAATGTATATAATAGGTGGGTAAAGTATATTATTTTACTAAACAGATTTTTTATAATCATGTTTTGTAAATCAGACGAATTTTTAGCACATGTGTTTGGTGTGTCAGTTTTGCTTTTTCAGAATGCTTTTTAGTATAAATTCGAAATGGAGAGAACACATTATTTGAGCATATAAAAAAATATATATAACTAGGACTAAGATTTTTCTTATAATTTTAAGTGCAGGAAATTCTAGGAAAAACCTAGGAGTAATTCTTCTAATAGACCAATTTTAATATTTTAGAAAAAAATCAGTAAACGTATATCATTATTTCCTTCGAAATAAATTCATTTGTATGAAATGACGATGTAGAGGTATGCAACATAAAAATTCTAACCATTCAATAGTTAAACTCTGTCTTTATTATTATAATAAAAACATGTAATATAAATTTATACAAATTAAAATATTGTAATGAAGTTAAAAAGCAGTCCGTCTAAACCTACTCGTTATTTCCAAATTCAAAACTTACCTTATCCAAAAGCGCATCCCATTCCAAATAAAACCTCACACTAAAACTTTAACACTGGCACCCCAGAAACTCCCAAAAAAATACAACTGTTTTATTTTTAAATATTCGTGTTTTACAGCAAAAAGTTTCGTATCTGCTAATTTATTTCGAGTCTAGAACGCGGGAACGTGCGGTTCGTACGGCGTCCGTTCACGAATGCCGCACCTGTTGTGTTCAACTTACACCCACATTGAAACTAAGGGTTTCAGTACATTATATTATGAAGATGTATACATTGTAAGCAAATGTTGCAAATGAGAAGCGGTTGTATCTGATATATTAGACGGAATTAGCTTAACTACATGTTACAGTACTTACAATAACAAGCAAGATACTGATTGAACATAGCCTAATTTTGTGATAATTTGGATACTAAATACATCCGGGATGTGGACAAAACCATTATGACTAATATCTGACAATTATAACATTTTCAGAAAACTTTTTTGTACTAAGGATGTTTTAACGTATGGTGTTTTAATGTTAAAAGTTTGCAATGAAAGGTTCTGAATGAACGTTTTGTAAATAACAAGGGATATTTCTGAAACTGATTATTGTATAAGGTACAATAAATTTAAAAAATACTGCCTCAGTGGCGCGGTGGGAAAGGGTCCGCTTACGGGTTCGATTCCCGCCGAGGGTGAAAGTGTTTGTATGTTCTGCAAGCACGATCTCCTTGGTCTGGGTGTTTAATATGTATAATAAAAAATATCTATTATATGTATGACTATTATATTAAGTATATCAGATATCTAGTACCCGTAACACAAGCTTAGAGCTTACCACGGGGCTAGATGTTGTTGTGTGGATTGTGGCGGAAATATTTATTTATAGAGGTACTTATAGATTATTTATTTAATTCAAATTTCTTTATTAGCACGAACATAAGTAAAAAATGAAGGTCTTAAAATAGTTATAGATGCATTATGTTCTTCCCATTTATTTGGCATGCAAAATCTCAATAATAATTTATAATAATTAAAAATTATACATTAGAAATGTCCTCAGATTATAAAATATACAAAACATGTCAATTAAAATATTAGTGAATTAATTTATAAAGTCATTTTATTCTTAATCTATCCTTTAACACAATGCTCAAAGTATTCATTCATTGTGTAAAAACAGCAGTCAAGTAACCAATGATGCAATTTTGATTTAAGCTTACTCAATAGCTCTGTAAATCTTTTGGGGAGAGCGTAATTTTAATGCGCAAAAGGCATTTTTTCGACTTATCGACAAGTTGAACTCAGGATAATAAAGTTTTATATCTTAATTCTCTTTCGAGGCCTTCTTTGCTTCTTTTTATTATTTTAACCTCTTGGTTTGTTTTAAAGAATTCAGGTTGAGACTTAACAAAGAATATTGTTCGCTTAATGTATAATCAAGTCAGGGGCAAGTTTCGCAACTTTTGAAAGATCGGTCTACAAAAGTCCAGTCTCTAATAGACTAGGCCCTGTATATGGATCGTACACATCTTTTCTGAACAATGAAAGCTCTATAGATTTCTGTTTGAAAGTTGTACAAGGTTTCAAATTCGTGGCTATTTTTGAGGTAGAAGAATACAAAAACGATAAAATTACTGTTAATTGAACAGTAATTATTGTAAAAACAAATATAACTGAATTGTGGTTTTAATTATTATTTTTTTAATATTTATAAAACTTATGTATAAATTTCACTATCAAATATACACATATCACATTGTGGTTTTAATTTTTTTTTTTTATATTTATAAAACTCAAGTATAAATTTCATTATCATCAAGCTGAAAATTACCATCTTACCCAATATACCCATTAATTTGATAGTAAAAATACTGATAAAAAAAGATTAACTTATTTCAAAAGTACCCCAATAAAAAACTTCGAGACCTAACGAGAACGGCGCTGATTACAACGCTACGTAACATTACGTAATTATACGATAGGTAAGTACGCCAACCGTTTCGGGTTTAATTGTTCAGTGGCTCTGACGTAGCGTTATTTTGGGAATTGCTTCGATTTCAGTGTCGCATTTGCTCACAATGGCTTACACTGAGTTCGCTTCAAGTCAAGTCGAATAAGCGGATACTGTACACTACTAATTTGATTATTGTTTTCTACAGATTGTTAGTTTGATGTATTCATAAATAAATTCTTTATTGTACACAGAAAAAAATACGAATCTTATTTGTAACATAGGTCATGCATGTACACAGGCGAGCTTAACCCTATTAGTATTATTAGTTGTGTTATTGTGTTAAATTCGCCAAAAAATCAATCTATTCTCTATATTATATCCAAATTAGGCAGAGTATGGTAGAGGTTACTAATATGTTTGAATACTTTCACATGATATACATGACAGATACTTCTTATTCATACGCATATAATTCTAACCACTATCAACCCGTCGTATTTGAATGCTCAAATTAGTATTTAAAGCGTTCCATGGCAAAGCGTGGTGGGATTGATTAACGTCCTGATTATTTTTGTCGAAGAATACAAATAATTACGTTACACTACGTAATTAGACGACACGGAAGTACGCCAATCGTTTCAGATTTAATATGTCAGTGGCTGACTTCGCGTTATTTTGGGAATAGCCCCGATTTCAGGGTCGCGTTAGCTCCCAATGGTTTCGACTGAGCCCGCTTTTAGTCAAGTCGAATAAGTGAATACGGATACAATCCTAATTTGATAATAATTTCCCAGATTCCCCCCAGATCGTCATCAAAGAACATTGATTATTCGTTTGTTATATAATTTGTTCTTGCGTTGAGTTTATGATTAAAGCTTGAATAAGACAATAAATTAATCAAAGAAAAATATAATTATTATACTATCAGATCACAACAATCTTGATAAAATAGTTAATTAAGCTATGAATACATTAGCATGATGGATGCTAACTAATATCCAGGCTATAGTCATTTTTAAACTTCGGCACATATAACACAAAAGTGTTTAAACACCGTCCAAATTAGTTTTTAACGTAGCTTAAAAATTACTTAAATTTCTTTAATAATACGATACGCAAGTACGCCAACCCTTTCGGATTTAATTGTTCAGTGGCATACATAATTTTGGGAATGGCTTGAGTTCAGTTTCGCGTTTGCTCACAATGGATTTGACAGAGTTCACTTCAAGTCAAGTCGTATAAGCGCATAAAGAACAATACTAATTTGATCACATTGGGAATCTAAAAAACAAATTGATTGGTCGTTTGTTTTATCTTGTTCTTTTGCTTAACTGACTTTTAGTTCATCGGTTTAATTCATCAAGGAAATAAATTATTATAACATAGGTACTAAATAATCAGAGAATAATTTCAGCACTCACTCAAGAAAATTCGTAACAAATGAAAATGTAATGGATAATTATGGTTTCTAATATTGTTTCTGCATATCACACAAACAAAACAATAATTTTAACTGTTGATCCTTTTGGGAGCAATAATGCCACAATAGAGATTTTTATGAAACTATAAATCGCTTAAAAGAAAACAAAATCAAAAATATTCATCCATTTAGATAGACACACAGACAGACACTTCAAAAGATTACCAGTAACACACCCTCATTTTTGCAAGCAAAATACACAAAAACTGCAAGCCACACTGATTAGCTCGAAAAAACAAAAGAGCCGTCCCAATTGTCTCTAAGATGGATAAAGAAAATTTGTTATCATGATTATACCCTCGCAGGTAAGGTACCTATCATTTAGCGTTATGCCCCTCTTTATAACTCAAGTCAAGGTAGCGTCAGACCAAGTTACAAGGGAAATTTATGGCTCCCATATAAATGTCCATCCATCTTCAGGAGTGACACATTTCTATGTAGCACAAATTTTATCGTATTTTGATAATTTATTGGACATCTTGGATTTGTCAGGTGGAATTAGTTGAGGAGATCGATCATTGGCAATCAGAGCGAAGATAATTCCTTTTGTAGCGGATAGTAAAATAAATAAATTATGGTGTTTGGAATATTCACTCAATATCATCTATTTCAAACTATTCAAAGCTATTACAAAAAATATCGCTTATATATTATACACAAACAATGTTATAATAGTAGAGAGATAATTATTTTAAATTAATTTGTATTCATTATTAAGTACCTTCTAACGACTGTCATCTACATAAATAATAAGTGTATAATAATTGTAAGCTCAATAAAGTTAAGTAAATTCATAAAATAGGCATAGTCATTAAGTCTGTGGTAACGTTTAATAAATAAAAAAAAAACAAAAATACCATGCAAAATTTATTCTATATTTTTTAAGTGTCTGATAATGCTACCGTCCTTTTTTGTACTTAATATACATAAGATGCACCGCGGGCACCGGCATATGATTGTTCCACACATCTCTTCCGGTGGGCGCCGTTAGAAACAACATCAAATTGATCCCTGCAAAGCGTGGCCAGTATGGCAACGCCGAATCTGATAATTTATTAAGCTCTCCTTGTAGACATAGGGTAAATTCGTGTCCTGAAGTGGACATAGTCAATAGATAAAGAGAGATTCACGATAACAATAAAAATACTCAAATCTGGCAATGGAAATCTTAGGAAATCAGGTTCCCGATGGTAATCGAACTTTTGTCCACCGAAATACTGAATAGTAGTCATAATGCAAGATTGTTATTCAGTGTTTAACTGTAAATATCTCTTCTATCTTTTATTTATTTATATTTAACATAACTAAGTAATAAATAATGCGGATTGTTAATGTTTTAAAAAGTTTTGTTGTAATAAAGTAAGTGTTTGCGTCTAGTTTAAGACAACTAAAGAGACCCAAAGTTATGCCTTTTAAAACTCCAATAAATAGAGCTTATGAAAGCCCCTGTAAAACAAAATTGATTAAAATAGCTTAATTTGTCTTGTAGATCATGCCTATACTTAGCGTTTATTTAAGCAAATTGTCGAGTTAATTATGAAATTGGAAACTGCTATATAAAGATATCCAACCCATTTTCTCCGATTTTTATTTATTTCGACCGCAACTTATCAGTAATTATCCGGCTAAAATGGACATCCTCTTGCAAATAGTTAGCCACAACTGCAGCCGTAGGAACATTTATTTTGTTGATTAATATATCTATAGAAAATTCGCTCACAAGTCTTAAAACATAACACAAGAAGATAATATCAAAAGTTCAATTAACTGCTTTGAAGAATCCAAAAATTTGTAGGGAACAATGATCAAGGGACAAACAACCAGATGTATAGTCTCAATCTGCCTATTGTCATTAGTATTGTTATGCATCAGCTTACTCGAATTGACTTAAAGAGAACTTTAGTCAAAACCATTGGGAGCTAACGTGGCACAGATATTGAAGCCATTCCCAAAATAACGCTACGTCAGAGCCACTGAGCAATTACATCTGAAACGGTTGGCGTACTTACATGTCGTAAAATTATATAACGTTATTTTTACTATACATAGACTAATTTTTATATGGACAAATAAAACGTATTATGACATGTGTAGCAAGTAATTTTTAAATACGACACTCAGGTTGCTAGTTTTTATCGTCATTTATGCTTGTACATAATATCGAGTGAGTGCTGAAAAACAGTACTCTTTTCTCATGGTCTGTCTGAGAAATTCACACATGTCTTGTCTAGACGAATTCCTAGATATATAACCACAGATTATATGATATACTGTAACCTAACTTCATTTTCAACTTATTTATTCCACCTCAATAATAGATTATCATGAGATTTGCGACGAAAGAGGCTTACGTATCGCAAAAATATATTTGATACGAATAAGCTTCTTAGATTTATCGATATATTTCAAAATAATATAATAGTATATTTTCTTTTACCACAACAGATATTTTGAATTTTCCTTTCGGTCATGTGTATTATAATGGAAAACAAATTTTCATTTCAGCTGTTGGACGTCTGCTGAGGCTTACTCCAGAAATCCCCTGAGAGTATCCCCTGCTAAGGGTTTGACATCGGTATCCCTTTATGATAGCAAATTTTTGGTTGGAAGCTAACCGCTCCACCATCAGATTGGTATCCATTCGTTTGGAACGTTTGGTCCCCAATGTCTATCTGTTTTTCGAGCTGTATGGCGTAAAACTATAAATCAGCTATATATACTTTTTTGTATATCTGTGGAAACTTATAATTAGCCGTTAGTTACATACTGTGTTTAGTATTTAGTTACCTAGCTGTTAGTTATCCCAAAATTATGAAATAAAATAAATAAATAACCGTACACAGCAACCTGTAGATCTCTCAATTCCTTTTTTCAGTCTTAGAATGACCAATCGGATAGATAACTAAGTTTGCCCGTTATTTAGATTATTAAATAAAATTGTACGCGTGATATTTTTTCTTACAAACGAAAAATCAAGTCGTTGAAGTTTCTCGTTTTCGTGCGATTTCGTGAGTAAATATTGTAAATTCATAATTCATAATTCATAATTCATAAATTTATTTCATTCCACAATATTTACATTGTATTTGAAAATTACATTAATACCAAATATGTCAAAAAGTTATAATAATAAATCAATAAATTAGTCCACTTATAAAAGAAAAATTAGACAAAACAATATAAATCAAAAATAAAATGAAAAATAAAAACAAAAAATAATAAAGCTGAAATCATATAACAATAACAAATAAAATTAAATCAAAAATTTATCTAAAATAAACATTTCAAAAAAATAAAATTGTCGCAACTGTTATCTCATATTGTTTAAACATTTTGAGTTGAGAAGCGTATACAACAAAGCAATCTTTGGTGTTAGTAGAATTTTGGTGTTCTTATAGTTTTATAGTTCATATAATTCCTGTTATAAATTTAACATTTACTAAAAATGCTTGTCATATTAGGCTATTGTAACATGCGCATATCAGTCCTAATCAATCAGATCCACTAGAACCTGTCAAAGTGGTACTAAGCGACATCTGTTCAAGCAGCATTATATATATACATATACATATTTTTGGAGTTTACTCCTTAAGAAACGATTTGAGTTAATATGGCCCGGTATGGAAATTTTATGGGGAGTCAAATCAAGTGTTAACAAAAGTTGAGGCGTTACGTAGAAAGAGACAAACATATATATCTGTAGGATTCAACGTGTAAAAGAATGAGATGGAATACCGTCGAAACGTCACGTTCGAAATAAGAACTTTAACGCATTTTGATTGGTTGTTTGTTGTGTCTCTGGAATGCGAGTTACCATTTTTGACATTCGAATACGCGTTCGAAAAAGTATTCGTCTAGCATTCACTTAGAATTTCTCAGTGAGTAGAGGTGAGAGTGCAAAGTTATTCAGTAAAATCATCAATATTTACAAAAAAATTTTGGCCGGACGTTTCTTTTTCACTTGGATATCGTCTTACAAAGATAGCTTTTACGTTTTTGTGCAGGGAACTAAAACAATTGACGAATTTATGGTCCTCTCAACGCGTTTCGTTGGAACATATAATAAGTACCTTCTGTTATTTATTAATTAAAATATTAAAAAGAAGCTATAGTTTCGACACCTAATTAATTTGTTCTTTGCAGTATTTAAGAATGATATTATAATTCAGAGTGAATGAAAACAATCATCCTAAAATTGGATTTGTATTAAATTGAACACAATTATTATTATTTTGTAACATACTTTATGTAATACGCTTTATTAAAGTAATATAAACAATCCGAATTATTACAGATATATGTTTGTTTCTCTTATCATTTTAGCAGATGCGTTCATGTACCCTTTTTTCTATTCGATGTACCTACACATAATATCGTTCGTAAGTAGTAAACTCCAATCGTGCGTCGTAGCTGACACACACACACACTTTTTTTGTTTTACTTACGTGTTTATGTTCCTATGTTGTGGTGGTACGATTTGAAAAATGATTTTAGTGTTAACGATAGCCCAGCCCAATTTTTGAAGTCAAAGTCAAAGTCAAAACGTTTATTTCCTTAGAAGCACATGGCATACATGGACAGGTCAACTAAAATTAATAAAAACTAAAAAAAATATCAAGGAAAAAACATTGTCTTGACAGTTCTATTCAATGTTTTATACTGAGTTAAGAAGCGAATAGAACAACACAGCTTTATCAGTTATTACAATTTTGGAGTTCTTATAAAGGCTACTTTGTACCGAGGAATTTGTTCTCGCGAAAAAATCATAAAACTCGGGCAATGCTAGTCATTTATATATCCGTATCAGTAGATCAACCAAAGAACCATTGAAAATCCTCTCTCCCACTTCCCCACGATATAAATCAAAACAGCCTGTGTTTACAGGCCATAATATCCCCCGTTATTTCAACTTATCAATTTTAAATCTCGCATACTGCTTACCTTGGTAAAGGCAAACGCCCACTGCACCACCACAGCACGTATCAACATCGACCACTTAACCCACTGACCTGGATTGCGAACAGCATCTATTATCATTTGGGCTAGTTTGGGCACAAACGATACAGATTGATTTAATCGTATTTGAAACGGTTGCTTGAGTTCAAAACGGACTGCACTTTAGGATTCAAAAGCAGTTAAACACGCAGGTAGGGTACAGTATGCGTCGTTAACTGGTGACTCTCTGCATTGGCGGTTTGTATGCAAAAAGATACCATTTAGATAAGAATACAGCATAATGCGCAAATGGTGAAAATATATCTATGAAACTCACGTACCTACAGCTTAACTAGTTACCTGTTAGCTTGCCGTTGTTGCTTTTTCACTTATTTATCATGATTTATTATATAACAGAGATATCAATAAAAGTTGTTAATATTTTTTCCTTCGGTATTAAGAATTTGTAAAAATTGTAAAATTAACTTAAACGTCCCAGACGTCTTGAGCTTAACCTAGTGCAATATAGTAGATATTGTGGTCGAGTTTCGTTACGAGTTAAGCCTTCCAAGATTCATAAAACTATATTAAACATCCATTATCTATGGTCATACTCTTTTTTTTTGCGTTGCCTATTATATATAGATATCCAAAATAAGAATTCCATTACGTCTCTAATAAAGCCAGACCTCGTACTGCTAATCCCAAAATAGTTAATATGTAGGTCGGACGTCAAGAGACCGTGCACTGTTATTAAGGCTCGATACATGACAACATAATGAATGTTCACGAGGAGAAGAATAGAAGACACACGTGTCAGAAATTTGGTGGTTGATAGTTACTTATTTAAGGACTAGCTTAAAAAAAATGAAACTCTCATTTTGAAAACGGGATTTTGAGTAAGAAAGAAAATTATACAATTATTACACAAAATCTTACAATTACAAACATTTTACAAATCTTAAATTATATCGTTGATAAAAATGTAAAACGTAGTATTCGAAAAGATATCCGATTAGTTAACAAACATTTAATTCAGACAGCCATTGAAAATCACACTTCCTTGAGAGCCGCGAAACAAGGAGTTTGTAAAGGTAAAAACTGGATAAATTGTCTTCAAGATGATACCGGAATAAAACATAACAACCGTGGTAAAATAGTTGAAATTTGTACAAACTTTTATCAAAACCTATATTCAGACGAATTAAACACAGTAGAAAATATCAATTATCATAAACCTGATAACATACCATTCATAACAGGTCAGGAAGTACATAACGTCCTAAAACTATTAAAATACAGCAGAAGTCCAGGAGAAGATGGAATCACCTCCGAAGCATTAAAAATAGGAGCACCAACATTACTACCACATATCACGAACTTATTTAATACAATATTAAAAACAGGACAATTCCCAAAACAACTATGCCATTCTAACATTATTCTCCTTCGAAATACAATACGTCGATGAGTATATCTATTTGGGCCAGTTAGCTAGCTTCGAGAACAGGCAAGATCGAGAAATCGATCGCCGTATCGATAACGCCTGGAAGAGCTACTGGTCCATGAAACAGTACATGAAAGGCAAACTCCCTATAACTTACAAACGCCGCCTCATCGACATGTGTATCCTGCCTGTCCTTACTTACGGTGCGCAGACATGGTCTTTAACTGAGGCGCAGAAGTCCAAGCTCAAGATTTGCCAAAGAGCCATGGAGCGTAGTATTTTGGGTTTAAAACGGATTGACCGAGTCCCCAGTACAATAATACGCTCGTTAACTGGCATTGCAGATGTTGGGTACAAGTCAGCCCACTTAAAATGGGACTGGGCTGGTCATCTCAGTCGTATGGGATCAGAAAAATGGGCAAAAATTTGTACACCTTGGCAGCCAGATGGTACTCGACGTAGAGGTCGCCCAAGAAATCGATGGCGAGATGATCTAGATGCGTACGACCGTGAATGGTGGAATACCGCACAGGACCGAGACACTTGGAAGGATAGGGGGGAGGCCTTTGCCCTGCAGTGGGACGTAATAGGCTAAAATAAAAAAAAAATAAAAAAAAAAAATTATATCTTCTATACGACGTGAAAAAAACATGTTACACATGCCATGTTAAACATGACACATGTTTTTTTTTCACATCTAAATTTAAAATTTAAGAAAAACCCCCGATTCCTATGTCTTAATTTCCTTAAAAGTAAAACACCATCATATTTAGTAATGTGCACGCGATGCGCTTTTATTTGATACCCACTCGAGTATATTTGGAATTTTCGGTTTTCCTTCCCCACTCTCACCCCCATAACTTTTAAACGAATCAACCGATTTTCATGAAACATATATAAAAACACCCGCGCCAAACTCACCTTTAATACAAAAAAAACTAAATAGAAATCGTTCGTACCATCGATCGTTCCATCTGTTCGGGAGCTATGATGTCCCAGACAGACACGTCAAACTTATAACTCACACCTCTCTTTTTCGGTCGGGGGTTAATAAAGGGTCCCTATGGCTCAGCATAATGCATCTGTCATAGAATCCGTAGGAGCACTACGTACGACCTGGTTTTCAGCCAGCATTTACTCATAAAGATTTATGATACTCAAATCTTTCTGTTCCCTTTCAAGAAGGAACCGTCATCAGGGACACTGCAGAGTCGCTCTTATGAGACCTCGGGACCCCTCAAAATAATAAGTTATCCACTTTATTTCTGGTCTTATTTTTTAAGATTTTGCTGGAAAACGACACTTTCAAAAAAACGGAAATATGCTCATGTTACTTCTACGAGGCTAATATAATTTATTGGAAATAAAAATAATCTAATCAGCATAATAAAGCCAGGTCAGGCCGCTAGCCATTTTATTATTGCGTATTTAAGGTATAGGAGATTACCTTGCTGTTCCGTAATTATGATTTGATAGCAAGGGTAGAAGTATGTCAGCAACTTTATTGTGTTTCAAATAAATCCACCATCTGCCTCAATGGGAATTGGAAAAGGCCAGGATTAGAGCATCTGTTTTGCGGAATTTTCCGACATTGATGTGCAATTTAACGGATATGGTAATATCAGATTTTTGCGTAAGGTAATAAAATTAATATAATTCAAAGAACAAGTTCAGATATAATAAGATACATATTTTTAGAGCCTGGGCTCACTACAGGGAAAAAGTCACCTATTAGAGAAGTCAATCACTTTTTTGTTTTAAGGCGGCCTCTAAACGGTCAATTATATTGCACAATATTGCGAATTGTGCAATTTAATTGACCGTTTAGGGTTAATATTGAAGATTGCACAATGATTGGCCGAAAGTTTGAGCGAGTTTAATTTTTATTGCACCATGTTTTTCGCACGGTGCACACGGGATCAATACTATTCTCCGACTGAACGCGAAAACATTGTGCTGTTCGTATTGTTGTGCAATATAATTGGTCGTTTGGATCAAAGCGCCTTTCAATCTTATTGTACAATAAAAGTATTGTACAATGTTATTGTAGGTCTAGAGGCCGCCTAAGTTTGACAATGCCACTTAAGCAATGCTTCAATATTTCTTCTACATTTTAAATTATATTTCATACTATAACAATTAACTAACGTCTTGTCTGTGACCTGCAGAGTGCTTATTATTAATACTTTTTAAATTATGATAGTTTAATACTTAGGCATATAGATTGAAACGAAGTCAAGTGTACAGTATGACACCTACGACGAATACCTATGAACCAATCTTTGAGCTATGCAAAATTGCTCATCTCTATAAGAATCTTTTCGATTTAGACAATAATGTTAAATACCTTTCATCCGCTTGAGTAAAATTAAAAGGCTTATGTTTCGGCCAAGCCTGCGGGACCAAAGCGACTGCGTAGCGGGAGCGTCTGGCGCGCGGAGGACTGCACACGTTTTAATTTTTTATTTATTTAAGGAATATAATTACATAGTCTTCACAGTATAATGTACATAGGTTACTAAGACCGACAATGTATGTAACTTAATTATAATCTAAGATATTTTCATTACACAGATATAAATAAAATATTCATACAGATAAACATTTAAATAATAAATCAAAATTTAAAATTTAAGAAAAACCCCTTTATAAGGAAATTAAGGCATTGGAATCGCAATTATTCGATTTTTTCTCGCCTTTTAAACCTTTCCTAGACCTCCACCAACATGTCAGGACTAAGATAAGATAAATCCACTCAGCCGTTCTCGAGTTTTAATCAGACTAACGAACAACAATTCATTTTTATTTATATAGATGTCTAAGAACACTCACCTTTCAAACAAAAAAAATAAATTAAAATCGCTCCATCTGTTCGGGAGCTATGTTGTCCCAGACAGACAGACAGACAGACACAAAGACAGATAGACAAACAGACACGTCAAACTCATAACACCCCTCATTTTTGGTCGGGGGTTAAACATTAATACGATCAAGATGGCCTTGCCCACCTTGCCCTTTGCACACCTAAGCAAAAACTATTTCGCGGTGCAGGCACTCCCACGTTTCGTTCGACCTCCCGCGTTAATGACGCGTAGGTTTGTGCCGAAGCCTTATAATATATTTTACCAGTTGTTCTAGAATTAAACTATTGGGGTAACGCTGACTTTTTCCAAGGAATAATTGAACAACGTACTGTTTGAATGGCATGTGACATTCTCCAATCCGCACTTGGCCAGCGTGATGAATTAAGGCCTAAATCTCTCTCGCCAAGAGAGAAGTCCCTGGGTCCCAGCAGTGGGAATGTTAATAGGGTGATGATGAATTGAACAAAGAAAATTACTTACCATATCCTTTTTAGTCATTGTTCGTAGCTCCACGTTTCTCTGACACCTGTCCTACCTACAGTATGTTTTATCCGGGCTATTTTGTATCTCAACGGCGAGGTTTTGAATTTCTCATTTGAGATGGAAATACTGATATCAGCCATTTCAGGGGTTCGGCGCATGTGGGAACTAGCTGCGGTACGATAAAATATGAAAAAATAAAACAAGATAGTGACTATGAATAACTTATGGATAACGATTAGTAAATTAAGAATACTCATAGCTTCGTGGATAAGTACTAAAATATTTACAAAAGCATAGATATTGTAGTTAATTGTTGTATTTTTTAATTAACTTTTAGTTTTAACTTGCCTATTAAACAATGGATTAATGGCCTATTCGCAATTGTGAGAAAGGCTTCATCTGACATCACTGGCTTAATAGTTAAATATCTATTTGAGATAATTTCTGGAGATCTACTGGAGAAAGTGCGGTGTACCTTATAGTTATAAACAATTAAACATCACCAATCTTATTAGGGTTGGTTTTTGCTTAAACTTTAAAGTAAGGGTAAAAATCAAAGGTAATTTAAAACCAATGATTTTATATTTACTTTGAATTAGAAATGGGTAACAAAATCGTGTACTATATTCGGCTTGGTTTCAATTTATATGTTCAAGGACAGTCTGTGCCGCTTTGATGTGACGTGTGTCACTCGTAGAAACTGCCTCCAGGCAATCTTTTGATGACAAATCATATATTTTTGTAATATTTGGTAATCAACCTTGTTATTTTATCATCTGTGTATTCTCCGGCTATATTCGCATTACGAGTAATATTTACAGAGTGTGAGAGAGATTCTGAATACTGTCCCTGCTTAAAACATGATGTAAGAAATCAATTTTCTTGATACTTCATACCTTCTTAAGTGTGCTTTAAAATGAAATAACAGAAAGAAAAAAAGCCAAATTTAAGCTAAAATAATTGATAAAATCAGGCGTAACTATAAGGCACCTAATTTTTATTACTAAAATTGACTTGACTTGCTTTGGTTGGATTTATAAAGGGATATTTACCATGATTGACTGTCTTTCGAGTTTCCCGATATTTCGGCACAGTTACATGCGCCATGGTCACGGTTGAACTGTAATTGTTACTGTGTCGACATATCAGGCTACTCGAAAGACAATAAATCATGGTGGATATTTACCACGTTATAAATCTAAATAGTATTGATAACCATGATAGTTTGAAAAGTTATATTGCTTTGGTTGGATTCTACATTTTCGGTGATCGTGTGTTCATCTTCCGTTAAGCCTGGTCATGCGTGTGTGGGCGGGCGTGCGGTGCACTTGCATGATAAATTTGTAGAATCTTGCAATATTAAGTAGGTATTTTAAATTTAATTTAAAAAATGATTTCTTGAAAAATGTGTGTGCGCTTTAATAACACATCAAACACGGCAAACATCGTGAGTAAACCGGCATGTTCTGAGAACTTTTAAAAAGAGTAAGAAGGACATGTGACATTCACCAATCCGCACTTGGCCAGCGTGGTGAATTAAGGCCTAATCTCTCTCGTCAAGAGAGAAGTACCTTTGTCCCAGCAGTGGGAACATTTATAAGGTGATGATGATGAATTTACGATTTTACCAGCTTATTTTCCAATCAAAATCAGCAAACGCCTGATTTGATATTTATGAGCATAATTGCAGTGGACATTGTTAATTTAAACAAATGCAGTGGACATTGTTCATTCAAATTCAAACGATTATTCAACCACAATTGTCTACTACATAAATACAACACAGGTAGCTTTAAACATGGCTCGATTAAAATCTACCTTTGTCTGACCTTAGGGACAACCCTTTATCAACCAATGTAATGAGTTTTAAAACATTTTATCCGAATACTGATAGAAAGTTATGTGCTAAACGAATTCTCCAGAGCAGTTGTTTTGATTCAAATTAAGCTAATTTTAATTAAAAAACATATTTTGAAGACGAGCTTGTCCTTGGTACATAGCAAGTACCAAATACTACTTAAGTTGGTACCTACTTAGTAATAAAATGTTATTATTAATACTAGGAGAACACGAGAGAGAGTTACTGGAAGTGTTTTAGGGAAGTTTATGTCTAGTGGACGTCCTATGGCTAACTTGATAATAAAACGTAATCAGTAATTCTCTCTTCATAACATTGTATTGACACATGATTTGCATCATTTCAACTCAATTACTTTTTAACCCCTGATCAAAAATGAGGGGTGTTATAAGTTTGACGTGTCTGTCTGCCTGTCTGTGTGGGACATCATAGCTCCCAAACAGATGGAACGGTACGAACGATTTTAATTTAGTGTTTGTATGAAAGGTGAGTTTGGCGCGAGTGTTCTTAGACATTTTTCATGAAAATGGGTTGAGCCGTTTAAAAGTTATGGGGGTGAGAATGGGGAAGGAAAGTCGAAAATCTGCAAATATACTCGTGTGGGGTATCAAATGAAAAAGCATCGCGTGCACATTACTAAATATTATGGTGTTTTACTTTTAAGGATATAAAGGCATTGGAATCGGGAGTTTTTCTTAAATTTTAAATTTAGATTTATTAGCCTCACAAAGTCGTTGTTTCTTCTAATCGGAAAACAGTCTAAAACTTCAATATCCGACAGACAAACATCAAACAGTTAAAACTAATCTAATCAAAAATTTGAAATTCTTCCCCTTTTTTAGGGATAAATCGGGAAATATCTCAAGACTATATCTCAAGAACCGTGATAGGTAGTGAGTTCAAATATTTGAGGGATGGTCAATTTAACCTAGGTGTAATATCTCATTAGTTCTTATTTTGCTTTGACTCTTTCTTTGATATCTTATAAATAATAGTCGGTAGTAGAACTCTTCGGGTAATTTATTATTTTCGCAGAAAAGCTTCCTGTAGGCGATATCATTATTGAAGTAGTAATTTCCTGAGCTCATTTCATTCCTCATGAAAATTTCAGCTCTCAGGATCTCAAGAAATTGCTGTACATTTACGTTGCACAATAAAAACTGTCATCAACTCCTATCCACTTTACTCGGAATATTGGCTCCACAGTATTATACTGTTCGCCAATGTTTCGATTCTACCCTCATTATGCAAATATTCCGGGCATTACTGGGTCATTTCGTTCACCGGCACACCTTGCAGTCGTAAAGGTTAAAAACTTTCGATAAGGTTTCGACTTAAGTAAGCTTTATTTTGTTTTGAAAGATATTTTATTTAACACTTATAATACATAGCTATACACTCCATAGCCGTTGCTTGTGTCAATGTATTTTTCCAAGTATTTTTATGGTTGAATTTTTTTTAAGGTTGAAGTCATAATTGAATACATTAATTACATTAAAAGCACAGGGCTTACATGGACAGGTCAGCTTAAAATTAATAAAGCTAAATTGTTTATACTAAAATTATCAAGGAAATAACATTGTCTGGACAGTTCGCTTCAATGTTTCATACTGAGTTGAGAAGCGAATAGAACAACACAGCTCTATCAGTTTTCACAATTCTTGAGTTATTAAAAGTTAAAAGAAGCTTACAGCCTTCCTCGATAAATGTGCTATATAACAAAGAAGCAAAGAATCAAACTCTTCAGTTTTATAATATTAGTATGATAATAACGTTTAACCATTTGACATGATCCATACTAATATTATAAACTAGCGGCCCGCCCCGGCGTCGCACGGGTAAAAAAAGTTCCCGGCAATTATTCGATTTTTTCTCGCCTTTTAAACCTTCCCTAGACCTCCACGAACATTTCAAGACTAAGAAAAGATAAATCCGTTCAGCCGTTCTCGAGTTTTAATCAGACTATATAGATAGATGAGAATGTGTCTCCTTGTCCGTCTTTCACGGAAAAACGACTAAATTTGGATTAGCCTAAAACTTGGTATGGTGATGGAATGTACATTATATATGTACATTGCATTAGCACATAAGCTACAAAATTTACCTTTAATTTTATACGCAAAAAAATATGTAATTCTGCGCGACAATTAATTAAAACTCGGGTTACACCGTGTAATTAATAATTATTAAAACACAAAGTCTATAAGTCCGTATACAGTTTTAGGTAGACCTACGACGAGTTGGCGCTTACGACTGTTAGAGATTTCAACACGGTGCTATCCCATACATTTGACAGATTAAGATATTTTTTTGTTGTGAAAAATCTATCAACTGCATGAGTTTACAACATGTTGTAATATCTAACAGTCGTAAGTATCATCTCGTGGTAGGGCTAAGGCAAGGAGCAACCCTTACTACACTATACACTAATAATTTGAAGTGTGAGCACTCTAAGCAATTATTGTGTCTGTAAGTTTACCGAGTGATAGATCTATCGAAGTTTCTCACAGTACTAGCGATGTTCTCCAACGATATTTATTTTCACATTATTTTCAGCCGACTTATATTATTTTCCAGAAAGACGATTAAAACAAGTGGCTTCAAACATTACCTTAGAGACCTAAGTAACTTATCCAAATGTCAGTTATATCCAATTCGAAATGGCAAAAAAACGGAATCCTTAAGGATTCGTTATGTCATGTCTATCGGTCCATCGGTATTTCACAGACAATTTGTTCCGAAACAATACTGTAGTAAAGTAACTTGACTTAGATGTATTTTATAAACCGCATAAAAATAAAAAAATATAGATATTAGATAATAAATTTTGCTTACTTAATTTTACTTAGACATAAAACTCTTAAAAACATGTTTTTATAAAATATATTTTTTTAAGAGTTTTACGATACACGATATTATACGATGAAAGGTCATCAAAAATTATATTTTGTTTTCAAAACTGAATACTTTGCCCTAGAGACAATTTTTGTGCTTGGAGTGATAGATAGACATTATGTAAAGAGTTTATCGAAAATTGGTTTGAACGGGATCTAGCAAATAGTTTTTTTTATTTACCGAGATTTACACCGTTTACATTTACACCTCAAAATTTATTTTCTCTAGTACTTTAATTCGTTTATGTTTATGTGTTCCTTTTTATTACAAATAGCCTATAAACTGTAGAAGTACACGAAACCCTTGGTGTATTAGTACATGTCATACTTATCAAATATATAATAATAATAATAAATTCGTTATTGTACACAAAAACACAGTAATACAAAAGGGTCATACAATAAACAAAATGTACAAAAAGGCGAGCTTTAATTTGATTTGATTTGATTTAGTATAATTTGGTTTAAATTGATTTAATTAAACTTAGATTAATTTTAATTTAATAGAATATGACCTGATTTATTTTACTAACCCTAGTCATTAAGTTTACTAACAAAGTATGGATTATTGTTGTCCGAAATAAAAGATTTTTATTTATTTTTTTATTTTTAACCCTAAAAGAGTTTATATAATGTACATAGATAGAGGCCAGACTTAAGCTAATATCCAGCAGTTGATATTCCATGGCTAAAATTGATGACATTGTTACCCATTTTACATCACCTCCAAATGAAAGCCCTAGAAAACACCTCATCAAGTATTTAGGACGTGTTTCCATAAAAAATGTCTTATTCTGTCAACTTGACCACTAATAGCCTATTACTGTCCACGGCCGGACGAGGGTAGAAATGGCCCTAAAGCGATTTATGGCGATTGGACGACACATCTCTATTTTTAATAGCTTTTTGACTATGGCTTTTCGCGTTGTTGCCAGTAATTAGATATATTTTTTTGGTAAGCAATGAGAAAAATGGTGGTCTACAGGCAAAGAATGATGTCGACTTTAAAAAAATATGTCTTAACATTTTATTCTCTTCTTTTCATAATTTAGAATTGAGTATTAAATTTAGTATTTTTTTTTTCATATTAAGTAATTAGTACCGCGAACGCTCGACAGGATAGGCGGTTGCTATACGTTCGCTTTAAATATATGTACATATTTGTTTGAAAACATTTAAAAGTCCGTGCGCCGTACAACAAAAGCACCGCATGAAATGCCCAAAATGAAAGACTGGATAATAATAATAATAATCTTTATTACTGTAACAAATAACATGGTGTGATTTCTGTTGTAAAGACCCTTATTTAAGCATAAAAACTTGTGTTAGAGGGTCTCGCTCTTCTATATCATTAAAGTTACAAAATAAATAAAAAAGAAACTAACTCTAAATAAATAATAGGTTGAGTGTGCATTTCACGTTTTCTAAATGATAAACTTAAATTTTTTACTATATTAATCATACATTATAGAGTAACTTATTATTATATTTTCAGTACTTAATAATAAACATATTCTCAAAGTATTAATGTGTATTATATTGATTTCGTAGCAAATGAATTAATACTAAAAATATATAATTATACATACCATATTATAAACATACATATACGGATAACATAAGATGATTAAAATATCACTCACGACTGACTGACATTTTGAATATTTTCCGAATGTTAAACTGTCTCCTGCTTCAACCAAAAATGACAGTTGTTCACTCTTTTCATGGATATTTTTATGACTTCAACAGCCTACAAAATACTTAAAATTAAATACGAGGCTGAGCAAAACTTATTAGATGTTTTTTTGGGTAAAGAGATTAAAGAAAACCGTTCGTAGACAAATCTATTTGTAAAGTTATCTTATTTAGTTTGGGTTTCAAATCCCTCAAGTGCCAAAATACTTGTCATCATATCAAAGACTGCAAAATAAGCAAGTATTAACTTAAATAGTTGTTTCTCAAGACTTAAATATCACTTATCTGTTTGAGTCCTTTTTGTGTCTAAATTGTCGAATTGTGTGGACTTTTATAAGCTTAAGTGCCATTCTGAGTACTCTTATTTTGTTATTCAAGCATTACTTTTATGGTTAATAGCGTAGTGAAATTATAGAATATGCTTTTGGTACACACTTAGCTGCAAAAAAAGATTTGCTTTTATGCATACTTTTTGTGAGGTAAATGGCTTGAGATGATGGAGTTTATCGCCTTTTGAAGTAAGTGGGTAATATTTATCAATAATGAAAAAACCTAATGCACTACAATAAACGGTTCAAAGACTTGGGCGATTTATATCGTGGTATGGTATAAACAGACACAAATAGGTACAAATATTATATCATTTAATGACACAAATGCATCACGTAATAAAATTATATAAAATTTTAATTAATTTAATCTTAATATTAAAAAAATATATATTTGACAGATAAGTTACAGTTACAGTTCTTAGTAAATAGCTAGCGATCTGTAAAATATGTCTTATTAACTTTAATTGAATCTACGGCTACATATCTATTCGGTAATCCGTGCTTTTATATAACAACTCTTCGAAAATAAATCGATCGCAAAATCATTGCCTACTGATTTAAAATTATCTTTGAAGTAACATATCTTATATATAAAATTCTCGTGTTACAATGTTCGTTCCCGTACTCCTCCGAAACGGCTTGACCGATTCTCATGAAATTTTTTGAGCATATTGAGTAGGTCTGATAATCGGCCAACATCTAATTTTCATTTTGCAAAACAACGTTTGCTGGCAGCTAGTTTTCTTATAATCTATACTTATAGGTATTATTAAGTTGAAGAGTTTGTTTGTTTTAACGCGCTTATCTCAGAAACTACTGGTCCTAATATGAAATAAAATGAAATAAACTAAAATATGAAAAAAATCTTAATTAATACCTACGTTAATCTTTACAAGAATTTATTTTTAAACACAATTGTGCATTACATCATTTGAACTTAATGAATATCTTAGGAGATATCGCAGTTTTAAAATAACGTCGTTACTCTACGAGTTATCATACCGCGCACCTCAGACTCTTGGAAGGTCCTTATGGAAAGATCACATTCAGCAATGGACTTAAATATTTTTTTTTCCTAAAAAATATTATTGTATATATTTTTTTATAATTATAGATGAAAGTCGCCGCGTCGCGTCTGCCTGTCCCTATGTTCGCGATAAACTTAAAAACTACTGAACTGTTCGTTATGCCGTTTTCATGAATAAGTAGAGTATTACAAGATGAAGTTTTTTAACTTTATTTATAATTAAATGTTGTGAGGGACGTGTAAGAATCAGTTGAAATGTGATGATAAATGTTTATGAAGTCGTTAAAAACTCAAGCATTTATAAGAAAGTATTGTTTATTTATAGGTATTCATGGCAACTGACATAATAAGTCACATTATGCCAAAACAACGATTACTGAGTCAGTTCACAAAACCAGGATTTTATTCACCTAACTACATTTTAGGGCGCCGAAACTTGCCAACAAAAATATATCATGCTATCGACATACAAAGACAGTACTCGTAAGAGAACAACATTATCAGCGAAGCCCAATATTATTTTATTCCTTAAATAGTCTTGACCATTTCCTGAATTCATTGGTTTTAATCATAATCATTATCATTTCACAGCAATATTATCATAATCATTAAGACGTCCACAGCTGCATATAGGACACCTTCTAAGATTTCCAGTTATTGGGGTTGGAAGAGGCCTGTATCTACCGGAGACCAGCAATTTATACCAAGATGCACGTCCACCTATGCAGTATGAGAACGTCCTACTGTCTGCGCTGGTGAACCGTGACCTTCACATCCTATGGGGCCACTGCCACCATTTGGTTTTAACGGTGACCCGTTCTTCTACGGTTTCTCGTTCGTGATTTGATCACATCAAGAGTCCTCGAGGTTAGCAACTAAGAGTTTATTATATAAGGCCAAAAAGGAAAGCACCACCTTTGACATATACTGATTGAAGAGACATTTATTTATTTATTTATTTAACCACACTATAACAATGGTTGTTTTATAAGGCAAGTCAGTTTACAATTAAATCCTTAAAATATTAAACAACTAAAAATAAATATAAACATTTTGGAATAAAATTAATTTACAAATATTACAAGATTCATAGAGTCATATTAATTTATTATTAAACAAATCAAATACATATTAGGTTCCCGAATCTGCAAAAAAATAGCAGATATGTCCCACGATTTGAACCGCTATTCCCAAGGGATTGAGCTCAAAACGGCTTGATTTGAATCTTTAATAGCGACCATGGGAAATTAAATATTTGGCTGGAATAAGTATTTCAAAGGTATCTGTGATTATGATATTTGAGAATGTCCCAAAGCGTTTTGGATAAACGCTTTCTTATTCGCTCGGAAAATATATAATGTAAATTGTATTTGATTTTGTGTTTGGGAATTTTTGTAAGAATATTTTTTTAAAAAAAGCCAAGGTATTTTGTTTATTTTCTATCGACGAAAAATCAGGGTTCTCAGTTACTGTTCAGCCGTAAATATTTTATTTTGATATTTGTTTGCGCATGGCTTCGTCGTTTATAGAAATAGAAAAAGTATTATCTACGACATAAACTCACAATAAAATAACAATTAAAATAATCATAAAAGCAATTTATCAAAAATTATTATTATTATTATTTAGCCTCTATTGTCCCACTGCAGGGATTATCAAATTTATCAAAAATACTATAGAATATTTAGACGTAAATCGGAATGCTGTAGAAGCTCAGGAAACACAGCGCTGGTTATCAGGGGTACCGTAGAATTAAAATTTATGAACCAATTTCAGTTATTCTTGATGTTGACATTGATCCGACGCGGACCCGTTGTTCCCAAAATACTGGATTTCCGACAGCCCAAAAACATGTACCATACGTGTATATATAAGAAACGTAAACTGCTTGCTTTTAAAGTAATTGCGCGAGCGAAAGGATAAACTCAAATGCAACATCCTAAAAGTTTATGTGAGATGAAGTGCAGAAAGCCATTTTATTTGATGAATTATGGTCCATCTCCTTCGACCTCTGGACAACCATTTGGAGTAAATAAAACTAAAATCTAAGGTAACATGGTTAGGTTGCTACTATTCATTTCGTAAGCTAAGTGAGAAAAGGTGTCTACCCACACTCCATTAGGACGTCAGGGACAATCGTATTACAAAGTTCGTGGCACCGCTTTTAGAGGTTCTAGTGACCTAAAACAGTAATTGTTAGTGCATTTAGATATCAGTTCTTAGTAAAGTGAACCTGTACGGTGTTTTTTAAAAGGCGTGTTGGCAAAGTGGGAGCACACTCGACTTGCATTCCGAAGGTCGTAGGTTCAAATCCCGCCACGCATTTTTTAATTTATCTTCTTGAAAAATGTATGTGCGCTTAAGAAGGCTTCGCATCAGTACAGGCGCAACCCTGTTGTTTAACTTTATAAAAATAATTTGTTGTATGGGAGCCCCCGTAAATATTTATTTATTATGTTTATAATATATACAGCTTGGTGACAGACGGACAGACAGACTGACGACAAAGTCTGAGTTATATGGCCCCGTTTTACCCTTTGGGTACGGAACCCTAAAAATAAATTTCTGTTCGCGCCAACACGCTTCACGAATCACATAAGTTGAAGAAGATCAAGGACCAATCGCAGCGCTCCACATCGTCACGTAGTTTTAAGTAAATGACACCATTGGTCATAATTGTTCCCCCACCCTTATATCCTCGAATAATGTAAAACTTCACATTCGCCATTAATGCACAATAAAATCAAGACGTTCGTTGCACCAAAATATATCTTTCATTAAAATAATCCAGATAGGAAAAGTCTAGGACACCAGTCGTAGGTAGCCACCAGTTTTCAGATCAAAAGGCTTTGTACAAGCCCGCTAACGTACATGTGGACCTTCGTAGCCAAATATTCTTTGAACAAAGAAGCAGCGACCGGAAAACGTGGCTTCTAACCTACGAGGCCAAGCGCGAGACACCTATCCTGGACATCTGGACACCAATCCTGGACAACTTGGAGGCCAAGCGCAATAAGGAAAGAGAGAGTGGATCGGAATATCATCATACACGCTTTCTGGTGGGGGCAACTATCCTTTCTTTCATCACCTCCCGGTTCTCTTTGTGATACTAGTGTCTATTATTTCCAGTACAAATCGTGAGTAGGAGTATTCCGAGTTACTGCACTGCACGAGCTAGGTAGTTGCAGCGACGGATCGCATCTATTTTCATCAAAAACCGTAAGTACTCCTGTTCTCACTACCACAAAATGGCGGCAGCGGACGCTAAATCTCCAAACGTAACTTTAAACATTGATAACGCATTACATAGTGACAATTTAAACTCCCCTAGTGCAATAAATAATGAACCACACTTGCTACGCGATTTGGTCAAAAAACGTGGTATTATAAAGGGCCGACTGACCAAATTCGCGAACCACGTGGAATCTCAAGACAATGATCTGCCATTGTCTTCTCGCAGCCGTATTGACTTGAACCTAAGAATTAAAGGCGCGAATAACTTATTCTCTGACTTCAATAATATTCAGACAAAAATTGAAGAATGCGTCTACGACTGTGAGATTTCAGATCACTTAACCCATAGGGAATTGTTTGAGGATGTATATTATAGTACATTAGCATTTGCTGAATCTTTGTTAGCACGTGATGAGATTACTAGCGCTTCAAATACCTCTGAACAGCTACAACAGTCATTAAAATTGCCCACAATATCCATGCCCAGCTTTGACGGTTCATATGAGCACTGGCTTGAATTTAGGGATACATTTTTGTCACTAATTCATAACTCCAAACACATCAGCAACATCCAAAAGTTCCACTACTTGAAATCCTCGTTACAAGGTAGTGCTAAAGTAGTATTAGACTCTTTAGTAGTCTGTTCAGATAACTATACCGTCGCGTGGGATATGTTGCTGAACAGATACGACAACAGCAGGCTTTTAGTACAAAACCACGTTAAAACATTGTTTACGATAAGCGCTTTAACCAAAGAGTCACCTAATGGAATTAGAACACTTATTGATACAGTTCTAAAGAATATCCGTGCACTTAATTTACTCGGGGAACCCACCGACAGCTGGGACACCCTTGTTAACTATATAATTGTGTCTAAGGTAGACAAAACTACCGAACGCGAATGGGAGACCTATAAATGCATGTTGCTAAATCGCGATAGTAATCCTCAACGCATTACAATGAGTGATTTATTATCTTTCTTGAAGGACAGGGCTGAGATGCTGGAAACATTGCAACTTTCTCACAGCAAAACACAATCACCCGAGACTCAACATTCCTTATCATTTTCTCGCAAAACTTCTCGGTGCAATGTTTCCACCAACGAACCTTCCATCGAGAATCGTCAGCCCTTTCAGTCTCGCCAATATAAACCCTGCGTAATGTGTAAAGGCACGCATCCACTTCACTCATGCAAAAGTTTCTTAAATTCTAACTTAGACACCAAATTGAAATTAATCCGCAATAACAAACTGTGTGAGAATTGTTTCCGTGCAGGACACGCGTCAGACACGTGCTGGTTTGGTCCGTGTAGGAAATGTGAACTAAAACACAACACAATTATTCACAATATCGAAAACAGTTCAATATCTCACACGCGCGAGCCAGACCCTCAACCAATTCGTGTCAACAAGGCTCACATACAAACACGATGCACTAACACTTTAGATATGCATACAGTTCTGTTGTCAACAGCTGTAGTAGAGGTAGCAGATTGCAATGGCACCTACCACAAGGCGCGCGCGCTGCTTGACAACGGATCACAGCGATGTTTTATTACTAAATCCTTTTCAAAATTAATCAAATCAAATATCATACAGTCCACTCACGAAGTTCGAGGTGTAGGAGATTCAGTACTGCAGTCTTCAGAGACCTGCAGCATTGAAATCAAATCACTTCATGACAATCAATTCAAAACACACATTAATTGTTTTGTTTTAGATAAAATCACGTCTACAACAGCGTTTTCACAATTAGGTTCACAGATCTGCATTCCAGAAAATATACAATTAGCAGATCCTGATTTCTTTAATTCGGAAAATATTGACATCTTAATAGGTGCTGATAAGTTTTGGGATCTCTTATCAGAAGGTATGTTTAGACTTCCTAGCGGCCCATACTTACAGAACACAAAACTAGGTTGGATTATTTCCGGTCCTATTATTAAAAGCACTCAAAATAAATCTCTCATTAATTGTAACGTCAGTTATTCGATGATGACAAAGGTTGTTAAACCAAAGAATAATAAATAACTTCATAATTAAATCTCTAAAAACTATACGCAAATGAGGCGTGTCGGCTTATCGCATTATTATAAGTCCAGAACACTCACCTCATATTCATTTGTTGAAAAGCTAATAAAATCTACTATATTTTTATAACACCGCATTAATGTGTTTACAAAATATAGGTTCCAATTCTGTCTAAGTAGGCATAATATTTTCATATCTTTACACAACAATCATTAAAATTTCTTACGTTACGCTAAGGTATTAAATTCACATTAAAGCTAATCTTTAATTTCTACTCATGCTCTAAATTATTCAAAAGTTAAGTTCGCTTAATCTAACAATCATGCCTGATTACTATATTAAAATCATTTCGTTATTGAAACATTAACAAATTAAAAATAAGTTCCAATAGTTTTGCTAAAACTAAAACCGGTTTCTTATCTCAAGCGCTCAAACTATTGGTCTACGCGCCAAGCTACCGATATACATATACATTCCCTTTATTTTTATTGCATGCTACTGATATAACGATGCATTAGAATAAAGCACAGCTGATAATGACCGGTGCTTACGGCATTTTTAGGTTCGCACGCTAATTGTTTACCTATCGCACCGATGTCTTATCAGCTGCTTGCATTAGGATTTATTCTAAACATACATTATTATAAGAATTTGTAATCTTAGTATTCTTTAACATTAAAGTCATATTATTTGAAACGTCATGATAATAAATATTACACAAAATTATAAAAACTGCCTTGTTCTTATTTATAAGAATCGAGGTATAGCAAGCCAGTGTTTATACAAAACCAATAAGGTAAGGTTTTGTGTTTATGCACAATACATTGATAGCGTTTGTAGCCAGTGTCAGTGACTTCACCACGGGTTGCATAATTATCTTTGAAGCAAATAGATTGATTTCTCGCAGTCATAATCATAATAACTTTAACTACTTACGCATTATTATTTTTTGTTTAAATTACAATTTTTCCAATTTAAGAAAATGTTTCCATAAATTCCTTTTGTTAACTCAACAAGTCATTAGGAAACAATAGCTACATATTATTTTCGCTTTAATTTCTATTGTATTGTGGTATGTGGGATACAGGAGTATTTGGTGTAATTTATATAGGTACGCATTATTTTATCTGGTGTACGACACTAGTATCGCAAACTACACCCCGTTACATCTCCTCCATTCTTATGACCTAACCGAATTCCTTTCAGTCCTTCTCAGCTCCTGGTTGGCCGACCACTAACTGCCGAACCAGACCATCCTGCTCGATCCTCATAAATGTGCCATTATAATTGGACCCGCTGGTCCAAACAATGTACTCTAAGTTGCAGGTCTGGAATCAATGGACAGAGAATCTATGGACTGAAAGATTGAACACAAATGATGATGGAACAGCACCATAATAATATTAAATATCAGCGCTTAAGTGGAGTACGGGTCGAGTACTCGGAACTACTTATAACCAAGTACTAGAGGTTTCTCCAGAAACGCCGTACGTAGTCATCAAGCACCTACATACGAAGACCTGTCTTCTCCAAGAAGACCAGCGATACTCAGATCAAAGAGCACTTCACGAAGAGAACTTTAATATATAAATCACAAATTTCGAAAGTGGGAGCTTTCAAGGCCGGCGGTATGTTCGCGCCAACACGCTTCACGAATCACATAAGTTGAAGAAGATCAAGGACCAATCGCAGCGCTCCACATCGTCACGTAGTTTTAAGTAAATGACACCATTGGTCATAATTGTTCCCCCACCCTTATATCCTCGAATAATGTAAAACTTCACATTCGCCATTAATGCACAATAAAATCAAGACGTTCGTTGCACCAAAATATATCTTTCATTAAAATAATCCAGATAGGAAAAGTCTAGGACACCAGTCGTAGGTAGCCACCAGTTTTCAGATCAAAAGGCTTTGTACAAGCCCGCTAACGTACAATTTCCAAATTTTCAAGATTTTTTTTATCAAACAAATTAGTTATCAACACCAATATGAGGCTTAAGTTAATAAGACTTAAGAGAAAAGAAAAAAATTAACGGCCCTCTCTTTTAAATATTGTCTGTGACCGTTTTTCTATTTTACTATTACAAGGATTTTGTTTATTTATTTAATATCGACTAATGGTAGGGCTCTATTCAAAACTCAAGGACTCAACAAAACACTGTTTCATTTAATTAAGTCTGAGTTTTCTCGAAGCGACAGCTGCTTGATACAAATTAATGCATTTTTCGTGACGTCTACCCATTTTATTCAAATTGAGTTGCAAAATGTTTAATATTTTATAAAGTTGAGAAAATAAGTGTTTTTTATTTGACAAGTTGAAGGACCTGGGGCTGTTCGGTCCATTATTATCAATTTCGGTGAGAGAATGAAAAATATTTATGCTTATTGAAAAGTTGTAGTACAGGCTGTAACTGAATTTTATGAATATATATATTTTCTATATTGTTATACGCGTTTTAAATTGCTTCGCTTTTTTATCATCCTCATAAATATCAGTTATAAAACGACTACACCACACGAGATTTTCAAGACTCTGTAAACGGATTTTCATGATTATTTTTTTACATTATTGATAAGCCTTCATTTGACCACAATCTCACCTGATGCAATGTGACGATGTGGTCTAAGATGGAGCATGAAGGCCTAGAAGATGGCTTCTCCGGACCACATTACGAAACACGAAAAAATCGCTTCGCGCACTGGCCCAGCCCGGAAAGTGGTGACAAGCCGCGGCCGAAGCCTACCACCAGAGACTGTTCTCAGCACCACCCGGAGGTCACGTGTAAGGATTCAGAGGGTTACCACTTACGGACGTGAACAGCCAAAACATCGTTTCTCCACTCGCAATTATGGAAATGTGTGCGAGAAAATATTCTCCCCTTTAAAGTTAGATAACACCCGATAAAGACACATTCTTATAAAGTTATGCATGCAGGTTTTATCTGGGAAGTTTGAAGGCGTAACAATATTGTGTGAAGTTGTAATCTACCATCCCGAACCCAAGTGCTAATGGAATTAAAACTTTTCTTGTGTGCAATGAAGCTCAGAAAATAAAACCTTTTTTGAATCAGATTAGACTTCTTGGGAATAATATTTGTACTTTATCCCTACCACGAGTTGCCACTTACGACTGTTGGAGATTACAACATGTTGTAGTCCCATACATGTGACAGATAAAGATACATTTTATTTAATATAACGCTGATGACTTACATATTTCGCCTTGTTAGAGGTCTGGTATGTAATCCACCAGTCCTGGCGCATATAGGATTTTATGTACCCACGAAATATGTATATGCGCGCAGACGACCTCCGCTCTTTGCCATACCAACGGCAAGAACTAAGTTATGGAGCAAGTCTCCTTTTCAGCGGGCTCTACGCACTCTCAATAGCTTCTGCAGTGCGCGCGAGGATGTTGACTTGTTTGTAATATCAGAAAAAAAATTTAATAGTGCTGTGTCCCAGTATATAGATCAAATAAGCAGAGTCAATTAGAATTGAGCATTTTCCATTGTCGCATTAGTTTTGTACTGTAATGGCAATGTAAAAGTGTAAATAAATAAATAAAATAAAATAAATAAAATTAAAAAAAATATAGTTTTTAAAAATCTTTTAAATGCATGGGATAACAACATGTTGTAATTTAAAACAGTCGGAAGTGGCAACTCGTGGTAGGGCTACTTGTATGATTTGAAACTCGTATATTCGAACGACGAGTTCTCGCTCATAATTAATGTCGTTATTATAATTTCTTAATATCTTATTAACTTTCGACAACTGAAAGTTGAATAAACGTGATAAACTGAGTCATTACCGTCTCATTAAAAAAATATCACAACAATATGAAGAAAAACTGAGGTTTTGAATATAAATTTGTTGAGTATGATAAACTCATACTACACCAAGGCCGTGTACATCTTTCGCAAAAAATAAACACAAAAATAAGTTTTTAAATGCAAAAAGAACCCTTTTATATATTTATTTATTATGTGTTTTTAGTATCATCATCGTGAGGAAACCGGCATGTTCTGAGAACATTTGAAGAGTTTTAAAGAATAATAGGGTATTAACGTTCCCACTGCTGGGACAGGGACTTCTCAATTGGCGAGAGAGATGAGGCCTTAATTCATCGCGCTGGCCAAGTGCGGTGAATGTCATATGTCCTTCAAGCTATTCAAAGTTCTCAGAACATGCCGGTTTCCTCACGATGTTTTTAGTACGTTACAATGGTAACAGAAATACACCATCGCTCAAAATTTCAACGCTCTTTCAATCAAGGTTATTGAGATACGGCCTGGTTACAGACATCTCAGTAGTAGGGTCCCTTTTTATTTTTGGGTACGAAGCCCTAAAAACATCAGTCAAATAGAAACCCCATACATTTTTAAAGTAGAGGTGTAATAAATTCTAAAATACTTATTTAACAAAGAGTTGATTTGTAGTTTAACACAAATAGCAGAATGTAGGTTTACATTTTTGACATTTCAGTTGAATACATTATTCAACTGAAATGACAAAAATATAATATCCCATCTAGATAATATATTAGAGTATAAGTATGTTCAGAAATATAACATCCTGTGTAGTATTGCGCTCAATATATGTTAATAAAAAAAAAACATTGCATAATTATTTGTCCGATCATAATAAAAAATATCAATCCATTTCTAAAGTAAAATGAAATTATCCTACCGATTAGTTCTATTACTATGTCGCTGCGTTCACTTGTCAGGCGCATGACAGAGCTAAATGGCTGGATGTTAGCGATATCCCAGCCTCAAGGTACAAGTGTTATTCAAATGGCAACAGATTAAAAGACGTTTTGTATTGTTTCTATTAAAATTTAATATTTGAGCCTCACACAGTGAACGGACGAGTTCGATTGCCGCCGTGGGGCCAAGTAAAAACATCCACATATTGTAGTAACGTTTTGATGGTACTTGAATGTATTTTTGTGTCCGTTTAAATTTAAATTATTTTTTTTTAGGATTCCTCCTGAAGTGGCTTATCATCATTTATGAACTGATACCGATTTTTTATGTTTGTTGATAAGGAGATCGTCACGTCGCGTCTAAATTTCGGTCTTAACCTAAAATTATGTAATGATAATAAAATCGGGATCTGATGATGGTGAGGTGACCAGCGTGTTTGTAAAGTGTTCATCAGTATATGCCCAGTGGTTCTCGAATCAGTAATTATTACATTTGCGTAATTTAGTAGTTTTTGGGAGAAAAATATTTAACAGAGTTTTAGAATATAAAACAAATAGCAGAAGAGAAAAAAACCCTCGGTTAGAAATCCCTTACTGGCATGTCATCATCATCACCATTTCAGCCGTAGGACATCTACAGCTGAACATAGGCCTACCTCGAACACTTCCAGTGACTTCGGTTGGTAGCAGCTTGTTACCTCCGCCCGTTACCTTCACCAGGTAGTCCGTCCATCTAGAAACTACTACTAGTACTGTATACTACTGTAAACAAGTGTGTGTGTAGTTAGTACTGGCATGTACTGTCCAGCAATATCAGAGCACTAAATAATCTGGTATTTAAATATCCAAAATCACGATTCCAACACCAAATACAATAGAAAAACTCTCATTACTCTGCATTCACGGACAACCGGCGAAATTACAAACAAATAAAGGCCATTCGGACCGTTTCTCGTTTGAGTAGACACACACAAAGGTACGCTTTGAAAAGATATAGGGTACCTTTATGGTACGCGGGCATAAAAACAAAATTTAAGGGGCGGATCAAAAGTGTCCCTCCCTACACTTGTGGGCTCGCAATGTGATCAAATTAAGGACGGCTGTGGTCCAAGGAAAGGAAAAAGTCAGTATTTATAGAGAAAACAATATTTTAATTTATTCTGTTGTTTTTTTATTATTTATTTATTTATGTAAGTACACTAACACGATTAAGCAACCAATTACATTAGTACACATAATTACCATATAAAGATACACATCATTTTTGAAAAATAAGTAACAAATTATTATTTTTTATGCTTACTAAGCCTTCATTTGACCACAATCTCACCTATGTAAAGTGACAATGTGGTCTAAGTTGATTTTTTTTTCATTTTGATAACGGGCTTTACTCTCGTAAACTGTGACCATTATCATGTGTTTCTTCCGACGTTTTTTTTCCCAAGAAGGAATTTTCATCAGGGAAGCGGGATTGGCTCTACTGTGAGATTTTTACAAGTATTACAATGGTAACAGTCTAGTTTAATATCTCTAAATGAAGGTCCCATAATATCTATGAATATTATGGGACCTTCATTAATAACATCAATATATTTCCCATTATTCCAACTGATCCATTCGGGACAATTGGATATTACATTTCATATTTTATTATCAGAGAGTAATAGTCAATTATTATCAAAAGTAAGTTGGTAAAACAACTTGCAATGTTTGTTATCATGGTCAATTATTTAATTTCCTATTAATCATAACGTCGTCGTAATTGGAAATTGGTGAAGAAACATTGACTTTTGAGCCACAATCATGGAAAATATCTCGTTATAAATCTAAATGGTATTGATAACCATGATAGTTTCAAATCTAATAATATTTTAAAATGCTGTTTAATTATTGTGGTACTTCACAGTAAATCGGCAAAAGCGTCATCCCTCATCTTAAACCAAATAATTCAGCAGTGTACCGAAAAGAACTTTCGTCGTCTCACGAATAGAAGGAATTCTGGCTTTTTATACGAAACAGCTTATTCACTGCAGGATGGCAGCCGGCGTGTTTACCTGTACCTCACTCATCCTTACATTTTTCGCATACCACGTGCCTGAAATGTTATGTTTTCAGATTGTGATGTTATTCTAGACTTGTGTTTGAACATAACAGGCTTTTAAGTTGTCTAAGGAACAGGCGAAGCCTATTTGTTCAGTGGAAGCGCAAACATGTAGAGTAGAATTCTATACCACGTTTCACAATCTCTTTGTTCGTAAAAATACAGTATGAAAAGTGATCATGGTATGTGCTACGACTGACGTAGACCAAAGCTACGAGGTGCTACGCCGTAGCTTACTACGAGTTTATAACTCGTACTCCTCGTTTATTATTATTAGTTAGCTATTAAGTGAAATGTGCTGAAAATTATTAATATACTAACTATCTGACAAAAAATCACGAGAACCCACATACTGGTTACACACATTCCTGGATCTATCGCAACAATCTCGCAAATAATTTTACTGTGATACACGAAAAAATCACGTGAGGTATATTGCGCTGAAACCTTGGGATTTATTCTGAGAACTTGTAATAGGTATTTACGCTTATCAGATCATGATAAGATCTTTATCAAAAATATACCCACAGAAATTCTCGGCGAGTAAAACATTCTGAGTATGGGAATCAGATGGGTATCGGATGGGAGTCGTTTGGAATCGCGTATAAATCTCGCCTAGAAATGCAGCACAGACCAGTAGCGATATTTTTATAGTGAAAAAAAAACAAAAACCCAGTGTAAACTCTTGAGCCTTTGGCACACGATGCGAAGCGACGGATGGCAGCTTTTTTTAAACAACTAACGTCGAAAGAAAACGCTTTCGTATGAAAGCGACACCGGCCTCCAAGGGCCAGATGATTTAATTTGTTGAAACCCGTTTAGAGCCTAAAAAGCCGTAACATTATCATAAAGTTGCACTTACTTCTGCAAATGTATTTTATTACATATTTTGGCCTCGGCAGAATACAACAGTCACTAGGGGTAAATACTTAGTAGATATTAATATGACTGCCTTATTTCTTTCATTCCTACTCTTTGATAAGGAAAATGTATTTCACTCAGTTATTTGTATGTCACAAAAATGAAGAGACTGAAATGTGCCTACGGCTCTATTCTGTTTGAAATTAATATTGTGCAATTTTTCTCGAAATACACAATGTTTTGAAATGAGTTTCACTGGTGTTTTGTATAGAGTTTTTGATGCTTTGAAATATGAGTTGAGCCTTAGCATATAAAACACGAAAACTTTGTTCATTTCGCTGCTACACCTTTATTGTTATTTTGCAGTTAATTACGGATCAAACACGTGATAATTATAACGGGCCTTATACGTAACTTATACGTATAACGTCGTACAAAATTGCTGCGAACCTATTGAGTTTGCGAAATTTGATGCAGTTCTGAAGGTCAACCAAAAAAATTAAAGTATAAAGTTTTCCTAACGTCAAAATATTTACGCAAAAACATTGGATATTCAGCTAATACCGTTCCACGGCGTAAAGACACGTTCGACCCGAAGCTAGCACAGGTGCACAAATTAATCTCGCCGAGTTAAGGGGCCCTCACAAAGTGTTGGTTTATGGCCCACGAGGAGATGGAAAGATAATAAGGGACTTGTAACACACCGTTTATAAGGTTGCTCTAATTTGATTTATGTTTGGGAACTCGGAATGTGTGCTGAACTATAAGGTTCTACTGATTGACTTGTGGTTTACCTGAGATTCCTCTCAATGTTGTTTTTAACATTTGCTAATTTATGCCTATGAAAACGGACAATGGGCACTTGTATAATATTATGAGCGTTGGGACCAAACGATTTTTATATGGACGTGATAACCACCAACGAGGTGGACAGATGACTCAGTAAAGGCCGTGGGTTCACAGAAGATACTTACTGCTTCTGATCCATGTCTTAAGCTAAAATGATTAGTCTTAATCTGTATAAAAACGTGCAGCAGATGTTGATGAACGAAACCACCGTTTTACATTCAATCATTTCAATTTCATTCATTCACAAAGTGGGACAAAGTGACTAACTACGATTTCAAACTGAATTATTGGGAATTTAAATCAGTCTATTGAGTAAGCGGCTTTACAAAGAACCAGCCGTCTATCTCCGCGCGCCGTTACTACACTCTGAATATAATTATTCCTTGGCTTTGCTCAGGGAAACTACAGTTTAGCTTTGTAATGGTATTTTTGATTATGTTTGTTGTCGCTCCTCTTTGTTTATTTACATGAATATTTTAAGCATGAGGTCGAGTTTGTTAACTACTGAGGAGACTAATAGTAATTCACAGTCAACCAAAAAGAGGGTTGTTGACCCCGAGAAATATAATTTAAACAACACATCAAATTACATAAAAGGAAACAAACAAAATTCTACGTTACTGTCTCTCGAATCTTCAAAACAATGCCTTCATAAAAGCATCCACAATTTCTTAAGAGGCATACAATCCCCGAATTTCAGAAGACAATTCAGCAGACAAAACGCTGGCGCTGACGAGAATACAATAAAATAGAGCATTGAGTGCACGCCGTTGCAACAAAGGCTGGAATCCAAAATGTTCGCTGGATAAACATTCCATATTGTTGAAATCCGTGTTCCCGCGTCGTTCAAATGGTTTCTGTATAAGATTTAAAAGGAACTGGGGACTTGGGGATGCAGGTTGAAGTAGAATCTACGAATATACGTTTGTTTAGAATCCCGAAATAACTGAAGCAACATTAAGACTCCATATGTATACTATAGTACAGTATACTATTTTTTTTAGTATTTGTAGGGGTAATTGTATAGAACAGTAAGTATAGTATAGAGATGTCATTGTGTCATAAAAAAAAACAACTGTAGCAGAATTTTATACTGAAAAATATGTTTAAGCCGTATGATAATATGATATTATACTAGTGACTGATGGAAAACAGAGAGGTAAACAAATAGGTATAAAAGTAAATAATAAGTACTTCTCCACACCCTATAGAGCATACATTTCACGTATCTTACTTTAAGATAAAGTACTATCATACAAGTATAGAGGTAGTATAAAAAACGATGCATAAAATATGATAATGATGAAAAAATCGCTCATTTGCAATAAGGCCGCTCTTTGTTATTCTTCATTTTATGTGTATTTTGTCACTATTGTTTTGTTTTGGTACAATAAAGTGTTCTGTATTGTATATATTTTTTTAAATAATACTAATACCTGGTACAAGGTAATAAAAATTGGTATGTCGACAGTGCGAGTATACTTTCTAGGTATTCATGCCCCATCGTAGACCACATCGTCACTTTACATCAGGTGATTTTGTGGTCAAATGAAGACTTGCATAAAAAAGTCTTTAGCAAAGACAATGGACTTTTTACCGCGATAAAATACATAATTCCTTCATACACGGGAGAAGCTGAGGGCCAAAAGTTTCTAAATCAAGCAGAATTAAAGTAAAACTTTGTTGAATGAAAGCGGATCTCCGTTTACGTTTAACTAAAGTTGTGTTGGAGTGAGATGGAATTTTATATTACCGAGTTCCGGCCCGACGGAAATATTGCTATGATTTTGAGATTCGACACGGCAAACTTTCATGCTAAAGTGCAGCATGAAAGTTTTCGATCGAATGTTTGTTTATGTATTTTGATAACAAGAACAAATTGTACGAATTTAACATAATGTTCGCGTTTTGAGTGAAAATCATTACTGGATTGAAGAACTGGACACCTGGTCATTTTATAAAAAAAAATACTCTGTTATTCTAAGAAAAGGCAAAATAGCTAAGTTTTATTAATACTGCGTCAGTTATTTTGGCATGATGACTACACAAAAATTGGTTTTCTTTTGAGTCCAACTAAAATATATTATATTTGACCTCTTTTTTAAGTAATCTAAATAACGGATTAATTATTATCATTGTCACTTTTTAAAACAACAAATAACAAAACACTGTTTAATTTTTGAAATGGTAACTTCTAATGGGACAGATCTTTCAAGTAACGCGTAACGGAACCCCGTTACATAAGAGAGTGGTGCATTTTCATAAGCGCAATCTTAGAGGTTGCACATTTTGTACTAAAGTCCTAATTCAATTGGATTGATAGATATTAAACGAAATAATTGAGTTTCAGAATGGAAATTAAAGTAACACACAGATGTAGATAAGTAATATTATGTAGATAACAGACTAGATTGCAGACTAAACGCCATGACATCACCGGGCGGGGAGACCCGTCATGCGACCTGCTAGGAAATGAATCCACGGCAGCTAATTGAAAACGTCGCTATTTGTCACGTACTACAGGCAGACGTGCCGAAAGTTCTTAAAAAATATGTTTTTGTGGAGTTTATTCAGAGCTGTTGCCTTTACAAGGTATTCCTCTAAGAGCGCCATGCCGAAGTGCTCCAAGCCGAAGAGCGCCATAGTTATACTGTAATTATTATAAGTTATTTTGACAATGATTAGGAATATTTTTTGTTTAGATAATTGGAAACCCAAAAAAAATTGCATTCGTATAACCTGTGAATATGTACAACAACTAAGCCTTCCGCCCACGATTAAATGCCTGGGTTGAGTGGTTTTAGAAATAGTACGGTATAACCAATTACCTTATTTTGAGAGAAGTAATACTAAAATGTATTTTAATTATGATATATAACCCTGATAGTTTCGAAAGCTAAATTTATCTCTTGTAGCCACCCTATCCGCCACCCCTAATTTATTTTCTGTGCCATCGATTATCGATTACTCTACCGCGCACTAACCTAACGATCTATGACTCGATCATTCAGTCGTTCAGTCGATTTGTATCGCGAACCTAAACTAAGATAACTGAACAAACGTGAATATGTGATTTTATTAAACCGACTTTCAATTAATTCACGTCTTACACTCTTTATTTTATAGATTTTAGTATACTGATTTTTCTTAGATTCAGACCGTTTAATGGTCACTAGCTATACAACCTTATCACTGGACCCTTATTTTGTAGTCAATGCAAGGTATAACTTTGGCGTTCTTCAGCTTGGAGCGCTTCATCTGACCGCTCATAGAGGAATACCTCGCCATAACTATTACTGAAACGTTTACATATAGGTATATTTATTTTTCTAAAAGCTAGAAGAATTTTGTTATAAGGAACATGGCACCCTACCAATCTTCTTAACTACGGCAAAGTAAAAGTTTCTGCACTATATTCACAGAATCATCTGACCCAAAACTGAGCAGGGCTTGTTAAAATTGTTGGTAGATGACTGATATACTATAAACATACATTTCCTTTGAAAGATTGGAGTAGACGCCATGACATCACCGGACGGGGGAAGGCTCTGTCACGCGACGTGCTAGGAAATGAATCCACGGGAGCTAATTGAAACGTCGCTGCTTTGTCACGCGGTCACAGACAGTCGTAACGAATTGATTTTGTTGTGTGTAAGGGTAAAAAAAGCCGTGTTGGCTAAGTGGGAGGACACTCGACTTTCATTCCGAAGGTCGTGGGTTCAAACCCCGCCACGCACTTCTGGATTTTTCTTCTTGAGAAATTTGTGTGCGCTTTAAACACGTGCTTTAACGGTGAAGGCAAACATCGTGAGGAAACCGGCATGTTCTGAGAACTTTAAAAGAGTTTGAAGAACATGACATGTGACTATCACAAACCCGCACTTGGCCAGCGTGGTGAATTATGGCCTAATCTCTCTCATCAAGAGAGAAGTCCCTGTGTCCCAGCAGTGGGAACGTTAATAGGGTGATGATGATGATGATGAAGGGTACTAAAATATTATCCAATATTTATCAACGTTTTAAAAGAGAGTTAGTTTTTATTTTGGAATCGGGTATACTCACGAGTGAGTAGAGTGAGAGTAAGCTGAAGCACAGGAGCGCGCGAGCTCATAGGAAAGGCTCTCCCGATTCCCTGAAGACAATTTATTCTTGATGGGAATAGAAACGTCCAAATGTAGAAATATAAATAGAAAAACATTTATTTTGGACATAACAGCACATTACAGAAATAATAAAGAAACAAACGCACACACACATTAAAAAGATTTAAAAATGTTATGTTACAACACTTATAAAAATATGACGTTAAAAGCACTAAACAAATACAACATACATACAAACACAGTTAGATAAAGTTGAGCCTGTGACGATAATGTAATAAAATAAATAAATAAATAAAATAAATAGATATTTCCGACAATCTACACAACAACATCTAGCCCCGTGGTAAGCTCTAAGCTTGTGTTACGGGTACTAGATATCTGATATACATAATATAATAGACATTATATGCAAAGATTTTTTTATCATACATATTAAACACCACGGACCAAGGAGAAAGTGATGGCATAACATATAAAATCACTTTACCCCTTGGCGGGCATTGAACCCGCTACCTATTGCGACGCAAGCGGACCCTCGCCCACCCCGCCACTGAGGCAGTCAAATTACACGTAAGTAGAACCCGTTTTCAAAATGAATATTGTCACTCACATTAGTTTTGTGAGAAAGTAAGTGCATAAACTTATGTGAATAGAAGAAAACATTAAAAAATAGAAATAAAAAAACATAATGATCCACATGCAAGTTCTAGTTTCACCAATATTAGTAAACCTTATTTGCGAAGTTCAAAGTTCAGTCGCTTACGATAGGCGTCAGTCTCTGGGTCACCGATTTGCATATGTGTGCCAAAACTAAACTCACTTGAACTAGCAGTTTCGGAGAAAATTGGTTGTGACTGGGGAACACGAGTCATCTTACAAGGGTTACCCTTGAGCTTTTTTTAATTAAGTACTAAATTCCGAAGTATCTCTCACGGGTATGATGATAATGAGAATAGAATTCCACATAACTTTTAAAACTATTTTTTTTTGTTTATTCTGGATAGGCCTTCATTTGACCACAATCTCACTTGGTGTGAATTGAAGATGTTGTCTAAGATGGAGCATGACGACCTAGAAGGTAGATGGTTTCTCCGGGCCACATTACGAATTACGAAAAAATCGCTTCACGCAATGGCCCAGCCCGGAGGGTGGTGACAAGCCGCGGTCGAAGCCTACCACCAGAGACTGTTCTTAACACCGCCGGATGTCACGTGTAAGGATCCACTACTACTGTGTATACTATCTCAGTTATCAACACTATTTATATTTTTAATGGGATATTAACCATGATTGATTGTATATTGTGATACATCGGCTCGTATTTAAAGACGGAGAAAGAGGGTAGACCGCTTTGTCTGCCAATAAAACTGGTACCCAAACTGTGCCGAAATATCAGGAAACTCGAAAGACAATCAATCATAGTAAATATCCCTTTATATCTCTAATAGAGAATTCTAAATGTTTTGTACTAATGGGGAAGAACTAAAACAAACCAGCTTTGTAAAACCGAGTTGCGAGGATACTTCGTAGCGAGAGAAGTGAGTTTTTTTACAAATATAATTAATTCTGGATGGCTAAATTCCGTGTTACAGTATACCTATTGTTATAAGTGAATTTTATAATTGTTTGAACAAATAAAAACAAATTTATTTATTTGAGTTTAATGTACATACTCAATTTTACAAATTACTGAGTTAATAGTTAATATTAATACAGCTCGACTTATGGTAAAATAAGTTGGGCGATGAAAATAAAATGTATTAATTATTATTAATGTATTGCCTAAAATCAGATAAATGTGATGAAACCGTTGTGGGCCAGTAAATTTACTTCCGAGTAAATACAGATTTGCTATTCCTTTCTGCTAAATCACAGTGGTACATTTTGATTTCGGGTTCAACCTCGCAATCTCATATTTTAGTAATAACCCAAAATTTTCAAATTTATTTTCAAAAATATGCTGAGTTTTACGAGTTGTGCCAAGCAGATAGGAAATTTATCGCACGCTACCTTTTTTTTTGTTTTATGATGAATATAATATTATTACTCGTATCGTAACCTATCCGAATGAGCGCGTGGATGTTTTCTATGAAAATAATTAATCATAATTATTTAATGAAACCTCATTTCATTCAGGTGTTGTATAATCATATTAATTATTCTGACGTGAGCCGAGCTGGGGCATTACAATCCATTATGTCATAAGTTTTATATCTTTAGAACCTTGTAATGGATGCTTAGAGATAACTTATCTTAAGAATCAATATTTAAGTTAATCATTTTGTTACCTCAAGGAAAATAAATAAAAAGCCTTTATTTACCTTTAAGTTTACAAAATGTTTAACTTAAAAATATTGTTAAATCAAATTTTAACAAAAATATTTTAAAGGACCTCTTATCTTCTGATCTTAGGTATACAAGCAACCTATAAATTGAGAACATGACAATAGTTAATTTTATTTTTTTTTGTATTATTCGATACCCTCAATTTCATAATTAAATAATATTTAATATTCAATTCCTTAGATAGTATTTTCTCAAAGATTTGTATTATAAAATTTAAATTAACATATGAAAACGTAGGTACGTCTTTTCACAATTCAGAAGCTGACATTTTATATTTGTTATTGACAATTCAGTTTCATTTCTTAGTATGGGGAACCCCAATATTTTTTTATTTTTTACTAGTTTTGTGAAAATCATAATGCGGTTCACAGAATACATCTACTTTTCAAGTTTCACCAATATAATTCCTATAGCTATAATATAATTCAATATATAATATTTATAAAAGTTAATATTATTATGATTACCTACGTGCACCGCCATTACGAGTAAGGAAGAGATGCAAATTACTATTTCCGGCAAAAGCAAATGCGTACGTCTCTTTCCCTTTCCGCAAACGAATTGAAAGTGAATTCTAAGCTGTGTGCTGTACATTCATAGAGCAAGTTCCACATTTTAAGCAGTAATCTATATAAATAAAAATGAATTGTTGTTCGTTAGTCTGATTAAAACTCGAGAACTGCTGAACGGATTTATCTTATCTTAGTCATGAAATGTTCGTGGAGGTCTAGGAAATTTAAAAGTCGAGAACAAATCGAATGATTATTAATTATGAATAATAACCCGTGCGAAGCCGGGGTGGGCCGCTAGTTTAGTATAAATTAGTGTTGGTATCACCCCTCATCACTGATCTATATAATTACAAAACAAAAAAATATTTATTTACCAATACATGTTGTTGTTTACGTGTTGCGGGAGACCTGTAAGTGGCCCTACCATAAGTTGCCACTTACCGACTGTTGGAATTACAGCATGTTGTAATCTCATACAATTGACAGATAAAGGCTTTTAGTTGTTAAAAATCTGTCAAATGCATGGAATGACAACATAATGTAATTCTTGTACAAGTGTAAGTGTAGTGTGTTGTGTAGTGTAAGTGTAGTGTGTTAGAAATAGAGACTGAAAATAATCTAAACATAAATAAAAAAAAACCCGAATTCAGAACTTTAGTTCCCTTAAAAGTAAAAAGTCATACTATTTTGTAATGTGCACGTGTTGCGCTTTCATTTGAGACCACACTCGAGTATATTTGCAGATTTTCGGTTTTCCTACCCCACTTTTACTTACTTCATAGATTTTAAACGGGTCAACCAATTTTAAACAAACATGTCTAAGAACACACGCGCGAAACTCACCTTTCATACAAAGAAACTAAATTGAAATCGCTTCATCCGTTCGGGAGCTTAGAGATCCTAGACAGACACGTCAAACTTATAACAACCCTATTTTTTGTAGGGGGTTAAAAAGGCTTAAATTACAAGGCAGCATTTCCTATGCATTACGCGGGTTTGAGTTTCCATTTCAACGATATCAAAAGCATAATATATTTTTTCTTTTTAACCTGACGGAATATAAATCCGCTGGATAATCGTTGCCCAGAACACATTTAAATTATTACTTTCGTAACAGATTTCGCTGAGTAATGAATTTACGTTATGGATTTCGTGGCTTAGAAAATGTTCATAAAATTTTTTTTGCAAACCTTTATTGAATTAAGCCCGAGCTCGTGCCCGAGACATGATAAAAGATAAATTATTTCAAATATACATACAGATTGGTAACCTCGCATGAATAAAAAAGGGTCGTTTTGGAGTTGTTTTCAATTAAGTAAGTAGGGAGTGGTTCGGCGATGAAATCTGTGAAGTACGTAATGATATACTTTTCGTTTCCTTTTTTAGGGTTCCGTAGGCAAAAAAAGATAAGACCATATGGATTTGTCACGTCTGTCTGTCCGTTCTTATGTTAAAAAAAAAAAAAAAAAAAAACTATATAAATAAAAATGAATTGTTGTTCGTTAGTCTGATTAAAACTCGAGAACGGCTGGGCCGATTGAGCTGATTTTGGTTTTAAAATGTTTTTCGTAGTCCAGGGTAGGTCTAAACGGTGAGCAAATAAGGAAAAATTGACGTGAACTTTTTTACCCGTGCGACGCCGGGGCGGGCCGCTAGTTAATAATATTTATTTCAGCAAAAAACATTAAGACTTATATTCTAAACACACTCTGAAATAAAACTAATAGACGTAATCAATAAACTAATAGACGTATGTCACAGCAACTTTTTTTCCAAAACTGTAAGAACTATAGTGTTGAAACTTGCTAAGTTGATGTATTCTGTAAACCGCAATAAGATTTTCACACAAAGCTAGAAAAAAGCAATAGTTTTTGGGGTTCCCATAGTTGAACTAAATTTATTTTTTTTTTTAATTGAAACTGCGCAAGCAGGAGATATTTTCAAAGTTGTGTGCATCCCTGTAACTACTAAAATAAGAGGATTATAAAAATATAATATGTACATTACCGTGCAAACTTCCACCGAAAATTTGTTTTGAACCAGATCTAGTAAGTTTTTTTTTATAATTCATAAATTGTTAATTACCTTTAATTTATTTAAAGTTCATTAATGTTGGTTGAGATAGTACTTAGATGGGTGACCGCTATGACAGCATCTTTTTGCATTCATTAAGCATTTCTCCAATTTTTGCGTATTTTAATTTAAAATGTGTATAAAATGTGTATAATGTGTATAAACTGTAAACGGACCCTAGTGAGTCTTTCTCATACTTATGGAATTTATTAATTTTGCTCAAATACGTTCAAGTTTTACGTATGCACTATAGGGGGACGGAAGGCCTTTCATTTGCTTATCTTTTACTAGTGGCCCGCCCCGGCTTCGCACGGGTTTTTAAACAATTTTTTTTTCCGGAAATTATTTGATTTTTTCTCGCCTTTTAAACCTTCCCTAGACCTCCACGAACATTTCAAGACTATCATAAGATAAATCCGTTCAGTCGTTCTCGAGTTTTAATCAGACTAACGAACAACAATTCATTTTTATTTATATAGATTATGTCAGCAGTAGCGATTGACCTTTTTACACATTTTGACAACCCACAAACTCTCTATGCTTGAAAACAAAACATTTAAAACCGGGTATCCCAAAGTACTGAATTCGTTTAGGGATTTGGAAGCGAGCGGGGAATTATCGTTTCTCACTTGTCACAGTCTGCATTTCTCCCGTCAATCTATTGTTTCGTTTTCGCTCGAATCACATTTAAAGTGTCGTAATCTAATCAAACAAGTTTATATTGGAACGGTAATATTATTATGCTTGTGTAACATTTGATCCTTTTTCGCTAAGTTTAATTGCTTATCTATCATTTCAAACACTATAAAAATAGATGTAGATACTGAACTTTTGAAACTATCATGGTTATTAGGTACTATTTAGACTTCTAACGGGATATTTTCTATGATTTACATATTATGGATAATTATGGATATTTCGGCAGTTACATGTGCCATGATTACAGTTGAAAAGAAACTGAATGTAACTGTGCCAAAATTTCGGGAAACTCATAAACCAGTAAATCATGGTAAATATCCCGTTATAAATCTAAATTTGATAGGTACAGGAGTAAGTGTGTAGTAGTGCGAAGTGGGGTGTTATTATAAATAACGAGCAAAGTCAAACGATTAACATGGTATTATTAAAAATACTTACTTTTGCTGACAAATAAGGACTGGGGAACCAAAACGTGTAATACCTGCTAACGATATGCTTGAACTGACCTAAATTTAATTAATAATAAAAACCCTTTACTATCTGTGTCCGTATTAATATTCAGTTTAGCAAAAAATATAAACTGTTAGCAAGAAAAGCAACTGAAGTTGAATCATAATATTCCATAAATTTTTTTGTTTGTCTTCTATACAAATATCCGTGAGGCCTAACAATAATAATAAATCATTTATTTCAGGCATTTAGGGCCCATATAAACATATACCTTATAGACTAACATACATAAAAAATATAAATCTTATAAACTAAAGTGTCATCATCGTGGATCATCTGTTACGGCTAACGATGCGTTAAGCAGGGCGCAGGCGCGTGTTCATAAAAAATGTCAAAACCAAGTGTATTATTAGTTCCTAAGGTGGATGAATAAAGAATTACTATATGAATTATTTATAATTACTGAATAAAAACGATGCGTTATGCGAATGACCACATAACCAAGCATCAGTCCTCAACAGTTTGTGTCCATGCTAGCGTATCTGCCGTCGCATACGGCCTCACACAAGGACTAAAAGCTTTGTCACGCAAAACCAATTTACCAAACTTTAAGTGGGAACAATCTGATTTCGTATCCGGAAGACTGGACGAGAATGAATTATGGTTCGTTCATGATTTGAAAAGTAAATTCTTTATTCGAAAGACGTTTTGTCTATACAAAATTCAAAGAAGTTTGATTTAGATAGCTAGAAGTCGCTTAAAGTCTGGAAAAAAATTATGTCAATTTCAAATTGGAAGCATAGTACATGAAAGTTGTAGGTGTTGTATCAATAAAACATAGGTTTTGTACCAAAAAGCAATAGCGAGCGAGAAAACGAACGTTCGCGCGCGCCGTCGTTGTGCACACTGACACTTCCCCTCCCGCGTACCTCACCGATCGTCGCCCCGCGCGCCACAGCATATATTTTTATTTACATTTTTAAATTACAGATAAAAAATAAGGTTTGTTTCTTAACATAAACTAAAGAAATAAAAATCAAATTAAAACTTAAAACTATGAAACACTACGCGTCGCCTACAAAAGTTATTATTATTTTTTTATGCTCGATAATTCTTTATTTGACCACAATCTCACCTGATGTAAAGTGACGATGTGGTCTAAGATGGGACAGGAAGACCTAGAAGTTATTCGTCACATGAACATTTTTTTCATTATTTTTGACATTTTATTATAATTAACCAAATCGAATTGAATTAATTAGCTGACCCGGCAATCGCTGTATTGTCATAATGCGCAATGCACTGTCAATTGCCATGGATACCATGAATAAACATGAACGAATCTATCGGAGTAAACGCTTGATTTCTTCCCGACTACTTCAACAATTATCATTAAATATAAATATTTCCGGACTAATCACACAGCATCACCTAACCCCAAACTAAGCAGAGCTTGTACTAGGGTGTTCAGTGACTGATAAGCTAACATAGATACCTTTTTTTTTCTTTTTTTTTGCAGATCGTACAAAATCTGGTCCCGCGCCTCAGGCGGGCTTTCGCCCACCAAGCCAAAGAGGTCGTCAATCAAAAATTTAATGATAATTGCTGACAACTTCACGATCCGTTTTGTATATTTTGTGTATTCAGCGAACACGGACGACTAAAGCGCCGCGCGTCTTTTATGTATATTATTTATACATTTATTTTTTTCAAAATTACAAATATTTTGCTTTGAGCCTTTTCCCGACTATGACAGCCGTTACACATGTATATTTAAATATAAAACCGGATACGAATGTATTTTTAATAAATTTTACCAATTCTGTGCTAATATTATAAAAAAAAAACAACGCAAGAAGTCTAAATTTAGTTACCGTACTAATTTTGCCAAATTTTGTCCCAATAAAGATTTTGATATTCCTGGAAGTCTGTAGAATACATTAAAACTAGAGTGCTGGAAACACAGCAAGCACTTTGTTCACAGCCCTGAAAGGATTACAAAGTTTATCTAATAGGCGAGTAGGAAAGGAGATAAGCTACAAGTATTTTACATCATCACAAGTTAAACAGCTGAAATTTAATAAAATTATTACCTGACTGTGACTTAACTTTTTACCCGACTGCGCGACGCAAAGGAGGGGTAATGTGTTTTTCAGTCTATGATATAATGTTTTTTGTAGCACTATATAGGTCAATATACGCACCTGGGCCGATTTCTATGATTGATGATGATAGTGTTTGCAGTCTATAAACCTATTAAGTGAGTATTTTGGAGGTTTTGTCTGTTCACGTCCTTAAGTGGTAACCCTCTGAATCCTTACACGTGACCTCCGGGTGGTGCTAAGAACAGTCTCTGGTGGGAGAACAATACCCCACATGACATAGTTTGTTGACTTTTATTTTTAACCCCCGACCAAAAAAGAGGGGTGTTATCAGTTTGACGTGTCTGTCTGTCGGTCTGGGAAATCATAGCTCGCGAAATGAAAATGAAATGTATGAAAAGTGAGTTTGGCCGTTGTTCTTAGACATGTTTCATGAAAATCGGTTGAGCCGTTTAAAAGTTATGGGGAAGTTATACTAGTGTGTGGTATCAAATGAAAGCGCATCGCGTCCACATTACATAATATTATGTTGTTTTACATTTAAGGAAATAAGGCATTGGAATCGGGGGTTTTTCTTAAATTTTAAATTAAGATTTATTACAAATTGCGTCCAGTAGACGCAATTTCAGTGACGTCATCTCTTTAGAGACACTCGCCAAACAAAGAGGGATCGATTGACGTATGAATCATACAAATCGGCCCAGCCTTTATAGTACTACAAAGGAACATACATACATAGACCCACAAACACATGACCACTCTAAATATAACAACGTATCGCTTACAAACTTGAAGAACCCAAAAAGAAGATAGGCAGGCAGGCTCCTTCTCTCAAAATTCTCATATTTTAAAATTAGCCAGTTGGTCTGTCTGAGTGACAGCTGAAAACATCGAGTTGCATTAGATACAATATATCAAATACATCATTTTGATTTATCCATGCATTTAACTATGTAAATAGGTATATAAATTTAATTTCTATTCACGCGTTTTCATGACCATAATGCTCTTACATTAATATTGGTCAAACAACAATACCTTATTTATAAATTTTATGCAAAAAAAGAATAAGACACATCCGTACCTTTCACAGGATCCTGTGCGTGCGAAAGTTACGGTTCACACAAACAGGTTTGTAGGTGAAACAGTACAGTTTCACCTACAAAAAGAGAGGTTTATCACTTATTAAAAATATTTAAAAACAATACCTAAGTCTTATCTGACAATAAGGTCTAAAGTTCCCTGCTTTCCTCTCTATCCACAAAACATCCCCCATATATTTCCAACAGATGAAAGCACGCGAGAATATTCCTTGATATTTCCGAGCTACAAGTGTTCTTGAATTATGTTAGTTGGCTTTTGGAGCACTTGGAGGAGTTAGGTGGATTATGCAGCGAAGTTTTCCCCGAGAAAGTTTTAGATACATTGTTATTCTTGGCGTGGATATATTTTTAGTTTGGAGGGGAAAGTTTTAATAATCGTTTTTAATTAGGCGTTTGTATCGCAGCCCTTAGGAAGTGTAAGAGAATATGTTTAAGCGTTCCGTGGCCCAGTGGCAATATACGGTTATAGATTCGTCATTACTGTCTGTCTGGTTTGGTTATGTCATAGCCCATTATTCCCAAAACTATTTTGTTGAAACTTAGTAAGAAGTACGTCTACTGTGAATCTTATTAATTTTTAACACAAAAAACTAGAAAATAATATACATTTTTATCATCAAACCTGTAAGTGTAACCTGTACAGGTCTATGGATAGGTCTTCAAAAATGCTATTCAGGTTAGTAAAATAATTTTTTTTCGAGACACTTCCAAAGTAGTACAATTTCAATGATTTTTGATGGGCGCGGGTTCGCGGTGGATCCAGGGGGCTTCCTACTGAAACAACTAAAACTGTATGAAGGTGGAATATGTATGTCCAAAACTATACTTACGACTGAATTTATGATGAGAATGAATCAGATAGTAGCATTATTCATAAACAGCTACACAACCGTTTTGCAACGTGATTGTAATTCAACAACCGACACTCAACTTGTACATACTTTGACGTCGAGGTTTCTGAATAGACTATTTGCTGACCCTTGTTGACGGATTACTCGAATGTTCCATTAGAACTTCTTATTCACTTCACATGAGAATTGGTCGGCTGCGGCAAACTTATGTTTTGGTTCGATAATGTTGGGCTTGACTCATAAGGCAAAGTATGGTTGCCGCGTGAGCCAATGTTTATATCTTGCAAGCAGTTTTTCTGGGTGTTCAGTTCATTATGTAGGTACAATAAAGAAAATCTTCATGCGTATTGTCTATTATGTTAAGTCTATCAGATGTCATGTGCCCGTAAAACAAGCTAAGAGCTTACCACGGGGCTAAATATTATTGTGTGGATTGTCCGGAGATTTATATTTATTTACTACTTTTGAGGTATGCGTTTAAGCATTAGTACACCTTCCGCACTTGCTAGGACACAGGGATTTCTCTCTTGGATGTCTCTAAATACCTATCGTTTATCAAGTGTTATGTTTAACACTTGCTTTCAATATATTTTCAGACAAAAATATCGTTAGTATCTCTATCCGATTGCGGAAAACCTCGGCATTCATTACCTCGCTAACGCCAGGAGTAAGTGCATTGTTGTGGCACAAAAGATGAGGCGGGGGTCTGCCGCTTTTGTAGTCCATTGTGAGGCAAATGCCGCGGGAAACGTGAATTTGCGTGTTTTTGTTCGCCACATTTTGTATTTGCCTGTTTTGATATGTTTTGACGTGTTGATTGTTGTTTCAAGGTTTTGCTGGTGATGGTGCTAATTTCATGAAATATGATGGGGTATATTTTAATTTAGGAAATTCTCTGCTTTTAGAAGTACCTAGAAGCACTTAGAAGTAATGATCCCTCATGGTTTCCCGTCACTGCTACCTTTGTTAATTTTCTTAAAATGTGTTGGGGAAATTCTGAAAGACGCCTTATTTCCATTTTGCGTTCGTGCACCGACATAAATATTGTTTGTTGTTGTGCGCACATTTTAGACAATAATTTACTTCAATCCGGCTATATTCCATAAGTATCACAATATATGCTTTTAATTACTTACTAAAGAAGTGCTTATTTATTCACATAAACTTTCTTATGAATCATACAATTTTAGGTTTAGGAAACTTTATTCTCAAAAAAAACATTTTCAGTCCAAAAATTTAAATTAATTTACTGGCACAATTTACTGGAATTACTGGCTAAGTTAGTAAAAAAACTTAAAAAAGCTTAAAAAATAAATGTCTTGTCATAATAAATCCGGTCACGTAATATACGAATTAATTTCGTACCCTTATAATTAAGTTTGTAAAACTGGGAAACTGTATTTCAATCTAACAGCAGTCTTAATTATTTTACAACTGGCAAGGCTACAGAAGCATCAGCTGTTTGAATACTGTTGTAGAATGGAACACAGGGTGGCCAGCCAAATTAATAATACAATGTGCTCCAAAATTGGGCAAAATGCGCCATTCTTCAAAGTCTAAGTCAAAACATTTATTTCCTTAGAAGCTCAGGGCGTACATGGACACGTCAACTTAAAATTAATAAAACTAAACTGCTTCAACAAAAATTATCAAGGAAATAACATTGTCTTGACAGTTCGCTTCAATGTTACTAATTATACTGAGTTGAGAAGCGAATAGAACAACACAGCTTTATCAGTTTTTTATTTTTTTTGTTATTACAAATTTGGAGTTCCTATTTATACGTTCAAACACTTTTTGGTTTAAAGGTCTATTAATAAATAAATTTGAACTGTATGTGATGGGCCTATACTACATCTAGGGTTCCGTGTACAGTTTATACACATATATAAAAAAAAATGTTTTTTAAAAGTGCAAAAACATGCAGTCAGAGCGGTCACCCAAGTACTGGCCTCGCACAACATTGTTTGATGTATAGGAAACAATGTTGTGCAAAATCACGTTGGTTGTATGGGAGCCCCTTTAGATATTTATTTATTATTTGTAGATATTTGTGATAATAACGGCAACAGAAATACATAATCCCTATTAATTTCAACTCTCTAGAAGAAAAAAAATTCTAGAAGGAAAAAAAAAACTCTTGGTACCAGCTTCGTGACAGACAGATGACGAAGTCTCAGGGGTACTATTCGCTTTTGACTACCCTACTGGGTACGGAACATTTAAAAAATAAATAGATTTCGAGGAATGAATCTGTCTTATATGCTTGCTAATCCGCACTGTTTATTCAAGAACATTATCTCGACGGCTTTCGGCTTATATATAATACAGCTAAATTAAGCTAAATTTGTAATTGTCATAAACATAACTAGAATCCCGCCTACCGCAGACGTTGAAACACTAATCCGCTTAACAGTCTTTGTAAACTGTTACTGTAAAGCCAGCACCTGACCTAACAATTAATGCATTCTCTTTGCAGATAAAGGGGCATTTCAACCATTTCAACCAACCCTGGATATGCTACGAAATTATTACGTTTCAACTTAGAATTGTGGGAGTTTGGACTGAAATCTTTGGTCAAACTTAGTTTAATTATGATGACTATTGTTCTTAGTGAGATGTTTGTTAGTTTAACCTTTATACTTTAGTACTCGTTAGAGGTCACCTTTTCTTTCCGACTTCACCTGAACCCTGGATATTGTGGTTCGAATTGACACATTCTAAAAAGTACTTTTGCGTTTTGAACCACGGTTCGAAGCGATCCATTCTCAATGCCTAAAAGGGGTCTTTTAGAATGGGTCGTTTCAAACCGGGATGTGTGATTCATACCGCGGTATGAATAGCTCGCGGTATGAAAAGACTAAAGACCCCGTTATTTATTAGGTGTCATTCAGCCTTTAGCCTGTTGGCCTACTTCTGCATTATGGGTTTTCCAGAGTTGAGTAATCCAGAAGCACAAAAACCGCCAATTCAGCAGTAATTTATCTTCCAATTTCACGATACAATTCAGAGCTTATTTCCAAAAGCTTAAGAAGATTATTCTGGAAGCGATAATAACTTTATCATCCAATAATACCCGAAAACTCCGTAAGGCTTGCTGCATTAGGGTCGACGCACACGAACCAAAAACACCACATCACAGCTTCAAAATATGGTCAGAAAATAAGTTTGTTGTCGTTGCGATAAAGTTATGTCAACGCGTTAAAAACTCAGGCGTGCCAGCATAGTTGTTGCGTTGTGGTGGCGATGTGATGTGGAAAATGTGGTATCTCTTAATTTTCAATATAATATCTATATTATATACAATATACGCCCGACCAACGTGGTGTGGTTCGTGTATGTTAACCCTTACCTTATTGTTACAAACTATATTCGTTCGCTAACGAATTAATCATAATTTCTTGTCGTGAACGGGACAATGGAACCTTAATGGAGATTATACAGAGTGAACAATAGTCTTTAAGCTTTTGTGGCATTTTAGCAATATCTAGTGAAATAGTAACGAGGGAGAAAGGGTTAATTTGTTTGGTCAGATGTTTTTAACAAATTATGGAAAGAGGGCGTAGTTAGTATTATAGTTTTAGGATTATACGTTATTTAATGCTGTGTATTTTTAATGTGTATGTATTACGGATCCCTGTTGTCTGAATAAATGAATTATATTATTATTATGTTGTTGTATTTTTATTTCCTGTGCGTGTGTAGATTGTCCGTTATTATTTAAATTTTATTTATTTTTGGTAAGCAAGATATCTTTTGACAAGTATTATTGGCTCAACTAAACTAACCATTGCTATGTTTACTCGATGTATGTGAAATAAGCCCTAAATGGAAATTATCATTAGTAGTCTTTGCATTTAAATTCACATCAAGAAAACAGCAACAAATATCTAAAAAGCATAAAATACAAAACTTGAAGAAAATGGGACAGCAAACGTTGTAAGTCTTTCATTTTAAGACTGAGCGAATAATATCCGGCCATATAAAGTAATATCGCAGAAACTAGACTGAAAGGAGAATAACGTGTTTGTTTAAATTGTATTGTGTACACTGGAATTAAACTTCAGAATATGTTTATTTCTCTAGGGTCTTTTTCTTCTTCTAAGTCGGTCACTCTGGACAGAGTGGTCGTGGTTATGGGGGTCCTTATAGTTCATTCATTTATATAATAAAATTAAATTATAATAATAGTTGTTACAAAAAACAGTTGATAATAAGTACTTAAAATATCTAGTTGTATGATGTATAAATCAAATTAGTAAAAAAAAAAATAATTCAATAAAATCATTACAAATGAACATTAAATTATAAGTTATGAGTAATAGTAAATTGGACTATCATTAGTTAGGAGTCAGCTAAAAAAAATTCATTAAACCTTTAAAACGGTTTTTTACAAGCCAGTTTTTAAGTCTGTGCTTAAAGGATTGCATCGATGGAGCACTAGTCATTACGTCTGGAAGGCGTTATATAGACTGATGGCCCCATCACGTGGTCCATCTGTTGGGTAGCTGCTCTTGCAATGCGCCGCCATCGTTTCCGGTTAAAACAGCTATGTTCGTGCCTATTTAACTAGGAAAATAGCTATGTTTGTGCCAAATTAGATCCAAATCGAGTTTTACTCGCCTTAATTGATTTGAAAAGGGCTTATTCCAGAAATGCCCTGCGAGTATCGCCTGCGAAGGGGATAGTTGGAAAAACTTTCCACAAATCTCCTTCGAGTCCTATTCGAGCAGTGACATAGCCTATGTGATATTCTGATATGTAAGCTACCCTATTGTGAAGTTTCATCAAAACCCCTTCAGTAGTTTTTGCATGAAAGAGCAACAAACACACTTAAAAACCTCTAAAACCTCGTAAACCTCTATGTATTATATGGGATGTATTTACAAAAAAAAAAGATGTGGTGTCTCACGACAGGTAGGAACGAAGTTCCTTCGGCTAATGTAGAATCGATACAATTTGTAAAAAAAATGGTGCTCAATTTTACGTAGGTTTTCTTGATTTGCTCTTAAATTTTGCAGATTCGTTTTTTTAAGTAGGTACAGGAAAGTAAAAATGAAAGTCAGTATTTAAAAAGAAATATTCACACACACATACACACACACACACACACATAATCTTTTAAACCAAAAATATATTATTTTAAACCATCGCTTTATATTATTAGTAAGATTACGCATACGATATTAAGATATCAAAGATGAAATATAAGATATTCGAACAGCTTATATCAATTTGGTTTTATGATTTTTAGATAATTTTGACTACTCTAAACGCTTATTAATTTGACGCTACTTGCCCCTTTATCAACACTAAAAGTAAAAACATTATAGGACCACCCGTATCTTAATATTATAAAATAATAATAATAAGAAGACGTGGAAAATCTATATGGACGGACCTATGTCTTATTTGATGACGTCTTTCGGGCCACATGATGATAATAGTAATGTTTCCTTTTAGATAAATTAAATGTTCCAGATGGGAAGTGGTTACCGCAGCCTATGGACACCTGCAACATCAGAGATATTACCTGTGCGCTGCCGACCCCGTAAATGCTTCAAGATACCCTTTTTGAAATATCCCATATATATTCCAAGGGGAAAACCTCGGAATTTATGATTTTGTATCTTGTTTATATTTTGAAGTAGCCAAACTTAAAATAAATGGCAAAAATAAACATTTATAGAGGCCCCGCATTAATAGGTGCTAATTAATGACGCCGTTCGACAGATACAAATGAGATTGATCAATCTCGCGTGCGACTTTCTGTCGATCGCTCACACAAATGACTGGCGAAATTGTGTCCATTATTGAATTCCGTTCAGCTGGGTATTTTCAGTATTATGCTTATTGCTCATTACGGCAGGCTATTTTAGCAACTTTATCAGATTGACATAGAGATAGTTCTAAAATGCAGATTGTGGATTGGCAAACGAGTTGGACAAACCAATAACCAAAAGTCCAATGAGATGGATGGATGAATTTGGTCGCAAGTTAACGATTCATGTATAGAACAGATGATGCAAACTTTGAGTGAGGCTTCAGAAGTAGCACGGCTAAATGATAATAATTTTATTATGATGATTCATAGGCCGCTTCTAACCAAAAGAGCTGGGTATTTTAGAAGGGTGCACAATATAGAGTATAGGGAGATCTCGCTGTGGATGTCTTACGGTTGAAATGATTGTTATAATCTTATTAATAAATAAATAAAATATAATAAATAAATATAAATTCATATTGAATGTTTGTTTTAATACCGGGTTTAAAAAAAATTAACGATATCATTCGACATATACAAACGAGATTGATAAATCTCGCGTGCGACTTTTTGTCGATTACCTACACAAATGATTGACGGGATTGTTAACATTTATAAGCTGGGCATTTTTTAGCATCATGCTGCATCATGATTAAGTCACGTAATGATTCGAAAATTTTGAGGGTCGCTTATATTCAGCAGTGGACGTCCTACTTCTGAGAATGATTCTTTACGAGGTCCTATCAGGAACGCAAATAACCGACAGACAAATTACCTCGTCAAAGTGGCAGTTAGTAGGTCATCGTAAAACTTGAACAGATGGCCGTTGGTGCGTAGGTAAAAGTAATTAAATGGAGACCAGGAAAAAGGGCGTAAATGTTTAGTTTTGAGATTTACCTATTATACGCCATATATTTTTATATCTATTATAAACCGTCAATGCATTTCATACCTATTGTTAAACTCATATTGAACAAAACGGACAAAACGTCGTAAGTTTCCAAGTTTAATATAGCCGTAACAAAATATTGGTCCTTAAGTTTTCATTGCATCATATTTAGGTTCGTAAAAGTAGCTTTAAGAGCTTTTACTATGTTAATATCATAAGTTTTAACTTAGTGGCCATTTATACGATACAAAACTCTTTATTGGAACAAAAACACATAAAACAAGAAAAAAAACCAAACGGTACCATGGGCGGCCTTACCGCTTAAAAGCGATCACTTCCAGGCAACCTTTGGACAACAAAGTTTTTATTTGAATTTTAACATTAAGCTGTGGTAACCGTAGTCAATGATATTTCATCTATCTGGCAGTGATAGTCCTGTCAAAATCTGTGTAGTTATTTTAATATTATCATAAACAAACAAAATATTGAATAAAAATACGTCTGTAAAGCATTAAGTAATAAGCAAAAACAGTTATTTTATTTAGTTTTAATGTTATAATAAGAAACTTAATTTTTATTTGTTTCTATACAAATTGCATATAAACAATCATGATATAGGTAGCAGTGAACAACTCTTTTAAGAACTTCACTATAAGACCCTTCACAATAGCTGTTCTTTCATTATTCATTCCTTTGTTGTAAACACTACCTAACAACGCTTTAAAAATAAAGTATCTATTGGAAAGGGTGGAAAATAAAAACTAGGTCCATTATGTACACCCGTGAGACGGGATCCATATTCATAGCGCGATCCTCACCACTAAGTGGCTATTACTGTTCTACAGTTTTGTTCCCCTATTTTTGTAAAGAAAAGTTTGTATTTCCCACTAAGAATTTTGCTTAATCATAATAATAATAAAAGTCTAGCTTCGCTACCGGTGATTCTCCGTTTTGATATATTTTTTACGGTAGGTAGTTTATATGATTTTTGTATGTAATCTAATGTAAAAATATATTTTTGACGTTTTTAAAATGAAATAAAGAGAATAACAGTCATTTATCTATCTATATAAAAATGAATTGTTGTTCGTTAGTCTGATTAAAACTCGAGAACTGCTGGGCCGATTGAGCTGATTTTGGTTTTAAAATGTTTGTCGTAGTCCAGGATAGGTCTAAACGGTGAGCAAATAAGGAAAAATTACCGGGAACTTTTTTTACCCGTGCGACGCCGGGGCGGGCTGCTAGTTGGTAATATAAATTAAGTCACAATATGGTTAGTGGAAAATATTATGTTTTTCTGAAGAGCATTTAAAAATGAAAAAGTGGATAGATAATATTATAAATAATTATCATAAAGATTTTTAATAATTGATAAACCTCACTTTTTAAGGTAAAATATTTTATTTTTTATGCGGAAAAGACCGTAACCTTCACACGCTGGATTCCGTCGTAATCTTTTTCTGGATAAACATATTGCTGTTTGTTTGTTGGAAACGCGCTGATCTCAGTAACTACGCTTCCTTTAGGTAAGTTTTTTTTTAACTGCGGAAAAAGCCATAAATCACGGGCGACGCCGTAAAAATCTACTAATTAAGTAAAATAAAATAAATAAATAAATATTTCCGGACAATCTACACAACAACATCTAGCCCCGTGGTAAGCTCTAAGCTTGTGTTACGGGTACTAGATATCTGATATACTTAATATAATATACGTACATATATAGATATTTTTATTATACATATTAAACACCCAGACCAAGGAGAAAAGTGCTTGCAAGTAAGACTTGACTTTCCCGCGGTCCGACTGATCTGTAACTTTGCATGCACTTTGTCAATCGCATTTTCGATTCATTCACATCGCATGGAATTTTATGTTGACCTATTGCTGATCTTATAGATGTATTTATTATTTATTTTTATTTCTTTTTCATATTATTTATGTATATGCTATGATCTTTGTACACCGTCTTTCGTGTTCCTATCATATCCTATCCATCCAAAGGTTGCCTGGAAGAGATCGCTTTAAGCGATAAGGCCGCCGATTGTACAACGTATGTGGCTACTGATTGTTATTTTTAAGTTAGTCTGTAAGCATTGGTGTGCAATAAAGATATTATCTATCTATTTATCTTATAATCCAAATTGAAATAAGCAGTTAGTCTCACTTCTGTTGTTTCATATTTATCTTAGTTGACCAAAGTGTTCAAAATTATCTGTGTAAATAAAGTTCAAATGTATCGTATTATACAGTTTGCGTGCTACCTTTGATTGCTTATCTTATATATAGATTTTGATTGTAATGAGAACTCCATGTGTCCCAGCAGTGGGAACGTTAATAGGGTGATGATGATTTTTTTGGTTGGACACTTAGGTTTTATGATTTTCAGATTATTTTGCGTTCTCTAGACGCGTATTATCTATTTGTCCGTTACTGTATGTACCTCATAAAATCTTATTTAAAAAAAATATTATTGTTTTCATATGAGAGCATGTTAAAAAAATAAATTTAATATCAATAAATACTTTTTGAATATTCAATATAACTTAAAATAATATAATTTGCATTACATGTTGAAACTTATGAAATGTATCTACTAGCCAAGTTTCGAGAATGTGAAGCGGCCTTAAGATACAGTTGTGAGTTGTGTCAATACACTTTTCTAGGAAAAAGAAGCTGTTTTATAACAGCTTGCCACGTGTAAGTACACCCACGATCAAAAGCGTGTATGTGATGTTCTGAACACAAATAGATAAAAATAATCGGCTTTTAGTCTGAAATTGCGGCGTCGGAAAGTTCCAAAGAAAATTTCTAGGACCTAGGCAACCGATCTCCTCTGATAAACACTTTCAAGAATGCAAAACTTTGGATTGATGTCTGACTCAGGTCTTAAGTTTAGTCAATCTCAGAATTCCAATTCCATTGAAACCAAACTTAACTATGTTTTATGATACCTACTATCGATTCGACTCCATTTTGCATTTGGCCGGTGGTTGACAAAAACAGAAACAAAAAGAAAAAGGTTCTCAAAGGTTGACTAACTGAGCAAGACCGAATATTTCTGCAAAAAATTTCAGCCATTCAGCAAAATACTATACTAACTTGTGTGAAAAAGGGATCGATTTTTGTTCTTATTAAAAGTTTTATTCACTCAATTACTCACCTCCTTGACTAATATAATAGCATAGTGCGAACTAGCCATATAGGCTCTGTATTTTTTTAGCAGCAGAGATTGGCGACATATTATGTCGCTGGCTAATAAATATTATAAATAAATATTTTCGGACAATTCACACAACAACATGTCTAGCCCCGAGGTACTCTGTGAGCTTGTTTTACCGGTATAATACACCTGAATCACTTAATATAGTAAATAAATAAATTACCTTCATTCATCATAAGGTCTTATAAAACAAAATAGTGTAGGTTCATATATTAGAGCAATAGACATACATAAGTCAAAGTAAAAGTCAAAACGTTTATTTCCTTAGAAGTACATAGCCTACATGGACGATAATAATTATTGAACAAAAAAAAAACATTTTAGCGACTATTCTATGTTATATCGCATATTACATTCGATTCTTTTATTCTGTATCGGCTATTTACTTCAGTTGAAATTTGAAAATGGTTGTTTCTTGATAAAATCCCTAAAATTTTCGTATTTACTGGAAGAATACAGTTTCTTTCGAAATATTTCTATAAAATAAGGTTTGTACACGTGTCGACCTCTTGATCTTCGAGAGCGAGGCAGTAAATTGGCTTGTTAGGGATGGACACGTGCTTTCCGAACCTTATTGCGTAGCGGAAACGTGTTGTTGTAGTAACAGATTGTCTGACGAAGTGGTATTTTAATCCTAATCAACAATAAAATTTTCTTCAATTTTCTTTTGGACATAATCTAGCAATGGTACATCACAACGTGGACTTAAGAGCACGGTGGCTTTTAATAGACCATAGAAACATACACATCTATAGTAAAGAAAGGAATCGCAAAACGTGTTGGTAAGCGCATAACTCAACAATGCCTGAACCAATTAGGCCATATCTTTTTTTTTTTTAACAAAAACAGGATTCTCCTTGTTCAGGCACAATAAATACAGCATAGTTCTAATTAAATTTTAAGGATTTTTGTCAACTTTAGCTTTAAGTGATTTTCTAAATAAATATTATTATTATTAATTTTTAATGTTCGTAGTAGTCCAAGGATGTTTTTTACGGATATTCGAACAATTGGCCGTGAAAACGATTTTTAAAATAACCCGTGCGAAGGCTGGGTAGACCGCTAGAGAAATAAAAAAAAATTATAGGTTTAAAGAATTGAATTATCAAAAAAAATTGAAATTGTAATACATATTGTAATGATGAAATAGTGTTGCGCCTTGTGTTGCTCGCTATTAAATGGATAAACAAAGTTAATCCTTATTTCAGATATCCTTAAGTGACTCGCCCATCTTGTTGATGATAGCATTTATGCTGCGCTAGCCAATGCGTAGTGTTTCTTAGAGTAGGCACATTTCGTTTTCAAAATTCGAACGAATCCATATTCTAATCTAATTCTATATCTAACTCATCTCTATGGTCAGTAACACCCGTTCTACTTATCACTTCATCCCTGATTTGATCTTACAAAACAGTAACTAATAAAAGTAAATTGCATATCTATCTTAATCTATGTATCATAGCATAATAATGTATGTATTGATTATTTTGAGTGTTTGTAATATATTTTGTTGGTGTCGCTTATTTTAATAAATAACTAAATAAGTAATGTCTTGAATACCCATCCAGTCCCATTTTGGCACGGCCCTTAACAGTTGTAGCATAAATCATCCAATATGTAGGAACCTTCCAAACTTTCAAGGAGGAACTTTCCATTCTGACGTGCTTTTATGTCTTTAAGATACAAGTAGATTAGAACCTTTTTTTTCATGAATTCTAGTGGTGAATTCTATCCGTTCTGTAGACTCGTTTAGTGCTAGCCTGCACTCAGGGTGAGGCATGTTTGCCTACGAAATATTTGTTCACTGCCTTATTTTGTCCTGTAAATGTCAGTGTCAAAGTCACGGTAGAACTGTCAGATTCAAATTTGTGTGACATACTTTATGCTTGATTAAGAAGAAGACAAAGCTTTCTATGCTGTTGTATGTTTCTGCATTCTGGAAACCGATCAACTTTTTGTAAAGCTTATAAAACTTTCAAGTAACTGAAAGACACGACAATAGGAACTAAACTGACAATAAGAACTAAACTATGCTGTTGACGACGGCCATATAGCCAGTAACGGACGCCATCAAATAAAAGAAGAACAAAAATCTTTCTATCTCAAAAAAGTTATTTTTAATTTATTGTTTTTGTCAAGTAATTGTCAACTGTTGATTTGTGTTTTTTGCGTGTTGTTAGGAAAAACAAAGTGTTATGTGGCTGTGTAATTTGTTACTTAATTTGCCAGTGTGTTGAACTTTCGTGTTGTGTTTTGTTTGATCTAAAGACTTATAGGTACAAAAAAAAATTGATCATGTATGTGCATATATCTTATTTCTTGCAAACGGATTTTATTAAGTTGATAAAGCGGAAAGGTGTCCAGTAGTTTTGGACCGGCTAAAAGACAGACCTAACAGAGAATCTATTTTTTTGTGTTTTATCATGCCTTACGACCCTAGAAACTGTTAATAAAATACTATTTTCTATTATATACTTTAATATAATTTTATTATATATTACAGTAATAGAGACCAATGGAAAGAAAAAAGGAGGGCTTTGCCCTGCAGTGGGACGAAATGGATAGTAAATAATATAATTATTAATATTCGGCCTTGAAAGTGTGCGCCGCTGCGTGGCGCTCGGTGTGAATCGTACCTTAGAGTAACTTTACAAGTTGGGCGCTACCTAAACAATTTGTTTCCTTCCCAATATTAGGTGTGGAACGATTAATTGATAACAACAAAGGATTAAAATAACGAAATTATGCTAATCAAGATTTGATAACACTATAAAAGGATTTTCAAAACATGTTTCATTTGTTATTGGAGTTGGAAAAAGTAAGAGAGATGTTAAATTACATTTTATGATAATTGAATTAATATTCTTTTAAATTAAACAAATTAAAACTTCTTTGTATATTGAAATATATATTACAGTTTTTGAAAAGAGCTTGTGTTAAATCTATTTGTTATTGCTTATAATATTAGATTGTACCTATAACATTCGTGAGGGCTTTGTACCTGCTATCTTTATCAATTTATTTTCAAATACAATGCTTTATATATATTCATTTAGAATTATAAAATTTCTTTAAAACAATTAAACTACATTAATTATGGTATTCTAGTGGTCCAAACAGTATAACTGTATAATGCACATATTTTGTTAAATTCGAGCTTTTCCCATAATAGTATGGGAATAACAAAATCTGAGGCCGGAATTCATAGTCACAGTTAATCTTTGATTACTTCCAACCAATGATTACTTCTGTAATTGCGTATAGTCAAATCACAGCTGTTATCATTGATTGAAAGTAATCATACATTATTTGCGACTATTAATTCTACCATGACTGTATTAAATCGGAAATATTAATTTATTTTAAATATTTTTTCAGTTACAAAATGAAATTCTTCATTGCATTCGCCCTGCTTATTATTGGCAGCACTGCTCTGCCAGAGCAGCTCAAGAAAGGTAAGACGTATTTACATTATATCACGTTCATGTGAACATCCCGAGCAGACCGTATTCGCGCTGTCGCACATGATTTCTCCATACAAATAAGAAGACGCATACAAACGTTCTGAATTAAATTGATAAATTTATCACCTGCATTATTGCGATAACGTTGTTAAACGTCAATGTAAATATACGTTGTGCAATACTAGTGAAAAATTTTATCCTTCATTATAACATGAACGTTCTAAAACGTCAACGTACATATACGGTCTAAAAAAAATTATAAATAAAAATAAACTTACAGACGCTGAAAAAACGTATATTCAGCTTTTCTTTATAACAAATTATTCTAACAGAAAATAATACCAGTATATTCCAGACAATCCCATAGCATATAAAACTGTAATTCAATCACTCGGCAACTTGAATGATGTAATGAATTACTTCGTAATAATATGATATATAACTAAATTTTAATGTAACATATAAATAAGAACAACTTATATATTTTGTAGGTATTTTTGAAGATTTGTAAGTCCTTGTCTTAGTGTTTGCTGTGCAGTTCTCCTTTTGATACTTCACTTTTTACTTTCCATCTACAAAATTAAACCAAATAAAATCAAAATAATCACATTACATACTTCATTATATCTCAGAATAAAAATATAACAAATAACAATACAATAACTCCAAATAGCGATGTATACTTACGTTGAAAACTGCGCGCGCGACGCGAAGTGGACACATAATCCCGCTGCGAGAGCAACAACGCCCCTGTCACTATGGCGGCTCCTACAAAATGTATCGTATCGACACGTTGTGTGTGTGCGTGCATATAACATACATATTGTACGTGCACTCTATATAATTGTATAAGTATGTCATAACCACGCATATTTACAAAGAAATTGCAACATAATCGCTTATTAACATAAGAAATATCTTCGAATCGTTCCTAGTAGTTTTAGTGTCACAAATAACCCGTATTGATTTTAAAATTTCCATTTAAATGAAAACTTATACTTATAGGTACCATTGTCTTATGTAAGCTATACTATATTAAGTTTTTGGAAATTCAATAAATGATTATCATGTTTTTTAGCCATTTTCCCACGAGCTTGCGAAAAAAGGAGCTAAAAGTAATGTCTGAAATACCCGACTAGTCCCTTTTGCATAGCGCGGCCCTCAAGCAAGTCCTTAACAGTTATGGTATAAATCATCCAATATGTACAAAAACCCTCCAAACTTCTAAGAAAGAACTTTCCATTCCGATGTGCCTTATTTGTATTGAAGGATACATAAGAACGTTTTTTTTTCGTGAATAGTGACGATTTCTTTTCGTTACAAAACTCATGATATTATTATCTTGAGCCAATTTTGGGTTATCTTCAAAATCATATTGGGTTCAATTGTAGTCGGTTGTTTTTTTTTTGTTATAATGTATTTCAGCTAACGCCAAATATTAAATATTTATTAATTTGCCGTCTAATTAAGCTTGTGCCTTAAACGTACAGATACTCGTACGTTTAAGGCACAAGCATAATGTTTTAGTAAAATTAACAAAACACACATAATTAACGAGATATGTATAATTCCACGCTGGCCAAGTGCGGGTTGGTGAATCTCACATGTCCTCAAACTCTTCCAATTTCACGGATCATGCCGGTTTTTTTTACGATTTTGTGCTAACACATCATAATATTATTATCACTACACCACAGTTTGCCTTCACCGTTAAAGCACAAATAACATTTTAAGGAGATAAATCCAGAGGTGCGCTGTGTGGTTTTATCCCGAGACCGGTATGAAAGTCGAGTATCCTCCCACTTAGCCAACACGACCGTAAAATTAATGATAATAACGATTGCACTTACGAATTCGTACATTTTTCTTTCAATTAGTTTCACTCTATTTCTTATAACATTCTGTTACTGCACGCCAATGAGTTTCAAAATAAAAACCAACTTTATTGCGTAACAGTACAAATAGACCTAAGTATGTATATTAAGGAAAAAAGAAGGAAATATCTAAGCTTAATCCATCCGATAACCATTGTTTGTTTCTAAAGCACCATAATATAATGAGCGAAGCATCTATGAAACCGGTTCCATTTGCATGATTAACGAGCTCACAGCGCTAGAAGGCTTCGACAAAAGGTGCTGAACAGATTATGTTACTAAATCTGATTGACGACACTTCATAATATCTGAATCAAATATTCTGCACATCAATCTAATGGTAACAAAGATAACGATAGCATTATAACAAATAACTCGCATTCCAACCAATATAGAGATATTGGTGCATTACATTGATCTCATATCACCATAATTTGATACTTGTATCTGTTTTCGCTCGTTTGCCGTTAATCCATCCAAATCAGTTTCATGCTCGTTAATATTGCCTAGATAAGAACAAACTTGTATGACTCGAAGTGTTAAAAACAAATGAAAACCGGAAGTTATCATTTCTATTATAAATAAATCTAAGCTTTTCTACAAGGCCAGACTTCACAAACACAATTTAGTCAAAATATGTAGCTATTGTCGTAACAGTCCCAATTATATAAACGTCAGTTTTACAATAATACTCAGGACAAAATCTTATTAAAATAAATCTTAAATTTCAAAATTAATAAATATAAGATTTAAAATTCGATACGCAGCATTACTAGCGGAAATAAGTAAGTAAAAAGTATGTAAAAAACATTTATTTCCGACTACAGACACACAAAGATAAAGAAATACAAAATAAAACAGTTACAATATAATACAGAAAATATATGTTGCAAAAAATTGGACAGTTGCACATTGTGTGTGCTGCAGTACGTCAAATGGTCGAGGAAATAAGCTTCATATTTCCCTTTTGTAAATGGTATTTTGTTTTATAGTGAATGTGCAGCACATTTCGTCGCTGACCGTACATGTCTAATCTTTGAAGGGTGCTTCATTGCTCAGGGTATTTGAAATGTAAATTAATTTTAGAAATTGGGTTTTTGTGTCGCTGTACCGTCGGAAATGGAACTCCTAAAATAATACCTAATATGAGGCTTTAGGCTTCCGTAACTATATTATTATGTATAATTCAATTTATATCATATCTCTATTACCCCTAATACAAATTTAAGTCTTACCTCTGCTCCTAATTTTCTGATGCGGCAGGGGACTTTAAAACGTAATAAATTTATAGATATCCAGATTAGTCCAGAGAACCTCCGGACCTCCGGGTGGTGCTTAGAACAGTCTCTGGTGGTAGGCTTCCGCCGCGGCTTGTCACCACCCTCCGGGCTGGGCCAGTGCGTGAAACGATTTTTTTGTGTTTCGTAATGTGGTTCGGAGTAGCCATCTACCATCTAGGTCTGTATGTCCCATCTTAGACCACATCGTCACTCTATATCAGGTGAGATTATGGTCAAATGAAGGATTATCTAGCATAAAAAAGGATAAAACATTTTTGCGAACATTCTACATAAAAGGCAAGACAGAACTTGCTAAGAAAGTACAAATAATATTGTAGCCCACGAACCGTCTGTAGTAATATATCACTTCCCCTCATGTGCCTGATTTATCGCATCTCTCGTCGCTACAGTTTCCTTTACGTCTTTTTGTTATTGTGATACAATAGACACATTTTGATAGCTACATCAGCACTCATTAGTTCTGAAGGTAAAATTGCTCGCATAATGTATAAATATCTTGTTAATTTTCGTTCCGTATAATATTTTGTTCGTTCTTAAAAATAAGTCGCTAAAATTGTATTTTTTTTTTATTTATATCCTTTTTTATTAGATATTTTAAATCTTGATTTATTGTAATGTTTTATTTAACGGTTTTTTTAAGGTATTTAAATCTATGCATGTAAGTTAAGGGTTTTTTTTTTGCAATGATGTTTGTATCTATAATTAAGGTGACATTTGTAAAGTAGATTAAATTTATAATAATTTAAATTTATGTTTCATGTGTTTGTGTTCATGTCCACTTTGTTGATACAATAAATAAATAAATAAATAAATAAATAAATAAAACACGTATGTCATTAACAATGCACAAAAATAATAAATAAATAATCCATACAATAACATTTAGCACGTGGTAAGCTATAAACAGTTGTGTAAGAAAGGAGTGAGTGCTGAGATGACGGGTGATAGAGGGAGATGGAAGAAAAACACATGTGCCGACCCCACGTAGTGTGGGACAAGGGCAGGATGATGATGACGTGGTAAGCTCTAAAGCTTGTATTATGGGTACTAGACATCTGATATAGTTAATATAATAGACATTCATAATTTATATAGATTTTTTTTTATTACTCTTATTAAAAAACCCAGACTAATGAGAAAGTCACGAACGTACAAACACTTGACCCCGCGGCGGGAATCGAACCCGCCGCAAGCGGACCGTCGCCCACCGCGCCACTGAGGCAGTAAAGAAAATATGTTACTATTGAGTAACACACATTATCAAATACACTATTCTTTTCTATTATATTATCTGTCAATGTCTGCCTAGATGACGTGTAAAAAATATATATAATTTGTAATAATACAGAGAGAAAACTGGTGCTTTAGCTACATTAGCAGGTAAAGACACATGACGCGTTGGTACACTGAAAACAGCTTCAGCCTGAATTACAGGACTACCCTAGTTCAGGCTCATGTATTCCATACCTATTTTAAACATTTTTATAAGTGAATTTTGTTAATATTTGACTAAAATGTATTATTATTATTTTATTATTTATTATTCGTTTCGCGTTAAGCGCTATATGATTCTGACATGACGTGTAGCCACGCCCTCGCCGAACATCGTTTTCGCCCGGCCACACTATTGCGTTGACAGGTGTATTCGCCGAAGCGTATTTATCTACCCTCAGAACAGATATTTTTGTCGTCTATATTTTTATATGCTCCAAGACTTCACAATAAGATACCAAAGTCTTTAGGATTATGTTTTAGGTTAGAGTGGGAGAGAACCAGCATGTTTATCGCCTGCCGTATTTGGCATGCGTGAGAACATTGGAAGCCAGACAGACTGGCGCCGTAACGTATTATGTTACGAACCCATAAGAAAACTATAACGTGTGGCTCCATGTAGTTCAACTGCTTGTAAATATGCGATAAACATTTTTGAAACTATCATGATTATAAAAAACTATTTAGTTTAATAAGCGTTTGTTTATCATGATTGTCTTTTGAGTTTCCCGATATTTCGGTACATGCGCCATGATCACCGGTTGATCCAATGTGTTCCGCTATAGCCGATTTATGGACACGAGCATCCACATTGTTCAAAATTTCTCTTCTTTTTTTTATTTGATATTCTTCAAATCAATCAAAGTAATACAAAACTTAAAAAAAAAAGCGGTAAATAACCCGTCATAAATCAAAATATCATGCGATAGACAGTTTAATGAACACTTCAGTTCCGTAAAAGCAAGAACTACCTATTCATCATTTCAATCCAAATGTTTATCTTCTAACAATAACGCCGGTTCAGTTAGATAATCTATTCGAATGCACACAATTGCACAGCTAAGCAACGGGTCGCTCCACTTAGCTTCAATCGCTCCAATTTCAATCAACAAAGGTATGGATGGACCGGCCGTATCAGTTTTGGTCCACAAAGCATTACTTAGATAGAATAGACGCTATTGTTCTGTCTGCTATCCTATATCTCTGTTAATCTAAATGTTATATTAGATCTGTGTTTGACTGTCTGCTACATAATCACTACTCTAGAGGTCTTGACTGATTTAATAGCTCGCTTTTGAAAGAAACATGAATGTAAAACATTTATTAAGAAAGGCATTTGTTACTTTTTATTGCGAGGAGAATATATTTATGTGGGAAAATTAATCGAACATAGGCAACGCAAAAGCAGGAAGTATTCACATAATGCTAAGTCTAATGAACTCTCAAGCTAGCCTCGTGGTTAGCTCTTAGCTTGTGTTTACGGTTACTAGACATCTGATGTACTTATTATAATAGACATACCTACATAAAAAAATACAAAAACATTTATTCATCAACATAAAGTTCTAATATACAGAAACAAGGTTTGAGATCTTCTTTTAAGGGGCGATTTTTCCAATGTCAGTTAAAAATTAACAAACCAATAAAAGGTAAGATGGCGGCATGGCATTGTCACTTACCCGTTAAACATTTAAAAGAGACGTTAGACAACTTCAATCTGCCATATTATAGTTTATTGACCTGTTAACTTTATCTGGACGTTGGAAAAATCGGCCCTAAGTAAAATAAAAACCTGTGTTAGAGGAATCTAGCTCTGCCAAAAATTTAAACATAAAAATCGAATTTTACTATTAGTTATTTATTTAAATTCAAATTGAACTTAAAAGATTAGTTATCTATACATATTAAACACCCAGACTAAGGTGAAAAGTGCTTGCAGAACATAAACATACTTGATCCCTCGGAAATCAAACCAGCTACCTATAGCGAAGCAAGCGGACATTCGCCCACCGAGCCACTGAGGAAGTCGAAAATAATAAATCTAAATTTAAAATTTAAGAAAAACCCCCGATTCCAGTGCCGTAATTTTCTTAAACGTAAAACAACATAATATTATGTAATGTGGACGCGAGGCGTTTTCATTTGATACCCCACACTAGTATATTTGCAGATTTTCGGTTTTCCTTCCCCACTCTAACCCCCATAACTTTTAAACGGCTCAACCTATTTTCATGAAACATGTCTAAGAACACTCGCGCCAGACTCACCTTTCATACAAAAAAAACTAAATTGAAATCGCTCCATCCGTTCGGGAGCTATGGTGACACAGACAGACAGACAGACAAACAGGCAGACAGACAGACACGTCAAACTTATAACACCCCTCTTTTTTGGTCGGGGGTTAAAAATAAGAATTCTCTTAGTAAGCGACACCAACATACTGGTAAATTTTCAATGAGTGTGTACTCGTTGTTGCGTGGAGCGAGTACGAGTACACACGGAGTATAAAACAGCACTTGATATTAATTGATAATATCGTTACCTTCCCGACATCGGGGAGCTTGTTAGCTACATAATGGCCTCTTCATAAATGCAAACTGCACCGCTCCTAGCTGAGAAAATGCAGCTGTACTACTTCACGAGTATAAGGTATAAGGTAGATAGGAATAGAAAGTTATTAGTATATACAAACAAAAAAAAAACATAATGCTTAAAAATGCAATTTAAATCCATAAACCATCCATGCAAGAAGATGAAAAAAAAACTAGAAATCTCTTTTATGAATAAATTACTAATTCATTTTAGTATATTAATAAATAAGAATCCAGCGGTCTATTAGAGTGGACAGCTAATATTAATCTTATTGGCTCTTGGCGGCCGCTTCGCAGCATGCTCGCTGCGATCGCTCATTTCATGTATTATTTTTCCTGTAAAAACCTAACCTACATATACATTATATCATTTTGTAAAAATCATCATCATCATCACCCTATTAACGTTCCCACTGCTGGGACACAGGGACTTCTCTCTTGACGAGAGAGATTAGGCCTTAATTCACCACGCTGGCCAAGTGCGGGTTGGTGAATGTCACATGTCAGTTCTCAGAACATGCCGGTTTCCTCACGATGTTTGCCTTCACCGTTAAAGCATGTAAAAAAAAATAATAATAATAAATGTTACTACTTCAATTGACTGGGATTGCCTAAGGGAATTCGGGTATGTTTCGCTCAGCTATGGGACACCACAGGCAACAAAAACAAAGCTGGCTGATTGATATATTACGCCATAAGATAGAAAGAGAGCGCGACTGAATAGAAACATTAAAATTGAAAAGAGCAGCATAACCGGGGCGGTTATGCTGGTTATTTACGTTCCCACTGCTGGAACAACACAGAGAGTTCTCGAGGTTCTCACTTTACGACGCAGATAAGGCCTTATTTCACCACGCTGTTATGTGCTGGTTGGTAAATACAAAATAGAATGATATAAAAACACAAAGCAGAAATTAGAAAAATTGAAATTTGGATCCTACCAATAATAATAATAAATATTTCCAGGCTCATCACAAAGCATCACCTAACCCCAAACTAAGCAGATATTGTACTATAGGTGTTAGGTGACTGATATACTACATAGATACATTTTTTTGTACGATAAAGTCAGCAGTGTTTAATATATTTCATACGCTAAGAGACACACTTGTCACTGTACATAATCAAGTTAGTTCTGGGAATATTTTCCTGAGTATTTTTCCTTTGAGGGCATGTGTAATAGAGAAACACCTTGGGTCGTCGCGCAGACGTAGGTACATAATGTACCAACATAATTAAGTAATTATGTTTCTCCTGATAAGATTCAAGTAGCTTTTCACGACACAGCGTAGTGCGTTTCATAGGTATATTTTCTAGCAATCTATAGGCTTCTTAAACAAATAGGGACCTTTGATATTTTCAGGCGTTACTTTTTTAAAATCCTTTCTAAATACATATGTGGCTAATAAAATGAATAAAATTAAATACGAGTAAGGATGTCAATAGTGAAATAATTTATAGAACTATATTATCAACGTGCGTGTTTATATACGTACGTGTTAAGATATATTATTCATTTTGTTTTTTTTGTTCTTGTTTTAGGTTTTATGTAATTGCAAAAATTTGTGAAGCAAGCAGTTGATTTGTGTAAATATATATTGCGGTTGCTGTGACAACCTGTAATTAAGGAATCACTAGTATATAATTCAGTGTATTTTCTAGTTGGTGGTCCTATTAAATAAATAAAACGTATAATTTTTTGAATTGGTGCAAGTAGTAATTACCTACTATTAAGGTGTTCAACAAAATTGACAAACAAACAAACTAAACAGCTTTATAATCAGATTTCATATATTTGAGATTTCAGGATCCATTCCATTCATTCCAGGATTATGTTCCATTTTCACTTATTAAAAAAGTAATGAATTATTTATTACTTTTTTAATTTATTCTTTATCTACCTTAATGTCCCGTAATGCGAGGCAACATAGTAAAGTGTACTAAGTACGGATCTCCTTTTATACCTACTCCTAGATATACTTAATATAATAAACATACATATATATATTTACTATCCATTTTAACCACACACCCTAGGATTTTTCTTAACACAGAAAAATCATAGTTAAGAAAAATCCTAGGGTGTTAAGAAAAATCCTAGGCCCAATCCAGCGGGAAGATGGCACCTGGCGGAGGAAGAAAAACCGGGAGATTGCGGAACTTGTGGACGAGCCAAACATCATAGGCGAAAAGAAATCCCACAGACTTCGCTGGCTTGGCCACGTTTTGCGAATGGATGAGGATCGAGCTGCTAAGAGAGCTTTTGAGGGTGTGCCGCACGGTCGACGTCCTGTCGGTCGCCCCAGATACAGATGGAAGGATGAAGTGGAAAGATCTTCTGTCACTTCAAGTTTCGGACTGGAGGGAGGCGGCGCATGACAGGGGCCGATGGCGTTCTATTGTGTTGGAGGCCAAGACTCATTTAGGTTGACAACCATGATGACCAAGATGACGTCACGACTTTGCTGACAAAATAGCAAAAAGACTTTTTGTTATTTTTTTGGAGAAAAACGTCGGTATGTATTTTCCCAGATATTTAATTCTTGGCTTTTCAATATGAAATTCACGTTTTAAACACCTAAAACCAAGTAGAAGTACCCTACCGAACACAAATAAATGTCAATTAAAACATAACAAACATTTGGTTTAAATTACCAAAACGATCGTAAAATGAAAATTTGGCTATATTAAAATATGCTTAAGGTGAATTTGCCTTGCAATATTACAAACAATCTCTGGGACACAGTTTTCTCGAAAGCTATCGACTCTTAGGTTTGTACGAAAATATCTTGTAGGAACTAAACTAATTATCGGGCTTAGGCCGCGGCCCCATTAAACTCATAGCTAGCAGCTAATTGCCGCATTTTATTTTATAAAATCCTCTCTTATAAAATAAAATGCTTTTCACCTGGACTTTGATTTTCCTGTGTACAGTATCGATAACTGGTAACCCCTTGCAGAGGTGGTTTGTATGCAGAATTGATTACTGAGATTATAGTTTAAAGATAGCGAGAATTTTAAAGAACATTATGTATCGACTTAAGATATAACAATTTACATATATCTGTATAAATGTACATGTGAGCAAATTAATAAATAAATATATATACATAAATATGTATGTATGTATGTTGTATCAATTTGGATCAATATGCATAATATTAGGTCCTTACATATGAAATTGGCGTTTTGTATGGGAGGAACAAAAAGTCGAATATTTTTTAATATAATATATTTAATTAATCAAAGTATGAACCATTAATTTCTATGCACTTTTGCCATCTTATAGGTAGTTCATTGATCCCTTTACTAAAAAAACCAGTCGGACGGGAATCAATAAAATCTTTGAAGGCGATTTGGACTGCCCCATCGGAGTTGAATTTTTTCCCTTGCAAGAAGTTATCCAAATTTCGAAAAAAATGGTAATCTGTTGGAGCAAGGTCCGGGGAGTACGGAGGATGTCTTAGACTTTCCAATTGAAGCTCTTCTAATTTAGTAGCCGTCTGTTGCGCAGTGTGTGGTCTAGCGTTGTCGTGAAGCAGCAGTGGCGTGGAGCGATTGACCAGCCTAGGTTGTTTAGCCGCTAGCTTTTCCATCATGGTTTGCAATTGCTGACAATAGACATCAGCCGTAATAGTCTGGCCAGATTTGAGAAAACTGTAATGAACAATACCGGCACTAGTCCACCAAACGCTTACAAGTAACTTTTTTGGGGTTAATTTTCGCTTGGGGCAGGATTTGGCTGGCTGGCCAGGATCCAACCATTGCGCTGAGCGCTTCCGATTATCGTAAAGAACCCATTTTTCATCACAGGTAATGATTCGGTTTAAAATACCTTCATTATTGTGCCGGTTTAGTAATGTAACGCAGCAGTCGACGCGCGTTTGCCGGTTTGCTTCAGTCAATTCGTGAGGTACCCACCTTTCAAGCTTTTTAATCTTCCCAATTTGCTTCAAGTGAATTAAAACAGTTTTATCACTAACACCGCAGCCTGCAGCTAACTCGGACGTGGTTTGCGATGGATCCGCTTCCACAATAGCCTTCAACTCTTCATTATCAACTTGAGTCTCAGGCCGTCCACGGGGCTTGTTCTGCAAGTCGAAATTTCCAGAACGAAAACGTTGGAACCAAAAACGAACTGTGTTTTCTTTTGCAACACGACCGCCATACACATCATTCACCCTTCGAGTTGTTTCCGCAGCACTAGTGCCACGGCGGAACTCGTACTCGTAAATAATGCGATATTTTAAGTTTTCCATTTTGTAAAATGAGTGACGCAAACAGAAAAAAACAGAAGAAAAAAAACAAATGAATGACGATCATCGAAGCACAAATACATGAGTCTATAGCTGTACAAATTTGAATTTGGAATTCCTTACCAAAGAGGAGAAATTTGTGATTAAAGTGGCCAGTACGAAAAACGCCAATTTCATATGTAACGACCTAATATTTTTTATTGAATTCCTACATATGTATGTACAGTATGCTTCACTAACTGGTAACATTTCAAATAGCTAAAGTTTACATGCAAATTAGAATGGGCATCCTATATAAAATAAATTAATAAATTTCAATGCCAATGATTTTAACTACCTAGAATGTCAAATGTTTGAAGAAGACAGAGGTACTTAAGAAAGAAAGAAAGAAATGTTCATTAGTCACAAAATAAAATTAAAACACCCTAAAGTTAACAAAAAACAATAATAAATGTGACAAAAGGATAATCATACAGCATGCTGTGATTGAGCGAGTCAAACCACAGCGCTGTTTTTCCACCATCAACGTATGTTAGTTGTTCCTACACTTTTCAAACTTTTTAACAAAATACAACTCGTCTAGCCTTGCTAGCTTTTGTACATGACCTTTGTAAACTATTACGATTTGTATTTGTTTCTCTGTACAATAAAGAATTTATGAATAGTAGGGGTGTAATCACTCAACGTCAACTGACACCAGACGCCGCAGTGAGCTTAACCAGGCCTCGGCCTGAAACTGGTCCAGTTCTTGACAGATCCTCCTCCTCGACTTAAGAATTTGTTTGTGTTAAGAATTCACAACTTCGAACAACAGGATGAGAAACAGAATTGTTGAGAGTTTCCAATACCGTCTCGAATGCAGATACCTGCCACTATCTGAAGTACCTGTGAATACTTTCAAGCACTTGTTTTGATGAAATAAATTAGATATTCATGAAATGGTCTCATACTACACCCTGTTACAAACATTTTACAATAAATAAAAGCAAATGTGGCTATTGATTGTTATTTTTAAGTTAGTTTGTAAGCATTGGTGTGCAATAATGATATTATATATCTATCTATCTAATAGCCAATACCAATGTTAAAAAAACAGACGATGAAGTCTCAGTAACAGTTCACGTTTTACCTCTTGGGTACCGAACTTATACCATATATAATATAACTCATATACTTAAACCAGAATAAAATATATTATTGTTTGATTGGAAATTAAGGAATGAGACATACATAAATAAAATATAGCTTTGAAGTCAAACAGTCGTTCTCCAATAATTAATAAAGGAATGGCGAGTCTCTTGCGGTGCAAGGATTAGAGGCTTAAATAACCGCTAAGGTTCAAATGTCTGTATGTTCTGCAAGCACATTCTTAATTAAAAAAAAAATGTTGTTATATTTAATTTAAAAAAGTCCTAATTAAAGAATGCCAATGCCAATAACGTTTGACGCAGATTCCCAACGAAACGCTAGCAAAAGAAACTACAACAGACCTAATATTAAAACTTTTTCCTAAAAAGGCGCCAATTACGTTAATAGGACTGATTCACAAATAGCGGAATTCCGTATCTATAGACCGCTTCATTTTATTTCTAGAATTCGCATTAAATAGAGCTACATTTACACTGTGACCGCGCCTAGTGCAAGCCATAATGACACATACGCTAATAGGATTACCGGCTGAATTACTGCGAATGTAATTAGCAAAATGTTAATTTATCAAGAGCTCACGTCTGTAATGGACGCTTATGTTGTTTCTGTAAATTATATCCAAATGAGGTGTGGCCAAAGTTTCCCAACTTTTCTCTTAGAATTAAATTAAAATTAGAAGTTTTGCAATTCTATTTCATGTTTATGAAATTTGTCTAAGAGGGCGCTAGTAAATTGTGTGGAGCGAAATTTCCAAAGCTGGTGCCTTGTTGGAAACTGGAGTTTGGTAACTGGTTTAAAAAAAAGTTTTTTTTTTATTTTTACGTAACTGGTTATGTATAACTACATAAATGGTTTTTATGCTTGTATCTTCGGCGATAAGCTTTTATGTCAATGTCAAACCACCGTCATAAATCATTGCTCAGCGAGCTATCAATAAATCAAAATTTAATATTTATGAAAAACTGGAATCGGGGGATTCCAATGCCTTAATTTCCTTAAAAGTAAAACACCATAATATTTTTTAATGTGCACGTGATGCGCTTTCATTTGATATATTTGCAGATTTTCGGTTTTCCTTCCTTAACCTGGGGGTGAGAGCCTATAACGTTTAAACGGCACAACTGATTTTCATGGAACATGTCTAAGTCTAATCGCGCTAAACTCACCTTTTATACAAAAAAAACTTAATTGAAATCGCTCCATCTGTTCGGGAGCTATGATGTCCAAGATAGACAGACAGACAGACACGACAAGATTATAACACTCCTCTTTTTTGGTCGGGGTTTAAAAGGCTATATTCGGGGTTTCTGTACGAGATCTCATAAGAAGGTCAAAAACCGCGTCGTACTCAACCGGAATAGTTGGTTTAAGTGGCTGGATAATTTGCTTGAGGCATATTTGGTCGAGGGGGCTGAAACGTACTCGTCTGGGATGTCTACTAATTAAGTAGTTGCATACATTAATAGACCATCACAAATTATTAAACAATGCATACTAAATAATATATTCTGAGCGTGCGAATAGCCTAAAGGCTGATGCTGTGTTATGCAGGCCTGGGTGCTTGTTCATACAAATGTGCAATACACACAGCTACAATGCACACAGCAAAATCAATCCCTGACTACTGTTAACACAGTATAGAGACAGAAGCTTAAAGCTTACCACGGAAACCCTAAGCTTCTGTTACGGGAACTTGAGAATTTGATACTATCGATACCTAGGTTAACAAAAACATGCCTATTGCCACCGGACTTTTGATGCAATATGTCCCGTTTTAGTTCTTCACATTCAGATTAGTCCAGGTACTGACTGGACATGGATATTTTGGAAGATATTTGCACCACGTAGCAAGAAGAGAGGTCACTCCTGACTGTCATCATTGTGACAACCCTGAGGGCACAGCACAGCATACACTGGAGGAGTGCAGTGCCTGGTCGTCACAACTTTAGATCCTGACAAGTATAGTTGGTCAAGATCTGACGCTGTGGTGAAAGGCTTGGGACGCCATGGTTTCCTTCTGTGAAGAGACACTCGGATGTAAAGAAAGGCTAATAGATACCGGCCTACTTTGTTGATAACTCTTTTATCATTTCCAATCTGACCAAAAAGAAACATACGCGAGGAATTGAAAACCTCCTTTTTTCGTTGAAAGTCGGTTAAAAAGTTTGAAAAACTCAGACAGAGTAAATGAAACGATAAAAATTCAAGTACCGTGCGTCCAGCTTGTTTGTTGCGGACTTAAATGCAACCTTAAATGTATTCATTACAACAAAATTAATGGGTTCACAGCCTTATGTTTCTGAGATTACTGCATTAACTATTAATATTTTTAAAAGCTAAATAAACTTGAAGCTTCTAAGTGGTCACGTACTAAAGAGATCGTTTTTAATTTTGTTGGGAATTTAGAAGCTTAACTGTAGAAGAAGTTTATCTCTGAAGTGAAATATGGGATGAAATTTCGGATAAATCATTATCATTTAAGCCAGCCAAATTTCGAGCGAAATTAGTCAAGAAAGCAACCGATTCAAATGCTAACGGACTTTTAGTCCACCCTGTATAATTTTATTGCTAATTCATCTATACTAATATTATTAAGCTGAAGAGTTTGTTTGTTTGAGTGATTGTTTTGTTGAACGCGCTAATCTCAGAAACTTCTGGTTCGATTTGAAAAAATATTTCATTGTTAGATAGCCCATTAGTCAAGGAAGGCCATATGCTTTTTATTGCGGGAAGGTACGTTGTTCGTCCGGGTCGGGGGAATATCCAAAAACACGGGCAACGTGGTGGTGCAAAGCTACTATCAAATAAATATGTACAAAAAAAGAAAATTATTACACAAAATGTTCTGACTTCGTGCAAGTTTTTTCTCATCACAATATTTTAACCCATTCGCTGTTATTGTGTAGAATAATTGCGTCTGAGTTATGACGGGAACATGGGGTGAAGGAACTTTGCCCGGTAAAGTGGAAAGTTATCTTTGCAACGTCTCTCGCATATAAATGAAAGGTCTGCGCAGAATAGTGTTGAAATATGTTTTTAAATATGGAAAATGTATTGCCTTCTGCCCAAAAAAAAGAATAATTATTAACTACATTGGAAAATTGATAAACAAATCAATCTAAAAAGTATTAAGCGATTAATTAATTTGTTCTAGTGTCAAATATCCATTCATTGAGAAAGGAAATTACATAGTGATAAGAACTATTTCTTAATTTTGTAGGAGTTTATTGTTAAAGGTTTACAGTCGTGTTTGATTTGAAATCAGAACTGAATAAATCATGTATGAGCTGAACTCATACACAGAATACATCTACCTATCAAGTTTCAATGGTAGGTATTGTAATTATAATAACGGAAAGAAGCTGCGGCCAGGCTGACAGTTAGCATGACGAGTCCATGGGTTCCGTTTTTTGTAATAATATGGCTACGGCACTAAACATTATCTTACATTCTATTTCTATTTTGGAAAATGATGGTATCCCCATTTTCTCTTCTTACAATAAGCTTAGTTTGATCGCAAATAGCATAAATAAATTTCTAGGTAATAATTGTTGTCAATAGAAAAGAAATCCAGATGCCGATAGAAAATATAATCCAAATTAAATTCCCTATCTGGCACTTAGGCGACCAATACCGCGGTAGGGTCGGGGTTTTTTGCGGTTCTTTTGCTTGTTTTCTTATATATCCTAGTAGCTGACCCGGTAATCGAAGTTTTCCCATATGCGCAATGAAATTGGACTGCTACTGTCAGTTGTCATGGATACTTATTTTCATATTTTTGTGCAATCAATCCTTGAAAAACATCTCTTGTTATATTCTCAAAAACTTACGTGATGAAGCAATTGTACTTAGTAAAACAGCAGAATAGTAGATAAGAATTAAAACGTCTTATTTCGCTAGGTTTATTAGATTTACTAACATAACTTTGTCAATACGCCGGCGGCCGCTGCGATGGTAGAATACGAAATATTGGATTGGCGAAAGGAGGATAAAATATGATAGAAACTTCGTGGATGCTGGGAAGAAAATGTTTTGAAGAATTTGCCAATGTGCTAAGCTTTAGGAGACTGGATTATTCGGTTCGATTCACAAGATTCCTAAGGAATACAAGAATATTAAGAATACCCATATACTAATCAAGGTTTTAATGTAAGAATAAAAACAAATTTATAAAAATAGTTTCTCTTTTCATTAATTATTTTTGACATTTATTAGCCTGTCCATCGGTCTGTTCTTCGAAGCGTTTATATAAATGGCTGGGCCGATTTTGATTAAGCTCGAGGGTAAGAATCATTGATTAAGGAATATCTGAGGTTACTTTAAAATTTCCACGGAATAAAAAACAAAACGTGCAATGCAGCTTATGTGACTCGAATACTAGAGATGATCTTCATAAATATTTATTAGTGTCCGCTTGCGGTGCAAGAGGTAGCGGGTTCGATTCGGGTCAAGTGTTTGCATGTTCTGCAAACACATTCTCCTTGATATGGTTGATTTATATGTGTAATAAAAAAAAATGTAAGTATGTATATTATAATATTTCAATAATTCTATATTTTTTAATATTTAGTATATCAGATGTGTAATACCCGTAACACAGACCCGTGGTAAGCTCTAAGCTGCTATTCTTTCTGAGCTAGATGTTGTTACCTGAAATAATACCCATAACTGGAACTTAAAAAAATCCTATTTGATAAGAGCCTGCAACTCGTTTAACTCGTTGGTTGGCAAAGGTTTTGATGGATTTTTTTTTCTGATGATTATTTTAAAGTCCCTTATAAGTTGTGTTTTTTATCATTTAATATCTTACACTTAGTGTTATTATAATTAAGTCGTCTACTAACTTCTCTTTACTCTTTTAATATATTTAATTTACTAGCGGAAACTAGTAATTAGCCTTCAGTCTCCATGTGCCTATAGATACTGTTTTGGCACAAGTTATTAATAAAATAATGAGATAATTACGTAATTTATAACCGTTGTAGCTGTTAGTTTTCCAAAAATTATGTAAATAAAGATTTATCTTATTTATTTATTTAAATATTTAATTATACGTACAAAACAACCCAGGCTTATGTGCTTAAAGAACCCGCAACCCCTTTCGCCACAAACGAACCTTATTCCACAGCGCCTCTTAATCAATTTAGATTTAGAACTCTCTAACTAAAAATAAAACATTTCTATTGCATTTAAATTGTATTTACTTAGTTTAAATTATTCCGGGGAAGAACTTGCGAGAGACGGAAAAAAAATAGCACTGTCCGTGTTAAAACGGGAATTAAAACCTGTGAGAGGTTAAATAAAATTTCAAGTACAGCAGCGAAGCAATTCCTTTAGACAATCCCGAGGGTAAATTAATTGAACGCAAATTACTGGTGTGACTCGAGGTTTTCACTCTATTGTGGTTTATTTTTTATCAGTTATTAGTTATTAATTTATAAACATTTATACAAGGTATGTAAATAAAATACAATACAATACTTACTTACTTACTTCTCTTTATTGAAACACAAAAATATAATAAAACAGAACAATGCTTAAGAACTAAGTACATTAAATAATAGTGTAACAATGGGCGGCCTTATCACTAAAAGTGATCTCTTCCAGACAACCTTTGGATGGACTGGAGAAAAACTAAAAACGACGGATGTTGCAAATTTCTAAAATAATAAAAATATGATTGTTGAATAATAAATAAGCTTTACATATTAAATAAATACTTACATAATAAATCTAATATATAAGAGGACTTTTTCCGAAAAAAAGGCAAAAAAGTTGCGAAAAGTTGTAGAATAAAATATGTTCCTTGGTGCGTGCTATTCACACCCTTTTCGCTGTATATGCCATATTCGAAACACCTTGTATAAGAAATAAATGTATACATACAGTGGGAAAGGTCCGTCTAGGCACAGCAGGTTGAGGGTTCGATTCCCGCCGGGGGACCAGATTTGGTACGATCTACAATTTCCGGTTTCGAGTCTGGGTGTTACTCTATGTATCATACATACATAATGTATGATTGTATTTACAAAAAAAAATATCTATGTAGTATATCAGTCACCTAACACTCATAGAACAAGCTCTACTTACTTTCGTAAAGATACTATGTTGTGTTGATTAGTCCGGAAAATTGATAATTTTTATTTCATTCTTCAAGTAAACTTAAGAACTTTGGACAATGTTTTGATGTTATGCACGTAAATTAATACAGACATTGGCTTAGTTTGAATGTGGGCAAAGATTGGGCTTGAGCATGGATAATTTGTGGGCATAAGCATGGACGTGGGCATTTGCACACCAGTGAGATAGGAGTTGTCGTGGACGCCATAAAAATAAACGAAGAAGAAGAGGTTGGCGTAGGCGTGAGCATGGGCATGATTTTAGGAGTGGGAGTGGGCATTTCCTCTTTTGTTTTCTTTTGGCAAATATAAAAAAAATAATACACCTTTATGAATGCAATAACTCAACTGTTAACACCAATAAAGGCGTAGAAGATATTTATTCAACATCCGCCCCTTCCCCTTCCCGTTAGTAGAACTTTGAATAATTGATTATCTGCTAAGAAGTCCGACGAAAATATTTGGAGAGAAAATAGTCGTAGATGTGGTTGCATTGCGAATAAGAATTTTTATCTAACCTTAGACGTGTAGGTGATTTACTTGATTTTGCAAAAATCTATAGTTATCTGTATTAGTAACAACAATTACGACTTGTTTAACAATCTCCGCTCTCCAGGTAATCTAAGTGAATGGTTAAATATATAGCAATCCCGGTCAATCACTCATTCATACACAAAAGTGAAAAAAAATTTACTTAACACTGGTAAACTGACGCTTCAAGTACAGAGTACAACTATAAGAAATTAATAGATAACTGAGTGACTGACTTTTCCAGCCAAAACTGAAAAAATGTAACTCAAAGTTTTAACAGATTTAACATAATATATATTAAATAAACAAAATAAAACATAACATCATCTACCCCGTATTACATACAATATATCATATTGTTGGTACTTTACACCTTGTTCCTAAACCCTTGTCTAAAACAGGCTAATTTTATAAGAGAGAGAAACGTGTAGTGATCAAGACCATAACATTTTATTATACTCGTAAACTTAAGTTACAATAAGGTTTTATATAAAACGCCACAAATACATATTGGCGATAATATTAATACCAATAAAAAAAAATTGGTTACAAATAAAAACTTAACAAAAAATGAACGAAAACTCAAAATATGTATTAGGTAGTCACAATTCCTACAACGCAATATATTAAATCTTTTCGCTGTGCGAGCAGGCCTATAGAATTACAAATAGGGAATCGGAAAGCCCGCTTTGACGAAACGGAAAATAAATTGATTTGTGATCTTCTTACAGAAATGTACCTGAATTAGTACTGTTCGGTCACATATTGTACAGTCAGCGTGAAAATTATATGGCACTTATATAAATTTCATGAGTCAGCTATATGTCAGTCTAGCTATACATTCAGACTCAAATGAGTCAGAATATATAGCTAGATAGATAGATATAATATAACTTATAAGATATAACTTTACTAGCGGCCCGCCCCGGCGTCGCACGGTATAAAATTTTCCCAGAAATTATTCGAATTTTTCTCGTCGTAAAAACCATCCTATCTCTCAAGTTGGATCGAACTGCACATGGTGTGCGAATTTTATTATAATCGGTTAAGTTGTTTAGGAGTCCATTGAGGACAAACATTGTGACACGAGATTTATATATATTAAGATTACGCCCCATTATTTACAATCTAAATTACAAAAAAAAACAGTATAAAACTACTACTGTTACAATCAGCGGCATTATCGTTAAAATCAATTTCTAACAGGCAACCTATGGATGCATAGGATCTACTTAACGAAATGTTGTACATACACTCACATAAAAAGTTGTACATTTAGTGTCAAATTGTTATGAGAATCTGGAGTAGTCAAAATAACCTGTAAACATACACAAATTTTTAGATACTTTTTCTTCGAAACTCATAAATATTTGCTTACTACTTTAGAAGTTAAGTTACTGACTTCCCATATAATAAAACAATGAGAACTAAGATATTTTGAACATAAACAACAATATTCGAACTATCTAGATCAAATTAAAATAAAAGCCGAAGAATCCAGACAACAACATCTAGACACTTGGTAAGCTCTAAGCTTGTGTTGTTGACTAGACATGATATGTTTAGTATAGGTAAATATTATTATTAAACTTATAAAACACTCAGACCAAGCACTTTAAAGCACTTTTACTGCTCAGATTTTTGACTATTCTAGTCGTTATAGTCGTTCATATATATATATATTATATACTAGCGGCCCGCCCCGGCGTCGCACGGGTAAAAAAAGTTCCCGGCAATTTTTCCTTATTTGCTCACCGTTTAGACCTACCCTGGACTACGACAAACATTTTAAAACCAAAATCAGCTCAATTGGCCCAGCCGTTCTCGAGTTTTAATCAGACTAACGAACAACAATTCATTTTTATTTATATAGATATATTTGACGCTGACTGTACCCTGAATTAGTACAATTCGGTTACATCTTGTACTTTTTTGGGCTTAAAGATTAATCAAAGATTACCTACTTATGGAGATTGTATTCTTGTTTCTTTTGCTGAGCGATCCCAAAATCATTGGTTTGCGAAAATAGATAGAAATAAATTCTTTTTTTTAAGTAATCTTGCCAGTATGTTGTGGTGCTGTTGAATAAAAAACACTTATATCAGATACAACATATTAAGTTATCATTTGACTGCCTGAGTGGCACCGTGGGTGAAGGTAGCGGGTTCGATTCCCGTCGAGGGTCCAAGTGTATGTATACCTGAAAATATTGATTTTTTAAAATAAGTTAGTTTTTCAAAATGTTAACTGAGAAGACAGTTGTCGAGAGATTGGCGAAAGCGTCACCTCGAAACACAATATTAAAACTCAAACCCAGGTCTGTAGATATCTGAAGAGAGAGAGAAATTTTAAAATAAAATGTGTATTACAAATACAAGTACAATTTTTTTTAAACTATTGCATAGCTTCTAACGCGGTCCTTGAGCGTGGAGACCGAATCCAGAAATTCCGTAACTAAAAACCCCACTCCGACCGGCACAGCGGTGATACTTTTTTTATTTTATAACTACATAGATGTTGCTACGCTAAAAAGGGCTAGGCTCTAGATCGCGCTGACGAAAACTCGAGGTTTGGGGTTGTATATAGTTTTACATTTTCTTGTATCTTTGGTATCTACATTGTGCCATAAACACTCACTAACTACTCCATTGTGTGGAGGTTTTGTCTGTTCACGTCCGTAAGTGGTAACCCTCTGAATCCTTACACGTGACCTCCGGGTGGTGCTAAGAACAGTCTCTGGTGGGAGGCTTCGGCCGCGGCTCGCCACCACAGTCGTAAGTGACAACACTTGGTAGGGCTATATGCACCCAATTACTACTCTAGCTTAAAAGTCAGTCACTATTAGCAGAAGTCCAGCCTCATCTTTATTATCCCAAAGAAACCAACTCAAGGCAATCTAAACGCCTATTAAACCTTAAAAGAACTGACCTTCGAGTCCTGATAGGTACTATCACAGGATACATAACCCTCAACAAACACCTCTATAACATGGGATCCACGGACAGTTCACTCTGCAGAGGATGCCACGTACAATGGACCACCTTGAGTCTTAGTGTAGAAAATCAGGGCCCCCCCTAACTAACTAACTATCCCAAAGAAACCTTTGTCCCAAAAGTAAGTGTAGGTAAATGTAGAGTCGACATCAGCAAGGCTATGATAAAGTGAATGAATTATGCTGATTGCTCGGCTTTAAACGCGGACTCTAATAAATGGCCAGCTATCTCTTTTGATGCGCTATTCTCCCCACTTCTGGGGTATTTTCCGCCCCCGTTAATTTTATGTATGGTAACGAACGGAATTTTCAGATGAATCATATTTTATTTTGTGGGTTTGTCGCTTCGGACTAAGTTGGTTACATCGAAAAAAGGGTTTTAATAATAATTTAAGATTTTGTTGCAAAATTTAAAAAAGTGAAGTTTTCAATATAAAATGTATTAAGAAAAGATCAAGACGCTATTTCTACACAAAAACAGTTCAACTTAAGTGATGTTTATTAGAATGGATTAATTATGCTAACAACGATGACTAAAACTGCTAGTTTTGAAATAATTTGCTCGTTTTTTTGAGGGTTCCGTACCCAATGGTTAAAACGGGACCCTATTAAAATAAAACTATATACTATATTATATTATTGACTTCGATGTCTGTCTGTCCCCAAGCTGTATAACAAGCACCGACATAGATAGAGACTTGAAATTTTGATGGATGATGTATAATTTCTCCTGCTATTTTAACAATAAATGTTTAGCATCACACAATATCTTTATTTATCAATATCTACATATCTCCAAGCGTCGATACAGTTGGCTCAGGACCGGAATCGATGGAGAGAAGTGGTGACAAAGCTGTTGAGACGCCATAGTCACGTCCCTCAGTCATGAGGTAACGACTTAGAGAAGAAGAATATATATCTTTTAGCACTTTAAAAATAATGTAAATTATATAATATTTTTTTAATGCAAAACGTTTATAATCTGTTCACGGAACCCTAAGCGTAGTATTACCTCCTCAGACTTATCAAATTTATTTCTTTAAGCACGTTGATACTTGCAAAAAACACATTTGGCTTCTTGCCAAGAAGGTAACTTACCTGAATTATTTGAAAAGTGAAAAATAACACCATAATTTTTTTTTATCTAGAAAAGGTATCCTGTTTACTGTATCACTCGATAGAGGACGTCACGGATAAAGTAGTGTCTATTCAAAACCAATTATAAATATGAATTATCAATATTCAATGTTAACTAAAATGGTCAAAATAAATAGATCTAGAATAAGCAAATCATTCGAAATGGAATAGGTTTTGAAAACGCAACTTTAGTGTACACATTTAAAAATATAACATTTAGTGTAACGCTCCCTGAGTATAATTTCAACATCATCATAAGCGCCCCTTTTTTACGTTCCCACTGTTTGGAACATAGAGTCTTCTCTCTCAACGAGATAGATGCTCCACGCTGGCTAAATACGGGTTGGTGAATTTATGTTACATTATTCAAACTCTTCAAAGTTTTCAGAACGTGCCGATTTCCTCACGATGTTTGCCTTCGACGTTAAAACACGTGCGGCGTTGGAACCCACGACGTTTGGATTAAAAATCGAGGGTGCGCCCGCTTAGCTAATGCGGCTGTTTAATATAGTATAATAAATATAATATACACTACTCAACAAAGTCTAGGGAACAAGGATATTTTAGTGTATACTTTTAATTCAACTTTTTTTTGTCCCAGATGTTATACATCAAAAGAAGCGAAATTTATTCTTGATTTCAGTTATGCAATAAAATAAAAAGCGTTAATGTAAAAAAATAAGGTTTCATTAAAAAAACTAAAAGAGTGAGAAAAACCAAAAAAAAAAAATCTTCAAATTACAAAAACATATGACGCTTACGTGGAAATTAAATGAAAAACATTATTTGCAGCTGTTTAAGAATCCGTTGGACCCCCCAAGGCATTAGCCACGGCTCTACATCGGCGTGGCATGCTGAGTATCAAGTTATCAATTGTCGCCTGTGGAATAAGGCTCCATATTCTGGAGAGATGCGAAAAAAGTTCTTCTTCCGTGTTCAAATTTCGAGGAAAATCACTGAAAGCTCTTCTTCGGACTAAATCCCATGCATGCTCTATTGGATTGAGATCGGCGGACTGAGCAGGCCACTGTAATACCGTGATATTGTGCTCGCTGAACACATTCATCACCTGTCTTGCGGAGTGTGGGCGTGAATTATCCTGCATGAACACGAAATCTTGGCCAAACTGCTGGTGGTGGGGGGTGACCATAGGATGCACTGCCTGTTCAATGTATTGCTCTGCGTTCAAATTGCCTGGTATGCGAACGAGATCAGTTCTCCCACCCAGGCGAATTCCAGCCCACACCATGATCGTTCCGCCTTGATAAGGATGAACTTCCTGAGGATTTCGAAGTCTACTTTGGCGACCAGGAACACGCCAAACACGCATTCTCCTTGAATCAGGATGAAATCCGAAGCGAGACTCATCGGAAAAGAGAACACGTGCCCACTGATTGTCGGTCCATCGCAAATGTGCATTAGCCCACAATAAAAGACGCCCTCGATTTCCATGTCGCAAAGCTGGAACTCTTAATGGTCTGCGAGCGCGGAGATTGACTTCATGTAATCTTCTCCTGACAGTTTGGTCACTGATAACCACTTGGTGCTGGGACTGGAGTCTTCCTACCAACTGGCGAGCTGTAATCTGGGGCTGCCTTCTTGCAGCATTTTGCAGAAATCGATCTTGTCTTCTCATTCATCTTGTCATCGAACTCGGTAGTATGGATATCTATGGGTGTATCTTCCTCGGTGACGTTCGGCTACATCTCCTGTAGCCCTGTACCGTGCCCAGAATCGGCAAATTAAGCTTGGCTGTGTGTGAACAGCGGCCGCGATATCGCGTTGACTGAGTCTAGCTTCCAACATACCCACAGCCCTAAGCATCTCTTCCCGCGGTAAATGACGACGTGACATAACGCTTAGAGTTTCAAAAATATCGAAAAAGTTGGCGGTAATGGTTTTTCACAAGAAAAAAAATCGATACATGACAAAAATCACAACAACTTTATGCTAGCAGACCCCTTACTCTGCGACCAAGTTCGGTTTTTCCTTCTTATTTTGAAAGCATTCGCGCTTTTGTTTAATTTTTTTTGAATTTCGAACAAATAATTTATTCCTATTCCAGCCTTAATTAATAAATTTTAGTGACCAGTACTTTTTTACGAGTTTTCACACAAAAATTGAAGTATTGTTGCTTGTTCCCTAGACTTTGTTGAGTAGTGTAGTATAATATACTATAAGCGGTCCGCCTCCACTTCGCACCTAGTTGACCATATTGTGGATCTAAACCATTCTCGAAACCACTAAAACACACAACTATTTCATTAAAATCTGTCCAGCCGTTTATAATAATAAAAATATAATTTATTTATTCAGACAGCAGAGATAATACATACAAAATCAAATTACACATAAAAAATAAAATTCAGAATATCATAGAAACACAAAGAAACAAAAATTAAAAAAAGTGTGTGTGTGTGTCAGCTACGACGCACGATTGGAGTTTACTACTTACGAACGATATTATGATATATGTACATCGAATAGAAAAAAAGGGTACATGAACGCATCTGCTAAAATGATAAGAGAAACAAACATATATCTGTAATTATTCAGATTGTATATATTACTTCAATAAAGCGTATTACATAAAGTATGTTACAAAATAATAATAATTGTGTTAAATTTATACAAATCCAATTTTAGGATGATTGATTTCTTTCACTTTGAATTATAATATAATTCTTAAATACTGCAAAGAACAAATTAATTAGGTGTCGAAACTATAGCTTCTTTTTAATATTTTAATTAATAAATAACAGAAGGTACTTATTATATGTTCCAACGAAACGCGTTGACGAGGACCATAAATTCTTCAATTGTTTTAGTTCCCTGCACAAAAACGTAAAAGCTATCTTTGTAAGACGATATCCAAGTGAAAAAGAAACGTCCAGCCAAAATTTTTTTGTAAATATTGATGATTTTACTGAATAACTTTGCACTCTCACCTCTACTCACTGAGAAATTCTAAGTGAATGCTAGACGAATACTTTTTCGAACGCGTATTCGAATGTCAAAAATGGTAACTCGCATTCCAGAGACACATCATCATCACCCTATTAACGTTCCCACTGCTGGGACACAGGGACTTCTCTCTTGACGAGAGAGATTAGGCCTTAATTCACCACGCTGGCCAAGTGCGGGTTGGTGAATGTCACATGTCCTTCAAACTCTTTTAAAGTTCTCAGAACATGCCGGTTTCCTCACGATGTTTGCCTTCACCGTTAAAGCACGTGTTTAAAGCGCACATAAATCTCTCAAGAAGAAAAATCCAGAGGTGCGTGGCGGGGTTTGAACCCACGACCTTCGGAATGAAAGTCGAGTGTCCTCCCACTTAGCCAACACGGCTTTTTTTTTTGCCAGAGACACAACAAACAACCAATCAAAATGCGTTAAAGTTCTTATTTCGAACGTGACGTTTCGACGGTATTCCATCTCATTCTTTTACACGTTGAATCCTTCAGATATATATGTTTGTCTCTTTCTACGTAACGCCTCATTTTTTGTTAACACTTGATTTTACTCCCCATAAAATTTCCATACCGGGCCTTATAACTCAAATAGTTTCTTAAGGAGTAAACTCCAATAAAAATTACGCGTACAATTAAATTACAATTCACATAAAAAATATACACTTATCAAACAATTTTTACACAATTTTTTATATAAAATATAAAATTAAATTATAAATAGTTAATAGTTAGTTAAAACTCAAAAAATACATTAACATTTTGAAATACGACTTTAATATAATCAAAAACCTTACAAAAGCATATAAATAAATACCTAATATATAATACAGACTAACATATACTTTCATAAGATAATGAATCACGCTTCGATGAAAATTCATCGCGCTGTGTCTCCCAACAGTGACTTAAAAATTGATTGATTATAACATCAATACACGTACAATGATACTACGGAAAAACAACTTCGCGTGCTATCAATCGTCTACCAACTTTGTCTGACACTTTTGCAAAGTTCGAACGAATCAAGATTGCAGCAACGCGAAATTTATTGCCAGTATTTCGTTATCTTGAAAGCATTAGATACCAGAATGCATCGAAATGCAAACGCTATTTGCTAGCGGCACTCCGGGTAATGCCTTCTGAGGTTTTTTGATTCGGCCTGCCCTACATTCGTGATTTGCTGAACGTAGAACAGTATATTTATATTACACTAGCGGACGCCCGTGACTTCGTAAGCGAAGAGTTACTTGTTTTATCATACTATCTAGGTTCTTGATTGAAAAATATAAAAAACATAATTTTAATAATTGGAATTTTATACAAACTTCTAGCCCCCGGATTACACGTTTTTTGAGGGGCGATTTATTAAAAAATATTTAACATGTGTTTAATTTTTTTATTGAAGAACATTCGTACTGAATTTCGTTTGAATAACTTAAAATACGATAAAGCTCCACCACCATTTTAAAAACAGAATTTTCAAAAATCCTTCTTAGTACTCCCCTATGTTATAAAATGAGAATCGGTCAAGCCGTTTCGGAGGAGTACGGGAACAAAAACTGTGACACGAGAATTTAATATATTAGATATATATCTTATATATAAAATATAGATAGATAGATGGATTTAGATTTAATAAAAGGGGTTCAACTGATTTCTACACTATTCTGTATTGTAGGTACCAATGAAAGCTGCGAAATAGGTGACCTAAATACCTATCATTTTAACCCCATATTTGTTCACCGATTTTTATAGTTTTGGAGATATTTAACTTTTAACATTTTGTGAATAAAATTCATGCTATTCGTATTAGTAATTTGGCTGATTTCATACAACTTTTTCTTTAATTAGAACGAAGGGTTCATGAAAAAAACCTTTAATGTTCGCAAGTACTACATTAAAAACGTAACTCCTAAGAAATGTTTACGTAAGTACCTCTTAGTAAATACACAGAACAATGAACAAAATGTTAGCGGCACAAACAAACAACCGTCCTTCAGTGAAAATTAAACCCGCTTTATATTGCGCCTTAAGAGGAATTTCGGGCAATAATCTCTTATGTCTATCTATTAATATAAAACACATGTTCTCAGAATAAACACAGATGACACCACATTCAATTATAGTTCCGGCCGCACCGGAAATTGAGACAAACTTTTATATAGCGAAGTGGCGGTTAATCATCTTCCGGTGGACGCAATTTAATATGGCGCTGTAACGAACTTGAAGCGAGGTTTCATGGCACAAGGAGCCAAAACTCAGGACTTTTAGTTTTACTGGAAGTAATAGTTAAATACTTACTTGGAATCTGTAACGTCTGAGTGTATTTCGTTTCGAATAAGAGAGGAAAGAAATAGTTCCAATATTATGTACTCCATAGATGACACATTTTCCGGTCCCAACGCGAACTTTACCTACGGCCTCAATTGAAGGACACACGAGGAACTTAGGCAGTTGCGAGTGTGTCGCAAAGACGAACAGGCCGAGTGTTATTTTATCATTTGAATATAAAAAAGTGTTGGAATATTGTTTAAATAATATTACCATTCATATATTACCCGGAAATGTTACTACGCTGTACCGTTATAGTTATGAACATAGTTTTCCTTTCCTTATCCTTAGGTCCTGATTTAAAAAATTTAAAAAATCGAGATATTTCGCAACACATTCGCATTAGGTAATAATAACAGCTCACTGCCGTTTCTTGCCAGGGCTTAAACTACCTACGGCGATAATAACACTCGCTATAATAAGCCGAGCCACAATTCAAACAGTGGTTAGGTTCAAGTTAAGCATACAGATGCATAGAACGGCTAGAATTTGCAGCAGGTAAACCATTTACAGGCATCAAAGTAACCGAGTAGTTGGACGTATCTGGGGCACCGACCGTGGCACCTGGACTCATACACGGCGGGAAGTTCTACCTTGCTAAAATATTGCTATATAGGTATCATCTTCGATTCGGCCATAGATATAGACATAATAACTCCATATATATAATATAATATATATATGGAGTTATTATTTTTCTGCATAAATTGAAGATAGTTTAACCTAAAAGTGAGATTTATTACTTAATAAAAATCATTAAGATTTATTATGAAGTCAATCATATCAAAGAAAACTGTCGGAAATGGCTATTTCCAGTCAGATACTCGCTATTTTGCGGCTTTGTATAATCTAATATAATGTATAAAAATTCCATGTCGCAATGTTAGTTAACGTAGGGGACGGAGAATCGGCTACTATCTATTTTTCATATCACAAAACAACGTTTGCTGGGACACCTAGCATTAGTATAATATTAAATATTTACAAATTTATCTATATTTATACGGCTGCAAGTGTTTAAATAGATTATTAAACACTTTCTTGTCTAAGACCTTTCTAAGCTTAATTAAACCAAAGTATAAAACAAAATAATTTTCATAAGCCTATTATAATAGTGAAGCACGTTTCGGCTTCATAGTTCATCACTGGAATACCCAAATTTCACTGGACAATATGAATGTCGAAATACAAAATGACATTTGATCCAGCTTCCTTCCATTAGCATTGTTCATTTTGAACCCAACTATTTATTCAAGCAGGTTTCAAAGTTTATCCAGGGTTATAACAACAGACCGTGTAGCCAGCCTTAGAGTTCAGCCTATTAGATGGCCACAACATAAACATTGACTTGAAATTGCTAGCCCTTATCGAGCAGGGTTATTTATGTGAAACGGATAGTGTGCTTACAGATACAGACGGCTATCGACACTGTAGGGCAGATGCAATTATTTGCTTGGGTTTACTTTAGGTAAAGGTATTGCGCCCTGTAAGATAAATGTCCGGGAGATAATGGAAGATTTCGTTCCGAGAGAACATAATTTTTGTTCTATACGGTGGTGTTTTAATTTGAGCGGTTCGATTGACGTAAGGTACTTCGTAAGTACGTATCAAAACGCTTAATATGATATCTAATCCTAAAAATATATTGTTTCGTTGGTTTGTTTACAAACTGAAAAAGGTTACTTATATACATCCGATGAAAATTCCTATAATTTGAAGAATAAAGCATTATTCTATACATAATATATAAATCTATATTTAAAATTTAAGAAAAACCCCCGATTCTATTGCCTTAATTTCCTTAAAAGTCAAACACCATAATATTTTGTAATGTGCTCGCGTCGCGATGCGCTTTCATTTGATACCCCACTCGAGTATATTTGCAGATTTTCGGTTTTCCTTCCCCACTCTCACCCCCATAACTTTTAAGCGGCACAACCGATTCTCATGAAGCATGTCTAAGAACACTCGCGACAAAGCATTTCATACAAAAAAACTAAATTGAAATAGCTCCATCCGTTCGGGAGCTATAATGTCCCAGACAGACAGACAGACAGACACGTCAAACTTATAACATCTTTTTCCCCTTTTTCTTTTTTGGTCGGGGGTTAAAAAGTAGGAGTGAGTTTTAACGCTGAGTTGTGAGAACGAAAACTTATTGTGTCATTAATTCTGTAACAGCAGTTGACATAAACATCGACTTGAAATTGCTATCCTTATCGGGCAGGGTTGTTTATGTGAAACAGATAGTGTGATCTGATTACATACACGGATGACTTTCGACACTGTCGGGTAGATACAATTGTATTTGCTTGTGATTAAAGTTATATAAATAAATAAATATATCCGGAAAATCTACAAAACAACATCTAGCCCCGTGGTAAGCCCTAAGCTTATGTTACGGCTTCTAGACATTAGTTATAATTACTAGTTATAACGCTTTACAAAATAAATGAGCTTGGATATTGACAACTTATATCTAATAATAAAAAAACGCGTTTTTTGCTATTTAACTGGGTAGTAAATCGAGTGGTTTTCTCATTGATATTTATTATTGATACCCTTAATGAGAAATTACCTATACATTTTATTAGCAGTTATGTTATAACCGGTAATGATAATAAATATTTGCATTAATTTGGAGAATTCATTTTCTAGAAAAATGTCTTGTTACTTAGAGAATCGGTATCTTTAATCTGTAGATATTAAAAATAGTTAACCTGTATATATTTATGACCGAAAATCTGATAAAATTTGAACCTATTAGAGGCATCTGTAGAATTGGTATCTTGTTGATATTCTACAAACATATCGCCCATAAGACCGCCCATAACGCATGCTAGGTTACATTTTCTATTAAGAATTTTGTATTTTTGTTTCTATTTTGATTTAAGAATCTGAAATACAAATCTTAATAGATATTATATTAAGGATAATCCTATATAAATAATGCTGATACTATAGCAAAATAAGTTAACTGTTGGATTTTCACTGATATATATATTTCCAGCGCAAAATGGAAGACCGTTTCACATCATCGTCATCACATTTCAGCCGTAGGACGTCCACTGCTGTTCATAGGCCTACCTTAAAGATTTTCAGTGTTTTCGGTTACTAAATTTTCAAAGCTTATAACTTATTTTCGGGCCGTTGTAAAGATAAATAAATATTAAGGCGAAAGACACTATTTTAAAAACATATACTTAACAACCCAGTTATATTTTATTTTAAAAATATAATTAAATGGATGGTAAGTAAGAAAAGATGACTGTTATCCGTTAATCGTTCTATTCAGATTCCTCGAAGATCGTGGCGACAGAGACGGTCATATTGGCTATCACTTTGATCACAAAAGATTATTAAAGTCTGATATTGAAAGTCACTGTGAACTATGTAGGGCTATAATATATTGAAACGATTATATTAAAATGTAAGTTTACTTTTTTTAGTGCTTATAACAGGAAATAGTACAAAGATCGCCGTATTGAAACCTATGTTGTGGATTAAACGTTAAACCATTAAAAGCTTTTCTGCCTGGCTTTCTAGACCATCACATTGGTTTTGAACAGCCATCAAAGTTTGACTAGACTGAGTATAATTTAAATGTAACTTTGTCAACAGGATTAGTAGATGAAAATCAAAAAAATGATTAGTCCGACATGTAGATTATAAACAATTTTTCTTTTTACTTTTCTTTTTATTTGGTACAAAATTTGCAAGGCTGTCCCGGAGCTTTCATACTCTATGTTTGATAGAAGGCGATTCATTTCATATAGTTCAAATTGAAATGGGCGATATGTTTGTAGATTATAAAGTATTTAAAGTATTCGTTTTTCCTCTCCATCCAAAGGTTGTCTGAAAGAAATTGCTTTAAGCAATAATATGCAATATTACGCATTTTGTATTTAGCATTAAGTCCATTTTTGTATTGTTTCAACTTGGTGTGTAATAAAGAGTTATATTATTATTATTATTTACAGTATCATATTAAGTATTTTGTCACAAGAAACAAGCAACAATGATTCAACTTTATGTAATGAAATAGATATGTACCTATTTAAATACTACAGGCGCAGGACATGCATCCATAAGTTAACCAAATCTTAAAAAAGAAAACAGACATCTGCAAACCTGAAAAGTCATACAATTTTCCACGTAAATAGCAGCTTACTTTGTTCATTGTCTTTTAGACGAGCACTCGCATCAACACAAAGTTATCTCGCTAGTATTATTACTACCATCACAGAACCGTTGCTTTGACAGAAGCTACAGTATTCTACAGGCCTAGCTTTTTAAGAAGTTATATTCTAGACTTCTAGTTTTTAATTATAATGTCGCTTGATATGTCGTTCTCGTGGTTATAGTTTTATGATTGGAATTTGTAAGTTTTGATTGAACTTCATTTTAAGTAAAATGGGATCACAAAAACATCATATTTACATAGAGCACTAAAAAAAATTTTCGCCCTTTATTACAAAAAAATATTGATTTATAACTTCATTACAAGGTCTAACAAGTTAATAATGTTAAATACAGATTAATATAGGTATAAAGCTTATTATCAATATATTTAAATTTAATAAAATGGCTAAAAGAATATAAATAATCTTGACTACATATAATAAATAAAGATTAATATAAAAGTAATATAAATAGATGAATAGCTTGACTTGAAAATACATTTTAATTTTCAGAACGCTTATGTTGATAAACACAAAGATCAAAGGACCTAATAATTGTGCCTTGATAAAAGGCATAATGGCTACATAAAAATATTTGTATAACGTTTCGTCCGACAGTTAGCCCTTCCAAAATTACACTGTTGTTTTCTATAACAATTTAAGAGGAGGATTTACAAATTTCTTCTATTTATTAATTTTTATTTACTTATTAGATACACAAAACACATTACAACATTTACGGCTAAACTATTATCATTATTAAATTATCTAATACACGGACTCATTATTATTTTTTAGTTATCTACGCTATTCAAATAATACCTACCTACCATGCTAAAATTAATACCATAGATTACATAATTAGTACCTACACAAATTTAAGTATAATTTTATATTAACATATAAAGTTTATAAGCCAAACAACAATAACGTATGTATGCGTATTGTAAAAACAGCTCATCTAATATTCTGAGTAAACTCATCTCCTGTTTTCCTACACTCGTTCAATCACAACTTTTCTTCAAACTTCCTCCATACTTGTGCTATTTCCTTCGTAACTCGACTTTGTAGGAACGTAGGAGGTTCCGGCGATTAAATAAGTTGTTAAATGACTGTACTAAAAACTTATATGTGTAGGTCCTACATTAAGGTAGTGCCACTACACCTTTGTAAATAATACAGAGATATTATTTACATACCTGTTATGTAAATAAACTTTTCGCAGATTTATTATTATTAGCACATGTTATATAATCTATTAGTCTCAGAAAATAAACAATTTGCAATGTTGTTAAACTGGTATATTACCAGGTTATACAAGATCCAAATAGGTTCTTCATTTAGAAACGCTTAGAAAAGAAGGAAGTGATAAATAAGCACTTAACTTGAGCAAGGTAAAATAATAAGACTAAAGTCAGATAGGGAAAAATAATGAACCAGGAAAAATTAACAGTTTCTTGACATAAATAAATTTACGTGGGTCACCATACTTAATTTATTTTGAGATTGTAATTATAACCAAACACCAATTGGGTTTGTATAAAACATTATTTCATCCTTATTATGTTTAAATCGTTTTCCCGATTTAATTTAAACACAAAAACAACCGCAAAAAAAAAACAGTATATAAATGAAATAAAAACACTTTAGTCTAACTACTATGTCACAGGTAAAAAAACAAACACCCTAAAAAGCACACGCAAAACATTTACCTAACTATTTTAGGGGGTCAAATATTAACTTAAGTAAAAATGAAAAAACGAAAACATTGTTGAGAGACGTTTTTAGTTGAATATAATTTAATATCACCATTTTTTTTCACACAACAATTAGCTCTTTGGTATGCTTGTTGTGCGCCACTGAAGATTTACTCACATCCCTATAAATGTTCTACTAATGTACTTCTATAAGTGTTTACTCAAACTAAATACGGTAATCGTATTTAAGTATAAAATACTAAAGCTAAATTCAGTACTAGTAGTAAAAGGTGGCACAAGTGAACCAGATTCGATTCCTAAAATGCTTGTGTTTACAGTAGATGGCTCTAAATGGCTTTGCAACTTAGCAAGTACCTAATTCGTGAAATGACTGTGCGTAAACTCTTAGCTTCTCAACTCGGTAATTATTTACGCACATATCCTTGCAATTTCTCTGTAAACAAAGTTAACTGTGATGAGAACTTGGAGGCTGGAGGATATGCGAATTTACTCGCATGACAGTTTTTTTGGCAGAACTGATATTTCGTTCGTTTTGGCCATAAGAATATGCTATTTAAATAATTAAAATGAAATTAAATTTTTTTTATTTGTGACACAATACAAAATAGAAGTAGAATTCATTAGTAAAGTCTCATAAAGTGTACCAAAAAGGCTTCCTGCTCATCATTTGTTGACTTGTATGTAACAAGACAACGCTGATCTTCCGTTGGAAGTCCTTTTTAAGTCACAGCATGCCATTAAATAAACATTTTCATTTATAAATTGAAACTAGTTGAAACAATATTAATAAAGAACAAAAATACAGCACTGTAACACTCAAAACGTAGCCCAACAAACAATAAATAAATAACTATTCCAATAAATTTTGGAATACGATTTCATAAACATATATTATTTATATTTACATCGGCGTATTTTTTGCTTAATCAAAACAGACGGACTAAACTGCATACCAATTTTTTATGTATTCATCATGCCCATATTATTCGTCTTGATGAGGCGTTCGTCATTCAAACTCAATAAATCGGGTTGTATAAAATTAAGTGAACGTTACCATTCGATATTTCCACTAAAGGCGTGCCTCATTTAAACCAACTGTTTAAATATTTTCGCTCGGTGGTCGAAGGAGTAAGTGGGTAACACCACCTCAGAGGACAACGCCAACACAAACCGATACACAACACAACAAGAGAATCACAACTGGCATGCAATGTATATAACATCAAACGTAATGTATATAATAGTAATGATACATCTTTTATTTCAGGCATTTCAGGCCTATGTGTATAAATACATACCTGATAGTAATAACATACATACAAATATAAATCTTATATCCTAAAATATCCATATCAACATGTCCGTATCATGGTATCATCCGTCACGACGGTGTCGCCTTGCAGTGATGGCGACCGATGATGTTTATGGCCTTATACCTTTTTTAGAGATACCTATGTCCACCAGATAATATCCCTAGGTCAAATGATAATGATAATATTGGCTCCCGTTGATCCCTCTGCGGAACTCCTGAAATAAATATAATGATGATGAGTTAAGCTTTTAATGTAACTTTTCCCCGAACACTTACCAAATCGACTATTAATCGTTTCTCAGTAGCCTTGTAATGATAATTCTGGCGAGGCCAAGGGTCCGAATGATAAACGGCCAATCGATTTCAGCTTATTGAAATCCGATTAATACCGACCCGACTCACCACTAAGTACTCAGCTTTCATCGATATAACGACAATTGTAGAATTTGACTAAAGGTTGTGATATACTTTATTTCCTAAAGTATTTCTGTGATAATCTACAGAGATAATCCTAGAAAGTTCTCTGTTCGGCTTATAGATAGATAGATTCTATAACTCTTTATTGTACACCACAAATATAATAAAAACATGAACAATACGATTCATCCGAGTTCAAGAGGCGGCCTTATATTATGACTTATTAGCGTTAACAGATTTTTTCAATCGAAGTCGGGATTTTGTTATTATAAAAGTATTAAAAGCGGGATTATTTCGTCGAAAGCGGGACATAGTAATATAATAATAAGAAGTATTTATAATGTTTCTAACTATTAGTCTGGAGGAGTGAGTGCTACAAATTGCAATTACAAATGTGAGAATTATTTATGTGATGATTTTGACTGCTAAATATAAAGAGTCATCTACAGGATAGCTGTGGATTAAACTGGAGGGAAATATACGGAGCTTGAATACTGAAAAAGTTGGCAGAGAGCGAAAGTTGGCCCTCCGCTACTAAAAAAGTATACTTTTTAGGAACAAGCCTGTCCCGTGCCGGACTTTACATTTTGATTTAAAAATCAGTGATTTTTTCGTGTTTCGTAATGTGGTCCACATCGTCACTTTACATCAGATGAGATTGTGGTCAAATGAAGGCTTATCGATCATAAAAAAAAGCGTGACGTCTGACAACGCTGGGCGTAACGCTCACTGCATCTGAACATTTACCCGTAACAACTCGTTGTATCTACGAGTAGCATTCACTCATTGTTGAACGTCTGTTCTACATACCGCGTAGGCACAATGCTCCATTAAATGCTACACTTCCATAATCCATAAAAAAACGCGAGAACGCCGTGGTGTGCGAAAACTAGGAAACCAGGTTATTATCAGCTAAATATTACAGGTGTAAATTTAATTGAAATTGAAAATTGCTGACCAAAACATTCCAACAGAACACAAACTACTGTAATCCCTAGTTTTGATTACACGATCGACTCACCGCAATGACCAATATCCATTAACGAGTCCAATTCGCACACACACCGCAATTCAAAAGTTTTTTACCTGAACATTGATTAGTGTGGCGACTAAATAAACTGAATCCGGAAATTCCAGGGAGGCCAGGGCGGGTTTTCCTGTCTTCATGGGATGCGAGCCCACAATCGGAGAACCTTCACAGGAACTTCATGACCTGATTCCACCATCTCCCTTCCACTCCAGGACAAGCAGACGCACGGCGAATTACCATCCTTCATCATCACCCTATTAACGTTCCCACTGCTGGGACACAGGGACTTCTCTCTTGACGAGAGAGATTAGGCCTTAATTCACCACGCTGGCCAAGTGCTGGTTGGTGAATGTCACATGTCCTTCAAACTCTTTTAAAGTTCTCAGAACAAGAAACTGCCGGTTTCGGTTTAGGTTTTAGAGTGCATATAGATGGGAGATAGATAGATATATGCAGTAGTTTTATTTTTGCCGACTGCGCGACGCAAAAGAGTGGTAATGTGTTTATCGGTCTTTGTACGTTCCTTTGTTCAGCACTATACAGACCAAACGCCTGAGCTGAATTATATGATTCATACGTCGATCGATTTCTCTTAGTCCGACGAGTGTCACTATCGTCAGTGAAGTTCAATATTGCGACAAAAGGACGCCTAATGTCAGAAAAATAAAAAAATAAGTGAACAAATTAATTTGGGGTATCGTCAATTTTAGTTTCACTAGGCATATATATATGGACTGTAAAAATTCGTTAAAAAATATTTTAATGAATTTCAGTATGTTTATAAATATAAAACAGTATGTTGAAAAATATAACTGCACCATTGGTTTCCATTGGTTTTCCAGGTTCCATTATATTCAGTTATAATCTCAATTTACGGCAGCAATTCTGCTATCATGCACATCTTACACGTAAAAAAGTAATGTTCTAGATTTATGTGTGGCATAAAAATCATACAATTCGTTTTGTGCCGGGCTCCCTAGGTTTATTCAAAAGACAGTCAAATAACAGTTTTTCATTGTAATGGTGACACTTTGTGTGGAAGATATCCGTGAAACCTTACAAGAAATACAAATTTAGTTATATTTTATCTTCCTTTTAAACAATACTAATATTAAATTAATTTTAAACAAGTCTGCCCCGGCTCCGCTCGGGCATTATCATCATCATAATGCGAGTTTAGAGAATTTAAGGAAATTACGTCCAGGAATAGAAACCATAATGTTAGCAGAAAGAGATTAATATACTAATAGGTGGGTAGATATTTAAATTAATAATTTTTAGTTTCAAATTTTCGGGTAATTAATTTTAAGTGACCTATCCATGTATACCTGCATTCCTAAGAAAATAAACATTTTGAGTCTGAATTCAATTTCTTATAATAATTGGACTCAGCGCTAGAAGCGTCAGTTTGCCAGCGTCAAGTTAAATAAAGTTATAAAGTGAAAAATATGTTACTCAGTTGAACGCCATTTTTCTTTAGAACACGGGTAAACATTTATTTAACATGGCTTGTTGACATCAATATTGTGTCAGCCATAGTGATTTATTATCTTTTATGAGAACCTCAATCGAAGAGGAACTCTTTTCCTTCCATGGTTACAAATAAAAAAGTATTTGGACCTTAGATCAAGAAACTCTTCGCTTTGTCATTATTTCTTATCCCGCTCTTTTACATATGTATATTGTTTTGACCGCCGTCGGTTCATTTTTTTTTATGATATAATAAGCCTTCACTTACCACAATCTCACCTGATGTAAAGTGATGATGATTTGAAAATAAACTACATATACCTATTGTAAATGTCACTCAGGGATATTGTAGCTTTCCATTGGTGAAGTAATTTTTCAGATTCTTTTAATTGTTTCGGAGCCTATTCATCACAAACAAAAAAATGTTCTTTAAAATATGAGTATAGACTAGTATAATATACGTAGAGTATAGAGATTAAAATTGTAGTAGTAGTACTTTAAGGTCGCCCATTGTACATTTGGTTTCCTACGTGTTAGTTGTTATATTTTGTTTTCCTGTGTGTGCAATAAAGTGTTTTTGTATTGTATTGTATAGAGAAGTCACTTTCGTGATTTCACGAATGTGATGATTTTACAAGTAGTAAAGTACACAAAAACTAAATCTTTTCAAAAACACCCAAAGTATTATTGAGTATCATTATTGGTCAGATGTAAGCAGTTGAGGTGAAAAATACAAACCTATATCCATTAACTAGAAAACATTTTAATGTTTCAAAGGATATAAAGGGCTGAAAGTCAGGGTAAGCAGCCCAAAGTTTTGTAAATTTAATTTCCAATAAAATGGAAAAGGGCGAGTTTCGAATAAAAGGTCAAATATGTGTACAGAAGTCTGGGGTCCTTTACAATACTTTTGGCTGAATCATTAATATTTAGTAGGTACAGTCAGCTTCAAATTAATATAAGTGTCTAGAGTAGTCAAAATAAGCTGAATAAACACAAAATAAATTTGATACATTATAAGCTGTTATAATTATTGTATGCGCCCAGTGTGGTCAGAATATATCACTACTATTGTTTCATTTTATTTTTCTATTTATCTTAGTTGATAAGGGGTTCAAAATGGTATGTGCAAACAAGTTAAACAGTTAACTACTAATAGTTACTTTCACCGCCCAACCACAGAAAAACAGACACACGACTTAGACAAAGAAAGAAGTATCTGTGAATCACTTTTGCTTAACACTGATAGGGTTCACGAAGCATCCAGCAATCCAAATGGAGTGGCCGACGAAAATAAAAAATATTATTATTATTTCTGAAAAGACTAAAATCCATGACATCCAATCCAATTGGGCGTCGTCCACGGGCGAATGTCAATGACAAAAACTTAAGCATTTCTAGTTTGAACGCGCTGTCAAAATTACTGTCAGTGAACTGTGTTCATTCATCGTAGCATTCGGCGAACGGTACAAACCGTACAGCCAAAAAAAGAAGAAGAAGAGTAATAATTATTGTCATCTTTGTTGATAAACTTACAAATAAAAATGTTTTATTCGTCGTTTTAAAGAAATAAGCCTCTTAAATTTTTTGAAAGTCCGTCGAAAATATAAAATTAATCGTAAATAAATGACTCCGCATACGTCCAAATGGAATTATGTCAATGTGCCTAAAATTTGGAGTACATCCAATGAGAAGTTATTCCATTCAGAAGCATTTCGCCAGGGAGGAAGAATAAGAGGAATGTGCTTTTTTTGACCAATAAATTCAATAAGGAAAAAAAATGTTTCTTTCTGATTTCCACGAAGACATCGAAGAAACCGATGTCATAAATATTCTAAATGCAGTTCTGTCATATAATTTTTTCTTAATTTTGAGTTGTGGTGTTGCCAACCAAGTGCCAAGTTTACGGGCCCTGGCAGAAAACCAGCACTCGGTCATAGTGCTCCTACGGGTTCTATGGCAGATGCATTATGCTTAGCCAGGGACCCTTTATTACACAATCTTTAACTTTCGTAGTTTTAGTTTTTGTCTTTTAAAATGTTTTTAATTGTTAGCTTTTGTGTAATCATAAATATGTTCCTTTCTTTCTCTTTCTTTCAGTTAAACACGTGTCTAAGTCGTCGAGCAGCTTTTAAGAAAATTTGGTGCTCAGCTGTTTCTGTAGTTTCTAGTTCACTATCAGTCGACTCAGGCAAGCTTCGTCATAAGCCTAAACTATACCGCGTATACACTAGAACCTCGTTACTGTATCACTCAAGTTACGGTTACGGCCCTAATGAGTACAGTCAATAGCAAAAGAAAGTGATCAAAATCAACGTTTCAAAACATATTCTAGTGTGACGTGCCAGGTGTAACAAGTAATGACAAAGTATCAATTACTAATTAACCTTATGCAAAATGGATAGCAAATACATTCTATTGAAGCATGAATTTTGTCTCTTTCTAACTAACGATAATGTCAATGTGATCGATGAGGACTAACGAATGCTAGCGGCATTGTTATCCTAAAATAGGCTTAGTTAACCATTTCGCATAATGGGTTAAGTTATAATAAGTCAAAAGAAAATGATCATAACAACACCGACAATCGAAACAAATGTGTTCACTAACTTATAAATAAATAAATAATCCCGACTTTCCACACAACAACATCTAACCCCGAGGAAAGCTATCAGCTTATGTAACGGGTACTAGACATCTGATATACATAATATAATAGACATACATGTATACCGGAGAGCATAAGAGCATTACCACTCTCGTTATTTAAAAATAGGTTAAGGAATATATTGGCCGAAAAATGTTATTATAGTTTAAAAGAATTTATAGACAATAAAAATTTATAATTTTCATTATTTGCAATTTATTGACATTTTTTATTTATAAATTAATTCGGCTGGAATCAAACCCGCTACCTCTTGCGCCACACGTTATTTGTTCATTCACTTTTAACAAAAAACAACATCTTATGACATAATTTACTGTATATATATTATTTAGTACCTATTTCCTCAGATTATTTTGCTGTTGACTGTACCCGTCTTAAGCTTTAACATCATTTTACCACCTGTCTTCACATTTCAAACGAATATCACATTTACTTGTCCGACAACAGGGTTCATAATCGATTCCAGTCGCGTTCCTCACGCGTCCCGATCGGATTCAATAGTTCATTACTTACGTCAGGTGAAGGTAATATTCCCCAGAGCTGCTATATGGCTTTGTGTAGCGGCCAAGAGCCTATTATGGTGTTTTACACATACGTTAGAGTAAGTAGAATGTGTTTGGTAAACGTTTCAATTAAAATATGTCTCAGTGGAAAGAAAGAACTTAAACAGCTTATTTTCAACAAATCTAAATTTAAAATTTAACAAAAACCCCCAATTCCAATGCCTGAATTTCCTTAAAAGTTTAACCCTATAATATTTTGTAATGTGCACGCGATGCGCTTTCAATTGATACCCCACTCGTGTATATTTGCAGATTTTCGGTTTTCCTTCCCCACTCTCACCCCCATAACTTTTAACAGCACAAACAATTTTCACGACACATGTCTAAGAACACTCGCGCCAAACTCACCTTTCATACAAAAAAAACTAAATAGAAATCGCTCCTTCCGTTCGGGAGCTATGATGTCCCAGACAGACAGACAGTCACACGGACAGACAAATCAAACCTTTTTAAAAATGCCAAAAAAGAGGGGTATTTTAACCCCTCTTCTTTGGCTAATTAATTAATTATTTTATTTAAATTAACTTTAAGTTGACCTGTCCATGTTTGCCCTGTGCGTCTAAGGAAATAAACGTTTTGACTTTGACTTATAATTATTTAGTATTTTAAATTTTTAAACTATCATGGTTATCAATACTATTAAGATTTATAACGGGATATTTACCATGTTTGATGGTTTGATTGGAACCTGGAACCCTGTTGTGAAGATGTGTTGTGTTATAGTCGGAAAAAAGCCTGCAATGGAGGTTCAAATGGACACCGTCAGTATTGTGAATCGCGATTGTGTTAAAGTGGGGTGTGAAACTCTGATGATGCATCGACTCGTAATAAAAGAGCGAGAAAGAGGGTAGACCGATCTGTCGGCCAATAAAACTTTAGTTCAACCGTGACCATGGCGCATGTAACCGTGCCGAAATATCGGGAAACTCGAAAGAGTCATGGTCAATAAATCATGGTAAATATCCCGTTATAAATCTAAATTTAGTAGTCTACAAAAACTGGCATGGCCCACAGCCATATGGTTACCTATTCCGATCACGTACTTTTGACGGAATATCGGGAGATCAGGATCGCAGCACATTCTCACAAACTGTTGCTCTCATTTGCTCCACGATTTTTATGAGGGAGATCATGACGTCTTAAATTGAGAGGTTCGTTACCGGCTTTTTGATATAAAATATGTGAATTTATTTATGCAGCCGTCACAGTGGGATTTTGAGCAAATAATAGGTGTGATGACTTTATTAAAAATAAGGTTTTCTGTTTAGTCTGTCTGTTAGCACGTCCAAAAATACGGGACACCTACTTTTTCCTCTATCAATTTAATAAGAAAGTGACAAGATATAGAGCATCCAAGTTCCGGAGTGGGGCGTGTGACGTATACATAAGGTACATTTTCCTCGAAAGCATTTCGTATGTAACTTCGAAGCACTGTTTCGTCTTGATTTTTCTTTTAAATAAAATATATTGGTACAATTTTTATAAGTAACTAACTGACCCGGCAAACGTTGTTTTGCCATATTAAGTTTTCGACCGGAGAGGAAAAATGATTAAATTACTAAAATGGCTATTAAAAAATAAGGGTTGATCGTAGAAGGGTGAAAATAGAGGATTGTATGTATTTTTGTATGTTGTATCATAAAACAATAGAAATTAAAAATTTTGTCTAAAGAAAACAAATTAGGGATGGACTACCCCTAACATTTAGGGGATGATTAGATCTACATGATGGACTAATATAATTTTTAGTCCCTATTAATATCCCTCCTATTAATAGATAGGTATTTATCAATTATACATATAAAAGCCTGTCTAGCTTATTTAATTCCGGTATACTATGAGATACCGTGAATTAATCAATTAACACTTAATTGTACACAACAGAAGAAAAAACTACAAAGAAAATAAAAAGTACCTACAATGGGCGGCCTTATTGCTGATCGCGATATCTTCCAGGCAACCAGACCATAAAATATGAAAAATTCATGTGACTTAAGAATTATGTTCAGTTAATTATGCATAAAGGTTTTTTAAACGATACCTATACAGTAACAGGTATAGAAGCCGGTTGATGGTTTTATTGGTAGGTAGGTACCAATAAAACCATATTACAACCTATATAATAACTCGAACCCAACCATTGCGCCGAAATAAATCAAAATTGAAGTGAATGAAAGCCTTACTAAGCTACAAATCTGTTACATAGTTGTAAACTAGCGCAACAATAAATTAAATTTGTACTAAACGTTCCCTCACGTGACGGGTTTTACCGAAAAACTTTACATTTCACGAACTATGAAAGTTTGGAGGATTAATTAATCAAGTTCTACGGCTACCTCGAAGTTATTTTGGTTGGATCTTTAAGGTAGTATATTCAAAATATTGTTGGTGGATTTTATCGGCTTATTCCCTGTTGTTACCACCCACTCCGTTCCCATCGGCGACAAATGAGAAAAAAATCCCAGTTGTTGCAACTGTTAAAGGATGGCTCGTTATATTGCTAGCTGTTGCCGCTGGTGAGCTTTGCGACGAGACAAAATCAACAATTTACTGGATTTAACAAAATTTTCGGTCAGTATGAGAAAGTCTGAAGAATCTATATCTAAATTGAAATGTTTATTTTTTTTCAAAAAGTTTTAGGTTCGATTAATCCAAGCAACTACAAGTTTTTTCTTAATGTGTAATGCAATTTTTCAATCTTCTCTGTCTGAAAATAAAAGACATACTTTTATTTTCAGACCTTCCCATACTGACCGAAACTTTTGTTACTTAATAAATGTAGGTAAATGACTACCTACATAATGTAGTGCATCAGTCACACACCATAGAACACGCTCTGCTCTGCTTAGTTTGGGGCTAGGTGTGTGTTTAGTCAGAAACATTCAATTATCTCTTTTTTATGATAATACTCGATTTACTTGACGGCGTACTTTTTAATGAATATCATTAAATATAAATATTGTTTTCAAATCATCTTAGTACCTACTCAATTTTCATAAAAACAAAGAGCATCGAGCATCGTTGGCGTACCTACTCGACCGCCACTTTGAAAAAAAATTAATTCGGCGGCCAGTGATAAAACTTATATCAATCGACAGAGTAAACGATTACAAACAAAAAGTGTTCTATGATCAAATCTCTTAAGTGATACGGTTTCTGAGATATTTGGGTCTAAAAACTATAGGAAAAATCTGTCCTCTGAGCAATGTTCTAATTTACTTATTATCTCAGAAACCGTAACACTTAGGAGACTGGCACTGGCCGACAAATCACGTTTTTTTTTTCAAAATGTCGAACTAGTAGGTATGCCAGGCTCCATATAAAAATGGTCGAACCCTCTTAATGAAACTTTTACAATTCGGGACCTAATTACATCTATTTTTTTTTATATTTTTAATAAGTGATAAACCTCACTTTGTAGGTGAAACTATTTATTAATTTTATGCAGAAAAAGAATAAGACACATCCGTAACTTTCGCACGCACAGGATTACATCTAGATTACATTATGACGAATATAGTAATATTTTTTAATCAAAATCATCAGGACTAAATTAATACAAGATACAAAATCATTTATTTTCATTGTTTGGTTTTACAAATCTTAGAAACGTCAACAATAAAATACAAAAACCGAAAAAAATAAATATAGGTGCAATGTAACAATGTAATATCTTGAAAATTTATGAGTAACTAACCTAATTAATGTTTTCATAATTCAACGGAGATATTCGTAATTCAAAGTTAAGATTATTTTATTATATTAACAATTCAATAAATTGACCAATTATTTTATAAACTTGCTAATTTGAAGACGGATATTCCATTTTCAAATTGCCGTTTTCAGAGGTCGTCTCTCCAATCAGCGAAACTTTTGGACTCCTCTAGAATACCCAAAGTGCCAACCTAATGAAACTCATGCTTGACCGACCTTTCCCGTTTTATTACTTTCATGTTGGTAATAAAAACGAAGTTTGGAACGACAAGTTTAATTTGTAGAGGGTATGATTGATGTCCTAATGGGATTGGGATATTTTAAAAAGAAACTCGTGGTTGTGTAGAATTATCACCTCAGTTTTAGTGCGGGTGAAGATACCTTGACATGTATTTGCTGTGATATTTAAATTCTGTTGTTATTTAAAAAGTAAACATTTCAAAAAACTTTTAGTGTTCTAAATTAAGAAATTTAAATATCACAGCAAAGTACAAGTAAAAAAAAGTTGGCGTAGCTGGTAGTGCGATAGTTCCGCCTCCTATGAGCGAAGGTTACGGAAGTGTCTTAATCTTTTTCTGCATAAAAATTTAAAAATTATAAATAAAATAAAATATTACCGGATAATCCAAACAACAACATCTAGCCCCGCGGTAAGCTCTAAGCTTGTGTTACGGGTACTAAACGTCTGAAATACATGTATGGATATTTTTTATTATACATATAAAACACCCAGACCAAGGAGAAAATGATTGCAGATGATACAAACACTTGAACCCTCACCGTTGCCCACCTCTCCACTGATGCAGTCAAATAAAAAATAATAATATTAGTTTAATAATTGTACACGGCGAAGTTGATTATCTTTAAAATTGTATTAATTGTACTTTGATATACAAAATGGATACAAAATCTGGCCATGCGGAAAATGCGAGTTGAACTATACTCAATTATTGTCTGTGCTTTCTTTATAAGTAAAGCCGTGTAAAAAGGGTTCGAACATTTTTGTATGGAGCCTGGCATACCTACTAGTCCGCCATTTTGAAAAAAACGTGATTCAGCGGCCATTGATTAAACTGATGTCAACCGACAGAGTATTACAAACAAAAAGTGTTCTATGATCAAATCTCCTAAGTGATACTGTTTCTGAGATATTAATGTTCGATGCTCTTTGAAGGTAAATTAAGCGTTCTGAAAGAATAGCTAGTTTATTTACTGTTTAAAAACACATTTTTTTTTTCAAAATAGGCTTATTTACCCTTAGATAACTAGACTGCTACCAATTTGAATATTATATCTTTTTACAGACTGCAAGATATTTTAGATACATACATTATATGTATTATACACTTCCGGGCACCCTGTATAACTTTCTACGCACGGTGAATAATAATATACCCCCTTTGCTGCTGAATGAAACGAGACTGTACAATAGGTTACATTTTTATGTTAGATAAGTCTTCATTTAATTATTTTACAGTAAGTACGGTTACCGTTAAAATTCTCAAGGGTCATCCATCCGTAACAAACTTTGACAGCTATTTCTGAGAATCTCTATAGGAGCACTCACTGAGCGCAAAATATTTTAAGATCTTCATAGAAAGGGCCTGTTAAAAATAAACTAAAGGTATTCTTAACGCTTATATAACGAGCATTAATCTTTTTAATGTGGCTCGGCGGTCGTCCCAGCGACGGGCTAATTATCCGCTTTCGCCCTTTTGGGTTCTTTTAGGGATACCTTTATGTACATGTAAACTTAGAACGGTTACAGATAAAACAGTATAATAAACGAAACGACCTTTCAGGATATTTTATTGTTATTCATAAATTATAAAGATATATATTAGGTATTTATTAAATTTTGTAAGAAAAATAAAATGTCCATGATTGTTCCATGAATTTAAAGCCGCAGGCAACGCAATATTTAAACCAAAGAATCTTTGATTAGGTACCTTCATACATCTTTCTATATAAATAAAAATGAATTGTTGTTCGTTAGTCTTATATACCTCGAGAACGGCTGGGACGATTGAGCTGATTTTGGTTTTAAAATGTTTGTCGTAGTCCAGGGAAGGTCTAAACAGTGAGCAAATAAGGAAAAATTGCCGGGAACATTTTTTAGTATTTTATAAAAAAGAATGGATCAAAATTGTCATAAAAACAGTCCATATAACTATGGGAGTACCTACAATACAATACAAAAACACTTTACAATACCACAAAAATTGTTCCAACAACACGTACAACGGAAAAAATCAAATGTACAAGGGGTGGCCTTATCGCTTATACTATGCGTATGCGTGCGTATGTAATTCTTTTTGAGAATATAATTTGACTAATGGGAAGAAGCGTGATTGTTTTTTATTTTTTATTTTGATATTGGTTGGTACCCGGTATATACAGTCCAGAAAAATACAAATCATGACACATTTCAAACTAAAATCCATCGAGCCACCCAGGCTCTAGAGCGTGCCATACAATTATTCATACATACGTACTCTCGAGAAAATATAACCTTCCTTCTGGCGCAGTCGGGTAAAACTCGTAAACATTTTTCACTGAATAGCTACGGATCCTCAACAAGAGTTACCTATTCAGCCTTGCCAACATATTTTTCATTTCGTCCTCCGACAAGTGAAATAAGTTAACTCGGATTAGCTTTCCCGAAAATACTTAACAAAGAAACGGAATGAGTTTGCAAAAAATCTCATTTGCAACTTTGCGAATCCGAATGATGTAGGTAAAAAATATAGGTTCGAATTTCCGTGTAAAAAATTCCAGAGACTTCTAAAATAACATAAATTAGTATATAGACTTGTTGTAAAATAAAAAAGTCAAGTTATTATTTAAATTAATAGACATATCTAGGTATTGCGAACGACGAAAAGTACGGGATACCTATTTTTCGCTTTATCAATTTAATAAGATAGTGCCAAGATTTTGACATTTATTAATATTTGCACACGTTCTTGCGGGTTAAATACAATTGACACCACTAGTTTATAAGATCTTGACATGTTTGTAATAATGTATTCTGCAAATAAATGATTTGATTTGATTTGAATTGATTTAGAACATCAAAGTTCCGGAGTACGTGACGTATACATTTTGTAAAAATCGCACCTCTTGATTTTTGTTTGTTCAAGAAAAAGGAAAAATAGTAGATTTTTTATTACGAGCTAATTTTGTTTTAGGTCATCTTCATTGGCCCTACTGTGCAATTCGCGTATAATAAATAAAAATTATATTAGCAACAAACATATTCTTTAATGTCAAAATAATTATTTTAGTTAAATAATGTAGTTACTGCAACACATCAATGATTCATTAATGTGATAAGATGCAACCAAATAGTTGATTATATTATTTCCCACCGCTGGGACAGAGGGACTTGTTTCTTCACAAGAGAGACTAGGCCTCAATTCACCTCGCAAGCCAAGTTGGTGAATGTCTCATGTTCTTCAAACTCTTCAAAGTTTTCAGTTGCTAACAAACCATACTAAATATTTAAATGAAATGTTGCGAAAATATCCGAATATCAGCAAACCGCGTTGAAAACTTTCAACGGAGAGGTAATTGGAATTCGTTATGGGATTTCGACGGCGGACTTTAAATCGATTATCGTCAGAACCCTAATCTTTTTTTTTCATTCGACATCGGTTTCAGGTTATTAAACTTACCACAAATAAGGTTTTATGCTAAACATAAAACCTTATTTGTGTCGTTTGACGTTTGTCGCCTATAAGTTCAAAATTTGATTGCTCGACGTTAGAAAAAAAAAATACCAACGCAGCACAACGATTATATTATCATACTTTGAATATACATATAATGATATATTAATTTCTGATGATCATATTTGGAGCAAACTCATATTTTAAGTACGCATTTACTCAAATATTCATACAGGTACAATCTAATGGAGTTCCAACACAAAGAGGTAGCATGACACTTCTTACTATACACGTACATATATATATATATAACATGCGGCGTGATACGGCTTAATTAATCTGGACCGCAATGGCCACAATACCGCGGCATCAGAAACACGCGGTAATTCCAAAATGGAATGCACGCTTATTGGCGGATCGCGGTATAAATAGGTTCGCGGTTATTAGTTGACATTGACATGGCATACACATATACAATCTTCATAGATAAAAAATTGCCAGGTACAACAGGACATCTGTGGTGTCCTTCTAATTTTGAATGAGGTGTAAAAAGGTTCGATCATTTTTGGGCTGTCACAGAATGGAATGCGCGCTTATTGGCGGGTCGGTATGAATGGATTCGCAGTAATTAGTTGACGTGGCATATGCCTATAAACTTTCGATAGTAAATAAAGCAGCCAAGTAATAGTCAACAGCAAAACAAACTGAGCAAAATAGTGTTCCGAAATAATATAAACAGTTAAGTATGCCAAAAGTTACTGACTATTGTAGTTCTTCAGAAGCAAATTAACAAATAACGAGTCAGAAGGAAGTGATCACATTTATTTCATTCTTTGTCCTAATAACTTAATTTTCAATTGACACTTTGGTATAACTAGTTACATCTGGTACGTCTCACTAGAAGATGTTTTGAAACGTCGAACTCTATCACTTACTTTTGCTGTTGACTGTACAATTAGAAATCTCAGGGAGCCTTCCAATTTTAAATTAGTTAATACCCCATCCCATTGCGGTTCTCTTCGCTCTGTAGAACGTAATGCCTGCTTACTACAACGAGTGAAGATTTACCGGAAACATTTCGGTATTCCGTTCAGTATTTGTTGAAATGTCGTGACAAATACGCGGGTGTAGGTATCACCTAGCCTTCCTTGATAAATCGAAAGTTATTCTCTGCATATATTATTAATTATACATATAACATTATGTTATTCGATCACAACATTGGGCACACTATGTCGTCATTAGGTATCTGAAAGTCGTACCATTCAGATGGAACGATTTCTTGTTTATCTCTTTTGTTCTCGAAAAATTATTACAATGAAATTAATGTATTTTGGTTTAAAAACTTCAGTGTTAGAAACTACTAACGTTTCTAACATTGAAGTTTTTAAACCAAAATACATTAATTTCATTGTAATAATTTTGTAGTGCACTGAAACGTTAGCTTAGTGTTTTTTTGCTCTTTCACGCAAAAACTACTGAATGGACTTTGATGAAACTTCATAATAATATAGTTTACATATCAGAATAACTAATTTTTATTCGTAGTTCGTATTTTCTCTGTTTGGCAAAGAGAAATTATCTGTATGGATTGTACATTAACTGTATGGACTAATTAAAAGGTTATATTCTATTCTATGCAAGTTGTCGCAAGTGGTCCATTCTTTACGGGAGTAGAAACTCTGCAGAGTTCGTGATTAGATGGCGATGCAGATTTTTGTATGAAACTTGGGAAAACTGCCCGGGCTAAAAGCTTATTTGATTGGTGAAAATTTAGGATTGTATGTATTTGTGTATGCTGTATCATAAAAAAATAAAATAATCGTTAAATACAATTAGGATAGACCACCCACCACATAGCATTTAGGGTGATGTAAAATACATGTTGTCCGATTCTCCACCCTGGCCGATATCCATGCTTCGGATGACGAAAATCAGTCGAGCCGTTTCGGAAGAGTTAGATTACAAACATCGTGACACGAGAATTTTATATAATAGATATTTACAAAGCATTTCTAAGGTAAAGTTAGCAAAACTGAATTCATAATCTTTATGCCCAGAAAAAAAAAACAGTTGCTATTTTAAGAACACTTTTGTAGAAACTTTTGATTGGGTGTCTTTGTGTTTGCACTGACTGTCGCAGTCGCGAAAATTCTAACGTTTTAACTAGCTTACATTTTACGGGTTATGTTTTAATAAGATAAACATTTTTCGTTGCAAATTTTATGCCATTCCTAAAGTTTTGAACTCAAATATTATTTACAGTAAAACAAATTACTGTTTGAGGCAGCTCGCCCACGTCAGACTTTTTGTAGGACAGATAATCGGACCGATTTTTCCTCATATTATTTATATCCGACTTAATGACGTGTGCGATGAACTATTTCTTTCTATTTTTCAATCTTACAATATTTTTAAAACTGTCACCGATTATTATCAGACGTGGGTGAATAACGTAATAGGGACGCAAAATGGCGTTCAACTGAGTTACATCTTTTTCACTTTATAATTTTATTTAACTCGGCAAATTGTCGCTTCAAGCGCAAAGTCCAATTACAAGAAACTGAATAACGTAATTATATGAAGCACTTTCTAATACTAAAAATCATCATCATCATCTTCCTGACCTTATCCCACATAACGTGGGGTCGGCACAACATGTTTTCTGCTTCCATTTCCCTCTATCACCCGTTATCTCAACACTCACCTCTTTCTTACACATGTCATCTTTCACACAGTCCAGCCATCTTTTCTTCGGCCTACCTCTTCTCACAAATCCATCTACATTCATATCTATAGCTCTTCTCGTCACATGACTTTCATCTCTTTAATATGAATACTAAAATATATTATATTCATAGATATCTATGAATGCCTATATGCCTATCAGAGGTCTCGTCCCTTAACACAAGCTGAGAGCTTATCGCTAGATGGTGTTGTTTTGATTGTCCGGATATATTTTTGCCGCCGAGACCCCACAATCGTACAAGCTGTACTGGAATGTAAACACTACGGCATGCAGCTTTGAGCCCTGCCCAATCATGACTCAAGTGTTTGAGTACTGCGGGCTAGCTTGATACTGTAGCATTGTTGTTAGATTGTTACTATCGATATTGAACCCTATTTCTTGACGTCTAAACGGCTTGCAGCTTGCAGGCTTAGCACATAGATGGACAGATATTGTTCCGCATCTTTCAATATACACTGTGTAACACGGTCGACGGATCAACGAAAGATGGGAGATAGGTTACCTAGATACTTATTTGTACAAACACTTAGGGTTCCGTGTAAAGTTTATACACTTTATGCAGTAAAAAAAATGATGAAATATTAATAATAATATTATTTATTTAAAAAGTGATTCAGTCAGAGAGGTCACCCATCTAAGTACCGGCATCGCGCAACGTTGGTAACTTGTAAAAATCACGTTTGTTTTATGGGAGCCCCCTTAAATATGTATTTATTTTAAGTTTTTAGATTTGTTGTAATAGCGGCAACCCACATAAATCATCCCTCAAAATTTCATTTCTCTATCGCGGTTCTTGAAATACAGCCTGGTGAGACACAAATAGACAGACGAAGTCTCAGCAATAGAGTTTCGTTTTACCCTGGGGACGGAACCCTATAAAGAAGATATAAGAAATGTATTAGCAGGTAAATAGGCCATCATCAGAACCGCCACTGACCTTTCAAGAAATCTAATCACAATATACCAATCGCCTTTGTTTCCCCTCGCCTGCTTGTTTAGGATGAGGGTTGAGCCTCTTGTCCTCGGTAGGTAAACACTTCTGGTTATTTGAGCTATGTACAGTCAACAAAAAAAAGCCGTGTTGGCTAAGTTTGAGGACACTCGACTTTTATTTCAAAGGTCGTGGGTTCAAACCCGGCCACGCATCTCTGGATTTTTCTTCTTGAGAAATGTATGTGCGCTTTAAACACGCGCTTTAACGGTGAAGGCGAACATCGTGAGGAATCCGGCATCAATCAGAGAACTGAAAAAAGAATGTGACATTAACTGTGGTGAATTAAGGCCTAATCTCTCTCGCTAAGAGAAGTCCCTGTGTCCAAGCAGTGGGAACGTTAATAGGGTGATGATGATGATGACAGTCAACAGCAATCTTTAACTGCCAGATTTAACAAGTAGGTATACCAAAGTCATTCGAAATTGAATTTCGAATGATGTTTTAAGAGGTCAAAATAAAATGATCATAATAACACCGAGGGTCGAAAAAAATCGGATAAAGGAAACACCTTGTATATGATCTCTTATTTCTGACATATTATTTGTTCCTTTACTTCTAATGAACTACACAGTCAGTAACTTTTGAATAATTTTCCGTAAATGTTATTTAGGGACCCTATTTCATCAGTTTATTTTGCTGTTGACTGTACATGTTTCTCTACGAAACAATGTACAGAAAACATCCGGGCTAGTTTTATCAGATTTGGAAATCATATATGAAAATGTATTACGTAAATATGTTTTCTCTTGTATTCAATTTAGAGGGATTATATTTATATTTCCTAAAGATAATTTGTAACTTTAGTTCTCATAAGATTTTTTTCCATATCCATATTATCATTATATCAGCTGTAGGACGTCCACTGCTAAGCATAAGCCTCTCTCATAGACTTCCTAGCCCATTTATTGAGGATGTCTACAGTCTACTTTGTACCACGGGAAAATACGTGATGGGAGCAAACTTTCAAACGCGAATTATTTTATATTTTTTTATGAATATAACTGTTTTTAAACGGATCGTAAATATTTGACTTACTCAGTAGTGCGGTGGGCGAAGATCCTCGTTTGGTGTGTAGAAGCATAAAAAAATAATAATAATAAAAAGTAGGAGCACATAAAGATAAAACCGTCGTATCTCAGATCCGCGCACTGCCGACGACCTGTCTGTGTTGAGACTAAAATGTATTTAAACTAATCTATTCTATATAAATAAAAATGAATTGTTGTTCGTTAGTCTGATTAAAACTCGAGAACGGCTGAACGGATTTATCTTATCATAGTCTTGAAATGTTCGTGGAGGTCTAGGGCAGGTTTAAAAGGCGAGAAAAAATCGAATAATTGCCGGGATTTTTTTTTAAATAAAAACCCTTGCGAAGCCGGGGCGGGCCACTAGTTTAAAATAAAAAAAACTTGATTTCAAAGCCTTAGCTTCTTTAAAAGTAAAAAACCGCAATACTTTGTAATGTGCATATGATGCTCTTTCATTACCATAGCATGTCAAGTTTTAAATAATAAATCAGTTCAGTTCAGTTTCTTGTTAGTTCAACTCTGCGCTTGAAGCGACAATTTGCCAGTGTAGAGTTAAAATTAATAAAATTATAAAGTGAAAAAGATGTTACTCAGTTGAACCCCGTTTTGCGTCCAAATAATAAAAATTGCTATTATTAGGTCCTTACATATGAAATTGGCGTTTTGTATGGGAGGAACAAAAAGTCGAATATTTTTTAATATAATATATTTAATTAATCAAAGTATGAACCATTATTTTCTATGCACTTTTGCCATCTTATAGGTAGTTCATTGATCCCTTTACTAAAAAAACCAGTCGGACGGGAATCAATAAAATCTTTGAAGGCGATTTGGACTGCCCCATCGGAGTTGAATTTTTTCCCTTGCAAGAAGTTATCCAAATTTCGAAAAAAATGGTAATCTGTTGGAGCAAGGTCCGGGGAGTACGGAGGATGTCTTAGACTTTCCAATTGAAGCTCTTCTAATTTAGTAGCCGTCTGTTGCGCAGTGTGTGGTCTAGCGTTGTCGTGAAGCAGCAGTGGCGTGGAGCGATTGACCAGCCTAGGTTGTTTAGCCGCTAGCTTTTCCATCATGGTTTGCAATTGCTGACAATAGACATCAGCCGTAATAGTCTGGCCAGATTTGAGAAAACTGTAATGAACAATACCGGCACTAGTCCACCAAACGCTTACAAGTAACTTTTTTGGGGTTAATTTTCGCTTGGGGCAGGATTTGGCTGGCTGGCCAGGATCCAACCATTGCGCTGAGCGCTTCCGATTATCGTAAAGAACCCATTTTTCATCACAGGTAATGATTCGGTTTAAAATACCTTCATTATTGTGCCGGTTTAGTAATGTAACGCAGCAGTCGACGCGCGTTTGCCGGTTTGCTTCAGTCAATTCGTGAGGTACCCACCTTTCAAGCTTTTTAATCTTCCCAATTTGCTTCAAGTGAATTAAAACAGTTTTATCACTAACACCGCAGCCTGCAGCTAACTCGGACGTGGTTTGCGATGGATCCGCTTCCACAATAGCCTTCAACTCTTCATTATCAACTTGAGTCTCAGGCCGTCCACGGGGCTTGTTCTGCAAGTCGAAATTTCCAGAACGAAAACGTTGGAACCAAAAACGAACTGTGTTTTCTTTTGCAACACGACCGCCATACACATCATTCACCCTTCGAGTTGTTTCCGCAGCACTAGTGCCACGGCGGAACTCGTACTCGTAAATAATGCGATATTTTAAGTTTTCCATTTTGTAAAATGAGTGACGCAAACAGAAAAAAACAGAAGAAAAAAAACAAATGAATGACGATCATCGAAGCACAAATACATGAGTCTATAGCTGTACAAATTTGAATTTGGAATTCCTTACCAAAGAGGAGAAATTTGTGATTAAAGTGGCCAGTACGAAAAACGCCAATTTCATATGTAAGGACCTAATATTTTCAAACGAAATGACGAAAAACGAAACGAATGTAAACAAATTAATTTGGTATGTCAAATTAATTTGTGAAGTAAATGATACTTATCATTAAGTACGACAAATAACACAATTTAATATGAGGATAAAATATATATCTTTATTGCACGGTAACGGTAGAAAATAGAAAAACAATATTGGAAATAGTATAATTCACTTCGTTAATATCTACTTATCTATACTAATACTAGCTGACCCCAGCAAACGTAGTATTGCAAAATGAAAATAGATAGTAGCCGATTCAACACTACTGAATATGCTTAGAAAATTTCATTAGAATCCGTCAAGCCCTTTCGGAGGGGTACGGGAACGAACATTGTGACACGAGAATTTTGTATATAAGATTATACAGGTAAAGTTTGCAGTTTGTGACGTAGTGGGGGATCTCAGGAACTATCGATTAAGTAACCGATTATAATTAAATTTGGTACATAGATTTTCCAACGCCTGAGAAATTCAAACGAAACGGCTGCGTCTCAGTAGTAAATAGCACAAACCTTAGTAGTTTTTTTTTTGTAAGTATTAAATAAAAATGTTTTTTGTAAACGATAATTAAAATAAAAAATAAAAAAATAATTACATAGGTTGCTTTATATCGCGATAAAATATGTGATTTGCAGGATAATCCATTAAACGGGAGTAACACAGCACTTCATAAAAATAAAGTACACATAGTACATTTATATACCGCGTGTAAATATATCAAACCGCGTGTATGTTATATTATATCAAATCGCGGAAAAATCCATTTTAATGAGGACTACGCCGCGGGGGACCAAAAGTACTTTCTAAAGCTTTAATTAAAGAATTGGTTCGGTACACACCAATTCATTAAAATCTAAGTCTGGCTTAGGTTAAAATTCAATTCAATTCCTTATATTTGGACTCTGCGCTTTAAGCGTCAGTTTGCCAGTGTCAAGTTAAATAAAAAGTAATAAAGATGTTACTCAGTTGAACGCCATTTTTTCTAGGTTAAAATTAGCGTAGGTTCGCGATACAAAACCAGGCGGTCTAGCGTACATTTGACAGATAAAGACGAATCAGGCGTAAGTGGTAACTCGTGGTAGGGCTTGGTCGAACGAACGAACGATCGGGTAATCGATCGTTAGGTTAGTAATCGATAATCGATTTATGCATTAAAATAAATTACAGATGGCGGATAGGGGGCCACCCTACATATTCTATTTAAGACTGAATTAATTAAGATTACGATCGAGCCAATTTAGCATCTCGCTACCATAAAACTTACTTTCCCTCTCAGTTCCATTGAACTCTCGACGTCTTCGTATATCGTTTCAACTCAGCAGAAAAAGGAATTTGAAATTCAAAATGTATCCGATTAGCATATAACAAGACTGAAGTTTTATGAGAACTTTCAGATGTGCTTTCATTTTGCTGTTTCAATTGGATTCTGTGGGAATTGACAAGTGCAAGTATTTTTATAAGTTTCTCTTGGAGTTAGAATTGAAGAAGGTTTTAGATAATTTTGTAAATACTTACTATACGTAGTCATAAGACGCGTAGTAAGTACTTATAAGTACTGCAGCTTATAGCGGCGACCAACCCTGACCAAGCGTCGAGGTTGGTCGCCGCTAAATTCAGAACACCGCGTCCGCTCTTGTAGCCGGATGACCGCAAAAGTTATTAAATAAGATTCGTATTAAGTTGCTGCGTTTGCTTTGGACGTTTGACCTGACTTTGTGTGTAAGGCGACAATGAATATCGGAACAAGCGATACCGTCGCGCATCAATTCGACTTCATAAATACTCGCTTGGTTTGAATACTAGATTATCTAGGTCTGTGGGTAGCACAGAGCAGGCATGAATTCTGGAAGGAATCTGGGGGCACGGCAGTGCCCCCACCAAGTCGAGCAAAAAAGCGTCACGGCCGTACCATCCTTTTCTCGAAGCAATTCAGGCCATGTTCGACCCCCTGTAACTTCGTTGTGGATAAAACTAGAAGACTGAAATTTTCAGTAACCATGCAGGTTTGTAAAGACACGGTATATTTCAAATTTCACTCAATTTGAACCAGTATTTTAAGAATTATAACGGGTCAAATTTCGTAATTTTGTCACTCACTCACTGACTGACTGACTGACTGACTGACTCACCGATCATCAAAATTCTAAGGCACTTCTAGCAGACCTAGAAGCTTCAAATTTGGAATATAAGTAGTGTTTGGTGTGTGAATTAAGGAAAAACTAAAAAATCTAGAAAAAACCGGTATAGAGGGCGCTGTCGTACCTTTTCTCGAAGCAATTCAGGGCATTTTCGACCCCCTGTAACTTCGTTGTGGATAAAACTAGAATACTGAAATTTTCAGTAACCATGCAGGCATTGTAAAGACACGGTATATTTCAAATTTCATTCACTTTTAACCAGTATTTTAAGAATTATAACGGGTCAAATTTCTTAATTTTGTCACTCATGGACTCACCGATCATCAAAATTCTAAGGCACTTCTAGCAGACCTAGAAGCTTCAAATTTGGAATATAAGTAGTGTTTGGTGTATGAATCAAGAAAAAACTAAAAAATCTAGAAAAGACCGGTATAGAGGGCGCTGTCGCAACGCCACGTATATACGAAATATGTACTAAAGTAATAACAATGCGAAATATAAATAAATCCAATCTGGACCGGCAAAAGAAAAATTATATGGACTTAATACAATAAGTAGAAGGTACCAAAAAGGAAAAAAGTAGAACTGTCTACAAAATACAAAAAGAAATGAGATCCCATCTAAAACAATACTTGTCAAAAAAAACAAGTCGCGCAACTCAGTTGTTCTGCGGTAAAAAGTTGTGAGATCCATGTAATACCAAGTCGGTTATTAATTTATTCAGTCTCTACTTAGGCGAATGTTTTATATAAATATATTAAGACTTGGCCATCGCCTGAAAACACGTGTAAATTCAATTATTTAGTGCGATGGCCAAGTCTATATATTTTTTTAAAACATTCGCTTAGTAGAGACTGAATAAATTAATAACCGACTTGGTATTACATGGATCTCACAACTTTTTACCGCAGAACAACTGAGTTGCGCGACTTGGTTTTTTTGACAAGTATTGTTTTTGATGGGATAGATATGTCCTGCATTGGGTCCAAAGAGGTTGAAAGCTTGACAGTTAGAGAAGTTTAAAGACTAGATTTTTTACAAAGTCCCGCCCGAACTACGGTAAATCCTAAGATTAACATTAGAAGTAAGATATATATAGAAATATATAAAATGTTTTTTGGAGCTTTTACTATTAGTATTTTGTAAATGCTAGGTTTTGCCACTAACATCAGGTAAAAGTTGATAACGAACACTAAACTCTGTATATTCTTTTTATTATTATCTTATCTAATCATTATCCCAGAATGTACAAAATCCAAAATAATTAAAAATATTTTAAAGTTAGAAAGTTAAAGACACGAAATAATTACTTACTAATACTTCTCTCAAAGATGAAAAGGTTAATTTTCTCCGCTACAAAGAAAGTTGTCCGTGCCGCGGACAAAAGCCCCTTGTTGCAAGTAAGACTCATTACGAGACAAATGCAGATACACTAGGCTAAGGAATGGTGGAGTCGGCTTGAAGCGAAAAGGATTTAGGTAGAATTTGTTTGAATGCTCGCGCCAGACCTGCAGACAAGCTAGCGTTGGCCTGGCCTCTGTTGTTTCGCCGCCTTTTATTTAGTGGCTTGAATAAAATCTAAATTTAAAATTTAAGAAAAACCCCCGATTCCAATGCCATACTTTCCTTAAACGTAAAACAACATAATATTATGTAATGTGGACGCGATGCGATTTCATTTGGTACCCCACACTAGTATATTTGCAGATTGTCGGTTTTCCTTACCCACTCTCACCCCCATAACTTTTAAACGGCACAACCGATTTTCATGAAGCATGTCTAAGAACACTCGCGCCAGACTCACCTATCATACAAAAAAAAACTAAATTGAAATCGCTCCATCCGTTCGGGAGCTATGGTGACACAGACAGACAGACAGACAGACAGACACGTCAAACTTATAACATCCCTCTTTTTTGGTCGGGGGTTAAAAATAGACATACGCTCTATTCTTGCCAGCGCTAGTTTTGAAAACTGTAAACACTAATACAAAAAAAATAAAAATGACTAAAGGTTTGGGAGCTCTTCTGGTAATTTATTATAATAACCAGTATTAGAAGAGTCCCCTCCTTTCTCTAACGCCGTTATAATAGTGTGGCCGTTTTGACGCCCTCTGTGGCTCAGTGTACGAAGGACGTCAGTGTAGGACGTCCACCAACTAGATGGACGGACGATCTGGTGAAGGCTGCGGGCTCACGGAGGATGCAGGCCGCTGCCAGCCGAAACTACTGGAAATCTTTGAGGGAGGCCTATGTCCAGCAGTGGACGTCTTACGGCTGAGATGTTGATGATGATGTGGCTCAGTGGGCGAAGGTCCGCCTGTGGCGCACGAGGTTGCGGGTTGGATCCCCGCCGGGGACTAGATTTTGTACGATCTACAATTTCTGGTTTCGAAAACAAAAAAAAATTATCTTTGTGGTTTATCAGTCACCTAACACCCATTGTACAAGCTCTGCTTAGTTTGGGGTTAGGTGATGCTGTATGATTAGCCCGGTTTTTTTTTTTTTTACTAGGATGGGAACATTAAAAGTTTGTATGTTATAGATACAAATGTTAACTCAGTTGAACGCCATTTTTCTACAAAAATGCCGTTGGCATGACGTTGAAATTTAAAGTGCAAGTGTTGACGCTGCGTTACTACAGCGCGTGCTTTTGTAGGTACATGCTGGTAACACTTTCCCGTGCCTTCATAACACAGCGACAGCCTAACAAATAGTCAACCGTGTACTCGCCTAACGACAAACAAACGCGTCACTATAAAGCCAGCTACCAACTTGTACACGTAATCTGAGATAAACAAACTATTTGCAATCACATTCAACCTTCCCGTTGACATTCACACTGTTTGCTGAAACCCACCGCGCAGCCCACACCGGAATTCATTTAGGTACCGCCTACACAGCCGCCTTTTATGTTAGAAAGTTGAGATTTATTTACAACAACCTTACATTTTATTCTTAGCCTGATTCTTAAGAAATTTCCTATGGTGGAATAAAAATAATCTCGTTATTTATCCGTAGGTGTTATAAAAAAACATTTAAAAAAAAACCAACGTTATTCGTAATACTTATACAAATAAAAATAAAAGAAAATATGTATAACTTGAGGAAAAACATTCAAGTTAACAGAAAGTAGAACAAATGATGGCAAGAAAAACAATAATCTTAGAAGGCGCTAAATTCTTCAATAAGTTACCAAATGAAGGTAAACAGCAAAAAACAACACCCGACAGAACCTTTTTTAATGTAAAAATTTAGAAATTTCAGTATCGCTCTTTTAAAGTTTAATATTAAAATTTGATGATTAGATTATGTAGTATGTATTATGCTAAGATTAAATATAATTGTATGTCCAGAGGCAGAACTGTTTAGAATAATTAAACATTTGGTAATATCATTGTTTGTAGTTTTTATGAGAAAATAAATATCTTGGAGCCTATTCCAGAGTTCCTGTTATAAGTTTGTTCAAGATTAAAATCATAAAAATAAACTATACCATTTTAAAGAGCTGAGTAGATTAGTTCAATATTGACAATCGGGTTCGCCTTTTTTTTAATTCCATTTGACAGATAGCGAATTGCCAATGAGATAGAAAATTTGACTTGTTTACTCCTTCGCAGGTGATATTTGAACTTAAAGAAACCATTTAGAATGTAGGTACAAAAAATGTTCTGCACGCAAACTCTTGGTAACTCATCTCCGCTTTTTATACGGATTCAGTATACGGTTTTTCTTACAAGGAATAACGTCAAACTTAATTAGGTTACGTTTCGGATTACAGACTCAATTTTGATCTTAGAACGTGAGCGAACATAAATCAAACTTCCATGAAACGTAAAGCGAAATCTTTTTTCTGGATTGCTTTAATTTCCTTCATTGTTTTGGAAATTGGTTGGATCGTGATCCTCTCAGTCTTCGTATGATGAATTCGAACTAGCCTTCTCTAAGATGAGAACAATCAAGTCTTCAATTGATTGGATGATGAGATTGGGAAACAAATTATACCTATAAGTTAACTAAGAGGTGTGGGATGTTTTTTTTTTTGTTTTGGATAAATGACAGCAGTTTTATTTCGTGTAAACTAGTTCGAATGTTGCCATATCTTCCCGTGGGAACATAGATATGCAGAACTATACAGAAAATAAACAGCAGCGTAATTAGTAGAACACATTTCTACACCACAGAAATACCAACAACCCGCCTATCGTGGGAAAAATCCATCCTGTAATAAATTATAAGGAATAAAATATTTATTATAGGTAATAATAGCTGACACAGCAATCGTAGTAACGCGCAAGGCACAGTCAGTTGCCATGGATATCTATAAATAAACAATAGATTCGAAGAAAATGCTTGATTTTTTCCCGACTACTTCAACAATCATCATCATAATTCAACGAATTTTCACACATGCCAAAAAAAATATGCATAAAAACCTTCTTCTTGAATCAGTCTCCCTATTGATGAAAACTGGGTAAAAATCTGTTCAGTAGTTTTTGACTTCATTGCGAACATATGTACAGATAGGGGCGGCAAGGTACTTCATATTTATAAAGGTTTCATAACGGTTACGGAATGCAATGTACTTTCTGTCATAATCTGTAAAAATCGCATAACGGTTGATGAAATTCAGCGTGGTGACAGAATCAATCTATCAATAAACACTTTGTTGTAAACAACATAAAGGAAAAGAAAATACAAAATAAATTTAAAGTACAATGGGTGCGCTTTATAGCGATTTCTTCCAGACTACCAATAGAGACGAGAGAGAGACTGATAGAGACAGATTGTTTGGGGGGTTGACGACCGCGATATTTGAGTTTTGTTGTGTTTTTTTTTCATATGAAGTCGTTCCTGTCCATCCTGTGGTTATGGTTAATTTCCATTGGCATCAGTAATAGAAGCTTAGAGTAGGTATATATCTATGGAATAGAAGCCACACCCTATATTTAACCAAAGCAACAAGAAGAAGGAGACCAAAACAAATGTCATGTCAAGACAAGCGTCAATAGTCGATCGGGCTTTGGACCCCGATCGGATACGCTTCAATTTCTTCAAGTCTTAGTGTAATTCTATATTTTGTACATCCAAATTGACAAATCATAGATTTGAAGACCTATTTAACTGGGTTTCCAATTACTTCTATAAACGGTGCTTTTACCATTTTTAACCCCCGACATAAAAAGAGGGGTGTACTAAGGTTGACGTGTCTGTCTGTCTGTAGCATTGAACAGCTCCCGAACGGATGAAGCGATTTCAATTTAGTTTGTGTATGAAAGGTGAGTTTTGCGCTAGTGTTCTTAGACATCATTCTATCGAGATAAATAGAAAATCGGTTGACCCTTTCAAAAGTTATGAGATTAAAAGTTGGTAAGGAAAACCGAAAATCTGCAAATATACTCGAGAAAGGTCTCAAATTAAAGCGCATCACGTGCACATTACAGAATAGTATGACTTTTAACTTTTAATGGCACTAAAGTTTAAGAATCCGGGGATTATTAAATTTAAAAAAGGTGTGTGTGCGATTCACACACGATAGAAGTGAAACTTCAGTGAATCGACAAAATAATGAGATGAATAAAAAAAACAAAAAAAAAACTGTGCAAAAAGATTTTGTTCGGGCGGTCACCCATCCAAGTACTGGCATGGCGTCGCGCATTTCCGTTGCATCCGGTTTGAAATCACAACGATTCTAAAGAAGTTTCACTTCATAATTGATTATTACGTTTCGGATACGAAACTCTAATAGTAAGTAAAAGTAAAGAAACCCTCTCTCCGCAGTCTCCATGAAACTCTTGTCCCGTCAGGTCACCTGCTAGTAAGCACCTTATCTCGGAAAACAGCGCTTCTTCATTAGGCGGCTCCGGACTTAATGAGTCTCAATTTACATACACTTATATAAACAAAGGGGAATTTATATTCCCAGTCTTTTGATGCTGTGAAGGAATTATGGGTTTTTCTGATCCGTTGAGACTGTGACCTTTGTATGTTGAAGAAAAGCTTCGTTGTAAGCTCTAAACTTCATCACCTTATTAACGAAAAGCTAGCTTATTAGCCCACCTTTTGTACAACTCTGTATTATCTTGTGCAATAAAGTATTCTTAATAATAATAATAAATAATAATAACGTTCCCACTGCTGGGACACAGAGACTTCTCTCTTGGCGAGAGAGATAAGACCTTAATTCACCACGCTGGCTGGTTTCCTCACGATGTTTGCCTACACCACCCACTGCCGTCAAAGCTCATATACATTTCAAGAAGAATAATCTAGAGGTGCATGGCGGGTTTTGAACTCACGTTTTTCGGAATTAAAGTCGCGTGTTCTTCCACTTTGTTAAACACGGCTTTTTTTAAGTTTACATTGTATTCTAAAATATTCTACCTTAAAATTTAAGGTACTTTGCCTCCTTGATGCATGGCCGTGAGACAACCTTATACAGGTCGAAATGGTAACAATCTAGCAACAATGCTACAGTATCGAGCCAGCCCGCAGTAACTGTACTCAAGCACTCGAGCCATGATTGGGCAGGCTCACAAAGCTGAATACCGTAGTGTGTACATTCCAGTACAGCTTGTGCGATTGTCTCCGCTCGGCCGGCTAACACAAATTCAACCTTAAGTTGTTTTACTGTGACTAATATTTGCGTTTATAACATTGGGAATGAAGAGAATTTGCATTTCACAATGTTTGTAAATATGTATACTATGCTGTTTTCTATCTGGGCAATAAAGCTATGGGTCGTGTAATCTAAACTTACCTAAGGTCTCATCTATTTTCTGTAATAAAAACTCATCATCACCAGCCCTTGTCCCACACTATTTGGGGTCGGAACAACATGTGTTTTTCTTCCATTTCCCTCTATCACCCTAATAAATCTAATCTGTAATAAAAACTAACTTTTAAAGTTTAAATTTAGACACACATTCCGTTTGCCAACCGAAGCAGAAATATTTCATCCGATTAAATATATTTAAGAGTTCAATATTTTAAGATACCCCAACTTAAATAACAATTTAATAATAAAACTATCGAATTTGGGTTCGGGTAATTAATCTCGATGAATATTTTGTCCTAAGACACCTTTACAGTTAAAGTATTTTATCTTTTCAGTATTTGACAAAAAATTAGTTTTTAATAAAGCTGTGTTGTTCTATTCGCATCTCAACACAGTATAAAAAATTTAACTAACTGCCGAGACAATGTTATTTAATGATAATTAAAAAAAATGTTTAGTTGACTTGTCCTGTATGCCCTGTGCTTATAAGGAAATAAACGTTTTTACTTTGACTTTGCCTTTAGAATTGTTTAAGAGTTTGTTTGCGAGAACTTACCACTAATCGAGACTTCAATCATGTTTCGATTAAAAAATATCAAACCATATAAATTGTATTCTATACAAAACAAGACATTTAACACAATTAGCTCTACCCCGGGCAGTTTTTCCAAGCTGCATACATAAATCTACATACATCTGCATACAACTCAGACTCGGGGTTAATCACGCTCAACGCTCTCTGCAAAGTTTCTACTCACGTATAAATAGTGCTTCGAGGCGCAGGAAATTAACGTGTGGCGCGAGAACTTGCATAGGGAATAGAATAGAATTATTATTTATTAAATAGGTGAAGAGTTTCCCGTTTAAAATAACACAAAAATAAATTATTGTAAACGCGGGACGATCGAACACAGGAAAGCTCTGACAGGATACAAGATACAAAATCATTTATTTCCATTCTTTGATTTTTTAACTTTCAGAAACGTCAAAAAAGAATTACAAATGACATAAACAAATTGAACATAGGTACTTTAAGAAAAATCGGAAATGTATCGTATCTGGTCGCTTCGCTTTTTAACACTAGAGCAAACAATTAAAAACTCTAGCTCATTTTTGTTTTGAAACTTTACAATTATTATTTGTTAGTCTTGTTGTTGCAGCCGACTCCGTCCCAAGTAGTAGTGTTCTCTTACATAGTACCAATAAAATAAATAAAATATTGCCAAACAAATATAAATATAAATATTGCCAAACAATCCACACAACAGCATCTAGCCCCGTGGTAAGCTATAAGCTTGTGTTACGGGTACTAGACATCTGATATACTTAATATAATACACATACATAGATAGATATTTTTTATTATACATACTAAACACCCAGACCAAGGAGAAAATGCTTGCAGAACATACAAACACTTGACCTCTCGGCTTAATACTTGGGCTTAAATGCAAAATACCTGTGTTGCCTAGCAGTGGGCTAAAATTATAATAAAATATAGTGATAACATCTATACTAATATTATAAAGAGGAAAGGTTTGATTTTTTGTTTGTTTGTTTGTTTGTCTCGAATAGGCTCTGAAACTACTGCACCGATTTAAAAAATTCTTTCACCATTCGAAAGCTACACTATCCCTGAGTGACATAGGCTGTATTTAGTTTTCAAAAATAATATGATTTCTTACCAAACTGCGATAATGTAACCCATCGTGAAAAAAAAGAACCTAAAATCTTTCTTTAATCGCGAATGCTGCGAAAACTATTGAATATATAACAAAGTGATGTATTACAACTTTGTAGAACTTTATCATTATCTACAAAAAACGTCGTTACATCATATCTCTAACTATTATAGTTTTGTGACAATAAGCGATTTTTTTTTTAAAATAAACCTAAATCTTTCTTTAATCGCGAATGCTGCGAAAACTATTGAATATATAACAAAGTGATGTATTACAACTTTATAGAACTTATCAATCTACAAAAAACGTCGTTACATCATATCTCTAACTATTATAGTTTTGTGACAATAAGCTATTTTTTATATTAAAAATTATAATACCACTGTTTGTATCTTGGTATTAATCCTTAACAAAATAATTTATTATGTAAGATTGCTTTAAAACCTTCATATAACTTTTTGAATTATTAGATTCTGACATTCCATACAAAAGATATCAAAATTTAATTTTTTTTAAATAACCGCGGCGGCGGTCGGTCGGCTCCCTACTGAATGGTCGTGTGCGGAAATAAAAAAATTGTCGCTTGATAATATTTTGTCGCTTAGTTAGTAGTTAATAATTCGTTAACAGGTAACTAATCCCATTCAAAAAGTTATTTTCAGAACTAAACCCTAGCATATAGATATTGTACATTATCGTCGGATGCAGGTTCAAATTCAAATTCAAAATCGTTTATTGCATTCATGTGTACAATTTAGGTCTTAAAATTAATTAGCGCTTACAACATGAACGTTCAATTGGGTTAACCACCAAAACACGTACAATAAGTGGAGTATACAGTTTTTTTTAGTTTTTTTCTGCTCTTTCGAATAGCATAATAATTGAATACTAGCTTTAAAAAAATACAGTTACGCTACACATTTTAACTGTGAATTTGCAGACTTCCGTCGAAATTATGTTGTAACTGAGTAGGTATGTGATCCATTTACATAAGTCGAATTGTTGTATTCCTATCCTTTGACCAAAGAAGGTTAAGTTGGTGTATGTATCTTGGCAAGCCAGCATTGCTCTTACACTAATTCTTAGCTTGAACGAAAAATTATAACCACACATACACCAATATAAAACCACCTTTCTTCAAAAAACTAACGTTACACCAATTGACCCGAACCAAGTTTATGTTTGTTGTCGGTTACACCAATTTGAGCATTGCAATCAATAGTATGTTTTCTCTTACCTTAATCTTCTTAAAAATAATAAATCTAAATTTAAAATATAAGAAAAACCCCCGATTCGAATCCTTCAATTTCCTTTGATATCCCACTCGAGATTTTTGCAGATTTTCGGTTTTCCTTCCCCACTCTAACCCCCACAATTTTTAAACGGCACAACCGATTTTCATGAAACATGTCTAAGAGCACTCGCGCCAAACTAACCTTTTAAACAAAAAAAACTAAGTTGAAATCGCTTCATCCGTTCGGGAGCTATGATGTCCCAGACAGATACACATCAAACATATGACACCCCTCTTTTTTTGTCGGGGGTTAAAAATGAATCGCAAAATGTGTTGCTAAGCGCATAACTCAACAACGCCTATACCAATTTAGCCAATTTATTTTTTTAAATGTTTGTTGGAGTTTAAGATGGTTTTTAAGGAGAGAAAAATTCGAATAATTTTGAAACAATTTTGAATAATTACCCGTGCAAAGCCGGGGCGTGCCGCTAGTTATTAATAAAAGGTTATTTTTATGTGAACCACTCGTTCTAATTAAACAAAATATGTGGGTGACCATAAAGTTTTTCAAATAGTAAGGGGAATAGAATATACCCTGATTTGTTTTTGTAATTTGGTCTTAAAGTACATTGTTCTCAATTTTCTTATGGTACTTTTATTAAATAAATAAATAAAAAAAATAAATAAAAAAATAAAGTTATAATTTTTTTTATCGGAAGTATCTACCGGGCACTCTTATGAAAAGTATCCTCAAAATATCAGCTTCTGTAAACCAAGTCGGCGATACAAAAAAATACTTAAGAAGTTGAATATCTCCAAGACTCTGTACTCCTCCGAAACCTCCGTCTGAGAATCGGCTACTATCTATTTTTCATTTTGCAAAACAACGTTTGCTGGGGTTAGCTAGTATTATATATTATTAAGTAGGTGCTTAATATTTCACTTTTGTTCTAAGCACCGTTACGAGTTGTACCACTAAATTCTACTCGCATTCTGCGGTTAAGCTTAAACTTGAAGACAAGGAACTTCAAATTTTGTAACCAAAGAGGTCCCTTGGTCCTCGGAGTTAATAAATTAAGTTATTGGTTTAGTTAACTTGGTTTCCATTCAGGGATAAGTACATGCGTGCTCATAGAGGTAGTAATGGTTGCGTTTTTAAGGACGTTATTTTATTTAATTCATAGGTTTATATTTTTATTATTAAAGGCGCAAGAGAATAAGGAATATGTATGTGCGCTTTAAAACACGTGCTTTAACGGTGTAGGCAAACATCGTGAGGAAACCGGCATGTTCTAAGCGCTTTAAAAAAAGAGTTTGAAGGACATGTGACATTCACCAACTCGTACTTGGCCAGCGTGGTGAATTAAGGCCTAATCTCTCTCGTCAAGAGAGAAGTCCCTGTGTCCCAGCAGTGGGAACGTAAATAGGGGTGTTTCTGATATCAGTATATCTGATATCAGTCTAGCACCCGTAACACAAGCTTAGAGCTTACCACTGAGGTAGATGTTGTTGTGTAGATTGTCCGGAAATATTTATTTATGAATTAATTTTATAACATGTTTGGCTTCGTGGTGAATATTATTCTCTGTTCACATATGAGTCATCATAATCTAACCTCGCATCTTGATTGAGTTTGTAGTTTTGAAGTGTAGACATCTTGGCGTTAGCTCCGATGTCTAATGTTCTAACTTATGTCCCCAAGAGGATCCAAGCTCGGCTGAAAACGGGCCGTTTGGGGATCGTTACAAATTCATGCGAAACTGGCAAGATTTTTCAAACAACTTCATTTTACGAAGTTTTAAAGAAATTTTAGTTGAAATTTAAAATGTGTTATTTTTTCTGTTGAAAAAGGAATTATTGCTTTTCAGCTGAATAATAGAAGTAAGCATCAAATTTTAATATTCATTTTCGCAATATCTATATTAAATAGCTTGAATTGAGCTGTTTGAGGTTGGCAGGTAGAAAATGCCTTGGCATTAAGCCCACCTTTTGTACAACTCTGTATTTTTCTTGTGCACTAAAGAACTCTTAATAATAATAATAATTGAAATAGGAAAAATATATTGTGTTCTTATTATGGTATTCGTGTCAGGAAAGATCGAAGAGGTTTTTTACCTTCGGTTCATTTTAAGCACTTAATAATTAACATAATAGAAAGCAAAATTAATTACTAAGCAGGTCAGATAATATTGCGAGAAGCACAAAATGAAATACCGATAATTTTGTTATAAACTAAATTGCAAAGTTGTAAGTCTAACGAAAACTTAAGGAAAATCTGTGTCAAAATATTTGACTAAAAAAATACAGTAATACGAATCCCCAAAGTTATATACAAGAAAGTTTTCTAAGGCTTTGATTTGTATAAATTGGGTAAAGCAAAGTCCTTGAATTCCAAACCTAAAATTATCTTTTCCAGTAAGTATCTGAAATCAAAAGCAGAGGTTTTGCATAATTCATAAGCCTTTGGAAAACCCCGAACTTTGCCACTTGAAGGCGAAAATTCCTTGCGTATTTTATTATAAATTGCCCGAAAAGGGAATGAGGCTGTGTATGTGTATCGGGTCTGAAGTTGGAATTTGTGACAAAAAAATTTCGTTAAAGTTGCCCTGATCAATCGACCTCTATATATATATATATATCGCCGCGGGATGCTGAGACTTTGTCGTCTGTCTGTCTGTCACCAGGCTGTATCTAAAGCACCGTGATAGATAGAGACTAGAAATTTTGAGGAATGATGTAATTCTGTTGCCGAAATCACAACATAATACTAAAAACACATAATAATTTAAATATAAGAGGGTGCTCATACAACAAATTTGCGAGGCCAATACTTGGATGAGTGACTGCTTTGTCTGCAATATATTTTTGTTTTGTTGTGTTTTACGATTTTAATCGACTTTGATTAGATTATTCGTGACATTTCTATAATATGTATTTGTAATGACATTTGTAGGCCTTATTACTTATTAAAGATGTAACAGACAAGATCTCAAAAATCTTGAGTAAGATGTCTATGAGAACCGTATTTACACCGCTCAAGAAAATCGCAAACTACTTACGAACGCCGAAAGATAACTTTCCATTAGGAACACCAGGTGTTTATAAAGTGGATTGTAGCTGCGGGAGCTCATAATATGAGCTACATATTATGTAGGGCACACCAAGAGAACTATCACGTGTCGTGTAGGTGAACATATGAAGGCAGTGAAGAACGCAGATGTCCATAAGTCTGCAATTGCACAACATTTACTGGAGTCTGGTTCCAATCACTGGATTGAGTTGCCTAACCCAGGGGTAATTTCAACAGAGCGGCATATACCAACACCGAACCAATCTAGAGAAGATTGGTTCGGGAGGCTATTGAAATTACTAAATATAGGAACTTCAATCGTGAAGAAAGCTTTCAATTGTCAGGAGCATGGAATCCTGTAGTGCGGTTATGCAAAACTCAAACATATGTAACACCGGTTATTCGCCAAGACACGGTCAGTGTAGTGTGTCGTGATCGAGTCGCGTTCGAGAATGAAACAAGTTGTAGTAGCACTAGTGAGTGTCAACCTCGCAATAAAAGACTCAGAAAGAGGGTAGACCGGTTCGTTTGTGAATAACCGTCTGCCCAAAAAAAGACAATAACAATTCAGTTGTTTCCGTGATCATGGCGCTTGCAACAGCGTCGAAATATCGGAATACTCGGGAACCGTCCAATCATGGTATGTTACCTGTTTTAAATCATAATATTCTTATAATTTATTCACAATATTGTATTAAAAAGACTTTTTATTTTAAGTTCATTATTTTCGTTATAATGTAAGCTCAATTAATTACTGACTTCTGACTATTATTAAAAATGTTATATGATTTTATAACAATATTGAGGACTATTAGAAATAATTTAGTTATAAGAATTGTCATTAATGTATTTTATTATATTCAGATACAATGTAAAAATTGTGAATTGAATAAATTTTATGAATTATAAATAAGAATTACGAGTACCTATATATATTAGACGATTTTGTTTTTTGAAGAGTAATCTATACCATAGAATAATTTTATCTATATATATAAAAATGAATCCCTCTATTTCCCTTGGTCACGGCATCACGCCTGAACGGCTGGACCGATTTCGCTAATTCTTTTTTTGTTTTGTTCGTTATTATCAGGAGAAGGTTCTTATGAATGAAAAAATTAAGGAATTTGCGCGAAAAATTAAAAAATTTAAATTTCATAACCTCCATATAAAAATCTAGCGAATGTAACCTTTTTAAATGTAACCTTAAGACATTTGACATAGAATTGACTGAATGCGTGCTGCAAATATAGTCAAAGAGGATGAAAAACAAAAAAATGACGTTTAAAACGGACTCTTCTGTCAATCTTATTTTATTGATAAACAATACAAAAATCTGCTCATTTATGGCGTCTAAGGCGGAACAAAGTTCGCCGGGTCAGCTAGTCTATATATATAAAAATGAATCCCTATTTCCCTTGGTCACGGCATCACGCTTAAACGGCTGGACCGATTTCGCTAATTCTTTTTTGTTCTGTTCGTTATTATCAGGAGAAGGTTCTTATGAAAGACAAAATTAAGGAAATCTAAAATTACTTAACCACCATAAAAAAATATTAAACTTTTTTAATGTAACCTTAAGACATTTGACATAGAATTGACTGAATGCGTGCTGTAAACATAGTCAAAGAGGATATAAAAAAAATGACTATTAAAACGGATTCTTTTGTCAATCTTATTTTATTGATAAACAATACTCATTGATTTATTTATGGCGTCTAAGGCGGAACAAAGTTCGCCGGGTCAGCTAGTAAATTATAAGATAGATAATCTATATCATAAAGAGGTAAAAGTTTGTGAGTTTGTTTGACGTTGTAGAGGGTAATCTCTGAATGTACAGAACCGATTTGTATGAAATTTTGTACCTACACAGATTCTCTGAAGCTTCAGAAGTGACATAGGCGAAAATATGTGCAGCCGCAGTGATATCCATCAAACGCGGTCACGCCTCGGGATACTGTGAGTTAGAATATGAATATCTTCCACAGTGCATTGGAGGAAGGTATTTTAGTGCATTATTTTATTTTTCTGACTTCTTTAAAATAGCGACATCTATCGGATTGTTCTTATACTGCGTTCATTGTGGAGGCCACTATCATCATCAGAAAATTTCTACCGGATGAAGAGATAGGTGTCTAAGTAGCAAGGGAGTGACTACATTTTTTTTACACAGAGGGCGCCAGTAACTTGAATTCGAACAATGGACTACCAATAATAACTTTTCTTTGATTTTTAATTACGCGGGCTGGCAGTTTGTTAACAATAAAACATTAATACAATTATTATTACACATGATGATATTTTAATGTATAAGATTTATATTTGTATGTATGCTATTCTGTAAGGTATACCTTACAGACATCTCAGGCCCATATCAACATATAATGTTTATCGTTATTCTATTGAACTTATCTAGCCAAGGATATTAATGAAGTTAATGTCGTCTAGAATTTCGTTTGCGATATCCTGAACCAGTGGGCTTATCGTATCCGTGATCTCCTCCTGTAAATTAAACAAATAATTAAATATCTATTGCTTGACAACCCACACAATTACATCAAGCCATAAGCTTGTGTTACGTGGCGTACAAAACAATGGTTTTAAATGATAAGATAAATATAAATATTTTTTATTGCAAATATAATTAAAAACACAAACCAATACATGAGCACTTAAGACTATGTGACTAATGACGGTCTTATCGCTATAGAGCGATCTCTACCAGACAACCTTTATTAATTTTTATTAATTAAGGTTGTTTGGTAAGTTTGAAAACTTGAAGAGTTCAAAGCACATGTGACATTCCAACCCGCACATGGTCAGCGTGGTGAATTAAGGCTAATTAAGACGAGAGATTTGTTCTCCAAACAGTGGGAATGTAAATAGGCGGTTCTTATGATGAATGTTATTTGTAAAAGTTTTTATATATTTATTTCACAGCACCGACCAGTTATTTTCTGTGCATTTTCCTCTCCATCCTTAGGATGTCTGGAAGAAATTGCTTTAAGTAATACGGCTGCCCATTACGCATTTTATATTTTGTTAAAAATCCCTTTTGTATTTTTTTACATCTTGGTGTGTAATAAAGAGTTAGATTATTATTATCAAAGTACTTACTGAAAAGCTGTCCAAGAATTGCAGCACGAAATTCTTCAAGAATAAATTTACAAAGCTTTCCACAGCAGGATTGTTGAATATTCCTTTTATTTCAGGCTGTAAGAAAAAAAAATTTGCTACAGTAACCATTACAAAATTATACCCCGGTCATAATATCTATATGTATAAGATCCGATTAAACTTTTGTCAGATAATCTCTATCAATAATGCACAGTACCTGATTAGTGATTACGTACCCTCTAGTGTGTTTAGTGTTGTTCCTATGTTTATTTATTTTTTTAATCTTTACTATGTTTGTGTGTGTGTGCTTGATTTTGTATTTTATTTTTCTGTAATGTGCTGTTATGTCCAAAATAAATGTTTTCTATTTCTATCTTATATTTTTTCCTACAAAGACAGTTAAATAGGATAGTTTAACAACCGGTTTAGTAGCGTGATGCACTAAAGCATTTTTTTTTGTCAATAGGATTGAAAAAAATATTTAACTGTCTGTTGCCATTTTATTAACCCCGACCAAAAAAGAGGGGTGTTTTAAGTTTGACGTGTCTGTCTGTCTGTCTGTCTGTCTGGGACATCATAGCTTCCGAAAGGATGGAGCGATTTTAATTTAGTTTTAAGGTAAGTCTGGCGCGAGTGTTCATATTTATGTTTCATGAAAATCGGTTGTGCCGTTATTCAAAGTTATGGGGGGGTTAGAGTGGGGAAGGAAAACCGAAAATCTGCAAATATTTTTGAGTGGGGTATTTACAAAATATTATGGTGTTTTACTTCTAAGGAAATAAAGGCATTCGAATCGGGTTTTTCTTAAATTATAAATTTAATTTTCTATTGAACTTGATGTGATGCTCTATTATTACGGGAACACATCGCATTTAATCCATCAAGTCATGTTTATTTACGTGTGTATTTTGTGTAACCTTGTATTGGGTGTCCTTTCATAATAAATAAATAAATAAAAATCATAGACCGGTGACCCATCCAAGAACGGCCTCGCGCAAAGTTGCTTAACTTTTTAAAATCACGTTTGTTGTATGGGAGCCCCCTTATATACTACTAGCCCACTACTGTCACTCAGGGATAGTGTAGCTTTCGAATGGTGAAAGAATTTTTTGAATCAGTGCAGTAGTTTCAGAGCCTATTCGAGACAAACAAACAAACAAAAAAAGGTGTGTGTGCGATTCACACATGTTAGAAGTGAAACTTCAGTAAATCGACAAAAGAATGAGAAGAATAAAAAAAAACTAAAAAATATACTATACAAAAAGATTTTGTTCGGGCGGTCACCCATCCAAGTACTGGCTTCGCGCAAAGTTGCTTAACCTTGTTAGCGTTTAAGTCAATCTTATTTCCATTTCCGTTGCATCCGATTTCAAATCACATAGATTCTAAAGAAGTTTCACTTCAAAAATCAAACCTTTCCTCTTTATAATATTAGTATAGATATCTTTATGTGTTTTTGTAATAGCATAAATAGATCAGGCAATACATCCTTCCCTCAAATTTTCTATCACGATTCATGAGACACAATTTGTTTCAGCCTTGGGACGTAAGAACAGACAGACAGACAGAGAAAGAAATCTCAGTAGGTAAATAGGGTTCCGTTTTACCCTTTGGGTACAGAACCATAAAAATTTTTTTTTCTTCATCAAACTAAGCTTAGCTTGTACTATGGGTGTTAGGTGACTGATATACTACATAGATACATTTTTTTTTGTAAATACCTACATTATATACCTATAGAAAACACCCAGACCCGACACCAGAAAAAAGGTCCAAGAAAATGTAGATCGTACAAAATCTGGTCCCCCAGCGGGAATCGAACCCGCAACCTCCTGCGCCTCATGCGGACGTTCGCCCACCGAGCCACAGACGTCGTCAAAAATGGACGGAACTCACCTGTATATCTGCAATACTGACGTCGATACGTGTGCTGAGTACATTGAGGTAGATGCCAAGCCTAGGCCTGAGACCGACCACAATTTCTAGCTTGACTCTTGGTTTTATAATAACGATCCTGAAAAATATGGTAAATTATTTTTTTCTGATCATTGAAGTGCGTTGATAAGCTGATAAGATTCAAGAAGGCAGAGGAGATTTTAGTTTCTTGTTTTTTTTGTAGGGAATCTATAGAGTGCATTAGATTGCAGTAGATTATATCAGTAACAAATCAGAATAATGTATAGGATAGTTATGGTTATGGGTTTACCACCAAGTGATAATAATTACAAGCACTAGCAGTGCCCCCCGTGTTACCCACGTAACAATGATTATTCCCACTGAAATACATATTTATCCGCATTTAAAAGTAGCGTGAAGCGTAAAGGACGATTCACACATATCAGTGAGCCCACAGTTCCGGCACAGTGCCGCATCAGTGATAATTATTCTTTGAAACATTCTCTATGGATGTATTCACACTTGTCAGTGTCAGTGTCGTCTCAGTACCGTCAGTGTCAGTGCCGGCACCGGCCATCACGGACGTGTTCGGCGACGACGATATTTTATCACGGATCACTGACATGTATTGAAGAGTGCCATCAAAACAATCGACGTCAACGCTAGTCTGAAGGGAACGTCGTGCACGAAGACCCGCAGAGAACTGTTACTGTGCCTGATATGTGTGAATTGAAGCACTGACGCACCACTGTAGCACGGATACGGAACTGTAACGGTACTGTGGCGAGCTGTCGTGAGGCGAATATCATCTGCCCACACCGCCAACCGACGCGACGACCACGACCGCTCAAGAGCGTAACGGAAAAGAAATATAGAGTAGCCTATGTCCACGTATATGTTATTTATAACCACGTATGGGAAACCATCACCCATCACCATACCAAATTTCAGGCTAATCGATTCAGCGGAAAGAACCGTGAAAGACGCACTAACAAACAGATACATACACTTTCCCATTCTAATAGTTTGGTTAATATTTGGATACAATACAAGACATAAACTGTTTTTTTTTTAATTAATACTTACTTTGCGTCACCGTTCCCAAAGAGTTGCATGCCATTGACGTTTAATAACAAATCGTAGTTATCTGTAATGTAAGATATCAAAATATTTCATAAATGCCTACAAATCGTAGTTATCTGTAATGTAAGATATCAAAACATTTCATAAATGCCATTTTATCAGTTTCTTTTTATGCTAGATAAGCCTTTATTTGACCAAAATCTCACAAGTAAAGTGACATTGTGTTTTAAGATGGGGCATGAAGACCTAGAAGGTAGATTCTAGATAGGCTTCTCCAGACCACATTACGAATCACGGAAAAATCGCTTCACGTACTGGCCCATCCCAGGGGGGTGGTGACAAGCCGCGGCTAAAGCATACCAACAGAGACTGTCCTTAGCACTACCCAGAGGTCACGTGTAAGGATCGGAAATCGGTGCAATCTACTTTCCTCAATAAGATTTCACAAACAATAGCAGTTCTTGAACCATTATCGACTCTATTTGAAAAGCACTCCTTTAGATTATTTTATTTAAATAGCTTAACACGCTAGGGCGACGCCCGTGTTTTTGTATTTTCCTGCGGGAACAAGGTATTTTTCCGTGGTAGATAAGTGCAAAAATCTAAGTTATGAATGATGATTTATCATTTCATTTAGAAATTCCAAAATCAAATTATTAATTAATTGCTGGCCCGTTCCGGCTTCGCACGGTATAAAAAGACCTACCTGCTGAAAACCGCATTAAGATCCGTTCAGTAGTTTTTGAATTTATTCAGAATATAAAAACTACTTCATCCGGTTTTTACTTCGTTTCTGTTTGAGTATACGATGTACTTTATTCAAAGTAGTCTCATTTGAAAGAAAATGAAACAATAAACATATAATTTTTTTTAATCCGATATTTATTGATAAGTTTATGTCGTGTATCCGCACATTTCGTTTGATCAAGGTTCGAAATTCTCGTGTCACGGTGTTTGTAATCTAACTCCTCCGAAACAACTCACCGATTTTAGTAACTTCCGTCATTTTTTACTAACGTGGTTGGTTAAGTAGTAAGATATGGTTAAAATTTGTTTTTACTGGTTATATGTAGCACGATGTCAACTTTCAACAACAAAAAAATGGCTAAGTGCGATAGTGAATAACTAAATTCGGGGCAGGAGCCACAGCTTGTAGCTAAACCCCTGTGCATTACTGTCGCATCCCAACTGTCTCGCACTCTAAATTCTCTCAACAAAATGATAACTACCACATGTTGACATGACATGACATATTTGATAATGAATGGAAGACATTTATTAGAAATTGTATGAAATTAGAGAGAGATTATCTGTGATTTTTATTGTTTTTTATGAATGTATATAATTTAGTTGTTATTTTCTTGTTTTAGTTATGTATTTTGTCATTTTAAAAATTAAATATATTTTTAGTATCTTAATTAGTGTAAGTGGTTCTAATTCAGTGGTCCGTTCTAACTAATAAAAATAATTAAATTAACAAATTAGTTGGCATCACTCCACTGAACCTAATTTAGGAGAGCGTCTTACAACAACATGGCTACATTTTTAGAACTCAGGTTCACCGTTTATATACGATATAAATAAAAGTTTCCAAAATAAATCAAGTCATAATACGATAACTGTCCCACATCCTCTCATCTTAAAACAACATTTTAGTTTAGGTGTTTTTTTTTATTGATTAAACCATAAATTCAAGTATTCTTACCGACATCTACTTGTATTTCTGGAACCTCTAGATCAACAATAACGTTGTATCGCTGCAGCAGTAGCGAAGTTCTTGTGACGCTGACTTCCTTCAGCTCGAAAGTGCTTAGCTTCGCTACCGCCAGGTCATTTACTTCCAAATGGGCACTAGGGAAAGCAAATACATGTTTAATGCAGTAATAATGTAGGCCGCGCTTCGAGGTGGCTTTTAAAAAAATATATTTAATTTTTAAACTTATATTTAATTAAAAATTACAATTGAGACTCGCTCGAGGTTGGAGACAAGAATGAATGTACTTAATTCTAGAAATATAAAGAAAACTGCGATTGACGTCAATGACGGTCACGCTGTGCTGACGCTGCTGAGACCGCGATGGCAAGCCTCGATGCCGGGAATGGTGTCGATGCTTCATAAGCGTTTTCCATACATCAGCCTTGCGTAACACAGCAATAAATAAATAAATTATGGTAAAGATTATGGTCGTCGAATAGGAATGTCCTGGTCGATCGTTAAATACAGACTGAATCGGAGGTCGCAGGCAACTGGGAGCGACGATAACTATTTTGCTGTCAGTACAAGGCTATGGTTGACTTAAGCCCTTATACTCGTACTAACATCGATGGGGTATAAAAGTGCGAAAGTTATTGCGTGTTGTTTATTCTTTACTACACAAATTTTAAATATTTGCATTGAACTTGTTAAAACCATAAGGTCTGTATACACTCATTGAATCATCTAAGTTCTCTTCTTCTTAGTCGTAACCTCATGAATGATGGACGTGCCTATGGTATCAGAAATACAGAATTTATTCATAATACCATTATTACATGTCAGAATATGTCTCAACAGCGTTTGCACCACTTCTCTCCATCGACTCCGGTCATGAGCCAACTGTATCGACGCTTGGAGAATGCAACCTGTAGTGTCATTCGTGACGTACCACCGTAAAGGTCCACCGCGTAGGTGAGCGGCCTCGACTTCTCTGTCCTTCCTCGCTGCCAGTAATAATCAACCTCTCAAGATCATCATCATCTCATCTAAGTTAAGATGAGGTTAAATTATGTACGAAAAGACACACCAAGTACCAAAACCATATTTGTAAGCCTGGTCACAACGCCGTCAAATCCCAAAATTAATTAAATAATTTAATTTGGTAGGTGCATAATTAATGTATTCTTACCCAGGTATAGGAATCACGGAATCGTCTAGAAAAATGCGACCTTGGTTAAAAGGATCCAAGATGGGTATATCGTTACTTCCTGTCACCATGGTCTGCCGGAAGTCCTCTAACGCACTGATCAATGCGTTCTCTAGCACGCTGTTCCTTCCTAATTGACCTGTGATTATTTATATTTAAAAGGTGCGTATAGACATTATACTCATTAAAACTATTTGAACCTTTAAAGTAGTTTCATTGATGAAAAATAGGAGTTTAATAACAAAATTAATATTAAAAATATGTGTGTGCGTTATACTGCACGACAGAAGTGAAATTATTGTTATCAGATATTTTGTAATAAGCTTTAAACAAAAAAAAATTGGTAACTATATTTTTAAATTTTTCATACATGACAGATGACAGTCAATATAACACATACATACCTGTTTTGGATAACAGTTCTTGCAATACTTCTTGTTCATTTTGGACTGGGAATGCCGAAGAGGCGCTGATTACAAGCACCAGACCAACGTAGATAATGTACATGTTGTGTATGTACCTAAAAATACCTAAAAATTGTAAATTAAATCAAATAAATTTTATTTGAGACATATAAATAGAAGTAGAAATGAGTACCTTTAAGTATAGTACTTCGATTATCGAACTTTTTAGTTTCATAGTTTATTTATTCAATTGATGTAACATTTTACACTTGATTTCGTTCAAATCTAATAATCTATACTAATATTATAAAGAGGAAAGGTTTGATTTTTTGTTTGTTTGTTTGTTTGTTTGTCTCGAATAGGCTCTGAAACTACTGCACCGATTTCAAAAATTCTTTCACCATTCGAAGCTACACTATCCCTGAGTGACATAGGCTATATTTAGTTTTCAAAAATAATATGATTTTTTACCAAACTCCGATAATGTAACCCACGGTGAAAAAAAAGAACCTAAAATCTTTCTTTAATCGCGAATGCTGCGAAAACTATTGAATATATAACAAAGTGATGTATTACAACTTTGTAGAACTTATCATTATCTACAAAAAACGTAGTTACATCATATCTCTAACTATTATAGTTTTGTGACAATAAGCGATTTTTTTGAAAAATTAAACCTTAAATCTTTCTTTAATCGCGAATGCTGCGAAAACTATTGAATAAATAACAAAGTGATGTATTACAACTTTGTAGAACTTATCATTATCTACAAAAAACGTCCTAACGTCATATCTCTAACTATTATAGTTTTGTGACAATAAGCGGGGTTAAGATCACGAAATAATCTGCCGCGTCGCGTCGTCGGCTCCCTAATGAATGGTCGTGTGCAGAAATAAAAAAATTGTCGCTTGATAATATTTTGTCGCTTAGTTAGTAGTTAATAATTCGTTAACAGGTAACTAATCCCATTCAAAAAGTTATTTTCAGAACTAAACCCTAGCATATAGCATAGATATTGTACATATCGTCGGTTGCAGGTTCAATTGGGTTAACCACCAAAACACGTAAAATAAGTTGAGTATACAGTTTTTTTTAGTTTTTTTCTGCTCTTTCGAATAGCATAATAATAGAATTCTAGCTTTAAAAAAATATAGTTACGCTACACATTTTAACTGTGATTTTTTTCCGTCGAAATTATGTTGAAACTGAGTAGGTATGTGATCCATTTACATAAGTCGAATTATTGTATTCCTATCCTATGACCAAAGAAGGTTAAGTTGATGTATGTATCTTGGCAAACCAGCATTGCTCTTACACTTATTCTTAGCTTGAACGAAAAATTATAACCACACATACACCAATATAAAACCAACTTTCTTCAAAAAACTAACGTTACACCAATTGACCCGAACCAAGTTTATGTTTGTTGTCGGTTACACCAATTTGAGCATTGCAATCAATGGTATGTTTTCTCTTACCTTAATCTTCTTAAAAATAATAAATCTAAATTTAAAATATAAGAAAAACCCCCGATTCGAATCCTTCAATTTCCTTAAAAGTAAAACACTATAATAATCAAAGTCAAAGTCAAAGTCAAAACGTTTATTTCCTTAGAAGCACAAAGCCTACATGGACAGGTCAACTTAAAATTAATAAAACTAAATTGCTTAAATAACAAATATCAAGGAAATAACATTGTCTTGACAGTTCGCTTCAATGTTTTATACTGAGTTGAGAAGCGAATAGAACAACACAGCTATATCAGTTATTAATGTGTAATGTGCACGCAATGCGCTTTCATTTGATACCCCACTCGAGATTTTTGCAGATTATCGGTTTTCCTTCCCCACTCTAACCCCCACAATTATTAAACGGCACAACCGATTTAATGAAACATATCTAAGAGCACTCGCGCCAAACTCACCTTTTAAACAAAAAAACTAAGTTGAAATCGCTTCATCAGTTCGGGAGCTATGATGTCCCAGACAGATAGACACGTTAAACATTGACACCCCTCTTTTGTTGTCGGGGGTTAAAAATGAATCGCAAAATGTGTTGCTAAGCGCATAACTCAACAACGCCTATTAGCCAATTTATTTTTTAAATATTTGTTGTTGTTTAAGGATGGTTTTTACGGCGAGAAAAAATCGAATAATTTTGAAACAATTTTGAATAATTACCCGTACAAAGCCGGGGCGTGCCGCTATATATGATATATTCTAATATATAAAATTCTTCTGTCACGGGGTGCGTAATCGAACTCCTCCGAAACGGCTTGACCGATTCTCATGAAATTTTATTATTCAGTAGGTGTGAGAAACGGCCAACATCTATTTAAAAAATTTTTTTTTTGCAAAACAACGTTTGCTGGGGTCAGCTAGTAAGTAATATACCCTAATTCACACGCAGAAAATACAGCTAAAACCACAGACAAAACTTTCAATTTGAGATATAAATAACACAATAATTGAGATGCGGAGTAGTGGCACTAGCAGTGGCATTCCAGTTCCAGGTACATTAAGTTTACTTTTCTTTTTTATCCCCTGACAAAAAAGAGAGGTGTTAAAACTTTGACGTGTCTATCTGTGTGTCTGTCTGTCTGTCTGGTACATCATAGCTCCCAAACGGATGAAGCGATATCAATTTAGTTTATTTTTGTATGAAAGGTGAGATTCGCGCAAGTGTTCTTAGACATGTTTGATGAAAATCGGTTGACCCGTTTAAAAGTTATGAGGGTAAAAGTGTAAAAGGCAAACCGAAATCTGCAAATATACTCGAGTGGGATTTAATTGAAAGCGCATCACGAGCATGTTACAAAATAGTATGACTATTTACTTTTAAGGAAACGAATGTGCTGGAATCGGGGGTTTTTTTTAAATGTAAATTTAGAATATTATTTAACTGTACTTATTTTTGTGCCCTTCACACATAGGGTACTAGGGAAAATAGATTTTTCCCGGAAGATCACTTTGATGCAGATAGTAGTAAAGAAAATTATAAACATAGAAAATAGCAGTAGGACCAGTTGTATCAAAACTATTTTTGTTAATTTCCAGTAATTAAAACACTTACCGTTTCAGTGGCTTTGATAACACTAATTTATCCGACAGATTAAAACGGACACAAGATTGTCATTGTTATTTCGTTGATAACGTTATCTGAAGGATTAAACCAATGCAGGCCATTCGAACATTCTGACGACACGGTCCACCCCTATTATAGATGTGTTTTAAATACTTTGTGTATGTACCTATATGAGTACATTGGAGAATATTCACTGGAGAACCGGGTTAAAAATGATAAATACTTCATTTTATCATTTTCGTGTATATTTGACATCCTATCTTATTGTAAAATCTTTGTGTTAACTTTTTTAGGTACCACACTACTCAATAAAACGGAGTGGATAGAATTCAAAAGGTTAATGGAAATGAAACCAAAGAAGTTTTATTCTGGCAATTATTAACAAACATTTTCAAATAAAATTGCCTAATTCTACTTTTTTGTAAACTACAATATATTTTTCTTGAAATGGCGAGACTGATTTGTGACTGATGACCTTCGAAGGTTCCAACGGAAGACCAGCGCAGGCTTCGCTGCCCGTTGGAAGTGAGACCTGTTTTGGATTCTGTAATAGCATAGAATCATAATAATTAATTAACGGCAATTTTTCTGCATGTGCATGTGCATGGATATGTATTTAGTTCCGGATAAATAAAATAAAATAAATATCAAGAACAGCTGTATTGCACAGTATGTCAGATTTCATTATCAACGCATTGCAAATCAGCTGTGTCAGGAAACCGAGTTGGCTAAGTGGGACCGCCGACTTTCATTCCGAAGGTCGTGGGTTTAAAAACGACGAGCACCTATGGACATGTCTTCTTGAAAATATTACGTGCGCTTTGAAATCGGTGAATCCATATATAGTGCGGAAAAAGGCATGCTTTGAAAACTTTGAAGAGATTGAATTGAAGGACATGTTCGCTTGGCAAGAGAAGCCCTCGTGTCCCACCAGAGGGAGTGTAAATATTAGGTCCTTACATATGAAATTGGCGTTTTGTATGGGAGGAACAAAAAGTCGAATATTTTTTAATATAATATATTTAATTAATCAAAGTATGAACCATTATTTTCTATGCACTTTTGCCATCTTATAGGTAGTTCATTGATCCCTTTACTAAAAAAACCAGTCGGACGGGAATCAATAAAATCTTTGAAGGCGATTTGGACTGCCCCATCGGAGTTGAATTTTTTCCCTTGCAAGAAGTTATCCAAATTTCGAAAAAAATGGTAATCTGTTGGAGCAAGGTCCGGGGAGTACGGAGGATGTCTTAGACTTTCCAATTGAAGCTCTTCTAATTTAGTAGCCGTCTGTTGCGCAGTGTGTGGTCTAGCGTTGTCGTGAAGCAGCAGTGGCGTGGAGCGATTGACCAGCCTAGGTTGTTTAGCCGCTAGCTTTTCCATCATGGTTTGCAATTGCTGACAATAGACATCAGCCGTAATAGTCTGGCCAGATTTGAGAAAACTGTAATGAACAATACCGGCACTAGTCCACCAAACGCTTACAAGTAACTTTTTTGGGGTTAATTTTCGCTTGGGGCAGGATTTGGCTGGCTGGCCAGGATCCAACCATTGCGCTGAGCGCTTCCGATTATCGTAAAGAACCCATTTTTCATCACAGGTAATGATTCGGTTTAAAATACCTTCATTATTGTGCCGGTTTAGTAATGTAACGCAGCAGTCGACGCGCGTTTGCCGGTTTGCTTCAGTCAATTCGTGAGGTACCCACCTTTAAAGCTTTTTAATCTTCCCAATTTGCTTCAAGTGAATTAAAACAGTTTTATCACTAACACCGCAGCCTGCAGCTAACTCGGACGTGGTTTGCGATGGATCCGCTTCCACAATAGCCTTCAACTCTTCATTATCAACTTGAGTCTCAGGCCGTCCACGGGGCTTGTTCTGCAAGTCGAAATTTCCAGAACGAAAACGTTGGAACCAAAAACGAACTGTGTTTTCTTTTGCAACACGACCGCCATACACATCATTCACCCTTCGAGTTGTTTCCGCAGCACTAGTGCCACGGCGGAACTCGTACTCGTAAATAATGCGATATTTTAAGTTTTCCATTTTGTAAAATGAGTGACGCAAACAGAAAAAAACAGAAGAAAAAAAAACAAATGAATGACGATCATCGAAGCACAAATACATGAGTCTATAGCTGTACAAATTTGAATTTGGAATTCCTTACCAAAGAGGAGAAATTTGTGATTAAAGTGGCCAGTACGAAAAACGCCAATTTCATATGTAAGGACCTAATATTAAGCTTATAAATCAGTTCTTAATATAAAATTAATCGTATTATTAAAATAATAATATTCATTAAATTTTACACATATAACCTAATTTAATGCGTCCATCTTATATTTACAATAATATCTTATTTGTAAAAATGAATCGCAAAATGTGTTGCAAAATAACTCAACAAAGCCTGGAACAATTTGGCCAATTTTTTTTTAATATTCTTTGGAGTTCGTTGTTGGTTTTTACAAATGGTTGGCAAGAAAAATTCGAATAATTGCCGTGAAAATAACGGGTAATTATTTCTGTGCGAAGCGGCTGCTAGTTACTTATATAATATTGCATTGCCCCCAAAACTAAATGCGTATACCAAATTTCAGATCGATCGGTTGACAGGAAAAGGGTGACATTTTTAGGTCAACTTATAAATTGACCTAAGAAAGAAAGAATTGAAACAAACAGGTCAAGCTAAATAAAACTGTTTAATAATTAATAAAAAATACAAGTTAACCTGTGTTTACTATCTAATACAGAAATTTAAATTCAATAAAAACTTTAAATAATACTCTCAACTATTTACATGTAATATTAGAGATGTCTTACAATCATAGTTTTAGTTTCATTCTAGCACTGTAACAATCTAAAACATTTGAGCTAGGATGGGATTTGCTATCGAGATGAGCCCAGCTTCAATAGCACTCTTATAGTTTTCCTGAAACAAAAAGATAATAAAATTAAGAAGAGGGTTCGATTCGCGCCGAGGGGTCAAGTATTTGTATGTTCTGCAAGCACATACAAATACTTTTTTTCTTGGTCTGGGTGTTTCATATGTATTAAATATATCGTTATATGTACGACTATTATATTAAATATATCAGATGTCTAGTACCCGTAACACAAGCTTAGAGCTTACCACGCGGCTAGATGTTGTTGTGTGGGTTGTCCGGATTTTATTTTTTTAAACATAAAAGATGCCTCATTTTAACCTATAAATAATAAATAAATAAAATAATAAATAAATATTGACGAACAATCCACACAACAACATCTAGCCCCGTGGTAAGCTATAAGCTTGTGTTACGGGTACTAGACATCTGATATACTTAATATAATAGACATACATAGATAGATATTTTTTATTATACATACTAAACACCCAGACCAAGGAGAAATTGCTTGCAGAACATACAAACACTTGACCCCTCGGCGGGAATCGAACCCGCTACCTCTTGCACCGCAAGCGGACCTCCGCCCACCGCGCCACTGAGGCAGTCAAATAATAAATAAAGAGGGAGTTCTTAATTTGTCACGTACTTTTTATGTTTTTTAATCGGAACTTTTTGTCTAAGAACGGACGGTTGTTCTTTATTTTACCCATAACGACTTATCCCACCTGCATTTTTTTCCATATTCAACCCAATTTTATTTCATAGTCAGCCTTCAATAAAAAAAAGGTGTGTGTGCGATTCACACACGGTAGAAGTGAAACTTCAGTAAATCGACAAAAGAATGAGATGAATAAAAAAAAATACTGTGCAAAAAGATTTTGTTCGGGCGGTCACCCATCCAAGTACTGGCGTTCCGGAAAGTTGCTTAACCCTGTTAGCGTTTAAGATTGGCTTACCTGACGTATTTCCGTTGCATCCGGTCTGAAATCACAACGATTCTAAAGAAGTTTCACTTCAAAACAAAACGTTCCTTTCTCAACCCCAAAAACATTCCCAGCTTAACCCATTTATGTTTTTTTAATTATTCCTATTGCTTGCACATTGGCCCTATTTATACATTTATAAGATTATAAGAATCAATCGAGTAGCTTTCTAGTTTCATTCTATAATCTTTACATACATTTATTAACGAAACAATTGTTATTAACGAGAAGTGAATCTTAACTGTGTAAACTTAGTAAGAACTTTTGTTTGCGTCCTGGGTAGCGTCTGCAGGTCGCTTACAGACTTAGACATAGACAAACATTTATTTGCTACTCACACAATACAAAAACATTTAGGTATAAATTATTCACTGGTTAACCAAAAACATAAATTCTCATATAAACAATAAATTAAAAAAAAAAACGTTTTCATACTTACTTGACAACATACAATTAAAATACGAGCATTAGACCTAATAAACAGTAAAAAAATAATAAAAAAATTAGAATTGTGTCACAGCAGCAAAAAGGTTTCGACTCAGCTTAAACTGCCTCACCACTAAAGAGCAGATAGGCGCTGGTATTCTGCGGAAACTTCATCAGTCACAAGACCCTGTGTGGCTACAATACATGTTTACAATGATATTATTTATATAATGTGATAAAGTATAAATGTAATACCGTACCACCGTACATAAATAATAAACATACATAAACGTGGAAGTGGGTGTGTGTACATATATGTATATATACCTAAATATAGGTATAATTTCAAATTATGTAAATGTTTCAAAATGTCACAACGCCATTCAGACCTTACAAGAAAAAAGTACACCATGACGAGTTATAGCTACAGCAAACCCGTTTTTAGGTGCTCAATAAGATATGCCTTAAACCGGTTCTTGAATGTGCACTTAGACCTAATCATTCTCATAGGCTTATCATATCAAACATCTGTGAGAACGCCCCTTATTAAACAAAAGCCCACACCATAAAATGTGTTAATAATAATTACCATTATAACTGATAGAATTCCTCTTACCACACAATTGTTGATAATATTTGGAAGTTGCGCATTCAAAAAGTTGTTCACAGACTCGGAATAGTCCATATTTAAGAATTGAACATTTATTTTCGACTGTAACAGATAAAAATCAGAATTAATACATAACCTTAACTTTTATTATCAACTAAATACATAAATTTGTTCATTAAAGTAGGACAAAATTGGGCTTTTTTTTTATTTAATCGGTTCGACTCCCGCTCACGGTCAATCAAGTGTTTGTATGATTTGCAAGCACTCTCTCCTTGGTCTGGGTGTTTAATTTGTATAATAAAAAATATCTTAATATGTATGTCTATTATATTAGTATATCAGATGTCAAGTACCCGTACCACAAGCTTAGAGCTTACCACGGGGCTAGATGTTGTGGTGTGGATTGTCCGTAAATATTTATTTATTATTATTATCATTTGACAAGTTTAATGTTAAATATTTTTGACGTATCATAATTAAAATTAGATCATAGAGCTGAAACCAGACCTTTTAATTTTTCTTCTTGAAAAATGTATGTGAAGTACACACGTGTTTTAACGGTGAAGGCAAACCTTTATTCTGAGAACAGTTTAAGGACGAGTGACATTTACCAGCCCGCACTTAGCCAGCCTGGTGAATTAAGGCTTAATCACTTTCGTCAAGAAGAAAGAGAAGTCCCTGTGTCCCAGCAGTGGGAACCTAATGCTATAGGATAGATTTTATATTCCGTTTATACTAGTGTATGTAGTTAGAATGGATTGCATTTTTGTATGGGAAAAATCTTTAATATACATGGCAACAATTTCAATAAAACAAAATACATGCCCCAAAAACATTTCATATCATTTATTTCAATTTCAATTTCAATTTCAATTTATTTATTTCAGATAAAAATCCATACAACACATACAATTAAAAAATCAATAAAGAAATAAAATGTCAACAATAATTAACTTAAAACATTATTTATCTATTACTAAATTAGTTTATTGAAAGATATTAATAGCTCGGAATCATTAATATTATAAAATTACAATTATTACTATTGAAATTAAATTTAAAATGTCATTATTAGTCTTAAACTTAAAACATAGAAAAAATAATAATAAAATATGTATATAAATTGGGATTAGAAAATAAAATATTAATCATACAGAGCCTATTAGTATCTTTATCCACCTGTCTTGAATAGGGCAGTCTGTCCGTGCTGCAAACATCTTCAAGATGCCGTTGCTGCTGCCTCGCACACGCTGGAATAAGGAAGCGACTTTCTTGCGTATTATAGCATGGAAACCGTCCGTGCGAGCTTCGGCAAACATCCCTGATGCACTGCAAAAGCGAGGCAGCCTCATCAGCATCCTAAAGATGTTGTTATATTGGACTCGCAAAGTGTTGGCAGTCCGCCGGGTGTGGTTTGTCCAGAGGCTGCTCGAGTAGAACGACTGGCAGTAAGCCTTAAATAATGTGATTTTCACTTCTCTCGAGCAGCGAGCGAACCTGCGTGCGAGCATGTTACCACGGACTGCCAGCGCTCTGCGCTCCCTTTCAATGTCGGCGTCATCTTTAAGGTCTTCTGTAACAATATGACCTAAGTATTTAAAACTTCTTACCACTTGTAGAGCCGCACCATTCAACATAATTGGCGGAACATGGGTCGGCTGAGATCTCCCACTTTTAAAAACGAGGACTTCACTCTTTTTGGTATTATACTTCAGTCCATGTTTCGCCGCATATGCCTCACAGATTTTTATTAATTGACGCAAAGAACCCGCCGATGGTCCCAACAGTACCATGTCGTCTGCGTAACTTAGGTTATTTACAGCAACACCATCGATAAAGCAACCTGTATGAGTACTGCTAAGCTCACCGACCAGATCATTTACGTACAGGTTGAACAGCAGAGGAGAGGTCACCCCGCCTTGTCGCACCCCGCATCTCATGTAATATGCGTCGGATAACGCACCCGCCCACCTAACTTGGTTTAGTTGGCAGCCATACCAATTTCTCAGGATGGCTATCAAATCAACCGGCACACCTGCCACCTTTAGCCTGCTCCAGAGTTTATCGTATACAACTGTATCAAATGCTTTGGACAGGTCAAGGAAGCAGGCGTATACCGGCGTTTTCCTCTCCGTGTAGTACCTGACAGCCTGCTTAAGACATAAGATCGCGCTCTCCGTCGAAAGCCCAGCTCGGAACCCAAACTGGGCATCATTAAGGTGGACGTGTCGCAGCATTACATCATTGAGCAGGCTGTCAAAGATCTTTGCCACAATGGTTGCCAAAGATATAGGCCGATAGTTAATTTTATCCGACGGATCCGCAGTTTTACACTTTAGAATGGGCACAACTATGGTTTTAGTTAACTCCTTCGGTAAGTACCCATGACACACACAGAGATTAAAAAACATAGAGAGCACGTGCGGCAGATGTACACCCGCATATCTCAAGTGCTCAATACTAAGTCCATCATGCCCGGGAGATTTGCCGCGTTGCATACTTTTAAAAATTTTCTTTACTTCTTTGGCATTAAAGCTAGTGGTTCTCTCGAGCACGACAGACCCAGCATCGATCCCTTCAGACACGCTAGTATTAGACTGCAAATTTACATTAAAATGATCTTTAAAGATGTTAGAAATCATAATATGATCACTAACATTTTCCACACTCACAGGGAGGCCAGACTTAGCGTTCATTTTGTTAGTTTCCTTCCAAAAACGCTTAAATTCTTTGCCCGTGTGATGAGAGGCAAGAAGGTCCATTTTTATCTGCTCTTGTCTATCTTGACACCACTTAAGCTGCTTTTTAAAGGACTTTCTGCTCTCACGCATATCATCATACAATTTACCATTTGTTGGCTTACCTGCTTCAACCCAGGCCAAGAACCTAAGCCTGGCCTCTCCATGAAATGGTGCTACGTGCTTATTCCATCCGACAACATAACCACCTCTCCTCTGCGCTCTCTCACGTTCATACGAACTTGATGCGGCTTCTCTTAAAATTGTAGTTATCGTAGAATACATATCATCCAAAATAGTTCTATGTTCCAATTTACTACATACACTGTCACAACATTTAGAAAACTCTATTGGAAATTCGATTTTTTTCAATTGAGAGTTACATATTTGATGGTATCTATCTATCTGCTTATTGTTACGCTCTCCCCATATAACCTTATTAACAATCGATTTCATATTTAACTCCATCTTAGCATTTAACCTACCCAAGTCACATTCCACAAATAGCGGAAAATGGTCAGACCACTGCACTCTGTGCTCTACCCATACACGACCGACAGAAGGAAGCGCCCCACTCGTAACGACGCAATGGTCCAACCATCTCGCACACCCGTGGGCCTCACTAACAAAGGTATATGTATCCGATTCAGCGCCTAACACATTCATATCCGCACACGACCAGTTTTGATCTCTACAAAAGTCAAGTAATTCGTTACAAAATAGTTCTTTTGGGTGCGCATTAAAATCACCCAATATGTAGATAGCATCCGTATCTGCAGCTTCCTCGATAACTGAACTTATCTTACTCAAACATTGGGTAAAGTCCGGCAAGTTCTCGTAGCAGTCAGTAGGCATATAGACACTAAATATCAACACCGATTTATCACATAACTGCACTTTTATAGCTGACAGGCGAACATCATCACACTCCACTACACTTACAGAACGAAGTAGCCTTTTCCTCCAGAGCAGCGCGACTCCGCCGTGGGGCCGTCCGCGTAGAACTCCCGCAGAGGTGTCCACCGCAGACGTCCCGGTGCTCCCGAACTCGTCACTAATAGTTGTCAACAGGCTCAAATCATGCGGCAATAACCAAGTCTCCTGCAGTGCGATAACGTCCGCCTGCTGGCAGAGACTTCGAACACCATCTAAAGACCGCTTGAGCGACTTACAGTTAAATGAGACGAACTTACTGCAAGCAGTTCTATCCATTATTAGGGCTTTGAGAATGCCTCACTTTCGATGCGTCCTTCTGACGGTACTCATTACTTATATTTACAAATCGCCTAAATGAGATTCCCTTTGGCCATATGTTACCATCAAGGAATGTTTGTACGTTGTGTTTGCTAACGTAAAACTTATAGGCGTTGTAATTACGTTCCTTAGCCATTTTTATTTTAATGGGAGATACCTTTTCCTGTGTTTTACTTAGAATGTATTCAACTATATCAGCCTCCGTAACATCCTTGTGTACATTTGTGATAAAGAGCGGGATTTTAGTATCCGCAGCTTTAAATTTACCATTCAGCTCCTGGTTGGCCTTACCCTTACTGGTGGTAAATTTATTTCTCAGGCGCCTTCGCTGCACTAGTTTCCATTCTTCCCTTTCCGGTATATACCACAAGCCTTTTGTTTTACCTATCTCGGCAAACGTATTTTTATTGGTAGGAGATAGCTCTGTTGTTCTCGTTTTCACGCTGTCACGCATCTCATCCCTACCTTGTAAATCAGACGGCAATGCAGGTCCGATTTGCGACAAAGTAGTTTCATGGTTATAACTTGAGTCAGTAGTAGCAGCGCCGGCGCAGTTCATACTCATACGCGTATTTGGTGTAGTAACTATGTCACACACTGTAGCGCCGCTGCGTTCCGTACGCTGACGACTCGGACTGGGTTCAACGACCGGCGGTTGTGGGGACATTGACCTCGGCGGACTGGCCGGCACGGCCATAGAAGCAATTGCCATCGGCCCACTATTTAGCAGATCGGCGCCGCGGGCTCGGGTAGATACAAAATGATCATAGCGACGTTGTATAGGAGTATCAACTATAGAGTCATACCTGTTAGAATGCAGCCTAACTTCCAAATTATGAAGCTGTTCACTTGTCACGTATGTGTTTTTAATACTCTCAATCTGCGCTTTCAATAGAGTTATTTCCTTTAATAGCGCCGAACAATCTAGGTGATCAAACAGCACAGGCGGCAAACGATGTAATTCCTTAGCAACAAAGATCGGTATAGTTTCTGGGTCTAGACTTTTAAGAAGCGTAATGATGTCTTCTAAGTCTCTCTGAACCTTTCCCTCACTTTTCTTCTTTCTCATTATCTTCCTTGTACTTGTAGTGACAGAGTCAAAAAGAAGATTTTTTTGACTTCTCTACCTCGTCCATTTTAAAAGACGATACACAAATACGCACCAAACTCTCTTCATCCATAACATCAATTTTATTGGTAATAAATGCTAACACTTCGTCAATAACCACATTGCAACTTGCACATTTGACTGTGCTCGACGTCATTTTTTTACGATCGGGAAAAAAGCGCGACCGACACGACCGCTCCGTAACGATGCGGCGAGCAGACTCCTTTTTTATGACTCACACAAAATATGAGAAAGTTTATATGCAAAATATTTGAGATATTGCTACAATTTCATTCCGTTAAAAGAAGCTAATGTACAGTAAATGTTTCTACCTGTAATTCATAGTTAAATCGTGACACTTACCAAGATTTCTTTGAGTTCTAAATTAATTTCAGCATTTGTAGCCCTAACATTTCCTTCATCATTTACTTCCAAGACCACCGATCCTTTTATTCTTGACTGAATTATCGTGATCCTGTAATTAATAATATAAATTTATAATTAATAAAACCCTGATTCCAAATCTTTAGTTTCCTTATAATTATTTTTCTTTCGCGCTTTCATTTGAGACCCCGCTCAAGTATATTTGCAGATATTCGGTTCTTCTGCCCCACTTTCACCCCCGATTACTTTTATACGGCTCAACTGGATTGCAGCCATCATTCAAGTAAAGTATTAAAGGCCTAGATTGGAAGGAACTTGATGACACTGCATAGGATCGAGTCAAGAGGACAACTATGTCCCGGCTGAGGGGTATCAGGATATCATCGTCACCATCAATTATCAAAAGAACAGGAGTTTATTAAGACATTCTCTTACCAGCCTAAGACTTTAGCATTGAAATCCAAGCCAAGAGCATTAACCGTTGCGTTCGACATAGCCTCTCCTGAAAATAATAAATATAAATCAGTCTAAACATGACCCAAAGAGAAGAAGTAGAAGAGGCCAAAAATATAAGAGGCCTTTTTCCGCTTTATATACCAATTTCGAAACACCTTACATTATCAATCTAAATTTAAAATTCAAGAAAAACCCCCGATTCCATTGGTTTCAATTCCTTAAAATATTTTGTACTGGGCACGCGATGCGCTTTCATTTGATACCCCATACGAGTATATTTGCAGATTTTCGGTTTTCCTTCCCCACTCCCAGCCCCATAACTTTTAACGGCACAACCGATTTTCATGAAACATGTTTAAGAACACTCGCGCCAAACTCACCTTTCATACAATAAAAAAAATTAATTAAAATCGCTCCATCGATCGCATCCGTTCGGGAGCTATGATGTCCCAGACAGACAGGCAGACAGACACACAGACAGACAGACACATCAAACTTATAACACCCCTCTTTTTTGGTCGGAGCTTAAAAAGATAAAAATATTTCAGCACCTATGGTAAATGATGTCACCGTACGATAACTAGAACCATATAAGTATTTATAAATTTCCTTGAAAATTTAACGTATCTTAAAATCGAGAAATTTGCGAAAAATTATACCTACAACTGCCAAAACTTATATCGCTTAGAATCCTACGGATATTTGGAGATCTTGTTATCATTATTCGCATCTCGCCCATTCGCAACTTTTCACGGTTGCAAAATACACCTACACAATAACCTTCCCTTAGAATCACTTGTGTTTATAGATTTTGCGTTTAAGCGCTAACGTTAGTCAACACCTGTGGTGTCTTGCGTTGTTAGTCGCAGAGGCTTGGATGTTGCGTACAGTGGCGTAGCTAGGTGAGTCAAGGGCTCTGGGCAAATTGGGCTTAGTCCCCTAAACTGTTAATGAGGGCAGAGAGGGGATTTCGACATTCTCACAAACTCACAATCATCATGCTTTATACAGCACTAACTTTACCTCTTTATAATATTCGTTTTTTTTTTTTGCTATATTAGTTTTCATTTTCCCACAATCTCACCTGATGTAAAGTGACGATGTGGTCTAAGATAAGATGGGACATGAAGACCTAGAAGGTAGATGGCTTCTCCGGGCCACATTACGAAACACGAAAAAATCGTTTCACGCACTGTCCCAGCCCGGAGGGTGGTGACAAGCCGCTGCCGAAGCCTACCACCAGAGACTGAATATTAGTATAGAATATGTAACGATGGTGGAGTGTAATTTAAACCATTAGCCGAACACTTGTACTAGCAATTACCCTTACCTATTCCAAAATAGAGCTTTGGAATGGAAATGTCAAAAATAGCCTTCGAGGTGGTAATGTCGTAGTTCACATTATTGACCACGAACTTGCTTGTCCCAGTGAAGAGCAAGTTTTTTACAGTGAGCTGGGCGCTCAGGAGTCTGTAAGTAAAAAAAAATTTGCAAATATGAGATTTTTAAAAGTGCAAATAGATGCCGTTCAAGTTTCAGTCAAATGATAAAATGCACTGATAAATCTTAAGGTTCCTATGTAATCGTAAGGTGCCTATAATTGTTGCTTGAATGTGAAAAGTTTAAGACTATTTTTTTTTATGTTTTCCATAATGTTCTTTCAAAGTCAGTTGATAATATAAATCAAAAATAAATGACGGCTCGTACGTCCAAATGGAATGACGCCTATGTGCCTTTAATTTGGAGTACATGCATTACGAAGTACTTCATTCTAAACAGACGCATCGTACATTTTTACTGATTCTCTATACAAAATATTCTATATGCCCGACCACGTGGTAGCGTTATCTTTACGATGTGGTTGCATAGTTTTGTCATGTGGATGTTGTCATGTGACGTGTCTCACACACACATAATATCCCTTAGCATTAGATGCACACTTTTTTTTTACTGTTTATGTGTTGTGTATGATAAATATAATTTGAAAATCTGTTATGGTATATAACATTTCTAATAAATAAGCTGCTTTTGTAATCTATATATACTTAGCTTAATTAATTTTGTTTGACTGACGATTACTACAATATTTGTTTAAATAAAGTAAATCTATAAGGCGGTTACAAAAATATAAGTTTGGTAAATAATAAGATACATTAAAATAATGGCTGTTGATTTTGTTAAGTAAAAAATATTACATCTCAACGAGAACTTCGCCGAAGTCCGTCATGAAGAGTCGCCTTGCGTGTAAAAAGTTTGGCTTTTTTATCGTTATGTGAACAGAAACTCCTACATCCGAGTCATATACGAACGTGGGGAACGAGTTCTTAAACTACTTACTCTGGTAAATTAAATTCCTTTTTATATAAATCGTGCTTCCAATGCTCATATCCATTGGATATAATCTTCTCTCTGACCTGTTCCAGCATGCTGGATATGATCTTGGTAGCCAGGCGCCCGACCACGTGTTCCATTGTTCTTTGGGGGCCTACAACATGTAAAAAAATTTATATTTCTTACCAGCAGAAGTTGTTCTCCAAGTACCATTGTTCTAATAATAAATAAATAATTGAATTAAAATTTTGGATTAGCCTGCAGTCAACCGACTTACGGCCGTTCCCAATATTCAATCTTTGATTATGGATAGATAGCTATCCTCGACCATGAGTAACTATCTATCTATCTTTTGAGGCCGTCCCAATGACTCCTACAAGTGTTATCTATCTCTATTTAACTGTGGATAGGCCGCCTATCCGCACCCTCCTTTGCGTTTCGTTTAACGCAGAATCACAGAGAGGGCCGTGTATGAACCACCACAATATTATTGCTGCACGTTGCTATATTTTTAAACAAATTAAGTCCTAAATTAAAAGTCATTTATATACAGCTAATATTTATCATAAATAAATAGGTACAAGATTTTTTTATAGTCAAAATGTTGGAAAAATGTAATCAATTAGGTTCACTGACACTGGCTGTTGTAACGGAACGTTTTACATGTCATGTCAAATGACAGATTTAGCCGTTGTTGTACACGAATATAAATTCTATTCTCTTTCGATTCGATTTCTCTCTAATAAAATCTACCGACGCCTCGCCTCACCAAGCTTGGTTCTGTGTTTATTTCATTGTGAATTGTGTGTGATTGATTAGTGACTATAAAAAATGAGTGCAGTAAATGCATACCGCCTGCCTTGGCTAAACATACCTATGGGAAATAATAATTATATACTAAGATCTTATGTTTTCTTTCTTCTGTTTGCCTGCAAAGAGTACTCGAGTTCTTCGGTCACATCGCCAGGAAAGAAGGGCACAACCTCGAACAACTAATGGTTACTGGGAAGGTTGATGGCAAACGACCAAGAGGGCGTAGCCCCGTTAGGTGGACGGACCAGGTCCGGGCAACCTTGCCCACCAATCTACATGATGCCCTTCACTCAGCCAAGGAGAGGAACAAGTGGCGAGCTACAGTCCGAATGAAGATCATGCCACAAATAGAGTGTCACGCCCTCAGTAATGAGGAAATCGACGCGCGGAGGATGTTTTTTGTGAATAAACGCTTCATTCATTCATTCAATTGTGTTTAGAATTCAGTAATTCAGGTGTTTTGGTTTAAGTTTTGTTTTAATTTATATAATAAAACTAGCGGCCCGCCCCGGCGTCGCACGGGTATAAAATTTTCCCGGAAATTATTCGAATTTTTCTCGCCGTAAAAACCATCCTTGAACTCCAACGAACATTTAAAAAAAAGTTGAGTTATGCGCTTAGCAACACATTTTGCGATTCATTTTTATATATAAGATTAATGTTTAAAATGAAAAAAGTTGTTCAAATTTTAACAAGGATTAAAGGAAACTTCGTTGTTATTCAAAATGAAATGTAGCCTTTGTCAAATTGGAAGAATGTAGCATTCTATTGGTGAAAGAATTTTTTAAATCGGCCCAGTACTTTTTGAGCCTATTCATTACAAACATACAGAAATAGGTACAAATCTTTCCTCTTTATAATATTAGTGTAGATGGGTATATTTCTGTAAGTAATTCGTTGACTGCAGTCTTATTTAACCTAAACCTATACTCAAACTCATAGTCTTCATATTTAACTAAGTAATTCACACGTCATTTTCTTGAGCATAATCCGAGTCCGATACCCACTCGCTCAATTGTTCCAGTAGCGCCAAATCACTTGAACTCGTACATGAGTCAGACATTTTTCAACAAATAATCGTAGGTAATCAATGTATTTAACAGAAATATTCACAATAATTTCACTTGATATCTTCCCCTATCCTCAGAAATCGTAGGATCGTGCTTTAGGTTACTAGGGGTTACCAATGTTACTGACAGATAGACCCTTTGTTATTATTGGGACGCATGAACTATTCTTTTCATACAAGCTGCTATCTGTAGATAGCTATCCGCCCTCTCATCGGTAGATAGCAGCCAGAGATAGGATTGCCTACCGCTAGTATGTTTATTGGGACGGCCAAATTAAAGATAGATAGATGTTTCTATCGTCAGTAAGGCAAAACAAGAGATAGATTGAATATTGGGAACGGCCGTTAAGTATCGAACATAAATAAATAAATATTTCCGGACAATCCACACAACAACATCTAGACTAGGGCTGCCATAAATGCTGATAAAATAGGGTAAATCAAGGATTATTAAGAAACTCGGGTAATATTTAAGAAACTTTAATCATAAAATCTATTCTACGTTCTCGGTGACAATTTTCTTTGCCCATTCATATTTTTCGGTAGATTTGACCGGGTCTAGATTCTAGACCCGTGTTTAACTCTAAACTTGTGTTACGGGTTACTATATATATTTAATATAATAGACATACAAACATAGATACTTTTTATTATGCATATTATGTCAGGGATATATTACAACGATAAGTTTAATGCGATTTCTTGCCAAATTTGACGACTGATCAATAAATTTACAAACATTTGCAAAAAATAAGGACCTCAAATACTCACTATGACTTTACTAACATAATTTGAAGTTTGAATTGTATTTACCGAGGTAAAATTTATGTAAAAGTCGGCAGCACTGAGCTATCAATTGGATATTTGTCAATTATTACTAATTAAAATGAATGTGTTGTAAAAAGAATTGAAGTTTTACATATTAACTACCTGACCCCAGCAAACGTTGTTTTGCAAAATGAAAAATAGATAGACTCTCAGACCTACTGAATACGCATATAAAATTTGGTAAAATCGGTGAAGCCGTTTCGGAGGAGTACGGTAACTAACATTGTGACATGGTTAGTAAGTTAGTTAGTTAGGGGGGCCTGATTTTCCGCACTTAGACTCAAGGTGGTCCATTGTGCGTGGAGTGGGGCGCTAGTATAACCAGCCCAACTCCGACCAAAAGCGCAGAAGTTTCCTGCGGTCTTCACAGGCTTCTCGGAGTGACCTTGGGTTCTTAAGGATTTCACGTCGCTGTGCTGTTACTCCCTCGCATTCCAGGATAACGTGGGCATTGTGACATGGTATTTAAGTGTAAGATTTTCTAAGGTACCTACGTTGCGTTTTTTAATGTAAAACAAAAAATATATTGATTTTTTAAATTTAGCGTCAATCAACCTATCATTCTTCTCCAAACTGAATTCAACAATACTTCATAGATCACTAAATAATTGAAGAAGTGAAATAATTGTATTCTGATCCCTAGACCTTGTAGATTTGTGCACGTACTTCTTATTGAGAAAGTTCATTAAATTTTAAACTAAGATTTTTAAGATTGTGGCTTTAGACCTGGCTTAAAAGTCTCCCAAATTTTTGCGATGTTTTTACTAGATTGGGAACATTTGCTTCTCATATAAAACACCTTTTAAACCCAAAAGTCTCAAAATTTGTAGCTTTCAAAATCAATTTCAATTTGATAAAATTAATACAACTTACTAATAGAAATACCTGATATTCTTACCTCATTATTTTCATAGCATTAGTTTATTAAAATTCAATTAGTTTTGGTAACATTGAGCAAGGAGACCTTAATGATTATAATTTGTATGAAACAACTGCAGCTCCTACGATAAAAATGGTAACATCTTTATTGTTTTACCATAATGAAGTATAAGTTCTAAAATGGACCACCACGGATTTACTGGAGATCTTTGATGGAGGCCTATGTGCAGCAGTGGACGTCCTACGAATGAAATTATGACGATGATAAAGAACCCCCTAGACTAGATCTTATTCATACTGTTTTCACATGGCAACATCTACTGACAGACATCATGCCCCCCGACCGAAAAAGAGGGGTGTTATAAGTTTGACGTGTCTGTTTGTCAGTCTGGGACATCATAGCCCCCGAACGGATAAAGTGATTTCAATTTAGATTTTTTTGTATGAAAGGTGAGTTTGGCGCGGGTGTTCTTAGATATGTTTCATGAAAATCAGTTGAGCCGTTTAAAAGTTTTTGGGGTGAGAGTGGGTAAGGAAAACCAAAAATCTGCAAACATACTCGAGAGAGGTATCAAATGAAAGCGCATCGCAGCCACATTACTAAATATTTTAGTGTTTAACTTTTAAGGAAATTAAGGCATTGGAATAGGGGGTTTTTCTTAAATTTCAAATTTAGATTTATCGCCAAATGATATAATTTAGAATAAGTCGTCGCTGGTATTTTAAAAAAAACCGTGAAGAGCAAACCTTCGCAACGTGTATGTGAGTATGGGTCAAAAGTATGTAGTAGTGAATTGGTGTTTAAGGGTAAGAAATCACTCATGGATACTGAGTCGAAAGTCAAATTAATGTTAAACGCAAAACTAAAACTAACAGATTGTGAACTGCTTGCTGATTCGATTGGAGAACAAGTTTACTTCTCGGTCCCAAAATATTGTTAGCTAGTGCCATTTTGTTAGGCGTTCCTTATAAAGAAATGAAGTTATCCTTACCTCTAGTGTAATAACACAACAACACTGTCAGCACTATTAAAATGACACTAAATAAATAATCGTACATGGAAGGTTTAGCTTTGCTTTAACAAGAACAAACAATTGACTGTATTAATTTCGGCACGTCTTTATATCACAAGACATAACCTAACAATAAGGGGAAAAACCTACAATTTTAAATTTTAGGTCTAGTGACGTTTCACAATGATAGTATTTGAGTAACCACTTAACTTCCGACTTTACAATTTATCCGGCCAAATTTTATTTTTATACTAGTTATAGGTAAATTAACTTACTCAAGTACATAATTGTTCAATATGTGTTTGGTAAATGCTGGATTGGATTTTTGTCCCAAAATGATTAAATAAATAAATAAATATTTCCGGACTACTCACACAGCATCACCTAACCCCAAACTAAGCTGAGCTGGTAGTATGGGTGTTAGGTGATTGATATACTACATAGAAACATTTTTGTTGTAAATGCATATTTATGATACATAGAAAACACCCAGACCAGAAACCAGAAATTATAGATCGTACAAAATCTTGCCCCCAGCGGGAATCGAACCCGCAACCTCTTGCGCCTCAGGCGGACCTTCGCCGGTCGAGGTCCTCATACATATCACGACCTCTGTGGCAGAATACATAATTATGTATATCTTATAATTTTATTTATTCATTTTTCTATTTAAAAAAAGATATAGTCTGCCAAATAAATTCATCAATCACATTAACAATTTTATATTAATATGCACGTTTGGATGCCTTTGGCTTTTACTTTGATCACTGAAGTTAGTTAGACTTATCTTATTTTGACATTTGATATTTCGATCGATCCGTGTGCGAATCTAAAAAAATGATTTTTCTCTTTCTATTCTACGGCTATCATGTTACAACACTAACGGGGTGATAACACGAATCGGTGCTTCCCCTATCACCGCCGGTTGTGCCACTCCATTCAACGACGCGGCAGTTCAGTGTTGCCAGGACCAGATAATAATAAACTACTAAAAACATGAACTATTTATTATTATTATAACCTATATGTGTAGAACGAATAATATTTTAAAAGAAATTATGTTTATATTGAAATAAAGATTCTGAAACTGAAAATAGAATTTAGATAATAGTAAATAAACCACAGATTTGTTCAATATTTTTTTTTATTTGATTATTAATGGTGCCCCTTAATAAATAAAAATAAATAAATAGTATTATTAGTATATAGAGTATTATTTCATTGTATAGATAACATTTTTGTCTTGTAATACCAAAAGTAGTATACGTTGATTCCCCAGAAATTATTATTGTTAATATTCACAATTTTAGTAAATCCAATAGGTATTGTTGTATTGTACGATGGATATATTTTCTAATATTATTCTTAATCATAATATTATTATATATGATGATAAATCATTTTATAAGTCTTTATATTTCTTAAGTACTTGTTGCTAAATAAATTAAATATGATAAGTATGAGATGGACTTCAGCAGATTATACACTTATAAAAAGAAAAAACAATGAAAAAAGATTGCAAAAAGTTTCGTGCGAGAATGAAACAAGTAGTAACAACACTTGTGATAGTAAAACTCGTACTAGAAGACTTACAAAGAGGAACGACAGTTTCGTTTGCCATTTACAGTCTACTCGCAAAATCACCAAGTAGCCGTAAATCTCGGAATACCTAATAAAAAACCCGTCAAATCGTGGCACCCGTTTTTAGTCTTAATATTAATTATCGTTACGGTACTTACTCTTTTATGGGAGTATTTATTATACCTACTAGCTGTAATCTCTCTAACCATATCTAATCGCTCCAAACCCCCGGTGCTACTGTGGTATGAGTGTTACTCATTTTCGAGGCAAATTTTACATAACAAACTGTGAGAGTTTCTTTGAAAATATTTTTATGCTTTTTAAACAGTATGTGCAGTTGGGAGAATCTTTTAATAATCTTTGGAAGAGGCCTTTACCCAAACCGGGGTTCTCGCTAATTGTTATTTACCTTGAGAATACCACGTTTACTTTATTGCAATAAATACTGACAAACCTAACTTTTAACTTTTTTTTTTTACTTTTTTGTACTTTTATAATTTAATTTCTAACCGAATACATACAGTAGGTATACTTTTCTTATACAGATAAACTTGGTCAAAGTAAGAAATAATTGGCATTTTTGTTTTTTATTTATTTAATAATGTGCAGTTGTGCACATAACCGCCATCTAGTGAAAACTTTATGAACAATGATCAGCATGGTGGTTGTGTTGTTCTTAAGTTTTCCACTAGATGGCGGTAACTTAAAATTCAATTGTCAACTCTCAAATCACCTAAAAATACTAATTGACTGCTCTTCAAAAATATTTTTTTGTTTTACAGGCCATTTATCGAAATTCCCTTATATCGCCAATGCATCACCTCTCGCTATGAAAAAGGGGGCTCAGGGCTCGTAAAAACTAAAATAAAAATATAAAATAAATTCTTCATAAATATTTATTTGTATTGTTTATATTGATATTTCAAGTATGAGTATTTGAATGTTCGTGTTTACAGGTTAGCGTTGATGATATCGTAGAGCAGGATTTCCACCAGCTCGTTGATTTCTCTCTGAAAAAAAAACATTATTCGTTAACATGTTGACAGAAAAAAAAATTAAATAAATTTAATTTCAATAAAATATAGGTGTAGGTGAAGTTATTATTATTCAGCAATTATTATTATTAATAGCAATAATTATTTACCTCTCAGGTTATAATAACTCAAAGATATATTCAATTTAGTAGCGGAGAGCCGATTTTCGCTCACTGCCAACTTTTTCAGAATTCAATAAAAGTATTAGCGGAGTGCCGACAGGGTGTGAAGTCATAAAAATACTCTATTAAAAAAATAATATAAAAATGGACGGTTTCCTATTGCTACAAATAATAAAAAAAATACACATTGTAATGTTGCCATAAAGCGACATTTGGGTATTAATTAATAATGTATCTTTTACGAGATCCTCTTGACAGTAGCTTTCTACATAGATTTTAAATTATTTTACGCGACGTCTGTCAATCCAGTTTGTCGAGCACAGTATTTGATATTGATCCCAAAATGATACTGTTGCATCTTCAGGTGAATTTTCCAACTTTGAAATAATATTTCTTATTAAATAGGTACATTGAATTGTTTCCTCACCTGGAAGCTGTTGAGCTTGTTGGGGATGGTAGCTCCGAGGAGTTCGTTGAGGGCGGGAGACAGGTCCCTGCCGAGGGCTGACACGGCGAGGTTGGACTGCAACAAAACATACACATATAATAACTGAGACGTATATAAAATACTAGATTTAGATATCTAGGTATACGCCTTGCGTTGCCCGTGATTTTGTATTTACCGGCGGAAAAAATTGAATTAAGCAATAAGGCCGCCCATTATGCATTATTATTATTTTTTCGCACTAAAAGAAGCTTTCCTCAATAAATAGGATATATAACAGTGTAAAACATTTTGAAATCGGAGTGGTAGTTTTTGATAATATTAGTATAGAATAAAATATAGAATATTTCTGTTACTACATAGAATAATATATATCTGTGCTTGTCTTGCAGGTAAGGATGTTCGAAAAGTCGTTATTAGAATTAGTAAAGACTAATTCTAATAACTGACAACTTTTAACACATGTCAAAAAAGCAAAAACAAGTTACTGTGCACTACTGGGATTTATATTCAAAAACCAGAAGACTACGTAAAACTACATCACCCTATTAACGTTCCCACTGCTGGGACACAGGGACTTCTCTCTTGGCGAGAAAGAATGCCTTAATTCAGCACGCTGGCCAAGTGCGGGTTGGTGATTGTCACAAGGCCTTAAAACTCTTTTAAAGTTCTCAGAACATGCCGGTTTCCGTTGTTCGCCTTCACCGTTAAATCACGTGTTATTGAGTGCACATAATTTTTTCAAGAAGAAAAATCTAGAGGTGTGTTGCGGGGTTTGAACCCCCGACCATCGGAATGAGAGTCGAGTGTGCTGCCACTTAGCCCACACGGCTTAACACATTAGACTAGGCACATTGTTACCTCAATAGCTCCCACTTTCAAGGTAGCATCGACGCTGTTGACGCTGATTCCGGAAATGATGCCCAGGCGCAGGCGGATGTCAGTGGTCACTTTGATGTCTCTGATGGCGAGCCTTGAAAACAAAGAAAAAAAAATGACATTTTCCAGCAGAAAAAATAGCAAAGTTATTCGTTAGTAAAGAAAATGTCCCTTAAAAATCGTTTCAGCCTTTCCAGGGATTGGTTTGAATAAACGGAGATACAAAAATTGAAAATATGAACATATTTTGTACATAAGATAAATGTTACATATATTTAGTAGTTTCTTAAAGTCAAAATTTGTAATTTTGATTGCCTCAGTGGCGCGGTCAGCCTTTAATGCTTTTTTATAGGCCGTAGTCTATGTTGGCCATAAAAAGCCTCGTCTTGGAAAGACATAGTTTTCTTTGCCATTCTGTGAGTGACAATAATGATATTGACAGATCTATATTACTAAGGTCCTACCTTCCAGCAGCAGCGGTGTTGATCTGTTCTCCGAAAAGAACAACAGCGAGCTCGGCCTTGTCTGTAAGATGCAAAAAGAGATATGAATATGACGAGTCTATGAAAAAGTATCTAACAAGATACTTTTTTGATGCTGTTGTTTTTTGTTGTTTTTTTTTTTGTTTGTTGTTTCTTATTTTTGTGTTAATGTAAAGGGATGCTTATTTTATGAACCCCCGACCAAAAAAGAGGGGTGTTATAAGTTTGACGTGTCTCTGTCTGTTTGTGTGTATGTCTGTCTGTCTGGGACATCATAGCTCTCGAAGGGATGGAGCGATTTTAATTTAGTTTTTTTTTATGAATGGTGAGTTTGGCGCGATAGTTCTTGGACATGTTTCATGAAAATCGGCTGTGCCGTTTAAAAGTTATGGGGGTGAGAGAGGGGAAGAAAAACCGAAAATCTGCAAATATACTCGTGTGGGGTATCAAATGAAAGCGCATCGCGTCCACATTACAAAATATAAGGTGTTTTACTTTTAGGGAAATTAAGGCAATGGAATAAATTTTAAATTTAAATTTATCAAATTTATCACACGAAACGCTTAAATTAAAAGTTGATGGTGTCCTTATTTATACGCAATATACTAGGTACATGATATAACGATTAACATTTATGCATAAGTGCAAATTCATTTAAAAAAATACAATATTTATAATAGGTTTTAAATAAGCATTCGTATATTTTAGTTGTTTTCAGACGTAAGCTATCCTACCAATATTTTTAAACCGTAAGTTTGTGAGGATATCAGTGTGGTTGTGGCCCCTTCACGCAAAAACTACAAGATGGATTTTACTGAAACTTTACAATAATATAGATTACATATCAGAATAACTCATGGACTACTTTTTACCCACGTAAAATACCGTTTTTCGCGGGAAAATACAATTTATTGCGAGCAAGCCCGATTTGAATCAAATTTGGATTCGTCTAGCTAGAGATAGAAATGCGTGGCAATCTTCAGAGGAGGCCTTTGTCAACAGACAAGCTGTTCCACAATCACAACCAGCTCCGATCATTCTAGAATATGTTAGAAATAATTAAATAAGATTTGTTGGTTTTAGTATTTAAGTAGGCATTTAGTATATAAGAATTATTGTAAGAAACAGCAATAAAGGCAATAAAATTTATTTTATTTTTATTTATTTATTAGTTGTTTTCCCAGTAAAGGACCAAAGCTACTTTTTACACCGAAAAGCCGCGGTCGGGCAGATAGTAAACCATAAAGAAAAATAATCATACAATATCTGCTTCAAAAACGGGTACCTAGAATGATTTCTCCCGAAAATCCTTGCTACATTGCAAGTTAAATAAAAGGTTGTAAATGTACTCAGTCTCAGGAGCGCGGCGGGCGGAGGTCCGCTTGCGGTGCAAAAGGTAGCGGGTTCGATTCCCGCCGAGGGGTCAAGTGTTTGTATGTTCTGCAAGCATTTTCTCCTTGGTCTGGGTGTTTAGTATGTATAATAAAAAATATCTATCTATGTATGTCTATTATCTTAAGTATATCAGATGTCTAGGACCCGTAACACAAGCTTATAGCTTACCACGGCGCTAGATATTGCTGTGTGAATTGTCTGGAAATATATTTTTGAAGTGAAACTTCTATAGAATCGTAGTGATTTCAAACCGGATGCAAAAAGATGAAACGGAAATGGTAAGAGACACAAATACAATGCTTTATTTAAATTTCTCAACTCAACTACGAAGTATCGCGCAAAGAGGTATTGGTGTATTTTATTTATATTATTTTGTAACATACTTTAATATGTAATACGCTTTATTGAAGTAATATAAATAATCCGAATAATGACAGATATATGTTTGTTTCTCTTATCATTTTAGCAGATGCGTTCATTGACCCTTTTTTTCTATTCGATATATTATATCATAATTATAGTTCGTAAGTAGTAGACTCCAATCGTGCGTCCTAGCTGACACACACACACACTTTTTTTTTATTCTTCTTATTCTTTCGTCGATTTACTGAAGTTTCACTTCTATCGTGTGTGAATCGCACACACACCTTTTTTTTATTTATCTGCAAGTTAAATAAAAGGTTGTAAAAATGTACTTACTCAGGTTAGCTTCAATGAGGGGCAGTTGAAGGTCAAGGCGGAGGCGCAGGGTCAGGGTGTTGAAGCTCAGTCTGGTGATCACGATGTTGCTGAGACCTTCCAGCAGGAACTCCTCGACCACAGCGGACGCGCTGAACAGGCTGGAAGGGACATTGAATCAATATTGGGAACAAAACTGAAGAATTTAAACGAACTAAATAATGTATATGTATAGCAAAAAGTTATAAATGAAACACATCCGTAACACAAGCTTAGAGCTTACCACGGGACAAGATGTTGTTGTGTGGATTGGCCGGAAATATTAGGTCCTTACATATGAAATTGGCGTTTTGTATGGGAGGAACAAAAAGTCGAATATTTTTTAATATAATATATTTAATTAATCAAAGTATGAACCATTATTTTCTATGCACTTTTGCCATCTTATAGGTAGTTCATTGATCCCTTTACTAAAAAAACCAGTCGGACGGGAATCAATAAAATCTTTGAAGGCGATTTGGACTGCCCCATCGGAGTTGAATTTTTTCCCTTGCAAGAAGTTATCCAAATTTCGAAAAAAATGGTAATCTGTTGGAGCAAGGTCCGGGGAGTACGGAGGATGTCTTAGACTTTCCAATTGAAGCTCTTCTAATTTAGTAGCCGTCTGTTGCGCAGTGTGTGGTCTAGCGTTGTCGTGAAGCAGCAGTGGCGTGGAGCGATTGACCAGCCTAGGTTGTTTAGCCGCTAGCTTTTCCATCATGGTTTGCAATTGCTGACAATAGACATCAGCCGTAATAGTCTGGCCAGATTTGAGAAAACTGTAATGAACAATACCGGCACTAGTCCACCAAACGCTTACAAGTAACTTTTTTGGGGTTAATTTTCGCTTGGGGCAGGATTTGGCTGGCTGGCCAGGATCCAACCATTGCGCTGAGCGCTTCCGATTATCGTAAAGAACCCATTTTTCATCACAGGTAATGATTCGGTTTAAAATACCTTCATTATTGTGCCGGTTTAGTAATGTAACGCAGCAGTCGACGCGCGTTTGCCGGTTTGCTTCAGTCAATTCGTGAGGTACCCACCTTTAAAGCTTTTTAATCTTCCCAATTTGCTTCAAGTGAATTAAAACAGTTTTATCACTAACACCGCAGCCTGCAGCTAACTCGGACGTGGTTTGCGATGGATCCGCTTCCACAATAGCCTTCAACTCTTCATTATCAACTTGAGTCTCAGGCCGTCCACGGGGCTTGTTCTGCAAGTCGAAATTTCCAGAACGAAAACGTTGGAACCAAAAACGAACTGTGTTTTCTTTTGCAACACGACCGCCATACACATCATTCACCCTTCGAGTTGTTTCCGCAGCACTAGTGCCACGGCGGAACTCGTACTCGTAAATAATGCGATATTTTAAGTTTTCCATTTTGTAAAATGAGTGACGCAAACAGAAAAAAACAGAAGAAAAAAAACAAATGAATGACGATCATCGAAGCACAAATACATGAGTCTATAGCTGTACAAATTTGAATTTGGAATTCCTTACCAAAGAGGAGAAATTTGTGATTAAAGTGGCCAGTACGAAAAACGCCAATTTCATATGTAAGGACCTAATATATATTTATTTTATTTGATTAACTTCCCTAAGGAATTCCATATTTTCCTGTAGTAAAAACGCTTTGTTGCTTAAAATGATTTTAAATCCAGGATTATCACCTGGTAGGATGCGCACTAATAAACGCAACCACTACCGCCAACCAGATAGCCCAGACTCTAACCGAAAGAACAAGAAGGACGACATATCACAAAATCAGCTGTCCTTAAATTCTTAATTACCAAACGTTGCTTGCTTCCGTACCATCAGGTCTCGTTACGCGATAGCTTTAAACTTACACAGGCACGGGCAGGGCGATCTGGGCGCGGTCGCCGGGGATGTAGAGGGGGTCGAGGCCAGCGTCCTTGATGGACTGGATCACATCCTCGATGGTGCTGGCGATGGAGTCGGTCACCAGGCGCTCGTTGGACGTCATCAGTCCTAGTGAAAAACATTGTGCTTATTTATACAGACTTGGAACTAAAAAATGGAGAAGATTCTCAATTAGTGGCAGTAGTGCAGGTAGTGCATCGACCACCCAGCTGAATAGCACCTGTATTCGAATTTTGAAGTATGTTTCATGCATATGTGTTAGTATTATGAAGCATGTTAAAAGTAAAAGTTAAGTCTTTCCCTCATTGAAAAATATACAGGATCACAAATTTATTATTTTTATAATTTATGAGGTTTTGGCTATGGAGACATTTTATATGGTTATAGGTTTTTAGTTGCCTTAGGTGATTCCGCACATGGCTTATAAAGACTACCATGATTGAGAAGGTTAAAAAAAATGCAAATTTTATTTATTTAAAATATTATTTCAACTACGGAACCCTTAACACATATGGTCCAACTCTGACAAAGAAGTTAGGTATCTCAAACTTACACGTAGTATAATACTGGGTTTTGTTGCAAAATGTTTACTTATAAAATTGAGACTAGTTACGTTACATTGAAGTTTCTAAGATTTGTCCGGATATTTGATGCTCTATCTATATCTTTAATTATATATTTGCTTTCTTATTCAATTATAAAGAAAAATAGAAAAATAGATAAAGAAAAACATTGGTGTCCAGTATTTATGGACGTTCTAACAGACAGACTAATCAGAATACATTTTTTGTGCAGTTATCATACCTATTTGTTTGGAAAAGTTTTAAGTACAAATATGTATAGATACCATATTTTAAAATAAAATGAAAATACGTCTTACCTTTCTTGAGCTGCTCTGGCAGAGCAGTGCTGCCAATAATAAGCAGGGCGAATGCAATGAAGAATTTCATTTTGTAACTGAAAAAATATTTAAAATAAATTAATATTTCCGATTTAATACAGTCATGGTAGAATTAATATGTAGTCGCAAATAATGTATGATTACTTTCAATCAATGATAACAGCTGTGATTTGACTATACGCAATTACAGAAGTAATCATTGGTTGGAAGTAATCAAAGAATAACTGTGACTATGAATTCCGGCCTCGGATTTTGTTATTCCCATACTATTATGGGAAAAGCTCGAATTTAACAAAATATGTGCATTATACAGTTATACTGTTTGGACCACTAGAATACCATAATTAATGTAGTTTAATTGTTTTAAAGAAATTTTATAATTCTAAATGAATATATATAAAGCATTGTATTTGAAAATAAATTGATAAATATAGCAGGTTTGTACCTGCTATATTTACTCGCCCTCACGAATGTTGCAGGTACAATCTAATATTATAAGCAATAACAAATAGATTTAACACAAGCTCTTTTCAAAAACTGCAATATAATATATATTTCAATATACAAAGAAGTTTTAATTTGGTTAATTCAAAAGAATATTAATTCAATTATCATAAAATGTAATTTAACATCTCTCTTACCTTTTCCAACTCCAATAACAAATGAAACATGTTTTGAAAATCCTTTTATAGTGTTATCAAATCTTGATTAGCATAATTTCGTTATTTTAATCCTTTGTTGTTATCAATTAATCGTTCCACACCTAATATTGGGAAGGAAACAAATTGTTTAGGTAGCGCCCAACTTGTAAAGTTACCTAAGGTAGTAATTTATTATTCTATGCCTAAGGTACGATTTACACCGAGCGCCACGCAGCGGCGCACACTTTTAAGGCCGAATATTAATAACTAGCTGTGCCCTGCGGTGCTACCCGCGTTATAATGGATGAAGTACTCTTAACCAACAACATATTTATTTGAATAAAGATTAATATTATTATGTTGATGCAACTTAAACAAATTATTTCGACCAAATTAGGTACCATAAAAAAGGTTTTTGTGAGTTAATCTTAAAAGATAGACATATACTATCGCGGACTGTTTTTTAGATCATTAAAAGAGCTATTATTCTTTAATACATATTTTTTGTGTATCTTGAACCGTTTTCACGGTGCACGCAACGGAAGGCTTCAAAGATGAACAATTTCTCCCGTTTTTTACACATTTACCACTATATCTTTGCTCCTATTGGTTGTAGCGTGATGTTATATAGCCTATAGCCTTCCTCGATAACTGGACTATCCAACACAAAAAGAATTATTCAATTCGAACCAGTAGTTTCGGAGATAAGCGCGTTCAAACAAACAAACAAACAATCTCTTCAGCTTTATATATTAGTATAGATTATAATTATTTACTATCCATTTCGTCCCACCGCAGGGCAAAGCCCTCCTTTTTCTTTCCATTGGTCTCTATTACTGTAATATAATAAAATTATATACGGTATATAATAGAAAATAGTTTTTTATTAACAGCTTCTAGGGTCGTAAGGCATGATAAAACACAAAAAAATTGATTCTCTGTTAGGTCTGTCTTTTAGCCGGTCCAAAACTACTGGACACCTTTCCGCTTTATCAACTTAATAAAATCCGTTTGCAAGAAATAAGATATATATACATACATGATCAATTTTTTTTTGTAAATACATCTCTGTATAAGAATACATAAAAAGTACCCACAAATATGATACATGTCATACATAGGTAGCATAAAATACGAATTTATTATATAATCCGAAACATCTTGACCATCTTTTTATCGCCGGTTGCCACGGGTTTGTCCCACGGGGTTGTAATTTTCATATCACGTCCCGGAGCATCTCAAATACTATAATTATTTTTTTCTGACTTGTACGGTCATTCGCATTCAGACCTCCATCGCTGTGCTTGCCGATATTAAGATTTGAAGAGTATACAATTAGGCATTCACTATGAATGATTGAAATCATTTGGCCTTCCTGCGTGAGAAGGTAATGCATAAAAAAATAATACATAAAAAAATTTGGTTTATTACTTATTCAAAATAATTAAGATTTGATTTAACCCTTCTTTGTCATCGGTGCTCTTACAGGAATAGCGTAGTTGCTCTTCTGCTTGGTGAGCTTGGGCTTGGTGCTCTTAGAGAAATACCGTAAGGAGTGAAGGAGTTGTGAAATACCTTTAGGAGTGTGGTGTTCTATTCGCTTCTCTACTCAGTATTAAAAAAATAATGCGAACTGTCAAGACAATACTATCCTTAGCCAAAGTTTGTTTTTTTAAATTAATATTAAAAGTAATTAAAATTAAAAGTATTAAAAGTAAAAGACGAATTAAAAGTAAGTATTTATGATTGAAAATATGTATTGTTTTGTTCTTATTGTACTGTGTTCTATGAATCTCGTGTAAAGAAATAAATAAATAAGTATTATACTTACTTCTACTTACTATTATTACTTTTTCCGTGTTCTGGGTGTTTAATCTGTATAATAAATGTTGTTGTGTCTATTGTCCGGAAATATTTATTATAATTTCAGTTTAACTTTTAGTTGAACTATCCATGTATGCCTATTGAATAGGAAATAAACGTTTTGACTTTGGCTTTGACGACGAAATCCGTGGTCGATCGCTATGTTCGCAACTTAATATTAAGATTAAGAGATAACTATTAGATTATAGATTCCACATTCACGTCTACACGTTTAATCAGGCTAATAACATTACATTCACATTAAACACAATATTATTATCACTGCAATACGTTTAGGTATCGTGTGAGTAGGTATCAACGTCATTATTGATATTATTGCTGTGAACTTACGAAATTTTGTAGTAGGTACCTAATTGCTTAAATAACATTATTTTCTGAACGATTTGAACAACATCTAAAGCATAACTGAGCAGAGAGCTTGTAAAGGTGTTAAACAAATTATATATATTTCATAAATATAATTATATATTTCTAAAATATTATTTTTGAATCTACAAACATAGAAAAACACCCACAATTCCCCTGGATCGAAAACTTAACCTCTCGCGCCCCAGGGAGATGCAAGCTCAAAGATCCACTAAGGTCTGATTACACGGCAACTTTTTTGCTATAGACAATGCCCCACTGCACTGGTAGTCCGGCCTTAGTGGGGGAAAGAGGAATAATTCATCTATACATGTTAAAACCTCTTTATACGCTCTAAGTTTTTGGAGTTTACTCCTTTAGAAACGATTTGAGTTATAAGGCCCGGTACGGAAATTTTTTGAGGAGTAAAATCAAGTGTAACACGTAAAGTTGAGGCGTTACGTAGAAAGAGACGAACATATACATATATCTGTAGGATTGAACGTGTAAAAGAATGAGATGGAATACATTAAACAGCGTATCTCATTCTCGGGGTATCCTCTTTGCGCGATACTTTGTAGTCTGTAACATTATGGAGGTGGAGTGGGGAGACTCACAGCAGCAATAAGTGCTCTCACGTTTTACGAATTTAAAAATCAATAATGACGTCCAAAGTTGTTGAAAGTGCGCTTCGCGAACTGCATAAACTAGTTACCGACCTGTGTGATAAAGTTACATCGCTGGAAGACAAGGTAAGCGATCAAAACGCGTTAATTGCTAACCAAACCGCTGTTATCAATTCGCTCAAATCGCAAGTAGAGGGTAGACATCCCCTAACTCCGCGCATCACACCGACTAATGCACCAGCCCAACCAGCACTGCAGCGACCGGTACGGCAAGCGCGTCTAGTAGCTGCCGCAAACATCACGGCAGGATCAAGCGCTGCAGCGGCTATCAAGAAGAAATCCTACAAAGACAAGGCCAGAGAATCTCTTGTGGAGAAGGACTCAGCCAAGTGCGACAAGGTAGGAAAATGCCAACATGACGCAGCAAGCCCCTCCACTAGCTCATCGACAAACCCAACTAGGGTGACCATGAAAAATCCTTTCGAAGGATTGTTAACTCCGAAGCCTACAACTGCCCCAGCTGAAGCTACCAAAGATTGGAAAGAAGTGCGTTACAAACGGAATAACTCGACCGCCAAATGTCGCCGTATATTAACTGGAACAGGTGATAACAATAAACAGTTACAAACCGCTGAGAAACAAAAATTTATACAAGTATGGTCTTTTAGGCCCGATACAACAGCTGAAAATATACATACTCACATAAATAGTATTGCATCGTGCGACAAGTACTTCGTAGAAAAGAGAGACATCAAAACTGATCAACATGCTGCATTCGTTATTGGGTTTCCAGAATCTCTGTATGATCAATTATGCACTCCGAAATCATGGCCACAAGGTGTGAAGATCTCAGACTGGTTTCGACGGGGCGCAAGCGCAGGCAGCCGGCGAGCGCGGGCTCAGTGCAGCGAGCGGCGTCCGCAGTAACCAGTGACAGCAGTAAAGGACGGTCGTATGAAAGTGTATGCCAGCTAAGTAACAGCGAAAAAATTGTCATATGCCATCAAAACATCGCGTCGTTAGACAAAAAATCGCATAGGCTCGAAGTGTTACTAACTAGTGAATTGGAATGTGACATATTAGCTATAACTGAGCATTGGTTATCAGAATCAAAACTCAAATGCGTAAACTTGCAAAACTATAAATTAGCGTCCTTCTACTGCAGACAACAAACGATTCACGGCGGTTCGTGTTTATTTGTTAAAGATACTTGTAGATGTGTTGCGAATGTTGACCTGACTAACTTATCCGTGGAGAGAAAGTGTGAAATATCGGCCATTGATTTGCTGGATTTTAATGTAACGATTATTTGTTTATATCGAACGAATTTGATTTCATCAAACGAATTTTTATTAACTTTTGAGGTTTTGCTCAATAAGGTTAGTGACTTAAATAGAGAATGCATTATTGTAGGTGACTTCAATATTAATATTTTAGGAGATCTTTACAGTGATTTTAAGAAATTAACGGACCTAGTTTCTACCCACGGTCTGTTCAACTTGGTGGATTTTCCTACGCGCATAACGACGTCTACTTGTACTAGCTTAGATCATTTGTACACTAACCTACCTGCAGAAACAGTAACGGTGGTTCCTGTCGTAACTAATATAAGTGACCATTTTGCCATAAGGGCTGAAATATTCCGATCCAAAACAAGCTCACGAAACAATATTTCGTACGGTAGGAGTTTTAGTTTGTCAAACAAATGTAATTTTGCCGCATCTTTGGATAGCGTAGATTGGAATGAGTTACTGGTAACTAAAAACAAATCCACTACGGATATGCTATCATCAATAATTAATGTGATTAAAAATAAATTCGAAATATGTTTTCCACTCAAAAAAAGGTGCAATAAAAACTTTGACTCATCTTGGATTACACCAGATGTAAAAAATTACAAATTACTCCTGTTTGACATTATTAAATTAAGTGAATCATATCCTAACAATGACATTATTCAATCTTTAATTGCTGACATGAAAAATAATTATGAATGTATCTTGAATAGTCAGCAGAAACGTGCCTTCTATGATAATATATTAGGGTCCAGCTCAAACACTTCTAAAGCAATGTGGAGTGTAATAAACCGGGAACGGGGTAAAAACTACTCTCCTAGAGTAGACTTTACGGATGTTGTATTACAACCAGATGGGTCTAAATTTAGTAATAAGAAAGATTTAGTTAACTGCATGAATTCTAGGATGGTAGGTGCAGCTGCAGCCTGCGGAGCCCCGCCCGCCTGCGAAGCCGGTGTGCGCCAGGCCTTATGCTTAGCGCGAGAACTCGCTGACCGCTCGTTCCGGATCCAGCCTTTCACTACCGAAGAAATTATTCGTTTGGTGATGACCCGCATCCCACCTAAAGTTTCAAAGGATGCCTATGGCATTTCAATGGAGTTAATAAAATCAGCAATATTGCCGTTAGCCCCTATATTTAATTATGTATACAACCTGTGTATTAGAGATGGTACCTTCCCAAGACCCATGAAAGTAAGTAAGGTCTCACCCTTATTCAAAGGTAAAGGAAAGAGAAGCAATATAGACGGGTACCGGCCAGTCTCCATAATACCAGCAATTGCAAAGGTTTTCGAGAATGGCCTAAGCTCCCGTCTTGTCGCATTTCTTTCTGAAACCAAAGCTTTGTCCGATAGACAATATGCCTACCGCGAAGGTCGCTCAACCACTTCTCTCACGAGAGATGTGGTCGAAAAAATCGTCGCGGCTCGCGAATCTAAACGGCAGGTTGCAGTTATATGCTGCGACCTGTCAAAAGCTTTTGACGTTGCTGACCATAGAGTGCTAGCTGTGAAACTGCGCCTCTATGGAATCGTCAATAGAGCGCATGAACTGCTAATGGACCTAATGCGAGACCGAACACAGATCGTTTTGGGTGGGGGTGGGGCCACTATTTCCGATCCACTTACGTTGAGGATGGGAGTAGCTCAAGGATCCTCTAGCCCAATGGTTTGCAATGAATGGGCTTGCTCTGAACCTAGACAAGACTCACTTCATCCATTTCTACTTCTCCGGCCGAGCACCGAGGTCACTAACGGTACTAGTAGAAGGTAACGCTGTCGAACAAGTCGATAAAACAATATTTTTAGGCTTCGAGCTGGATAGAGGGCTAAAATGGGACGGTCACATACAGAGGCTATGTGGTAAGCTTGGGGGTGCCTGCTATGCGCTAAGCCGAATGTCACGAGTAGTGACAACAGACACGGTACGCGCATGCTATTTTGCAACCGTGCAGTCACTACTTCAGTACGGAGCCGAGCTTTGGGCGCGCGCAGCCGACTGGCAGCGTGCGTTCAGAATGCAGAAACGGGCCGTACGCGCGATTGTAAGGATCCCCAGCGATCAGTCGGCAAGACCGCACTTTAGAAGGTTAGGAATACTAACACTTCCTAGCCTTCTAGTATATCAGGTAGCAATTTACGTGAGACTAAATCTTGAAACGTACGCAACGCTGGGTGATTTACACAATTATCACACGCGTAAACGCGACCAGTTGGCCACGTTGACGCGCACTCTTAGGAAGTCTTCCAAGTTGACACATATAATGGGTACAACTGTTTATAACAAGCTCCCGAAAACTGTAACTGAATCAACAAGTCTTCCTTCATTTAAACACAAACTGAAGCACTGGCTTATTGAGCAAACCTTTTATTCCTATGAGGAATTCGTGAATCGGTAATTATTTATTTCTTAATGACATTTCTATAGTCATAATGACTTTTGTATTATTTTATTGACATTTTTATAATTTTAATTGACATTTGTTAAATGATTTAATTTATTGTTTTACATTGTTAAGGTTTGACATTTTAAATTGTATTATTTCATTGATTGAGATAATATAATGTTATTTTATTATGATTATGTATTATAATTTAATACATAATATAAGACATGACATGTAACAATTGTTATTAATAAATACTATTATGACTATTATGACTATTATGTAATACGCTTTATTGAAGTAATATAAATAATCCGAATAATTAAAGATATATGTTTGTTTCTCTTATCATTTTAGCAGATGCGTTCATTTACCCTTTTTTCTATTCGATATATATCATAATTATCGTTCGTAAGGAGTGAACTCCAATCGTGCGTCGTAGCTGACACACACACACTTTTTTTATTTAAGTATATGAGCAAGTCCTTGCAGTTGGGGGAGCGGAGTGGCATTAAGCTGAGACTACTCCTTATTTGGTTCATGGCAGCACAACCCGGCAGCTAATCTGTTTGTGGTTTAAATGTTTTTTTCTTATGTCTGTATGTATATTTCTGTCTACTGTGCTGTTGTTTGTTTATTTATGTTCCAACCTATAAACGAAAATAAAACCATTATACATTTCTTGTGATCCTTTTTTAGAATGGGTAAAAACTATGTTACATCATAACTTTATAAAGAAACAAACAAATTATATACAAGCGTTTATTTCCATAATGAAACACAATCTTTGCAAACATTCAATTATGCGGTAATAGCACTAATTATGAATAACTAACTCGAACATCTTTCGCTATTAGAATTTAAAGAGTAATGACCTGTTTTACCATAGCCAAAAAAATATTTTCTTCACACTCAAAAAACGCTTTACTGGGAATTGGAGTAGGTACCCTTTGAAATTAAGAATATTTCAATTCGGTATCACAATTTCTTGTGATTTTCTAATAGATGGCACTAGTCACTTAAAATCTGGTAAGTATATATTAAATTAAAGTCTTTAACGTAACTACTTGACGATGCAAGGAGGCCTGAGGCCCTTATTTTATTTGTTAGAGTTACACTACAGTTTTGTTTAATGGTCTTTAGCATTTTAAAGCACTTTAAATGTATAATGTTTTAATATAATTTGTTTGCGGTATAATTGGCATGGTAAAACAGACCAATAGTGAAAACAACGTGCCGTGTTTGCGTAGGCCCTTCAGGTGTGTCCAAACGCTTACTTAGGCCATCCCTTACATTGATTCATAAAATTTATAGCCAAGCAGATTTGAAGCTAATTATCTTAGTAATATACAAAATCTTTACGAAAACCATTAAACTATACACATCATGGAAACGATATAATATAACTATAATTGTTGAATTGTTTTATACATAAATTTATAATTAATTCAGAGAATCATAATAGTCAACAAATAAATATAATTGATAAACACTTATACGTATTTTATACTTATTATAAAAACAAACGAATATATTTGTAAAAATTGTGAGAGGAATTCAAAATTGCGGTGTTGCTAGATTTCGGACCCCTTACAGGTAGCTCAAGCTATAAATCTGGATAATAATTATGAATTTTTACATATTTTTAAATCAGTAGATATATCCTTCTTCTTGCATCTTTGGCACTACACGACTATCGTTGGCCTTTAATCTAAAAGAAATCAGTGCATCATAAGTAACGCATTACTACATCTACTTAATCTCCTATATCATAGTGTATCAATATATATAAAAGTGAACAAGAGGCACTATATAGGTTTATACGCAGATTAAAATAAGCGTAGTTCTTGAAACATCGAATTTTGAACGAGACATCGTGATCTAACTATAAGTGAAACTTATTTTGATGGTAAATTCAAGTCGTCATAGTAAATCTCGAGACAAGCTCGGGATTGTTTTCTCCATTATCGGACCGAACTTTATAAATTTTTTTTATTATCTCCACACATAGTCATATTCCTTACATGTCATTGTCGTTGTTAGTGTCTCGTCTGAGTAAATGTACCAGTTAAACCTTTTCCCATAACTCAACTTTAAAATATTTCAACATAATATGAATTCAACCTTTAGCGAAACTAAAAAAAATTCAACACTGGGAAAGTAAACTTGAGATATCAAAAAGGCATTAAAGGAATTCAACATTCTGTTCCTCAATGGTTTTTGCTATTTTTTATCTTTAACATTGTGTTCTTCAATTACTTATAATTAATCAACTTATGATTAATACTTTACATTAACTTCAAAATAAGTTTCACGACACACAGACTAACGTCTGCTAGAAATACTTCTAAATAGTAAAAAAACAAAAGCAAGAGATTTCTAATTACATTTAGCATTATCTATATCTCATAAGGTATCGTCTTCCACAACAGGTTACATTTTTCATATAATTACCATTAAAGGCACCCGTACGAACCAATCTCTTCATGACGGGCCCCTAATTACTCTAACACTCATTATTTACATGACCTTTTCTTTATAAGATCTCTGATCAAATGCCGTTAAGTTTTTATTTTAAGTTTTCAAGGAATTTAATTGTTTTTTCGTTTTAATTATACCATAAATTAAAACAGATTTTAGTTAATTGATTGTTAGTATCATAGATACATGTATATTTTTCACTAAGGCTCCTTAAGTTTCTTGTTTACATTGACAATTCGTAGTTTTCTTTGTCTGAGTCGAGTTCATTAACTTTTGGTTTATAATGAGAGATCTTATAAAAGTTATTATAAATCTTGAAGGATTGTATAGAGCTAATAACACCAATATTTGAAAGCTGACCGCTGCGCTGGCACTACAATCTTTATGCTAGATGTACGTCAATCCTAAAAAAATTACGCACTAATTTGTAAGTTCTAACCCAATTAGTATTTTACAAACTTTACACTTCAACATCAACCTTCTTACATAGTTCTTAATATCTTCCAATGTCACCCTTGCCCTCATTTTTACCATTTCTTCATCCACTGTCTCCGCCCTATTCGTTCGAATCACTAGTCTCACATTTGAACGTTTTATCGTCTCTCTCTCTCTCTTCAATATAATGTTATCGAACCACATACACGTACAACTTTCTAATATTGGTCCGCTACAGAGTTCTGAAATGATCTAGCTTAAGAGTAACTTATCCTAGAATGAACTTAAACATCCTAGCTTTGCGTGATATGTCTTGCTTTAGAGGCGCGTTAAAGCTAACATTTTATCATAATTGTCATCCTCTAAATTATCTTTAACACCGCCAGATACGATCCTTAAGTTATTTAAGTTAATACCATCGAAAAGCTTATATGCTTGTTTAAGTAAATTCTTATAATAAACGAAGTTTACAATCTCATAATCATTGTCACTTTCATCTGGCAGAAGATCCTACTCACGAAGATATGTAGTGACTTACACCTATGCCGTAGTTACGTCTACTAACCTATTCTTTGTTATTAACAAGTGATATGTTGGTGGAGGCATCACTCCTTGTTATAATAATTTAAATTTAATATAAATCTTACACTTATACTATTGAACATATTTTTCTAGAATGAATGGACTTAGCGATAACTTGAGTAAAACTTAACATACAATTAATACTATACATACAAAAATAAAATCCTTGACTTGACGGCAACAGATAGACTTATGTGACTAATATCAGAGGTTACATGAAAGTAAGGGTGTAAATAATTTGAAAGACGGGGTTGAGAGTGGTCGCGTGGATGAGGGTTGGAGTGGTTCATGTGATGTACTTGAAGAGGGAGGAGTGCAAGAGCCCGGCGGCGACGAGCGCGACGGAGTTCAGGACCTCGTTGACGGTCCACAGCGAGCCGGCCGAGCTGGTGCAGTTCCGCGGCACCTCCGGCTTATCTGAAATAACCAACACCATTAATTCAGCATCATACAATACATTAATAAAAAAGATTATCAACAATGATCAATTTTTTTTCGGTTACAACGTTCGAACATATATGTATATGACACTCCCATCGCTTTTTTCGCAACTTTACCGGACTACTTGCTACAGGCGTCACTTTATAGGTGACCCGCGATCTTTAACGTATCTCCTTATTTCTGATTTGATCTCGTCAAGAAACCCCGAGCATAGCCGTTTCCATAGCTCGCTGAACCATTGAGAGCCTTTTTATAAGGTATAGTGAAACACCAAGATGTGTATGCCTTGTGTGTGAAGAATCCAATCTTGTGTATACTTATTACTAGAAAAACCTTATAGGAAACCAGTTAAGTAGAAGTATTAAAAAAACTTTTAAGGAACCAGTTTCCAAACTCCGATTTCCTCAACGGCCGAAGACAACATTTTAAGCACATCTAGACCAATAAAAATCCTACATACATAGGTACTTGATAGTCATTGTCATTGATTTAATCCGATAATGATGCTTTATTTAACATTTTCTTATCAGATAGATTTGCACACCTGATGGGTTTTTATCGATTTTAGAATAACATCATCTTAACGATAACATAATCTGAGTTTTGTTTTTTTCATCAATTAATATTTATCACCTATAAATCTTTTGTATACTATTTTACAAGCGTAGGTATTATTTTACCTTCCAAAGATAAACAAACAATACGTTTTACTAAAAAAAATTTATCTATGTATGTATGTCTATTATATTAAGTACTAGCTGTGCCCTGCGGTGCTACCCGCGTTATAGTGGATGAGGTACTCTTAACCAACAACATATTTATTTGAATAAAGAATAATATTATTATGTTGATACAACTTAAACAAATTATTTCGACCAAATTAGGTACCATAAAAACGGTTTTTGTGAGATAATCTTAAAAGATAGACATATACTATCGCGGACTGTTTTTTAGATCATTAAAAGAGCTATTATTCTTTAATACATATTTTTTGTGTATCTTGAACCGTTTTCACGGCGCACGCAACGGAAGGCTTCAAAGATGAACAATTTCTCCCGTTTTTTACACATTTACCACTATATCTTTGCTCCTATTGGTCGTAGCGTGATGTTATATAGCCTATAGCCTTCCTCGATAACTGGACTATCCAACACAAAAAGAATTATTCAATTCGAACCAGTAGTTTCGGAGATTAGCGCGTTCAAACAAACAAACAAACAAACAAACTCTTCAGCTTTATATATTAGTATAGATATCAGATGTCTAGTACCCGTAACACAAGCTAAGAGCTTACCACGGGGCTAGATGTTGTTGTGTGGATTGTCCATTAGAATTGAATGAAACTTATTATAATAATTATCATTATCGGTCTGTCGTCACCCACTGCTGAGTATAGCCCTCCTTCATAGTTAGCTAAATATTTCGGTCCCCCGCGAGTACCATTAATTAATTAAATTATTTATGATTATATAATTATTTATATATAAATTGAAACTTTGTTTTGAGACCTTATTTAGGGAATATATTTTACAAATTCTAGAAAAACTACTCATAAATACTTCTTAACAATTAACTTTCACACAATTAAATTTTTAATTTGATTAGGATTCAACAAATAATCGAGCCTCATAGTCCTTTTCGAAAAAAAATATAATATTTCAGACAAACTGTCAGCCATTTGAAAATTTTTTTTAATTTTTTTTTTTTTTATGCAGAAAAAATTAAGACACATCCGTAATCTTCGCGCACAGGATTTGAACCTGCATCAAAAATAAAAATTTAAAAATAGTTTAACCTGCAAAGTGAGGTTTATCACTTATTAAAAACATTAAAAACTTTCAGCCTTTACAAAACAACAAAGATTTTGCTATTCTCGGCGGAAAGGTACAGTCAGTTTTCTAAGCTACAACTACAGCCTTGGTCTTACTTGTGGCCGCCATCAGCTGAGGCATATACTTCTGCCAAAAGGCGCACTCCTTGACCCTGGCTCCGTAGCCGACACCGCTGGAGTTGGACTCCAGGGTCAGGTATTCCCTGTGCAAGGCCGTATGAGGCGGCCAGTACACGTCTGCGGGACTACCATCGTGGTTTAGAGATGGGTTCCTGGAAGAAAACGAGTTTGTTTAAAGCTTTATAATAAACTTGTCCATTTCCTACAATTTTTCGGTCATATTATGTAGAGGTATACGTCATATCTACGCTCTCTCCTTTCTGTGCTGACCAAAAACGGATGCATTGTCTAACTCTTCCGTATGACGTTTTAAAGCCAGTTGGAAGTGATGCCAGGAGTGATATTGTTATCTTTAATGGAAGTAAGGATTAACGAATTATCGTCTGGTTGCTAAGGTCTTAAATCCTGATATCTCTCTGATTATCTTCAAAAACAAAGAAATAAAATAACATTATCTTATCGTTAGCATCAATTTAATTTACATTACTAATTATTACTTGATTTCACAAATAGTCAAATTTGATCTTAGTTTTGTTTCTTATACATCTATATTATGTTATATCATCATCATCACCCTATTAACGTTCCCACTGCTGGGACACAGGGACTTCTCTCTTGACGAGAGAGATTAGGCCTTAATTCATCACGCTGGCCAAGTGCGGGTTGGTGAATGTCACATGTCCTTCAAACTCTTTTAAAGTTCTCAGAACATGCCGGTTTCCTCACGATGTTTGCCTTCACCGTTAAAGCACGTGTTTAAAGCGCACATAAATTTCTCAAGAAGAAAAATCCAGAGGTGCGTGGCGGGGTTTGAACCCACGACCTACGGAATGAAAGTCGAGAGTCCTCCCACTTAGCCAACACGGCTTTTTTTATGTTATATATTTGGTATGTATTAATTATTCTCTTCATCTCAAACGCTGAACAGATTTGACTGAAGCTTGGAATATTAATATCTTACAACTGAAATAAATTGCGGATATTTCCGAGGAAAAATCAAACACCAACAAACAAACAGCATAAAGAGAAAAATAAAAATAATACTGACCCACTTCTAGCAAAGTTGGCCCAATATCTCATCAGGCGTTTGCTGAACTCTATATCTTCTGGTGAATAGTTCTTCCCAGGGTTGAGTGGCTCTCCGAAGACAAAGTTTATCTCGTCAGCATGCATAACTCCGGTCCAAGACGGCCAGAGATTGTTCTTACTTCGATGCTTGTAGTAATAAGTGTACACTTTGTTTCCCGTTTCAGCGTATCGTAGTGCGAACTCATTCACGCCACAAGTGAAATGGTAGTCACCCACCATCTTATCAAGAGAATTCCTGTTTTTCACAGGATCATCGGGGTTCAACCAATCTGTATATTCATAAACAATTGCTTGCTTTCCTACATCGTTGAAGTACGGATTTAGCTCCCTAACCGCTTGGAGATACTGCTCTCTTGTAATGCCTACGTTTTCTTCTTTCGGAAAGAGTTCCGTTAAGTAGTACATAATAAAGTAGTAGCCCTCTTCTGTATTTGATCCCATTAGAATATTTGTCTTCTTGAAATTTTTATGTAGTAGTGCACGGGATGGCATCTCATCTAAGAAAGCCCCGTCTATTATTGGTACGAAAGGGAATTCGCATATTCCCAGGGTTCCCCACTCGTTATTGACTAGTTCATCAGCAGTCTTCTGGCGCAGGCATTCTATCATAGGACCCATGTCTGATCTCGAATGTGGACAGTGAACAGCCTCAGCCAAACGGATGCCGCGAAGGATGCTTTCCTCCCTAGATATAATCGCCCATGGGACGGTAGCAGATCCTGATTGCATGATTGCTTGAGAGAACAGATTTCGCGACAGTGGGGATAGGAGATGAAGAGAAACAGACGCAGCACCAGCGGACTCCCCGAATAGAGTCACATTGTGAGGATTGCCTCCAAAGTAACCAATGTTATCTTTCACCCATTGCAGAGCCATTAGCTGATCAAACATCCCAGCATTCCCGGGAACATCAGCAGTGTCAAAGTACAGGAAACCTAGAGACGCTACTCTGTACTGCATTGACACGTAAACAATTTTCTCTTCGGAGACTAGAATTTTCGGATCGTAGATGTCTAGAGTCGCTGTTCCGGAGTAGAAGCCACCTCCAAAAACCCAGAGCATCACAGCCGCGTTCTTAGGACGGGGTCGCGGTGTTACGATGTTTATGTAGAGGCAGTCTTCCTGCATGTCTGTGTTGGGGTTCCACATCATAGCTCCGGGAAAGTCTCCAAACACAGTGTCTACGATCTGGACGCACGAATTTGGCAGTGTCGTTGTGTTCAAGATCTCGTCATCCCAGCTCTCAACGGGTCTCGGGTGTCTGAACCTGAGATTGCCGACTGGTTTCTGGGCGTAAGGTATGCCGAACCAGGCGTCGACTTTTTTTCCTGTCGCAGAGGTGAGGGTTATTCCTCTAACGCGTCCTTTTCTAGTTCGGACGATGAGAGGGTCATCCTCGTCGGGTCCGTAGTGGTGTTTGGGGTTCTGTGTGTGGGGTTGGGGGTCGTCAGCCAAGAGCTGGTCGTAGAGGCGCTCGTCGTACTTGGAGCGCTTGGAGGAGGTTTCAAGGGAGGCTCGCTTGGAGGAGGTCTCGTGGTCGGGGGGCAGGATGGAGTCGAGGTCGGGGCTGTAGCGCACGGCCTCGCCGCGGCCGCGGTACGGCTGCGGCGGCGGGCGGTCGGGCGCGTGGTGCCGCGCGCGGTGCTCGTGCGCCCCGGCGTGCGCCTGCGCCGCGCACAGCGCCGTCAGCGCCGCCACCACCACGCGCATGCCGCCCAGAGAGATTACCTCTATACACCTGGAATAGAAATGTACATTTTTATACTCGTATTCAGGCTGAACAATATGAATCTTTTTATTTACTGTAATAAACATATACATTTTGAAAAACAAAGGCGTTCCTCAATCATAATGTTGGAATTAGTCAATATTGTCCACGCTTGGCTATCCACTTATTAGTTGACAAGCGCATTATTTGAGAGTCCTGCTGCTGCAGAGCTGGTCCTTTTTTCTTTAATTTCCCCAGGCCGTGTTCTACGCTTGATAGGCTCGATTATAAGAAAAAAAAAATAATTCTGGCAATCCACAACATCTAGCCAAGTAGTAAGCTTGTGTTACAGGACATCTGATATACTCAATTTAATAGACATACACACATAGATATTTTTATTAAACATATTAAAACCCAAACCAGATAAAGCTCATCATAACATTTTTAACACTGACCATCTCGCCAATTTAATGCCTAAGCCGCGCGGGTGGCATATTTAGGCCTCACTATTGATAAAATTTAGTCATACTAAAAAACTCGATCGTTTAAATAATAACCCATTCCGATTAATTGCAAGAAAGCTTCTAGCAACCTTCACCTGAAATACGGCAGCGAATGGAATCCAATTAATTACAGAGTCATTGTCGATCAACAATAGCCTTCCGTCGCATTCAGCTGAACAAAACACTCTCGCAACCATTTGCCTGAGGCCCCCCTTCTCCCCTCTCGATGGTTATAACGGGTTGAGGGTGAACGGAGGCAATATTTTTGAAACAATGGGTTTTGACGATATGTTCTGATGCCGACCCAGTTATGATGAGAAAACAGATTTTTCATATTTTTTGTAATATAGTTTAAAAAGTCGGCATTTCGGAAATTAATGTTTTTGAAAAGATGGTTTAGGTCGGAATAGGCTCGGCATAGTTTGGCCGTGGTGGTATAAACTAATTATTCTACATAATATGTATATTATGATCTTATTAAAACACTTCGTTCGACTTCGTTTTTAGTGCCGAGAGAGTCTTTAAAAGCAAAGTTATATCTAATAATTTGCTTATTCAACTTAATTTTATTCGTATAACTTTAATGCGTTCATAAATCTTAGGCAAGTGACCTGACTTTACGTATTGTCTATATTCAACCAATATCTATATAAATAAAAATGAATTGTTGTTCTTAAGTCTGATTAAAACTCGGGAACGGCTGGGCCTATTGAGCTGATTTTGGTTTTAAAATGTTTGTCGTAGTCCAGGGTAGGTCTAAACGGTGCGGTGAGCAAATAAGTAAAAATTGCCGGGACCTTTTTTTACCCGTCCGAGGCCGGGGCGGGCTGCTAGTACTTAATAAATTTAACAACGCAATAAAGTACATAAAAATGACAACAGACAATTTCTAGCCGGCTCTAACAACTTTATCATTTCGCTAGGACTTTGAGACCGGTGCTACTCACATCAGACAAATGTTGTATGGTTAAATGACTTTTGCCTGGCTACAGGGCGAATTTGTCATTTGCTGTTGAATGCAGATTAGCAGTTTTTTTTAAGTATATAACAATGAGTAACTCAAATTTGCAATCTACTTCTAGGTATAAGCCTATCTTAGGCTGGAATAATAGTCACAAATAATAACATTATGGTATTGCTTTTAGTCAATTGTTAGCAATTTCAGATGCCATCATTGATTGAAAGTAATCAGAAATTATTTGCGACTATGAATTCCAGCCAGTATATCAAATGCAATTTACTACCTGATATCCTACGGTCAAAATTAAAGTTAAATTTTTTTTTGCAACTATGCTTATAAATAAAATGTTCTTTAATTAGTACAGTATCAAAGATGGACCATTAATAAATATATTTATACCTTAAGAACCCTCCGAGAAATTAAGATAGAATCCATCCCACAATGAAACAACATAACAATATTTACATTTCATGGCAATATCGAAGTTTCCTACCAATATCGAGAGCTGAGTCTCAATATTGGACGAGCACTGACCGGAGTTTGTTTGTTTGTGCGCCAACAAACAGACCGAGCCAATATTGTTGTATCGTGTTTTATCTTTCTATAACAATCCCGCAATTTCTGTATCGGATTTAGCTGTTTACTTTGAGTTCAATCGTGGAATTAACATTGAAGAAATTCAATCATCTGACTACAGTGAATAGAGCACAAATTATTGTATTGTAGGTGATGTTCGTAAACATATATATAAGAAAAAAATTCTATTTCAGGTGCTATTTGTGAAAGTGCTACCCAGCTGGTCTATCTCAAAAGTTTTTAATGTGAATGTAATTTTTTTTACAATTATATTTTCATACAATTTTATGTCCAAATAGATGCTACGTCGTAGAAGCCTACGGCGGCCGTAGCAGCAAACAGTGTAGACGCCGGAATTAAAAATAAATCTAATCTATGGTTGATAGGTATTCTAGACTGATTCTGAATTAAAAGAAGGGAACATTTTTGATGATTTTTGATAAGTGATAAACCTCACGTTGCAGGTTAAACTATTTATAAATTTCATGCAGTAAAAATTAAGACACAAGGTGCGAGAAGGTTATGGATGTGTCTTAAGTTTTTCTGCATAAAATTCTAAAGATAGGCTTCTCATATGTTATCTGCGGCACTAAGCTCAATTCACATCGACACCAAAGTTTAATCATCATGATGCGTGTTTCAGCGAAGGAACGATCTGATGTCATTCACAGTATAACCCAAATCCAACCAATCACATCTGGTCAGTTACACAATCGCGGAATCGCAAAGCAGCAATTAAGAGCCAAGGGCGTCTGATAAGACGTTCTGTCGCAGTCCCACTTTGAATTGCAAATGGTCTGCGACCTCCGCACGCGACACCGTCGAAGCTTTTTATTTCACTCATCGGAAAAAATGGGAAATTTTCTGTCGGGGCCTGAAGTCTTTCAGCCACTTTCGGACATACATCTTCCAGATATCGAATATCCAGAAAGAATACAGATCTATAAACCATCTACACTTATCGACACAATACATGTCAAAAAATGTTCGCAGCACGAAACCAAATAAATCATTTTATAATCTGTTCGGCGGCCTGTTGTAGAGGCTTTCTGAGTGAGACAGCAAGCAAGCACAGGCATCTTACAAGAGCTTGATGTGCAATACAATACAATACAAATGTACAGCTTGACGCGAATTATCTCTCATTGTATTTAGTAGTTTGCGACTAGCCTAAGATAATAAGGTAGGTGAATGACATGTGTCATTCACTTGCCCATCAAAGTTCAAAAAAATATTAACTGGTCTCAGTAGTTGCATTTAACTTTAAAGTCATTTAAAGCGAGTAATTTTCTAAGGTAGCCAATCGTCTTCCGTCAACGATTAGTAATTTTCTCCAGAAAATATACTTAAAGTTTTAAACCTCTTCAGTGCCAACCGGCCATTTAATGAAGACACTTCGGGTAGGGTTTCCATACTTTCAGGAAAACCAGATAAAAGAATAAATGCATACTTTCGTTTTTTTTTTGTCATATACAAATATCATATATATCATATGTCTTTGTAGTATACTTGTCCATTAGAATTGTATTACCTCAAAAAATACTCGTGGTAGCGTTATCCGTTTCCTAAAGTTGGATATAATTTCATCACATCAAATAATCACTTCTACGATTGAAGAAAAAGAGACAGAGATACATATTTAGTTTCGTTATTTATAATTTAAGTTGGGAATAACCTAAATCGAACTAGATATAAGTTATCTATTCCTAGTTCTATGATCGATAGTTCCTATAATCTTGATAATATTAGGTCCTTACATATGAAATTGGCGTTTTTCGTACTGGCCACTTTAATCACAAATTTCTCCTCTTTGGTAAGGAATTCCAAATTCAAATTTGTACAGCTATAGACTCATGTATTTGTGCTTCGATGATCGTCATTCATTTGTTTTTTTTCTTCTGTTTTTTTCTGTTTGCGTCACTCATTTTACAAAATGGAAAACTTAAAATATCGCATTATTTACGAGTACGAGTTCCGCCGTGGCACTAGTGCTGCGGAAACAACTCGAAGGGTGAATGATGTGTATGGCGGTCGTGTTGCAAAAGAAAACACAGTTCGTTTTTGGTTTCAACGTTTTCGTTCTGGAAATTTCGACTTGCAGAACAAGCCCCGTGGACGGCCTGAGACTCAAGTTGATAATGAAGAGTTGAAGGCTATTGTGGAAGCGGATCCATCGCAAACCACGTCCGAGTTAGCTGCAGGCTGCGGTGTTAGTGATAAAACTGTTTTAATTCACTTGAAGCAAATTGGGAAGATTAAAAAGCTTGAAAGGTGGGTACCTCACGAATTGACTGAAGCAAACCGGCAAACGCGCGTCGACTGCTGCGTTACATTACTAAACCGGCACAATAATGAAGGTATTTTAAACCGAATCATTACCTGTGTTGAAAAATGGGTTCTTTACGATAATCGGAAGCGCTCAGCGCAATGGTTGGATCCTGGCCAGCCAGCCAAATCCTGCCCCAAGCGAAAATTAACCCCAAAAAAGTTACTTGTAAGCGTTTGGTGGACTAGTGCCGGTATTGTTCATTACAGTTTTCTCAAATCTGGCCAGATTATTACGGCTGATGTCTATTGTCAGCAATTGCAAACCATGATGGAAAAGCTAGCGGCTAAACAACCTAGGCTGGTCAATCGCTCCACGCCACTGCTGCTTCACGACAACGCTAGACCACACACTGCGCAACAGACGGCTACTAAATTAGAAGAGCTTCAATTGGAAAGTCTAAGACATCCTCCGTACTCCCCGGACCTTGCTCCAACAGATTACCATTTTTTTCGAAATTTGGATAACTTCTTGCAAGGGAAAAAATTCAACTCCGATGGGGCAGTCCAAATCGCCTTCAAAGATTTTATTGATTCCCGTCCGACTGGTTTTTTTAGTAAAGGGATCAATGAACTACCTATAAGATGGCAAAAGTGCATAGAAAATAATGGTTCATACTTTGATTAATTAAATATATTATATTAAAAAATATTCGACTTTTTGTTCCTCCCATACAAAACGCCAATTTCATATGTAAGGACCTAATATTTAAGTTAATGAAAAGTAGTAAACAAAAGACAATACAATACTCTTTATGGAAACACCAATAAAAACTTTGTTTGTTACAAAGTAGGTTCCCGTAAAGTGTACTTATTTCCTTTATTTTAATCCCAATCCCAAATTAATAACCATAAACGAAAATTCTACCGCACCTTTGGGTACAATAACTGTATTAATCTAAGAACTACAAGGGTCTAACCCACAAAAGTATAATTCTGGTTTTAGCTAGCGGCATCCCGAACAAACTAGTTTCATCCGGTTTTATACACGGTGAGGTAATAACTAATTATGGCGCCTATCACCTCATACAAGGGTTGGCTTTACGAAATTACGAAGAAAATCAGAATCAGGAATTCTTTATCCGTGAAAATGGGTGTTGTGGTTATTGTCAGGGTCGGGGTAGATTGGCTGGGAGATCAGAAAGTGGGACTTGATTCTGGAGCCTGCGGTCGACGCTCGATACCACCTCTATATTATCTTAGCTGATATAAATGTATCATCTGAACTGAGATTGGAATAGGATTGTAACGAGATCGCAAGTTGACATCGTTATACCACTACAAAACAGAATACAACGTGTACCAAGATTGAGTTATGATATGAACCACCAGGATTTTATCTGTTTAGTATGTTACTGATAAGCTGTGTTGTACTATTCGCTTCTCAACTCAGTATAAAAAATTAAAGCGAACCGTCAAGACAATGATATTTCCTTGATAATGTTTTTTTGTTTTATAAAAATTAGTTGATTTTTTTTAAGTTGACATTATGTGGCCCTGTGCTTCTAAGGAAATTAATATTTTGTCTTTGACTTATATATTCATACATGTACCTACTTACCATTTTGTACATTAAACTAATTGATGGAAGATTTCTGCTTCTATATTGACTTGCAAGACTCCATCCGAACAGACTTACCTACATATTTATGTATGTACATTACAAGTCAATTAAATTATTATATGAGTATTCGAAAACATTATCTCTCAGAATAGCCTGATACTGCAATTTCATATCGGCCGATACCAGTCTAAGGCCACAGAAATAGGTACGTAAAAACGAGGCGTGTGGTCTAAGAGAAGGGTCAAATTACACTGGGCAACGCCCCCTCAAGCCTCTAAAGGGATACAGCGGCAACTATAAATTTCGTTTTCAGCCACTTCGCTCATCGGCCTCGATCTGCTAATTGGAAAATGGTTTGATGAAAGAGATTACTTCGTTTCTTTGGGAAGGTTTCCCGTTTGTGACTTGGTGGTTTAAGCATTCTGATAACAGTTTTTTTCTGGTGCTGACGGAAGTGGACAGAGACATAATGCGTTAATTTGCTTACAAATTGTGAATGTCATAAAGGTAATAAAATATTTTGAAAAAACCCTAATTTAAAAAAAATGTTTGAAAAGATTATAATGTTTTGTTTTCTTTAAGAAGATTTTAAAATTGCATATAAATTGACAAAGCTAATTCTTATATGGCACTAGTAGTGCCCCGCGGTGTTAACCGCGTTTAAATGTATTGTCCCGCGGAATTACATATTTTCCCGGGATAAAAAGTATCCTATGTTACTTCTAATACCTCCAAGAATATGTGTACAAAGTTTCATGATGATCGGTTGAGTAGTTTTCGCGTGAAAGCGTCACAAACAAACTAACATTCACATTTATAATAGTAATAGGATTCATCTTAAGTTTATATTATTACTTGCTTTAACCGCGTAATAAGGGATTTTGTCGCGGTAAAAAGCAGCTTTGTAATTTACTGGGAAAGCAGCTATGTTCGTGCCAAATTTAATCTAAATCGGGCTTCACTCGCAATAATTGATTTTCCCGCGAAAACTGATATTTTACCGCGGTAAAAAGTAGCCTATATGTTATTCTGATGTATAAGCTATGTTGTGGTAAAGTTTCATTCAAATCCATTCAGTAGTTTTTACGTGAAAGAGTAACAAACATCCATACATCCATACTTACAAACTTTCGCCTTTATAATAGTATATCTAGTAGGATGTTTTGATTGAATATTTTTTGCGGGAAAAGCATCAGTCACAGCTAAACTAAGTTAAAAAAAATTATCGGTAGGACAAAATAAAAAGCAAGATTTTTTTCAATAGTAATTAATCTAATAAAATTCTCGCTATTATTTCAATTTGGTACACATTTAAACTCAGTGAGCAGTTTCTGCAGTCAAACTACTTTTTAACTTATTTAAAGAAAACAAGTCTCTTATATCCTTCCTCAACGCCATAGCGGCGAAATAATCTAGAAACGTGACGTTATTTCATATTTTTGTAGATGCAATACCGCGTCTGCAAAGAGACTTGTATATAAACTGAGTTGACGCGAACTCATCTTGAGAAAACATCGTTGTTTTTAGGGATGTGACAAGTTTCTTATGAAAACGTAAGTATCGATGAAATGACATAAAAATACTGCAGTTTTTATTTAAGCATGTTTTTATATATCATTAACATGTTCTATATCAATATTTATAATGATGGGACATTTTATGATTATTATTTAATTTTATCAACAGTTTTAATAAAATAATAGCGTATTTGTAGTTCATTTTAAGAAAGAAATAATGTGGAATTGTGAGAAACCGTTAGTTGTAGATGCTATTTCGTAGGCCTGTTAATATCGACATAATTTGACATAATTATATAGTTAAATTAAAATCAATTTTAGTTTTGATTCGTGTTTAACGCTTTTGCGGGGCAAATGATAAACCCAAAGCTGATCAAAATATAGTTGTAAGTTGATAATGAAAAATAAAATATGATACTGATGACAATTATAAGGGACATGGAAGAAGTTACTATTGAATTAATATAGACACTACTATTATTTAAACCTTTTTTTTAAATTTAATTGAATGGTTTGGATGTGCAAAACTACATAGTATTTTTATAAAAATCTGAAAATCGACAGTTGGTCCCATCTCTAATGTCAAGTACATAAGTCCCGCACGCTTTCTCCGTGACTGCACATACAAACGACTTAATTATACAGGGTGGAGCAAGACTAACAAAAAAACGGCTCTGACTATAGAGGTTAGCCTTTTTAGTTTTTGATTGACTGGATACTAAATATAGCCCCGATTTCACCATTGGCTCACGTTCAGATCAGCCTAAGCTCGTTTTACCGCCTAACTGAGGTCAAATTGTCATTTTACAATGGTTGAACTTGGTTCAATAAAAATCGAGTATGTCAAACCGTTGGAAATTACATGGTATACCCCAATAATCGTTAGATGCTACACAAGTTATTATTTGCGTTTTTTTATTCGGGGCAATATCTGTCTACCTTCTATTCTCTGGAAATAAATGTAAATTTTTGACTGTAAAAAAACTGTTACGTTAATTATTTTGGATTGGAACATATCGCAACGTTGATACACTGGCTACCAGAGCATACCACTACTTAGTTTCTACACGGGGCTTCCTCACGTATATAATTAAACTAACACATTCTTAGAGTGAATTTCAAAATTACCTTCTTTAAAAGTATTTCTATAAGGCAAAAACCCCAGCAGCTATATTTTATGATATACTTATATTTACTAAAAATTCATAAATTTATGTAGGTCATACAAAAATAATAATATAATATACATTAAGGTTTTATTGCTATAGTCATGTATACAAAGGCGAGTTTAACCCAACATATTACCAGGTCTGTTAGTAAATTTCGGACAGCAAAGTAGTAAAAGTGTAAAGTGAGAGAAGAGAAGTGAATTTTATATTGTCTAAGTAAATCTCACAAGTTCTAGCACACCCTCTACCCAGCATTGCAAGCGCACGGAGATTATGCCGGCATGTTTACCGTGATATGAACTCCTCATTTTAAAACTTATTGAGTTAACTTATTCTTAGGGAAATTATGTATAAATGATGGTAGAAGGTTTTTTTAAATAAATTTAAATAAATAAATGTTACATTATGTTAGTAGATGTTGTTGTATTGTTGCTCTAAGCTTGTGATACGGGTACTAGACATCTCATATACTTAATATTAAACGTCATAATATAGTTATTTATTTAGCATAAATATTAAACACCCAGACCAAGGAGAATATGCATAAATGATTATTATAAAAGAGCACTTTCTTTAAAACACTAGATATTATTAAATTTTCTTTTTATAATCGCTGTCGCGATTTATTTTCTCATAAATTGTGCTTGTTTGTCTTTCACCGGTTCTAGCACACCCTCTACCCAGTATTGCATCGCACGGGGACCATCTCGGAATGTTGACCGCGATATTAACTTCTAAATTAAAATGTATAACGAGGTCGCGACGCTACTGTGGCGAGTTGCGTTTTCTTGGTCTTTTGTAATGTTACTGTTGTTTTTTTCTCTCTTTTTAAAGGCGTGATATAGTACGTTGATCAAAGCACTTGATGAAAATATATATAAATGATAATATAAAATCTTTTTGTTCTTTTTCTATATTTGCTAATGCAGGAAAACTATTTTAGAGGTAACGTAACATACATAAGAGCGAACTTTTAAAGTTTATCAACTTACGATAACTTTCAAAATGTTTAAGAATGAGTATAAGAATTATTTATTTGTGTAAAATATGTATAAACATGGTGGTAAATAAAAAATAAAGTATTCTAAATACATGTTTTTCCAATACAGGCGTGAAAAATTGAAATAAAAAAATATATACGGTCGAATTGAGAAACCTCCTTTTTTTTGAAGTCGGTTAAAAAAGCAAGTTGGAATGCTAATAAGAGTGACGCGACATAACTACAGTCGAGCCATATTTTGAATAAATATGCGTTCTTCAACTGACTCACTATATGTATAAGAGTGTTCCAATTTCAAAATGATAATAAGTGTGATGCAGTATAGCCGCAGTGCGGTTATATATTTACATAAATTGAGCTTGTTTCTATTGTTCTGGCACACCCTCTACCCAGCATTGCAAGCGCACGAGATCATTAGCCCCACTACGATAGACAAGATACAGGTAAAGATAAATTTTTCTCGTGAAAAATCTGTCAAATGCCTGGGATTACATTCATGTTGGTAGGCTTCGGCCACGGCTTGTCCCCACCCTCCGGGCTGGGCAAGTGCGTGAAGCGATTTTTCGTGTTTCGTAATGTGGCCCGGAGAAGCCATCTACCTTCTAGGTCTTCATGCCCCATCTTAAACCACATCGTCACTTTACATCAGGTGAGATAGTTGTCAAATAAAGGCTTAACAAGCATAAAAAAAGTTTTAATCTCCAATCGTAAGTGGCAACTCTTGGGAGGGCATGTAGCCGACATGTTTACCGAGATATTAACTCCTAAATGAAAATGTTTAACGAGGTCGCGTCGCCACTGTGGCGAGTTGACTTGATCTTTTATTACGCTTTTGTTGGAAATGTTGTTTCATTTTTTTAGGCGCGATGCAACGTGTTTGGTTAATATTTCAGAGTTCAGGCGGAAATATGTATATTCTAAATGTATTCCTTAGAGTCTTTATGTCTGAATATTGCAATGATTTTGAGGCCGTTTTGAATATCCGATAGGGTTAAGCTTCTGCCAAACCTGTGCGACTGCAAAGCGACGATACCCAGACTATTGGGCTATAGGCCTTTGCACCTACTATAAGCTTTAATTTATTCAATTCAATTCTTTATTTGCTTTCATGTACATTTATATAGCTTAAGATATTATACGGTCACTTATGGCAATATGTACAAGCACCCGGGGGGCACTGCAAATGGGATTACGTCAAATATTAAATGAGGAACATAAATTACTATAAGATAAGTGAAATTACAATTTAGTTTCACCAGTCCCGATGTTTATCAGTTAACAAGTCGCTTTGAATCTTTTTAAATATATAAAATAAATAATAGATATTGCCTTTTTTTTTTATTTAATATGAACATGAGACATGAAACATTGTAAGAATTCTAAGTTAAGACATGGCCGTCCTGCCCATTGTACTTGTTCCTCTTATGTGAATTTTGTGTTGTTTTGGTGTTCAATAGAATGTTTTTGTAGGTATCGTATTGTAAGATGGTCAAATACTGCGCTCACCGACTCGCCTCGATTAAATCTATTATGAAAGACTCAAGCCCAGTTATTAATGATTATTTACTAATTACTCTTAATACAACACAATAAGGCTGTAAAGGTCCAAAGCGAATCCAATCTACCCTTGCCCTCAGGCTCGACAGAGAACCAGTGCGAGGGACTGAGCTACGCTACGATACAAATTCCTATTTAAAATGTATATATTTTTGTGATAACAATTGCATTCAAAAGACTGATTTGAGTGACTGCACGGAAATCAATTTTCATTGTATCAAATTTATGTTAACTTAACTGAAATATTTCATTTATTGTCTTCTTATTTATTTTATTTATAATCTCAAAAGGGAAAGAGAGAGAAAGAGAGAGAAAGAGAGAGAGAGAGAGGAAGGTGGTTATTGACAGTTACCTGTCACTATCTCCGGCTCGCCATGCCTGTCGGCGGCGTGTGCTGCGTCACAGACGCTCCTCTTCACATCCTTCACTCAACACACCTGGAACAAACAAACATACATACATTTTATTTACGTTTATTGAGAAGTTTCACTTCCTGTTGTTGAACTTTATAAAGTTCTCAGAACGTGCCGTTTTCCTCATGATGTTGTTACTAGAACCGTAAACAGTGTTTAGTTCATATAACAAAGTAGGCCAGAATAACAAAAATTTTTTTATGTCGGGAAACCGTTGGAAAATCTAAAACGTTTAGACTTGTGCTTACAATCTCGAACACTTAGCTGATTGCTTGTATGACGTACAGTCGGCTACACAATCGCTATGCGAAATATAAACTGCGAGCTTATTTATGGAAGTTTAATCTACTTTTTTTTATTTTCGATTCTAAAGCCTTGGTTCTTTTAAAAGTGAAAAGTCATACTATTTTGTAATTTGCACGCGATGCGCTTTCATTTGAGACTCCACTCGAGTATATTTGCAGATTTTCGGCTTTTCACCCCCACTTTTACTAAACGCGTCAACCAATTTTCATCAAACATGTCTAAGAACACTTGCGCAAACCTTTCATATAAAAGAAACTAAATTGAAATCGCTTCATCCAGGGATGATGCCACAGACAGACATGTTAAACATCCCTCTTTTTTCGTCGAGTGTAATAAAGTTTATAAATAAGTAGGCTCATAACTTCTATATTTTTCTACATTTACATAAAAAACCGGGTTTAAGAAATTATTTTTACGCTTTCACTGCAATATATTTTATTTTAAATGACCGTTGGTGAATTGTTGCGCTGACATTACTTTCTTTTACGTTCAGTAAATTGAAGTGACCAAGCAGACTACTTCATCCATATCATCGTCCATTGTAAAACTTCATTATTGGACATGAACTGTGCACTGACAAGAATTGTGTTATTTCGTTTTAGTAGCAGCTTTTCGTTAGATTATGCTTTTCAAGGTGTTGGTCGTTTCAGACCACGTTATGAATAGCCCAAGGACACTGTTAAAATGGGTCGTTTCGTTCGGCTTGAGAATTAGAAGTGATGTGATACACAAAACAACCGACATTTTCAAACCAATTTGCTCGATAAAATGGCAATTGACATGTCATGACATGATCGTTGGGGACGAAAGAGTGGTTTTTATAAAGGTTTCTTCACCGACAGCCAAAAGTTACCAAATATTTAAATTAAATTTTCAAACAATACCAATTTTAATTATTGATATAAATAATAAAAATGTATTTATTAAATAATAAAACTATTTTGGAAGAAACGTAAACATTATAAAAACACTCAAGCCCTGTCAATCTATTTTTATTAAAAAAGTAGTTATCTGATTCGCTTCGGTAATAGTTTCATTTTAAATGACAGCTCTAAAATCTAGGTTAACCGCTTTAATCTCGGCTTGGGCGCTCTCTATTGAATAACGTGACACGATTCTGACCCGGAATGAAACTCTATGAAATTCTAAGCAACAAAACAATGGGGTTAATTTAGCATCAGAGGTGACACCTACCGATATATAATTTTTATGTTTGAAAATATTCCGAAATTGCCGAAAATATTTAAAAATGATCTAAGTTTTCTCGCATCATAAATGTGGTATTTGGATAAAACACTTATAAAAACTAAAATGATTTTTCAAAATGGCGTCTGGGTGCAATGCCTATGACGCAAAGGTTGGACTCCCTTCTCAATTTATTCAAATATTTAGACCGTAATTACAACAAAACACTTTAAATAAATCCTACTTATCATTAACAATAACAAACGTGCCATGTGAAGTATAAATGATTATAAGTGATATTTATATACATATCTATTATCTTTATGTATATAAATCCTAAACGGCTGGACCGATTTTGATGTTTTTTGGAGTTTACTCCTTAAGAAACGATTTGAGTTATAAGGCCCGGTATGGAAATTTTATGGGGAGTAAAATCAAGTGTTAATAAAAGTTGAGGCGTTACGTAGAAAGAGACAAACATATATATATCTGTAGGATTCAACGTGTAAAAGAATGGGATGGAATACCGTCGAAACTTCACGTTCGAAATAAGAACTTTAACGCATTTTGATTGGTTGTTTGTTGTGTCTCTGGCATGCGAGTTACCATTTTTGACATTCGAATACGTGTTCGAAAAAGTATTCGTCTAGCATTCACTTAGAATTTCTCAGTGAGTAGAGGTGAGAGTGCAAAGTTATTCAGTAAAATCATCAATATTTACAAAAAAAATTTGGCCGGACGTTTCTTTTTCACTTGGATATCGTCTTACAAAGATAGCTTTTACGTTTTTGTGCAGGGAACTAAAACAATTGACGAATTTATGGTCCTCTCAACGCGTTTCGTTGGAACATATAATAAGTACCTTCTGTTATTTATTAATTAAAAAGAAGCTATAGTTTCGACACCTAATTAATTTGTTCTTTGCAGTATTTAAGAATGATATTATAATTCAAAGCGAAAGAAATCAATCATCCTAAAATTGGATTTGTATAAATTGAACACAATTATTATTATTTTGTAACATACTTTATGTAATACGCTTTATTGAAGTAATATAAACAATCCGAATAATTACAGATATATGTTTGTTTCTCTTATCATTTTAGCAGATACGTTCATGTACCCTTTTTTTCTATTCGATGTACATATATCATAATATCGTTCGTAAGTAGTAAACTCCAATCGTGCGTCGTAGCTGACACACACACACACTTTTTTTTTGTGTGTATTAAAGTGGGTTCGAGAATGGTTTAGATTTTCAATACGGTCAACTAGGTGCGAAGGGGGGGGGCGGACCGCTAGTTAGAAGTATAAATATAGTACAAAAGTATACACGTATCACGCACAGGAAAAAAAAATATTATTATTTGTAATGTAAATCAAAATGTACATTACAAATATTCATAATTTTTTTTTCGTTAACCATGGACCCTTTAAGTTGTGACACATTTTTTTTATGTAAGATAGGCCTTCATTTGACTAAAATCTCACCTGATGTAAAGTGATGATATGGTCTAAGATGGGGCATGAAGACATAGATAGATGGCTTCTCCGGGCCACATTAGGAAACATGAAAAAATCGCTTCACTCACTGGCCCAGCCCGGAGGGTGGTGACAGTCGCGGCCGAAGCCTATCAGAGACTGTTCTTAGCACCACCCGGAGGTCACGTGTAAGGATTCAGAGGGTTACCACTAACGAACGTGAACTGAAAACCATCCAAAACCAAAACACCTCATAAGTTTTACCACATTTTATAAAATAGTACATTTTTGGGAAACACCTCATTAATAGGATAAGTCCGAAACCGTATATGAGCTGTCAGTAAGTCGGATCTGAAAAGGTTAAGCCAAAACTCACTGACTTTGCCCTTTACGATTCGATTCAAAATATTGCTCCACCCACACGGAACTGAAAGGGAACCTTTGAGCGATCTATTCATATTTTCAGAGTCCATTACGAACGCGCATTCAACGAGAAAGCTCTGCTGAGGGTTAAGGTGAGATCTGCCACTGGCAACTATTTTATTTTAGCTTTGAGGAATATGAAAGAGATATGATTTTCTTCAGCAATGAGCCTCGTTTTTCCAGGCACTTTAGGAACTCGAGAACATCAAAGTAGAATTTGCTAAAAAAAGAAATCAGAAGATGTAAAAAAAATATTTCACAAATGGTTATCTTTGTGTTATTTTAGCTTATAACGTTGTATGAGACCGATAATTTATCACAAAATCTAGGCCTATACTTGTTAAACATCATATTAGGTACTTATATAGTATAAAAGTAAGTCAAATCCACTGTCTGTTCAGAGACGAAAAAATATTTTTTATTGCTGTTTACAGTGACATGGAGGTGAATAACAGCTCAAATCGTGAATTTGAATGAGCTTGACTGTGATCAAAAACAACAAGTGATTAAAAATCCTAAAACTATTCAAAACCTCAATTATAATAACAAAAATCTCTTCTTAAAATCTTTTAGACAAAAGTCGCGCGATTAATCGCTATTGTCGAGACCGCGTCTTTAACCTTCAAAGCAATACAACGCGGCCATTAAGCCGGGTTCTATAAACCTGCTTTATTGCATCGCTGTTCCCGTTGTCATAAAATCACTTTTAAAATTCTGCTGTGCGACGCAATTACACTGGGAACAGTTTAGTAGCATTTGAAAAATTTAAATACCCAGCAAACTAACAACATAACATAGAGATAAGTGTTATAAGAATGTCAAAAGACGGATAGTATTATATTTATCTGTCAGAAGTTATTTATTGTTTTTTGAAGTGATTACTCAACCTGGGTACATTTTTTATTTTATTTACCTATTATGTTTTAATAGTTAATAACACCGCCGCGCACCTTTGGATTTTTCACCTTGAAAAGAATTATGTGCGGTTTAAACACGTCCTTTATGCACTTTATGTTCTGCGATGAGTTCAAGGACATGTGACATTCACCAACCCGCACTTGGTCAGCGTGGTGAATTAAGACCTAATCTCTCTCCTAATCAGCAGTAGGACCGTAAATATCATGATCGTTTGTTAATTCGTGTGCCTGGATTATTATTATGGCTCTGTCACGGAAATACAGAATTGCTGAAAGTAGCAAGGACAATAAGTAAAAGAATATAAATAAAAAAGTAATAAATAAGCTGATAAATAAGCTGTGGAGGGAGGTTAAATTTTTTCAGGATAATAATTTAGCTTAGGTACGTCTTAATAAGCTTAAAAGTGGGACGTTTAGCTTAAAAATGGGATTATATCCTCCCTTGGGACTTGCAATGTACAAATGTTCATTATTATGTATAAAATAATGTCTCGAAAAGTGTTACAAGATAGCCTATATGTATACAATTGCATTCATTTCTATTTCATTCAAAAATACCAAGAGGTTTTGACTGTACAGGATTTCAAAGTTCTTCAAATACCTGACTGAGCTGATTTTATATTTTTACAGTTTAATTACAGCTTTAACCTTTTTCTTATCTAGTCCAGTTAAAAAAACTTTGGAAAAATACGATGTTCCTGGGGAAAAGTTCTTACAAAATAAATAAAAGATAATAACTGCAAAATAAATGAGCTCGTGTGTTAAATTTAACGTCCCACATAGGGCGAAGAAATTGCAACGTTTAGTAGCATTGCCTATTAAAAAAAAATATTTATATCTTGAAATAGAATGTACGTATTGGAGAAAATTTCACAGGTCATTTTTATTTTTAGCAGAGTATACAGAAAGCTATAGTTCAATAGTAGTCAACAAAAGTCAATTTTAAAGTAAGTATTTGTTTAATTTTTTTTTTCCATTTTAATCATACTTTAAATTCACGCAAAATATTATTTGACACATAGCAACCGCTTATTATTCTTTTTTTTTCTGGGTAAAACAAGGTGGAATAAGAAGAAGATATTTCATACCCAATAACAAAAAAAAGTAAAAATCCACTAAATAAAAAACAAGATAACAATATAATACTCATCATAATCAACAATTCATCTATCAGTCGAATTGAATCAATCTAGAAATCGAGTTCGCTATCACAATAATATCTAATGGATTCTTATCTAATATTTTTTTGACAAGATAAAAAATAAATAAATGTGTTCGCTTAACTACAATTAATGTAATTTTCTTTTGACTCTTTGCGACCGCTATTAAACGGAAAATATTTTATACACCATTTGTAGTAAAAATAAATATTTACCTACAACAACATGCAACTAAAAATTATTTATTCTACTAGGTGTATATGTTTTTTACAAAGTGATGACCCCACTTTTTGTTGTTGTTAATATTCTAAACAATTTTAAACAAAATAACGTAATTCGCTAGTAAACTACGTAACTTCGTCTTATTTTTTTTCTTACAAAATTAAGAATAATATTATTCTACAATTTTCACTTATTTTGTAATTTTTATTAGATTTTGGCCAAACCTACCCCAATTTTTTTACCTGACAACGTCAAAATCATCTGACAACTTTGAAAAGTTTGAAAGACATGTGACATTCACCAACTTGCACTTGGCCAGCGTGGTGAATTAAGGCCTAATCTCTCTCGTCAAGGAGAAGTCCCTGTGTCCTCGCAGTGGGAACGTTAGTAGGGTGTTGATGAACGTCAAGCTTTGCGGTCAACGTAAGGCGCGTCGCAAAGGGCCATTGAAAACCATGGGTAGAGTCCGACGCGCGGCAGACGCTCGAGCTTCGCAGTCGCGTTGGTCGCGCAGGTTTGGCCGAACGAAGCTTTAACGTATTAAGTATATTTGCGCATAGCCTCTGTGGTATCCGCAGACATTTTGACAGACAGCAATGTCTGTACTATAATAAGCTTGCAGATAACAAGTTTGCATTTAACAAATAACCTTGTAGTCAGCACAGTCAGTCTGTTTCCCTGCCAAATAAGTTACCGACACTAATTGTGCAGTTATTGCGGACTTCACGCCCCAGGAGTACTACGAATAGCTTGCAGCATTGCAGTACGGTACTGTCGGGAATAAAATAGTTATATCCGCACCTAGAAACGAGCAAGTAATTAATATCATCAGATATGATATATATTAGATAAGAATCGTCATGGATTCTTACCTAATAATTTTTGAACAAAACTATAAATAAAAATATTTCCGTTGAATGAGAGTACCCAATAACAATCCACGCAGCGACATCTAGCCCCGTGGCTCTTAGCTTGTGTTACGGGTAGGTACTAAAGATCTGTTATACTTCAAATAATAGACATGCATAATTAATAAACATATATTTATTATACCTATTAAATATCCAGACCAGGGGGAAAGAGCGAGCAAAACATACAAACACTTTACCCCTTAGAAAATTAGTGATATATGAAAATTAGAAATTGTGCCACTACGCCACTGCGATATTTGCGATATAAGTCAATATTTATGATTTCGATATGTATTAACGAAATCACGTCAATCTTAATTTTACTAACAATAATCTAAAGTTTAAATAAAAAAACCCGATTCCAATAGTTCTCATTAACTTAGACGTTAAACGTATAAGTCTTATAACCCTTCTTTTCTGTCGGGGGTTAAAATAGAGAACATTGTAATTTGAGATTTGACTTTAGCTTAGGTTTTCGATAGTTCGTTTTTAAAACTAGGCAAGGTAAAGCGAGTTTTTATATACCTGTTCCGTACAGTATGGTACGTCCGTACCTACGCGTTGAAGTACTCATAATACCCCAAGTTGGGGAATAAATTAGGGGAGTACGTGCAACACCCGACCGTCTCCCCTCTTACCCGCCTCATTATGTTCGTTTTTCCCAATTATGGAGATTTTTCCGAATATTACTTTGATATTTTCGGGCGTTTGGGGTCGTATTTAAGCTGTGTAAAATAACCGGGGAATTTGGATTGAAGTTGAAATTATTGTTTTAATTTTTAAAGTATACTAGCAATAACGTTTTTTTTATGATAACGATAGAATATAAGCGATAAGAACTTAATCGATAAGAATCAAAATCTGAATCAAGTTTATAAAACATTGATTTTAATCGATATTTATCGAAATTAAACCTAATAATAATCGTGGTATCAACAAAGATATATAAATTTCATATTATTATCTCCGGTTTAAGATTCAGAAAACTGCATTGCAAAATTGTGACATCGATAACCGACTGGGTGAGAACACTTATCAATTTGACGCTGACCACATATTTGAGTTGTCAAATCGTCAATAAATAATTTCAACAAAATAGATACTTATTCGGTTTTGCAAAAATCTTACCAATGAGCATTACCCAATGCATCCGTTTTCATAGGTTTTATTGATTTTATCTACAGGACAGGGCTAAAAATAACTACCAACTATCCAATAATGAGTTTTTTATACAACATTTAAATAACCGCTTAAAATCGAATCAACTGTCTAAAATATTTATAATGCATAGAATGTAATCAGGTGGACTAAACCTTGTGCACTTTTTTATTTTGATAAGCCTGTAGGTATAATCCACAAAACCATGTACATTCTCACTCGTTTTGAAGCTTACTAGCAGCAGATAAAAATGTTATAATATTCACCTCGTTTTTATATTAATATTCGTATTCATTTATTCGTTGTTTCATGTGGTGACAATTAAGCTGTTAAGTTTTATATATACCTACCCTTACATGAGCACCATTGGGACATAACAACTTTAAATTAAACTCAGCCTATATTACGTACTGGGCTTGAAGTATATTTGTAAGCGTACAACTTTTTATTTCAGTATTTAATATTGAGGTACCATAAATAGTGACCAAGTTGACTTATAAGGACCCTTAAAGGGCTTAAAAGTTTAATTTATGTATTTTCACAGATATTGACAAGGGAAATAAAGCGATTAGGCAGTTGAGCTAGTATTTGGCAAGTTGGCAATGCAGCGCTCTGTGCCGCAATAGATCTCATAAATTTATACGCCTAACTTCGCGCCATAAACAAAACCACTCAAGGACGCGTTTGGATAATAAACAGGTAAACTTTTACTCCATTTTGTTGATTAGTTCAAAACAAGTTGGTGAAAGTTTAACAAAAAACATCGGAAAGTGTAAAACATATTGATTATTGTAGATAATTCGGGTAACTACTACTGGACTGTTTCTTTTCAAATTTAGATGGGACCAACATGCCAGTAACTACTCAAAAAAATTGTATCCACAAAATCCCATCGAAGGAAGAGAGAAAAACAGGTCACGGGTAAAAACAAAAAAATATATAACTCTTCAAATTGAGAACATTTTTCTAAAACATTTTGAAATGTGAAGACTTAAGTTTGCCGATATTATGACACTGTTATCGTAGCCGTGAACACGGCAGTACATAACGGCAGTGATGTAGTTTATGTTACCTGTAAAAAGTCGTAGTATTGTTTAAAACCAAGATAACTTTGAAAATTTACTTTTTGTAATGTATAGCGTGCTGTAGCTGCCACAACTGAACACCAATTCTGAAGTTCAGCTGAAGCTTACCAAACAGGTACGAATCCTTGAAGATAGCTTAAAAATTATATTAAAACTTGAAACATACCATGATTCTTGATTTGTCTGATATTATTAAAAAACTTTAAAATGTTTATGGTAACAGTTGAGATATTAGTTGGTTTATTTATTTATTTATTTATTAATACTTTGTGCACAAAAAACAATGTACAGAGGAGGACTTAATGCTAGAAGCATTCTCTACCAGTCATCCTGGGCGTGCAAGAAAAAAAATGAGGCACTATTAATATAAAACTTATTTAAATATGTATATATATAGGTACATATAAAATGATGAAGTATTAATAAATACATATATAATATATATAAATATATGAGGATGAGGATGATGTTTATGAGGATTATTAAATGGTTTCTCCCCATTTATCTCTATCAAACACTGGGGTAACATCTTATTTAGTTTTTTTGCTCTCTTCCTACAAAAACAAAAGCACAGGTTTTATACAGCATTGCATCCGTAGAAGACAATATAATGGCACCCTTGGAGAGTTGCCATACCAAATTTACTGGGAAAATGTAGAAAACACGAGCTACGGAAACATACGATGATGTAATGTGTTTCAAAATGCAGAAAATTTAAAAGATCTTTTTAAGTTCCATAGTTATTGTCTCGCATGTCTGCAGTGTTCGAGGATATTTTTGAATAAGGTATTAAATTGACAATTTGCTAGATAAATGCTAAAATAACAAAATAATATTTTTTGCTAATAGATCCTATTTAATGTAGGATTAAAAAGTACATTTGGGCCCATCAAAGGTTCGAGTCCCCGTTGCCATGAGAATTTATGTACATCATCGTGAATTTATAATTAAATCAGTAATACTACCACTTTTAGGCATAACATATAATTTTGGTGTCGTAGTTTTAGATGGCTTGATTTGCGAAACAATGCTAAACACATAATATTAGATATCATTTTGAAACCGATAATAACTGCAATTGCTAGGATAAGCAACTGCAGATATTATTGGTACTTGTTCTCTTACTCTAAATTGTTTCTAGTATTTATAACCCAGAAGAAGACTGACACTGACACTGACACTATGACTACAAAGTTTATATAGTAGTTAAAATTTAAATAATTCATGTATCGTGTGCATTTCTGACACGTATGTTTCCATAAGCTCTGGAGGCCAATTTGTCCATCCGTCGCCAAGTACCCTTACACAGAAAACTGTACTCTTTCCGGTAAACTTCGAAAACTCCGGGGATCTGCTACAGATAATTATTCAATTTTACAGGCGCATAAACATTTGTTAACAATTAATAGGCAATTAATGAAGATCATGCTTTAAACTTTTAAATTTGTGGAAAGTATTACAAGGTTTCTGATTGGTCTAAAATGTAGCATTAGCGTAATTAATTAAAAAATATGGTGAGAGTTGAGTTAATTTTTAGTACATTAAGTCAGTTTAGTGAGATGATGAGTGCGTTATGATGACATAAAGTTCTGATGAAAGAGCTAAGGTAGTCATAAGAACTCCTTTATAATAGAATATGACAGTATCGAGATTGGGCTGGTATAATGAGTGTGATGTCTTTATATTATTTGTACGATAAATATATAGTTCAATACTCACTAAGTAACCGCAAAAGAAATCCCACATCATCTTCTATTACCGATTTATCTACACTAGAAAATGGCGATGGAGTAAATGTAGCGGAGTGGAGCCAATTTAAAATGTTCACGAATGGCTGCCCACGGTGTAATGATCGGGAAAGAATGGAAACTGCGCGTCACCACAACGTTATCTGATGCCTTCCACGTGGCATTCCTGGTTTTAACGAACGAAAATCATCATCATCCTAAGACTAAATGTTTGATGGATTGGTTAATGATTCAAAGATTCTTTTGGGCAGCTTGTCGCTTCAAGACTTTGGTCGCATAGGATTTCGTAGTTATTATTGATATCATACAACTAGTATTTAGCCTCTGGACGCTCTAATCTAAACATTTTTTTTCTATCCGCGCTAGGAAAGGCTTTGCCATTTTGACTTGTCAGTGTGTAGGATCCCGAAAATAAAACTAAGTTGTAAAAATGACTAGGTAAAGGTGGTGTAGGTATTTTGTGAAAATTACAGCGATCGATCCGTAAATATTAATTTTTAAATTAAATGTTATTTATAGAGCTTGAAAGTATCGATTAATATTATTGACTAGCTGTGCCCTGCGGTGCTACCCGCGTTATAATGGATGAAGTACTCTTAACCAACAACATATTTATTTGAATAAAGATTATCTAATATTATTATGTTGATACAACTTAAACAAATTATTTCGACCAAATTAGGTACCATAAAAACGGTTTTTGTGAGTTAATCTTAAAAGATAGACATATACTATCGCGGACTGTTTTTTAGATCATTAAAAGAGCTATTATTCTTTAATACATATTTTTTGTGTATCTTGAACAGTTTTCATGGCGCACGCAACGGAAGGCTTCAAAGATGAAAATTTTCTTCCGTTTTTTACACATTGACCACTATATCTTTGCTCCTATTGGTCGTAGCGTGATGTTATATAGCCTATAGCCTTCCTCGATAACTGGACTATCCAACACAAAAAGAATTATTCAATTCGAACCAGTAGTTTCGGAGATTAGCGCGTTCAAACAAACAAACAAACAAACAAACAAACTCTTCAGCTTTATAATATTAGTATAGATAAGAAAAAATAACTTATTCACGTAAAGGAAACACACAAGTAGGTACATTTTTAAGCAAAGTGTTCTAAAAAAACGCACTAAAAACCTAACCTACACCCTACAAAAACAGTATAAAATTTTAATAAGTTTTCTAATAGCCTGTACAACTCCAAACTACATCACAGATACGTGATAAATCGAAACGAGGCATCAAACCCTTTCATGAATGCAAAACTTTTAACCTGATCAAAATTGCGTAGCGAAAAGCTATGAAAATTACATCCAACTTAATGAACGCGTTATCGAATAACCAAAATTGAAACGTTCAATGTAAAATTGAGCTTTACTTATGGGACCAGTAAACTGGGTGACAATTAATATACCCTAGCGTGTACTTTAGCGACTTGGTTAACGTTCAAATACAGTAATTTGAACAAAATACGATGAGTAGTCACGACAAACTAGTGTAAATATAGAGGGCTTTTACTTAAAAGCAGGGTTAAGTTTAAACGTAACAGATGGATATAGGCCTCTAAAAACAGCCGTGTTGGCTAAGTGGGAGCACACTCGATTTTAATTCCGAAGGTCGTGGGTTCTAACCCCTCGCAGCTCTGTATTTTTCTTCATAAACATGAAAATTCATGACACAGAAGTCAAGTAAAATCACAGATAATTTCCAATCAAAATTTGTTGAGACCAACCAATGTTTATTTAATTTATACTTATTTGCTTTTGTAAATTATTTTTGGTTTGAGATAAATTATGCGGTATTGCGCTTGCGTAGTTTCTATTCGTATGGTTTCAACAAAATTACGTCGGTTCCAATAAGGAGGATTGACTTTTGCATAAAACTATTGGATATTGTTATAAAACGAGTAGTCGGTAATACTATCCGGAATCGCTTTCATACGAAAACGATTTCCATTGCGGCAGTTTGCTAAAGAAATCCACCAACTTTCAAAGATTAGAACTTTAAAAGTTTTCAGCGTTGGCCGGCTTGTGTCTACGTGCAACATGAGACTAGATACTTAGACTACTGCGCATATTTAGAAAGGGAAGGACGAAAGAAAGAAAATCAATTTTTGATTCACACACATTACACAGTAGGTAATAAACAAATAAACTTAGTACATTACGTGTGTGGACCAAAAGGTTTTGCTTCAGGTCTATGTTGCTGCGATGCACGATGCTTAGCAACGGTGGAATTACACGTGTTAACACAGTTACATACGTTAAAACTAATGCTATACTAATACACAATAACAACAAAAGTCGATATAGCGATCTCGTTATGTCTTGTTTGAACTAAGCGCCCTCATGTCGTACGATACGGATGCATCTCAACCGATCGTTGTTAACTTTGTATAGAGCGTCACATAAGTGCATAGTCGGCATGCACATCGGCAATGCAGACACCGTTGCTCAGAGGGGCGACTTTGTGCCGATGACGTCTTAAGAAATGCCGATCACTAGACGCACCCAGGATATGAATATGTTGTGAACTATTTTAAAGTTCTTTAGCTTTTTTCAATTCTTCCCCTTCTGCTGACAAACAAGCTACAACGACAAATTGTTATTTAATTAGTGGACCTATTAAAAAATGTATCCTTTTAATGCGATGCGGCATCGTTATGTAAATTAACTGTAGTTATAATATAATTAGAGACTTACTAAAACTCTACAACATATTATTGACTCTCTAACCCTCATTGTGAAACATATTCATCACCTTAATTATCAACTTTCCAAATCAAACACGATAAATAAACGCTTTTATAACTTAGTTCCTAAAATAGAAAATAATTATTGCTTCGTACAAAACAAGTACATTGTATACTATTTTCGTCTGTTCCACCCACATTGTAAAGGTTAGAATTATAGTACATTCGTGGTGAAAAGTAAATTGGCGGCGTAAGTGAAGCTTACGTGTGATTTGTAAAAGGTTATTAATAATTTTCCATAGAAATTGTTGTAAGGGCTTACGACGGATTGTGTAGACGACCTTCAGACCTGTAGCCATACCATGAATTGCTTTAAATTTACAAGATATTGTTAAATACATTTGATAGATAAATAAAATATTTCTTAATAATCTACACAACAACATCTAGCAACGTAGTAATTAAGCTTTAAAGCTTGTATTACTGGTCCGATGTACTGAATATAATAGACATACATACATATATATTTTTAATTATACATAATAAAACCCACAGACCAAGGAGAAAGTGATTGCATAACATACAAACACTTGACTTCTCGCTCGGCGGGAATAACCCGCTACCAAATAAAGATAACATTTTATTTGTGCAAAATCTGGTTATTGTAGTGGATTACAACATGTTGTAAATTTACAGCAACTCATGGTAAGGCTACTCTGACATCTACATCTCTGGCTGTCTACGTGACATCGGCAGGGACGACTAACCCGTCTTGCGGCGTTCTGATTTGGACAGGTCTTGTCTCGGCTCGTCTTCGTAATAAAACACAGTGGGAATGCTAGTGTATTTGCCGCAATATTAAGCAAGTCAATATTATTTATTTTTATAGTTTGATTTGCAAATCATTGAAACGTCAACAAAACAAAGCTTAACTTTTCCCGTTTTCATTTTAGTTATCATAAAGTAGCAACTAAAATGGTTTTAACATGAAAACGAACAAGTTATAGTTAAAAGTTAACCCCATATGCGAAATAGTTAACAAAACCGTTAGTTAAGATAAAATGTCGTTAACATTCGTTTGTCCTTGTTTGACATTTGTGTGTGTTAGAAAGAGACAAAATTCATGATAACTTAGTCAGCTTTGCTATATATTTTGCTTATAGAACCCCTCAAAGAATGGTGAATGAGGGCTAACATGAATTGTTATGTCGTTTTATTATGGAAAAAATCATTACCGTCAATTAAATTTAAAAAAAATTGCTTCAAAATCGATTCATTTTTATATTATAAATTTATATGAGTTGGGATTGTAGGCGTTTTTCATCTATTACAAAGAGGTCATACTAAATAACTAGTTTCTAGCAGCAGCAACAAAAGCTACAAACAATAACAGTTATCCAGTATATTCAGTTAGGACATCGCGATAGTTTACAAAGTCCTAATATTATTACGTTCACTTCTCCGGCTTCACGTCAACAAAGTCCAGCTTTCATCAGGCCGGAAGCCCAGGGGAGTGCAGTTACAAATCGAGTTTAACAGCAAACTGGTGGAACGCCATATTTATCGGCACTCCGTCTCAAGGGAGCTGGCAATACTGGCGAGCTAGATTTTCAACCCGTGATTTCCAGTCTAAAAGTAATAATGCTTTCGCAATAGAAGCATTGTGATATAAAGACTGTTAACTAACAGTTAAATAGTATGTAAGGTGAGCAGGTACAATCAAAGATAGCTTTATGAGTGGGATTGTATGTGTCGTATGTGATGTGCGTAACAGAAGCTTAGAGCTTACCACGGGGGTGAAAGTTGGGTGGAGTTTCCGGAAATTTAGAATGGAAAACTCTTTATTACACACACCAATTATCATTATTAAAAAAAAATAACTAAGGTAACATTTTTGTTTTTTAATATTTCTAAACAATTCACACAACAACATTTAGCCCCGTGGTAAGCTCTGAGCTTGTGTTACGGGTACTACATATCTGATATACTTCATATAATAGGCATACATATATAGATATTTTTATTATACATATTATATATTTTATTTATGTGAGTTGGGATCGTAGGCGTTAGTGACAAAGAGTTATTCGCGATAATTTAAATATTGCGTTGTATATTAGTAAATGAAACGGATGTAAATTTTTTTAAAAAGCTATATACTAACCATCGATCCTATATGATTAAAGGCTGTGAGATTTTTGTTATAAATCTCGCTGCCATTACTAACTACGGGTAAGTATTTTAATCTGGAAACTATTTGCACAGCGATAGAGACAAAATAAAAAAAATGTTATTCCAACTAAAAAAAAACAAAAATCGCATCGATGCCATGCTCAACATGGATAAGTGCGGTTCAACTCCAACTATCTACATCTTCAAAGGCTTTAGACCAATTTCCGGTGCTGCCAGCTCGACCGAGATCCGGCGAATAATAGCAAAGTACACAGAAAGCGGAATCCAATTATTACGGCACTTAGCTTCGGACTTCAGTTTTCTTTATTTACTTATATTTCTACGAGAAGCTTAACTGCATTGTGGCAATATAGTTGAGAAATTCATCAATAAATATCGGGCGTACCTAACTGATGGGCATGCTAAAAAAAAACGTTACGAAAATAAGGAATTGTATTGGTTTCGAACTTTATTCAATATATTGGGAAAGCTATAAATGAATAACTTTATTGTAGCTTTTATTAAGAATCACGTCACGCATTATATCTCATTTTAAAAACAGGTTTTACTAACGGAAACTACATCTATATTAAATACGTTCCATTCCTGTTCACACTCCACAAGTACTGATTGTAAGCATATAAATTGAACTGTTTCAGAAACACGTTCCATTCCTGTTCAAACTCAGCAAGTATTGAAAAGCGACGCGGAAAAAACGCTATTGGCAAATTATGAGAAGTACTCACTGTAAGCATACACGACAAATTTTAGATGTTGGGTAGACATTGCTACCTAAAATTAGTATTTCATCATCATCACCCTATTAACGTTCCCACTGCTGGGACGCAGGGACTTCTCTCTTGACGAGAGAGATTAGGCCTTAATTCGGGCCAAGTGCGGGTTGGTGAATGTCACGCGTCCTTCAAACTTTTGGAAAGTTCTCAGAACATGCCGGTTTCCTCGCGATGTTTGCCTTCACCATTCACATTTTTCAAGAAGAAATATCCAGTGGTGCGCGGCGAGGTACAAACCCACGACGATCGGAATAAAAGACGAGTGTACTCCCACTTAGCCTACACCGTTTAGTTTTTTTAATTGGTATTTACATATTTATATTAGATAGATAGATAGATAAGACTTTATTGCACACCACACAAAACGCACAAAAACAAACATAGACTTAGAATATAATCATAATAATTGGAATAAAGGTTTATCTGGAACTGTTTCAAATAAACGTTCCATTCCTGTTCAAACTCAGTACTCAGACTATAAGCATTTAATTTAGGCTTTTTTCGGCCTCGCTAAAATAATGGCCCTCTTTTTGCGTCGAGGCATAAAAAGAGCCCTATATTGCCTCATCGAAGGGCTCCCGTAGATTAAGCACTCGATACGGTCGCCCTTGACCCAGCAATTCATTCTCATTATTGGCAATTTGGCCATCCCTGACGTAGGGAAAATTATGCTTACCTTACGTCCTTTGATTGAAGGTATAGTATTAACATTTTTAGTACGGAACGTTATTATATTGGCAGATTTTGTTCTCTGAAATACATGTTGAATGCAATAAACGGGCACCATACCACGATAAAGCTATGTTGGTATATTCGCTACTCAACTTAATGTAAAAAATTAAAGCGAATTGTCAAGATAAAGTTTTTTTTCCTTGATATTTTTTATATTAATCTTTTAATTTCATTAACTTTAAGTTGACCTGTCCATGGTATATCCCTGTGCTGCTAAGGAAATGAATGAATGAATGTTCTTGGCTTTGAATTTAATTACCCGATGATTTAAATTAAATTTAGGTACACAGATTTTCTAGAGGCTGAGAATGGACATAGGGTAGGCTTTTACCGCGGGCAAATGTCGTAGTATATAACCAAGATCATTTAAGATGTGATATCGAAATAATATTCCTGGTGTTTGCTGTAAATCAACTACATAATTAAAAATATTTAGTTACAAATCTATTGCGAAATTTCGCTCCTGTAAACATGTGTGTACACTTAAAAGTAAGTACCACGTTTGTACGGTAAAACAAAGAAGCGTTTTACGGTTTTAATTTTAAGTAGTAAATACTAGCAATTCACAACATGCTTAATCTTAACTAAGATGACGTCATTATGACTAAAATAACAGAAGATGTATGGTTCTAATGATATTTTAGTGTTAGCTTTAAGCATTTTGTGAATTGCCACCAATATAGAACAATGGTCAAATTACCTCTATAATTATGACATTGTTGATCACATAATTGTACAATGCAATACAATATTTTTTATTGAAACACCAACAACGAGGCAAAAATTACACAGTAATGTGCATAGTTTAGAGTGAAACAATGGGCGGCTTTTTCACTTAATGCGATCTCTTCCAGGCAACCTTTGTATGGATAGAGATCATTGTACCCATAAAAGCAGTGGTGCGCAAATTTATCTACGAAATATTAGACAATAAATCTCGTATCGCCATCTATTGATAAATTACGTTATTGTGAGAAGAAACTTAACTTTGTTTAATAACATACTACCATAGCCAAGTCCTTGTCTTTGCTTCTAAACTCTAAAGTCAAGGTTGCAGCTCACATTCTATATTTTAAACACTTTATTGAACTTGCTCAGGGGAAGTTAGCCCGGTCGCCTATTCTGAAGTTGAACCTTATTGAGATATCAATGAATCTTATGAGACTTCAGTTGCAGTCTCAGTTTGCAGTCCCCTTCGTATTCAATTTCAAGTTTGCAGTTGCCAGTTTCAGTATGAGCTGGTATGTAAGTAATGTCTTTGTGAATGTTTAGTCTAAACATGTTTTAAATTATTTATTTATTTACATGGAAAACAAAGTAAAAGGTATGGTTTTAAAAAAGTATACAAAACAGAATAATGGTAAAGAGATCATTACATTCATTCATTCATTATTCATTCGAATAATAACCCCGAACAAGTATATAAGCAAGTGAGTGAAAACGTATTTTAAAATAAGTGATATAAAAATAAAAACTGAACAAATTTTCTGGAAAAAAAAATTGTAAAGAACATACATGTGTGGTAAAAACATAAAATGACCAAATAATAGAGAATTAACTACACTATTTACTGAAAAAGACACTGCTCAGTCGCCACTCAGTCGCAATTTTAGTCAAGGTTAGCAACATCACAAAAATAATATTTCTAAAAACTATAAGAAAAGACGTGTCCGTCGTCTGTTTGCTAAGATATTTAAAACTACACACTACAGGTTTTGAATGCAGGTTTCTGAAACATTAGAGTGATTCAAGAAGAAGGTTCAAGTGTATATATAATAGGCGCAGTGGCTCGGCTCGGTGGGCGCAGGTCTACTTGTTAAGAGGTAGCGGGTTCGATTCCCGCCGAGAAGTCAAGTGTTTGTATGTTCTGAAAGCACTTTCTCCTTGATCTGAGTGTTTCAAATCTATAGTAAAAATATCTATATATGTATATCTTTTATATATTAAGTACATATATCAGATATTTAGTAGGTACCCGTAACACAAGATTAGAGGGATAGATCTTGTTGTGAAATATTTATATTTATTTATAATTTACGTGCGAAGTTGAACCAGGGCGCGCCTTCACTTTTTTTTCTTAGGTACACACCTCCAATGCATCGGCATAGAAACAAACTTTTAAAATAAACAGACTAGAAATTCGTTAGCAACAATTTCTAATCAAATAACGAAATTCCATCAAGTTATTATACTTACAATGTAACGTAATTTCAGTGAGCACACACACAGAGTGATTAATAGTTTTCATGGATTGTATTATTTAACATTGATTAAAGTACCAACACACACACGTGTTACACATGTGTGTAATAAATAAATAAACAAGTTTGATGGTAATGGATTTTTAGAGATATTCACTAGTTGCATAAGACTAAAAAAAAATAATCTAATCATTTAAATTTATTAAAAATAAACACTTTTTTTTCTTTCAAACGAAAGATCAAGACGATACAGTGCGTTGAAGATACTCGTGACGTGACGTGACGTAATGCTTTCGTGCGATTTGTACTATATTTATACGTTAAGAGCACCCTTTGATGCTCTATGTCTTGTGTAAATAAATAAAGCAATAATACGGTGCCCAGTATTTTAGGACTTGCTATCAGGCGGATTTAACAGAATACCTACCATTTTTTATGAAATCCTCATACCTATTGTGTCATCGAATAAACTACAAATCCCTACATTTAGATTACGTAAGGTTGGGAAATCTTTTATGGGAAATTGTGTCCGTTTTTACAATAAGTTTCCGCTGTTTATAACTGACCTACCCATTCGAAAGTTTAAGGTTTTAATTAAAAAAAATCTTCTGAAAAAAGCCTTTTATTCTACAGAAGACTATATCAAAGTTGATTATGCTTGGACGGATCCTCCGTTCCACTAGGATGGACAAAATAGCTGAATTTTTATTTTTTTCTGTTATGTGCATGTTTGACTAGCATTTGTTTGATAATGTTCAATGTATAATTGTAACCATGTTGTACACCAATATTGTTATTATAACAACATAAGAGATGAAAGCTGGGATGTTCTATTCGCTTCTCAACTCAGTGTAAAAATTGAAGCGAACTCTCAACACAATGTTAGTTCCTTGATTATTCATAGTTTTTATTTAAATTAGCTTTAAGTTGACCTGTCCATGTATGCATAAGCGTCTAAGGAAATAAACGTTTTGACTTTAACTTTGATACAGGGAAAATCCAAATCAACTTCCAAGTGCTTATTTCACAATCTGTTAGTTAAGTTAGGCAATGGTTATATAATACAGATCAAGCCAACTGAAAACCGCCAGTGACAAACTAACCATTTTTTTTTCAAATTCAAATCATTTATTCCTTTTTGATACAAAAGTACACTGGGAAAGGTCAAATCAGTACAATTTCACTTAAATAATGTTTACATATTAAGTTAACAACTAAATATAAGAATAAATTAATTAATAGATTGCTCTATATTTTAACCATTTACTATATTATTCGGAGATTGTGAAACAAGCTCTTAATGTCATTAACTCCATCACGTCATTACGTCAATTTAAACTACATATAATAGTTACGAATATTCCATTCTCCCCAGATTACTCTCAAACATGGCAACATCGGTATATGATTTTTCTCGTATGAAACATATTGATTTTCTTCAGGTAAGGCTTTCACGGCTCTGAAACGGAAAGCCTGATTGTCGCATCAGGCTTTCCGGCTTCCTTTTTGGGTTATGACTTCCAGCCTCAACGTATTTGGAAGGAGCAATTTTCATTTAGGTTTTAATTAGCAGAATTGCTTTGGAGGTTTTGGCTGTTCACGTCCGTAAGTGGTAACCCTCTGAATCCTTACACGTGACCTCCGGGTGGTGCTAAGAACAGTCTCTGGTGGTAGGCTTCGGCCGCGGCTTGTCACCACCCTCCGGGCTGGGCCAGTGCGTGAAGCGATTTTTTCGTGTTTCGTAATGTGGTCCGGAGAAGCCATCTTCTAGGCCTTCATGCTCCATCTTAGACCACATCTTCACTTTACATCAGGTGAGATTGTGGTCAAATGAAGGCTTATCAATAATAAAAAAAAAAAAAAAAAAAAAAAAAAAATTGACACCGTGAAATATCCATGCAGTCATCGTGTTAGTATAATATATTTTCTTAGCTTGACACGGCACGGGGGTCCCATGTTTTTGGATTTTCGCGAGAATATCGCATTTTTCTAAGGTAAAAGTAGACTTCCGCGATATATGTATATGCTATCTAACACTCAAATAATTTATGAAATATCCCTACTAGTACTCTTTGTCGAGATTAACGTACAAACTTCTTTAGCCTAATAGTATTAGTTAGTATAGGTTTCATTATATTCGTCGACTATTTCCAAGTATGATATACTGATTTGCATTATGAGTAAAACCAAGGTTAGGCTCTCTTAGGTTTTCATTAAGATTTTATTGAATACTCGGCCAACCAATTCTACAAATGCGAAAATAAGTTTTACTATACGTTATCTCTTCACATTATAACTATTCAACCACTCTGGCATATTCCCATGGGATTTACGAATGGCTCTAAACTACGTTATTCTGTTAAGTGGTCGAAGCCTCAGGTAATAAATAGTCAGTTTCATTATAAATTTAAAATGTTATTAATGTAGTCCGTTAAGTAATAAGTGAGTATTGAATGTCAACAATCGAATAGAGGCCACGAACGTAAAATTACAATTGTGCTATGCCCAATCATGTATCCGTCAGACCCGACACAAACATATCATAATTAATGCTTCTTTTTGTTTGATTTGGTCGTGTTTTGTCAGTTCTAGTAATTGTAGGAATCATATATTGTATATCTTGCCAAGGTAACCTATTTAAAGAATGTTTATTTCAAACTATACATTTTTAGCTAGCTGATATTAATAGATGGTCGGACGATCTGGTGGATGCAGGCTTAGTACAAAAGGCAGGCGAAAAAACTGCTGTTTTTAGTAATTTTTGCAGTCTCGTCATTACCTTGGTAACCTGTAACTGTGCTATTTATTATCAAATAATTTTCTTTCTAAATTTTTAGCATGTACGAGTACATATTTGTGGGCAAGACCACTATATGAAGACTAAATAATATTAAATAATTTATTTAAGACATCACAGGCCCATATAACATACAAATATAAAACTTATATACTAAAATATCCTTGTGGCTGTATCATGGAATCATCTGTCACGGAGATGTCGCCTTGCAATGTAGGCGACCAATGAAAACATAATGAATCAACTTTTTTATGTATGTTAAATATATATACTTAATTCACTAAAACATCCTATCATTGAGTGTTTTTTCTATCTAAGGTTATCTAACCTTCATTTGACCACAATCCACGTGATGTAAAGTGACGATGTGGTCTAAGGGCATGAAAACCTAAAAGGTAGGCTTCTATGCCACATTACGAAACACGAAAAAATCGTTTCATTTCACGCACTGGCCTCGCCCGGAGGGTGGTGGCAAGCCGCGGCCGAAGCCTACCACCAGAGACTGTTCTGAGCACCACCCAGAGGTCACTTGTATGGTTTCAGAGGGTTAACACTTACGAAAGTGAACAGAAAAAACCTCCAAAACTACAAAAAAAAAGGTAAAGATTATAAAATAAGTATTAACAAAACACAAAAGGAAAATATAAAATACGCAAATATACCTATATCTTAATCCATTAACGAAACGTCCAAATTTCGCCATGTATCACAAATTGCCATGACATTAATTTACCCACGAATCAGATAAGCTGGCAATACCGATTTTGCACAACAGCTCAAAGGCATTATGCAAATGCTTTTGAAAAATGAACTCTAAATAAAAGCCATTAAGGTATATGGATTAATGCAAAGAGGATGAAAAATCATCACGTTATTTCTGATAACTATTTCAGTGTAACCGATATTCTATGGATCTTGGAACAGAGATCAACAAGGGTGAAAAGCTTGTATTGAACTGCTATTAAACAGATTAAGCACTTATTTAGATTTATGAATAACGTATTTTTTCAAACGCTTTATTACCCTCCTATAAGTCTGAAAATAAAAGTGAAATATTTTTACCAATACGAGGGCAAATTTATTATTTTATAATAAAATATTATAAATATATTATTAGAGATTACATATTTCCAATGTTTTCTTAGTTACTCCATAATGGAGATTCTGTGTTTGGTTAAAGTTAAAGCTTAACTTAAATAGTTATTTTTAGTTAGAGCACATCATCACTTTACATCAGGTGATATTGTGGTCAACTGACTGCTTTCGTATTCTTATTACATCTAAAGCTAAGATTCGAAAAATTCTTCTATTTTACCCAGAGATTAGATGATGTGAGTGTGTGATGTGGGTATGGTATAAGTAGCCAATGTCCATTCGCTCTATAGAATGAAACCAAATTTAATTCTCCTTAAGTGTTTCTTGCTATTGAGGTCAATGGTAACGTAACGGTTTTTAAATTTATTTAAAAAAACTTAAAGCTAATTCTAATTCCAATTTAGATCTCTCAACTTAAATGTTAGTCGGCGAACCCGGTAATTTTAGAAAGTTACAGCAGAATAGCTCTAATGTCATTTTAGCCATATGACGTAATTTTAATAAGCGGACAAACTCAGAATTGTCACTAATTTAACAGTCAATTAACTGCTTTTGTCGAAATATGTGGTAGGTAACCAATTATAAATGCTTGCGGGTTTGTCTTAATTAATTCAACCAAATTCACAGGTGAAGCATAAATAATATTCGTAAATTTGTATTAATGTGCTGCATTTGTTTTGTCCAAAAAGTCCGTGTTGTGTACAATAATAACTCTTTCAATATTTTTTCTTTTTGGGTTTCCAATTTCAAACTTTTGCTTCGTTCGGATCATGTTCGAATCTCTTATTTATGAATCCCGATTGTTTTAAATTACTGATGATGGAATGATACTCGATCGAAATTTGAAAAATAATAGTGTTTAAATTTAAAATTATAATGCTAAGGACATGTATCACACGATCAATTCGTTTTAAAATGGTTTGAAAGGATGACTTTCGATCACTTTGTCTCTATTATTATTTGGTTTTCCAATTACTATTACTGTAAATAGTGTTGCGTATAATATATATAATGATAATGACACGATGAGAACTAGAATAATTAGTAACTTTCTTGGATTTTTATAAAATAATGACAAGTAAAAACCACATAATGACTTTTAATGCATCATAAAAAAAAACGAGTTTTATAGAAAATGTATTTATTATTTTATAAATAAGTTTTTTAGTTGTTTACCTAACTATGAACAGGCGAAGGCTTCGATTTTTCAGTATTTTACTTTCTAGTTAAACTGATATTATTTAAAGCTCGACAACATAATGTATACATAATACAAACATAATATATAATGTATGTATTCAATTATATTACAACGTAGCAATTTAATGAAGATGAATAAACGATTAATGGCGTGGAAAGGAAGTCGTGAAAGTGAGTTGTACACACCAGTGCTCACAAATTGGCGAATCAAGAAGCGTCCCGACACACTCCATTGAGTGATCCGTTCAAGAGCAAACACATTAAGCACCCTTATTTTAAATGACAATTAAGGCTTTTGGTTAGAAGGTTCTGATATAGAGACGTATAATGATTTTATTTATCTAAATATAAAATCCTGTTTTAGAAAATGTTGTATAAAATATCCACCGCAGCGCCGCCACGAGTGTTGAGAATGGGAACTAAATCTAACAAAGAGGCTATTAATTTCTCGTTTTGTCTAAGTTGAATGCATTTAATTGAATCCAGCTAATCGTAAACCGCTTTTTTATAATACAGCTAGCAATAAAGTAAATGGATTATAAGATGCAACTGTGATCGATACATAACATTTTATAGAGAATGAGACGTGTTGACCGTGACGTGAAATGTGTTGTCATTCATGATTTTTTTGTCCCACTGTTGTGCCTATACTGTTACATAATTTATGTATTGTAATGTAAAAGCCATCTTTATCCTAAGTATACAGTAAGGAACTGTTTAAAGTATAAAGCTTGGTAAAATTACTAGGTATCTGTCTTTGTGTTAGGTACTTGCTCGGGCGAATGTATATGCAAATAAATACAACTAGGAATAACTAAACATAAATATTACCAGGATAACAAGAGCGCAGTAATTCCATATTCAGTTGGTAACATCCAGTTTGATCGTGTATTCAACGCCTTACGCCCTGACCTTTCAGTATCGTGCCGGGCCGGCGATAACCCGCAGATAAAGCTGAATTTATAGCACAGTTCTGCATAAGAATGTCCTAATATACTCACTCAGGGTATGACCTCGGTGCAAACCGACGAACGTACGGGTTAAGGCATAGATGTGTCAAGCGTTCGAGAATTTGCGAAACTTTGACAAACTGCTTTGTTGCAGGGTTCTCGAACCAGCATGCATAACGAGCATGCATTTATTTATTTATATATGGTTCTAAGTAGGAACATTTTTATTGTAATAATTGGCGGATCGTGTCAAATTTTTTATAAAATTGTATTAAATTATTTCAAAGTAATGTGTGTTTTATAAATATAGCACGGTTCTGCATAAGAATGTCTTATAAACTCACTGAGGTTATGACCTCGGTGGTAACCCGATGTATGTGTGCAAAGTCCTCGAATCAAAAACCTAAAATAAGCAAGCACAACAAGAACCAATCTATGAAAAGTTGATGAAATTTACAAACGCGCGACGAACATTTTTGTAACATCTATATTATTATTATAAATGGGAAAAGCGAGCAACTGCTAGTTCATAAAAGTGGGTCATCAATCAGCCACGATATTTAACAATAAGTATTGATGATGTTGTTGTTTTGAAAATTGTTTAATTTTTTTTATGTTGATTAGTATTTTTTATAAATACATGCTTATGTGTACATATTATCATCTACGAACTCTACAAATGGACACTCTTTCCTGAACAATATGACGTCTTGGTATGGCAGATTTTTGTGCCACGCTTATCAACAGCGCCAGATCGGCTCTTAGCAATCTGTATGGTCGTTAGAGAAACCTTTTAGAATTACGCTAACTACGGTCACCTTTTTGCTACATTTGTTATTGTTCTTTGTTAAGTTTAAGGTATATTTGTTTTTTTTTATTTTGTCAAATAAAAAAAAAAATCATTTTGTCTAAACAGATTGCTAAGCGCTGAGCTGTCAGCGCCGATAAATCAACGTTACTTAAAAATCAGCCTAAGGCCGGGTTATTCTTAGCTTACCAATAAACAAATACACAGAAATAGAAAAAAAAAATTCTAGTTCTGTATTTTTGTTTAGTGGTAATTAATAAATAAATAAATATTTCCGGACTACTCACACAGAAAAATTAAATTGTATCTACAATTTAATTTTACGCTCTCTAAAGGATCTACCACAATCTAAACCCACTCTAAAATGTTTTTTAAAGTTTGACGTTTTATCTAAGAGCACCTGCATGGCTCCAAGCCAAGTGAGCCAGTAACAGTGCTGCTTTTGACGTTTTAAACGAATAACATTGCAACCTGTGCTATTGGCAGCTAAATATAAGCTACTTTGTGGGATTTGAATTAAGTTCTTGATTAAAGCTAGGCCGTTATGATACGAACAATGAAATGCTGCTACTAGTAAATTAAAAAGTTTACATCAATATTATAAAGACTAAGAATTGGGAACGTACTATGAATTATTATTTATGGTTTTCGATTTTGCTAATGGCAACCTACACCCTAGGTATATTTTTATTAACTTAACATGACAACATGACATTGCACGCCATGACTTGGTAGAATAAGCATTGTTCTATGTGATATATTTAAGACCGATATCCACATGTATATCTATATAAATAAAAATGAATTGTAGTTCGTTAGTCTGATTAAAACTCGAGAACGGCTGGGCCGATTGAGCTGATTTTGGTTTAAAAAAGTTTGTCGTAGTCCAGGGTAGGTCTAAACGATGAGCAAATAAGGAAAAATTGCTGGGAACTTTTTTTACCCGTGCGACGCCGCGCCGGGGCGGGCCGCTAGTAAGCAATGAAGATACTTTTACTTTACTTTTTACAATAAATTTATGCAGTGACCGTGTTGCTTCATAAGCCCTATTTACGTTCCTACTGCTGGGACACAGGGACTTCTCTCTTGGCGCTAGAGATTACGCTTTAATTCACACACACACAGTCAAAATCTCAGGATAATCAACAACCATCAATTCATGGTATGTTACCTATTTTTAAACCCCGACCAAAAAAGAGGGGTGTTGTAAGTTTGACGTGTCTGTCTGCCTGGGACATTGTAGCTCCGGAAAGGATGAAGCGATCTCGATTTAATTTTTTTGTAAGATAGATGTGTTTTGTGCTTGTGTTCATGATTTATAATAATCAGCTGTGCCGTTTAAAAGTTATGGGGGTCATAGTGGGTAAGGAAAACGAAAATCTGCAAATATACTCGATTGGGGCATCAAATAAAAGCGCATTGCGTGCACATTACAAATATTATGGTGTTTTACTTTTAAGGATATTAAGGAATGGAAATGGGGGGTTTTTCTTAAATTTTGAATTTAGATTTATTGGTCATAATATTGTCGTATTTTTTTTTACTATTGTGCGTGGATGGCATTCTAGGCGCGAAAAGCTGTCTAGCTGAATGGATGACATGGTAAAAGTTGCAGATTTACTGTGGCTTCGAGCCACTTTCAACGGGTGAGTCCCGCAGCAACATTCCCCGAGCATCTCGTAAATGTATTAATTGGAGAAACCAAAAACTTACAAAAAATTTAACACTAGGAAGGTTATTAGATCTCGTCTGAAAACCAGCGCATATCCACTTAAAGGTGGATTTGCATATACTGAGGCGGCGAGATCTTTGGCACAACTCAATCATTAGTTTACCTACTTTAAAGTAAGTATTTAGTATTGTATAAATATAAAAATTTATTTTACTTTGTTTAGTGTGTGCGATGTGTCAATAAATGTTCTCTCTCTCTCTCTCTCGCTCTATCTCTCTTTCTCTCTCTTTTAAATGTTATCACGGATAAATCTATTGTTTTGTTTTGCATATCCACTTAAAGGTGGTTTGCATATACTGAGGCGGCGAGATCTTTGGCACAACTCACTCATTATTTCACCTACTTTAAAGTAAGTATAATTTAGTATTCTATAAATATTAAATTTTAATTTTCTTTGTTTGGTGTGTGCGATGTGTCAATAAATGTTCTCTCTCTCTCTCTCTCTCTCTCTCTCTCTCTCTCTCTCAATCTCTCTTTCTCTCTCTATTAAATGTTATCACGGATAAATCTATTGTTTTAACTTGTACCGTCGACCACATCCTAACCCGGAAATTTATCTAGAAATCTATGTAGGTGGCCTATGTTCAGCAGTGGACTTGGAATGTTCACATAGACCGGTTGAAATGATGATGATTCTTTAAATCAGATTGGAGATAAATAATTACCTAAGCTTTCTCATATCCAACGATTAGGTATGTAATTAATTTACTACGTAATCATTGAATAATGTAATTGACCGCTGCCTAATTCTGTTATTAATGGTCCTGCCTTGCAATAATCCTCTATACATCAATTTGAATATTACTAGCCTTGAGAATAATTAATTGTTATTTATTGATAGCTATTTAAGCAGTAACTAATCGTAGTTTGTTAAAGCATTACATTACAGCAATGAGTCTAATTGGATTGAACTATGATAGTTGTATCACCATATTCACCATGTTATTTAGATTCAAAGATTTAGATTTAGAACTTTTTTTAAACCGCGGTCAAGCGCCTTCAAAATGCGCACAGATTTTACTACCTAACTAAGTACCTATAATACTTGTATTTAGACGCGAGGGCTCACACCTCTTACTCTTTTTGGTATATATATATATATAATTTGGAACCAATACATTTATAGGTAAAACATATTGTTAACATCTATAAAAAGTTTCCTCTATTTTAGGTTAATCCTTAATCTACTCCAATCTAGTGAAAATCAAAACTATAAATGTATACATATTGTAAAATTGTAAGTTGGTAACAAGTTCTTATAAACTATACAATTACAAATATAGAAGCCATTGGCGCGTGCAACACAGGGGTTGCGGTTTCGATTCCATTCCCGTCGAGGCATCAGTGTTTAGTATGTTCCGAAATAAAATATTCATTGTTCTGGGTGTTATAATAAAATATATTTAAATGAGATACCTAGTAAGCATCCGTAACACAAGCTTAGAGCTTACCAAGGGGTTAGATGTACCAGCAAAATTGATTAATTATATTTATCGGTCTTTGTTCAGCAGTCATCATCTTCCCCAATTTATGTGGACACAGGGACTGCTTTCTTGACGAGAGAGATTAGGCCTTTATTCATTACGCTTGGCCAATTGCGGGTTGGTGAATGTCACATGTCCTTCAAACTCTTCAAAGTTTTCAGAACATGCCGGTTTCCTCACGTATGTTTGCCTAAAGACATTTTTTAAGAAGAAAAATCCAGAGGTGCGTGGCGGGGTTTGATCCCACGCCTTCGGAATGAAATTCGAGTGTGCTCCCACTTAGCAAACACGGCTACGGCGGCGGTTAATATGTTCAGCAGTGGATTTTGAAAGTTCTACGGGTGAATTGATGATAATGAACTATTAATAATATTCAATGCCCCAAAGTCATGTTAAGCGAGTTATATCCCACAAAGGCGCATGCGAGAGCTCTCTCGTTGTGCAGTCTCAGTCAAAGGGTGCATTACCAGACCGACTCGACTGTACTAATGGAACTATAAGCACCTTACGAAAGCTCTGTTCGGCTTCAGGAATAATTTGTAGGTTATGCTATATACCTAGATCTTAACACACGGTGCTGCCCTATTTAATGGATTCCCGCGGTATATAATAAGATATTTTCCTCAGGTTAAATAAAGCCTATTTATAGTCTTTCTCGATTAATGAGCTATTATTATTACCAAAATATTTTTTTTTATTGGACAAGTGTTTTATTTGAACATAATCAAACGAATTAACTCTACAGTTTATTAAATTATATTAAAATAAAACTTACCAAAACTTAAGTTTCACAATACATGATACAAAATCATTTATTTCTATTGTTTGGTTTTACAAATCTTAATAACGTCAAAAATAAAATACAAATAACATTTAACTTTGACAGTTGCCTTAATATAGCCAAATAAATTTAAGAAGTCCTAGGAATTCACAGTTAATAGTCATTCTCAACCAAACGTAGATTAACATAAACCGCAGTTATCTTAAGAGAATGAAACCGCATTCTACACTTTCAAAGAAACGAACCGGAAATCCCAATTTAGGGGTGTGACATTCTGCCGGAAGTCATCAAAACAGATATCAAACTTCAAGACATTGCCATAACTCAAAATTGTCCCAAAACTTCGGCGATTCCTCCTGCATTGGAAATTGGAATAAGTTGCCTTATTATTATTCGCAGCGTCAACTCTCCCGAGCTTTGCTGTCAGTTGAGTCCAGGAATCACATCTTGGCAATTGTATATCAATGATTCAACACGTAGTAGCGTGGCCCGGTTTTTTTGGCTTGCTTACCCTGGGTGCTAATGGTACCCACTCTAATGTGGTGTCTTTTCTTTTCCTCTAGTTACTTTGTGATTCAAACAAGTTAAATATTAACACTAGTAATTTACTGGCCGTAGTAGAATTTAGTTATTTTTTCGGTAAGTTTCCCGTAAATCGTATTATTAAGGTTTTTAATAGTTTTGAGTCATATGTGCTATTTTTTTAACTGCGTTTCGTGTCATTATAAGTCAGACAAGCTTTTCTTTAGGCTATTATTTTATAAAGCTTGTAAATTAAAGTAGCGCAGAAATAAGCCAATTTTAGCAAAACCAAAATTTTTATTCAATCCTTTCAAACATTTGTTCTTATATAGCTAATATTAAATATCTTACGTCACAAACTTGCTCAAAATACGTTACTAGAACACTGAACGAAGCACAGATATCCACCATAAATACCGATTTTATCAGAAGTTATCACTAAAGCAAATCATATATGATTGAAAGTGTTGCCAGCCAGTAAAGTAGAACGCTCGTAAAGATGTCACTGTGGCGGACGGAGGGTCGACGGAGGAAACACTCGTATTTATTCGAATTCAGAACACTGTGAAGCGCTCCCCCGCCGTGAGCGCACGCATTCACATTGAAGGCTTACATTTTCGCGGCATTTTTACGTAATACCCTCAACTTGAGAAAATAATAATAAATAAATGGCTGGGGTCCCTGGGCCTCACGCCAACATGTGTGAAGGTGAAATGGACATGGAAGACATTATTATTGAGAGCAGTTTAGTAGTGGATTTGAATAATTTTGTTGATCATGAGCAGAGAGTGTTGAATATAAGTGAGACCAATATCAGAAAGGAAAAAAGAGGACGAGAAGAAAAGTCAAGTGATGAACAAGAGGATTCATTTTCTATTGTAAAAAGTAAATCTAAAAAGAAGAGAGAGTTGACAAACAACATGAGGACGGAAAATGGACCTCCAATAGTAAGAGAAACTGAGTTCACAAGTGAAGAGCTTATTGAAGTGTGCATTTCATCTGATAAGCCGCTGCCCAAACAGATAGGACTGGCAAAATTTCTAAAGTCAGAAAATATTCCTAACATCTACCAAGTGAAATACAAAACTCCCTACAGAGCTTTTCTAAGATTCGGATCTCGAGACGACGCGATCTTGCTTGTGAACAACAAAAAAGTACAAGATTTGGGATTTAGATGTCGATTTACTAATGAAGTAACTGTGACCTATGGAGTTGTTAAATACATAGAGATGGAAATAACTGCAGAAGAAATAAAGGAAGTATTTCAATCTGAAGCAGAAATACTCTCAGTTAAAAGATTGAAACGGCTTGATCATCAATCATCATCTGGATGGTGTGACAGTGAGACTGTAAGATTCTGCTTCGCTAGTCCAACACTACCATTATTTGTGTATGGCTTTGGCTGTCGTTTCAAGGTTGAACCATTCACATTCCCCGTGACACAGTGCTCAATTTGTTGGAGATATGGGCATATAGCTCGTTTATGCCCATCTAAAAGGATAAAATGCCCCAAATGCAGCGGAGAACACCCAAATTGTGATATTCCTGAAGATAAATATAAATGCATTAATTGTAAAGGAAATCATATTGCATTTAATAAGAAATGCCCTACTTTTCTGAAAGAGAAAGCAATTAGACACAATATGTGTAAAAATAACTGTACCTATAAAGTAGCACTAGAAAATTACCGCAGAGAAAACCAGACCCCTGTGAGAATAGATAACAGTTCTGTGACAAATGAAACCTCTACAGTAAACATAGTGAATCCCAGGAGATGGGAATCAAGTGATCAGAAAGTAGCATCACAGAAAGAGATCACTGTCATGGCAGATATACATCAAGAAAATGTTGATACTGAGTGTGATAAAAGCAGTTCAGAAGAAGAAAGTAACACAACACCTAAAAAGAAAATAAAACAAAAAAAAAAGAAAATATCTAAGCAGATGAATATGTTTACCCCAGACATATCAGATAGTGCAGTGCATCAACCCATAGAAAAGAGTGGTCAGAGTGAGAAGAAAGAAAAGATACATCAAAGAGAAAAGGACACAGATAAGTTTAGAAATGTAGTACAACAAATAGAAATTATTTTCTTTTCTGGAGGTAGTTTTGCAGACAAAATACAACAAATTATGAATTTAGTTTTTGATGAAATTATGAAATACTTTATTAAAGCCTTAAGTACTGGAGATCTTATTAGGAAACTAATGGGCCTTCTTAATGGATAACATTAACTTAACAGGAAACCGTGTTCCTCTGGGCTCTGCGAGTTCAACTGCCCAATTTATTTGCTTTGGGCAGTGGAACTCACAGAGCCTAGTACCTAAAAAACAAGCGTTAGAATCCTTGCTGATACAAGAAAAAATTGGTATTTGTCTGCTTAGCGAAACATGGCTAGATACTGATAAAAATTTGAGAATAAGCGGCTATTCTATATTTAGAAATGATAGGGATGATGGATATGGGGGTGTTGCTATTGTGGTACATAATTCAATAAAAGTTCATCTTTATCCTATTAATCTTAGAAATAATGGTATTGAAATAATTTGTGTAAAAGTTTTAAATTGTAAGTTTTTAGAGTATGTTGCTTCTATCTATTGTCCAGGTTCCATAACAACAACACAAACAGATTGGGATAATGTATTTTCCACATTTACCCACAAAAGTATTATAGCTGGTGACTTTAATGGCCACCACCCAAACTGGTCTAACAGAACAAACAGCAGAGGTGTAACAATTTTAGAAGCTAGCTTAGAAAATAATTTTATTAGCTTAAATAATGGTGAAATGTCTAGAATAAAATTAGTGGATGGAGTACTGCAGGAAAGCTCACCAGATATAACATTTGTAACAACGGATATTGCTATCTACTTTAAAACATGGTCAGTTACCAAAGAAAGTCTAGGTAGTGACCATCTTATCATTAAATTTAGACTAGATTACAATGAGTCACTAACTTTCATTAAAAAGAGAAATTTTAAACAAGCTGATTGGAAAATGTACCATGATATCTGTTCAGAAGTATTTTTAAGTCACAATATTGGTGATTTTGGCCAAAATGTTCAGGCTATCTATGATTTTTTTTTAAATACTATAAACAAAGCTGCAGAAAAGAGCATCCCTTATTTTAAAATTTGTTGCAACCCAGCTAAAAACTTTAAACCAAAATCTTATTGGTCACCTGAATTATCCAGAGTAGTAGCTGAAAGACGTTTAGCCCTAAAAATTTTTAGAAGGAATCCTACACCAGATAATTATGATGCTCTTACCAAATCTATCGCTAAGGCACAAACATCTATAAGTGTGGCTAGATCAAACGGTTGGGAGGGTTTCTGTAGTGACATAGACGCAACAACTAGCTCCACTGTAATGTGGCATAAAATGCGCTGGATGAAAGGTGTTAGATCTAACAGGTTCCATGCTCCGATTGACAAAAAACAGCAGCTGCTGCGTTCTCTGACACATGATTATGTATTGCCACCACCACCGAGGTTTGTCTCTAAAAACAATCAATTAGAAATCGAATTTTCGCTGCAGGAACTTCACAACTGTTTGAAGAAAAAAGACACAGCGCCAGGGGAAGATGAGATAACATATTCTATGTTATTTAAACTACCTCTAGAAGGGAAACTGTTCTTATTAGAAATGTATAATATAATTTTTGCTCAATCAGTAATACCTGAACAATGGCGGTTTATTAAAATAATACCAATACCTAAAGATGGCCATAACACTGTAGATTGTAAACTAAGACCTATTTCACTTATTTCATGCTTGTGTAAAGTGTTTCACTCTATGCTAGGTAAGCGAGTGGAGTGGTTTGTGGAAAAGAATAAGATCTTAAGTCCTACAACTTCTGGTTTTAGAAGGGGACAGTCCAGTATAGACTGCATTGTTAGATTGGTCTCACAAATACAAACTGGATTTGCTAAGAATACACCTACTCTAGCTTGTTTCCTAGACATAGACGGCGCGTATAATAATATCCTTGTGGAACAATTATTACATGTGTTGGATGATATAAAAATAGGTACAAAGGTGTGTAAATATTTATATAGCTTCCTAAACAGAAGATATCTTATGATCAATAAGGGTGAACATGATGTAATTATGAGATCTACAGGAAGGGGACTTGCTCAAGGGGACCCAATTTCTCCTCTTTTATTTAATATTATAACTTATAAAATAAATCAATCTCTACAAAACATCTCATCACTACAATATGCCGATGACTTTGTATTTTTTGCACAAAACAGAGATATAGATAAGAGTATAGGGGAAATACAGGACTGCATCACTACTGTATCCACTCGGTTAGGAGAATTAGGCTTAGATATTTCGCTGACTAAAACCCAGATTTGCTTATTTAAAAGAGGTTGGAAAAGAGATCAGGTGGATGTGGTTGTCGATGGTCATTCAGTGCCTGTCGTTGACTGCGTTCGTTACCTAGGGTTGTGGTTGGATAGATCACTCAGATGGGGTCGCCACATCAGAGAAATACAAGAGAAAACTACGAAAAAGATTAATGTGCTCAAAGTCTTGGCTGGGGCCTCATGGGGGATCCATCCGAAACACCTGAGGAGACTATATATCGCTCTGATTAGAAGTAGAATGGATTATTCCTCCTTTATATATCACAATGCTGCTAAAACCCACTTACAGAGACTAGACCGAGTACAAAATGTAGCGTTGCGTGTGATTGGGGGGTTCATCAGAACAACTCCAATACATGTAATGGAAGCAGAGCTGTGCGTACCGCCATTGTATATAAGGAGAGATTATTTAGCAACTAAGTATGTTTTGAAAGCACAGTCATGGTCATCTAATGTCACTCTAAATGTACTAAAAAAACACCAAGTTTTAAATCTTCAAAATAATAAGACTGTGTTGTTATCTTCTGTCTATAATGAAACTAAATTAGAAATAATTAATTCTTGTAATTCATTAAACATGTTTACCCTGGACACTTGGGTTAGTAATATTGATGTAAGCTTTATTAATACTAAAGTAGATGATATTGTAGCACCAAAAAGTAGTTATGACAATAATATATTAAAGTATAATACATTGTTTATGTTAAACAATAAATATCGGGGTTGGCATTGTGTATACACCGACGGATCTCTTACTAGGGATGGTAGAGGGGCTGCTTATCACGACCCTAAAAACAATGTTAATGAAACATTTAAAATTGTCAGTAAACACAATTGTATTATGTCGGTGGAGTTGTTTGCATTGTCGGCGGCGCTATCGCATGCTATCAGCACTGGGCACAAAAAGGTGGTTATTCTGTCTGACAGCAGAAGCGCCTTACAACATGTGGCTCGCTGCGCCTCTGGACACAGAGGTGCATCGATTGCCTACTCTATCCTCAGAAAAGCTCAGGTGTTGGTGGCTGCGGGGGCGGCGCTGGCTTTGCAATGGATTCCCTCACATGTTGGTATACGAGGGAATGATATAGCAGATAAACTCGCCCGAGAAGCAATATTAAATGGTATAGAAGTTTATATGCAAGCTGAATATTCTGAAATTTTATGTAAATACAAATGGAGGATAAGGGACAAATGGAAAGAGTATTTTGATGTTGTTTCAAGGGAGAAAGGAATTTGGTACAGAACACTCCAATGTGAGCCACCCATCATCCCCTGGTTTACCAACTTACCTCGTAATTTTAGCAGAAATTTAATAGTTGTTGCACACAGATTGCGCTCTGGGCATATACCACTAAATAGTTTTAAGTTTTTAATGAAAATTGTTGATAGTCCTATGTGTGAATCATGTGAGGTAGTGGAAGACACCTACCACTTTTTGGTGGAGTGTTCCCGGAGCGCATCCTTAAGACAAGAGTTACTGAAGGAATGTAAATTAAATGCCTTGGATGTGGGCTCAATGCAGGGTGTCCTGGTGGATCAGACTTCTGTTGCAGCGGTCACTCTGTTTAAGTCTGCACACAAGCTGCTTGTAAATAGTAATTGATGTAATAGTACTTAAGATATTCCTATGGGACTGACATAGTTTTGTAAACTCAAAGTCCCTAAATAAAAATAGAATAAAAAAAAAAAAAAAAAAAAAAACTAAATGTTTTACATATTTAACTGTCAGAACGTTAATAATTTTAATAAAGGTAGTGTATCATTTCTGCAAACCATTTGAATTTCGACTATCTAAAGGATTTCCATAGACTAACAGACCCAAAAACCCACGACGGACGCAAGAAGATAAGTTGCTTATAAACTGTTTAGTCATTATTTTGAGTGAACATTTTTATATTGACTATTTTTTTCTAAATATTTAAAACATGATTTTTAAACTGTGAAGTACTTATTATTATCAAAGAAAACTCTGCAAATCCGAAACTATTGTCATTTCCTGATCCTCGGACGGAACTCAACCGTCCAACTTGAAGCAAACCACTTAACTCCAGAGCTTCATTTCCGGACTAATAAAAATCTTGCGGCTTACTTGTTGAAAGATAAGAAATTGAAGTCACTGGGGCGGGAAAACTGACGTTTGTATTTAGAACGGTTGGTGTGCCAAGAGTTTACTTTTTTTACGGGGCTAGGCAATCAAGAAATGATCTTTTTTACCAGGCAGGCAAATATTCTGACATAGCGTTCGTCGATTTCAGCAAAATATTTTAACTTTGACAGCAATTTACTGGGTATGGCTGAATTTTTGATTTAAAAGGGGGCATTACTGTAATTTTAAATTTAAGCTCAAAGTAATAATGTCAAGAGCTGAGATCAATAACAGAAATAAACTAAATGTTTTACATATTTAACTGTCAGAACGAAATTTTAATAAAAAGTAACACAAAAATCTGCAGAATAAAATATGAATTATTGAATATTGCTAGAAAACAATTGGACCGTGTTATGCCAAAATGTTCCAGTCCACATAAAAGCCAAACTGAGATATTAAGCGTTAAAGGTAAAAACGTGATTTGCTCCATAATCCACTTCTTCTATGATATTAATCCATACATCGATTTAAAGAACATTGGATTGAGGTCACTAGTAGTAATTCTTTTTTATCAATTTGATTCTAATTTTAAAGATATTGACGAAAATAGTCGTCTAGATCATTTCTGCAAAAAAATACTTTGTATTGAAGTAGTTTTTTAAATCATTCTGCAGAAATGATTCAAACAATATGTATTTTGTTTATGCTTATAATAGTGGTTTCTTTCGCAAGTTTTATTGAAATAAAAAGTATTGTAGTAGCTTTTCTAGTTCACGAACTGTATCTATGCAGAGTAAAGTCCAAATCTGTCCACCCGTTAGGACGTAATTAAGCTACAAGAAATAAACAACTTTATCAGGTAAACTACATTATATCAGATTTTTGTCACATTATAGATTCTTTGATAATAACAAAGCTTCTACCACACATTAGTATAATGTAGAATGATCGATATTTCTGTGATATACAAGTACCTACGTAGTTTAACCGAACTTATCCAGAGTTTCACAAAGAAGTTTTCGCAATATCCAGAATTTTTAAAGTAAAAAGTAAAATAGTGTAGAGACTCGACACACTGAAATAAACATACCAGCACCAATGGTGCTCGTCTATAATTAAATAATAATAATACCAATAATGTAAATCAATTTTATGTATATCACAGAAATATTTATCACTATTGGGCCGCCCCGGCTTCGCACGGGTTATTATTCAATTTTTTTCCCCGGCAATCATTCGATTTTTTCTCGCCTTTTAAACCTTCCCTAGGCCTCCACAACATTTCAAGACTAAGATAAGATAAATCCGTTCAGCCGTTCTTGAGTTTTAGTCAGACTCACGAACAGCAATTAATTTTTATTTATATAGATGAAGTACTCTTAACCAACAACATATTTATTTGAATAAAGATTAATATTATTATGTTGATACAACTTAAACAAATTATTTCGACCAAATTAGGTACCATAAAAACGGTTTTTGTGAGTTAATCTTAAAAGATAGACATATACTATCGCGGACTGTTTTTTAGATCATTAAAAGAGCTACATATTTTTTGTGTATCTTGAACCGTTTTCACGGCGCACGCAACGGAAGGCTTCAAAGATGAAATAATTTCTCCCGTTTTTTACACATTTACCACTATATCTTTGCTCCTATTGGTCGTAGCGTGATGTTATATAGCTTATAGCCTTCCTCGATAACTGGACTATCCAACACAAAAATAATTGTTCAATTCGAACCAGTAGTTTCGGAGATTAGCGCGTTCAAACTAACAAACAAACAAACTCTTCAGCTTTATAATATTAGTATAAATTCTATAATGTTAATGTGTTGTAGAACCTTTCTACTTAACGTGCCAAGCACTGGTGGCGTGGCACATATAGTTATGTAAACTCTCCCAAGTAAAAATCTAAAGTTGTTTTAAGATATTCATTTATTACCAGCTAAAGAGATTATACTTAAATATCTAAATACTCTTCGTCGAGATACTCTTCGATTTCAAAATCTGGTGTGCCAAAACCTTCCAAATCATCCACAACTCTATTATAAACAAATCTATTATTATCTATTATTAACAACAAAATTATTTTTCTTATAACGTTATAATCCCAAGTATTTTGGATCATTATGGCTTTCATATTTTCTCCTATTTTATATTGCACCAATGATTCACACATACTGGAACAAATTGGCTTAAAATTTTTGAATGACTTTTACCTAAATGTAATGATTCAAGTAGCGTGAATCACATTTGCATAAAAATTACCAACATACCCCCTACATGTGGGTTGGTATAGTATGGTTTAATATTGTCTGTGGTACAGATAATTGAGTGTGTGTCTTTGCTACATGAAAATAGGATTTATTTTGGATCGTTTTGTATACTCAACTCAATTTTGGCCAGAGTGTGGTTTGGATCGTTTTGGCATAACACGGTCCAATTATTGAATATTGATGATGATGCTGCTAGAAAACTACTTAATTTTTTTTTTTATTTTGTCACCGCACCGTCTAGTTATTTGCTGTGCATTTTCCTCTCCATCCAAAGGTTGTCTGGAAGAAATTGCATTAAGCAATAAGGCCGCCCATTACGCATTTTTGTATTTAGATTTAAGTCCCTTTTTGTATTGTGATATCCTGGTGTGTAATAATGAGTTATATTATTATAATTATTAACTTATTCATATGAAAATTATATGGAAGCAACTTGCAAGCAACAGCTTTCATAGCAAAAATATCAAATGACAGGTGGTAATGGTAGCATACAAGAGCTAAGCAGCCCTTTCTATACAAAAATATGGAGGTCAAATGTCTCGGAGGGTTCTGATCTAATACTTAGAACAAGTTAACAATTATTATTACGAACTTAAACCTACTTATAAGTATGTATCGAGTTTCCTAAATTAAGTGGATAATTTGATGTTGTTATATTTGTACCTTATTCACCTAATACATTGCTTAACTATGTGTCAAGTTAGACCAGTTTGACTTACTGGTTGTCAAGTTAGACCAGTTTGACGGACTGGTTTACCCCACGAGACGGACCCCCGGGTAACTCATAATAAATCTGATATATAAGCAAAGGGTGCGAAATAATACTGTTTGCGCGATCCAGAAGCAAATCCGTAAAATACTGAGAGTTTACGGTAGATCTTTGATGAAATTATTATGGAGTGCAAAAAGTCACCGGGATCAGGATTTGAACTCGCGACAGCAACGCTGAATGGTCATATTAACACTTTATAACACCGTGTGACAGTAAGGGACCATACTTAATTTATGATCATAAAATCTATAGCATATGATTGTTACGATTATGGAACAGAGTACCCGCGAGAGTGTTGGAACACACCGTTGTTCAATATTTAGTATAGTGCATTAATCGCAAATGGCGATTTTGAAAATTACCGAATTTGAATCGCAGTGTTGTGCGGTTTCGTTACGCTGAATAGTCATATTCATTCTATAGATAAAGCTATTGATCATCATTATAAAGAGGGAAACATCTCTACCTAACAAGATACGAGACACAAAATCACTTACCTATTTACATTGTTTGGTTTTAGAAATCTTAGAAACCTTAGAAAATTAATAATTCATCTACATCAAACAAGTTCAACCAGTTTCTATTCCACCCTGGAATAGACAAAGGATAGGACGAGGACAAAGTACGCCTTTTGCCTTTGTAGGAAAAATATAGAAATACCTACACTCGATGTCTACGAGCAACATAATCGCTGCATGAAATCTATGTAGTTTGTCCTGGTTCGAATTATGTAGAAACCGAATGTCTACTCTAAAATTACTAAAACTAATAAAATGGCGTCCGATCTTAAAACTTGTAGACTTCTCTCTACGGCAAAATTCGAAACATTCACTTTAATAAATGGATATTCTAAAAAAACTTATTAAAATGGTAATGATAATGAACCCATAGTACATACCATCGCCGATAGGCGTGATGAATACATAAAAACTGGTATTCTGATTAGTCAGTACTTTATTTGTTGCTTTATCAATTGAATAGGAAAGTGCAACAATATAGGGCATCTAAGTTCCAAAGTGGAGGCTTGTGTCTGTGAAATTTAGTACAAATCCCACGAAAGCGTCCGTTACGCGAAACTTGAATGCACTGTAACGTTTTGATTTTTCGTAAAAATAAAAACAACGGTTAATATTTTTTTCAATAATAAAAATAACGAACAAATTTTTCTTAGTCTACCCTATTCTTCAAGTGTCAGATTATAAACATTACGCCACTTACAATAACAACATCCTTATTGGATCACGAGTGGCTAGTGTCTCGAGACAACTGTGTCATGCCTGTATTAAATTTATTTGTGTATTTTAGTTTAAAATGCCTCACCAGTGGCGCGCTCGTAGTGGCCGAAATCGGCTGGGACAGTACATATACAAGGTGTTTCCAAATTTGTATAAAAAGCGAAAAGGGTGTGAATGGCGAACATGTTTTGATAACAACATTTCGATTTGGAGATCTTTTATTTATTTTTTTAGATTAATCTACTGTAGATCTTATTAAGTCTTATTTAAGTTAATATTTTGTTCTCGCTTAGAATTTGTTAAGCATTTTAATCAAATCTTTAACCATTGCCATATTAGTGATTATTATTATGATACTATAGTTAAAAAATATATACTTTAAAGCTTACGCTCACGAATACACTTTATTGATTTTTTTAACAAATGAGTATAATAATTATGTGACGAAGTATAAGCTTTACTTAGTTTGGTGATAAGTGGTGCAATAGTCCAAAAATATTTATTTACTATCACAGTACCTAGATAATCATAAATTCAATATATTTTTGTTTCTTCCGCTGTGACTTCACAAGATCCGTACAAATATAATGTTACAACCGAAACTACGAAGAAAATGCAACGTTTTTGTCCCATTCCTTTATTATTGAACCGCTTGTTATAAATAATGGTCAAAGCCGACGGTTCTCACACCACACGAGCTAGCGCGCCACTGAACGCGATGTGATACTATAAAAATACTGGGAGATCTCTGAAAGATTCAGATCATAGAAAGAACAGATAGAAACAGGTAAAGGAAAAAAATACATACAAATAAAATAAATAAATATTTCCGGACTACTCACACAGCATCACCTAACCCCAAACTAAGCAGAGCTTGTACTATGGTTGTAAGGTGACTGATATACTACATAGATAATTTTTTTTTTTGTAAATACATACATATGATACATAGAAAACACCCAGACCCGAAACCAGAGATTGTAAATACTTATTCTAGTGCAGTTACTATGAGTCGTCTAACAGAAATAGACATTAACAATATGTGCTGTAAAGAGGAACAAAAACGAGAATGCCTATAACATGGCAATAAGGGTATGGCTTAATTATTAACAATGTTTATTGATAATAATTAATTTACGTATAAGATAATTCAAACAAGCTTAAACTCTTTTGCAGTGCCCCAACAGGGTGCATGCACACATAGACCTAATCTAGTAATAAGATAATATGCTGTATAAATGTATGTGTAAGCTAAATAAATAAATAAACAATCAAGACCTTGTACGTAACTCTTGTGTGCAAATAAATCATTTGTGTTCTATCTGAATATTTGTGAGTCTTTGCTATTCCTGCATGCTGAAAAAGATTCACAGATTTGATATTTAAAAGACACAAAAATATATCAATAATTAAATACATATGATAGAGCATTAAAGTTGTGCTAACTTTGAGATTAATGCTATTTAAAACTAAATTTATAAAAGACCTAGATACTTGGTAACAGAAGATTTCATGGTACCCAACCGAAAAATAATACGGTTAAAAGGAATGCTCCTAATAACAATATCCTTCAGTATTTTCATCCATTCAGAAATAAATTGGGCATGCCCGTGTAACGTATTTGCGGCTACAACAATGATATTTTAATGCAGTATGTGTTTTCATAGTTTAGGTACAAGCGAGGTCGCCAGCTCACAGAGCCACAATATTATTATATATCACTAAACTCGCTCCCAACGCATGCAGTGGAAAACCATCGTCACACATACTTGTACATAGATATTTTATTTACGTCAAACTCCCTTCAAGTTCACTATCGATTGAGCTCTTGCCATCGATACGTCAATTAATGCACTAAAGAGCTGTGTAGGTGTTTTATGGGAATCACAACAACCTTCTACATAATAATGTGGGACAAAATACTATGTTTAGCTACGAGTAGGTACTGCATTCTTCACCCATTCACGCAATTCCTTTAATAGGATACAAAGTATTCCTTTCAAATCCAAATATGTATGTTAATCGTTATTAATGTAGGTATAGGTAGATATCTTTATGGATTAAGGATTATTTTGCAGTTGATTTAAAAAGAGTGGATGTTTCTTTTTTGTAGGTAGCTATTTAACATCTGTTGTATTCTATCGGTGATTTACAAATCTTAATAACGAACAAACTTAATAATAATAACTACTTGATAAAAATCGAATAAGCAATACAACGCAAAATGGCTTCCAACACATTTCACTGGTAATGCTAACTGACCTGAGGTCGAGCACACTGGCGTGAAAAAGTAACCGCGTGATTTATCATTTTGGCATATCTAAGCTAAACTCGGTGCGGCCAGTTAAAAACCGTTCCATTATCAGGTAAAAAAGTTTATACGAGTGGCGCAATAGGCAACTTTGGTCGTTATTCAGTTATTTGTCAGGGTACACGGCCCGTGAACCTGCCGCAGCCAGCCGCACTGCGGCGCCGGGCGCGGCAAATACGCGCCACTTTGACGTTTGCATTTTTGACAGCTGTCAAAATATGCAATATAGTTGCACGAGAAAAAACGGGTTCCTTGTTCTTGTTAAGATTTTAATTGATTAACGAAGTATTTTATCTTTACGATATTCATTAGAATCAAACGTGATTTTTTTATAAATTGGATATTGATTTTATTATGTGCTTCGATTAAAGGTGTGTGTTAAAAGTCCTACGTAAACGTAGTTTTTAAAAAAATTCTATAAAGGATTGTTTCGTTGTTGTATTTTGTGTAACGTACACGGAGAATGAACCTAAGATATAATCTAAGCTCTTAGCAGTCAAGTAGAACGATTTTTTTTGAAAAGAAACATATTTATAATCATATTCCCCAAGCTTTTACGGAACAAAGAGCTAAAAAATGATAGCCTTGTCCTTGATACCAACCATTAAAAAACAAATTCAGTTCCTATCTGTGGATGATGGATCGCGCTTTCTCACGAACTTACTCATAGGTCAACTGTACAAATCGAAACTCTAAGCAAAATCTAGGTCTATGTAAAATAACCACTTATTATTTTAGGATTTACTTGATGAGAAATTTGTTGCTAATGCGCCGAACACGAATATGATTTTTAGCCGTAGTTTAGAAATATCCATCTACTCAGCGTTATTAGAAGTATTCAGAAATATATTTATTTATTAACGTCGCTAATATTTCTCACGACTGAGATTTTTTTTAAGAAACCGTGTACGTGCCCGCAATATGCATTTTAGACCGTAAAACACGGAAAACTTAAATACCATGATATGGTATTTATGTTCTTTTATAAAAAATGACTTTTAATTGATTCATGAATTTCATGAATGGAAAATTAATGACCTAAAGTGTCTTCAAGCCTGTGTCAGATTTATCAAGACATAGTACTAAATTTCCAATCACGCATCTACTAACTAACTACGTACCTTCTTATTATTTAACTGACTTAGCTCACCCTTAACTCGTTGTAATCTTATTGTTTTATCAAGGTTCGTATCAATTTTGTCAACAAGAATCATCGAATTCATAAAATAAGAACATTAAAATAATACTGGAAAGAAATCTAAGCATTCAAAAGCCGAATACTTGTTTATTTCTGTATACCAACATGTTAACGTAAAACACGTGTACTATTAGCATGATCCTTGAACACCCACGGGCCGGCGCGGCGTATTTCAGAGCCTCCCACGCACCAGCTGACTGCACAAGTTAATAAACCCCACAGATTGTGTGCCAGTCGCTAGTAGCCCACTGACCTGAACCACGCCCCCGAATGCCACAGACTAAAAATAAAAAGGTTTCAAAGACAAGACGGCTTGTTTTTGGAATGAGCAATGAGTACAGATTAAAAATAGTATGTTGGATCCTCTTACATGCATTTAGAAATGTGTTCATGTTTTTAAATTTATATTCCGATTAATTTAACTTTGATTGCCATCGTTAATTAAAGTAAATATTTTCGCATTCTGTAATATCAAATTTAATCAATCAAATATTATGACAAAATAATGATCCTCGAAGAAAAATACTATATCTTTGCTTTTTTATATGTCGTGCCCATATCATAGAATTGACCTCAACATTAAATGCTCGTTAATGACATAAAATATTTAATTGTCCATTTAAGTATCCTGGTGTCAATATTTCTCTATTGTGTGCTAAAAGTCGAGTCAAAATATTTAATTTAAAACTCACATATATAATTATATATCTTTATTCTCCCGATTATGATTTGAATCGGTATGCGGTATCGGTATGTCGGTGAATCGATTGCACGAGGGAAGCATTCTTCAAAAAGCTATCTTAAATTGAAACGAATCGAAAACCTTGTTGATTTAAGATATGAAAGCTTTTCCACAATGCAACCCCTGCAACCCCGAGGACTAATGGAAAAAGTTCAAAAGATAAGCCATCTTGTCCAATAACGCAACTTCGAGAGTTCGGAAATTAATTAACTTTTGCATTGTTTTTCGAGAAAATAAATTGAGTCGAATTCTTGGGACGAAACTGCTAAAGTGTTTTCAGTTGGTGCCCCAAAGGTCAGAGACCCAGATTATTACAGAGAGGAACAATTGTTCCTCTCTGTAATTAACAATCATCTTTTAATCATTAACTAATGTACATTGTCTACGACATCATCCATCATCCATCATCATCCATATCCATTTTCTATGACAATGTACATTAGTTAATGATTTTGTCGTTACACACTTATGCAAACTCTTAGAGAATCTTATCTTTAGGTACTAATACCTATTATAAAGCTGAAGAGTTTGTTTGTTTGTTTGAACGCGCTTATGTCAGTGGTCCAATTTGAAAAAGTATTTCAGTGTTAAATACCCATTTACCGAGGAAACACGTTGATACCGCGGGAAAATCCAAAATCACGTGTAAAGCTAGTAGTTTCTATAAGTGCAAACTGACATGAATTAAAACTTTTGTCAAACCCCCCTTGTAATTGATAAAGTACAATAGTTAATATTTTAAAACAAACACAAAAACTCCGTTAAAAGTGCTCGTAAACGATCTAGGTACTTTTAAAGCTCTCGGTAATACAGTCGTAAAGTCAAATAAAAACTTAAAGGTTTATGATAATTTGCGGTGACCAGTTTAAACTCTGAAATTTAACCGCAAAAAACTGTTAGCCGCGTTATAATGATTCTCCGGTGTAAATATATATTTTTCCCGAGGTAAAAAGTAGCTAATAATAATAAGTAGAGTCGGCGATTATCGTCCCGATGGTCGTGTCCGTTAACGGCCCAATAGCGAAGATTCTCGCCCAACACCTTCAGAGGCTCTCGCTGGGAAGCTGGATAAATAATAAATTAATTAATATTTCCGGACAATCTACACAACAACATCTAGCCCCGTGGTAAGCTCTTAGCTTGTGTTACGGGCACTAGATATCTGATATACTTAATATAATATACATACATATATAGATATTTTTATTATATATATTAAACACCCAGACCAAGGGATTAAGGGTTGGATCAAGGGTCAGATTCAGAAGGCTGTACTCGGACTCGGCGCGTATCGTCAGGAAGTTCCTCTCTCTACAGCCCTAGTCACCGGTCGCTTGAGCCTAGCTTCGCGGCCGGTGATTCTCCGTTTTGATATATTTTTTACAGTAGGTATATATGAAATAATATATTAATTTAATATGTAATCTAATGTAAAAATATATTTTGACGTGTTTAAAATGAAATAAAATTCAGTCTCAATAGTTGTTTAGGGTTTCTCACCAAAAGGGTATAACGGGGCGCTATTACTAAGACTTCATCGCCTGTCTGTTTCCAGGCTGTATCTCAAGAAACGTTATAGCTGGAGACTTAAAATTTTGTGGGATGATGTATTTCTGTTGTCGCTATAACAACAAATACTAAAAACACATAATAAATATTTGAGGGGACAACAAACGTGACTTTTACTTTTGTTGTCTTTGCTCTATTTTGTTAGTTATTAGTTTATTAGTTAAGACTAGTTTGTAAGTTAGTTTAAGATATTTATAATTGGTGAAAACTGTAAGATAACTATTCTTATTAAATAAATAAATTATTAATTATTATTATTAATTATTTACAAGATTACGAACGTTGCGCAAGTCCAGTACTTGGATTGGGGACCGCTTGAACTGCATCTTTTTGCACTCTACTTTTTTTTTACTTGTTGTTTTTTTTATTGCAAAATGTGTATAAAAACAACTCGAAATCTAGGTGTATGTATGTATGTCCATCTAATACGTATCAAATTTGTTTTATAGACGCAATATTTTGCGCTCGTGACTTGAAAAATACTTGTTGAGAATAAATATCTAAAAATCATAAAGATTTAAACTCTTGTAGATTTTATGTTATATATGTTGGCAAAAAGACGTTGGAAATTGAACGAACGACTGCAAATAACCTCTAGATAAAAAACCCTTAATATAAAGACATTTTGATATAGATACAGGTACCTACCTGTGTACATATCTAATGACCAAATTGCTGAGCCGTGTACACAATGCCATCAGCAGACATTGTAATTAATGCAATACATTACCCACAGGACCATTTAGCAAAGCAATTGTCGCCGCTCTTGTTACATCGACATGCGTTTGACGTCCATCACTGATTAGTTTCCTTTGAGTTCTCTAGGTTATTAATACATCAAAGGCTTTGGTTAATCTATGGCATTGCATAGAGAAGAGGTAGTTGATATTGAGCCTCAGATAAAGAAATTTTTTTCTTATTGTAACTGCATGCGCGAACAAATTTCTAGAAACCCGAATTGGCCTCGAAAAACCTGACTACTCAGATAACTCAGTGTAGTCAAAACACGAGTGTAGTATAGAGCTAAGATTTTGCTCTATACTACACTCGTAGTATAGAGCAAAATCTACAGATTTTTAACAAAAATAATCGACTTTTTGTTTGGAAATTAACTAGCTTTTCATCATAATAAATCGAGAAATAAAAATAAACGGCGATCTTCACTCTATTTTATGTCGGTTAAAATGAACAAACCTTACAAAAAAAATTGAAAAAATTATATAAAAGCATCAACAAAATTACGTGCGATTGATCCCAAGACCCCGGGAACGACTAAATTCGGTATAAAATTTTAACATTTTCTATAAAACTCGAGAACTACTTTACCGATTGTTATAAAATCTAAATGGGACCAAGATACAAACAACAGCTTCCATTTAAGCAGAATCATCGACATCCGTTCACGGAGCTCAAACTTCTGAGAGAACAAAAATAAAAAAGCGAAAAAAAGTTGGTTCTAAATATTTTTGAGTAATATTAAAAACAATGTTAATGTTTCAATTTTGTTAAATAATTTTGATAATTAGATAAATCTACAATGTCAATTAAGAATAATTAATAACAATAATTCACGGTAAAAAACGTATAGTCTATTCAAACCTACTTCAGTCATTCGGACGACCGATATTGTTTCTATAAACTTGGCTATCCTCGTACACTCTAAAAATCTGTTGTTAAAATCTGCCGTCATTCGCGTTAAAATACACGAACATTAACATAAGTATATATAAATCAATATTTCCGGACAATCAACACAACAACACATAGCCCCGTGGTAAGCTCTAAGCTTGTGTTAGGGTACTAAGGCATCTGATAAACTTAATAGAATAGAACTATGCATTCATAGATATTTTATTATACATATTCAACACCCAGACCAAGGAGAAAGTGCTTGCAGAACATACAAATACTTGACACCTCGGCGGGAATCGAACCCGCTATCTCTTGCGCCGCAAGCGGACTTTCACCCACCGCGTCACTGAGGCAGACAGAAGTTTAATATAATCTAATATATAAAATTCTCGTGTCACAGTTTTCGTTGCCATACTCCTCCGAAACGGCTTTACCGATTTTTACCAAATTTTATATACATATTCAGTAGGTCTGAGAATCGGCTACTATCTATTTTTCATTTTGCAAAAAAAAAGTTTGCCGGGGTCAGCTAGTTATAGTATAATATTAACATTTAGATTTAGACAAGAAACGTGCTGAACTAAAACTATATAGAGCTTTTAGCGTTGGCAGTGTTCGTCGGAACAATCGAGCCGCCTGACCCCAATTTGTATACATTTACTGGTTACTTACGTACATAATGTATGGACAGGATGATGCGAAAGATAACGTACCAACATACTTTCGTGATTGCAGGCTTTTATAGTTAGTTTTTGTACTTGGCTTTCTTAGTCACTTCGTCTATGGACTTCTAAAATCTAAATATCTCGAAAATGTGACTGGTACTTAACATGTAAAATATGTCAGAGTTTCCTCTATTTAAAAAGAAATTATTGTTGTTTTTCAAAATGGCGGCGGGAACTAATCTAACTACCATACAGAAATGTTCTAACGACTTTCACAAAAGTCTTTCCGACTTCATTCAAATGTAGTCAGAAGGTACATATTACATACAGTGACACAATGAAACCCCATTGTGTCGCTTTATGTAATATGTATCTCCCATGTATGTTCCTATATTGTGGTGTTGCAATAAAGTATTTTGTATTGTATTGTATTATAAATTTAAGTTTATTGAATACGAGTTATTGAAGGCAAATTTTTATATAATTTTAATCTTTTACTAATTAAAATGGGACCTCCACCGAAAGCATCAACTTTCAGGAGAAATAGGAAACTAATTAAAAAAAACGTTTTTGGGGAAAAAATGGGTTAACATCCATAAAGGAGTCAGTACCGGGATGCTTGAGTTCAGAGAAATTTATCATTACCATCTTGCATCCTAGGAAACTATCCATAAATAAATATAATCCAGACTTTCCACACAATAACATCCAGCCCCGTGGTAAGCTAAGCTTGGTACTACATCTGATATACTTAATATAGATAAACACATGAAACGAAAATAATCCAGACACGTCCAGACATTTTATAGGTATACCTACCTCTTTTTATGAAATGCTTGCATTCGAGTGTCCAATCAAGAAAATCTAATTCAAAAAACGAACGTGGTTTAACGACCTGGAATTGGATAAAATGTCGAAGAGAATACCCACTTGGGCGGTCTCGAACTCTGGACGTAGAGGTTTACTCTACCTCTACAATATGACTAGAAAAAAAACGTATATTTTGGCTAGTGGTTGCACATTTTTAGAGTTCGGAAACTTCGGAAACCAAAGGGTAAGGGATCATGTATTTCTGTTGCCGCTTAAATAAAATAAATACTAAAACACATAATAAATAAATATATAAGGGGGCTCCCATACAACAAACGCGATTTTGCAAGATAAGCGACGTTGCGGACTGTACTTGGATGGGTGACCGCTTAAACTGCACCTTTTTGCATTTAATTTTTTTTTACTTTTTTTATTGCTAAAGGTTTATAAACTGTACAGTACACGGAACCCTAGGTATGAGACAATCGCATACCTAAATTTATTATAAAATCAAATTCCTGACCATAATGTTAATCGTTGAATAGAAACTCGCTTCAAATATTACATATCGAATCTTACTAACTGACATAACATAATGACGGGGCCGTATCCTTCAATAGCACAATACCTTAACCTTCCAGCTTCTTTTCAATTCAGCGGATATCATCATAATATTATTGCATTGTTCGCGACATATGAGTACAAAATGGCAGCTCAACCAGAACCCGGGAGGTGTCAGGTGTGTCAAATTGAATTTGCAAGACTTGATTACAAATAAGTTTGTGAAAAATGGCGTTCTACACTCCAAGCGCAGAGTCCAATTATAAGTAATTTAATTGAATTGTTAACAAACAAACCTGAATTGATTACAAACAGGGCTACAAAACCAAGACCCCAAAGTATTAACGAATTACTTACTTGTTATAACCGGTTTGACCCACTATAAGCTAGTACAGTAGTACCGGTCCCCTCTATCCCATAATGTACAGGTAGGGGACCGACAGTACTGTAATGTTATGATTTCCTTATGACTATGTTCTACTTACAGTTCTTTAAAAACATCCGCTGGCGTTGATTCGGAGATATGTTTGGATTTATATTATTTACTAGTTTTTAAAGCCAAATGTACAAGTTGCTCTATTTACATAGATATTTGGGTCCGAGATGTAGTGCTTTACTCTAGGCTTTATGAATAGACTCCGAGTCGCATTAAAAAGCTCATAATTACCTAATTAACAGATTTGTACCCAACTTCTAGCGTATGTTATTTATCTGTAAGAAACGTTAAACTTGTCCAAAGGCGGGATTGAAATGTTCTTAAATGGAAGCCAAAGATTGGCCAGGACATAATCGGAGGTATATAAATCATGATAATGATGAAATAAATATTTTAATCGGAGTGTTTTAATTGATTCGCTACAAACAAATCTATGTTCTTCTTTATATGTGAAACACTAGCCACCCGCCTCGACTTCGCACAGTAAAACGTAAAAACCTTTACCTTTGATCACTTTATCTATACTGCTGCAAGTGTAATTGAAATTATTTCGAGGTTCGAGCATTATAGATTCACGCAACTGAGGATTTTACAATAACTAGGAATTTATAATTCAATTCAAATTTATCTATTTTATACATACATATAAATTCTTCACTCGATTGGAAAATATTAAACCTTAAAAAGATAGAAGCTTATATTGTTCCGTAAGTACATAATATCCCTGAGCAAACTAACATTTCGATAGTACGTACTTATGTAGCTACGTGCCACGGCGCCACCCTTAAGTCGTTAGTGTACCTAGATCTCCTTTGTTTACCTGCAAACGTAATCTACCGAAGAATCCATTACATTTACTCATTGTTATATTTATGAAGATTTTAATAAAAATAGTTTGCAAAATAACATAAAGCTAGATGGATAAATGAGTGGAAAACAAAAGTTTTCCGTAAAGATGCATCAGAACTCAGCAGGAGTGATCATATAGTCAAGCTTTCTCTAGAGAGTAAATGTCTGATTTGTTTGTTTGTTTTGTGAAAATGAGCTTGAAGCTCGGTGGAACGACCGTGAAGTTTGAAGGCAGTCTGTACCGCATCGAAGGCGTTAGCTGTTTTCATAACCGTCTGTCGTAGCCGTAGTACCACGCTTTTGCGCAGTTCCTTCACCGCAGGACTTTCTTCCTCTCAACACAATCCACATAACATAAGCTGAAAGTTCACGAAAGCCTCGCGTGGAATAAAAAATAAAAACACTCCGAAGAAACAAAGAATTCATGGTCCGCACAAGGTCGCCGTTTTAGGACAATTATGGCAAACCGACAGCGGCAGCGTCCGACGTTTGAGACCTCGCCTTGACCGTGAATCTCAACCACTTCCGAACCGATCCTGACCTGTTGGTAATGAACAATTACATAACAGAACAGGTGCTGGTGATGAGACTTACTTGGTATAGACGTCTCGTTCTTTCTGAAGGTCGGTGAGGCGGCGTGGTGTCGCGGGCGGCGGCGGCGGGCGGCTGACACGGACTGAGCCCGGCCGCGAGCCCCGCCGCCGCCGCCCCGCGCCCCGCTCGGATAAACAACATGCATTGTGGACCCCATCCGCCCGGCAGCCACACATCTCACCGACGCTTTCCATTCCTCACTATCCATTACCGATTCCCTGAAACTTTCCCCAGAAAAACACACGCAAAGCCAGCGATGTCCGCGCAAGTAACCCCCGCTCGATATTCCCGCCGGGAAGCTGAGGTTATCAAATAATTCTCCGCACAGATAGTTCTAGCGTTATAGATTTTGGATTAAATTCTCTCATAGTGCAAATCCAGGGAAATGATTATGTGTTGTTTCCGTGAAATGGGGTTGCAAATTGCTGTTAGGCTTTCTCGGAAGGTTATTACGGTGTTGGAAAATCGAAAAGCTTATAAGGTAACTGTACCTACGCTTATATCTTTTACGTAAAAAGCCGCATGCTTACGAATTCCGCTTAGGAAAACAAAAACTAAGTAGATTTTTTGTTTGCGTAATAGTCTAAAAACATGCTCTCAAGAAAAGGACAAAAACATGAGATGGCCCAAGAAAATTACGAGTCACTGGGTCCTTAGGGAGGCTGTACATTTGCGTATGTCGTTTACTTATATGAAAATTGTGACTTTTTTACAAGGTTGACTGGAATTCCTGGAATTCATGAAAACCTTAATAGTATTTTTTTCTCTGAAAACAGTATTTGCCTATACCTGGGGTGTGATTTTGAGGAAAGAAACAAGAGATTTGCCATTTCTAAAGCGATGCATTCTTTCAATGCTCTCAAGTATATAGTCTACCCCCCTAAATTTTAAGGGAAGCCTACGCGCAGCCTACGGTCGTTCCATGGCCAAAATGATTATGAATGCTCTCAAATACTTCTATTTTAATTATTTTTTCATGATTGCGTCACGATGACAACTACACCTACCAAAAATAACTTTGCAAACACAAGTCTAGCATCTATTAGAGTTTTTACTTAAAAGAGGATCTCAAACCTTGTTATTGTAAATTAGTACATTAAGTTAATGAATAAATGTTTTTATATTTTGTATTAATTAAATTCGAAGCATTCCCAAAATTATCTACAACTCTATGAAAGACGTGGTTTATATGGAGGAAAAAACAACTCTATACTCGTACTATATGAATATCATATTTGTAGTCTAGTACAAATACGAGTTCATATAAGTACGAGTACCTACTATACTATAGAGTTGTATTTTCCTCCATATAAACCATGTCTTTCATAGAGCAGTAGTGTGGTATATGAACTCGTCCAGTGGATATGGACCGTCCTCTGCCTATCCGTATTGGATCGGGCAGGCTACGTGTCCATGCATAATGCTATCTACTAATCATCTACTTACTTTAACTCCGCCTTACAATATGTTCTATGGCCTGGTTCTACGAGTATAACAATCAAGGAACGCCCGCCGATATTTATTATCATTACAACATGAACAGAAGCAGGTACTGTTTCAACGTATTATAAATATATAATAAATAAACATAAATATTTCCGGACAATCCACACAAAAACATTGTGTTACGGGTACTAGGCTTCTGATATACTTAATATAATAGACATACATAATAAAGATATTTTTTATTTTATATTATAAATACCCAAGCAGAAAGTGATTGCAGAACAAACAGCACTTCACCCCTCGGCGGGAATTGACCCGCTACCTCTTGCGCTGCAAGCGGACAGTCGCCCACCGCGCCACTGAGGCAGTCAAAATTATAAGACATACGCAGATATGAACTTAGGAAACATGCCATCAATTTAAGTAAAATGAAAAACCTCAGAGATATAAGATTTTTTCTTATAAGATTCCAATGAATAAAGTTAATTTTAAATTCGTTTTCGCAGATTTCGCAGTCTTTCAGTGGCTACGGGCCGTCTACTGCCTATCCGTATAGGATCGGGCATGCTTCGTGTCCATGCATAATGCGAAGTCTACTAATCATCTGCTTACTTTAACTCCGCGCTTACATCAATATAGACCTTATGTTCTGAAAAACTATTATTTCAGCTAAAAGGGTACAAGTATCGATAGAAATTGATACTTGTATCCTTTAGTTATAAAACCTTTTGTACAACAGTTATCAATAAAAAATTCAGTATTACAGATAATGATGTAAGATGTAAGAACACTCGCAGCGCATGCACACATTTCTTATCCTTGAAAATGAGTGTGTTTGTTAATAGAGAAACCTTTTTACAACCAAGTCAGTCAGAATTATAACCTTATATAGAAATAAGATAAATAAACATATCCGGACAATCCACACAACAACATGTAGCCCCGTGGTAAGCTCTAAGCTTGTTAACTTATTAACCTTAAACCTATATAGCCCTTTCCAATGCTGAAACTACATCAAAATCTCATAAGTAATCAAAAAGATTTGAGCTAGCAGACACCGAAGACAGCTCCATTTATAAGTACTATATTAAAGATTTGCATTATAATGCATCCGAGTTGGATTCGGCGATTGACCTCATTCTCAAAGTTGGACTTACCTCATTGGATAAATCCATTAAGTTTACATTTAGCCTACTTTTCACCGTGGCAAAATGTATAGATTCCGAAGGGTAATCCAGGAAACTCGGGGAGTTTTTGGTTATTTATAAAAGTATTCTCACATATTTATGACGGCTTCTGTGGCTCGGTGGGCGATGGTCCGCCTGAGGCGAAGAGGTTGCGGGTTCGATTCCCGCCGGGGGACCACATTTTGTACGATCTACAATTTCTGGTTTCGGGTCTGGGTGTTTTCTATTTTTCATACTGTCCTTACAAAAAATAAAAGGTATCTATGTAGTATATCAGTCACCTAACACCCATAGTATGAGCTCTGCTTAGTTTGGGGTTAGGTGATGATGTGTGAGTAGTCCGGAAATATTTATTTATTTATTTATTTCAAACGCACATAAAAGAAAAAAAATCCAGAGGTGCGTGGCGGGGTTTGAACCCACGACCTTCGGAATTAAAGTCGAGTGTCCTCCCACTTAGCCAACACGGCTTTTTCAACACGAAAAATTTTAGTTAAGATAATTTAAAGAGACAGTACGATATTTCAGTGCTTGCTTTTATCGAAATCTCCCTTATATATGGCTTGTATTGCGTTTAATCGAAGTTTTTAAAGCTTTTGACGTGTTGAGGTATAATTGCGTTGAGAGCATTTCCCCTGTGCCCCAACACTAGCTCACTGGACACACCAGGATCGTATTAAGGCTCAATTTAGTGAGCCATATCGTGTTTGCAACGCTACCATGGTTTTCGGTGGCAACTTCAGGCATAACTGTTAATCAAAAACTTATTCAAAAACTAAAAAAGAGATATTATATTATATCGTCGGCTTACTGCAAGAAGTCATTAGTCGCAAGAAGTCACTAACTGCGTTAGATACACCAATGAGTTCGTCTCGATGAGCTCTACATTTTGGTAAAACTCACTTATTTGTAGCTCTTCAAACTTAGAAGTTATGGCTTGGTAATAAAGTCAAATAACTGCATTTTTGGTCAATCTGGTTTCATAAAATTCATTAACTTACATTAATATATTTTACTAAAAGAAAACAAAACACAATTGTCATTTTTATTTTCATACATAATTCATTTATGTGACATATCAACATTTTAAAAATGCTTTTACGTTTACAAACCGTGGATTAAGTTTTGCTTGAATTCATTATTTGCACTTAACTAGTTTTGACGTATCATACTATTTGGGAAAAAAAATACTAACGGTTTTTAATGATTTCTATCAAAACGAGTAACGTTTTTATAGAATTCATTATATACACATTAATTACTTTTGCCGAAACATGGCAAACAACTTAATACAAGACTGAAATCGCCTGAATGATGTATTGTTTTATTAGTGATTTTTGTTATTGTAAAATTATACAGGAAAATGCATGTAATGACTTTTGCACACATACATTTAAGCCAACATGTAATGCTTGTTTACTTATAAGTTGCCGGCGAGTTTTATGAGTTACAAGATACAAAATCATTTATTTCCATAGTTTGGTTTTACAAAACTTAGACACTTATGATTTTAGAGCTATGAGATGCAATTCAAAACTGGTAGTAATAATTACATTGAATATTGGTTTCTCATTAATAGATGATTATTACATAAAATAATGTACATACCTAGGTTACTACCCAGTTAGGTACCTATTTAAAGTTTCAATACCAACTTGTTTAATTCGTTACAATTTGAGAAATGAGATAATCTATCTTGGTTTCAAATTCTACATTAAATAGTTAAGTAGGTATTTCTATTTTTATTAATACGAATATTAACGATAAAGCAATCGAAGATTTATGTTGTTTACGTGTTGCAAAAAAGTTGAACAACCACCCAAGGCTCCTAAACCTAGCGAACCTACCTGTGGTCTGAAGTTGATGGGAAAAAAGGAAGCGATGAGGTGACAGTTACCGAAATATCAATATTTCCTGATTGATTGATTTCTGTGGCCATTTTAGTTATTTTATTAAGTTTTTATGAACAAACAAGGTAATTCCTTAAGTTTTTAGTAATAAAAGACGTTATTTTAAGATTATTTTGTATTTTATTACTTGAAAGAGGCCACTAATAACTTTGTTGCAGAAATACTTAACTCCAGTTTAGTCAAAACTTTTTATCGCAAGAAATCATTATCTTTGCATTTTTAGCTTTAAAAAAAAATGCCATGATTAAATTTAGACTGATTTCAGCTGTTTATAATTTAATATCACTATATATTGGCGTTTAAATTATATTGATAACTGCCGTAGTTTTGATGATATGGGCTCTTAAAGTCATAAAAAGTTTAAAACTGATTTTGCCACACTTTTGGATTTGTCGGTTAATGACTTCTTGCAATAAGCCGACGATATATCTCTTTTTTAGTTTGTCTTAATTGATAAATTTCAACATTGTTGTTAATCTTACTTATATGAATTAGTGTAATTGATTTTTAAGTCGTGCTAATAATTCAATCAATAATTAAATTCATAAATCTTGTGCGACCATAAAAACAATGTTATTTGACATTAAGAACAAACACTGTCCACAGTACACCTCTGGCGGTATAAAAAATAATCACAATAATGAGTTGTTTCACAACCTGCGAGTAAATAAGTCAATGGTTAAAATATAGACCTCTAGGAGCTCACAAAATTTTGTTGTTGTTTGTTGTTTTTCTTTGTTTTATTGTATTTTGTGTTTTGATGTGTCAATAAATGTTTCTCTAATGTATCATTATAATTTTTTGAAGATCTCATTCTGACTGCTTCGGCGTCGTTTTTAAACGAATTTGTAATCTTGATCCTTCAAACAGTAAAAAAATTAATAACATCCTTTATTTCGATGAAATTTTTTTTAGGAACCACCCGATTGGAACCGAGATTGCGACCACCCAGACCTAAATCCTATGGATTTTCTCCCATAAGGAGTTCTCACTTTAAAAAAATTTTTGATATAAGAGTAACTTATACTTATACCCCCTTAAGGACAATCTGAACTGGGGTAGGTGTACGTACCCCCTTCGTCCAGCCTGCTCCGCCCACTGCCTCCATAAACAAGATTGGATTGTATCCGCCCGTGCCAGTACGCGCAGTTTTAATTCAATTTTTATTATTATGCGCATTTTAATATCGTGATATGAAACTCTCAGTAAATCCGGATTCCAAATGTGGGATTGGTTTCCTTTGTTCTGGGCTTGGGGAGAGGAGGGGTTTTTATAAGCATATGGAAATTTTATAGAGTATTATACAAAATGTGAGTATTGGTCACTGCGCCCTGATTTCACCTTTGGCTATAAACGCGATCAGGTCCGGCTAAGCTCGTTTTACCACCGAACTGATCATTTTTTATGGTTGATGCTGCAAATCGAGTTTTATTGGTTCCATAAAACTCGCATAAAATGGTAAAATTTTTATTTAATCTTAATTTTATAAGGGTATATTCGTTGTATGTAATCCATTTTTTTATAAATTTTCAAGTACTAACTGGTGTCTCACGACTAAGAAAAATATTATAATATTATACCTCTCAATCTCCCATTCTTTACTCTCCACAGTGTGCCACAAAATACACATACACCATAAACTCATAATGCATGTAATCTCAATTATAACACTCCTTGCGCAGTCGGGTAAACAAACACTGTTGGAGGTTTTGTCTGTTCACGTCCGTAAGTGGTAACCCTCTGAATCCTTACACGTGACCTCCGGGTGGTGCTAAGAACAGTCTCTGGTGGTAGGCTTCGGCCGCGGCTTGTCACCACCCTCCGGGCTGGGCCAGTGCGTGAAGCGATTTTTTCGTGTTTCGTAATGTGGCCCGGAGAAGCCATCTTCTAGGCCTTCATGCTCCATCTTAGACCACATCGTCACTTTACATCAGGTGAGATTGTGGTCAAATGAAGGCTTATCAATAATAAAAAATAAAAAAAACTGTGCATATAGATACAATTATAACCACGATTAAGTGTAAGATATCACATCTCACAAAGCGCTGTGGGACCTACAACGACCTCCTCGAGAAATTTAATTAGAATTCCGCTGAAAATTTCAGCCATAAAGATGTTCTTGATAAAAGAGTAGGGAATTTAGTAGGTGGCTGATTCTGGCCAAGATTCGAGTATTATCTACCAGGGGCAGTTTTGTGAACGATAGCTTTAAGATAAGATCGGTTACAGCGGGAACTTCAAAAGGCAATATTTTGTTTAGAGAACATACGAACCTATTTATTAATGTTTTCATGTTCTGCAAGCTTTTTTCCTTGATCTGTGAGTTTTATACGTATATTAGCTTTTCACGACACGGAGTTGCTCGTGTTTTATGGATTTTCCCGCGAGAACGACGTATTTTTTCGCGGTAACCTATATATATGTATGTATATTTATAGTCTTTTTCGATAAATAGGCTATCTAACAGTGAGAGCATTATTCAAATCGAACCAGTAATTCCCGAGATTAGCGCGTTGAAACGAACCAACTCTTCAGCTTCATAATTTAAGTAGAGAAGAATACATCAAAAAAAAATCTTATGCTTAGCTGGTCCCACTGCTGGGCAAAAGCCACCCCCATCGAATAGCCTCTCTCAAAAAAGGTATATTGTATTTCTAGTCCAGTAACGTAGGCTATAGCTACCACACGAAGATGTCTTAGAATATTTATTTATGCCTGGGCATATAATTTTATATAAGTTGTTTTAAAGTTAAAATGTTCATCCAGATTGAGAGAGTTGTCACCATGTAAAATATTTTAAACTTTTTATTTAGAGCGCTAGAGAATAGGCACCTTCGGGAGGTACGGTGATATTTATCAGGTAATTGAAAATGTTTCAATTCGTCGCAGGAAGGCAACAAAATGCCGCAACGACGACATTTTTATTGCTTTTCCAACTTCTATTAGAATACCCACTTTACCTTGAGTCTAAATTACTGTCAAACTGTAATATTACAAATCGTTTTAGATTGCAGTTTAAAATTAATTAAAATTCACTTATTTGATAAAACAATAATGCTTCGTTTATTTATGTACCTCTATAATTATATTAAATGAAAGTCACCCGCCGCTTTTGTCTGTCACTATGTTCATAATAAACATAAAAACTTCTGAACCGATCTTAATGGAGTTTTCAGCTGTAGGAAGTGTATTTTTAGAGGAAGGTTTTTGCATCCGAGCTATGCCGGTACGGGCCAGTTAGTTATAATATAATTTGAAAGACTATTGCGAATAGTCTGTAAAATTCGTAAAAATCTCATCATCGTTATTATCAAGGCGTAAGGTTTCACCTTAAAATTTTTAAGTGCAGACTACGAGCATTTATAATTGTTTAACATGTTCATCAAACTAATCATGTAGGTACATGGAAATTTTTTTTTATCCTCGGTAAGCCTTTATTGGACCACAATCTCACCTGATGTAAAGTGACGATGTGGTCTAAGATGTCACATTACGAAACACGAAAAAAACGTTTCATGCACTGGCCCAGCCCGGAGGGTGGTGACAAGCCGCGGCCGAAGCCTACCACCAGAAACTGTTCTTAGCACCACCCTGAGGTCACGTGTAAGGATTCAGAGGGTTAACACTTACGGACGTTAACATAAAAAACCTCAAATCATCATTGATTACATTGATTGATTGATTATATACAACTAAGATTTGACGTGTATACGTTTTGTAAAACCAAACAATGGATAAAAATAATTTTGTATCTATTTTGTATTAAATATACCTAAATCGAAAAAAAATATGCTTTTTCCAAAGTCATCAGGCAATCCATCATTGTCCTATATTAAACTTGGCTGGGCTTAAACTAAAATAACATGATGTTTTAAGTTATAGTTAGTTTAAGCACTTTCTCCTTGGTCTGGGTGTTTAATATGTATAATAAAAAATATCTATGTACGTATGTATATTATATTAAGTATATCAGATGTCTAGTACCCGTAACACAAGCTAATAGCTTACCACGGGGCTAGATGTTGTTGTGTGGATTGTCAGGAAATATTTATTTTATTTATTTATTTATTTATAGTTTTCGAAAATGTATGCTTTGCATATTACATTTTTCTACACATCAATGTTATTTTACCAAACAATTTGGAAAGCTAATTGTTACGAAAAGAGAATGATATAATCAAACTTTTTAATTACGCCTTACACAACTCCATTCCTTCTTAAATAACATTACAATCACAGACATAAAATCGTAAATACATTTTACCTCATTCTTTTCAGAGTACACACATTATCACACTCTCCTTTTCTCGCTAGATATAAATTATTTAAAATATTCCAATTCCATTTCATTCCGGAGCATTTCAAAGGAAATCGTGTCCGCTTTTTCCATGGAACTAGAATTAATTCCACTTGCAATTAAAATGAAAACATTCATATCCGATTCAGCGAACTCTGCAAAAACATCTATTGATCGTCGATCATTAATTAACCCGGATTATTTCTTCTGTGCAAACCATGTATAGGAAGATACATGAATGGTAAAAAAAGTTAGGTGACTTTATTTGTAAATGTCTTGTAGTTCCTTGTTGTGGTTGTGGTTAAGTAGCTTATAAATAAATATTATAAGAATAAGATGGAGTTATATATGACTAGGTGGTTTATACACATTTTGCAGTAAAAATAAAGAAAAATACGTTACAACAAATGTTTTTTTAGAGTGCTAACAGATGCAGTTGGAGCGGTCGCCGTTTATGAAAATCACAGGAGCACCCTTATACAATTTTTTCGGTGTTTGTTATGAAACAGCATCTTCCCTCAAAATGTCAACTCTCTATCTATCACTATCTTGAGATAAATTTCTATAGCCTGGTGACAGACAGACAGACGACGTAGTCTCTGTAATAGGGTCCTGTTCTACCCTTTGGATACGGAACCCTAAAAAGCTCTATTTACTATTAAATCGTAATGATTCATCATTATGACTTTCATTACTGCTATATTGTGCTTACTTGATATTCAAGTGTGTGAGACCGTCTAAAGATTTAACTTTTAATTTAAAAAGTAAATGTTCATATAAAAATAGTAAAAAAATAACTTGAAATAAGGCAAGCTGCTGATAAAATAAAAATACTTTTGAATTACTAGCGACGCATCCCAACTTCGCACCACCGTAACTTATACATAACAGGCAAACCCGGTAAACGTTGTTTTGTTAGTTACATTAACCCAATCCCACTCCTGTCCTTCTTCTATTCCTCTATTCCTACTCCTTCGCAACTTCATTTCACACTTGTAAATCATTCATTCATGTCATTTGTAAATCTAGTATAAAATATTCTACTTATCACAAGTAGACTGTTAATTTTTTGTGTAACTTGTAAGTAATATAATTGGCTGGATGTAATAAAAGCGAGCACTGCATTGATATAAGTGCTCACCTGCAGAGCCGAGTTGGCAGGTGTCCATAGACGCTATTCATCTGTATGCTCTGCTCTGGGCAAAACTTTTTGCTCTATGAAACTTTTTATAAAAAGAACGATGGAGTTTTTGAAGAAACGATACCAGTTTGATTCTAAAAACGAACAGTTTCAACAAGACAAGGCGAGAACGAAACGAAAATAACTTTCGGTACAAATATTTGTTTTAGCTTACGAAATCATGATTTACTGATTGAAAATTGAATAATACTAATCAAATTTGCTGTGACCTAAACCAAATAAAATTAGTATGTCTAATAAGCAGTTATGTATCATATAGGTAAATATTTTTGCGAAGACGAAATATCTGAGGTAACAAACAATAAAAAAAATGTGCGTTGATATGACAACAACCTCTTTTTTTGTAAATGGTTAATATATCAGCTTTAATAGCCACCACAGACAGCCTATTTCAAAAAGGTTTCCAACTCAGCATATAAAATATTCGTAGCACTTGTGTTTGCTACGGCGTAGCAGGTTGTAGCAGTGCTACGGGGCTACGGGCAATGACGTAAACGCGTTAGTTCAGGCTATTGCAGTGCTGGTAATTAGAATTTATTGAGCTTCGATAATTTATCGTTAGGCCAAAGGTTTATTATGTCAATTCGTATGTGTATAATTATATGTTGAAGTCAAAACTATTATACAATCAATACTACGGTGGACTATAAGAATGAGAAGACATATCATAACATATCATAAATCTAATGACCAGGGTTTTCCGCTTCTTGACTCGAAAATTGTAAATTCATTATATTAATTTCCTTATAATCCTGAACGCTTAAACAAACAAGTAAATAAATAATTTGTAAGTTATCATTTTAAACGTGAATTTAAAATTATTATAAATAGGTAAGTGAAATTATCTAAACATGAAAATTATTTTTAATTTTGTTGCAGAAAAAGATTAAGGCACACCCGTAACCTTCGCACGCAGGATTCGAACCTGCACCTACAAAGAAAAGTCAGGCGTATCACTTACTAAAAATCATTTACATGTAAATTATTGTCTTGAAAATACACGTACATTTTAACGCTTATGTTGAGAAGCGTATAGAACACTCCGCTTTGAGTAATTGTGTCACAAAATGGTCGAAATGCATTCACACTCGAGTGAATACCATTTGAGTGAACCGTCTGTTGTTGCCTTAACATGACGCTACACTGAAACCGCAATGCGTACGGATTGCACCGGTTTTCTGTATATTTATTAGCTTGAGAGCTTGCGCGTTTTCGTTTATACCTGTGAACTTAGCTTGGTAATTATCTTATACTTTCTTTAGCCGTACAAGTTCAACAGCTTGTCGGTCTCAGGATATTGTCCCTTTTGCTTACAGTTGTACATATAGTTGATTTTATAAATTTAATTGTACTGAAGTGGGGATGTCACGTATTTGTTTTAAGTTCTCTTTTTAACCTCCGACAAATAAGAGGGTTTTTTGTATGAACGGTAAGTTTCGCGCGAGTGTTCTTAGACATGTTTGAGGAAAAGTGGGGAAGGAAAACTGAAAATCTGCTAATATACTCGAGTGGGGTCTCAAATGAAAGCGCATCACATGCACAAACAACACTTGTTATAATTTTAAGCAATAACTACTTCTTATCTAAAGTAGCTTTACGGGAAAACAAAATCCATTAAAATGTGGCCAAAGTGGCCGAGGATGAAAAGCAAGTTTTATAAAGTTAAGTTATACATAAAGGTCTCTCTATCTATTGCTGAAAAAACTGGACTAAATTTCGTGGATTAGTTTTACAGATCCATGGGAACAAATACCGAAATTAATTTAATTTTATGCTATGTTATTCGTATTATGTTAGAACATTAGCAAGTTCAATCAAAGATTTATTCAAGTATCATATTTTTTTTTTCTCGTCGTAAAAACAATCATTGGACTTCTACGAACATTAAATAAAAAAAAACAAACGTACGTTTTCGTAAAAACGTAGGTTTAATTTAGTAAAGGAAAAACACAAATATGTATTTTTAGGTTTAATTATTTTAAACTTTTTAGAATTATTCCTTGATGTATATTTATAAGATGTTGTTTCGTTTGTTTGACTAAAAGTACCCTGTAAGTACCCTTTAGATTTTGATTTCCATGCGAGTAATTTCGATCGCAAAAGGCGGATTTAATTGCAGTTTATTTTGTTTGTATTAAATAATAAATAAATAATAAATATTTCCGGACTACTCACACAGCATCACCTAACCCCAAACTAAGCAGAGCTTGTACTATGGTTGTTAGGTGACTGATATACTACATACATACATTTTTTTTTTGTAAATACATACATATGATACATAGAAAAAAAAAATTATTCTTAACTTACTTTATTGACTAAGAATTTTGATGTTCCCGCAAATTTAAGGTTTTTCCCTATGTCCGTGCTATAAGGCGTTGCTTCATGCCAATTTCCAAGATTCTAGTATGATAAGAAGTACCCTATTAGGTTAAGATTCCTTTCCGAGGACATGGGACAGAATATCTACATACTTGCTACTTACACGCGTTCGTGTGAAAAAGGGTCATGACAGACAGACGGGCAAAAAAGTGATCCTATAAGGATTCCGCTTAATTCTGCGGCACTAAACTGAACTACCCAAAACAAATAAAAGAGTGAGCGTGGGCGTAAAAAGCTATTTAACAAATTAGTGTCAGTCCATAATATAAATCAAATGTCCATCTTGTAGTGGGCGCTTACTTTTGACAACAACTGTATACCATCAATAAACCTTACTTGCAGTACAAAATAGCCACGGCAGACAGTAGCCACTCCACACAGTGCATAAATCGAGTTAGAAGGTAGTCTGGCAACATCGTTCCTTCGTCAAATGAAATTCCGCGAGAAAATTCTATTTACTACCGAAGGAAATCGCCGGTAGCTTAGAAGTAGATAAATAATCGAGTACAACGGAGTTGTAGCTACACAATTAAGTGTAGCTACAACTCTGTTGGCCCTGGAGTTTAAATTAATTGTGTTCTGACACAGGTAAATGCATAACTATTTACAACTGTTTTCTTAAAAGTAACAAGGTTTTTTTTGTTTTAAAATAATCGATTGTTAATGCTTAGGTATTGATTTATTGAATACTAGCTGGCTACAGCTTTGCACTGATGCAAAACCTTCCTCTTAAGTCACTCTTCTCTTATGTTCTTACTAGGCCACTTTGCTGAACAGACGTGCCTTTCAACAAATATCATTATTAATTAATTTTGCTGAATTGTGACCTCGAAAGCTATCTGTGTCATACTTTGATTTGTATTCTACTGAGTGAATTAGTTTGTGGAAATGTTTCAACTGTAAAAAAAAAACTGTTATAACGAAAATGAACAGTCCCTTTGATAGGAGTAGTAGGACAGCTCGCACGCCGCCCTCCACCCCGCGCCCCGCCGCGCCGCCCGCGCCGGCGCCTGCGCCCCCTGATGAGTTGGAAGTCATCTCAACGCCCGAAATCTAGAACTGGATGACATCTATAGACCAGTGCCTGAACGAAGTGTGCGCTATTGCAACAGACGGAGGAAAACTTAACACAGACCATAAACTACGCATAAGTAGTCTGTGTAGAAAAGTAAACCACGGCGTTTCTATGATGGCAGTGCAGTACCAGTCCCTTAAAACTAAAGCTATAAGAGCACACGACGCTGTCAACAGCCTTGAGGAGCAAGTCGCAATATCGGAACAGCTAAAGGATATTAAACAACGCGTGTCAGCTACAGAAACATCTGCTCTTAGTCCTTCTACTTTTGCCGACATGGTTAAAAAGGACTCAAAAAGTTTTGTTAAGCCGTTGAACCTAAGCTCTGTAGCCATTTACCCCAATGACAAACAGAAAACCAGTGACGAAACAAAATCTATAGTCCAACAAATTATTCGGCCGCAAGAGATGAAACTACAAGTTAGAGCTCTAAGGAAAACAAGGAACGGTGGAGTTATTATAAGCACAGAGACCCGGGACGATATTGAGAAGTTGAAGAATCTTACGCAGATCAGGAACTCTGGCCTCTCAGTTGACGAGCCTTACAAGCGTAGACCTCGACTAGTCGTCTTAGGGGTGCCCACAGCTATGCAGGATAAAGATTTTTTCATGTGCCTGTACAAACAAAATTTGGCCGATACAACAGAAGACCTATCCTTAGAAAAGTTTCTGTCAGTCGTGAAAATCAGCCATAAATCAGGCAGGAAAGATTCTGATTCCTGTAATTTCATCATTGAAGTTTCTGCAGATATTCGGAGAGCTCTAATAAATAACGAAAGGGTTTTTATTAATTGGTCTTCTTGTCCTATCAGAGACTTTACACTCGTGACCAGATGCTATAAATGCCAACAGTACGGTCACGCGGCCAAGACATGCAGGGAGACCATATACACTTGCGGCCACTGTGGTGACCAAGGCCACACCGTGAAGGAATGCACTAGAAAGGAGGATGAGCCAAAATGTGCCACATGTCATCGCTTTAAGAAACCATGTGGACACGCCACAGGCTCTACAGAATGTCCAGCAAAAACATTGGCGGAAAATAGATATATTAATTCCATAGATTACGGGACTCCAAAAAAATTGAATCATTGATTTGAATCATATAACAATTATTACGTAATAGTGCAACAGTTACTAACACAGTTATACCTACTAACCCACATTCTAGTTTTTGCAAACTCAGCTGCACAGCATGTTTATATTTACTTAACTAGGTTATTTTAATTAGACACAAATTTTTTTGTTATATCGATGTTCTTAGAAATACTGCTTATTAGTTTATTTATCTTGCCTATTGTTTATGTGTTTTAGCCTGAGATACAGGATTACCCTAGTTCAGGCTCATGTATTCCATACCTATTTTAAACGTTTTTATACCTATAGTTATAAGTGAATTTTGTTAATATTTGAATAAAATTTATTTATTATTTATTTATTTATTTCCTATTGCGGAAACCGCATAAACATCCGATCAGTAATTTTTGAGATTATCCCGAACACAAATACAGACATACGCGGCGGGGTATTCATTTAATATTGAATTATGCCTATTTAAATAAATATTTTTCCTTGTAAGCTTTTATAGCCAATAAACGATGTCTATGTCCATGTCTAATTGAATGTAACTCGTGAAGCACTGATTCGATCCTTATGGAATTTAAGGAACAATTTTGGAAGTGATGCCCCTTTAACGGGATCGAATAAGAAATGAGGAGATACGTAAAATAACGAGGGTCATCATGTAGGACATAGCTTATCCTTCTTGAAGGTCATCGACATAGTCGACCCGACAAGTTCGATGAAGTGCGTGATAGCATGTAGATCAGATGGCCGTTAGGGCCAAGCAGATCGGAATCGCAGTGCCGGACATCAATCAACATGTATATTTTATTTTTGTGAGGACGGTTTGTATACTACCTACTTATAATGCCTGCGGTAAATTCAAGTGAAATCTACACAATTGATATAATGGCGCGCCGATGGGATGCTTACTGTAGGCGCCATAACGATTGAATCTGTATGAAACAAGGGGATGACGTGCTACAAGCAAAGCAAACGACGCGACGCTAATGCCTGCCTGCTCCTTCAATATTTTAATTTAAAACATTATGTAAGCATTATTTCTAGCAATAATGAAATAAAAACATTACTTGGCAACTCTACATCCGCTGTCACGTAATTGTTATTTTGACATTGACAACTCAACATAAATGTTACTGACATCCTTTTCTTTCCCTAAGCCTAGGAAAATTTACATTTATAAAACATATTCAGGAAACATATTTAATTCTGAATATATTTTTTAATAAACCTTTTCAAAGATTTTGTAATAAAGTTAAGCAATAATTTACTTAAGTTATTTTATTTCGTGTTAACAAATAAGAAAAGATTCAAAGCAGTTTCGGATTTAAAAAATGCATTGTTTATAAACAACACTGTAACACTGTAACCTGACTTGTATCCTTTGTTTTATATAAAGAAACTTAAAATTTAAACAAATCATAACTAAGCCTTAATTAATTGTAAAAGTAGACAAAGCTGTTATTCATAAAGCATTCTATTTATATCTAATATATAAAATTCTCGTGACACAGTTTTCGTTGCCATACTCCTCCGAAACGGCTTGACCGATTCTCATGAAATTTTGTAAACATATTAAGTAGGACTGAGAATCGACCAACATCTATTTTTCATTTTGCAAAACAACATTTGCTGGGGTCAGCTAGTAAGATATAAATATGCCAAAAAATCTTACATTATGAAACGGATAACCTACTTATATATTTTTTTATGAAACTTACTATAATTTGATAATTTACTACCATCAGAATTCAAATGAGGTTTATCACGAAAAGTTTAAACAACCACCGCATCTAAATTTAATTGTTCCACAGGTACAATAGTTTCTTAAGTGACACATAAATATATATTTTTGTTTTTTTTTTGGAATTGATTTCGTTGTAGTTGGCAGCACTCTAACTGTCAGTGTCAGGCAGGCCTTAGAATAGAAACAACAACACGTAAACTGAAGGAGGAAAATATTTTTAGATTGCAAAGTTGACTATTTTCTCTTGAATACTAATAAAAGTGTCCAAAAATGGCCGCTTCTATCCCCTTGATGTATGCCCAAGACGACTGTGAGCTTGGTGGAAAAGAATCTATAGAGGTAAGAAATATTAGCATAGAGAAAAAGTGATTGTGTTTTCCGTGATGATTTATTTCGTCACAAATGGCCTTGTATTTTGATTGTTTTCAAACAGCGTCAATAATGGGCTATACAAAGTTTATATTCTCGAGTTAATTAGGTAGCTCATAGAAAGTTATTGTGTAGTGATCCATGCTACCATCATAATAAGTTCAATTTTCTCCATAAATTACTTAGTTTCTGACACATATGTTGAAGTAATAGGTAGTTTATCTAAAATTACCACCTGATTTCTTATCATGGCACTTCACAGAATAGATAAGCATTAGTTAAATATGAAATTATCTATTATTTGCTTAGTAATGGATATAAAAGCTTGTTGTTCAGAAAATAATACCTGTCATTTGTATGACATAGCATAGCAACCACATTGAATTGAAGCAGAATAGTAGGGGGTCTCCCTACTATTCTACTTCAATCCTGAACTTCATACCTTAATGTTCATATAATTATTTCTACCTATCTGGTAGCAATTCAGCTAAGTTAAATGTTCAATAGTTACTTATATCGGGATAACAATCCAATAGGTCCATATTCAGCTCTTTTTTAATTAATTTAACTTTCTAAATGGATTAAATTATAGTTTTAAAATACCTTTCTTCTATTGGGGCTCATGTCAGGAAATTTAGTATGTTAACACCTTTATGTAACCACATGATGCAACAAATAAATAAAATAAATAACTTTTTAATGAGAACTAGTTCAATAAATTATGATTAGGAAATATTTGAGAACCACTATTTCGAAACACTTCATTAGATATGTGATGAAATCAAACTATGTATGTGACACAATCTAACGACAAATACCTCAACACACTTATGAAACATTGCTAAAATGTAACACAAACACAATACAAGGAATATGTTTGATTTACAATACAAGGAACATGTCAAAGTTTTATGTGTGAGAGTGTTATAGTAATACATTCTTCATTTCAATCATAAGTTATACAAATTGATCAGGATCAGGAATACCCATTTTCAAATTGATTTAAATTATTTATAATAAAATATGATAGCAAACGCAATTTGACACACAACCATAAAAACATTAAGAAATATTTTGAGTTATCATGTTGCTACTTAAATCTAACCTATGGTATCAAATATAATACTTTTTAAGGTTGACATTGTGCAGTGTAATTGCTAGCTAAAGCTGTCCCGTATAATATATCAAATGAATGTTTTGTTTTCAGGATGACTTTGCTTATCGCAATAATGTGATGAACGCAGAGAAGGCCATTAGGCTGGGCTTCATCCGTAAAGTATATGGCTTGCTGACTGTACAACTGCTGACCACTGTGGCCATAGCTGCTGTGCTTACACTAATTGAGCCAGTACAAGGATTCATTCATAAGAAGTAAGACTTTTCTCGCTACTACATTGTAATTGGCATATAAAAATCAAAGGCCACTTTTTGAAAAAAATATACATACCTAGTCTTAGAATATTTTATCTGTAAATCTCACAAAATCCGGTTGAGAGCTTTACGGACATTAGATACACATTTCAATACACAGACAATTTCTACCTGACATTGTTTTTAGTATGTTTCAGTCTATTAGATGCATTTAAAAGAGGATTTTAAAATCTACTCTTATTAAGTTATTTTTAATTAAAATAAGATCTAATCAGCAATTTGTTTTCTAGTGACTGGCTGGTATTCATAGCATTTATCCTGAGCATGGTCACGCTATTGGCACTCATTGCGAAGCGCAAGGACTCCCCCGCGAATCTCTACCTCCTAGCAGCTTTTGTAAGTACCTGCATTCTATACAGTAGAGCCACGGTAATACCTACTATCGTGGAGCACTTCAATGTAGCAGTACATTATTGTGAAATGTGGACGTGTCATTATTACGAACGTAACAATGTCGGGTCGACGAACAACGCCCGCGCTTGTGCAAATGCTAGAAGAAATGTACAAATGCTACATAATAAACGAACAAGGGGCTGGTTGTCTAAGGCCCGTTTCAATAAACCAAACTCAACTCTATATTCGATCTTGAGAATGTGTTTAATAAATAAGTATAAAATATTATAATAATGTCAAATTTACATATTTGACGTTTTAAATGTGCTCTCAAGATCCAACTTAAGAGTCGATTTATTATATATCTTTTGGTTTATTATTACGGGCCTTAGTGTATCACCACTTATAAATATATAGTCTATTATAGTAATTGAGCATGGATAAAATAAGATCTGAATTGTTCCTTCAAGAAGAACAGTCATTAGAAAAGAGCGACAGCTTCGCCTACTTGTCATTTTGGGGGGTTCAACCATCCTCCTAGAATCCCAAACCAGCCTTACAGGCCTGTGGTATCCGCTGCCGAACAACGAAGGAGGGTCTGGCACACTCACCAACCCGCAGACATTGTTTATAATTATGTTTTGAACAATTTCAATTAAATTCAGCTTGTTGGGACTATTATGTAACTTCAATCTCATTTTTTGGTCTAAATTGACCGGACTAGGACGTCTCGTGGCCGAAATATGATGATGCTTTTATTTCAGACGGTGGTGCAATCGTACACGATCGGAGTGGTAGTGTCATACTATAACACAGTGGTGGTGCTGCAAGCGCTGGCTCTGACGTTCGCTGTTGTTTTCTCGCTCACTCTCTTCACCTTCAACACCAAGCGTGACTTCTCCTTCGTTGGTTATGGGTGAGAACATGCCTAAATTATTGGAAAATATAATTTAAAAGTATTGTGTAATTATCTGTGTGTCTTAAGTTAAAGTATTCTTAGCTTACCTTAGTTGTGGTCTTAATATTGATGATCTATGAGGAAGACCTTTATGGTTCATTAACTATTATATAACATCAGTTCCAATGCAGTAGCGACACAGTGCTAAATATTTTATCATACAAGATCATTTGATTCAATATTTCGCACTGTGTACTGGAGAGCATTGTAGAGTATGAAGCTGATACTTACTTAATTTATACTCACTTTTGCTTTCATTCGTTTCTTCGACAATCTATGATAACATACCTAACATCGGACTGTGCCGGTAAAATGCTTGAACTTTACAGATTCACAGTCTGGAATCTAAATCAAACTTAAATCAGCAGTTATCATATAACCAACATAACAATGACAAATTTATATATTCCAGCCTCGTCGCCGGTCTAAGCGTGCTCCTCATCGGCGGCTTGCTCCAAATCTTCATCCAGTCATCAGCCTTCGAAGTAGCCTTATCATTCACCGGCGCCATTTTCTTCGGCTTCTTCCTTATCTTCGACACGCAACAGATGATGACAGTTCTCTCCCCAGAAGAGTACATACTGGCCACAATCAACCTCTACATGGATATATTGAACCTCTTTTTGTATATTCTACGTATTTTGAACGAGCTCAATAGGAATTAGATTTTGAATTTGAATACGCGTTCTAATTAATGTCAGAGTAAATTTTTACCGTTTGGAAATAGGTTAAATTATAAATGCACTTAATTTGCGTCCACCAAGTATTCACATTGCATTTAGTTCATAACTTTTTAAATAAATAATTTTATCTAAGCAGTGTATGAGTATCGTTTCATGCAAAAAATCAGAATATATATTATCAGAAAATGTTTTGAAAACATTATTAAATTTGGTTGTAATGTTTTAAAGATGACTTTTTGCACATCACCTGCACATATTAAATTTCTATAAAAATTTGTAGCGTCCGTAAAGATCTAAAAAATTTAACGAATTTCTAAACTCATTGTGTAGCTAAAGGCTGTGACAGTCATTTGTATAGTATAGTCTATATTTTTTCAGAATTTATACTTAAATTCATTTCTTTGACTTTATTATTTATTTGTATAATAAAAATTGTATATAATTTTTTCGTAATGATAATTTGGTGTTATATTTTAGCGCAAAACATTCCTAAACACCAAACCACATATTGTTGAATTATTATTAGGTATTATTAAAGTATATTAGTTTAAAATTTGTTTTTAATGTTCCATTCCATGATTCTGATCTTCCTTTGTAAAGTTCTTGAAACTTTAATTTAGGTACGTAAGTGGTAACCCTCTGAATCCTTACACGTGACCTCCGGGTGGTGATAAGAACAGTCTCTGGTGGTAGGCTTCGGCCGCGGTTTGTCACCACCCTCCGGGCTGGGCCAGTGCGTGAAGCGATTTTTTCGTGTTTGTAATGTGGCCCAGAGAAGCCATCTTCTAGGTCTTCATGCTCCATCTTAGACCACATCGTCACTTTATATCAGGTGAGATTGTGATCAAATGAAGGCTTATAAAACATAAAAAAAAGTTACCAATATGTAACGTATTTTAAAGGGTGCGTTTCCATCATTATAAGTCTGCGAGATTATGTAACGAGGGATGCGTTTTTTTACTATCGAAACATGTATTCGCTTTTTTTTAAACCATACTCAAAAGTGCACGACATGAATACCCGCTTCTATTGTTTTCGTAGTGTCGCCCTTAGGGGGCCCTTGTTGCAATGCACTGGGGCACTTGTTTGTCTATCGGGTTCATTCTAATAAGCTCTGTAATGTATTTAATCATCAAGGTGATTTCTGATCATTATGGCACTCCTTTCATAGACTGATTTGTTGCATACTACGAAAAAATATTCAACACAATGCAGAGCCGTTACCTTGATAAAAAAAAATTAAGTAACTAAGTAGTTATATAAGTTTTTGCATTTTACATTATATTCAACAATGTGACCATATTAACGTCACACCTCCACCAATGACAATGCGACATCGGCACTGTATCTGTGTGGGCATGTGCGGCGGGGCTCATCATAATTATTCATTATATTTACAAGTCATGTTACCGCAAGTAGGAGCTATCATTATTTAATTTTATTACAAAATTTGACTATTTAGTATCATGTTTGCATATTTCACGTTGCATTAGACCTACTTTTTATGATTTGTGTGCACATTTCGAAAAACTTTTAAGAATGAACTCTGCTATTGTAAAAGAGTGTAAGACAAAGGTTGTAAAAAATATATATTTGCATCCATCCCTTCATAGCAGCGCGCCGTAAATTAAAAGATACATAGATTACTCTCTAAGTGAACGCAAAATGAATATTTATTACCAGTAAATAGTAATAGAGTCCTTTAATACATCGGAATAGGGTGGCCTATACAATGTGAGCGATCTCTTCCAAGCAACCTTGGGATGATTTTTATTAGGTATTTACGTTAATATATTATGATTTTACTTACTTACTTACTATCCTGGCGCATCGACCCCGAAATGAGTCTTGGCCTCCAACACAATAGAACGCCATCGGCCCCTGTCATGCGCCGCCTCCCTCCAGTCCGAAACTTGAAGTGACAGAAGATCTTTCTCCACTTCATCCTTCCATCTGTATCTGGGGCGACCGACAGGACGTCGACCGTGCGGCACACCCTCAAAAGCTCTCTTAGCAGCTCGATCCTCATCCATTCGCAAAACGTGGCCAAGCCAGCGAAGTCTGTGGGATTTCGTTTCGCCTATGATGTTTGGCTCGTCCACAAGTTCCGCAATCTCCCGGTTTTTCCTCCTCCGCCAGGTGCCATCTTCGCGCTGGATTGGGCCTAGGATTTTTCTTAATACCTTTCTCTCAGTCACCAGGAGTTTTTAGTTTTCCTCGCGCTGACCCTTCTGGCGTATGGGGAGCGTCCCCTGGGTGGCGGATTGGGGAACGGTCGGTAGTACAGCCTAGCTACACTACCGGCTAAGTCCGTTGGACTCGCTGACCAACGAAGGGTGTGGTCCTCCAGCATTACAGGGGGTTGTGCGGCGGGCTAACAATCCGCCCGCGGAAAAATCGAAAAGTTACGAAACCAACAACAATTATGATTTTAAGTTAATATTTTACTTTTAGCAGGTCAGTCGGGAACTTGACATTTACACCCCGTTTTGAAACCCCTCTGATATCTTAGAGTCTACGAAAGTGAATTGTTTTTTTTTTAAATAAATCATGCTACCTTTAAATATATTTAAGTCATAATTAACGAACAAGTCGTAAGTGGTATCTAGGTAGGTACCAAATGTTTAGTACATAGATCAATGTCGAATAAACTTTTGTCACAGAATATGGTATGACTTCAAAAGTAACAAACGTACAGAAGAGTCGATGGCCCCGACAATTAGTGTAATAGGCGAGTTATTGTGTATTTGGGCCGTGATAAGGTGCTTTTTTTTTAACAAAATACATGGGCGCTGAATGCGTAAGAAATGAAAATAACTTAATGAGCAAAGAAAGCCAGTTAAATGAGGTATTTCGATCAGCTCTTATCAAATACATCCCCCGCACGCACAGTTTGGAAAATAAGACTCAAAGGTAAATTACTTAACTAAACAATTTTTATTGAGTAAACAATACAATTTACAGATAAAACAGAGTTACATTGCAGTAACATCCTAATATCACGATTCTTATAAAGGTTCATCAAATACATGGAGTAATTATATTAAGACGCAGGATAATAAAGTAAGATACAAAGTTGCGAACTTTCAATACGTGGGGCAATATTCCAATATTGCCTAAGGCCTGGCGTCACTTTTGTACGTGTATGACAACGGTAGAAAATTTAAAAGTCGGTACTCCCAGTACGGGCCACGAAGGTGAAATAAGTGTTTTGAGTACCAGACAATTTTAACAGAAACCATTCGAAAATAAAACAGCCTACAGAAAATACAGTAGTTATTCTGGAGGCAATGCAAAAACCAATTATCATTTATAATATTTACACAATTTATACAAAGTCATTGAAACTGTCTACACAGACAATTGTAAAGTATACAGTTTGAACTAAGATTCCACAATCTAATAACAACAAATTTTTTTACAAAGGCACTAGTTGTTTCACATTGTTTAACAACTATTCACCAAAATTAACAGTAAAAGAGTCAAGAAACTCCTAAATTACAAACATTTTACTTCTTTATCTTGAAATATTTACATTCTCGTTCCAAAACAATCTTCGTTGCCTTCACTTTTATCTATATAATTATATGAAATATATTATAAAATAATATGAAACAGAATTCAAGTTAATTTTGAACAGTCGTTTGTGCTGTGTTATTCCTGTATGATGGACTTACGCATGTAGATTCTGTAATAGTCGGTTCATTTTTGTCATCTGAAAGTATATCAAAGATTTTGGGTTCATCTATATCTGTATTATTTTCCTGCAAGGCGTTAGACTCTATCGTTGAAGTATTCGTATTCTCTTTTGTATCTATGGTTTGCTGTGCTTGATTATTATTGTCCTTAGGACTCTGGAATATATCTGTTTCATGGTTAATTCCATCATCAACAGGTAATTCTCGTTTATCTTCAATTAATTTAAGTTTCTTCGAGGTTTTGCTGTATGTTTTAATAGGACTTCTAAGGAAAATATTCTCAGTGAGTATTTCATTATCAATATCTGATTCAGGGTTCATTTCAACATCATTTTCTACTTCATCAATATATTCTATTTCAGGCATTGCATTAGGATTTTCGGGTATTTTCGCGGTAGTTTCCGCTGATTTTTTAACTTCACCAACTTGATCATTTGCTCCAACCTCATAAAATATTTGTGCAGTATTTTCTTCTGAAATATTATTTGCACTCATTTTAGGCATGTCATATAACATAGGCTCATCATATTTATCATCGGTACAGTTGAGGATTGGTTCTGTTATATTTTTATTATCATTACCTGAACCATTTAGGCTATTAGTACTTTTTTTTCCTAATTTCATCTTCGTGGCTCGCACTGGGAGTACCGACTTTTTAATTTTCTTGACTGTATTTTCATGACGTCTGTAACAAATGAATTAGCAAATCAAATATTTGGGTCATTAGAAAAAATCTGCATCCTTAGTAAAGGCTTGGTTATGATTTATCTATTTCTTCTGTACAGGATCTTACTAATACAGTATTAATGCAAACGACGCACACACGTAGTTCAGACGCAGATCTAGTTCTTGTTAAAATTATTTACATCTCATTGGTCTCCATCCTTTAATTTCATTTTAAGTATTTTCCTACAAATGGTATTCAATGTACTATTAACTCCTAATGTTTGTATAAAGCAACCCTTGCAAATATCGTAGCATTCGTTGCCCAATTTCAAGCAATACGAAAACGTGCATTTACGTTCTCTTTGACAATGACTTTTCACTACGTTGAAGGGGTCAAGGAGTTTGCATTCAATGAGTTTTGGGATCATTTTCATCTGCAATTTACGGTTCAGGGTCCAATAATGGTCGAAGAATCTTTGGCGAAATTCCTGTGGTATGTTATAAGCACATCTTTTCCTACAGGAGTATAATGCGTCGACCTTCTTCGTGGGTACCACTCTTCCCTCTTTCATAGCAAACCCAATACCAGCTCGCTTCAGCTGCTTCATTTTAATGTTTGCTTCATTTCTAGATTCATCAATTGCTTGATTGCCTCGCTGTACAGGTTTTCCTTTATTCGCTAAAGGATTACGTAGCTTACGTTTTCGCTTTTTCCTTTTTAACTTTCTTAAATATTTCACGAGGTCTAACTTAGTTTCATCAATAGGCACCGCGAACACTTTAGTTCGCGATATAGGTATACCCCCTAATTGATAATCTAGTGCTATATCATCAGATGGTGAATTTGCCAGATCATTATGATTGGAATCATTCATTGTAGGTTCATCATTCTCTGATTTTATAAGGTATTCTTGTTTAGGAACAACGTTGTCAATGTTATAATCTATTGGTTCCTGTTTGAAGATATCTTCATCATCTAGGAGTTCATTTTTAGGGTTAACGAAACAGTCGATTGGTAGTCGAACGTTTACAACGACAGATGTTACATTATTGTTGAGTATATTACGTAAGATATCATTTTCCTTGCTTCCTTTCTGAGTTAATCTTCTCGTATCCTCTTGTTTATGCTCGACTAGAGAGGCATTTTCATCGATTTTCAGATCTGTTATTTTCGCAATGGGTATGTGTAGGTCGAATAATTCCAGTGTCTTTGTGCCCCTGTGCCCCGCGATTCTGCAATTAAATAACCGCCATTTTTGCACTGCTGTATCCGGATAGTGAATAATAATATATGAATTTATCTTTATTTATTTTGGGCTTTTACTAAGGATGCAGATATGTTGAAAATATATAATAAACTAGATAAATACCTAATTGTCAGCTTAGTTTAACATAAATTCTGTTGTTTACAGAAATCAATTAAGAAATGGGTTGTTGTGGTGATAAGATTGAGCTATGTGTAAATCTATACTAAGGAAATACTGTTTATGTGTGTTTTAAGTGTAATAATTTCAGAATGTGCTGGACTAGTTAAAAAATTAAGTCCTTGTTTATGTAACTCATTTATTGCGAACGAATAGGCTACATTTTACCGTGTGAAAACGCATAAAACAATTATCAAGATAATCTCAAAAACTACTAAACGGATTTTTAATTTCAGCAATAGATAGAGTAATTCAAGAGAAAGGTTTATGTATTACATTATGTATAATATAACCAGTGCAAAGCAGGGGCCAGCTAGTATATCATATGTATCATATTGCTTACTTTCTGACGTCATCCAATATCGGCGCCGGTGACATTTTCTTACACAACCGTAGCCGGTGCATCGCGAGAATAGGGCCACTGTCAAATGTCTTGCCGCAGTCTTCGCAAGTGCTTATGTGACATTTCTGGTGCTTGGTCAGTTCCGACTTTGTCTCGCAAACTAGAAGAAACACAAGTAGATTCATCAAATACAACCGACTTTCAGTTTAAAATATATTAATTACTAGCAGTGTCCCGAGGTGTTATATCCGCGTTATAAATTATTTTCTCCCGGAACGACATTTTTCAGTTAAAACTATCCTATATCCTAATCCAATTTAAGACCCATCACCGTACCAAATTTCAGGTTAATTGGCTAGGCCGTTTTGCCGTGAAAGACAGACAAAAAATCAGACATACAAACATATTGTATGCATAACAATTTGATAAGTATTAAAATGAACTCACACACGTATAGTTCTGTGGAATTTAACAGTTTATACACTTCATTTAACAAAGACATAAGTACAAAAGATGCGGTCAATTTATGTTATGCCCCACAGAACGTTAAGAAATCCCGTTTGTTATAGGTGTTTTCAATATTTCTTGTTATAACAATACCTTACAAACATTCCAGACGTCATGTCTTTTAACTAGCCGGACAAAGAGGAATCCCTGTACGTATGAATCATAAAAATTGGCCCAGTCGTTTGGTCTATATAGTGCTACAGTGGAACATACATCCATAGACTGTGATAAACACATTAATAGTCTTTTGCGTCTTGCAGTCGGGCAAAAAACACTGACACTGAAGCTTGCATAGGACCTTAACGTTGGCGCAATACCGATAAGGCTTTAACCTATCAGTAGGTGTAAACAGACAGATGATGGATGAATACTTACACATATTACATACAGGGCATTCAAAATTTTCGCTGATTTTTGTTGGCTTCACGACAGTCTCGTATGAATGCGCGGATAGAACATGCGCCTAAAAGAAAAGAAACAAATTATTTTATTAACAAATTAGCAAAACAGTACATCAGTCACCTAATGCCAAGTCGTTAAACCTAAGTAAAATAAATAAAATCAGTAGTTCAGCGGACGGACGATGGCGGGTTCGGTTCTCGATGGGGATCTGGGCCAGAGCGTGAAACGATTTTATCGTGTTTCGTATGTGGTCCGGAGAAGCCGGTCTTCTAGGTCTTCATGCCCCATCTTAGACCACATCGTCACTTAACATCAGCTGAGATTGTGGTCAAATTTAAGGTATAACTAGCAAAAAAATCTGGAGATAAGATGTAGCCCCCTACTTTGTTTTTGAGCCCCTTAAAAAAATACTGGCATGGTAAATCAAATAAATGCTCACCAAAGCAAATCTACTAACAATTTTAGAAACAAAAAACAATACATTTTGAAGCTGACGTACAGAAACTTTACCGGCGCGCAATATATCTGCAGGGACCACGTTTTCCTCAATGTCCTATTCTGTGTCCTAATTGTATCTTAAACTTTTTACTGATGCATTCAGTCGCTACCGTGTGGACCAGCTATATATAACACACAAGCTCTGCTTAGCTCTTAAATATAGCCATTATTTCATAAGTTGCATGATGTTGTGTCCAAAAATATTTAGTTTCTTACCTTCAGTCCTCTAAATGTGCGAAACGTCTTCATACACAGCATGCAATCCTTCTGTATGTCGGGTAAGGTTTCAGCATCAGTCTCTCCCTCGCTTAACGGCTCTTCTTTGACTTCTTGCTCTAAGTACTGCTGGCGAAATAAATCATAGTAAGTGATGTGCGAGTTGATTCCTAGTTAAAAATAGGGACAGGACGACTTAGGGACTTTAAGGGTTCTCTCAGACAGAAAGCGATCAGGTCTCTCTGCTAAAACCCTAAAATTACAGCTTCAAGCCTGACCATGATATCCCATTTCTACACCCCGACAAAAAAGAGGGGTGTTCTAAGTTTGACGTGTCTGTCTGTCTGTCTGGGACATAATAGATCCCAAACGGATGAAACGATTTCAATTTAGTTTTTTTTTTTATAAAAGGTGAGTTTTGCGCGAGTGTTCTTAGACATGTTTGAGTTTTGTGTTTGAGTGGGGTCTCGACTCAAATGAAAGCGCATCACGTGCACAGTACAAAATAGTATCTTTTTACTTTCAAGGGAACTAAGGTTCTGAAATCGGGGGTGTTTTTAAATTGTAAATTTTGATTATATCTGCTGTAAATGGCAACTCATAGGCTACTGAACTTGTGTTAAGGTGTACAGACAACAGCAAAAGGAACTGATGATATATGCTCCCTAAATAATATAAACAGTAAAATAACTCAATATTACGGTATATTGTAATTAGTTAGAAGTAAAGAAACAAATAACGTAAAAATTACGTCAAAGTAAGTGATCACATTTTATTCAATCCTCGGTGTTAGTATAATCATTTTATTTTGACCAAATAAATCTTGATTTAAAATTAAGACTTTTGTATAGCTTGATACACCCGGCACGTCACAATACAACATATGACTGCCTCAGTGGCGCGGTGGGCGGAGGTCCGCTTGCGGTGCAAGAGGTAGCGGGTTCGATTCCCGCCGAGGGGTCAAATGTTTGTATGTTCTGCAAGCATTTTCTCCTTGGTCTGGGTGTTTAGTATGTATAATAAAAAAATATCTATCTATGTATGTCTATTATATTAAGTATATCAGATGTCTAGTACCCGTAACACAAGCTTATAGCTTACCACGGGGCTAGGTGTTGTTGTGTGGATTGTTCGGCAATATTTATATTTATTTATATTTATATTTTGAAACGAAAATTTTCAACACTTACTTTTGCTGTTGACTGTTCTTGTGTACAACACAAAAGAAAATGTTTTGAACGCTTACGCCTTACCGCTCTCGGTCTGATAAGGCCCTGATGGGGCTGCCACTTTAAGTTCACTATGAGCCTATAATTATGCTGATTTAGATAAATTTAGAACAACAGTCCGTACCATTCCAGAGACAGCTGATTCTTGGAGCGCCGAATTGACTCTGCATTGAACTGCTCCATTTTTAACCCCCGACCAAAATAGAGGGGTGTTATAAGTTTGACGTGTCTGTCTGTCTGTCTGAAACATCACAGCTCCCGAACGGATGGAGCGATTTTAATTTAGTTTTTTTTTGTATGAAAGGTGAGTCTGTCGCGAGTGTTCTTAGACATGTTTCATGAAAATTGGTTGTGCTTTTTAAAAGTTATGGGAGTTATAGTGGGGAAGGAAAACCGAAAATCTGCAAATATACTCGAAATATATCAAATGAAGGCGCATCACGTGCACATTACTAAATATTATGGGGCTTTACTTTTAAGGAAATTAAGGCATTGTCTTCTTCTTAATCGGTACACTCTTGCCAGAGTGGGGATATGTCCATAGAGCGTCTGGTGGTGCAGGGTAGGGTTGAAGGTACCCGTGCGCGAGGCAGGTCGCCCATGAGGTGGACAGATCAAATAAAGGCAGCAATGGACGACCCCTTATACGAATGCGCCAGTCGAGCAGCTGTTAGGGAGGAATGGAGACGAGCCGTGAAGCGTGTCACAAGTGGAAACTTCCCGTGATGACCACGACCACTCTGGCAAGAGTGTACCGATTAAGGCATTGTAGTCAAGGGTTTTTCTTAAATTTTAAATTTAGATTTATTGAAGTCGTTTTTAGTAATAATAAATAAAACAAACAGTTTATTCTTCCCATTTTATTTGCATCCAACTAACACTAGGCGTAGAAACTCACATAATATAATTTTTGTAATAACTTAAAATTTGTCCAGTACTACTACTTAAGCGAATTATTTATGTTTATTATACCAATTAAATATTACTATAAGTAGTCAACAATTAGATAAGATCAAAATGTATAGTCTTGCAATTTGCATCTTTTCAAATTAAACTATGTTTTAAGCACGTGAAGCCAATAAACTTTTGAAATTATCTAACTAATACAATGCCAATAATATTATACTTATCATTTAGTAAAAAAAATTACGTTAAATCTTTCATATTCTTGATATTTTTTTTTAATAAGGAAAATAAATAATGTAAATTTTGCAACAGTATGCATTTCTATCTTTCTCATTATTATGTGCGTCTCACGCGAACAGTGGCTGCTAAGAATAATTAAATTCAAGTGTAGGTATTTTACAAAAGCCTGTTTCCAGCAGTACACCAAAAAAAATTCAGGTTGAAATGACTATCTATGACTGGTGCAGAACGATTACACGAAATTTATTATTGTCTATACACGAATAATATTTCATAAACAGACTACGTCTCGGATTTTCGGTCGCTCACAGCGATAAGGCCGCCCTTTGTACTCTTATTATTTTTGTGGTGTACTTTAAAGAGTTATCTATCTATCTATTAATTATACAATTACTAGGGGCCGCCCCCGACTTCGAAGTTGATGTTCTGTAAAAAATACATCCCCTGTGCAAACTATCAAGTGTTTAACCGTTATAGTTTAGGCCCTGCGTTGTCAGTCAGTCAGTCTGTCAGACAGTTCTATCTCAATCAGCCAGCTTCTTCTTTTATATATATAGATTCGAATGGCTGTGGTCCTGAGTATCTGTTGGCATCATCTTGTTTTTTATCTTCATCTTCAGAAGATCTTTCCTCTCGACATATTTCTTTACAAATTCGCATAATTTTATCAATATCTATATTTGATTCGAATTCCTTTCTCCTTTGTAAGATTATGTTCTCATTGTCGTCATAGATGGATATAAACTTCATTTCCGCTAATATTTCTGCGTCTTCACTTCTGAATGGATAATGTAGAGTCACCATTTCACGCTTATATTCCTGGAAATCACTGTATTTGTCATAATTTTGATACTGAATTATCCTTGGTTGAGTGCGTTCTACAAAGTCTCCATTTTTATTTTTCGTGTATTTAGATACAAATTCAGCTAACGTTACACTCTCCAAGTATTCTGGTCTTTTCTCATACTTATCGAACAGGTTTTCCTTCCATACGTCAGTACAATAATTATCCTCTAATATACAAGTATCTTCTATAGTTTCTCTTATTCGCAGACGTTCACTTGGCCGTTCCGTTGGTATGTATTCGATACTTAATGAACATTTGCACGTATGCACTCGCAGTAAATACCAAGCCGCTTCTTGACTCGTGATCTCTGTATGATTTAATATATCGGCACTAACCTTCTTAGCTATTTCAGTTGTATCAAATTCCAGATGTTCATTCATTGTTTCGATTATTTTTGTTTGTAAGTCACTCACTCCTCTTTGTATTTTATTGATGTATTCTACTAAATAAGCTGCACATGCATTTTCATCTGTAATGAATTGAAAGTCGGTATTCGATTTGACAATGTTTAATATAAATGGATTGAACGAAATATGCCACTTTTCACTTACATTTCGCTTTAAGAAAACCTTCGGTCTAGTTATTCCTGCTCTGATAATATTGTAATATTCTTCATCCGAATGTATACCATTGCGACTGTAAAATTGGTCTATATCAACAATGTCATCATTTTCCAGCGATACTCTTATTTGTTCATATCGTTTCCTATAATGGATAAATCCCTCTTCTGTATCCTTCATTGGAGATAAAATCATAGTTTTTTTGGATGGCATAAATGGAGCTTCTAATCTACAATTTTGGGCTTGATGTAAAGTGTTATTTTTGAAGCAGTCGAATCTATGCTTATGCGTTTGTAGTTTAACATTTCCCGATGCATCCGATGCCGAAACCGATATTAAAGCATCTATAAGTTCAATAGCTTTATTATAGTCCTCATTTAGAGCGTCGTTCGGGGCATTATCAAGCCATGCTAAGATGAGCGCACGCGGACTGCCTTTTTGCCGAAACTCAACGTGCCTAAAATAGTGAACAACTCGAAACTTACGGAAAGGGGAACATTTTCTTGATTGAAGAATAGTCATTATGACATTAACTAATTTGTTGAAATATATAGCGCAAGTTACAGCGTCTTCGTTGATGAGAGTACTTTTCACCATAAAGTGTAATTTCGCTACTCCTTCTTGCGTAATAGATTCGTGTTTGTTCAGTTTGTACAATAGTTGTAGTAAATCAAGCCACTCGATTTCATTTGCACTAATTGTGAAGAATACAGTTGGCTTACCCAATTGCCTAATCATAGCGAATACATTTTTCCTCTTTTCAGACCAATACCAGGTAAAATTAGGTACTGAACGTAAAAGAGCTATATTACTTTGGTCTATTTTCTCTTTAGTAAGATTTGAATTATGCCTATAAGCAACTCTGTGTGAATCCGTTACCCTTATTCTCATGATTTTCATTGCCATGTAAAATAAATGTTGAGGTTTTACTCCTCGTCTGTCAGATCGTCTCATCTCGCTGCTGGCTATCATGAATGGTGTAACTTTTATCCCTTCACGAAACTGACGAGATTGGCCCAAGTAAATAGAAGGAAATGATAATTCTTCACCGTGTTCATCAAAACTAATAGGCACGGTATTTTTTCCTGAGACAAAATTGTAACACAGATTATCATTCCACATCACCGTTTGTTGCTGAGCTACTAAACTCTCTTCAATAGAAATGTTCTCACAAACCTCATTTCGATATTTTTCATCAGGTCCATCGCTATCAGCTCTATAGTCAAATAAATTATCGATAAATGTATTGTCTATAGTAATACCATATATACTATACAGTGGCGTATGTACTAAGTAACCCAGCCATTTTTGAATAGTTCGTTTATTAATCAACCCTCGTAAAGTACCTGATTTGTGTATTTTCTTTCTATTGATGTCTATATAGGTACAACGATCATCACTGATATCCCTCGGTAAAGAATTCACTAAATTATTGATTTCTATGGGATAATTCATAATTTGGCCGAAAATTCCGGATTGACTATGGACATGCCGGAGTCTTCTTATTTGCATGAATGGAGTTATGGGAGAAATCAGGCTTTCTGATACTAAATCTAATGGAAAATTTCGTAAATTGCTTGGAATTTCAGGATATTTAAAACCGTTGTATACAGCCAGTGCGGGAATAGTTTTTTTCTGGAGACTATTTCGACAAGTTCGACAAACAGCGATGGAATGTCCGTCCACGTTTGGGAGAAATGACTTTATGAACTCCATGGTATCATTATTTATATTTTTTATATCGTTCTTGAACCATAATCTGTCACAAATTTTACAAGCATGACCGAAACTATTTTGTGTAAACTGTCTTAGAAATTCAGCGTGGGCACTACTGTCTCTTGCATAAGAGCTGTATGCCGATGATCTGATGGTTTGGGATGATGTAGGTCCTAGTGGCGGTACGTCAATTATTGTCATTTCACAATTTTTTTTGCTACAACTTCGTTTATTTGCTTCTACGACATTATTTGTGCTTCGTGAAGGTCCTGCACAATGCTTCTCCGCATTTCTTATATCTACAGAATTATTCATAACAATTGTTATATTCATATTTGACGATGTTGCGAGCGTCGGATCGCCATGTGATGGTCCAGGAGTTTGTGTATTATGAATCGCATGTTCAATATTTATTATGCTAGAAACTCGTTTCTTATCTCTATATCTTTTAGAGCGTTCCTTTGCCAATTCTCTTCGTCGTTCTGCCTTAATTTGCTGTATTTGTTCAATGTCGTACTTGGGTTTATTTTGGGCAAGTAATAATTTCTGCTTTTGTAATTCTTCACGCTTTTTCTGACGATATCTTTTTAAACATGCATTAGCTAATTTCCTTTTTCGTATTATTTTGACGTCGGGTAGGTTGTGCTGATCCATCATCGATTTTGCAATCTGAAAAATATTTTATTCAATCGTATTATTATCGTATTTGCCTCAACTTTAAGAATTTTAAAAACTGTAACTCAGCAGTAAATAGCATTACTCGGGTACACTAGGCGGCCCCGAGTTCCCCAAATCGAGCCTTTCACCTCACAGCGTGACGGATCAGTCTCACTCACATAAACTCTGTGTGTGGTCGCCAAAAAAATTTCACATCTAAAGTCTGTTGAAAATGAATAGTTCAAGCATATTCCCTATTGTAAAGCGAATCAAGGCGCGAGACCGGCCGGGCGTATCTAAGGCACAAATCAACCAGCAATTCTGGCATCATACAAAACATAGTAAAAATTTAATACTTACATATTTTAATACTTTCCGCGTAGTTTCAAGCCGTAACACATACAATACACACAGCCGGCAACGCGCGGCGAGCCGCCTTATGCAAAACGTGTAACCGTCACAAACTTCGTCAATAGATAAAATAAAATAAATCGTAATGATTCATAATAAGTGATTAACCTCACTTTTTGTTTTTAACTTTTTTAGTTTTAACCCCCGACCAAAAAAGAGGGGTGTTATAAGTTTGACGTGTCTGTCTGTCTGTCTGTGTGTCTGTCTGTCTGTGTGTCTGTCTGTCTGTCTGTGGCATCATAGCTCCCGATCGGATGGAGCGATTTCATTTACTTTTTTTTGTATGAAAGGTGAGTTTGGCCCGGGTGTTCTTAGACATGTTTCATGAAAATCGGTTGAGCCGTTCAAAAGTTATGGGGGTGAGAGTGGGGAAGGAAAACCGAAAATTTGCAAATATACTCGAGTGGGGTATCAAATGAAAGAGCATCGCGTGCCCTAACTACTAAATATTATGGTGTTTTACTTATAAGGAAATTAAGGCATTGGAATCGGGGGTTGTTCTTTAATTTTAAATTTAGATTTATTTATTCAGAAAAAGATTAAGACGCATCAGTAACTTTCGCAATGTACGTCTTTACCTTTTGATTTTGTCGACGCTTGACAGAAGGGTCTTCAAATTAGGCTACCAATATGGGTTAGAGTGAGAGGATGAGCATGCCTACTGCCTGCTGTATACAACTTGTCCGTTTGAAAATTTATTTAATTTCCAGATATGGTATTTATAGGCTATTTTACCGCGACAAAACACGTTACCGCGACAAAACTCGTAAACCACTGGCAACGCCGCGCCGTGGCGCGAAAAGCTAGCCGTGAAATATATTAACATCCTTTTTAGGGGCGATTTTTCCAACATCAGATTTAAATTATCAAACGAAAGAAGGGGAAGGTGGCGGAATAATATTGCCACTTGAAAAACAACAACATACATTGAAGTCAGACAACTTCAACCTGCCATCTTTTAATTTATCGATTTGATAACTTTTAACTAAATTTAATGAATCAATACCTACTTAAATCTAAAAGTTTTTAAAAGGACTCTTATTTTATTATTTAGAGAAATGAGATTAATTAAAATTTACCAAGAAATCGACTTGTTCTTCAACGAAAAAAAATATTATAAACCGACTTCAAAAAGGAGGAGGTTTCTCAAATCGACCGTATATATATTTTTTTATGTATGTCCGCGGATACCTTCGACGTTTATGAACAGATTTTTGATTTTTTGAGGTACTTAGGATTTTTTAATAAGTTATTTTACACAGAGAGAAAATTGAAATTGGCATGTTACATACCTCAGTATTTTGTTGTTCTTCTTCTGACGTGAGTATTCTTGGTTGTGATAACGATACAGGACCTGAGTAAGGAAGTATTATTAATTACCCAAACATGTTGTGTATTTGAATAATAAGTAAGGCAGTAAGTAGTTGGGGTGAGTGACATGATGACACATACGGAACTCTGCGTGGCTGGACTTTTAACACTAGAGGACTCGCGCGTCAAAATAGTCCTAGAGTGCTCGCGCGGGTGACATGTGTCACCCATTATGACACAGGTTTTTTTTTCTTACCACTCATGTTTGATAATAAAAAAGGATATAATGATACAAATCAACTTTATTTCGTACTTAATATTTTAGCAAAAGTTAAAAATTGCTTAACTTATATGAATTATAAAACAAATGGTTAACCTCTATGAAATTTAACACATTTTGTACTTATTGAGATCAAAACAGTTTTTTATTATTTGGAACACATTAATATGATAAAGAAATCATCTACAAAGTTATTAACGAACAGATTGTTCCTATTCAATAACATTTATATCACAGCTAGGACATACTATGATTTGGTGATCCGGACAAATACGCCTATTACATTTACCGCATTGTTTGCGAGTGCTTCGATGTCTCGCTCTACTTCAGAAGTCACATCGTCCTTTACCACCGCGTATTGGCAAGTTATGTACGGGCGGGTTTTCCGGCAGCCCCAGAAAAAGCCTAGCTTTTAATTTTATAGCTTTGGGGATATTTTCTTGGGAAATACGTCGCGTAATAAGCGGTTTCACAAGTTCGAATCCGACCTCTTGCAACCTTTTTCGCAGCATCCCTTTGGACCTCTCGTCACAATGTTATGGGTTCTCTGGTTCTAGTAGAAGCTGGTGGAAATTTACTCCATTTCGTCCCATTACGAGATTCATAAACAGCAAGCTGTGACAAAGGCACATTATCTTCGTCTTCATCAGATACATTGTCGCTTTCTTGTTCCGTGTCAGAAATCTGTGGCGAACGAATTGGAATTGTTTCTTCCTCTGGATCACTGTACCCTTCCTCGTCCTCTGAGCCGCTGCTTTCTGCATCCTCTAATCACCTACTTATAGTCAAATCATTCGAAGTTGACGCCATTAGAACCTAAAAGAATATTAACCCGTAATTGAATAGGTATATAACATTTTGGTTACGAATACAAAACGAATTAGTTAAAAAGAATAAATTGATCATAAAACATGTTAAACAAGTAGGTAATAAATAACTTACATGAAGTTATACTTGATTTTCAATCACGATGGTAAGGTTTCTAAAACTTCCTCGAGCGCTCGCGCGGGTGACATGCGTCACCCACGTACTTTATAAATACACTGTGCACACGTCGTTGCTCCTAACAAGATGGCGCACTACTGGTGTGTTGGACGGTCCATACTTGAGGAATACCTGAGAGAGCAGCACTGTAGCGCGATTCGTTCAAAAGTTATTTATCAATCTTACATCCTGGGTGACATATGTCACCCGCGCGAGCCCTCTAGTGTTAAGGGTTCCGTACCCAAAGGGGTCCCCTTTGGGTACTACGGACTAGTGGTATTAAGAGACTAAGACTTCGTCGTCTGCATGTCTGTCATCAGGCTTTGTATCTCAAGAAAAGTGACTGAAAGCTGAAATTTTAATGGATGATGTGTTTCAGTTCTCGCTTTAATGTCAAATACTAAAAACACATTACAAATTATTATGTATAGGTGTTTAATATCTATAATAAAAAATATCTATGTATGTATATTATATTAAGTATATCAGATGTCTAGTACCCGTAACACAAGCTTAGAGCTTACCATGGGGCTAGATGTTGTTGTGTGGATTGTCCGGAAATATTTATTTATTTATTTTTTATTTTATTTTTGAAGAGGGTCCCATACAACAAAGGTTTTTAAAAAGTTAAGCGTACAGTTAAGCGCGCGGTCAGTTCTTGAATGGGTGACCGCTGACAGCTTTCTTCCGCTTCTTTCTTTTGTGTGTTTTAAATGTCAAAAAGAGTTAAAATTGATTATTTCCACGGAACCTACCTCATACTTATCTAGTTTATTTATATACACTAAACCTTGGCTTACTATGTAAACATAGAGCCAATTTCATGATAGCGAAGCAGTCCGATGTCAAATGGCTTCTAGTAACTCGCCAGACTTTGACCACTCTCAGAATATCTACGAACCCAGTGGCATAAGGTTTCGCGCCGTCATAGGGTTTTGCTAAGCTTATGTTATGACTGTCGCTATCAATCCATATTATAACTCATATGCTTTCTTGCAAAAAAAAAACGTTATTATAACATGAAAATCACCAATAAATGTTAATTGAAAAAAATAGCGACAAAATACTTGCATACAAATAAAACAATTGGAACTTGGTAATAAATAAACTTAAATATTTACACTTTCGTACTAAAAATAAATTTAATGACGAACTATAAACTCAGAAATGAATAAAAATTATAATAAGCACATAAAGATAAGTATGTGTATGTTACGAGCAATTTCTAAGAAATTGTATATTTCATTCAGCGCTTCTTTTGATAACACAGACGACTTCTTCCGTAGTAAACTTCTTAAATAAAAATAAAAGAATCGGAATTAAGAACAAGTCTGTGTTTGTGACACCTTTATTATATTATAATTTCTTAATACATTATCAAAAATTGCAAAGATATAGTGCATCAAAGTTTCGGAGTGTGGGCGAAATTTAGTACGAAAGCGTTACGTCGTAGCGATCGTCTGCAAGAAAAATCTAATAAGGAATGTTCCTATCAATTGGTTGGAAAACCTTTTCCTACCCTCAGGTTTTATGACAATTAGTGGTTTCTGAGCCAGGCTATATTAGCTTAACTCCATCATTGACCACTGACCACTGGACACAAAAGTTATAGAAATGTTTATAATTCATAAGTTAAAAATTATACTCACTGCTAATTTCAAACTCTAGGTGGTCAGTGGATGGCTGGATCATTTCCTCTGGTTCAATTTTAATATCAAGTGCATCTAAATCTCCTTCTTTTGTGTCATAATTATTGCTCATATCATATTCATCTTCAGTAAACACCTCCTAAAAGAGATAGAGATATATGTAAGAAATTATGAATTAGCAATAAGCAGGTCACCAATGCAATCTGTTGAAATTAAAACTTTTGTAACTAAATGTGCTTGGTGTTTGAAAATACCTGTTTGATTTCAACCTCCATTTCTTGATCATTAGTAACATTTTCTTGAATAGGCTGAGGCCATTCATGTCTATCATCAGAAGTGTCCATCTGTCTTCTTCTGAGTACAATGTCACTATTTTGAACGGAATGTGTGAAGCTTACAGCTTCCTGCAGTCTGTCGCAGCAAATGCGACAAATTATTTTGGAATATGCATCAGACATGCTGATCTGAAAGTAATATTTAAACATTATTTCGTCAGAAAGGACACATATTTAATGTAGCAGTTGAGTATTGTATAATAAATAATAATTATGATAAAAATATTTTTATATTGGTAGCATTGAGAGAGTAGAGAGAAGATTCACATTAACACATTAAAATAATATACCTAAATAATTACGAACATCCTTGGTCTGAGTGTTTAATATGTATGAGTATAATAAAAAAATATGTATGTCTATTTTATTAAGTATATCTGTTGTCTAGGGATGAATGTCATGTGACAAAAAGAATGTTAGATAATGTGTGTTGATGGATATGTGGGAAGAGTTAGGCCAAAGAAAAGATGGATGGACTGTGTAATGTAAAGGATGACATGTATAAGAAAGGAGTGAGTGTTGAGACAATCCACAGAGGAAAATGGAAGGAAAAATCATGTTGTGCCGACCCCACGTAATGTGGGATAAGGACAAGATAATGATGATGATCTGATGTCTAGTACCCGTAACACAGCTTAGAGCTTACCACTGGGCTAGATGTTGTTGTGTGGATTTTCCGAAAATATTTATTTAATTGGGATTGATACAAACCTCAATACCAGCAATTCTAGCCAAATCCTCAGCCATGGAGAGGCCCATGCCCGGCCAGCGTGTGTTCCAGGCACTGAATAAATCAACACTGCATGAGGCTCCCTCAATTTCAGCGAGACAAGCACGACATTCCATTGTATTTTCAGTTTCTGCTTGTTCAGTTTCTTCAAGTGGGTTTCTTATTGCAACGTTGTCTTTAAATGTTTCTGCTGTAATATTTTCGATTAGGGATTAAAACCAAGAATTTATAAGACTTTTTTATATTATTTTCAGATATGCACAGCATGAATGAAAATGTACTAGGAGGTAATGTAACATCTTAAAAATTAATAAATATCCAATACCTAAAAACTACTTACTATTAGTATCAGACCAATGTTGTTTACTTCCTCTATTAAATTGACTCTTATCATTTTCATCACTCCAAGGAAAAATACTTGGCACTGCATTTTTCTTTAAAATTAATCTGGCTGAAATATTGAATAGATTTATTGTATATATTATATAGATAGGTACATAATAATAATAAGTCAGCTAGTTAGATCCTATTGATGAACAATGTGAATACTTTGTAACATAAGAAGCAGTAAAGACAAAATCATCATTTTGCTAATCTATACATCACTTAGGAAGAGGAAAAATTATGGATAAGGTGCTGTCGTACATTTATTTTATGCATAATTTATTTTTGTTTTCATTGGAACAAATCAGCACCAACGCTCATGGTTATTTCATATAATACTTACGATTTTGTAATACTGAGTCTTTCGGCTTCTCATAGTCATGCTTGGTGAAGTGGTATTTGCAAACAAGACTATTGATTGTCGGCGTGAAGTGATCTCGACGAATAGCAATAAGCCATTGCTCTAAACGCCGTTTATCTCGAGGAAACCGGTGACCTCCTATTCTATTGAAGCACATGGGAACGGCACAACACTGAGGCATTGCGGATTTATTTATAAATCTTTGTAGATTCAGATAAAGTTAAATAATAATATATAATAAACAGGAGCGCATCGTAATCAAGTTTCTTTTTTCCTGGTTGGTTTTGGTTTTTGGATGGAGTTCGTGACGGGCTATTTCGCCGTTAACAGCCAAGCAGCCAACGTCGTCCGTGTGATTTAGTACGACACACGCTCAGTGCAGACACACAAGTGACTCGGCTTTTCAACTATATAACAATGGAAAGAGAGATGAATAAAAAAAAATACCATTTACACATTCCGAATAATATATAGTTAAAATTTACAATAATAATAATAATAATAATAATAATAATAAATTAAAATTTACATTCACAAGATTTCTTCATCCAGGGTCCAGCTAAACGAAGTGCGTAAAAACACTCACTATCTGGGTCCAGCCGGCCAGGGCCAAAGAGAATAAGCCAGGCCAAGGCGTTTTCGATTGGCTATTTCCCCGTCAAACAAACAATATATCAATCAAAGTGAACTGTATTTGGAGGTTTTGTCTGTTCACGTCCGTAAGTGGTAACCCTCTGAATCCTTACACGTGACCTCCGGGTGGTGCTAAGAACAGTCTCTGGTGGTAGGCTTCGGCCGCGGCTTGTCACCACCCTCCGGGCTGGGCCAGTGCGTGAAGCGATTTTTTCGTGTTTCGTAATGTGGTCCGGAGAAGCCATCTTCTAGGCCTTCATGCTCCATCTTAGACCACATCATCGCTTTACATCAGGTGAGATTGTGGTCAAATGAAGTCTTATTAATATATAAAAAAAAAAAAAAAAAAAAAAAAAACTAAGTAATAATTTAGTAATTGACTATTTTGATAATACAATACAATTCATTTTATACACGATTAATTTGTTGTGTATTAGACAAACATATATTTTTTTGTAAAATCTGTATATTTCAACTACTTACATTTATGTCGCACTTTTATTTTTCTATAAACTAGGCAATATAATAAAAATATTAAAAAAAATACAATTAAAAACTAGATAGATTCTAGGTTATTAAACGCACCGCGCGGTTGTAAGTCGAGTGTAAATACACTCCAGATGGTTAGATTTACATGATCTGCAAAACGTCATTCGGGCAGAAGGAAGGCGCGTCCCGCGGCCCGTGGCGTGGTGGGTTCGATGTGTAGAAAAAAAGGAAAAATGATTAATACCTCAGAACAGGGAACTTTTTCTCTTCAGTTTCTTGTAAATGGGGTTTGCGCTTGAAGCGACAATTTGCCAGTGTCGTGTTAAATAAAAATTAAGTGAAAAAGATGTTAGTCAGTTGAACGCAATTTTGACAGTCCTTTTTTCTCTTCATCACTAATCAAAGACAAAAAGAAGAAGACACCTTTCAGCGGCGCACAAGGGAGATTGTCATTGTCAAAAACATGTGCGTCTTCCCTTCATTCATTTTCTGAATTTTTCTGTTCTGTTTTTACAGAAAAAAGCACAAGTGTGCACGTTAGCGTTGCGCAGAATGTGTCACTGAAATGAAAAGATATGTACATATCTTTTCATTGGAGTGAACTATATCTATCTTCTAGCTCAGTAGTTCAGTCAGTTCAGTTGCTCAACAGTATCAAATGTTGTTGTCGTTCGGTTTTCTTTCACTAGTTCATCAAGGGATATAGAATGGGATATAAAACAACAGTTCAATCAATAATATTATCTCAGCTAATGCGATGAGTTAAGACACGAGTTTGTTTAAAAATGAATTGAAATATACCTAAATATAGTTGGTAGTAATTCATTATTTATATTTAAATTAATTGAATATTTACCTACTATTGCAGATCCATGAGTTTTTAACATACCTACGTATAGGTATACTGGCTTATAAAAAAAGTTACGTGAAAATAAATAGTAAAGTATAGAAAGGTATACAGTTTTTATCACAAAGATATATTTTATGTAAATATAAATAAAAAGACTAAAGAAAACAATGCTGAGGTTCGCGCGTAATTACTTCCATCCTGTTTATTTTTGGCAAAGTTGAGGCAGATACTTTGGTGATATTATTATTATGTATTATTCTAATGAAAGAGATAGGTAAACTAGTAAACAACAAACTTCGAAACGACGAAAGAAAAGAACGACGAAGTCTTTTACGATCATATACGAACGTGACCGAGTGAAACAGACAATCACTTCAGTACTTACAACAGAGCGTGACAGCATAATCTATCCGCGCGGGCTATCTATCTTTCATTCGTCCCGATGCGAAGAAGACAACTGAGCTAAAAGAGTTAGTGAGCTAGTTGAATTGTAAGTGAACGAGAGAGAGAAGGAAGGAGCAAAACTGAAGTATATCTTTTGAAGGATTCATTCGTGAACTACACATGTCTAGTGCACGTTTTCATTTTTGTGATTAAAGAATTTGTTTACTCATAAAGTTACAAATTGAAAATGGAAGAACAGGCGCCCACGGTCAGCCTTATTTCGTGCATGCATTTTGTAAAACGAGGAGTTGCTAAAGCTGTTCCTGAAAAGGTATAAGACTAAAAGCATTGACATAATATATTGAATAGGACAATAGTTAAAAATAATAAAATCGCATATTCAAATGATTTCAGATTGAACTAACGGAAAAGGAATTAGAAAAGATAATTAAACAAACAGCTGAAGATCTACAGTGAGTAAAGATTAAGCTATCTTAAACTTTCATGAACAATAAACATTATCTCAATTACAGAGATATCACAATTTTGTAAGGCATTTTTGAAGCTCCTTTCTTTTTTCTCAGACAATTAAATAAAAAAAAACACATTGTTCTCTGACATATTTATCAGTAACACAGTAATAAATTAAAAGTGTAATACCAAGCTAATATTATCAAATGTATTAAAAAAATTATCACAGTAATTTAATAAACTATCAAAACATATTGAAAGTTCAAAAAAGATAACAAATAATTAGGCAAACTGTTCTGACTTGAATTTGAATAATCCCATGAAAAGCTAACATATTATCTAAGTCTATACAGTATTTGGAAATTTACTTTGCTTAATAATACATATCACCTCCAGTTTAAATGAGCAAGGTGACGATGTGAGTGATGAAGAGGGTGCAGAAAGCGCCCCTAGAGAACCTCCAGCCGATCCTAATGATGAGTTCAACTTTGCCAAGTATGATGATGAAGAGCCATGTAAGTATAAATTATTTTAGCATCAAGAATTTTTCATAAAAAAAGTATCTATCTTCATGGTTATTATTTTGTTTTACTTGGAAGTTAATTTTAACCATGTATGAATAAGGGGTTTAAGGGTAAATAAAGGGTCAAGTATTTACAAGGCCAGCTTACAAATTGCTTTATATATAAAAAAAAACATATTAATCTAAGATGAGGAATTTTTATATTTTCTGTCTATTTTAACCCTTCTGCAATCTAGTTGTAGCAGCAAGCCATCATTTTGTGCTTTAGACTTAAATTCAAGTAATTTTGTATTTTATAATGTATGTAATTTTGTATGTTATTATATTGTGAATGTGAAACAATAATTAATATTTGTGTAACTTTTTAGTAAACCCCATTGGAATTGGTACAGTAGCAACTTTACCAAACTTAGGAGATCTTAGTGAAAATGTTCAAATCAGAGTAAGTTTTCCAATTTTAATGTATCTTTGTGAAATTAACATTGATATTATTTATCTGTCTATTCACACTTTATCTACTTTATTTTCTTGATATTTTGAGACTAGATCTATGGAGAAGGATATGGGGTTAATTGTTATAGCTATGTAGTCGCACAAGCTTACTGTTTCCATTGTAACATTAATGATAAACAACTGCAAAATTTTACATAATATAAAATGGGCCGTACACCCATGTTCCATGTGCGATAGCTAGGATACACAAACTGTAATTTTTTTTATTTTATAGGCAGATCAACATAAAATTAAATAAATTTCCAGACTGAAGGCGCAGACAGTGATGAAGAAGATGACATCATTAAGCCAGATGACAACCTGCTGCTTGTGGGGCATGTAGAGAGTGATGCAAGCATACTTGAAGTCTACAGTAAGAAAACAAAAAATATTTGAAAAAAAAACGTGTGCAAAGAGCAGAAGTGAGAGAGTAGAAGAGGCAGAAGTGAAAACTAATTGATACATAATAATAACAATTTTTAAGAACTCAGCACAATGCTTGAAGACCTCAATCGAGTCCCCCAACGGGTGGGCCTCAGGATGAACATGGACCAGACAAATGTCATATTTAATGTCCATGTTGTGCCCGCCCCCGTTCATCATCATCCTGCCCTTGTCCCATGGTTTATGGTCGAGAATTCGGTTCTCGAAGTTGTTGACGCATATGTATACCAAGGACAAACAGTCCAATTAGGTAGGTCCAATTTCGAGAAAGAGGTCAGTCGCCGAATCCAACTCGGATGAGCAGCGTTTAGAAAACTACGACACGTCTTTTCATCGAATATACCGCAGTGCCTCAAGACGAAAGTCTTCAATCAATGTGTGTTGCCAGTGATGGCATACGGATCCGAAACGTGGTGCTTCACTATTGGTCTCATAAACAGGCTCAGAGTCGCTCAAAGAGCTATGGATAGGGCTTGTAGAAGAACGCGGGTCACCGACATAACCAAACGGATTAGTTCTTTGAAGTGGCAGTGGGCAGGCCATATAGCACACAGAACAGATAGTCGTTGGGGCCGAAAGGTTCTCGAATGGAGACCACGGATCGGCAAGCGCAGCGTAGGACGTCCTCCAACTAGATGGACGGACGATCTAGTGAAGGCTGCGGGCTCACGGTGGATGCTGGCCGCTGCCAGCCGAAACCACTGGAGATCTTTGAGGGAGGCCTATGCCCAGCAGTGGACGTCTTACGGCTGAGATGATGATGATGAATAACAATTTATCAATTTAATGTGTCTCTCTCGCTTAAATACACTTGGCAATCCGGATTTCACCTGATACGTCTTAGAGTGTGACAGAGTAGCCTCACTCATAGTCAACAAAAAAAATTTTTGCTTAGCTTTTTACTCTGTTGCTGCTCTAGACACTCACAGCCAACAATAAAAACTGTCATTGGTGGACTGAAAATCCTTGTAGAATGTTAGACTAATCTCTGTTTCTTGTGTATGTTTTCAGTTTACAATCAAGAGGAAGGTTCCTTCTATGTCCACCATGACATAATTCTGCCTTGGTTTCCGCTGTGCATTGAGTGGCTCAGCCACGATCCTACAGATCCACAACCAGGTAATGATCATCTTTATACATATATAATTCTTCTGTGAGTGTGTATGTCACTGAACTTCTCTCAAACGACTGGACCGATTTTGATGAATTTTTTTGTGTGTGTTCAAGGGGATCTGGGTATGATTAAAAATTAAAAACCCGTGCGAAGCCGGGGCGGGCCACTAGTATATTAATAAATAAGTAAATGTGTGTGTATGTTATACCCCTAATAAAATAATGTAACAATTTTTACTACATGGTTCACTAGTCCGATCTCTGATACCTCAAAATCCGGACGCAGTGTGCTAGCATTCATACAAATAATACTATGGCAACTGCGGTGCGACAAAAATCTTGACGGACGTAGTGCAAAACGGCTCTAATCCTTCCTTCTCCAACAGGCAACTTATGTGCACTCGGCGGTATGGATCCAGTGATTCAAGTTTGGGACTTGGACATAGAAAACTGCCTAGAGCCAGCTTTCAAGCTCGGCAAGAAACCTAATAAGAAGAAAAAGACCAAACGAGTCGGTCATAAAGACGCCGTGCTTGATCTATCTTGGAACAGAAACTTCTCGTAAGTATATAAGTTTTATATTTTGTTTTAGTATAAACGCCGACGGTATGCGTAACGTTACGTCATAGTACGCGTCGCGGGTCAACAGTGGAAGCAACTAGCACAGTAGCGTGGTTTGTGCCAACCGCATGAACTCTATTCCTATATAAGATACATATACATAGTAGTGAGCTAACACAGTCTGTAGATGATAATTAAATAATTAATAAAATAAAAATAGTTTTTATTGTAAAAAATTACAAAAGGTACATCTTATTGTTAGTACGATGTCTTACAGACGACCTATGCTACACTAAAACTAAACTAGGTTTAATTGCACCAAGTATACGAGTCATATTTTACATACAGTCAAGGCTACGGATCCTTCTGAACTTATCAGTGACTGTATCTCAGAGGATCAGCTCAACTCCCCGATACTGGTGCATTTATGGTTATGATGATGATAAATGCTAAAAATTATGCGGCACGTCTATCTAACAATGAGCTTCCAATCTCAGCATGTTAATAGCGTCAGATTAAATAACATTGCGTGCGATAGCATAATTTGACATTTAACTAAATGAGAAAATGCAAATTAGTCCTCCGCTTATTTTGTCCGTGAGAGCGCAATAATCTCAAAAACAACAGCAACCTAGCACCAACACAGGTCTTAAAAAAATACTTTTAATATTTGAATCTTAGATTTTGTTAATCATTATATTTATTTGTTTTTCTGGCAGACACGTCTTGGCGAGTGGTTCCGCTGACAACACAGTACTACTCTGGGACCTCGACCAAGGCACGCCGCACACTAAACTAAGCTACTTCAACGACAAAGTAAGCTATATCGTGTCATTTATTTCCGTTATATCAATCTTACTAAATATTCTATGTTTGGGCTCGTTGTTACTATGTAAATGTTTATTACCCAGGTTCAATCCATCCAGTTCCATCCACTAGAAGCGCAGACGCTGCTGTCAGGTTCGTGCGACGGGCACGCGCGGGTGACAGACTGCCGCACGCCGGAGTCGCACCGCGCGTGGCAACTGCTGCCGGAGATAGAGCGCGTGCAGTGGGACCTGCAGAACCCATTCTGTTTCGCAGTCAGTATAATAAATAGTACATACACCCTCTAGAAGCGCAGACGCTGCTGTCAGGTTCGTGCGACGGGCACGCGCGGGAGACAGACTGCCGCACGCCGGAGTCGCACCGCGCGTGGCAACTGCCCCCGGAGATAGAGCGCGTGCAATGGGACCTGCAGAACCCATTCTGTTTCGCAGTCAGTATAATAGTACATACACCCTCTAGAAGCGCACACGCTGCTGTCAGGTTCGTGCGACGGGCACAAGCGAGTGACAGACTAACATGCATAACTGGTATATTTTTTATTTAATAACCATAAAGTGTCTCAAAATACCGAATCCTATTTCGTCCACAATAATATGGAGCAAGTTTTTTAATAATAGCAGTTTATTTATGTTCAAATTTTACCAGAACTACCTTCTCTATTTGGTGAAAGTAGCTTAAGCCTTGCTTTGGGCACAAAGTTTTCAGATTAATCAACACCCCCATGAGACACAAAAATATGGTCAATTTATTATTGTATTGCAGATGAGCAACAATGAAGGCAAGGTGGCTTACGTGGACTGCAGGCAGGATCAACCATTGTGGACAATATCCGCGCACGAAAAAGAGGTTACAGGTAAGAAATAATTATCAGCTAGTATGGTCGCACTGAGGCATTCGAAAAATGCAACTGTGCTTTAATATTTTATTATATTTAACAATACTGATTTTTAATAATTTCAGGATTATTGCTAAGTGAAAAGGTTCCCGGTCTCCTCGTAACATCCAGTACAGATGGAAAATTAAAAACATGGGATATAACAAGGTATTTCATATTTATTTTGATTATATTCGAGGGAAAGTGACACATTTTTTGAGCATTTTCACTTATGGAAAACGACGAAATTATAAAACAAAGAATAGCAAGAATGGGACCGGCGGAAGCGGACTAGCGTGTTACTACCATGTTTTCAACTTATTTTGATAACAATTACTTTATTTGAAATCCGTCTTTAATTGACGGAAATATCGGTGAACATACATAACAAAAAATAGTATGCCTACAGACGATCTGAGATCCTCCTTTTAATCCAAAAATGCAAAAATAATTCGGATTAAAATTGGAGTTGCGGGTGTCATTACATTTTCTATGTATAACGAGCTCGCATACGGGCTGGATTAGCATGGCAATTTTTTTTAAATAATAATAATAATGTTTATTTTGATACAAAATTACTTATTGTACACAGATTGTAACAAAAAAAAGTGTGTGTGTGTGATTCACACACGATAGAAGTGAAACTTCAGTAAATCGACAAAAGCATAAGAATAAAAAAAAACAAAAAAAAAATACTATGCAAAAAGATTTTGTTCGGGCGGTCACCCATCCAAGTACTGGCGTCGCGCAAAGTTGCTTAACCTTGTTAGCGTTTAAGATTGGCTTACCCGACAGGTAAGCCAATCTTATTTCCGTTGCATCCGGTTTCAAATCACAATGATTCAAAAGAAGTTTCACTTCAAAAAGGCTTCCTCAGCATTATGCTACAGCAGACTAATCCTTAATTTATCTTAATCCTAATTTAGTTTTTCATAGGTAAATAAGTTAGAATGATTTGCAGTAACCCGCCGGTGCAAGCGAGCGAGCGCGCGGGCCGCGTGGGGCAGGCGCTGTGCGCGGCGCTGTGCCCGGACGCGCCCTGCAGCGTGGCCGTCGGCGGGGACAACAAGGAGCACTACATCGAGGTCGTCGACCTCACCCTCAGCGACACCTGTGAGTTCTACTATCCTACTAGTGTTTTATACAAAACTAGCTGAGACTCTCTAGAGAGAGGTGTTACCCGCGTTTAAATGTATTGTCCCGCGGAATTACATATTTTCCCGGGATAAAATCCTATGTTACTTTTAATACCTCCAAGAATATATGTACAAAGCTTCATGATGATCGGTTGAGTAGTTTTCGCGTGAAAGCGTAACAAACAAACTTACATTCACATTTATAATAATATACTAGCTGTGCCCCGCGGTGTTACCCGCGTTATAATGGATTTTCCCGCGGAATGACGTTTTCCCACGGTAAAAAGTTATTTTTCAGGCTCTAGAGATTCTGTGTACCAAATTTCATTCAAATCGGTTCAGTAGTTTTCGCGTGAAAGCGTAACAAACAAACTTACATTCGCATTTATAATATTAGTATGATATATATATATATAGGATGGTTTGTGGGGATGGGAGTGTGTGTGTTTGTTGCTCTTTCACGCGAAAACTTATGGATGGATTTTGATGAAATTTTACAATAATATAGCTTATATGCTGTGTTGGCTAAGTGGGAGGACACATTACGAAGGTACTGAGTCAAACCCTGCCACGCACCTCTGGAATGTTCTTCTTGAGAAATGTATGTGAGCCTAAAACTCGTCATTTAACGGTGAAGGCAAACATGGTGAGGAAACCGGCATGTTCTGATAACTTTAAAGAGTTTGAAAGACATGTGACATTCACCAACCCGCACTTGGCCAGCGTGGTGAATTAAGGCCTTATCTCGCTCGCCAGGAGAGAAGTCCCTGTGTCCCAGCAGTGGGAACGTTAATAGGGTGATGATGATGATAACATATATCTCAGAATAACTCATAGAAGAAGAAAATACAATTTTTACGAGCAAGCAGCAGCATTATAAATAAATTTCCCACTAGCAGCACTGAAACGTCTTGATTTATCGTTTCCAAGAAAATTTAAAAATAGCATACCTACCTCCATACTTATAATACTCCATACTAACCGACCATACCAACAGCGTATTAGCAAGCTATTTAGATATTTATACGCTGTAGGTATGTCACGTGGCATCGGCTAAAGTTAAAACCAGGTCCTTTCACTTGTTTTATTTTATTTAGATTTATAACGGGATATTTACCATGATTGATTGTCTTTCGAGTTTCCCGATATTTCGGCACAGTTACATGCGCCATGATCACGGTTGAACTCAATCAATCATGGTAAATATCCCGTTATAAATCTAAATAATATTAATAACCATGATTGTTTTATTTTGTTTCAGTCACGAATCGGTTTAGTTCGAGACCGCTGTTGTCCATCACGACGGAGCCCAATGACGCTATGGAGTCATAATATACCGTATTGTTTATAAGCCTTACATAATGTAAGTAAAATATAAATATATCTACCATGTTTACCCATTGTTTTATTTAAAAACTATTTTGCCTTATTTTGTCTGCATTCGTTTTTAGCTAAATTCTTTAAAACTTAAGGCGTGGACGCTGTTTAAATGCGGGCCGCTGTAACAAGGAAGCTTTAAACTTAAATTTAAACTGCTACTTGTTGGCTGAAGCTTTACAACTAATTGAGGATATAAAACAATTGAGTATAAAACATATGAATATAGCATTTCGTTTTAAAATATTCTCAAATACTAGAAAATTTTCAATATAGCTATGATATAATGTTAGATTATAAAAAAATTTATTGATGTACGTACAAAACTGATTCATTGACAGTTGAATTATGTCTTCAGGTGAATATGATGGATCTGATTAAAATATCCGTAGATGTTGATTCTTCAATTCAAAGCCGCGCTCGCTCGTAACTGGAAAAGTATTTTTTTATGTTATCGGGTTGACATTAAAAACGTGACCGATATTTCTATCACCTGATATTGTTTATCTGAGTGATATTTGTATTGAGCTAATGGCAGATAGGACCTTTTTGACTTACACCTTCCATTTAAAAAAAGGGATTGCGCGATTTGACTTCTGAAGTACATATTTGTTTAAATAAGCTATTAAAAATGGGCCCTTATTAAAGTTGCTAAAGCCATTCACCTTAAAAGGTTGACTTAATTTTTAATTTACTTAAATTAGAATAAACTTATATATAGGTAGGTACATATTTTTTGAAATTGTCATAACAGTTTCATTGTTATTATTCTCAAACATTAGAAATTATGCCAAACCTGATTAAAAGAAAGTGCTATAATTTATTTCTCTAGTGAGCTGTAGAAAATCAGTGTTGCAAAAGTAGGTAAATCATAATTATAACGGTTAGCACACGTTCCCGTTATGAGTATTGCTTTCCGCTTATGTTAGTATTCGAGCAGTACAACCATATTTAATTTAACTTAAACAACAGCCGAGTTTAATATGCGGTCGAATTTATACTACCGTGATAATCTGAAACGTGTAAATAATGTGCTGTTAGAAAAAGCACATTTTTTTTTATGTGGTGTGCTGTAACTTAGTAAAAAGTGGGAGGTCTAGTGTTACTTTTATTCTTATAGTTCAAGGAATGCCGTGACTAAAACATTTTTATATATTTTTTAAGATTTTAATAGAAATATTTTCAATTTCAATTCAATTCCTTATAAAAGCTTGAAGCATCAGTTTGCCAGTGTCAAGTTAAATAAAATTATAAAGTGTAAAAGATGTTACTCAGTTAAACGCCATCTTGCGTCCTGGATTGGTCTTTCATTGAGGTAGGATTCACACTGACAAGCTTAAACAAAATTGTATTTCATTGACAAAGGTCGTATTTGTATCACAACACAATCCACGACCGCGCGGCGCGAGTCTGTGAGAGTCGGCGCGCGGCTGCGATTTCTACTTTATGAGCTGTTGTAATCAATTCAATTTGCTTTACGGTTTTGTAAGTGCTGTGATTATTATATTGTGTTACGGTGATTATTCTACTTAAAATCACTGTAATTGATGTTTGTGAAATTAAATGAAAATGATTTCTTATCTACATTGTGGTTAAATAAAACAAAAGTTAACAATTGATCATATATTATTGCAACAATAATAGGCTAAAGTTATGTGAAACAACCTAAAATGCACTGTGCTACCAAACGGTAACTAAACGCTTTAATACTGGATGCTAACAATCAAACTGGTGTATAACTTAATTCATGCTAATGTTTGACAATTTGTAAATATAATCTTGATTAAAAACTATATATAATTTGGCCTGATGGTAAAACTGGTCACAGCCATTTGAAAGGTATATCAAAAAGTGACATCTATATCTAAAACATTATTGCTCTATATTTTTTCATTTAAAGTTATGTGAAACATTACACTATTTAAATAAACATTGATTATTAAGAGGCAAATAAGTCCACTAAGTGGCTACCTAAAACACCTTTGGATTTTAAGTTATTGACCAGATGTTTCATATTGAAGATTTTAATTATAAATCTACCTAATATTTTGTTCGAACTTAGTTATTACTAATAATAATTATGAAAATGTTCTCTTGTAAATTTACTGTGTACCACATTACAAGTCAAACTACCTAAAACTCGCACGATTACAAATAAATAACTTTTACGCACAAAACACACTTATAAGGATCCTTTAACTGTCAATTAGAGTTAAATATTTTTTGACAGTTCATTAAATGAATTGTTCTATAATATCAAAGTAAAGGGATTCCAGCATTTTGAAATACTCAATAGTCCGCCATTTCAAAAAAAAAGGGTTTTGCGGCCAGTTACAAATATCTGAGACACTATACAACTTAGAGGTTTAGTTCCTTAACACTTTCTGTTTGTGACAATTTACTCTGTCGATTGACATGCGTTTCATCACTGGCCGCAACATCAAGATTTTTTTTCAAAATGGCGGCGTAGATGGCTTTCTAGGTGCCAAAATATCGGAACCTCTTTTAATAGCATTCAATTCATAGGATCCTACAGCAAGCCTGACTATCCTTGGGTTTTACTTCATCCTTTCTATCATCGCCATAACTGTAAATACAATTCAATTTGTTCTTGTAAACTCGCAAATCTTAGGTTTTAGCCATGAACATAGACAAAGCAGTTGTGTTGAATCTCACAGATGTGTTGAGCTAGTAAAACTATAAGTGCAGATTTAAGATCAGCTTCCTAAAGAAACCTTAAAATACTGAGAAAGAGAAAATGGCAATCATGCTGTCTCGCTCAGATTATTACCAATGCTCAATCCCTTCTCTTGAAGGCTGTCTCTCTCAGATTTCAATACAATCAAAACTACATAGATATATAAGCTGCTGCTATTGCTCAAATCTGCCTTATAGAGACTACTAAAAATACTTGCGACCTTTTAAACTGATAAAAGTAGGTACAAATCTTAGGTTAAAAAGGCCAATGAACCCGTGATGGATGAAAAAAGCATCAGCGGTCCACCACCTCATAGATTCCGCCAAAATATCCGTTCAGCTTGTAAAGAGCGATTTGGTTATAACCAACGCATCAGAGAGATACATTGACGGACAGAACAAATAGTTATTTACTCTACTCTGATGTATTTTTTATATACGGCATAATTTGTATTGCTGACCCACTTGTAGGTTCGACCATTTTTGTACGGGAGCTAATAAATATACCTCGCAGCCATTTTGAAAAAAATTCAAAGTTCGAACCCCTATAAAATCTTCTGATATTTCGGAGAAATAATAAAATTATGCATCACGATAGCGTAAATAACCATTGAGATTCTGATATAAGAGTTATTTACTGTTCGGCCGGGAACTTGGTGATCGCGTCATGCATGGCCTTGGCTACGTAGAGCACGTTGGAGGGGTTGAGCCCGCAGATGTTGATGCGGCCGGACTTGAGCAGGTATATGTGGTACTCCTGCTCCAGGTACTCGCACTGGCGCTGCGTGAGGCCGGTGTACGAGAACAGACCGATTTGATTCACAATGTGGTCCCAGTTGCCGGGGGTGTTCAATCTGTTGGGTAGTTAGTTATGTAGAATTGTACATTTAACTACATGTCACTATTGATATATTATCTTTAACCTTAATATGATAAATATGCTATAAAGTTCTCTTCTGGAAATATATGGCATATTTCAAGAAAATTGGTAATAAACAGTTTGATTAAAAAAACATTATGTTATTCATTATTATGAATTTCCATTTCACCTTAAAAAATCTATTCTATTAGAGTATATCGCAATGTTGTAATCTCATGCTCAAGCCATGTAGAGCCTTGTGTTGTGAGCTTCAACTCAGAAGTGCTGTAACCGATTTTTTTTATGAGAAAAATATCTATATTTGTCCGTAATTTTACAATAATATATCTCGATTCAAAAATCCAAAGTCATTAATATAAGTGTAGTAAAATATAAAAATTTACTACTTACTTGATAAGTTCAGATCTGAGACAATCTCTCATCTGGATTACTCTAGTAGCCATCATTAGAATGTGTTCCCTCCTGCAAAAACGCAACAATCTCATGAAATCCAGAAGAATATATTCCAATGTCTTGCATAACAAACCTTTATCTCAGCCTTAAATTGCATTACTATAGCTTGTAAAAGCTGTATGTAGTTTATGAATAAAAATATTCGTAACGTAAGATATTAAATCTGACAGATCAACAATTCAGCATTAGTTGACTGCCTCAGTGGCGTGGTGAGTGACGGTCCGCTTGCGGAGCAAGAGGTAGCGGGTTCGATTCCCGCCGAGGGTGAAAGTGTTTGTATGTTCTGCAAGCACTTTCTTCTTGGTCTGGGTGTTTAATATTATATAATAAAAAATATCTATATATGTATGCCTATTAAATTAAGTATATCAGATATCTAGTACCGGAACACAAGCTCAGAGCTTACCACCCACGGGGCTAGATGTTGTTGTATGAATTGTCTGGGAAATATTTTTAGTTATTATTACTAGCCTGCCGGTAATCAACTCAACGCTAAGTTAGCAACCACCATTGTGTTTGACTCACATTTATTTATTAATACATTGTTAACCTGCTGCTTATTTTACTCTTTTAGAACAGACTATAAGTTCCAAATTATTTTTTTTAACTTACCACTCGTCAAAGAGTTGTTTATCAGACAGCACAGTAGCGACGACGCGCGCACCATGGGCCGGCGGGTTGGAGTACATTCCGCGCACGATCCACGTGGCCTGCGACTTGATCGGCGCCACCAGCGCCGCGTCCTTCACTACCACGGCCAGGCAGCCAACGCGCTCATCTGAAATATTCAAACAGTTTAGAGTTTAATTTGACTTAGATTCAAGATTTTTTTCAAAAACAAGTGTTCTTACATTTACTTATATGTACGTAGTTTTGATAACATGACTGCTTGTTAAATTTAAAATTTCTTAAATCAAATTAAACTCTATACATGTCACCATCGATATCTATCTTTATCTTAACTAATATTATAATACGAAATTAAGTTTCTTACTTATTCTACAATTTGACAATTTTCTTGAAATATGTCATCGTTTGGTTAAAGTCAAAAATAAAACCTACTGTATTTATGATACTGCATTTACTTAAACTTACTGTAGAGTCCAAAGTTCTTGGCATAGGACTGCGCGCAGACGAGCTCGAAGCCGCGCTGCACGAAGTAGCGCACGGCCCAGGCGTCGCGGTCGAGGTCCCCGCTCGCGAAGCCCTGGTACGCGCTGTCGAAGAACGGGAACAGGTTCTTCTCCTGTTAATGAAAGTAATGTTTAGAAAATTGTTTACATCTGCATAATTTTGTAACAAAGTTGTCACGCGAAGTCATCGCGACTTGCATTGTAGTCGGTTTAGCAACAATTTGTAGCGCAATTAACACGCAGCCTAGCGTGTTAAATTGAAAAAGGTATAGCGACCGCTAAAATCGCCGTTTCACGTACATATTATGAGTTCATAGAAAGTATGTAGCTATATATACATAAATGCATTACATCGAAAATTTATGTTTTTAGTTACCATCATCATCATCGCCCTATTAACGTTCCCACTGCTGGGAAACAGGGACTTCTCGCTTGTGGAGGGTAACCGAAAGTAAATAATAAACTTGTAGACCGTAAAACATTTCGTTTATACCATATGCATAATATTATGATTTCACATAGGCAGAAACTTTGGATGTTTGGCCTTCCAATATTTTGAATGAAGAGTTATGAAAAATATCCAATTTACGTTTGCCTTCAAGCTGATATAGTATAACATCTCCCTGTGAGTGTCAAATCTGTACAAAGTTTCAGTGGACAGTCCACTGAAATGATGTCCTGAACGAAACCAGCTAAGCTAGAACCTATATAAGGCGACTTCATGATTAAGACATAAAGAATCTACAACTACTTATGCCCCACCTGCATGACATCAGCGATCTTCTCCCACTGCTCATGAGTAGGATCGATCCCAGTGGGATTGTGCGCACAGGCGTGCAGAATGATGACAGAGTGCTCGGGCGCACTGCGAAGGTCCTCGAGGAACCCGTCGAAGTCTATGGCGCGCGTCTTCGGGTCCCAGTAGCGGTAGGTGCGCGCGTTCTTGAAGCCAGAGTTTATGAATACCAGGTGGTGGTTCTCTGTGAAGTAACAATAATAAGTTATAGAAATTATTTAAAACGGCTAACATTGGTATGTTTATGTTACCAAACTGCAGCACTCAAAATACCTAAATACATATATTATTATTATCACTCGTATTCCTGCCTTTGTCGTACATTATGAGGGATCGTCAAAAAATGTTTTTTGCTTTCTTTTTCTGTGTCATCCGTCATTCCAATACTCACTCCGTCCTAAAAGTGTAATAAATTGAAATCCCTCACCGCGTTTGTACCTGTATTTATTTATTTAAAATACTTTATTTGAACAAAAACTTTGTACAAATAGGTGGGTTTAATGTATGTACGCGATAATTAAAAAAGTGCTGACGCATTTTCCGACGGTTTCAATATATGAAGGAAAGTTAATTAGTTTAATTTGCACTTGTGCGAAATCAGGCGAGTTATTCCTAGGCAAATATTACAATCTGTTTACAAGTATTGAAGCCTGCTGTGATAGGTTATCAGGATACTGTTGTTCTCAAAACAAGACGAAATAGTTAACCATTTTATTTACTTTGTCATTTTTAACTCGACGTCGTACACATAAAATACTAGAGTACTTACCCCACGTCGGTGCGGAATAATAGAAGGTATCGTATTTCAACTGTTTGTTGAGGAATTCAGAGCCTACTCTTAAACCACCAGTGCCTGACAGAGTTTGGATCCCGAACGCCTGTGTACAACATACATTAGAATATAAATAAATAAATATTTCCGGACAATCCACACCAGAACTTCTAGCCCCGTGGGAATTACTAAGCTTTAGTTACGGGTACTAGACATCTGAAATCTATCTATATAAATAAAAATGAATTGTTGTTCGTTAGTCTGATTAAAACTCGAGAACGGGTTTTAATCAGGGCCGATTGAGCTGATTTTGGTTTTAAAATGTTTGTCGTAGTCCAGGGTGCTGGGAACTTTTTGTACCCGTGCGACGCCGGGCGGGCCGCTAGTACTTAATATAATAGACTAACATAGATAGATATATTTTTTATTATACATATTAAGCAACTAGACCAAGGAGAAATTACAACAAACACTTGACCGTTCGGCGGGAATCGAACCCGCTATCTCTTGCCCCGGAAGCGGAACACCGCCCACCGCGCCACTGATACAGTCTATAATTATTTATTTTGTTTGTTACATAAGATGACTACATTATTATAACTATCAACACGTTATTAGAGCTGTGTTCTTAATCACGTTTCCAAAACATTGATAAGATAATATATTTTCGAGGTACTCCCTCGTTCATTATGAAGGGATTTGTTAAGAATAAGAAAACTTACACGGCCAGAGACCACCGCTTGGCTATCGGCGCCCAACAGCATAGAAACTGATGCGTTTGTAAACTGGTCCAGACCTGAGAACAATTAAATCCATTAATAATCGTTAAACACTTTATGACGTACCTACGTATCTTCTTGACGTTTCCTATTAACGTATCTTCAGATTGAAAACCTCTTACGAGAAGGGTTTTAAATGGGGAAATGGATATGGAAAAACGAAAATGGGAAATTTTGATATTTGTGGTGGTAAAATTCGTAAAGGGTTTCATTTTACGAAATGTGTGGTGGTTTAAATATGTTAATGATATTTCGCATAAGTAGGTAACTATATCGCGTTATTTGCGGCACACTCATTATTAAACCCTGACGCTAACATTGGAGTGTTATATATAAATTTATGATTGTTGTACTTATCGGGTATTAATCTCTCAAAAAAGCAAACAGGAAAACGATGACAGGTTAGTAATATAATGATAAGAATGATTATAATATTTATCTACATGTCGCTCGTAAAAGAGTTCCAAGTAACACGTTATTTTCGACGTTGGAATTTGGTTGGAGTTGGTTTTTATTTAAATATTTATATTTATTTATGAACTATCGACGTACCTATAGCCAAATTGTAAGTGAACAGTGTGCTTCAAGCTGTAATTCTCATATTATAAATCTCAATAAAAACTAATTATGAGAACGCTAAATAATAGTCATAAAACAGACATCAACGGCCATACATGTAAAAAAATGCATTTTAATTTCGGCATTTCAGCTATAGGTTTGTGAGGATTATGGCTATAACGAGAAGCTGTAATCCTCACTACTGGTGCAAGAAAAACGGAAAAGTCTATCGAATTGGTTTAGGTTCCAAAAAATAACCATGAGTTAAAAAGATTATGGATTGAACATTTGGAATCTTCAAACTTCTCCTAAACGCCCACGATTTTAGGTTTAAAGATTGCGCCAAAAAATAGTGTTATGAAGCGACAATACGTTCAAGCTAAATTAATTTTTAAATGAACAGTTTATTTTCCTTCATTTTCAGCGTTTTCTGTCATAATTAGTTGTTGCATCTGTTTTTTAAGTATGTTGATTATTTTATAGCGTTAACAATATTCGATTTCATTGAGATTTCAAATATGAGGATTACAGCTTGCAGCACACAGTAAACAAACGACTTGTTGACGAGATGACGAGAGTAGGTATGTACCTAATAATAACAACTGCCACTGATACACAATCAAACGCGTCATTGAGATACTGGCGTCTTATGTAACTGACATTAATTGATAATCATTATTATGCTCGGCCAACAGACTCCATTGATAAACAATATATCCTTATAAAATAGCTCTGGTCATGATCGTCATAATTTCAGCCGTACGACGTCCACTGCCGGAAGTAGGCTTGCCTCAAATATCTCGATTCGTTTCGCTGGCATGCGGCCTGCATCCACCGTGAGCCCGCAGCCTTCACCTCCGTCCATCTAGTAGGTGGACATCCTAATTCTATATTAATTGCATTATTCAGATCTGTACATCTATTTTTAACCCCCGACCAAAAAAGAGGGGTGTTATAAGTTTGACGTGTATGTCTGTCTGTCTGTCTGTCTGTCTGTGTGTCTGTCTGTCTGTCTGTGTCACCATAGCTCCCGAACGGATGGAGCGATTTCGATTTAGTTTTTTTTGTATGAAAGGTGAGTCTTGCGCGAGTGTTGTTAGACATGTTTCATGAAAATCGGTTGGGCCGTTTAAAAGTTATGGGGGTGAGAGTGGGGAAGCAAAACCGAAAATCTGCAAATATACTAGTGTGGGGTATCAAATGAAAACGCATCGCGTCCACATTACATAATATTATGTTGTTTTACATTTAAGGAAATTAAGGCATTGGAATCGGGGGTTTTTCTTAAATTTTAAATTTAGATTTATTAATTTATATATCCCAAACATAAAGATAAGCTACTGAGAAAATCTGGTTAAGGTGACATGAGTTGTTTTTAAGTGGATTTAGATCAGATTATAACAGTATAAATTAGTTTTCTATCAAAATGTCAATTAAGCTTTAACAAGTTACACATTATGTTTATCATTATCAAATATAAGATTATATTGAAGATTATTGGTTATTCATCTATAACATAATCATATAGTTTATCTACAATAAGGAACACAATTTCAAGATTATGTTGTTTTTCTTATCATAATGGGTTTAATTTCCATGGTAACTTTATGAACTAAAACTTATAAAACATTGATAAAACACAAGGTGTAAAAATGTAAAGGATAAATGTCAAAAGTGCCGTAAATTATGAAATTATTTTAAGTACTTGTCAGTTAGTGACAAGAATTATTACCAACATGGCGATTTGACGTAATATGTAATCTGTATGATAAGATTATTAAAATACTCGCGCCATTTCAATAGGGCAGTGTGTAAAGAGTACCTCACTATAGAATATAATTTAAAATTCTATTTAACACACCAACTCAAAAATAAAAATAAAACATACTAAATCTAGTCTGCATAATGGGTGGTCTTATTCCTCCGGTCTATTTGGTTATATCTTAGAAACAATCTTGGAATGCATATGGAATACATGATAATTGTTGCGGATAGCCATTTTCGTTAAAATACTTTATAAACTAAAGTACCTATGCAACATTTCAAGTAACAAGATCAATTAAGATATGACAACATAAACTGGGTTTGATTGGTGCTTCCTAATAAAGTAACTCTGAAATTAATATTACATATATTGTACATACAGGGAGTCCACAGTCCAGTGATGAATGGATAACCTTGAAATGAGTATTTTATATTATGGGATTTCATTAATTAGTACTTGTATGCAATGATGGATCAGTCATTTGCTTACTGGACCCACATTAACTAGATTTTGTTTATTCAGAGTGCCTCAAACTGTTAATTATAATTATGATTATGATTATAAAGTAAAAAGAACTAGAACCTGTCATTTTTTTAATATAGTTGGTCACCCATGCTTTGTTACTTTTTTTTTATACCCATAGCGCTAAAACATTGTAAAATAAATTAACAATTCGTTAAGAACTAAAAAAAAGTAAGTCATGTATTTTGCTGGCTATCTGATAGCATGGTTATTGAATAATAATAGGACAACAAAAAATCCATTAAAAACATACATTTGTGGTCATAATAGTGTATATGAATGTACTCTAAGGTAAACTTTTTAAGTCATTTACAAAAAAAGCTATATAAAAAGGAACTATTACCCATTTCAAGGTTATGTATTCATTACTGGAAAGCCTGTATAATGATGCAATATAAAATGCTGATAGAGCTGATACTATCAGAAGAATTGCTTATGGAGTTGAATTATTGTCAAGACTATAAACTGATTATTTTTAACATTGCTATTTATTGGATTGTGCATTCCTATTAAGGAAGAAAAATATTTTACCCAAAAAGAAGCAATGTAGTACAAATACAAATTGTGATAATATGATAATGATAGTTTAATAAATTGCATATTATCGGCAATGTGGGATTGTTTCACAAAATTATGGTTAAAGTCTATTTTACAATTGCAATCAGTTCTAATAACACATCTTCTTAATTTAGTTGGTAGTGAAGGCTGGTTATTAAGAGTTTTTTTTTAATTGTGATATTACCTAATACTGGCAGGTACTCATGAAGCAGAGTTTCATCATTAGCCAATTGCTTTTCGGCTTTACGGACAACTGGCAACACCCAGGGTTTACCATTTTCATCTCTGTATGCTGCAAAATAAATGGAAACATTAATATCGAACAAAATATTGAGGGTGCACTGGTAAAAACCGATAAGTGTGCAAAATTTGTAAACATACTGGAAATAAAAAAAATATCAGATTCTAGTAGGCTATTAAAACGTGTTTACATTTATTTATTTGCATTTATCGGGCTTTAACACTGAACCCTCAATATGAGTTTACTTAACTAATATTAGCTCACAGCTGGATCTATCAATCAACTTGTAAGACTGGGGGGAATATTGTAATATTTATGCAAAGGGTTAACAGTGATTCAAAAGTCTATGATTCCGCTGCATGATATATAAAAAATGCAAAATGTACCAACAGCAATTGCCTAGGGCTGACAATGACTCAAACATTTAAGATTCAGAATGAATATATTGTGTAATTTACAGAGACTCCATGTAATCTAAGTTTTTTCCTAACCAACTGGAATATTTAATTGGTGCAGGTTATGCACCAATGTCAAGGTTACATAATAATATGACGAAGTGCAGTTTCCTAAATACATACCGCCAACGCTCAGATTCACTTTATTTTTAAAAGTATCTTCTGCAAATAGTTTTGATAGTTGGAACACCTCAATTGGCGGTCCAGTTTCCACAGCACCAAAACGTGAAGACATTGTGATTTATTAAACAAGTTCGCAAAGCCGGCCGGCCGAAAAACACTAGTTACTCGATTAACTGTTATTAAAAACACCGCATCTACAGCCGTGCACGTCTAGCGCATAGATTTCGGCTACAGTAATGAATTTAAATCTAATATTATCTTCTTGTTTACTGAAATGACCTCTTTGACCTTTCGTTTGATACTTTTGATAGAATTGAATTGCCAGAAGTACGTACAGTACAGCAAAGCAATGTATTTGGGGAGGGAACCGTATTTGTCACTGTCAATGTAACCCAAGACAGTGGCATATAAATAACGAAATCACGAAATCACGGGCTCGAACTCAGAACAAGAAACTTTTTTTACTTTCTAATCTTTACTGCTTGCATTTTATGTGGAAGTTTTTCTTGTGTGAAATCATTTATATTAAGAAATTAATGAATTATTATTAAAAGCAAAATTATTTATCTTAAACATTTTTAAGATATCGTCATCTCATCGTAATATTTTGTTTGTGAAAAATATGACTAAACTGCCTCAGTGGCGCGGTGGGCGATGGTCCACCTGCGGCTCAAGAGGTAGCAGCTTCGATTCCCGCCGAGAGGTAAAGTTTTTGTATGTTCTGCAATCACTTTCTTCTTGGTCTGGCTGTATAATAAAAATATAAGTAAAATGTATGTATTTAATATGAAGTATATCAGATGTCTAGTCCCCGTAACGCAAGTATTAGAGCTTACCAAGATGCTAGTTGTTGTTGTGTGGATTGGCCGGAAGTATTTATTTAATAATAATAATATAAATCTATATTACACACCAAGATAAATCAATACAAAAAGAAACTTAAAACTAAAAACAAAATGCGTAGTGGGCGGCCTTATTGCTTAAAGCAATTTCTTTCAGACAACCTTTGGATGGAGAGGAAAATGCACAGCAAGTAACTAATAATACTAACATATTTATATTTTCGGATATTCACTGATCTTAGGGGGAGTGACTTCTGTTTTATCTTTCCACAGCTGAGCAAAAGCTTACCCCAGCGGGAAATGCGTAGGACTAATTAATGGAAGATAGCTGGTCATAAATCCCTGTAAATTTTATCAACGTAAAACCTTACTATAAACTTAATTAGAATTCACGTTAAGATTTAAATTTTTGTAAAATCCTATGTATGTGTATATTCTTCGAATGTTACATTTTAATATTTTTTAGCAAAGAAAAACATTCCGATTACCACTTATCTCATTATCATGTAATTTTTTTCATTTTCATCGATTTATTAACGACGGACGTTAATAATTCGTTATTTTAATTTTAGTTATTTTTTTAGGGTTCCTTAGCCATATCGTAAAACAGGAATATAATTTATTACTGAGACTGTCGTCGTCGTCTGTCTGTCTATATAAATATTAGAGGGGGCTACCATACAATAAACGTAATTTATAAAAGGTTAAGGAACGTTGCGCGAGGCCAGTACGTAACCGCTTAAACTGTACCTTTTTGCTCTTTATATTTTTTTCTTAGTTTTTTTTATTGCAAAATATGAATGTAATGTGTACATGTAATTCTTGGTGTAGAATTTACCCAGCTAATACTTATCTTTGTTTTAACGTTCCCACTGCTGGGACACAGTGACTGCTCTCTTGGCGAGAGATAAAAGGCCTTAATTCACCACGCTGGCCAAGAGCGGGTTGGTAAATGTCACGTGTCCTTAAAACTCTTTAAAGTTCAGAACATGCCGGTTTCCTCGCGATGTTTGCCTTCACCGTTGTACATGTGCATGGTGGTGTTTGAACCCACGACCTTCGGAATGAAAGTCGAGTGTGCTTTAGCCAACACGACTTACTAATAGGTAATACAATCGTAATCAAATTAGTTTGGCCACGAAGAACAAGCCAGTAAAAGCCATAAAATACTTATTTTATTTTATACATATTATGTACATAGGTACTACAAAAGCATATGAGCTACTTTTATATGCATCATTTATTAATATTTTATCCAAATAGAGCAAAATATTACAATAATACAATTTATTTCTCAAAGGTGTCATATATTTATTAGGTAATTATAACCACGACATTAATTTTGCCTAAAACACCATTTTAGCATTTATATTCAGTGTAAACCGGATTTCTTATAAGTTTAGCTCGTGGATCATTTTTTCTTATAACACAGTAATGGCTTTTGTATTCTTTATTATCACCATTAGTCTTTAGATAGTGGTAGGCGCCTGCTGATGCAAGCGCAACCCCCACTAAAGCCATTCCAGATGATGCCATAATTTCCGGTATTTCCCACCAGCCGCGGAGAAACAATCCATATAACGTCTTCGGAAAATGTACCGGGTGACCAGGAGGTTGTTCACGCATCGTTAGTCTTTATTTTATTTATACACTATTATGTACTTTAGAATCGAAGTTATTTTCTTTTTCAACAGGGAAATAATTTTAGCTGTCAAAATATAAAACAGAGAGTATCAGAGAGTATATAATCACTACGTTTTACGCTAGAGACATAATATCTCTCTAAATCATCTATTTAAAATTATGATTTCATAAATTTTTTCCTCAGATTAAAGAACTCTTTTCTTAAATAACCTAATCTGCCTACGCTAAGTTGCTTGTCAATCCATCAAAGACAATTTTAATCACTACAAGTAAAAGAATGACGGACGTCGCGACGCCATCAAATAAAGAAGAAGAAGTAAAAGTTATGTATGTTGTATAAAATTTACTTTATTATACGCAAAATGGCGTCAACTGATTAACATCTTTTTCACTAAAAAATTTTATTTAACTCGACACTGGCAAATTGTCGCTTCAAGCGCAAAGTCCAATAACAAGAAACTGAACTGATTTTGATTGATAGCAAGTAATAAGTGATCGGATTCGCAACGTTATGAAAAAGTAATGAAGCAAGCACTACGTTTAGCTATGAACATCAGACAGTTTCGGTTTCGTTCTATAGAAATTTATTGCTCTTCAAAACATAACAGTTAATTTTATAATGACATTAACATTATTAAATGTAGGTATGTTAAACTTAATCTACGTTAGCTAGCTAAATACTTCATTTTCACCATCAGCATCAGATTCACCAGCAGGCTGAGTAGGCTCGAGCCTAGAGCAGGATTTTAAGGACAGCAATTTTTGGGAATAAGTTTTTTTTATTTCATGGAAGTCAAAAAGATTTTTCGATGTCGGTTTTCTGATGTGGTAAAGTCTGCAACAAATTTGGCCAAAAATTTTCTCTCTCATTTGTCATTGCACATTTTGAGAGTAGCAAACATAGACGGATTAGCTGAATAATATACCGAAAAAATATTTACGTGCAATTTCAACTTATTTGTTGCATTGTAAAAATAATATATGATATGACAATTGTTGAGGCAAGGGTTGCAAAAACTATTCAGCTTATACCTTCAAAATTTGTTAACCCACCACTTCTACTCAGGCAACGAATAATAAATTACGGTTTGGGGTTAGGAGATGCTGTGTGATTTGTCTGGAAATATGTATTATGTACTTATTTTTATTCAGAAACATTGGCCAAAATCTGTGGGACCATTATATTAGCAGAAGAGCATTATTTATTGTAATTGTCAAATGTCACGTTTTATTTATCACTGCCATTGTCAATTGACAAGTGTCAAAAAGTAAGCATGAATAAATAATCTGAATCTGACCGAGGATTTAAATAAAGTGCTTCATTCATTTTTCTCTTGGTCTGGTAGTATTATTTTAATATTGTAGTATCTGCCAATATCTATCACTATGGCTGCAGCCTCGAGACGAACCATTGGACAATTACTGCAGCAAGGTTGGAATGAAATCCCGGAAGTTTTGGCAACAACAGGGTTGGCTGCTGCTGGAGTCGTTCTTGGAATAGTAGGCTGTAACAACTATGCTAAGGCCGATGGAGACAACAAGGAATACAAGGAAACCTACGTTATATTCCGGCCCGATGACCCCCGAGTAAAACTTATAAAAAAAAGAGAATAATCTGGCTTTTGAAAGTGTTAGCGTGAATTATGTAATAAATACTTGCTGTTCTATGTTTTTGTTTCAGTTAAAGTAGTGAGGTTTCAAAATAAAAGTAATATTCTCTGAATAAACAATTTGTCAAGTCATTTATTTGAAACTCTGGATCACTTACATGCATAACACATACACCCCAGTATTATACCTGACCAGCAAAACTATTGTTATATACCTACAGCGAGTAAAATTTTCTTCCTCACTTACTATGGCATAACATAAAAATATTAACAAATCTGCTATCAGGAACTTTATAAATAGGATTGTTATTCAAGTAATAAAACATTATAGTGGCAATATGCTCAAATCACATAATTTTGGTAAACTTACTGGCCACTGTTTGGTACTATTAACTCGTTAATCCCCAAGCGGTAGCCGGTTACCGCTTACCTGACCTTATTACCTGAAGTAAGGGTCAAGGAGTTAAAATACTTGGGTCATAGCACTATTTGCCATGTAGACACAAATATGGGAACCCTTATTATCATTACATTAATCAGAACTTCCTCTAGCGAGGCCATACATAGATGCATTGAAAATTAAATATGTGTTGGTTATCTGTGACACTTCCAACACATCTTTATAAATGTTACAATGTACCTGCATGTAACTTAAAAACTATCAGTGACAAAGATAACTGTATAGTAATGTTTTAGAAATATTTGTCTGAAGTAAGTTATTCAACGTCCTGTAATAGTAGGCTCTAGGAGATTTCTAAAAATACCCCTATATTATTTATGATTCAAATAAAATAAAGATTTTTAATAATGACTGATTAATTACTTAACAAATATCTCAAATGCAAATGAATGGGTTTTAAACCTCTATTTTTGACTAAAAATGACCAAAAGTTGATAAATTAATCATCAACAAAGACAATTCTTTCTATAGAACCAGTTTAAAGAATATAATTATTTGTTCTGGAATGTTTAAACTTAACAGAGAATAAGCGTGATGCCAATGAATAAGAACTGAACTGATGTAAGCCGTCATTAAATATGATGTGGACAGTCTATTGGAGCAGGGCCAAAAGAAAGGGTATTATTTTCTCAGGTGTCTTTCTTTTTACGAATTTGAGAGTAATTGCTGCCTCGCTTTTTGCTCACTCAACTTTCTTGAGCGCCTCCTCTATCTATACAGTGAGTGATGGTTCGTATTATTTTATCCATAACAAAATTATTAATAGGTATTTGGCAGTGGGCATAATTTTTCAAAGATTTAATTTTATTACTCTAGCGAGTATAAAGATGGCAATATTTTCATAGTAATATTCATAACACTACTTTTTCTTTTCTTTGCTTGATTTTCCTTTAGTAGATTTTCCTTTACTGGTACTGGGTTTATCACTAGCTTTTTCTGTTTCCTTTGCTTTCTTTTTCTGTAAAAAGACGATTGCTATTAATAGGATAAAATAGAAAATAATTTACTACACACACCAATGACCATAAATAAATAAATCTAAATTTAAAATTTAAGAAAATCCCCCGATTCTAATGCCATAATTTCCTTAAACGTAAAACAACATAATATTATGTAATGTGGTCGCGATGCGATTTCATTTGATACCCCACACTAGTATATTTGCAGATTTTGGTTTTCCTTACCCACTCTCACCCACATAACTTTTAAACGGCACAACCGATTTTCATGAAACATGTCTAAGAACACTCGCGCCAGACTCACCTTTACCTTTCATACAAAAAAACTAAATTGAAATCGCTCCATCCGTTCGGGAGCTATGGTGCCACAGACAGACAGACAGACACGTCAAACTTATAACACCCCTCTTTTTTGGTCGGGGGTTAAAAATAATCAATAGTAAGGTAACATTTAAACCTAGTCTTATTGCCAGTGGTGGATTAACCAGCAGGCTGAGTAGACTCGAGCCTAGGATTTTGGGGACGGCAGATTTGAAAAACGATTTTTTTTTTAAATCAATTATATTTGTTTATGACGATTTTCTGCTACAAATTTTGTTGATGACTTTTTTTTTTTTTTTTTTTTATGATCTATAAGCTTTCATTTGACCACAATCTTACCTGATGTAAAGTGACGATGTGGTCTAAGATGGGACATGAAGACCTAGAAGGTGGCTTCTCCGGGCCACATTACGAAACACGAAAAAATCGCTTCACGCACTGGCCCAGCCCGGAGGGTGGTGACAAGCCGCGGCCGAAGCCTCCCACCAGAGACTGTTCTTAGCCCCACCCGGAGGTCACGTGTAAGGATTCAGAGGGCTACCACTTACGGACGTGAACACGTCATTCTCTCTCTCACTGATCATTGCACATTCCGAGAGTGGCAAACTTATATAGAAAAATTATTTTACGTGCAATTTCAACGAAATCGTTGCATAGTAAAAAACTATTCAGCCCATACCTTGAAAATTTGTATGAAATGTACAGACATTTTTATTTATTGAAAAATTTGATGTTTACATTTCGTAAAACAAACATAGTAGCAGTTAACACATTCAGAGCCCAAAACGCGTCTGTGCGTTTCTTATACACAAACTATATGCCCACGACGCGTCTATGCGTATCATTGTTTTCGCCCGGCATACATTCAGTGCCCCGCACGCATCTGTGCGTCTACTGTTTTCGAGCAAGCCCAAGATTTGGGTGCATTCTCTTAGGCCCCGAAAAAACGTCTACGGGTAATATTATTATTATTATTATTTTTTTTAGTAGCCCGTAGGGATCCCACTGCTGGGCAAGGGCATATAATATTATATTATATAATATATATGAATATAATATAATTACTCAGTGCCGCCGCCGGCCGGCGGCGCCGCCCCGATTATAACGCGTAGACAAAGAGGTGTCAGATTTCGAGCAAGGGCGCGACACCGTTACTTTAACGTATGTTTTTAGTTTATTCTATCTATTTCTGTGGTCTATATCAAACTGTCATTATAAGTCACACACCTAGGTAGGTAGAATTATATAAATAAAGATGCAACAGTTAACTCATATACAATTACCCGACATCAACTGTCGGTCGTAAGACCACTGAAGTAAGTGCGCCAGATGGGCGAACTCCAGCACAGGGGAGATCTCCTTCTGTTACCTATTAATGTAATACCTGTTACCTTTAAAATGTAGCAATAAAATATTATTATTTTTTCAATATTCTTTATTATTTGACGACTTAAGCGTTTGAGACGTAGAAGGTCCGCCAGCCCTCTGCTTCTCAAACACTTACCTAAGTTGGATTCCCGTCGCACGACCAAAAACTTAGATATTTTCTCTCGATTAGTGTTAATTAAAATGTTTTTCTAATGCCTGCTTGCCCAAAGCGCGGCGGGTTCCAGCAAGCAGCGAAATAAAAAAATACAAGACCGAAGCAACAGAAGGCGATAAACATATCTTCCATAAATAAAATACGTAAGCAAAAGTTAAAAATGCGAGATCGCAAGAAACTCTCTTCCGTCAAAAAATAAATTTACAGAATCTCATATTTATAATTTCGCGCGATGGCTTCCACTTCGTGTATAATTCTAGTTTTTCAGGGTGGGTGGCGCAGAGCGGAATAGACCTTTTCCACAGAATACTGCGTAACTACCCTATTGTTCTCTTGTTTTGTTGCGTTCACAAAACAACGCACATGTGAGTCGACGGGCACTCGGAGATAGTACACTGAACGCGTATCCGCGTTTTGGGCACACCAGGTGCATTCAATATTGACGCGTATATGCGTGTGGGGCACTGTGGTTACTGTTTTAAAATAGGGCATACTTAATTTTCAATGAGCAGTGAATGTGTTAATAAAAAATAAAAGACTTATTTCGGAAAACATAGTTACATATGGGGTTAGATACTCGTAACACAATAAAATACAGTAATGGTTAGTAAGAAAATCGAGATATAGAAAAAATTACAATTAATAAAACATAAACGTAAGAACAAGATGGGAATCCATCTTGATCTCACCAGATTAGCGAGACTATTCCGGGATCACTCTGCGAACCAGGCTTGTCCATAGTGGTGATGAGTATCTATCCGCTATGGTTTGCAGAATGCTATTGTGACTGTCACGCATTCTGCGAATCAGGAATGTGTTTGTTTGCGAATGATAGCACCGGTACCATCAGTTTGATATTCAGCAAACATCCCCGATGCATTACAGAAGCGAGGCAGACCCAAAATCATCCTGAATATATTATTATATTGGACGCGCAGGTTCGCTAGCGAGTTTTTGGTGTCTAACCCACAAGCTTCCCATAAACATGTTTGACAGTAAGCTTTGAAAAGCGTTATCTTTACTTGCTCAGTACACCAGGAAAACCAAAACATGCGGGCCAGCATATTACCTCTAACTGCCAACGCCCTACGCTCCCTTTCAATATCAGCACCATCCTTGAGGTTGTCGGCAATGATATGTCCAAGAAATTTAAAAGTATTAACTCTTCTTACGTTCAACCATTAAGGGTAATATTATGGGTGTTCTTATCCTCTCTCTCTCTCTCTAAGTTAATGCAACTTAAGCTATAGGTGGTGTAGTATTGAACTTCCAATTTTAATAAAGAATGTATCATAATCATTGTTACGTAGATTGTCCGGAAATATTTTTATTTATTTATAAATGGTTTATGGCACACTTTCATACATAATTTGATAAACTGGTTATTTTGAGTGACGCATAAAAAAATCACTGCTTGATCCCTCCAATACTTGGATTCTAACGGGTCTTTAACTAAGCGTGATTTTAATATCTTTAAATTAAAATAAAACAAAGTGTGTGTGAGATATTATTGTAATTATTAATTTATTTGAAAGATGTAGTGATGCTATTATGTGTGGAATATGACGTCATTCAAATGTCCGCCACGGCTACTCGGGGGGGAGCGCATGCGAGATGTCCAATTTTCCATGACTTTTGCGCATATATCAGGCTGAATTTGACCTCCGTGACCTCCGGGTGGTGCTAAGAACCGTCTCTGGTGGTAGGCTTCGGCCGCGGCCTGTCACCACCCTCCGGGCTGGGCCAGTGCGTGAAGCGTTTTTTCGTGTTTCGTAATGTGGCCCGGAGAAGCCATCTTCTAGGCCTTCATGCTCCATCTTAGACCACATCGTCACTTTACATCAGGTGAGATTGTGGTCAAAGGAAGGCATGTCAATAATAAAAAAAAAAAAAAAAAAACCTATGCCATAGGTTATGTGGGCCGCTGTGGTTGGTGGTTTATTGGCAAAGAACCGCAACTAATCCCACAAGAAAAAGTCTAGCGGGGTTAAGTCACACGATCTCGGTGGCCAGTTCACATCAGCTCCACGTGAGATGACCATGCCCTCAAATCTCAAATGCAGAGTATTCAATGTGGCATAAGCTGTGTGGCAAGTAGCGCCGTCTTGTTGAAACCACAGATCGTTGGTGTTCAGATGAACCAAATTCATCGATTTTGTTTGATAAATGGGCCTCATCGCTGAAGATAATTTTTATTTGGAATTTACGGTCAGTTGCTAGCTGCTCCAGTGCCCATTCAGCGAACACACGTCGTAGTCTATGGTCGTTTACCTTCAATTCCTAGGTGAGTTGAATTTTATACGGGTGCAAGCCCAAGTCACGACGCAAAATTCGCCAGTTCGTGGTCTGTGAAAGGTCGAGTTCTTGTGAACGACATGAAATCGACTACCTCGGATTCTCCTGCACACTCTCACGGACAGCGGCGGTGTTTTCGACAGATCTTGAGTTTCTTTGACGTACGGGTGTTGGTCGATGATTTACCGAACCAGTGGACTCAAATTTATCCACCACACGACGAATAGTACTCTCGGTAGGACGATTATGGCGACCGTAAAATGGACGAAGCGCGCGGTGCGTTGCCCGAAAAGAACACTCATTTAGAAAAAACAATTTTACCATTTGCATGTAGTGTTAGAATATGGCAAAATATAATGAATAATTGACAACCAATTTGACAGATGTGGCTTTAACTAGATGGTCGCTAACAACTGTCAAAGTTCGGACGTGCCTATTGAAAGACTTTATTACCTTTATAAGAGCATCATTCTCAGGATCGCTGTCGGCGTCTTCTTCGACCTCATCATTGTCGTCGTAGCCGTCGTCGTCGCGCTGTTTGCCGCGCTTTATCGCGCCCGGCGCGTACGGCAGCGCGCTTGCCTTCTTGTTGTATGTGCGCGTCATTGATGCTTTTACCTGCACATATGGAAAGAGATCTGGTAAAGAAACATCTGCCCTCAAGCATTTAAATATTGGTACTCTTTTGTAATAACAGTATGTTGTATAACAAATATATTATGAGGGGTTAAATAAATAAATATTTCCGGACAATCCACACAACAACATCTACCCCTGTGGTAAGCTCTAAGCTTGTGTTACGGGTACTAGACATCTGATATACTTAATATAATAGACATACATACATAGATATAATTTATTATACATATTACACACCCAGACTAAGGAGAAAGTGCTTGCAGAACTTAATAATACTTGACCCTTCGGCGGGAATCGAACCCGCTACCTCTTGCGCCGCAAGCGAACCCTCGCCCACCCCGCCACTAAGGCAGTTAAAAAATAACAAATCCTTTTTTATGGACGTCAGGCGAGTGTTTCAAAGCTTATGAAGTTTATGAAAATCATATTATCGTTCATTTAGAAATTTAATATAATAGATACATGAATACCACGTTAGCTAACATAGGAGCTCTCGACGCCGTGTGATATGTCAACGACGGGCGGGTTGAAGGTCGCTAGGCGCAGCGCAGGTAAAGTAATTGTACAGACCTTGGGATCAACGAGAACCGCAGGGTTCTTAGCTCCGGGCCACAGAGACAGCTCCGTGAGGGAATCAAGGTCGTCCCGCAGCAGGTGGTAGGACTCCAGCACCTCCAGGGAGCGCTCGACGCCGTCTGACTTCTCAATGATCAGCGGGTTAAGGATTGCGTCGCGTAGGTGGCTCGCGTAGTCCAGGAATATTGACGATTTCGAGCCGGTTGTGCTGTGGGGGTATACATTGTTATGAGCGTCACTTTTAATTTATGTAATAGTGTTTTTATCAGCTGTCATATGAAGATAGGTTTTAAAAAAATTAGGACGATTTTCCATATATAGTTCCATAGTATTTATGTTAACTAACCTAGCTGTGTGCTTTAACAGTGAAGGCAAACATCGTGAGGAAACCGGCATGTTCTGAGAACTTTAAAAGAGTTTGAAGGGCATGTGACATTCACCAACGCGCACTTGGCCAGCGTGGTGAATTAAGGCCTAATCTCTCTCGTCAAGAGAGAAGTCCCTGTGTCCCAGCAGTGGGAACGTTAATAGGGTGATGATGATGAACCTAGCTGTTTTGTGAAAAGGTTTAAGATCAAAAAGAGCTGATTAATGTACTTGTATGGATTCTACCTTAGCCTGGTGTGTGCATGTATTTCCTGACAGAGACGCTGCATCTTACTGGCGCGTGAGTTCTTGCCGAGCCAACCGGGAAACTGGATCTGGCCGGCCACGTGACCTGATAGATGGTGTCCCGGAATCACTGAGCTGTACATCGCCTGTATCGGGAGAATAAAACCGGGTTTATTATTTTTTACTAAATATAGATTTCGGCTTACTCCTGCGCGTCTGCGAAGGGGATAGTTGGAAAAACTTTCCAGAAATCCCCTGTGAGCACTATTGAGATCAAATTGGTTCAATAAATCTAAATTTAAAATTTAAGAAAAACACCCTATTCCAATGCCTTCATTTCCTTAAATGTAAAACAACATAATATTACGTCCACATTACATAATATTATGTTGTCCAACGCGATGCGCTTTCATTTGATACCCCACACTAGTATATTTGCAGATTTTCTGTTTTCCTTCCCCACTCTCACCCCCATAACTTTTAAACGGCTCAACCGATTTTCATGAATTTTCATTCACCATTTAATGCATTTGTAGCATAAAATGGTGAAATTAGGGGCTAAGACGCATCAGTAACCTTCGTTTATTATTATAGTTTAACCTAAAATGTGAGTTTTATCATTAATCAAAAATCATTAAGAGTCTTTACGTCTAGTTTACACCACAGCTTTGTTTAGGGTTACCTGCATGGGAAGAAGGCTCCAAGCCTGTGCGCTTCTGATTCTCTTTTCCACCGTGTCTCCAATAGCTATGCTCTCCGCAGCCTTGCTGATACGGTCTAGAATTTGTCCTCTGCAAATGCGAGATTTAAAGATCAAAATAAGCCATGAAGTTTATTGTGTTTTTAACCCTCGACCAAAAAAGAGGAGACTTATAAGTTTGACGTGTCTGTTTGTCTGTCTGGGACATCATAGCTCCCAAAAGGATGGAGCGATTTCAATTTTGTTTTTTTTTTGTATGAAAGGTGAGTCTGGCGTGAGTGTTCTTAGACATGGTTCATGAAAATCGGTTGTGCCGTTTAATAGTTATGGGGGTTAGAGTGGGGAAGGAAAACCGAAATTCTGCAAATATACTCGAGTGGGGTATCAAATGAAAGCGCATCGCGTACACATTATAAAATATTATGGTGTTTTACTTATAAGTAAATTAAGGCATTGGAATCGGGGGTTTCCTTAAATTTTAAATTTAGATTTATTATGAACTGTTGTTTTTATAGGCTCATAGTAGTTGAGCTTCTATGAGCGCATAGTAGCTCAACATGCAATGGAAATGTTTCCTTACTAGTTGAAGCTCGGCATTACTTTACGATCAAATCAGTAATTACAAGATACATAGAAGAGCGCAATTTACAGATAAAGCCAACCGTTAAAGTGGCATTGAATAGGCCATATAGCCGGAGAACGTATGTCTGTTAGGACCAAAAAGTTCTCGAAAGGAGGCCACATTGACTGCCTCGGTGGCGCGGTGGGCTAATGTCCGCTTGCAGAGCAAGAGGTAGCGGGTTCGATTCCCGCCGAGGGTAAAATTGTTTGTATGTTCTGCAAGCACTTTTCTCCTTGGTCTGGTCGTTTAATATGTATAATAAAAATATCTATATATGTATGTAAATATATTATATTAAGTATTTCAGATATCTAGTACTCGTAACACAAGCTTAGAGCTTACCACGGGGCTAGATGTTGTTGTGTAGATTGTCCGGAAATATTTATTTATTTATTTACATATGGCCAAGCGCAGCGTAGCGTCTGCCAACAAGATGGTCGGAAGACTTGGTAAAGGCCGTGGGTGTACGGTGGCATGTAGTTACTGACCGCTTTATTCCTAATCTAGACTTGTAATCTATGGAGGCCTTTGTCCAGCAGTAGACGTCATACGGTTGAAAACACATTGATGTTTTTTTTTTAATTTAAACTTTTAGATTTGTGTGAAGTCTTGGTAACTAAATCCTAATTTCACAATTTTATGCTACAAATTGAGTTTAATTTCATGTCAATTTGATCTCAGTTAGACGGTAAAACGAGTGTAGCTAGACCTGATCACGTATATAGCCAATGGTGAAACCAGGGCTTATAAAGGATTCTTGTACTAACTTGGGACAATGCGGCTGAACTTGCAGATAGTTCTCTTGCACGAAGAGAGGCGATAGACTATAGTCGTAGAAGAACAGATCACTTTTGTCGTTGATTGACATCGTTTTGTGATCCTCTGCGCTGAACACCTTGCGTATCGCCTCCCAGGGACCCTAGAAATAAGAACTGGTTAGTCTCAACACTAAAATTAATGATGATGAATAGATTCAGGTGTGACTGCGGAAATCCATTTTTAATCTAAGAGCCTGTTTCACCATCTCCGAATAAAATGAGACAATGGTTAACATAATGTAGAGCTATTTCAGGTCACGTGTGGCCAAAAATATTTATTTATTAGTGACATAAGTAATTAACCAATGCTTGTGTACTTGGATTTTGTGAAATAAGCCCCTTACAAGGTCTTAGTCATTTGATTTTTCATTTGACTGAATTATTTCTTTGAAACCCTTTCGATGATGCATTAAAGCAATCTTATTTTAAAGTCAGACTGCTAATTGAATAAATCAATTAAGATTAAATGTATCCAACATACTACACCAAACAGCGCAAATGATACTAAAATAATGCATTTAATCAATAAACTACAGAGTTCTTTCAGTTCTAGAAGGGATTATTTACTGCCTTCATGGACAAAAGATTCAATGTCTGTCGACCATCACAAGTGAAACTACAGAATTCTTACCAACTTGACATCTTTCTTGGCCACAGAAGCGTCCTTGCTCAGTGCCGCGGCCTCCATTCTAGAAGGGTCCACTGCCCACATGGACAGGAGATTCAGCGTCTGTCTCACATCCTGATTTGCTGAGATGATCAACTGGCCCAGTACGTCTGGTGGCACTTTTATGTTCTCCTTGCAACATATGGATCGCATGGCCGCCTGTACAATAAATGAATACAAATCTTATATATAAAAGATCCATGTCACAATGTTAGTTACCGTACTCCTCTGAAACGGCTTTACCAAATTTTATATGCATATTCAGTAGGTCTAAGAATCGTCTACTATCTATTTTTCATTTTGCAAAACAACGTTTGCTGGGGTCAGTTAGTAATATATAAAATATAAAATAACCAGGGTCGCTCTGTATATTTTTGGGATCCCATCATCAGATATTTGATTGATATCGTGACATTGGGACAACTCAGCATGCATACCCTTTCGTATGTTTTTTCAAAATAGGTTCTCAGTTTACAAAGATATCGCCAAACAAACATACAAAAAAAGACATTCAGTCGAATTGAGGGCTACCAAATCGAAAAGATGTAGAACAAAATATGTTTGCCTGGTGCGTGACATTCACACCCTTTCCGCAGTATACCATAAAGGAAAGACCTTGTATATATGTTGATAGATATGGAATTTACCACATAATGATAGTTTGATAGAGAGTCGCGGAAAAGGGGACAGGCACCTTGATAACCCAGAAAATCTATTACAACGCGAAGACAGCTGTTTCAATATGATGCATCCTTCTTTTTGTCTTTTGCAACGACAAATCAAGACAATGCATCGAAGCACTCCGGCACTATGATGCTTGACACTTTCTTATTAATTTCTAAAAACGAAAAATATGCGTGTCTATTATTTTTGGACGGGGTTACAAACATAACACTGTACCCTTATGTTCGATTCACTTCGAACACCTCAGCAGCATCAGCGATTTGTCTCATGTAGGTCGCACGGTTACTACCTTGGACCAAGCGAATCTACGTAAGACAGTGCACAAGCAGCGTTCATCCGTGTCGCACTCATCAGAATCATTAGAATGGTTAATTACGTATAAGCAATAAATCTATTGTCAAGTGATTTCGGTTCTATTATTCAGCATCAAGGAAGTTGCTACCGCGATTTTCTACATGGTCCTTCGAGCCGGATTTGAACCAGCGACCTATGTAGTCTTCATGCATGACTATTTGGTTTATTAAGTTGAAGTTTTTAGGAGATAACTACCTTGATCTGCTCCACCTTGGGCCGGTTGAATCTGAGGTCGTAGCAGTAGTTGACGAGAGAGCGCATCTTCTGGCTGTTGCGGTCGTTGCACATGCAGATAATAGGGACGGATGCGGACTTTATCAATCCTATCAGCTCTTGTAGTCCCCCTGTCAAATTTTAAAGTTTATATCTGGAGAGTGAAGAGTGAAACGCATTCATTGACCTGTATTTACGACTCCCGCGTAAATTTATTTATTAACACTAACACGATTAAGCAACCAATTACCATAGAAAAATACAGTACACATAATTACCATAGAAAAATACACACCATTTAAAAAAATAAGTAACAAATTATTAAATAAATTATATATAGATAGATAGATAATATCTTTATTGCAAACCAATGCTTACAGACTAACTTAAAAATAACAATCAATAGCCACATTAGTGGTACAATCGGCGGCCTTATAGCTTAAAGCGATCTCTTCCAGGCCTTTGGATTTGATATATAAATTAATAAATTAGTAAATATATTGTCATCTCGTTTCATCATAATCATTCAGCCGTAGGTCGTCAATAGCTGGACATAGGCATCCCTAGTACGAGGCGTAGCTCGTAGTTGCAAGTGTAGAAGGAATTGAAGCGATGACGTAGTGGCGAGGTTAGTTTAGTTGGTCAGAACATCCATGCGTACAATGGGAGACGAGGGTTCGAGTCCCGCATCTCGCTCTGGCAAGCTACGTTACTTCCTCTTAATTTTTTCTGCACAACTATACAATATTAATCCCTAAAAGACTTCAATTTACTTCGGTCGGTAGTAGCCTGTAACCAACGCGAGCCCGCTACCTTCACCAGGTCGTCCGTCCACCATGTTTGTGGACGTCCTACTCTGCGTATGCCGATTCGTGGTCTCCATTCGAGGACTTTCCGGTCCCATCTCGTTTAATCATCGTTATAATGTGCAAGCAAGATGGCAGTATATTTGTACGTTATTTTATGCATTAGACCAATCCGAGACCCATATAGGATTTTTTAGATATAATATAATTGAGAATCTTTTATATTTAAGGTTAAAGAATAAATTCAAGTTAGTTAGTAATAATGTCGGTATTTGGTTACAAATCATTTAATCGTAGCCAGTATCCCTCTGTAAACTCAAGTAAATTATCAATATGTTATGTTCATGAATAGGAAATCAAGCTATTTGACTAATCTTGGAAATCAATTGTTCAATCAATACTGTTTTTGTTGTTTTTTTTTGGTTCATAAAAATATTTACTAGTTATAAATCTGCCGAAATTTTAAAGTAATTAGTATCCGAAACCAAAACCTCATATTATTTGTATATTTGTAATCATAACTTTACCTCTATCTTCGTTCCCCGACATGCCATCGACTTCGTCCATAACTAGGACGTGTTTCTTCGTCACAGCTTGTTTTCCTGTATCGCCTGCAAAAAATATATTGTTTTTGAAATTTGAATAGAATGAAATAGGTCATTATGGTCCTATTATTAAAAATTATAAGTGCATTTGGCACAAGTTTATTTATAAACTAGTTTTAAAAACATTTGATATGTATGAGATGGCCTTATACCACACCGTTCTGCCTCAGTGGCGCGGTGGGCGAGAGTCCGCTTGCGGCGCAAGAGGTAGCAAAGTCAAAGTCAAAGTCAAAACGTTTATTTCCTTAGAAGCACATAGCCTACATGGACAGGTCAACTTAAAATTAATAAAACTAAATTGCTTAAATAACAAATATCAAGGAAATAACATTGTCTTGACAGTTCGCTTCAATGTTTTATACTGAGTTGAGAAGCGAATAGAACAACACAGCTTTATCAGTTATTACAATTTTGTAGTTATTACAATTTTGGAGTTCTTATTTATAGGTAACTATTATAAGTTTAACATTTACAATTACAAAAAAAAATGTTTGTCATAATATAAGGAAGCTATTATAACATGAGCATATCAGTCCTGGTCAACCAGAATTATTAGAGCCTGTTACTGTGGAACTAAGCAACATCTATCCAAGCTGCATCATCCTTTATATAATCATTTACAGAGTAATACGCTTTTTTCATTAGACTTCTCTTAATAAATGATTTAAATTTTCTAATAGGAAGCTCTGTTACATTATGAGGAAGCTTATTATAAAAACGTACAGAGTTACCCATAAATGATTTGCCTAGTTTTTTTAGTCTGTAAGTAGGAATTAGTAATTTTTCTTTACTTCTCGTGTTAATACTATGTACGTCACTTTTTCTTAAAAACAAATGCTTATTCTTGTGGGTGAACATCGAGTTCTCAAAAATGTACTGTGAGATTACAGTTAGAATGTTAATCTCTTTGAATTTTTCTTTGAGGGAGTCACGTGGTTTCATTTTATATATTGCACGTACAGCCCTTTTTTGCAGCACGAATATAGTTTGAATATCGGCTGCAGCACCCCAGAGTAGGATACCATATGACATAATACTATGAAAGTAACTAAAATAAACCAGTCTAGCTGTACCCTCATCTGTGATATATCTCATTGTTCGCACTGCATAAGCGGCTGAACTAAGTCTACCTGCAAGGTTTGTAATTTGGGGTTTCCATTGTAGACGAGAATCAATATGTAAACCTAGGAAAACTGTTGAGTCAACGAGCTCGAGAATTTCATCGTTTAATATGATTTTTGTAGGAAATTCTTTAACATTAGGGAGTTTGAATTTAATACATTTAGTTTTTTTTGCGTTTAGCAGTAAGTTATTAACCGTAAACCAATTTAGTACTAGTGACAGTGAGTTATTTACATCGTCAAAATTATTTTTATTCCTATCAACTTTAAATAATAAAGAAGTATCATCAGCAAAAAAGACTATGTCACAAAGGTCTTTAGCAAAATACAGGAGATCATTTACATATACTAAAAACAAAAAAGGCCCAAGTATTGATCCTTGTGGAACCCCTAATTCGATTTTTGATCCTGAGGATCTTTCATTACCTACTTGAACCATTTGAATTCTATCGGTCAAGTAGGAATGTAGGAGCTCAAGGGCTTTGTTGTGAATGCCGTAATGCTTTAATTTATTTATTTATTTATTTAATTTAATAACTAGTACAGATTATAATCCAATTAAACTAGCTAATTATAAGTTATAACAAAACACAATAATAATACATCCAATCAATACATTGTCTAGTTACATAAAAATTATAATATAAAAATAAAATTAATAATTAAAATCGAAAATGTTAAGAAAAAAATAATAATACTAATGTCAAATCTTAAATAATAATGTATCAGATGTCAAGTTCACAAAAATGAAGAATGTCACTCACTAAGTCCATCCATTCGTCCGCAAATACATCACATTCAGGGTGGGCTTCCAGGAGGGTATTGAGTGATGCAAGGGATCGGGGAATCGGTGACTTAGCGTGAGCTACAGTTCGAGTGAATGGAACCGCGAACAGTCTATGGTTCCTAGCACGAAGGTAATTGTTAGGAACATTGAGTCGTAGAATACCATCACTTAAATCTGGTGCGTCAATCTTCCCATGGAGAACCTTGAGCATGGTTAAGAGTTGGTCTTTCTTTCTCCTAACTTCCAAACTGTTGTAATCGAGGCAGCCCAAAAGGAACTTTGTCGGGTACAGGTAAGGGTAATAACCATAACGGCGCTTATACAAATACCTTAAAAAGGCCTTCTGTACCTTTTCAAGAAGGAGAGTGTAGGAGGTTTCATGTGGGTGCCACACACATGAACTGGATTCAATTTTGCTCCTGACTAGGGCACTGTATATCAACTTAATAACACTATCCCTCTTAAAGTCACGACAGTTACGAATTACAAAACCCATAAGTGTTGCATGGCAGACACAATCAAAAGCCTTGGAGAGATCACAGAACACGCCGATAGTATTTTGCGCTCTATCCCAAGCCGCCAAAATGTGCTTTATCAATAGTGTTCCAGCATCAGTAGTTGATCTACCTTTGGTGAAGCCAAACTGATTGCTATGCAGAAGTCTGTTGCAATCAAAGTGATTAATTAATTGTGTTAAAATAATTTTTTCAAAGATTTTACTCATTACGGGAAGAACTGAGATAGGCCGATAATTTGCAGGATCAAATTGAGTACCAGATTTATGAAGAGGGACAAGCTTGCCATATTTCATGAGATCCGGAAAGATACCAACATCGATACAGCTGTTAAAAATGAAGGCCAGGAGGGGGGCAATATCATTAATAATATTACCTAGCACTTTTGTTGAGATATTCCAAAGATCTTCTGTGTATTTGATGTTGAGAGATTTGAATGTTTTCACTATGCAGTCGTGCAGTTACATGAGTAAAGTAAAAGACTTCAGCACATGCATCTACGGATGCCTCTAATAGTTCCACAGCCTTAGATGTAGATGAGTTTAATGACTGCGTTATAGTTTTCGGTAAGGATGAGTCGTCGACTTCTTTTCAGTCGACGAAACGAGACCAGTTTATCGTTCACGATAAACTGCTTATAAAACAGTCTAATTTTCGACTGGTTTATTGCCTTTATTCGTTTAGGACATGAACGATCGTTGAACGGTGAACGTCGATTCACTGATTGGTTGGTAAACGACGACTAGATTAAACTGTTTATATTATATAAGATATATCTGTGTAGGTATCTGTGTGAGTGCCTGTGGCGTGACAAAAGGTCCGATTTTGATGCGGTTTTTTTCTTATGATTTAGTTTTGTTGATTTAGTTCGAATAAAATGAACTTCCCTTCATACTTTTTCCAGGCATAGGACTGGCAGGCTTCATAATAAAGTTATTTTAAATAAGAAATTTTGTAGTAGGTACAAAATAATAATGTTAGCAAACAAAATTCAAAAACCTGATTTCCTACTAACAATAATACATTGTCATGCATTGCAATAGAGTTTATTTTTACACAACACACTGACGCCGCACCCGCGCACCGCTATTATAACTCTGTAGAAGTTGAGAGCATGGCGAAAGAGAGATAGCCATATTAGCGTAACGTGCAAGTGTGAAGAGAACGGAATGCTTGATAGACAGTGGCAGCTAGCTGGCTAGAGAAACAGTTTCGTTCGGCAACGCTCGACCAATGGACTGGACGATGCAAATGTATTACGAGTAAACTAGTTTATCGGTGGACTGTAAACCGGTTTATCAGTCGACGGCAAATAAACAGTCTAAATAAACTGTTCGTTCATTCAACGACTATCTCTAGTTTTCGGTATGTTACAGAAAAAACTTTCAAAAGCATTGGCAATGTCATTGTCTTTGACTAAGATATTATCATTAATTTTTAACTTAATCTGTTTACTACGGGGTACTGATTTGCCAGTCTCATTATTGATAAGCTTCCAAGTGGCTTTAACTTTATTTGAAGAGTTAATTATTTTATTCTTATGAAAATTTGATTTTGCTATGTTGCATACTTGTTTAAGGCGCCTGTATGGGCCAACGGCCTTGAGGATTCGGGCGGAGTCAAAATTATTCCCCGCGCCAACAGCACACTCCCCGCTACATTTTTACGACGCAGAGCGCGGCCTGCGCTCTCGGCAAAAGCGGTCACGCGTGCCGGGTCCTCGCGAGTCGCGACGCCGTAAATAAGGACTTTCCAACTACATCATTATTACGCTAAAACTATTCTACCTAGAGATTTATGCGTTTGTGCTTATGTTATTTTCTTTTTAATTTTTTTTTTAATTTAAATGTATTGTTAAAATTAATTATATATTATTATTAGATATTAATGAATCTTAATTTTTAAACTATTTTAGTGTATTTTCTTGTTGGTGGTTCTAATATAACAAATAAATAAATAAATAATAAGTATGTTTTTTTAACTAGGTTTTCTTTACTTACTAAGTACCAACCTAATAATAAGATCCTAAGCCAATCCTGCCAGGGTAGGCTAGTTACCTATACAATGTGTATTTTCGAAGCTTGATCAAACGCAATTTGCGGATACATGACAAAAATTAATCGATAAATATCAGATTTTTTTTTATGTAAACTATTAAAAAAAGTCGATTTAATATTTTTTTATGAGAACTAGGTACTTCATCTGGTGTTTTCTTCGTTTCTGTTTGAGTAAACGGTGTATTTTATTCAAAGTAGGCTCATTAAAAAGCTAGATAGTTTACCTAGCTATGAAAATTAAAAGAAAATACAATTTCGGTACAAAAGCCTACTCAAATTTTTTTTTTGTAGAAATTTAACAAAAAAAATAGATATTTATTTTATTTTTATTCTGTAACTTTTACACTGGATTATTGAGGTATACTTTTTTGCATGTCATATTAAACTTCATAATTTATACTACAAATCTTTTCTAAAAAGTAAGGGTTTTAATTTTATGAATAATGTCTGGTTTTTGCTTGAAGGCCAATCGTCTGATAGAATCTAGGTAGTATCTGCAATATTCATAATGTCTTTTCCTTTTAAGTTTCAGGTAGAGAGTATAAAATTATTTGAAATGCTACGCGACTGACACTGTTGGTATCCATAGATACTCTAAGGTTGGTGGGTAGCCCACGTACCAAAAAGGTTAATTAAACTCTTTTTGCTGTCATGTTATTAGCCATTCGAATTAGGTACTTTCTGCCTTGTACAGAGATCAACAGACAGCAAATTATGTAATGAAACAAGGCAAGATAAGATGAAACGGAACGAAGCCTTTGCCCAAAAGTGGGATATTAACGGTGGATAATGATAAGATTAAGTAATACAACACTTAAAGTTATTACTATCAATTAATTTATTGATTGTTCAAAATGCCAACCATTTTCCTCAATGCATATCGTTGCAAGTAAACCCACGTTCAGTTCACAAGTTCTTTTTAGTACATCGCGATCGTTTCTTATTTGATTCGCTGGCGTGATTCATGGTGACGCTCCAGCTCACTTCACCACAATCGTGCGTGATCATTTTAATGCAACTTAAGATACATAATTTGTTGTCTGTTGATATTTGGCACTACAAGGCAGAAAGTACCTAATTATAAAACTTTTTTGCCAAAAATTAAACCAACTTCAAAAGAGAAACTGAAAATTACAAAATAAATTAACTTTACAAATGATTTCGACATTATAGGTGAAATTATAAGAAACATAAACAATAAAATAATTAAGTATTTAATAATTTTGAAGTCGGTGCCAAGTAAAACAATAACTAGATATAATATAGGTACCTAACATCAATCTTTTTCACAACTCAAGCCTTAAGGTATTAGTAGGAAATTAACTCTAAATATCAGTCCATTCGCGGTATATCCGCGCACGCATTTCAATTTGGGTCCTAAATGCTGTTAATTAGTATGTTATTTTGACATATCTATTGATATTGTGTATAGTGTAGGTAAAAATGTATTTGTTACTGCATTAAGTTTTTTGTAGTATTTACTTGGCACCGACCTCAAAATTATTAAATACTTAATTATTTTATTGTTTATGTTTCCTATAATTTCACCTATAATGTCGAAATCATTTGTAAAGTTAATTTATTTTGTAATTTTCAGTTTCTCTTTTGAAGTTGGTTTAATTTTTGGCAAAAAAGTTTTATTTCACGATTTTTAGCGATTAACTCTACTAAAATATACCTTATAGAGTTCCTTTGACTGTCCTTCATTTTCATCATCAGACCCCTAATATCAGTCAAAACCCATTTAGATGAACGGTCTCAGTAATATAAGTTAATCAAGCCCAAACACAAAGTAGTTGCTGTAAATCGTTGAGGAGTTCCCTCGACCGCCTTTCCCTCCATCATCAGATCAACACCAGATCCTTATTTATAAAACGGCTTTAAAATTCATTATATTGAATAATATTAAGGAACACACAAGTCGGAAAGACAAGTTTTTCAAGAGTTTCCCTCAATTTCTTCAGGATTCCACCACCAGATCCAGGTTTCCTTACCATGGGACCACCTTGGGGATACTACCTTTCCAACAAAAAAAGAATAATCAAAATCGGATCATAAACGACAAAGTTATGCGCGGACATACATAAAAAAAAAAAAAAAAAAAAAAAAAAAATATACGGTCGAATTGAGAAACCTCCTTTTTTTTGAAGTCGGTTAAAAATGGCTACTAACATGACAACGAAAAAAGGTAGACCTTTTTTCGTTGTAGACTCTTTGTAGAATTTGTAGAATAATAATAATATAACTCTTTATTACAAACCAAGATAAAACAATACAAAAATGGACTTGCAAAATACAAAATGCATAATTGGCGGCCATATTGCTTAAAGCAATTTCTTCCAGACAACCTTTGAAAAATATTATGAAGTTTAATAAATAATGCAAAAAAGTTTAAAAATTATAGATCAACAACAAAATAAAAAACAATTTTTTTGGTAAATTTCTACAAAAAAAAATTTAGCGGGCTCTTGTACCAAAATTGTATTTTGTTTTGAATTTTCTTAATTAGGTAAACTATCTAGCTTAGAGTGTTAGATATGTGTGTTGATGGATAATTATGTGGGAAGAGGTAGGTCAAAGAAAATATTGATGGACTGTTTGAAGGATGGCATGCGTAAGAACAAAAATGACTGACAAAAATGTTTCTAAGATAATGACTTTTTAAATTGTACAATAATTAGTTTTATGACTTTGAATTTTTGCTTACTATGATGATTACTGATGTTATAAATGTTTAATGAAATTAATTTAAAGTTAATAATTATAAAAATTTATTTAGTACTGTATTTTGTTAGATTTTTATTATTTTAGTTTATTCAATAATGTAATGCCAATTTTATAATTGCATGCCTGGACAGGTAAAATACATTGATCCATGTAAAATTTAAGCCATAACAACGCTGTAACATGTATTTACGCAATAAATTAATTTTGAACTTTGAAGGAAGGAATGAGTGTTGAGATGACGAGTGACAGAGGAAAATGGAAGGAAGAAAGATGTTGCGTCGACCCCACGTAATATGGGATAAGGGCTGATGATGATGATGATGTAAACTATCTAGCTTTTAAATGAGCCTACTTTGAATAAAATACACCATTTACTCAAACAGAAACGAATAAAAAACCATACGAAATAGTTTTCATAAAAAAAATATTGGCTTTTTTTTAAATAGCCAACATATAAATTTTTTTATCCTATATTTATCGATAAATTTATGTCGTGTATCCGCATTTAGTTTGATCAAGGTTCGAAAATGCACATTGTATATACTTTGTTTGTATCATCTACCTAGTAATAATAATAATAATAAAACTCTTTATTACACACCATATCACAATACAAAAAGGGACTTAAAGCTAAATACAAAAATGCGTAATGGGCGGCCTTATTGCTTAGAGCAGTTTCTTCCAGACAACCTTAGGATGGAGAGGATAATGCACAGCAAATAACTGGACGGTGCGGTGACATAAAATATATATAACAATTAATTCTATTTTTAATTTTCAATTATATTTATACTAGTCTGTGCTAGTTATAAATAAATAATATTTCCAGACAATTCACGCAACAAAATTTTATTCCCGTGGTAAGCTCTAAGCTTGTGTTACGGGTAGGTACTAGATATTTGATATACTTAATATAATATACATACATTTAAAGATATTTTTTATTATACATATTAAATACCCAGACCAAGGAGAAAAGTGCTTGCAGAACATACAAACACTTTTACCCTCGGCGGGAATCGAACCCGCTACCTTTTGCTCTGCAAGCGGACATTCGCACACCGCGCCTACGAGGCACTCAGAGTCAGAGTTAGTTAACTAGGTAACCCTTATAAAAAAAAAACAACTTTTTCATAAGTGTTTTTTTTTGTTTATAAATATTAATAGGTAGGTACTTATTATATTAGCTTGATACTTAATTCACTAGTTGGTAGGTAGTAAGTATAATCATTACTTATTTATTACTAACTTTTATTCCTGCTAATTGCTTACTGAACTTGTCCAACGAATATACAAAAGTCCGAGCTCAAATACCTATTTCTAAAATATAAAACTAAACAACAGCGTCCATGCGCAAACAATAATCGTTATACGGTTAAATCGAAAAATTAATTTGGACCGATGACGAAGACGCGCGACACAACCTCCCCGTCCGATAGTCTGAGCCACACTGCCGCCCGTCGCCCCCGCACAGACCCGGTCGTTCCATTTCATACCGAAAACATAAAATAATTATTTGTAGTCGTATAAATCATTTGTTTTAATTTTCAAACGTACAGTTTGTGTGGAATACTTTGACAAATATTTAAGTTAAAGAAAAATACTCAAACTCAATACCGTTTAAAAGATATATCCAAATTTCGGATAAAAAATGCCTTACTTTGAATATTTTTTTTATTAAGTAATAATGAAGATACAATAATTTCAAACGTTCAAGTTGTAGTTTAATATCTATTTTGCAACATATATTTTTTTTATACATATTTATTCACTCATAAAGTAGATATATCAATTTGAAAAAGTCGCGTTAGCCCATACAACCACCTTAAACAATTTTCCGTAATTTCTGACATATGTTATGAATTCGTCATCATTTAGTTTAGATTCTCTTTCCGAATACAGATCATATAACTTATTTCTACTTTTATAAATACCAGGCGTAGCCCAATCTGTGAATCCTACTTTTTCTTTAATTTTGCAAGTTTTCTTTGTAAATACTTCGTTATTTTCCCTTGCTATTGTTTCTGATAAAAACATAAACAATTCATTAGGGTCATCACCAGTAGGTAATGTTAAAAGTCTTTGTTCTACTCTACTTTGAAAAGCTAAAATACGTTCATTAGTTATGGGTCTGTATGTAAATTCTAATAACTTATTATGACCTCTTTCTAAAGAAAACTTAATACTCTGACCATAGTGGTCTGAATTAAAATGTTTAACTACTGATTTTACTGTTGGTGACTGAGAGGAGAACATGTTATCTATGCATGTTGCAGTAGTTGATGTTACGCGCGTGGGGTCATGAAAATTATTTCTCATATTAAAACATTTAAATAAATTAATTAATCTGTCTGCAAGAGGATTACTAATGATATCAATGTTAAAGTCTCCACATACAATAATAGTTTTATTACAAGTAAATATTTTCAGTAAGGCATCCTCCATGGTAGACTCGAAGGTTGCCTGATCCGCAATCGGAGGTCGATAAACGCAAACACAAATATGTCGCTCAAGTTCCACACAAGACAGTTCAATGCATCTCTCAACACTTAACTTAGCAATATCTTTACGTTCTTTTAATTTAAGATTATTTTAAACCAGGATAACAGTTCCGCCTCTAATAGCAGTACTTCTTTTGAAACTACTAGCACAAGAATAATTACTGTAATATGGTATTGACTGATTACTTGTGATCCAGTGTTCTGATATGCACATAACATCTACATTAAAACAATTTAGAAATAATTCTAATTCCAGAATTTTGCTGGGTAAACCTTGAATATTTTGGTGGACTACATGTAACTGCAAGTTGTTACCCATTGTCGGCAAAGTCAGTTTAAATTATGATAAGCTGACTTTGTTAAATCTACACCCTTATTAGCAGAATAACTAGCTAAAGATATAGGCTCGTCAGAAAACTTTGTTATAGAATTTATAACTGTGTCATTAATATTGTATGCTAATAATTTAGCAAGAACATTCTTGTTCTGGTTGTTAAGATACAAAGTATCTCTTATCAAAAAACTGTTACTAATAAAAATATTAGTGTCTAAAAATAAAACGTCACTATGACGACATGTCAAGTTTTAAAGTAGTAAATTCATATTACTTAAATGTCTATTTTGTTTTATACTCAATGACTTTGAGTATGGGAAGGCACATATAATCAATTTACCTAGACCACATTCTAATTTATGAAGCAATACCTCAAAAAGTTGTAAAATATCTAACCGCTTAACATTTATTTCGCTTAACTGTACTATTAGTGAGGTCAATTTATCAAAACTAACATCCTTATCAATAGAATTTGTGATAGTTCTAGTTGCAGCATTTATAAAGCAGTTATTAATCACACTCTGAGACAGAAGGTCATTTAAAAGTGAGCCCATTCCGTTACCAATCCTATCTGAATAGATCACAGTTTTCCGGGTCTGACAGCAGGTGTTCTGCTTTACCATAGACTGTGAAGATGGTAAACCTAAGCCTTCAGCCCACACCGGAGAAGGCGAAGGTAGCGGATTCGATTCCCGCCGAGGGGTCAAGTGTTTGTATGTATAGTAAAAAATATCTATGTATGTATGTATATTACATTAAGTATATTAGATGTCTAGTACCCGTAACACAAGCTAAGAGCTCACCACGGGGCTAGATGTTGTTGTGTGGATTGTCCGGAAATATTTTATATTATTTATTCTGTGTACAGTTTAAATACACATTTTATAATAAAAAGAAAATTGCAAAGCAGATGCCGTTAGAGCGGTCTCACATCCTAGTGTTGCCCTAGCGCAACGTAGCTTAACTTGATAAAAATTTTGATAAACACGTTTGTTGTATGGGAGCGCCCTTATATATTTATTTATTGTGTTTTTAGTATTTCTTGTAATAGCAGAAGGAGAGATACATCATCCCTGAATATTTCCGGTTCTTGAGATACAGCCTGGTGAGACAGTCGAAGAGTTTTAGTAATAGGGTCCAGTTTTACCCTTTGGGTACGGAACCCTTAAAAAAATAGTGAGAGTGATTAGTATAAAAATATAGCTTACCCTTGGCATAAGCAGAGAGTGAGGTAGTAGTGAGTAGTTCCCCGATCTGTTCCCGAATAAGCGTCTTATTTCTCGTGTCTGAAGCGTTAAACTCCACCATGTCGAATCCAAGCTCCTTGCACACCAGTGATACAGTTGTTGTTTTACCTGGAAATGGGTTTAACATAGTTCTCCAGTACAAATAAAAAGAATTGAAGTCTGTGTTTGACATTCACTAGCAGACACATGTGATAAAAACCTGCTTTTTTCGTTGAAAGTCGGTTAAAAAGTAACTAAAGCCACTTTTACCACAAGAAAAATGTAAATTTTACCCGGGACAAACCGTTTGAATAGAAGTTTTATTTATACAGCAGGAGTTCCGTTATTTCCATCGTAAAATGTATCTGAACCCAGACGAAGGCGGAAGATAGCTTTTCGAGCTATTTATGTTTTTTCCAATAATCCAAATCCATTCAAGGTTATCTGGCAGAGATCGCACTTTAGTGATAAGATCGCCATTTGTGAGTCTTAAATGCATATGTTTTTTTTTATTATTCTAATCACACATGGGAGCTAGGTAACTTATATACTACACAAATACATTTTTATTTTGTAAATACATAATAATACATAGAAAACACTCTGACCTGAAACCAGAAATTGTAGATAGTACAAAATCTGGTACCCCGGCGGGAATCGAGCCGCGACCTCTTGCGTCTCAGGCGGACCCTCGCCCCGAGCCACAGAGGTCGTATTGTTTTGTGTTTTAATTAATGTGCAATAAAGAATATGTATCTTATCTTATGCAGTTCTTACCAACACCAGGCGGGCCAGAGAGCAGCGCTGCCTTGTAGTAGCCTCCGTCGTCATTCTTAGCCCAGGGACTTGGCTTAGGGTGCTTCGCCTTTCTGTTCACGTACCATTTCGTCAGCCAGTTCACTAATCTGAAAATAATGGCATGAGTTTAGTGCAACTTCTATAGTCATGGCGAAGAGAGGGGAGGAAAGAGGAAAATTATATTTAACTGGACATTCTCCATAATTTGTGTTCTGGGTATTAGAATCTAACTAAATCCCCTTATGAGAAATAGTCAATTTAGTCAATCAGTAGTTAATCTTTTGACTGCCTCAGTGGCGTAGCGGGCAGGCACCGCTTGCGGCGCAAGAGGTAGCGAGTTTGAGTCCCGCCGCGGGGTTAAATGTTTGTATGTTCTGCAAGCACTTTTCTCCTCGGTCTGGATGTTTGGATCTATAATGTATATGTATGTCTAGTATATAAAGGATATCAGATGTCTAGTACCTGGAACACTAGCTTAGAGCTTACCACGGGACTAGAAGTTTCTGTGTAGATGGTATGGAAATATTTATTTAAAACCTATATTAGATAATAATGTCGTAAGCATTTGTTTGTCCTTGTCACTCAAGACACTTAGCTTTGCTACTTATTTTGCATAAGAAGGTGATATAATTAATCCAATAATCGTAGATTCTTAAATAGAACTACATTATGTAAATGTTAAAATGACAAGACAGACACTAACAAAATATAACAAAAAAAAATTATATCTCTGTCTGTCTGTCTGTGGCATCATAGCACCGAAAGAATCAAGCGATTTCAATTCAAGTTATTTTTGTATGAGAGGCGCGCATGTTCTTAGACATGTTTGTTAAAAACTGGTTGACCCGTTTAAAAGTTATGAGGGGTGAAGAAAAACCGAATATACAAAAATACTCGAGTGGGATCTTAAATGAAGGCGCGTCACGTGCACATTTACACACTTTGTATTTTTAAGGGAACTAAGGATTTGGAGTGTTTGTTTTTTAATTTTGTTTTTTTTCATTATTACTAAATGCCCTTCTGATATACTTACTTCTTAACATTGCTAGCTTCACCCGTCTGTCCGATTATGCCCTTTAAGTTTTGTGGTTTGTATTTTTCCACCCACATTGTTGCATTAGCTGCTCCAATGCTTACATCTAAAAACAAGTTTTATTATGAATTTTGTTATTTCACAACAAAATCTACAAACATTAAAAAAAATTAGGAATCGAAAAACAGTTTTTATTCCTTTACTACTGCATACCTAAGCTATTGCCGAGGTAGAGAGCCCTCGCGTCTACATTACAAGTCTCGAACTTAGTTAGAGCGAGGGGTTGAAACTAAGAATAAAAAGCTAGGTCTAAACTAAACACTGTACTGTTACTGTTAAGACCTTTTGAAATAAACTATATTATTATACAAATAGTTCATTGTTTGTTTTTTTTTTCAGATTTTTAACATAGAACATTCTTATGCCTTAAATTCTGTTTAAAATAATACAAACAGTAAAATGACAATACATCGGAGTACAAAGGTTATTGCTGTGAGCAATCTATTCCAGGTAACTGCAACATTAATTGGTTTAATAACGATAAGTGATGCATTTTAATTATATTTTAGTAAATTGTTATTGAAACTTACTGTTGGCTAGATTAATACTCGAAGACGATGACGCTCCACTATCTGACTTATCTTGAATCTTTGTAAGGCCATTTACTTTGATAATTTGTTCATCTTCTTTTTTGATGTTTGCCTCTTTTTCATGATTTTTATCAGATTTATCTTTATTAACTTCTGATTTTGACTCTTTAGCTTTAAGATTATAACTCGATTTCTCCTTTTTAATTTCCTTAAGATTTTCATTAGATTTTTCTTTTTTAACTTGCTTTTTATCCTCTTTGACGTTATCACTAGATTTCTCTTTTTTAATTTGTTTCTTTTCAATCGGGGATATATGTTTTGTTTCAGATTTAGTATCTCCATTCATAGATTTATTTTTATTTGTTTTCTTATCATGATTTTTAGTTTTATCTTTGCTATGCGTTTCATGTTTTGATTTCTGGTTAGAATTTTGAATAAGTTTAATGAAACCATCTTCACCTAATATTTTAATTCCTAATTCTTCAGCTTTTGCCATCTTCGCCGGACCTGCGTCTTCGCCGGCTAGTACATGCGTTACCTGTCATACACCATTACTTAGTTTTGTATTATCAAACATGTTTGTGTTGTGTATTAAAAATCATTGCAAAGAAAGGATTCTAATGTCACATTTATAAATGGTTTTACAATACCTTTTTACTGATGCCTGATTTGATGCAGCCGCCATACTTTTTGATGGTCTCCTCAATTTCTTCTCTTTCAAAGGAATCCAATACACCAGTCAGTAAAAATGCACAGTCTTTTAAACAATTCTCTGCACCCTGAAGAAACATTACCATATTACTACAATTTTCAGTAAAGAAACAACATGTACCTTAGAGTTTTTCTTTAGGTCCGGTTTTACATAACTATTACCTGGGGTATTTCTTTGGTACCTAAATGTTTGGGACCAGTTCTATTTAAATATTTTTGATACAAAGCTGCAGAGTGCCGTTTTCTCTCATGCCTTTCCTCATCCGTTAATACTGTAAAAAACAATTGCCATGTTAAGATTAAACAGAATGTATCAGAATACTTTATAGTACTTTAAGGTATAATTGCTGACGAAAGCATGCAGTCTTTATATTTACCAGATTCGTTTAGGCTTTTGTTATGCTTTTTCTTCTTATGCATGGATAGGTCGCCTTCATCTTCAATTATTGAATCATCCATGGTTATGTCATGATTTTCAACGATATCATGATTGTTCTTTGGTTCATGACCTAATTTATTGTAATTTGAATCATCAGCTTTTGTTTTCTTACTTTTTTTGTCAGATTCTTCTGCTTTAATCACATCATTCTCGATAAATTCTTCAAACTTTCGTTTATTGGAGTCTTTAATTTCCTTTTTCAAATTATCAACATTTTTTTTAGTTTCTGAATGTGATGCAGCTATGTCTTTCATAGATGATGACATTTTACTACTTTCTTTCTTTTCTGCTTGAATGGATAGGGAATGTTTTGATTTCTTCTTTTTGTCTTCCTTATCTCGAACTTCTTTACTGGAAGATGGTTCAAGATCATTGATTTGGTTATTTTTATCATCATTGTTTTCGGTGGGTTTAACTTCGTCCAAGCCATCAATTTCTAGAAGACTTTTTTCAAATTCTTCATCTGAGTGTATTCCTGTTTCAGTATTCTTCTTAGATTTTGGCTCAGGTTTCTTAACAATAGGTTCAGATCTTTTAATAGGTCCATTTCCAAATAAATCATTGGCTTTGACTTCTTTGAGTGCTGGTTTAGATTTGGATTTACTTGATTTTTGAGATTCATTTGTTTTCTTTTTCTGTAACAAAAATAATAAACTTAAACTAATTATAAAGAAATAAAGTTTCCACAGTAACATCAGAGTAATTACCATATCTAATCAAATGATTTATTTGTAGAATATATTATTACAAACATGTCAAGATCTCATAAACTAGTGGTGTCAATTGTATTCAACCCTTATGTGTGCAAATATTATTGAATGTCAAAAATGGCTAGTTATTAAAATGCAAAATGATTTGAGACAAAATCATACAAATGTAAATAAAATAAAAAAATAAAAATTGAACATGATAACAAAATCAATATTAATTCAAATTCAAATATTTATTTACACTACATTAACCATATCTCAAAAGCGAAGACACATGACCGTGGTAAGCTGCTAGAGCTGCATCAAAGGATATGGTTTGTTGTCTAATGCACAGTAACTAAAATATTCATAATATATTCCACTGGATTATTAATTGCAGATGCAATAATGCAGGACATTTATATTTTTAACAGTTTGTTCATGTCCACTTCTTGTTATGTCCATGTCCATTACTGAAATGATCACTCCCCAATATGACCACTTTTTGAAGAGTCCACTTCCTGATATAAAAACCCTTGTCTATCTAATCTAAATATCATCAAAAAAAAACCGGACTAATCACACAGCATCACCTAACCCCAAACTAAGCAAAGCTTGTACTATGGGTGTGGTGACTGATATTCATATACATTTTTTTTTTGTAAATACATACTTTCATTGGTTGCTATGGAAAGAGATGCCTGGAGAGAATGGGGGAAGGTCTTTGCCCAGCAGTGGGATGATACCGGCTCATAATAATAATAATAATAAATACTTACATAAGACATATAGAAAACACCCAGACCCGAAACCAGAAATTGTAAATTGTACAAAATGTGGTCCCGCAGCTGGAATTGACCCGCAACCTCTTGTGCCTCAGGCGGACCTTCGCCCACCGAGCCACAGAGGTCGTCAAGAAGTCAGGAATGGACATAATCAGGAAGTGAACATGTAAAGTGTTCATATCAGAAGGGTGGACATAAACAACCCAAATGTGGGGGGCTACCATGACTTAAATTAAAATAAACTTACTTTGTTTATGATGTCTACATTAGGTGAGGCGGGAATCACATCTTCATCATCATCATCTTCAATGCGGCGTTTTTTTGCAGGAGCAGCCGGAGAAGTTTTTGGTTTAAAAAAGTTTCTTATATCCTAAAAATGTAATAAACATCCAGTATTTAATCTAAAAATTGATAAAAATATTAGGTTATGTAATACTAATTGATGATTTAGTTAGCTTATTATATCAAAATGCTTTTCTAGGCCTTAGGCACATCAACATTACCTTTGTATTCAAGAAATAAGTTTCCGTTTATTATTTTGATATATGTATTAATTTAGGCATTATATAATATCCAAAGGGAATTTGTTGTTGTAGAAATGAATATACTAACTCATGAGAAATACATAACTTAAATTCATAGAATTATAGACAACAAAATCATTATATATTAATAGAAGTATGTTTTTTAATGTGTTCTGCTGTAGTTGCTTATTAGGAGTGTTCTTGCATGCTGTGATTTGGAAATACCCATATGAAATTAGTTATTTTATTTTGAATAAGTTGTGGCATTATTGGGGAACCACGTTAAAAACCATATTGTGATTTATAATTTATATTATCATTAAATTACTAATGACTATTATTATTATCTCTTTATTTCATTTTAAACAAGTCAAAAATATATTTTTTACATTAGATCTATTATTTGCATTAGTATTCCACTTTCCTATGGATAGTTATGTTCTTACAAATATGTAATAAAACATTCTTTTAATTAGGAATGTATCAAATCTATTGTAAATTTGGTTAACCTATCTATCAGTTGGAGAAGTATTTTATCAGTTGAAGATTGTAATTTGTTTGTAACTGATAAAGTATAAAAATAAGTAGGTATTGTGGAAAAAAATATATTTAAATCAACAGGATACCTACACCTGAAAGTGCAATACATTTTATTCAACATTTCAGCCTATGACTATGACACAAAGCTAAAATTAATGAAATGTACTAGTTTAAAGAATTTGACAGTAGTAAATAACTTACCATTTTTAGGGTTCAATGATATTTCAATGTGTTTCGGCAATATACCTGTGATTTTCAAGTTTGATTCAATGTAACTAATTTTTATCATTGCAGGTTGATATCAGGTATAAGTAGTACCTTATCTAGGATAACTTCTAATATTCTAAAAACAATACGATGAAGGTTTTTAATTTAAACCGCTAAATGTATGATTTCCTTCAAATTATTGTTAGATTCAAAAACATACACATACACTGTCCAGAGAGTCTAGTATATATTAAAATTAAAATCACAACACAACGTTTTAAGAGACGGGACTAAGAAGGAAATTTTTGATCTAGCCAAATGTCAAATCGTTAAAATAGTTAGTTTACTATAATGAAAACACCAACATAATAAATAATCTGTTAGTAGTTTGAAAGCAATGGTACCAACATAAAGATAATTTTAAACCAAGAAGAAGAAGGTGAATATAGGGTTGCACTCGTACGGAATCGAGTTTTATCGATATCGATGATTTAGGTTTCTCCCAATAATAGGTAGGGTAGGACCTACATACTGAAATTGGGAACAGGGAGGAGGATATAAATAGTACAAAAACAATGTGCAAAACAAAATATTTATTTATACAATATATTATGTTCATAGTGCTTACACATCATTAATGGCGAGATGTAAAACATAATCACATGATCATGATGGTAACATGATCTATTGAATTGAATTAAACTATTAATAGTAGTTTTTTTTTTATTTTGAGTTACTCTATGGCATAAGGAAACATCTTGAAAAGAAAGAGTAAGTTATATTGTTGTTAAAAAATAAAATAACATATTGGTAATGTACTCTCACCGATCTTCATCCAGGGCAAATTTTGCTATAAGCTTTTTTTCACTTGCTGCTGTACGAGTTTCTTGCAGATTTTTTATCGAATAGAATTATTATTAATATTTTTAATAATTCATCATAATTTTCACAAATTTGCGGTCTTAAATGTCAAGTACTAGACCGACAGGTGACAAATTGACTATTGATCCATGCAGAATAAACCCTTTTTAACAAGAAGAAGAAGAATAATAATACCACTTATCTCAGAAGTAGCTAGTTACAATAGATTTGCGAACTACTAAAGCTTACTTAATATTTTGAAGTATTATAGTCGCGCTTAATTTTATTGTTGGTATTTTTTTTTATTAAGGTGGCACACTTTGTCGAAACATTGCTTAGCAAAGTCTTAAGTCAGACTTTATCATAGAGAGTTGCACCAGCCTGACACTGTCTGTATCATCATTACATTACACTCGCACCGCACGCCAATTAATTAAGGCTGCCAGCTCTATAAATTGAATTTAATAATATTTATTTAATATTTACCAAAGAGATCCAAATTCATTTTTAATTTAACCCCTCCCGTAGCTCCGTGCCCGAGTGACGCCTGCCACTCCACAACGCATAGTTAGCCGCCGAGCGGTTAACTTCTAATAAAGGTTTGAACACCCAATTGATAAATCAATGCAAAAATGCATGTGGAAAATGATTACCAAAATAATCAGATTACTTATATGTTTATCCAATTTTTGGAGTTTACTCCTTATTTTTTGTAAGAATCATGTTTAATGATTACTACCGTAACCTAGAATCTATAAAGACCGTTATTCGGTTATCTTTCATAATTAAAATTCATTGAAAAAGTAATAAAAATGTTTTGGGTTCGATTCCCGCTGGGGGACCAGATTTTGTACGATCTACAATTTCTGGTTTCGGGTCTGGATGTTTTCTATGTATTTTTTTTTTTTTTATTCTGATTTATTTGTAAGGACTTTTGTCATACAATGACATGTCAGTCCTATTTTGATAGTATGTATTTCCAAAAAAAAAGGTGTGTGTGCGATTCACACACGGTAGATGTGAAACTTCAGTAAATCGACAAAAGAATGAGATGAATAAAAAAAAAAAAAAATATATACGGTCGAATTGAGAAACCTCCTTTTTTTTGAAGTCGGTTAAAAAAAAATACTGTGCAAAAAGATTTTGTTCGGGCGGTCACCCATCCAAGTACTGGCGTTCCGGAAAGTTGCTTAACCTTGTTAGCGTTTAAGATTGGCTTACCTGACGTATTTCCGTTGCATCCGGTCTGAAATCACAACGATTCTAAAGAAATTTCACTTCAAAAATAATGTATCTATGTAGTGTATCAGTCACCTAACACCCAAAGTACAAGCTCTGCTTAGTTTGGGGTTAGGTGATGCTGTGTGAGTTGTCCGGTATTTTTTTATTTTTATTATTATTTATTACTTTCAATACAAAGGTATGACACATAATATAATTTAATCATAATTTTTGTCAATTGTTCATAAAGAGTCCATCTCTTTTAGGTTGTTATTTTTATTAATTTATATTAGTTGACCTACTACTGTGCTCATAAGTTTTTATGTAAAACAATTGTCCGTTTCTAAATTTGATAAATTTAAAAGGAAAGCAAAGAAATAATTGAATATTGCCACTAAAACAATTAATAAAATGGGTCATGTACCTACGTTATATCTTAAGCGGATAGGGTATAATAATATGGACCAACAAACCCCCTGGTAACATCCAGAATCATAATTCTGAAGAGTGTTCAAAACTATGAACAGAGTGCGGTTAGTGTTTGGCGGTGCCCGCCGAGGTTTGTATGTTTTGCAAGCACATTCTCTTGGTTTAATTTGTATAATAAAAAAACTATAGAATGTAAGTATGTCTATATACGTTCAGTTTCAGTTTCTTGAAATTGAAGTTTGCGCTTGAAGCGACAATTTGCCAGTGTCGAGTTAAATAAAATTATAAAGTGAAAAAAAATTTACTCCGTTGAACGCTATTTTTCTATAATATGTTTCTATGTTCCTTGTTCTTAGGAAAGTGCCAGAGAGTATATTATCACTTGGAAAGTGCTGCTAAGCATAAAGAGAATAGAAATCCCTAGCCAAAATGAGGCGGTTTCTTTTTAAATGTGAGGCTACATTCAAAGAGAACATACATAGATCAAGAATCAAGCAGTATTTTATATTGGGTCGACCTGTGCATTTGACACTTGGAGAATCTAACCAGAGACTATAAATATAATCACTATAACTAAGTACATTTTATCCTGTTTAATCTAACCAACGCATGCTCGAAGCTCTGTCATTAACTTTCAAAGTTAACAATAATAATATTTACATTAACTGATTTTTTTTATGTAAGTGCGTTATATCGATTAAGCACAAACGCTATTTTTATAGTTCAATGTTATTTATTACATTTATTTTTTATACGTTAGTTTCCATAGTCGGTGCAAGTGCGGGTAGCGCAATATTCAGAAACACACAGATTACGTGTTGGGACGAACGAGACATCATCAAACTTCGAGCACGTAAGCTGTTCGAAGACGTGTTGCCACAGAACATAGATCCATACAAAATTAACGATACATTCATAAAAGAATTAATACGATACCTTCGCAGCACATTGAAATCAGCTGATGTGGAAAATGATCCTCTGATGCTCAAAGATATAATGGCTGATACCTTAGGGGCACACCTTAGAAACGAAATCCTACCAGCTGTTCGGCTTGCGTTTTACTGTGGCCATATTTCACTCAGGAATGCGAAACGAATTCATGAGTTTTTCGACGACATAAAACAGTCACTGAACACTCAGGGCCTGGGTTGGCAGCCACCCCCGCGCACGCAGCGCTGGGCAAACATAACCGTATCAAAAATTTGTATACCTGGCCGGACGATCTTCGACCCCTGCTCTAATCTAGTCTTAAAACGAGATGGTTATTCGTGCATTCATTTCCCAATACCGAGGCTTGACGATGCATTATATCCCTCAGCCTTAGCATTGCCTTTTAAAAAAGGAGGCCTAGTCAGCTTAACTGCACCTTCTTCAAAGAATGTATTACTGAAATACTATGTTGCTGCCAGGAAATGTATTTTGATGAATTCTCCTAATCATTGCAAGGAAACAGATATTGCTAGTTTGAATTTAGATCTCTGGAATTGGATGAAGCGAGATGTGGCCAGACATATACAGGATGAAAAGCTGTATACAGCTTTCGGCGGCGTTTTGAAGGTAGCGGCAGCAGTCCAAGCCAACAGATTCAGCAAAGCGAGACGAACTCTGTTCGAAGAGTCATACAGCAGTAAACAACGCCCACGGGATAAAGTTAACCCACAAACGAGTAAAGATTCACATTGGACTTCGAAAATGTACATATTCACGGTTATTGGTATCGCAGCATCGCTATTTCTAATCCAATTGATATGGAACAAGTTCTGTTGCAGCGCTGAATCAGGGATCAATCGTGGCGATCTCTTGTCATCATTTTTGCAGACTAAAAGGCCGGCGCCACCGGTTAAGGCTGTGCCGAATATTGTGAACTACACGCAACAAACTAAAACTTGGTCAAAGTCGCAGTCGATGGGCTCGATACGAACACAAAAGGTTTATGATCTTAACGAGAATACTGAGAAGCTTATGGCGATTATAAGCGGGAATGAGCACAGCGAGTCTTCTTTGGACAGTGACGGTGAAGCGAGGAAGCGGTCTGACAGCCCACCGAAGCTGGAAACATCGATTTCTGAGGTGAAGATAGATCAGCAGAAAATGTCTATACAATCTAGTTCTCGAGACACGAGAGGGACGTATGAGATTCAATCTAAGCCAGAAGTGTACTCCAGTCGAGACACTGCGGAGCAATGCGACAGACACCCCAGCGACTCCCTGTGGACGGTGTCCGAGAGCTTCACGAGCCGTTCAGAAAGCTCCTCTACATCCAAGGATTGCGGCAACTTGCGCAGACACTTGCCTCTTAACAAAAGGGTTTCCGCCTCGGATACAATTACGTCCGTGAAGTTGTCTTCAAATACAGAGATCAATTTGAATTCCTATACAACAGGATCAGAAGAAACGAAATGATCTGATTTGTTACAAATTAATACCTAATTTGTATGAGTTCTCAGTTCTGTATACAACAAAATACATTTTACCTAAGCAAGTAGTCATGGTCTATAAATAATACAAATCAATAATATTTATAGGGTTTATTGATTTAACTTGCGCTAAAATAACACTCTGCACCAAAATAATACATCTGCCTTAAAAAATAAACAAAAATAATAAATAAATCATTTAAATATATCACAAAATTCAATTTGTACCTGTAGTAATACTAATGCACATGAGATTTTAAACAAATAGCAGTTGTAAACATTGTCGGAGCACGTTTCAAATCCTTTTTGATTTAAATATAGGTTGCTTGACCTAAAGATACAACGCTTTCATCTAAATTCAGATTCGACACTTCTGACGCCTTTTTCTCTTGTTTTGACAGTTTCCGTGAAATTTATCGAATAAACAGTTCTTTATTTTATCAAGGCAAGAAATGCCCTAGAGTAAGTTAAGCAATGATTAAGTCTTATTTTCTTAATAAATAAATAAAAAATGGGAAAATGTTAATGGAAAGTAGCAGATACGTTAGTATGAATAAATGATGAATAAAATATAATATACAAATAATATATCTACTATATAGGACGGTGCAGAACATATCTAGAATTAGAAAATAATAATCTTATAAATATTACGTAGTACTTAAAATCACAGTTTATATCTCAGAGTAATACAATAATTTCGTGATAAAATTTTGTGTAATAGAATTCCAACAGTTGCAATAAAACTATACATAAAAAAAGATTTCCTTCAGAGTATTTTGCTGATGTGATGCCAAATCGCTTGCACAGATCAAGTTTATAATTGTTAGTTTATAGATAGAGAAATTATGATCAAGATTATGATGAGGTGAACTTAGTGTTTGGAATAGAGATAATTTTTGTAACACATCAGCTTCGAAACCAAAGATTCTTCAAACATTTTTGCTAGAATTCTTTTTTATAAGTGTTTAGAAGATCAGAAGTTTGAAAACAGAATTTAAATTTAATTTTGTGTGGGCTTCCATACAAAACATATCTATCTTACTGTTCTTCGTTTGTTAAAAACAAGACATACAAAAATATCAATCATATCTGTGAATGGTCACCCATCCAAGTACTGACATAGAGCAATCACGTTTGTTGTATGGGAACACCCTTATATAATTATTTGTTTTTAGTATTTGTTTTTATAGCGGCAACAGAAATACCCATATTAGTAATAATACCTCAAAATGTCAACTCTCTATCTATCACGGTTCTATACATACAGCCTGGTGACAGACAAACAACAAAGTCTCAGTAATTTGGTCCCATTTTGATTCTTTGGGTATGGAACCAAAATAAAACACAATAAATTGGTTTCTCTATCTATAAACATGTAACAAACCTATACCCACCTATCATACTACTATCTATATAATAAATTCATATCTTACCTTAATCTATAAATACACTTATAATACTTCCCTCATAAACAGTGAATATGCAGAAGAAGAAGTGAATCACATTATAACTTTTTAAATTATCATGGTTCTTAACAATATTGAGACTTAAAACGGGTAACATTAACATACCATATTTTGAAATATCGGTAAACTAAAAAAACCGTTAAATCATGGTATGTTACCCGTTTTAAGTCATAATAGTGTATCCCATTGTAAATAAGTCCTAAGTTTATTGGAATGGAGATCATGTCCGTACGTTCTTGTACTGGCGCGCGCTCCACTTCCTGTGCATGTGCTTGACGATGTAGAGAGGCAGGCAGGACACCAGCGTGATCGTGATCACCTTCCACCAGAAATCCCAGTGTCTAATGAAGTCAGCATCTGATGGGCAAGGGAAATACATATTTAATAAAGAGAAAGGTTGAAAACTAGCCGTGATGTGAGCTTCGGTTTAAAACATTAAAGGGTACTGTCAAGAATATGTTTTGACAGTTTTTTTTTTCCAATGCCTTTATTTAAGTAAATCACCATAATATTTTGTAATGTGCACGCGATGCACTTTCATTTGATATCCCACTCGAGTATATTTGCAGATTTTCGGTTTTCCTTCCCCACTCTCACCCCCATATATTTCAATCGGCTCAACCGATTTTCATGAAACATGTCTAAGAACACCAGGGCCAAACTTAACTTTCATTAAAAAAAAAAAAAGGTGTGTGTGCGATTCACACACGATAGAAGTGAAACTTCAGTAAATCGACGAAAGAATAAGAAGAATAAAAAAAAAGTGTGTGTGTGTCAGCTACGACGCACGATTGGAGTCTACTACTTACGAACTATAATTATGATATATATCGAATAGAAAAAAAGGGTAAATGAACGCATCTGCTAAAATGATAAGAGAAACAAACATATATCTGTAATTATTCGGATTATTTATATTACTTCAATAAAGCGTATTACATAAAGTATGTTACAAAATAATATAAATAAAATACAGCAATACCTCTTTGCGCGATACTTCGTAGTCTCAACTACGAAGTATCGCGCAAAGAAATTTAAATAAAGCATTGTATTTGTGTCTCTTACCATTTCCGTTTCATCTTTTTGCATCCGGTTTGAAATCACTACGATTCTATAGAAGTTTCACTTCAAAAACTAAATTGAAATTGTTAGTTTTCAGTTTTATTTTCAGTGTTTAAAAAGATTACATTATTATACAAAAAGAAGTATGTTTATAACTAATATGTACCAATTAAAGATAAAAAAATGAATAAGAATAACTTCACTTGACAATAAATGCTACTGCAATGATTAAGACAATGTTACAATGTTCACAAAAAAGTCTAGTAGATGCTACATCAGAAATTCTATAGTAGTAGTAGTGCGTAAGAGCCACGAAGCGAAGAGTCTGGTACATAACATTTGCAAAATATTGACGTACCTTGAATAACTTTAACTGTTATTGTATGTTTAATAAATTAACAACATGACTCACTTCATACTCTAGGTATTCTTGGATAGCGACTTGTTGGCGTCGAGCACATAAACTATTTTAAAATTTTAATGCAGAAAAAAAAAGTTAAAATGGATATGTTATTGTGAGTGAAAGTTTAATAGGAGACGACACGTCAAACTTATAACAACACCCCTCTTTTTTGGTCGGGGTTTAAAAACCTTCAAAAGTCTCTCCATTATGACGTTAAGTTTATAATGAAGGATCAAGTCCAGTAGAGGACATTTTAGAGAGAGATTAGTTAGCTAACAAAAGGATCGCAGGGGATCGGCCAACATCTATTTTTAATTTTCAAAACAACGTTTGCTGGGGTCAGATAGCCTTATACATAAAATTCCCGTGTCACAATGTTCATTCCCGTACTCCTCCGAAACGGCTTGAACGATTCTAATGAAATTTTTTGAGCATATTGAGTAGGTCTGAGAATCGGCCAACATCTATTTTTCATTTTGCAAAACAACGTTTGCTGGGGTCAGCTAGTATTAGTATAGACCTTCGGCGGCTTCGGCCGCGGCTTGTCACCACCCTCCGGGCTGGGCCAGTGCGTGAAGCGATTTTTTCGTGTTTCGTAATGTGGCCCGGAGAAGCCATCTACCGTCTAGGTCTTCATGTCCCATCTTAGACCACATCGTCACTTTACATCAGGTGAGATTGTGGTCAAATGAAGACTTATCGATCATAAAAAAAAACAAAAAAAAAAATAGATCAGTTACCGAAGTAGGTGGTGAACACGAGCAGGGTGGCTATGTAGAGCGCCAGGCTGACCAGCTCGGCGGCCGCCATCAGGTAGTGCCACGTGACCACGCACAGCGCCACCATGATCAGCTCGGTGAGGATGAGCGCCGTGTAGCTGATCTCCACTATGTGGATCAGCTGCTCCTCGAACAGCACCAGCGCGCCGTACATTATAACGCCACCTGGGAATCGGAAGTAAATATATTTTATGAGTATCAGTTGGATTAATAGTTCCGTGTACAGTTTAAACAATCTATATAAATAAAAATGAATTGTTGTTCGTTAGTCCGATTAAAACTCGAGAACGGCTGAACGGATTTATCTTATCTTAGTCTTGAAATGTTCGTGGAGGTCTAGGGAAGGTTTAAAAGGCGAGAAAAATCTAATAATTGACGGGAACTTTTTTTACCCGTGCGACGCCGGGGCGGGCCGCAAGTTTGCAATAAAAAAATACAAAAATAGGTAGGTAATACATTTTTTTTAAGTGCATATAGGTGCAGTTCAATCGGTTACTTATCCAAGTAAGGCCAAGTAATCGAGTTTGTTGTATCGAAGCCCCTTTAAATATATATTTATTGTGTTTCAGAAATACATCATCTCTCAAAGTTTCAGCTCTATAGCTATCACAATTCTTGAGATACAGCCTGGTAACGACGAAGTATTGGTATTGGATTTATTCGTCGTAGGTAACACTTGACTTCGTTCACTCTATTTAACTAAATATTATATTATCTTAATCAAAAAAGTATATTACAAAATAATAATAAGCACTCTGCAAGTCTCAGCAATAGGGTCCTGTTTAACCCTTTGAACCCTAAAAAGTTCTACAAAACATACGGAAATTGGCTGTTGACGGCCATATAGCCAGTCACGGACGCCATCAGATAATAGAAGAAGAAGAAGAAATTACGAAGTATTAACGTTGAACTTTTTAACAAAATAAAAATGTTTCGATATGGTCTTGATCCGCTCAGCTGTCTGATCATCAACCTGTTGTCTCCTGAGTACTGCATGTTCCATAATATAAAATAAGATAATTATTTTTATAAGCCTATATGTTTACGATGGTTTCCAGTCCCTTTTTGTGCTGGCGAGAATCGAGCCTAGCTGTCTGTATATTCAATTACAAGATAAAAATCATTTATTTCCATGGTTTGGTTTTACAAAACTTAGGCACTTAGACTTAGGACTTTGACACCGGATCGAAACAACCCATAATAATAACATTTACATAATGAATGTAAATTTGTAAGTAGTTTTATTACCTCGGTACGCTGAAGTATGTCTAAAATTTTGTTGACATAAGTATACATAATTTTACATAGTTGGAAGGACCGATAAGCACACAGGCTAACTTTTAACCCGAAAACACTTAATACTCCCATAGGATATAGACAATACGATTATTGTACTCAGCAAATACACTCAGGCAAAGCCGTGGGTAGACGCTAGCATGAAATAAACATTACCTTGATAAATAGAAATCCCTGTCCAAATATAAAACGTCTTGTAAGAGAGCTGTCGTCCTTTGGTCAGTTGTTTGTATAACTGTGGGTATTTTAAAGCCGTTGTACTTGGAATGTCTTTGTCTAGCACCTGTAAGGAAATAAATTATAATAATTATATTTGTCTACTAATGTAATTATTTTTACTTTCTCTTGTGTGTGTTTTTTTTAATAGTGCAACTCTATTTCTTAGTCAGTATTTTGGTTACATAAATTGGAAGGCGTTGCAAACCGCGACACAGCTTTATACTTCTGCGGCGAGCATCGTATCTTAAGTTATAGTTCTAAGAATTTGTGTTTTGTAAATGAATAAAAAAGCCGTGTTGGCTAAAGTGGGAGGACACTCGACTTTCATTCCGAAGGTCGTGGGTTCAAACCCCGCCATGCACCTCTCGATTTTTCTTCTTGAGAAATTTATGTGCGCTTTAAACACGTGCTTTAACGGTGAAGGTGACATCAACATCGTGAGGAAACCGGCATGTTCTGAGAACTTTAAAAGAGTTTAAAGGGCATGTGACATTCACCAACCCGCACTTGGCCAGCGTGGTGAATTAAGGCCTAATCTCTCTCGTCAAGAGAGAAGTCCCTGTGTCCCAGCAGTGGGAACGTTAATAGGGTGATGATGATGAAATGAATAAATGATAAATAAATAAATATCAATTTAATAGTACAGCTTCATGATAATCAAAAAGCTTTCTGACATAGTTTAGTATATATCATTTTGTATTAATTAGTGATATTGGTAACTGATAAAGAAACAGTTTATTATACCAAAGAAGAGTAAAGCATACTTGTATTTTAAAACCAGGTAAAACATGTCTTCAGAGAAAAAAAAAACTAATACTAATAATAAATCTTATTGAGTTATTCTTATATTCACAAATTTTACTGCATAACGACAATAAAAACCCTTTGGAGTTACCCTAATAAGAGAACTACGCGGCGCAAGAGGGGAGGGAGGGAGGGAAGGGAGAGCGGGTTCGATTCCCGCCGAGGGGTCAAGTGTTTGTATGTACTGCAAGTACTTTGTTCTTGGTCTGGGTGTTTTAATATGTATTATAGAAAATATATATATTTTATTATGTATATCAGATGTCTACTAGTGCCCGAAACAAATGCTTAGAGCTTACCACGGGGCTAAATGTTGTTGTTTGGATTGTCCGGAAATATTTATTTATTGATTAGTCTTACCAGTGAGAAGACCGGTAGAACAGTGAAAACTGTTCCATATCCAACCATCAGGAAGCCCGGGTACAGCGAGACAGACGAGAAGTAGAACACTACTGAGAACACAGCCTGAAAAAAGTACAGAAGTTATAATTAAATTCATAATAAAAATATATATATGTAATTTAAATTTATAATTAAAAAGAACCCCCGATTCAAATACCTGAGTTTCCTTAAAAATAAAAAAAACATAATTAGTTTGTAATGTGCACATGATGCACTTTCATTTGAAATCCCACTCGAGTATATTTGCAGATACTCAGTTCCCCACTTTAACCCCCCATAACTATTAAAGCTCAAGCGATTATCATGAAATATGTTTTTAAACACTCGCGCAAAAGTCACCTTTCATACAAAAAAGAAAACTAAATTGAAATCGCTTTATCCCTATATTAGGACAGACAGAAACGTCAAACTTATAACACTTCTCATTTTCGGTCGGGGGTTACAAAATATTTTATTTATCTTTAAGTTGACCAGTCCATGTATGGCCTGTGTGTCTAAGGAAATAAATGCTTTATTAACTAATCGACATCTACATAAGACCCAAAGCGCATTGTCACCAGCAGCAAGCGACCAAGGTGACAGATATTCCGCACGCTATTGTCTTCTCTCACCATTACCGACTGCTCCCGCAACTAACAGGGAACAATGGCGGCGCATTGCAAGAGCAGCACCCCTCATAACCACGACCACTCTGGTCAAGAGTGACCGACTAAGATGAAATTTGACTGCTTCAGTGGCGCGGTGGGCGCAGGTCCGCTTGCGGCGAAAGAGGTAGCGGGTTCGATTCCCGCCGAGGGTGAAAGTGTTTGTATGTTCTGCAGGCACGATCTCCTTGGTCTGGGTGTTTAATATGTATAATCTATATAAATAAAAATGAATTGTTGTTCGTTAGTCTGATTAAAACTCGACAATGGCCGGCCCGATTGAGCTGATTTTGGTTTTAAAATGTTTGTCGTAGTCCAGGGTAGGTCTAAACGGTGAGCAAATAAGGAAAAATAGCCGGGAACTTTTTTTACCCGTGCGACGCCGGGGCGGGCCGCTAGTAAAATATATATATATATATATGTATGACTATTATATTAAGTATAACAGATATCTAGTACCCGTAACACAAGCTTAGAGCTTACCACGGGGCTAGATGTTGTTGTGTGAATTGTCTGGAAGTATTTATTTATTTAATTGTCATCTCTTTCTCTCGTACGCCGTACCTGCATGGTAGAGACGATGAGGCCGCGGTGCACTATGAAGAGGCAGAGCGCGGCGGAGCGCATGCAGGCGCGGCGCCCGTGCACCAGCAGCAAGCGAGCCAGGTGGGAGAAGTTGCGCACGCTGACGTCACCGGCCAGTGAGGCGGACCGCCCTTCCGCGCCTTCTATACCTACGCCTGTGACAAATAATATTTATTTACTAGCTGTGCCCCGCGGTGTTACCCGCGTTATAATGGATTTTCCCGCGAAATGACGTTTTCCCTACTATGTTATTTTTCAGGATAGAAAAAGTAGCCTATGTTATTTTTCAGGCTCTAGAGATTCTGTGTACCAAATTTCATTTAAATCGGTTCAGTAGTTTTGCGTGAAAGCGTAACAAACAAACTTACATTCGCATTTATAATATTAGTATGATTTATACTTTGTGCACAAAAAACAATGTACAGAGGAGGACTTAATGCTAGAAGCATTTTCTAACAGTCATCCTGGGCGTGCAAGAAAATAAATTAGGCACTAGGCAATATAAAACTTATTTATATATATATAAATATACAGATATACCATATACAATACATAAATAACACTGAATATTAATAATAACATGTATGACAGGTATAAACAGTATGACAGGTACTATTTAAAATACATGTACATCATCTATTTTAGGCGCCGGCAAGACTTACGAAAGGTCAAGATAAGCCGCGACAAGCAACACTGTTCCGGGCAGTCGGCTCTCTCTACAATTTTGTCATCTGAGTTACGTCAGTACACTTTCGGCACAATAAGTTATGGTATAATTTACAACTGGCATATAATGATGGGTCTTAAAATACCGAATCCGGTTTACACAGTATAATTCGTTTTTAAAGCGTAACTGTACACAGTTGCATAAATTAATTCTTCTTGATCTACTTTGTAAAACCTCAAGCGTACTTAGCTGAGGGATGGATATATTCTAATCCTTAAATAATGCCCCTATGACTATAAAGTACTAAAAAATTTTATACCGTGAATGAACAGTTGTTAACGCAGTACAGATCAAGTATCTGTTACACAATATTTAGATTTACTAGATTTACAATCCATTTAGATTGTGTAACCAGAATTTTCTGGTTTTAACGATATTATTTTCTGCATGTCTTTTTTTTTTATGATCGTTAAGCCTTCATTTGACCACAATCTCACCTGATGTAAAGTGACGATGTGGTCTAAGACGGGACATGAAGACCTAGAAGGTAGCTACTCCGGGCCATGCACATTACGAAACACGAAAAAATCGCTTCACGCACTGGCCCAGCCCGGAGGGTGGAGACAATCCGCGGCCGAAGCCTAAAACCTAGACAAAACCTCCATGTCCATGTCAAACTCAAAGCTATATCTCACCAATATCAGCATCTTGTATCATAGCGACGTCATTACCGCCGTCGCCGACAGCCGCGACCACATGGCCGCGCCGTCGCAAAAGTCGCGCGACCCGAGCCTTCTGCGTCGGCGAGCATCGCGCGACCACCACGCCGCTGCAGTTCTGTAGCACCTCCACGAATTCCTCCTCGTAGGACTGAAGGCAAACCTGTGCAATAACTTTAGTGTAAGTTTAACTGATAAGTAAAGTAGTTTGACAAGATTTTTCGTTGAATTTATTGGATACTAGGTGACACGGAAAACAGTACCGTCTCATTTTTTCCCATTTTTGTGACATCTTGCATATAGATTATGTTTGATACAAACCTTGTCCTTGAAACAACAAACACAAAACATAACGAATCATGAGATTACGGGTGATAGAGGGAAATGGAAGCAAAACACAATACATGTTGTGCTGATTCTCCGTTTTGATATTATGTATTTTTAACCCCCGACCAAAAAAGAGGGGTGTTATAAGTTTGACGTGTCTGTCTGTCTGTCTGTCTGTCTGTCTGTCTGTCTGTCTGTCTGTCTGTGTGTCTGTCTGTCTGTCTGTGGCACCATAGCTCCCGAACGGATGGAGCGATTTCAATTTAGTTTTTTTTGTATGAAAGGTGAGTCTGGCACGAGTGTTCTTAGACATTTTTCATGAAAATCGGTTGTGCCGTTTAAAAGTTATGGGGGTGAGAGTGGGTAAGGAAAATCTGCCAATATACTATTGTGGGGTATCAAATGAAAGTGCATCGCGTCCACATTACATAATATTATGTTGTTTAAGGAAATGAAAGCAGCGGAATCGGGGGTTTTTCTTAAATTTTAAATTTAGATTTATTACAGTAGTTAGTTTTATCAAATTGTTTAATCATCTATTGTAATTTTTTTTTATTTTTTTGCATGTACAAAATCATTGTTAGGTACTAAAAACTAACTAAAACTAACACTTATTCTAATTTTTAAACAAGTAGTGATAGTACCCTAGTCTAAGCTCTGTCCCTCGCACTAGGTCTCGTAAGAGCCTGTATTGTGAGGTTACAGTGTTTTGAGTGGGACCTAACTCTATTATATTTAAAGTAGGAACTAGGAAGTATACTTATTTATAAATAAACTAATATAGTTAATAGAAGAATTCGTACTTGATTATGAGTAAAATGGTTTACCTATACGTGGTAACGCGGTTTTGTGTATTTGAGTATGTTTATGTGCGCAGCATATTATATTTTGAATGTGTTTTTTAATGAACAAAGTGGATAATATTTCGTACACTTACTTCTAATGTCTCCCCCTCTATGATGAGGTCGACGCTGGAGTCGGTCCTGCGCAGGGTGTCGAGCAGCTCGTACGCGTCGCGCCGGCTGCAGCAGTCCCTCGCGGTGTGCCAGGAGGTGCCGCCGCCGAGGTGGAGAGATCTCGCTATGCAGAGCGCTGTTTCTAGCTTGTCACCAGTAAGCATCCAGATCTATATATATATATTCAATTACATTAATAAAAAAAAGGTGTGTGTGCGATTCGCACACGATAGAAGTGAAACTTCGGTAAATCGACAAAAAAATGAGATGAATAAAAAAGTAAATAAAATAAAAAAATACTGTGCAAAAAGATTTTGTTCGGGCGGTCACCCATACAAGTACTGGCGTCGCGCAACGTTGCTTAACCTTGTTAGCGTATAAGATTGGCTTACCTGTCTTTTTTCCGTTGCATCCGGTTTGAAATCACAACGATTCTAAAGAAGTTTCACTTCAATAATTATAAATTCTGGGTGAACAACGTAATAATCGCAAGGTGGCGTCTACTATAATTTTCAGCCGAAATTACGTCGAGCTGAGCGAACCTCCATTAAACATATTCAATATATTTTGCATAGCAAGCGACCGAAAGTTCGGTAAGCATAGTTGAATGTTCGCCATTTTTTCAAGCATTCTTTTGTATATGTTTAATTTATAATAGGTTAGAACTCTCTAACCTATTATAAATTAGAAAGAAAGATCTACAAAATTGTAAAACTGATTAAGCTGGGTTGTTCTATTCGATTCTCAACACAGTATAAAAAATTTAAGCAAACTGCCACAACACTGTTATTTTTTTGATAATTAAAAAAAAAAACCATAGAAGCACAGGGACTTATAATTTTTTTTTTTTTGACTTTGACTTTTTACTTCTACGTATGGCCTGGAGTGCTGTGTACGGCGGTAAGCGAAGATTTACTAGTACTGACGACAAGGACGACACACGAAATTATTCCTTCACGTAGGATAGGAACATAACGCAGATTTAAATTAAATTTATTTTATTCCATTTACAAAGCATTTTATTGGTTATTTATTTAACCAATAAAATAATAGTTATAAAAATAATAAAATTAGAAAATAATAGTTATAATGAACAAATTAATGAAAAGTCAATCTGAAATGCAGATGTAATTATAATGCTGTAGATGGGTAGCCCTATAGCATGTCCAGGTACCGCGCGGCTGTAGGCATTTATTTCGAAGCCTCGGCCGAGTTGGAATACTGTATAGATAATATAATGACCATGATGATACTTAGTTTGACTTGTCTTGTGATGTGTGTACCTTGATCCCAGCGGTTCTCAACATGGCCAGCGTCCGCGGCACGTTCTCCGCGAGCCTGTCCTCGACCCCGGTGAGGCAGAGCAGCTCGAGTCCGTAGTGAAGTCGGGACATCGCGGCGGCGGTGCGTTCGTTGCGGTTGGTGATGCTGAGCCGGGCTTCTTTGTATTCAGACTGGGCAACAAATTATATATAAATCTAAATTTAAAATTTAAGAAAAACCTCCGATTCCAATGCCTTAATTTCCTTATAAGTAAAACACCTTAATATTTAGTAGTTAGGGCACGCGATGCTCTTTCATTTGATACTCCACTCGAGTATATTTGCAGATTTTCGGTTTTCCTTCCCAACTCTCACCCCCATAACTTTTGAACGGCTCAACCAATTTTCATGAAACATGTCTAAGAACACCCGGGCCAAACTCACCTTTCATACAAAAACAAACTAAATTCATCGGGTTAAAAATATTACATTATTATACATAAAAGAAGTATATAACTAATATGTACCAATTAAAGATAAAAAAATGAATAAGAAGCTTCACTTGACAATAAATGCTACTGCAATTATTAAGACAACGTTACAATGTTCACAAAAAAGTCTAGTAGATGCTACATCAGTGATTCTGTAGTAGAGTAGTGCGTAAGAGCCACTTTTTTTTTTAATTATTGATAAGCCTTCATTTGACTACAATTTCACCGGATGTAAAGTGAAGATGTGGTCTAAGATGGAGCATGAAGGCCTAGAAGATGGCTTCTCTTCATTATGAAACACGAAAAAATCGCTTCACGCACTGGCCCAGCCCGGAGGGTGGTGACAAGCCGCGGCCGAAGCCTACCACCAGAGACTGTTCTTAGCACCACCCGGAGGTCACGTGTAAGGATTCAGAGGGTTACCACTTACGGACGTGAACAGACAAAACCTCCACGAAGCGAAGAGTCTGTTACATAACATTTGTAAAATATTGACGTACCTTGAATAACTTTAACTGTTATTGTATGTTGACTAAATTTACAAAATGTCTCACTTCAAACTCTAGGTAGTCGTTCTTGGACAGCGGCTTGCTGGCGACGACCAGAGTCCTCAGCCCGTCGGCCGCGAGGCGCTTGCACTCCGAGTTGAGCCACGACGAGTCGAGTAGACCGGCGAGAGCTACGTCAGCGCCTTTCACGTAGTATGTTATTCTGCCCGAGTTTTCTTCCTGAGAATACAAGATACTCTCACATCACCCTATTACGGTCCCACTGCTGGGACTCAGGGACTTCTCTCTTGACGAGATAGAGATTAGGCCTTAATTCACCACGCCCGCCAAGTGCGGGTTGGTGAATATCAAATGACCTTCAAACTCTTTTAAAGGTCTCAGAACATGCCTGTTTCCTCACGATGTTTGCCTTCACCGTTAAAGCATGTGTTTAATTGCATAAATTTCTAATCCAGTGGTGCGTGGCGGGGTTTGAACCCACTGTACTATATTATGTTATTCAAGATACTCTAATAAATCTTAATAATTTTAAATCAGTGATAAACTTCACTACTTAGGTTTAACTATAATAAAATATTAATTCAGAAAAAAAAAGTTAAAATAGATATTATGTTATTGTTATTGTGAGTGAAAGTTTATTAGGCGAAATTAGATATAATATTTTTGTAAGTATCCAAACGCATAGTGATCCCAGCTAATTCACACCACTCTAATAGAAGGTCTCTGTTTCAGCTTGTAAGAGACTCTTTTCTCAACTGATTCGCGTGAAATTTTACACAATTTTTTCAAAAGAAACTATAGGAGATTCCAAATTTGCTGCAAGAAATATTAACTAAATTTTACCTGTACAATAATCCCCATCATCTTACTCTCGCTGGTGAAGGGGAATATCTGCAGTATGGTGTAGTTGACGATGGTGTTAGCGGCGCGCAGCTTCAGCGAGATGTTGTGCAGGTCTCTCCGGTACAAGGACACTCCCATCTGCAATATGAGGAATACTCCACAGTTAAAAACTTTTGTAACCTCATCATACTACCAATAACTATGATAGTACTGTGTACTGATAAATAAATAACTTTTTACTTTTCTAAAACTAACCATGTATAAAAATTTCAGCATAACCCGGTTAAGAATGTATTGGCTTAATAATTGTTTTTTTTTATAAATACCAGTGTTGAAAATAGTGGATAACACTGTAATTTTATGGAGTGCACCAGCGTAGACAATAGTTGTTTTTTTTTTGTGGTTTAAATCACAGATGAGAAAAATGAGATTCATAATCTAACTAAGCGGGTTGATATCAAGAACATGAGGTTACGTTATCTGTTCACGGTGGAATAGCCAGTCACAAATGCCATGAACCCTAAAATAAAAGAAGAATGTGCTATTAACGCAATCTGCGCCGAGTTTTGCGTATAAATTTAAATCAACCTGCAAGAATGTACAGGCTCCTTTGATACAGACTTAGCTAGTGAAGAAGTCACCACATATACGATCTTCTCTATCTACAAATAACCGAAGGCCACTACTTCTATTAAATGTATGCGTTTTATTTTGAAGTATGTTTAGGTTATAAGTCTAACTTCATATATTTTTTGCTCAACATTTTTTTGTCCCTTTAATTGCCTTATTACTGGGGAATTAGTTTGTGTATATTTATTATTTATTTATTTATTTATACCTTGTGCACAAAAAACAATGTACAGAGGAGGACTTAATGCTAGAAGCATTCTCTACCAGTCATCCTGGGCGTGCAAGAAAACAAATCAGGCACTGTAAATATAAAACTTATTTAGATATAATATATGTTTACCATATCAGTCCATTTGACGAGCGCCACCTCGTCGGGACTGGAGGCCTGGTAGTCGCACAGCTGCTGCTGAGGCACCGCGCCGCCACAGCTCTCTGACATCACCGAACTGCCCATATCTGTACCAAATGCATATTTGTAAACAGATTTTTTTTTTGTCATTTATGAATTATTATATTAAATATAATATAATCAATAATATACACAATAAATATTTTTATCGTTACGCCCTGAGGTGAAAGGTTTTATATCGGACTGGGATTGATATAAGAGCAAAAAGCACCACACATTTTCCGTGGTCTGTAAGAGAGGCTGATCCGTCACGCTCTGAGGTGAAATGATAAAACGCGTGGATTCGAGAGTCCGAGTGCACCCAAGCAAGAATAAAACTAAGCAACAACTATTAAGTATAGCTAGATGTTGTTGTGTGGATTGTCCGGAAATATTTAATATTTAATTATTACTTTTTTAATTTTTAACTGTTAGCTCCTCTTCACTGCTGCTTATTTACTATATTGTTGCCACACTTGTGTGTTGCTAAGTGTACTGATTGAGTAGTGTCTTTACCTGACTGCGTCTCGTCTGTGTCTGACATCTCGTAGACGGGAGTGACGTTGTGGCACAGCGCGACGGCCAGTACCGCTTGCCACACCTGACGCGGAGTTGCGCTGTACACGTCTTGTGTCGACGTGGACGGCGACGTGGGGAGGGACGGCGCGTCGTTTGTCGTGTACTGAGTGAGCAGCGCTTCTACCTGCGGTCGTTACGACACACTATTCAATATGACACAGAATACTTTGAGCTAAGGATCTATCTTTTGCGTAGATGAGAATGTAATATTGTCTTTTGGTTGCATGCTCAGAACGGGACCAGCAATTATTTATCCCGAAAAAATACAGCTGCCATGCTCTCTAGTAATAAAACCATGCATCTCTAGTAATAAAAATATGCAGTTCATAAATCTGTCTTTCTATTAGTTTTTCCATTCGAAAGTTAAAAGCAAAATTGTTGACAATCTATACATTATTATTTTTTTTTTTTTTTTATGATCGTTAAGCCTTCATTTGACCACAATCTCACCTGATGTAAAGTGACGATGTGGTCTAAGATGGGACATGAAGACCTAGAAGGTGGCTTCTCCGGGCCACATTACGAAATACGAAAAAATCGCTTCACGCACTGGCCCAGCCCGGAGGGTGGTGACAAGCCGCGGCCGAAGCCTCCCACCAGAGACTGTTCTTAGCACCACCCGGAGGTCATTTTTACTCAAGCTACTCAACTTTTTACACAATGTTAAGAATATCATCATCAAACCCTACTCAACACAATTCCCAATTGCACTGACCTCATGAAAATTATCCTTATGAAACAGCGCATTTCCCAGATGCAGTTTCTGAAACACCATCTCATTCTTGGTCAGTGTTCCCGTCTTGTCTGCTAGCAGGTACTGGATCCGGCCGAGCTCCTCGGGGATGGTGGTGGAACGCATCACGGTACCTTCGATTTCCTTGTCGCGCTGGATCGTCCAAGAGTAGAAAGCTTTGCCCATGTCGAGGTTTACGCGTAAACTGTGGAATAATTTTTTGGTTCTGATTTTATTTTTGACATGTCGGACCTCATTCTTCAACAGCGCTGCTGGCGGTGAATTATGGCACATCTTCTACCGAGTGCAATGTGAAATGAACGAAGTGCTAGTGCAAATGGCAATTAAGAACTCCCATTAGGATTTCAAGGCATTTATCCTCATTTATACCCTTATATTATATCACTTTTACTCTGTCTAACTAAAACTACCTGAATTTAATTTGCTTGCTTCTAATATGTACTATAGAAAACTTACCTAATAGGTATGATGTAGGAGAACAGTAGCACGAATCTGAACAGGAAGGAGACCCAGGGGCCTGAGAAGCCTTTCAGCGTGATCAGCAGCAGAGACACAAACATAGTGGCTACAAACAGGAGTTTCGTCAAATTGTTGATCTGTAGGTCCAGGCGACCAACCTTCGAGCGAGCTATGGCGTTGTTCATTACACTGCGAGTTTCGCTGCCTGGAATAATAATATATGATAAGATTATTGTGGCTTTTGGCGTTGGTTGTTCATAAGCACCCCTATTAACGTTCCCGCTGCTGGGACGGGGGACTTCTCTCGACTAGAGTGATTTTTTTTAATAGTGTAATATACAACTCTTGTACATAATGTTGTGTTTTAAAACACGCACATTTTCATGAAAAGCATTCACTCTTAGTAAAGAAGACATTTAAGTCACTTCATTTTTCCGTGAGAAGAATAGCAACTTAATCAGATATTCAGTGGTAGTCTTACCTGTGTATATAACCAGCCCAGTGGCCTGCCCTGAAGCAACCACGCAGCCGCTCCACAACGTGTTCTCAATGTCCAAGGAGTCACTCTCCTCTTCGTCGCGCCGGTTGCAAGTCCCAACGAAGGAATGGATATCTTTCACTGGTTTCTCTACGAATATCTGAGCGTTTATGTCGAGCAGGTGTGCGTCTGTCGGCAGCTTTTGCGTTGATGGCAGTGGTATACTGAAATTTAGAAGACCTTATGATTTTGAGAAGGCTGCATATTTTAAGAACTACGAACGGGACACTCCATCCGTACACTGCTTGAGATTAATCTTAATGAATATTTAAGTAATCTTTACAATGTGGTTTTCTAGGTCTATCGCATTACTTTCAGCAAAGTACGATCAAGCGTTTCACACTAATTAATAATATGATATAATCTAATGATTAAATAATCGTTAAAAGTAGAGAGCTCACGATTTATTACTATTAACTGTCGGTAGCTCCGACTTATTTTATTTAAAACAGCTGAATTAGAAGGTTGCTTAAATTATGGTCATCTTTGTGTGAAGCTTAATTATGTCCAGTGGACGCCCTAAGGAAAATAATGATGATAAACTTTAGTCAATTTCAAAAGGAAGATAGAACACCACAGAAATTGCAAAGAGATCTTTTTGTTTGGGTGCTTAAATAGACAGCTACCGTATATTCCATTTATTGTCTAAAGATTTATATTAGAGACAAGTAGACTGCAAACATTCTCATAGCAACATAACTACACATTAGTAGCTGTATCAAGTTTTACAAATACTATGAGCGTACCGTTACTAAATATGCAATAGTGATAAAAGTCATTGACTCATTAAAATTCATTGCTTAAATAACTATAGCTGATAGATAACAGTCGTTACGGGAGCGCTCGGGTAATAAACCCGAATTATTTATACAAAATAAGACCAGTCTATGTTTCGAAATAGGTCAGTTAAGATGTCAAGCAATTAACAACAACATAATGATATTTTCGTTCTAAACAGTCTAATTTAAGGCACAATATAAAAACATGGTGCATCCATACTAATACTAGCTGACCCCAGCAAACGTTGTTTTGCAAAATGAAAAATAGGTGTTGGCCGATTCTCAGACCTACTCAATATGCTCACAAAATTTCATGAGAATCGGTCAAGCCGTTTCGGAGGAGTATGGCAACGAAAACTGTGACACGAGAATTTTATATATTAGACTAGCAGACCCCAGCAAACGTTGTTTTGCAAAATAAAAAATAGATGTTGGCCGATTCTCAGACCTACTCAATATGCTCACAAAATTTCATGAGAATCGGTCAAGCCGTTTCGGAGGAGTAAGGGAACGAAAACTGTGACACGAGAATTTTATATATAAGATTATAAAGCTAAAGAGTTTATTTTTGAACGCGCTAATGGCAAGAAATTCTGGTCCGATTTGAAAAAATTATTAGCGTTAATATGATAAAATATTAACGCGTCCGGTTAAATCTCTAACACAAAAATACCGTCATCTTTTTACCCAGTAGAAGAGCATTTTAGCGTTATTTAAGTGTAGATAGATCATAAAAAATACTGTACTTGCCTTTAATAGAAATAATGAAAATGGTTTGTTTTGTTTATTTTGCCTTGAAACGACGGGGCGGATCGCTTACAAATTTATAAGTACAATCCTATCTTTTATGTTTCTTAGCAACAGCCTGTCCTGTTCTTCTGCTACTCACCGTAACTTCCAGTCAATCTCCCCATCCAGCTGATCGGTCCTTATAAACACCGTGCCCATCGTCTCGTTCGTCCTCAGCAGAATCATATCTGCGGGCACCCTTTGTCCTTTATGTAGCATCACTATGTCACCCACTCGTAGTTCCGAGGCGGGTACCTTCTCAATGAGGTATGGACGGTAGTCATCTATCGGTGGATCTAGGGCTATGCGTTCGTAGCGCTGCTTGTTCACTTCTCTGTCTCGTCTGTTAAAAGTCATGATTTCGTTAAGTATGCCTATTTATTTCACAAAGTTATTCAATTATATGTATCAAAAGTAAGTAATGACAAGAGCTATCTTGCTTTGTCAAATGTGACTGACCGAATTAGCTCAATATTTTATATTATACTAGTGGCCCGCCCGGCAATTATTCGATTTTTTTTTCCCTTTTAGACCTTCCCTAGACCTCCACGAACATTTCTAGACTATGATAAGATAAATCCGTTCAGCCGTTCTCGAGTTTTAATCAGACTAACGAACAACAATTCATTTTTATTTATATAGATAATTTAAAATTATTGTAATCTTTTTGTAACTTAAGTCTTAATTTATTTTTATGTTTTACTAAAATCAGGATATGGTGTCCAGGAGTCAGGCATTGACACAACCACACAGTTGTAAAGCTTTGGTAGTGTAATTGTATCCTATTATTTGTGTGCATTGTATGAATATTGACCTGAATAAATGCTTTTTTTTTTATTTTAACCGTTGTCTACTTTTACTTGAACATGGTTTAGCTTTAGATTACTTTTTTCGATTTAATTATTTTAGTAATATTTAATTTGTGCATGGTTAAAATTTGAACTGAGAGAATTCAGTCCTAAAACAATTATGGCGGCAATATATGGAGACCGCAAATCCGCAAGTGCAGTGTAGGACATCCGCCAACTAGATGAGTGGATGACTTGGTAAAGATTGTGGATTCATGGTGAATGTATCTCACTTCCAAGCAAAGTAACGAGAAATTTTTATTATGGCTGAGATGACAATGATGTTTGTAGATATGCTTTAAATAAACAATAAGACCTCAGGAGAATGTGGATTTAATTTCTGCCATGTATCTCACCTCTGCAATATATAACATGATTAAAGTCATGGATTTCGTAAGTTCTTATGATTTTAGTATGCACTATAAAGATATTGATGTCATCCAGCCTATGATTGTATGTATGATCCACAAATTCTGGTTTCAGGTCAAGTGTTTTTCTTATGGATAATATAAACTCATAAAGTTATGATGAACTTGGATTGAAAAGTAACAGATAACCATTGGGTTATGAACATTTACTGTAGATAACATTCACAAACAAAACATTACTCATATAGGAAACTCTTCAGTTCTGATAGCAACAAACTACTGGACAGCAAAACGATAACCCAATTGTATATGTGAGAAAGGAAATATTGATGAAACTTGCAGATTTTGCCTCATTTAGCAGGAACTAAGTTCTACCAAGATACTTCGGATAATAAGTGAATCATAGGTTTATTAACTAACAAATACAGAAAAATAAAATAATATAGGAACTTATTATATTTTCGTATTATTTTCCTCAAAGAATATTTTTAAATCATTATCTAGAGTAGATACCAGACAAATTTATGGAAGTGTTGTAGGACTAGTCTAGTTGAATATTTCAAGATGCACAAATGTCAAGGTCATAAATATTACTCATAGTTTGGAATTTTTAGGAATTCATTATAATAATTATATAGGGAGGTACTGTCCTTCTTAAGAATTTTTGTTTAACACATAGGAACATAACAACAAATATTTTCTAACTTACTTGTCGAGAAATCTTTCTAATTCCATAGGGGAAGCAGCAGGTTAAAGCTTGTTTACACATACACCAATTCTATGCAATTTTATTTACATACCTAAATCGTCGAAAATCATCAGCTGCCTCCCTGATTATGGTGACAGCAAGTACAAAACACAGAGGCCCCCAGTATGTGTACAAATACCCAATTCTTATGCTCGGAAAGAACTGACTGAGGGCCATTAGGAGGAAGTACATATTCAAGAAGAAACTGAACTGCTCAAATAGAACTAGGGGCAGGAATGTGAAGATATTATATTTCTGAAAACAGATAAAAATATTATTATTTCAACTAAGATTTACATTTAGTAAAGAGGTATTTAGCAATTTTCACAATATATGTATGATGTTTGGTTCATGTTCGTGTTAACTGCGTGTTAATTGAGATAAGTTGATCTACTTACCTGATTACAGACATAGTTGGGAGGGTATTCTTCTTCAGGAAGATGACCTATAAAGATCTCTCGGGAACTTAGCTCTTTCTTGCGAAATGTTAGAAAAGGTATTCTAAAATGAAAAGATTTTGACACTATTACAATGAACTGCACTAAGATCAACTAGGTACTACTTAGCAGAGAAGAACAATAAAAAATATTCAGTATTCACCTTGACCACAGTGGCTTCTTTTTGGGTCTGGGTATCAACGGCGTAGTTTCCATTTTGTATACAATATCAACTTGCTAGGTACGAACTATTCCTCCATCATATATTTTGGTAAGCACATCCTTTAATAACTAATCCAATAAAATCTCACGAAAACAACAAGACGTGTTGTGTTTACACGACCACAAAGTGTTTGATTGACATTCTAGGAATCTTTGACACATTGACATGACACTGTCAGACCTGACGTAAAACTTGAAACTTAACTTAAAAATTAACTTATTTAATGCTAAGCTAGGTTCACATTTCCAGCAGCGGTAGCGACTAAGTTCGATTTTCAGCGATATTTAATCCTTAGCATCTTAATCCTTTTGTTTCATTTAGTCTTATGTGTTAATTGTTTTACTTACGCTCTAAGTCATACTTATACTTATTACAAGAAAATTAATTAATACAACATATTATTATTATGTCTGCGAAATGAAACAAAAGACTTATGAAAAATCGCTGTAAATTGCCCGAAGTCGCTGCCGTGTGAGTGTGGACTGACTATAAAAAGAATAAAAGGAAAAGGAAATTAAATTAATATTCTTACCACACTTAGTAGAATATAGAAATAACTTAGTCTATTATGGCAGCACTGGAATTTGTAAATAAATATGGCTGCCGCAGTTGCGGCTGAATGGCTGAACTGCATTTCTCAGTTCGTCGAAATTTAAATAAACCTCGCGAATTCGGTGACTTATGACGCGTTAGGTATATGAAGTTATGTTGTGTAATGTGTAAGGATTTCTTTGTGAGTTTGTAAGGACTTAAGATCAATGAGTGCCTGGGGTGGCGATACGAACGAACGGTGGTCAACTCGGGGAGTTTGTACTTCCTTGCGCAGTCCGTTCGTTTCTCTACCTCGTCTGCGGTTGTTTATAATATTTTCATGAGGCAGTTTATTTTTCCCGAATGCGCAGTGGGGTAACGGATTACGGATAATGTGATTCTAATTAGAATGATTGTTAGCTCGTTATTAGATTGTTGTTGTGATTCGTTTGTACGTTACGTACTGTAGTCAGCTATTGGCAGTCGAGGAGTTTGCGCGCCTCGTTGCTAACGCTGCGACCGGGCACACCTCCCGTTGACCTATTTTCTGGTTATTGCATCCAACCCAACTATTTATGTGGAGGGGTGGGAAACTGGGGCGCCGCCGGTTTGCATTCACCATGCAATAATCCAATTTCGCCCTCTCTCACCACTGATTGTGCACTATTATTGAATTAAAGAGTGATTTGAAATGTTTTTCGAACTCCCTGTTGCAAAACTTTGGAATAAATAACTGCCTCTGACTTGAAAATGTTAGTCATGTGTAATATTCTATGAAATATTTTTTTGAATTAGATAGGACTGTGGTTAGTGTAGTGATGTAGTTGACAATGGCATCCAAAGTGCCAGCTGCTGATATTTTGAGGAGGAGAGCTAAGATATTGCTATGATGGACTCAGACCTTCCACCGGGCAGCTGTAACTCCACAGGACATCTGTCCACAATAGGATACCATACCTTACCAGGTAAGTTAAACATTTATTATCTTTACTAAACTATGTATTTGTGTTTTTAACTTCCAATATCATCATATTAAAGTGCTCAAGTAATTATCATTTAAACACTTATCTTACGTATCAAATCAAATTACCTAATAAAATATATAATTAATTATTGTGATATGACATTATGATTTGTCTATGATTGTTTCGTCAATATCATTCATAACATAAAATCATGCAGCTATTAGATATCAATTAGGTAGATAATGTTATACATATTAGATTCTATTACAATAATTACATTTTAGTTAGGTACTTTATCGTTATTTAATTGCTGCAAGGCTGTTGTTTTATTGTAGCTAGTAAGTAAGAGTCTTGTAGCAATTTTATAGTTCCTATTCAGTAAATATACTATACCGTTGAATGAAATAAGTTAACCAATATAGTAATTCTGTACTGAAATAGTTAAGTTGAATATGAATAAATATAAATAAATTATCTCAATATCTAATAGTAGGTAATATATAATAGTAGGTATATCGCACGCTGAGAATGAAAGTGACCTATCTCAAAATTTTGGTTAAATGAGTTAAATATACAGAATGACTTAAAAAACTATTCTTTATCATATAAAAATTAGAAAACTGGCTAATTGTGGTAAAAAAAGGATAGAGGTATATTTCGGTCTCTTTGTCACTCGACCGTTCCCTACCCCCGCGCCTGAATGAAAGTGACGAAATGAGTGTTGCACCGTGAGTTGTCGTAGCAAGACGTGACAAGTTTAGTACCGTAGTGACCGATTACGCTTTGTGTCTGTTTGTTTCTGAATTTCGGAGGTAAGTTTAGTTACAATTAATAATCATAAACTGACCGATTTAGGTTCAGGTCCCTCTTACATTGTATGTATTAGTGTATTAGGTGACATATAACAAATTTGGTCACTTGTTTATTAACAAATGAGTCTAAATAATGGACCAATTTTGAATCAGGTCTGTATAATTTTAAATGTACTCGTCTGTATTTTGTACTATTTAAAAGAAAGTCTGTTTAACATTTTTAAGTTTGTTTTTCAATAGACTTATTGATTAATAGTGCAATTTATTACTTTTTTAGGTGTTTATTGTTCCCTTCTGAGTCAGCAATCTCAAAAACTAAAAATGAAAAGAAGTACTTTAATTCTTCAAATTGTGGAAGAGAGGCAGCAGAATAAGGTAATTATGGAAACTTATTTCTTAGAAGTTTTTGATTAGTACCTAGGTACTATAATTATTTGTACAAATGTTTATATTTGTTTTCTATATTTTCTATTATACATGTTTGCAGAGTCCTGACGAGTCTTTAGAAATCGACAAAGAAAACATGCCATCTAGCCCTTAAATTATCGAAAATACTTCTCCACGTCTGGATCAAGAACATTACAAAACTCAAATCCCAAGCAAAAAAACAAAACCTTAAAAATACAATACAATACTCTTGAAACAAAAAAATATAATACAACAGAACAATGCTTAAGAACTAAAATACATTAACTAATTACATGTAACAATGGGCGGCCTTATTACTAAAAGTTAAAATGTTAGTTATTAATTTTTATTTAATGCCATGTAGTCATTATGGGTAATCATTTCAATGTAAGTTTCATCTTATGATGAAATGTTAAATTATTCATGTTTCAGGACAATGAAAAGGCTTCTCAAGAAATAAATACGGAAACAAAAGTTACTGAAAAAACCTCGGAAAGTACATCTGCTGTCCGACCACGTTCAAGAAGTTCCAGTACGAGCAGTTCATCTTCATCCTCAAGTAGTAGCAGTACTTCTTCAACTTCAAGTACTTCTGTTACAAATGAATGTCAAAATACAGCTAGTCCGGGCCCTAGTACAAGCAATTTAAGATCTAAAACAGGTAACCAACGTTCATACGTTCAATCACCGATACATCCGAATGAAAGTGATGTGGATCTAAGTGACTCAGATCCAACATACCATGCCGTAAATTCCAATCAAACAAAAAGACGTGTTTCCAGTACTAGCTCTTCATCTTCTGATTCTTCGGGTCAACCGGAACCCTCAAAAAGTAGGAAGCGTAAAAGAAACCCTTGTAACTCTAAACAAAATCAAACAAAAATGTTACGAAACTGCGGAAAAAGTAACAGGTCTATATCCAAATGAAAAAAAAACTTTCCAGCGAGGCATGTGAAAGAAACAAGTACGAGCAAGTGTAGACTTAAATGTTTTGACAATATAAAAGAAGATGAGAGGTCTTATATTTTCAAAGCCTATTGGAGATTATCAAATTTGGAACTGCAGCGTGCTTTTATTAGATCTTGCATGGTGGAAGTGCAACCTAGGTACAGGTACTCAAATGATCAAAACCCCCGCCTTCCAAATAACGCCTTTTATTTCACAGTAGATGGCAAAAAGATCCGTGTTTGCAAATTGTTTTTCATAAACACTTTGGACATAACGGACAGACAGCTAAGAACTGTTAAAAGTAAAACCAACAGCCATGGTATCGTAGAGCCTGAAGGTAGAGGCATGACAACAAAAAAAGGGTAGACCCTGAACTGCTCCAAAGCATCAGGAACCACATAGAGTCGATACCGAGGGTAGAATCCCATTATTTAAGAGCGACTACAGATTAGAGTACATTTCTGACAGTAAACTATAAGGGACCTCTGGACTGATTTTAACAATTATCAAAAAGAAAAATGTCTGCCACAGTGCGACTATTGCTTATACTTGAATACTTTTAAAAAATAATTCATTATAAGTTTTTTTTGTGCATAGATCTATGGCGCGCACATACTAGCCGCGCCCGGTGCCATCAATGAAGATAGACTACTGATTTATTTATACTTTGTGCACAAAAAACAATGTACAGAGGAGGACTTAATGCTAGAAGCATTCTTTACCAGTCATCCTGGGCGTGCAAGAAAATAAATTAGGCACTATCAATATAAAACTGATTGTTATGATATACTGTGAATTAGTGTAATAAGCAGAGTTTAATTAAAATTAATAAGTTGATTAAGTATGACTGAATTATAACCACAAGACTGTTACTGTGGTAAACTGATAGATAAGTTATGCTAAGTAATGCTACTTTGTTCATTCAAATACTTTAAATACTTATTTTTATATTGGTAATATTTCGTTAAATTTAAGAATTAGTTATCTAAGCCAGTAAAAACAGAAGGTCTCATTGTTTGGTTTGTCTGAGTTAGTGTAATAAGAAGAGTTTAATTAAAATTTGATTAGGTAATACAACCAAACTATACTAAGACTGTATTAGTGCTATGTTAAACTGATAAGTTAGTGCTACTATAGGCGTATTGTTGATTTGGATAAATACTTTATTAGTGTTACAGAAGAGTGATATTGATTATGCTTCGTTAAAATAAGTATTTAAGAATTACTTTCGTAAATGTTTGATTTTCTACCAATTTATGACACGATATTGATACTATTTTTTTAGTGTGATTATTACTGGTTCCTATGTAGTCTAGGGAGTGATTTATTAAATGACACTTAATACATACTTCACTGTTTTATTTAGCTTTTTAAGAAAATATACAAAATCATAAGAATAAAACTGACCTATTTTTAGAAAAAAACATATTTTTTAAAGCAATGTTAGAAATGAACAGACCTTTACCTAAAAAGGTCAGTAGAAATAAAAAAAATTTAATACTAAAGTGACCTATTTTTCCAAGTTTTTTTTAAGCATACTTTTATATGGGTAAATCATATTTTTTTGCAAAAACTATATAATGTATCTAAAGCTATTAAGTCAAATAATATATTTCAAAAGAAATCCATAACTTTCGTTACCATGTTTTAGTGTTATTGTAAAATGAACAGAAAATGCTTAATACGACGAACACATTTTTGCCTATTCCCAAAAATTGGCAATTTTGAGTTGAGTCACTTTCGTTCTCAGCGTGCGATATCATCACAACATCAAGCACTATCCTTAATACAAGTGCAGAACCTAGCACTAGGTTGCATTACATGGATGCAACATTACACTTATAAATCTTCCTCTTGGAGCTCTTGGCACTCTTTATTTATTGCTAAAAGAACACTAAAACCCATAAAATAGTTTTTAAACACCTAAGTGTAAAGACTGCTGAAGGGACCTCATTTTATTCAATGCAAATACACCTACTTCATTAATAAGTATTTTCCTAAGAAATGTATTGTTGTTATGAACAGTGAGGTATAAAGTTCAAGGCCTTTAAAAATTAATAATTAAAAAGGTGTTGCTCTTTTCGGTCTGACCCACTAGAGTTTTATAACATTCGGCAGCAATTACTACTAATTAGACATCATGTGGTATGTATGGCAAGGCTATGCACTTTTTCTATTAAGACTCATTATTATTCTACTGCCAAGCCTTATTTCACCAGTGGGTACACAAACTTTCAGCTAAACATTAATAACCCATGACATCATTCCACCTAACTTACTCATAGGAGATTTATGAACAATAACTTTGCCACAAATTGAGTTCTCAAAGTCATTTGCTATGCCAGTTTAGTTTGTATGCCTGGAGAATAAGGTCTACTTGATTTTGGTTGGTGCATTGGACATTTACGACATACATTGCCTACTGTGATATTCCTAATTATGTATTGAATAATAAATGATTATCTATGTATCATAGGTGTATATTTAAATAAACTTTATAGTCATAGTGCCAAGTTTTCTGCAGGTATTTATATAAAGTTTAATTTTAATATTACAGGTTCTGTAATCATAATTAAATAAGAAAAATATTTTTTAGGAAGACAACATCAACAATAAAAAAAACGATAGCTATTTTAAGTATATTACAGCTATTCTAATTCTAAGTGGAGGAACTGAGATCTGCACTGACATCTCGCCTAGGAGTGTTTTGTGCATTGTCCCCCTGCCTAACCAGGCCCCAACCAGCCCAACTCCCTGATGTAGCAGAGTAGGACTTATTACAGCTATTATATACATAACAATATTGAATCATAAAATCTCGAAAGTATGTCGCGAAGGACATAAGACTCTATTTGTTTGCTGTGTTCTTGCTTGACTTTTAGCACCCATCTGCTTAAATTTTAACCACTATTTAAACATCAAAATCCACTGTTAAAACTCATAGTACCTGCTTATGCATGTATTCAAGGAATAATTTATCAACTTCCTTTCGTCTAGTTTATAAAGGTGTTGAAGATACACCATAAAACTAAATGTGTCACGTTATTGACTCATAATTAGCGTAACGGTAAGAATTAGCATGCACTCGCATGTTAACGTATTACTAGCGACCCTTCTAGTCGTCGGTCGTCTCTCTTCTCCGCACGAGCGCAAGTCATTTTTATAAACCTTTCACTTGAATCACTATCTTATGCTGAAAGCTATTGATTAAAACAAGTTCGATGTAAAATGTGCACAAATACGAAGTGAGGCGGGTTAATAAATTCATGCATTTGTTACATAGAAACACCAAAACCAGTGTCATCTCTTTGTGGTCTCATATGAGAAAGTTAGCTTCCATGCTCTTTCCCATAAGTAGCACCCACATAACACTGGTTTGCATGTTATGGGCATCATTTTCTTGTTATTAATTCTAAAAACAACTTATTTTGACGATATTATGTATTGTAGATACTACAATAGTACAAGTGAACAGAAACAGATAGGTCACAAAATACATGAATAATACCCGATTTAAAAGACCTTAAACAATGGAAAGGGCAATTGAGATTTAAATCTTTGGATGAAACTGGTCAGTTTCTCCTATCAGTGGCAGGTGATAAAAGTGAGTTATCTCTCAGGTCGGATGCACCACTCGGCCAGCACGCCGGCGGGCGTGGACGGCGCCGGCGGCGGGGGCTCCCGCACGCCGCCCGCCACGCCCAAGAAGGGGGGCAAGATGCTGGCTGTCCGCATTCAGATGTTGGACGACAGCATTTCCATGTTCCAGGTTCAGGTAAGAGATTCTGATGGCCTGGATTTATTATGCCACGGACCGTCCTTATCCTCGTTAAAACTTATAATTGCGCTGTTACCAAACATACAAATTACCAAATCATTTCAACACATCAGCTTGGTATAGAAAAAATATTAGCTATTACTTACTACAACTTTTTTTAAACTAATACCAGGACTAATAATTCTACGGGTATATTATCAATTCAACAGTATTCGATTTAAACAGTCCATCACATAATCTATGCTATTGCAGCCTTTATTTTACGAGTACTCCGCAAACTCCAGACTTGTTAGGACGAGAGCATCTGATCGCATTTTCCAATTATCCCGCAAGATCTCCGCAGCCAAGTTTCTGAATGCCGATAATCCGCGTACGCTCGCGATTCCAACGACGGAACTTTCTATGCTGATTCTCAACTGGATTTGGTTGAAGCTGGCACCGCTTCTAAGGAAATTGGAAGGATCAAGTTTGAAAAAATATTGTTGAAGGAATATTGTTCCGTTCGAGAGTAAAGGCTTAAATAAATACAAGCTAATATCAGTCGCTAACTGAGAAGATATTGCTTCTAGATTAGAAGCCAATTAATCCATTAAACTTTGAAGATATCTTAATCCTAAAGAATTTCGGGGAGAATTTCGGAAAATTCGAAGTAATCATTACTGACGCCCAATTTACGCCCGTAGAATATAAATACGGATGGTGGTGTTTGATTTTGCTAATGAAATCCGCAATCTGAAAATTGATTTTAGTTTGATTGCCGTCCATTCTTGGCCTTGTTGAAAGATTTAAAGCGAATAAGCTGATACAAAAAGTTGTTTTATCAATTCTATAATCCTCTCAGCTGAATCGATCTTATTAGCTTAGGTTTCACTAGGGACATTATAACTAACTAGCTTTCCACCGGCGACTTTATCCACCTAATAATATTTTTATCACGTTAAAATTTTGCATTTGTAACATCTATCTACATACATTTATATCCTTGTCAAATTTGATCCAAATCAGGCTTTGCTCGCAATAATGGATTTTCCTGCGAAATGTGGTATTTTACCGCGTTAAATGGGGCCTATTCTGATGCGTAAGCTATGTTACTGTGAGTTCTATCAAAATCCCTACAGTAGATTTTGCGTGAAAGAGCAAGAAAGACACTAACTCACAAACTTACCCACATCCGCACAAACTTTCGCGTTTATAATGAGTAGGATATTTTAGGGAATTTAACTAAAACGTTATTTTACCGTTTTACTCTTAAAACGAAAACGAAGACTTATACTCGTTATATCACTCGTCTGCCAGTCACACCCAATTTTCAATAACGTACCTCTGTAAGAAATTCAGAAATAATAAGAAAATAACTCGCATGGAAACGTTTTTCGTAATCACTGGTTACAGTAACAAGGGAATATTAACAATTTATTCAACATTGTCACTGACACACTAAGTGGTATCACAATGACAGCAGAGTCTGAAAACGTAAAATAACAGAAACCACACAGCTTGGAGACAACATGTCGTGACTGAACAGTGATCGTTGATAAATGATAATTCATTGATTTCCCACGTCCATTAATAATGTTTGCGCGGCGCGGCGTATCAATGTTTCATTTAATCGGTTCATTAGATATCATTTATTCTGCACATATCCTGTCTGATTACTATTTACAACGACGCGAAGTGAAATCTTGCTTTGAAGTTTGACTCAGTTTATAATTAATGCTTTCAGAGTATCTATTTCCAAAGTTCACCAGATTCTTGGGGTGGTAAGAACTAAACATCAATTTATAGGATGGATACATTTTCATATTTTCTCTTTTAATAGTTGACGCGTTTGTATACTTAGCAAAGGCAGTCCATTCAATTTTAGGCATTATTAGGACAAGCCGAAAACACACTATGGTCGAGCTGGCTGAACATGGGTTCGCCGTGGATTCTTCCGACCGAAATAAATAGAGATCTTACAGGTCTCTGTTTATGTCCAGCCAATATCTTTCGGATATGTTAGGTACTTTACTAAGTGCTATCTAAGTTAGGCGATTATATCACTGATTATAATTTAATTTTAATGGCACGTGATGGAAACTTATTTCAATACAAATAAGTACACTTGTATCATAAAAAAACAACCGACTTTTAGTGTAAAATATTAATTTATTATTGAGTAGGTATAATTCTGCATTGTTGCCCCCATATCCCGTGGACGGAACCATTTTCGAACGTATATCGAAAATATTATGTTTATTAAAGATAAGTCGAGAAATTATGCACCCCAATTTCACAAACTCCTCCTTTTTTGATGTTAATTAATCAATGAGGGAGGCTTAAGTCCAGTTGTGGACATTCTACGGCTGAGAAGAAATCAATAAAATAAATTTTATTCGATTACGTCCTCCTGTTCCGAAACAATAGTAAAACAAAGACGCAAAAGGTTTTGCGCTCTATCATTCATTCATTATAACTTTCCCGCGAGATTGACAAAATCCTTTTACCCAGAATTAGTAATTGAATTGTAAACTGAATGACGGATTACAGCTCAGTATTAGTACAAAGTTGTTCATTGTTTGTTCGTGGAAGAGTTAACTTGCTGGGATCCCACATCGCCGCAACTTTGTCTACGTACGAATTGAACGGCCAAACTTTAGCGTTTGAAACTTCTAGTTCCAATTATTGCAATGACAATTTAGTAGTTTATTCATTGCGGTTCATGCACACGATGCCACCAACGCTCCGCCGCCGCACCGCTCCACTGTATACATGCGCCGCCGCGCCGCCGCGACGCCACCGCGCCTCCGCCGCTTTTCCCTCCGCGACGCTGCTTTCTTAGCTACTCATTAGTAAAAATGTAACTTGTAATTTTCATGGTATTAAGTAATATTAGGTCCTTACATATGAAATTGGCGTTTTGTATGGGAGGAACAAAAAGTCGAATATTTTTTAATATAATATATTTAATTAATCAAAGTATGAACCATTATTTTCTATGCACTTTTGCCATCTTATAGGTAGTTCATTGATCCCTTTACTAAAAAAACCAGTCGGACGGGAATCAATAAAATCTTTGAAGGCGATTTGGACTGCCCCATCGGAGTTGAATTTTTTCCCTTGCAAGAAGTTATCCAAATTTCGAAAAAAATGGTAATCTGTTGGAGCAAGGTCCGGGGAGTACGGAGGATGTCTTAGACTTTCCAATTGAAGCTCTTCTAATTTAGTAGCCGTCTGTTGCGCAGTGTGTGGTCTAGCGTTGTCGTGAAGCAGCAGTGGCGTGGAGCGATTGACCAGCCTAGGTTGTTTAGCCGCTAGCTTTTCCATCATGGTTTGCAATTGCTGACAATAGACATCAGCCGTAATAGTCTGGCCAGATTTGAGAAAACTGTAATGAACAATACCGGCACTAGTCCACCAAACGCTTACAAGTAACTTTTTTGGGGTTAATTTTCGCTTGGGGCAGGATTTGGCTGGCTGGCCAGGATCCAACCATTGCGCTGAGCGCTTCCGATTATCGTAAAGAACCCATTTTTCATCACAGGTAATGATTCGGTTTAAAATACCTTCATTATTGTGCCGGTTTAGTAATGTAACGCAGCAGTCGACGCGCGTTTGCCGGTTTGCTTCAGTCAATTCGTGAGGTACCCACCTTTCAAGCTTTTTAATCTTCCCAATTTGCTTCAAGTGAATTAAAACAGTTTTATCACTAACACCGCAGCCTGCAGCTAACTCGGACGTGGTTTGCGATGGATCCGCTTCCACAATAGCCTTCAACTCTTCATTATCAACTTGAGTCTCAGGCCGTCCACGGGGCTTGTTCTGCAAGTCGAAATTTCCAGAACGAAAACGTTGGAACCAAAAACGAACTGTGTTTTCTTTTGCAACACGACCGCCATACACATCATTCACCCTTCGAGTTGTTTCCGCAGCACTAGTGCCACGGCGGAACTCGTACTCGTAAATAATGCGATATTTTAAGTTTTCCATTTTGTAAAATGAGTGACGCAAACAGAAAAAAACAGAAGAAAAAAAACAAATGAATGACGATCATCGAAGCACAAATACATGAGTCTATAGCTGTACAAATTTGAATTTGGAATTCCTTACCAAAGAGGAGAAATTTGTGATTAAAGTGGCCAGTACGAAAAACGCCAATTTCATATGTAAGGACCTAATATATTGTTAACTGCTGTATAGAGGTTCGGTAAAATTTGGCTTTGAGGGCGGCGTGGCTTTGATAGCAGTGTACTCATAATGTACCGAGTTTGGATTGTTTACCGTGACCCTCATGTATTTCTGTCATTGCACTTCCTCTGCATTTATGAATTGTGCGTGTGAGTCAAGTATTTTGCTCAGTTGACACGGTGACTAAAATTTTATACCCATTTTGGAAATAAATGATTAAAAATTGATTAGAACACACAAGTCGGAAAGACAATTATTTTAAAAGTTTCCTTCAATTTCTTCAGGATTCCACCATCAGATCCTGGTTTCCTTACCATGGGACCACCCTTGGGATACTCCCTTTCCATCAAAAATAATCAAAATCGGTTCATAAACAACAAAGTTATCCGCAGACATACATAAATGAAAAAAGAAAAAAAAATATGGCAATAAAAAATATTATATTTACAAACATTATAAGATAATATATGTTTGTAAATATAAAATATTTTTAAGATTATATATTGGCAAACATAAATAAGAATATATGAGTTGCTGGTCCTCTTGCATTTACTCGATTGCATTAAGACTGAATTTATTGATCTGTGGAAAGTTAACCTAGGCTTCCGAAGCCTTTTAAATTATGCTAACTATACTCAATTAGCTGGCTCGTTCCGGCTTTGCTCGGATGCGAAAACCTTGCTCTTGAATCACTCTACCTATTGCAGAAAACCACATAAAGATCCTTTCAGTAGATTTTAAAATATGGTAAGATAATGGACACAAATGATAACATGATCTCAAAAATAAATTTAACAAGTATGCGATACATAGGTACAGTTTATAAACATTTTTCACAAAAAAATATATCTCTATCACGATTCTTGACATACAGCCTGACGATAGACAGACGATTTTTTTTTGTTTATTGTTATTATATTTCCATTTATTGAATATGTATAAAATGTTTTAGGTACGAATAAACTTTTTGAGATTTCATTTTCAATAAGGTCCCGTCTTACCCTTTAGGTACGGATCCCTGAAAACTATATCTGAACTAAAGATATTACATATTTGTTAAACAGACAAACTCTTCAACTTTATAATTATAGAATAGATTTTATCTATTCCTTATTTTTATAAAACATAACTAGCTCTTCTATTCGATTTTTATTAATAATTATCAGTTTAATGTTTTTACTTCCAACTAATTAGCTGTTTGTTTCCACACCACAACCAATTTAAACTTAGCTCAATGTATCCCATGGCTTAGGACCCCACACGGAACGCATTATATGGGAATTCCAAACTGAAACACTGAACATTATTAACATCCATTAATATGCATGAGCCTTTGATATGACCTTATTGACTTAAGTGCCGAATATGATTACTGTGTATTTTCTTACAGCAAATAACCAGTATGGGTATATTTTGTTCTAATATGTGATGAAGTCAATTTACATTTTAGGACACTAAATGTATTCTTGAATGCATTGAGTTGGCTTCGAACGCGTTCTTGATTTATTAATACTTTATCCTCTTAAGAGAAGATTCTAAAAAGCCGTGTTGGCTAAGTGGCAGCCCACTCGACTTTCATTCCGATTGAAGGTGGATCAAACCCCCTCTGGATTCTTATTCTCGTAAAATGTATTGTGAGTTTTAAACTCATGCTTTAACGGTGAAGACCAACATGGTGTTCTGAATACTTTGAAGAGTTTGGAGAACTTCACCAACTTGCACTTGGCCAGCGCGGTGAATTAAGGCCTAATCTCTCTCGTCAAGAGTGAAGTCCCTGTGTCCCAGCAGTGGGAACGTAAATAGGTGTGCTTATGTCTAAAAAATCTGTTATGGAATATTTCTGGCTTGATTTGATTTTGGAAGGAAAATACAGGCATTCGTGGTTGCGCATTCGGGACCGCGAATCGCTTATTGATTCCCCGGAATTCCGGTGCAAATTGAATAGGGCTATTTCGGGCTTTCACCCTCTCAGTGGGTAAACAGTTGTGTGTAAGTTTTGATAATGGATGTGTTAGTTTTGTGCCTTGCTACATTTGGACTAGTTTCTTTGCTAAAATGTCGATTCAGAACTATTTAAATTTTTTGGTCTTTATCACTTTTTTGACAAATTACCTACTAATAAATTCTGAAAATAAAAAAAAATGTAATAAATCTTTCACAATATGCTTTTTATAAGATTTTAGGGTAAGGAGCCCTTGGATTCGTCAAATCTGTCTGTCCGTCTGTATGTAACAGCCACTTTTTTCCGAAACTATAACATTTTTTTTAATACGTAAATAACCCACATTAATGCATAGGTTTTCATAAATTATAATGAGGTTTCTACTATAATTTTCTTCTAAACTGAATTGTTTGCGAGTCATTTTCAAAGTGATAAATGAAAAAAAAAATGTATTACCATGCAAACTTTCACCGAAATTCTTTTTAAAAGAAAAATAGTAAATATATTTTTTTAAAACGTGTTACATGGTAAACCTTATTTACCTTTAATTCAATCCACTCAAACTACAAAAACTTTTATATTATATTAATAAACTTTAACAAGTAAGTAAATTTTCTATTTAATGACCTGTTGATTTTAATAGCAAGTATGACTTGTTAATATAATATTAAAACTAAAATAATAAATTATTAATTTAGGGCTTTAAATTCGTTGCCACAATTGATATTAATGTCGATGACTGATAAGAGGTCTTCATTTTTCGCAATCTAAAAAAAATCGGCTTAGTGCTTATCTTGATTCTCATGAAATTAAGTTGACGAAACTGAAACTCACTTTGTGCCGATTCGATCTAACTTGTTCGTGATTAATTCGGAGTGGAATCATTTCAAAGTATCTCATGTACATACTTGGATAGAGGAATTTTATTCATAGGACCTTGCGGTGGAACTTTTTCTGAGGCCATAACTTTTATAGTTTTCTGATCAGGCATGCAAAATACATTTCTGCAGCGCAATAACATTAACACGTGACTAGAGAATGAAACTAAATAATTTGCATGTAATGTTTATTTGAACTTTCTATCGTGTGCATTGGGCTACGCCTGCCCCACAATGTCTGCTATAACCGGATGTGCCAATCGTGCAGACAGTATGGCTTTATAAAAAAATACTTGCACACAATGGTAAAGAAGATCCTGCAGTTTTCGGCTTTTCTGACGGCAACAAAACCGACTTGAAACATTTATAAAGGGGAATTAGTGTTACAGTCACTTAGTTCTTATTACTTTACCTTTTAGAAGGTTTCTCATGTCACTTTTAAGGGAAAATTATGACCCTTAATAGATGTCTGTGGTTCCACGCTTTACTCATTAGGAACGTTAACCAGCTGAAAGTTCAAGAGAATTGAATTGTTAAGTTGGAAAGAATTGTATTATGCAACGAGCCTCCCGGATGGTAGGCTCCCCTGTTGTACGAAATTCCGCCGAATTATGTATATGTTTATATGGAAAATAATACAAACAGCAAATTTATCAATTTACGGAAAATCAGCAATGACTATTTTTATATATTATTTTACGCAAGAACTTTTAGTCAATTGATCAACTTACTGATTTTGCCTTACGAATCATACACAAATGGACCAATCGCTGCTAAGTATTAATTTACGTAAACACGACACCAGTAAAATAATACACTGTTAGGTAACATCTGACAGGTGGATAGCAAATATTTAGTGATTTCATCTTTACTGAATTTTAAAGTTATAATAGCTTTGCACTGCAAAAAATCTAAGGGTTATGCTACATAACCCGTGCGTAATATATTCCTTATTATGTAATACTACTTGTATGGCTATTTCAATGCTACATTAACTAGTAAACAAACGATGGTATTCTTGCGGAAAGTAATTTGTGAAGGGCCATTACCAGCATTAGCCTTTTCCCGTTTGGGAACATTCACTATTGTCTCTGGGTTTGATTGGAACGATCGTCCGCAACACGCATTGGACTGTGAAATTACATACATGGGACCGCGTACGTGGCTTTATCGGTTATTTACGTTCACAATTCACATAGTCTATTTGAACTATCATTCCGGCAATTGCATGCAACTAACGTTTCATCTCGTGAATTGAATCGATATGAAACGAGCAGTTGGCGTGATAGCGAGCTCTTTATTTTAATGGATTTGTTCGTCTCACTGAATTTGCGGATAGGGAAATCCGCATTTGAATATTGGCTATGTTTTGGTGTGGTTTCGGTGCTGCCACTTAGGATAGATCATATAATTATCAGCACGATCTTTTCTAGCACTGTCATTATTTTACTAGACTAAATAAGTTAAAACGTCTGTTTAACAAGAAACAACTGGCTTGCTATCAAATACACAGAGCCTGGTCTTTCTGAAATAATCCCATTTTTGTTAAAATTCCACCTATTATGACTTTCTTTAAAATTCTAGCGTTTAAATGTCGACCTCCAGCTTTGTATGAACTCGTTAAAATCTGAAACTAGTCTGTTTGTGGTTTGTGCTATCGCTTAGCCCCTGCACTCGGGAATTGAAGTGCGATCGTCTATTACATTTGCAGTAGGGTAGGTAAGTGATCTTGAATGTCGACGAGCGTCTGAGCTAGGCATACGTGGTGTGTAGTGCTCTTACGAGGTGGACGGTTCACAAGAGCCTAAGCGGTAAAAAGCTGAACATGTTTCGCTTGTGTGAGGCTTTTGTGTCGTAAAGAGTAAGTCGTCGAACTAAGTATATTTGTCTATAGTGACATGTAAAAGACCTATAAGAAAACGAAACACTATTTTAGGTTTAACAACCGAGTTTGTTATGCGCTCTTGTGGGTATATAAGTATATCGTCCTTTTTGAGAGTTGTTTAATAACGTGTTTGCTTATAAAACTTATGCATTGCTTCATAAATTTTATCGTAAAATCAAAATATTTTTTAGGCATAAAAAAAAGTTGGTTCTAGATTGAGAAAATCTCCTTTTTCCGGTAGAAATGCGATCCACGAGCTCCGTTTGCGAAGCCACTGAATTATGAAACGGTTTAAGAAGCTGACGTATCATTTCAGTATCTGTTGGCGACGTTTTAGTCCAAGATAGGTATCGGGTTGCTGAGCTAATTTAGAAAACGTGTGTTGTTTTGTCATATTGTTTCTTATGATTTATGTTTTGTATGCGATGGACTGGACAAAACATAAACCGTAACCGACTTTCTCTCGCTCGGTTACGGTTTATGTTTTGTCAACATATCGTATAATCATGGTTATTAAACCACAAGAACTCGATTTTTTTATATCCTACTTCTATGATCCAAATAGTCTTTATAGTCTTAACATAATTATTTTGATGAGCACTTCACGATTTGGCCTACTTAAACTTTTAGGGCCAATATATAAATTAACTTTAGTCTGCCTTTGTATGTAATATTATAATTTTTTGCCTTTTTGACTATAAACTGGTGTTTTTGAATGAAGTTCTGAAAATAGAAAGACAGACGCCAAGAAACATTTAGGTCACTCATTAGTTATTTATCTCCAAAACTCCAATCCTGACTTGGACTGGTTATGAGGCGGATTAAAGAGTTTTATTAGCTTACGTACTGAATATTAAGGACAAAATTAAAAGCAATTTCGTTGAATCTGGACGGGCTCTTGTACAGCAGTTTGTATTTTAGTGACTATACAATTCCGAAGTTCATAATTCATTGGCGTTTTGCTTAGTTGTAATTACGTAAGATTGGGGGTTGTTACATCGTACAAAAGGGTGCGTCTATCTTTACCCACAGTGTATTGTGTGACCTACTACATACAGCTACAAATACAAAAACTCTCTTTAGTGGACCAAAAATATACAATGAGCAAAAAACTATAATAGTTGTCCTTTTCATGTGACAGACTGATAAGGTGAATTTCCGGACAGTAATGGAAATGTTTAGTAAAAATTTCCCCATGTCAGGTTTGTTGTTGGTCCAGTTACCTCGAGTTTGCTGTATGATATATAGCGTTTGGCATTTCGGACTCTCACCGCTACGTTTTACGATGCTTTGTTGCCTGACACCGTGTTCACAGATCCACAGTCAACACCGATAATTACTATCCATTGTTTGTTTGTAATTAACCGAGTTTGCTTTGCATTTTGCCGTGACTGTATTTAAAATGGTCTAGCTAAAAATGCAGAATTCTGTTGTACGTTGGCTGTACGCCAGAGGCAACGGCAAAAGCCAAGCACAGCGGTATTCCTTGCCCCAACGACTCCATTGTTCTTCAGGCCTTTTGGTCAATTTAACGCGACGTTACAGTCTGCTGTATTCCGTGGTAGCTGGTGATTTATTACATCTTTTGTCATCTTCTGCTCCAGTTGCCTGGAGGTAAATAAAGCGGCGCGAGCTTTTAACACGCTATTATTGTGCTCTTATTGTGAGGGATGCCCTGTTTTCTGATAAAATTGAATGAAACATATTTTATATTCGTAAAAAGGCTTAACCTGCGAGTACGTTTGTATTCTCATTACAAACCATTAACGTTTGTGGTCGCGTCTGTGTTTATACTAGTTAATTACTCGGTTTCTTGTGAAATACACATGATCAAATGATTTGAATGATTTCGTATATTCTCAGATTTTTATGTTTATGTCATCCCACGTTTCTGCCGGTCTTTAGTCATTTGTCTTTAAGTATAGTTAAAAATTAAGGATAAAACAATGGGAACATTCCCTAGGCGCTGCTCCACCCTTTGTCGCAAGACGATCGATGATATAACTCGCCGGTCCTAACGAGGAAGATGCTATTATGCCCCAATTTTATAGAAACGTTATAGTATTTGAAGCATGAGTGGACGATAAAATAGCTGCTTATTCGTATTTAGGTTATCCACTTTATTCAATACGTTTGTAAAGTTTTTGAAAATGTTAGGAAGCATCTTAAAAAATATCGTAAATGACTGAGAGGTTTGATTACATAAACTTTTTGTTTTTGTACATTTCTCTGTCGATTGAATTGAGTTTCATCACTCACCGTAAAATGGTCTAGGACCTGATTTTTTGTGTGTAGTTTTTAAATGCAAAAATCTGAGAAACCCTATGAGTTAGAGATTTGATTCTATATCACTTTTTGTTTGTTAGCATTTACCCTATCGATTGAAATGCGTTTGATCACTGGCAGCAAAAACACATCTTTTTTTAAAATGGCGAAATAGTAGGTATGCATTATAAATGTCGGACGGAACCCTTTAATAAATTCTAACTTACTCCAATCACGTATACTCGTAGTCGCAGCAAGCAATATGTTCTGAAATATTTATGCCAATTAGTGCCTCAGGCCCGTACCGTAATTTCTAGGACTTTAACGAACTTAAATAAACGGCCATTAGTTCAGTTAGTTGCTTTAATTTGAAAATAACTTTCAAGCTAAATTGCAGACCTCGCGCAGTTTGTAGGGTTTCGTACCCAAAGGGTAGAACGGGACTCTTTTGCTGAGACTTCGTAGTCTGTCTGACTGTCTGTCACGAGGCTGTATCTCAAGAACCGTGATATGTAGCCAGAGAGTTAACATTTTGAGGGATATAACAACAAATCTTAATATATATAAATCTCGTGTCACAATGTTTGTCCTCAATGGACTCCTAAACCACTTAACCGATTATAATAAAATTCGCACACCGTGTGCAGTTCGATCCAACTTGAGAGATAGGATAGTTTAAATCTCAAATTATAGTCGCAATTTCAATTTATTGCTAATTATTTGTTTGTTATTATCTACAGGTTAACAAAAGTGTAAATAAAATGTCTTTTTATAGGTTGTCTATGATTTTTCTTGATAAGTTATTCATACGTGGTGGTAATATACTCTTTGAGCTATTGTCTATGTCTCGAAAGTTCAATAATCATTTTATAGGTTGTCTATTATTTTTTCTTGATAAGCTTTTCATACGTGGTGGTTATATACTCTTTGAGCTATTGTCTATGTCTCGAAAGTTCAATATTCAACATAGTTTTCAATCATTTTTTTCTGACATGAGTTTGAAGTACTTAATTATTAGTTTTTTATTTTTATTATCATTGTTTTACGTTCGTCAAAGCCTAAATTATATCAACTAAAAAGTAACACGACATTCATTGACTGTTATTATTATCATTGTTTCAATTTTCGTCTTTGTTCGTAAATCATTTGATTGTACTAAAGGGTTATTATAGTAGTAGAAAATCAAATATGGAGATCAACATATTTTTTTACAAATACCATCTGTGTGAAAAAACATAGTGGACTCCGTGACTGATGTTCTCTTATAGTTCCTCTTAGATTGTTTACTATAATGTAATATAACAAAAACTTTAGCCACAGCAACGTGTGGCCGGGTCAGCTAGTAGTAATAATAAGATATTTATTTTCTCAACACTTATTACATAATTATCTCTAGGGTAAACATGGAAGGTGATCAGTGAATTATTGAGCAATACGTGTGAGACTGGTGCCCGCGATGGGTTTAATAAAACCTAGTATATATATCTAATAACTCCTCCAGAAGGCTTGACCGATTCTCATTAAATTTTGTGAGCATATTGAGTAGGTCTGAGAATCGGCCAACATCTATTTTTTAATTTGCAAAACAAAGTTTGCTGGTGTCTGCTAGTCTAATATATAAAATTCTCGTGTCACAGTTTTCGTGCCATACTCCTCCGAAACGGCTTGACCGATTCTCATGAAACTTTGTGAGCATATTGAGTAGGTCTGAGAATCGGCTAACATCTATTTTTAACCCCCGACCAAAAAAGAGGGGTGTTATAAGTTTGACGTGTCTGTCTGTCTGTCTGTCTGTCTGTCTGTCTGTCTGTGTGTCTGTCTGTCTGTCTGTGTCACCATAGCTCCCGAACGGATGGAGCGATTTCAATTTAGTTTTTTTTGTATGAAAGCTGAGTCTGGCGCGAGTGTTCTTAGACATGTTTTATGAAAATCGGTTGTGCCGTTTAAAAGTTATGGGGGTGAGAGTGGGTAAGGAAAACCGAAAATCTGCAAATATACTAGTGTGGGGTATCAAATGAAATCGCATCGCGTCCACATTACATAATATTATGTTGTTTTACGTTTTAGGAAATTAAGGGATTGGAATCGGGGGTTTTTACTTCATGTGAGTACAAAGAAATGTATGACGAATTCTACAATGCTACGAAAGCTCTACGAATGTACTACGAAATATCCATAGTAACCTTGTCATTGCTAAACATTTCCATGGTTTAATAATAGTGGCAATTTACACAACAAGCTTATTCATTTTGCAAGACAACGTTTGCTGGGGTCAGCTAGTAGTGTATATAAAAACATACATTATATACAAATATATTTAAAGGGGCTCCCATACATCAAACGTGATTTTTATAAGGTTAACCAACGTTGCGCGATGCCAGTACTTGGATGGTAGACCGCACTGGCAGAATCTTAAAAAAAAAAAGTTTTCTTATTTATTTACTTATTTTTTTATGCTAAAAGTGTCTAAACTTTACACGGTACGATAAATATAGTTTGAGTCCATCAGATACGTTTCAAATGTATTAAGCTAGACATAGAAGACGCGCCTTGACCACACATGGCGTAATCTATGTACCGGCCGCCTCTCCCTCCTGCTGCAGCAACAATCACTTAAAACAAAAACTTTTAAAAATGCTTATTCAGGTGTCCACAATAATAATAAGTAGGTGTAACTTGTTTAGAAAACCGAGTCAGAGACTTAACAGGGGGAACACGTAAAAATTCGTAGTTACTGTTGGATGATAAACAATAGACAAATTGCTAATTGACTATATCGGTTCAAAAAAGGAAAGATCTTGTTTTGTGATTGGAAAGGCTGTGCAATTTCAGTGAGTTTATATATCTCTTATATAAAAAAAATGTTACTTGGTATAAAATATACCTACCTTATTTCTTATATGTACTTACATTAAATACGAGCTGCAAAACTGTTTAGATGGGCTAAGCAAGATCACATTAAACTGTAGAGCAATGACATTGAGCCTTTTAATAAAATGTTCTTATAAACAAAGTTCACTGAATTGAAAAGCTTTTTGCTCAAAGAATTTCAAGTCACTGAAAATGCACAGTCTAATAATTTTATATTTTGAACGAATAAGGGTAAATTCACGCTACAACATAAGGCCCGGTTTTAATATAATACGGACTGCCATCGGTAACATCTACGCATCGTTTCTTCATACCAATAATTCATAAAGTGTCTAAATTCTATTTTCATATATATTATGACAAGGTTTTCAGTTAAATCCTTGGTTTATAAAGTGTCATTCTCCTCTCAGTTGTTTGAACTCTTTAAGTCGTGCGTGCATTCTGGGTTTGTTGAACTCTTTCTTGCCCTATCAGTTTATCTTTAAAATGTTTAAGTAAAACATAAGATAGCGGCGCTGAATCCTGTCAAAGAAAAATCACTCTCTGGTGGTTGATTTTAGAATAACTATTTCGTTTCCAAAAATGTTTTAACGAACAAAACGAGCTCGAGTTAATACACAGGTTCAATACGCAAATGACCGTATCAGCGGAATGAATTACTGCGTAACAAATTGTAGAAATTTATCAATTCGCCATAGCTGGCGAGTGCTGACCTACAAATAATTAATTGCACGCGAAGATTTTCCTTCTTCAGCTTCGTTTTAACCTATATTTTCTCGTTAACCTTTAAGTATTGGGTTCTAAGGGCCGGTTTTCAATGGCCGCCTTGTAAAAGTTGTGACGTCAATGACGGTGGAACCTCTACTGAACCCATAAATAAACACGGGCAAAAATAAAATGGTTGCCCTAATTGTTTACTTTGTATAGGACATCTGCTGGGGTAAAATGATTGCCTTACTACAAAAGAAGATTTACCCGATCAGCGTAAATCAACAAGATCGACAAGTCAATCTTGTGAAGACCACAGTAGTTAAACAGTAAATTTTGGCCACAAACATTAAATTAACGTGATGTTAAAAGAAATATAGCTTCGGCTTCGATTTGAATAATGACGAAAATGTTTAAACTTTTAATTTATGAATGAAGAAATTGTTGCAGTGGCTACGCCCGCTTGGATTACCAATTGTAATTGGATAAAATATAGTAAACCTAAAATTCGACTTTCAGATCAGAAAGTGCAACTAACATCCAAGCTTCCAAACATACAATCCTTTACAATATTTATAGCATAAACATAAAACTCCGCTTCATCTTTTTATATAGTCTTTACGTTCCACTGATATAAGAAGAGTAATTTTGACTTACGAGCTTCCTTAAACGAGCCCTTCTCTGGCTGAGCTCCAAAACGTGGCGCATGCAATAAATAATATAAAAACCTTGTAACTTTATTCGCAAAAACTAGCTGGCCGACCGCCTATCCAAAACTTCCACCCACATATATAGTAGAGCTCTCTCTAGAGCACTCATTTTGACGAGCAGTAAATGGTTATCTAAGGCAGCAAAAAGTTCACACAACTCCTTTGGCTTAATTAGGAGGTTCGCCGGCTAGTGGCTCATAGGTGCTAAGAATAAAGGACCAGAGAATGTGACACCAAAGAATTCGTTGTCTTTCTTTAGCCCAATATAATTTTAATAACCGACTTATAACTAAAAGAAAAGGTTCTTAATTCGATAGGTCTGTATGTTTTTTTTGCTATTTATTAAGGTTTCGTACCCTAAGGGTAAATCAGGACCCTAAGGGTAGTCGTGGTCAACAAATTAGGGACAATCTCTAGTTAAGCCAAATTGTGTTTTTTTTTTCTTAGAGTCTACAATATATTCCGTGTCTTTTACATGTAAGTATAATTAGTAATTGATGTGCCCGATTATAGAAACACTAACAATTTCTTAAACATTAAACCTCTTTACAGTATAGCTGATATATTATATCATTGTGCTATTGGTTCAATTAATGCTTGCTGGCCATTTAATTAAAGACAATCAGATATTGTTCTATTTTCAACATTTTAATCTTAATACTTTTTATTTCTTCTCTTATTATTTCGTGGTAGTTTTAGCGACAATCCCGATTTTTATTTAGGTTTTGAATATTATTTTGAAGAAAAATGGGCAAATTATATGAGTTGCGATCCAACACTACGAAAAATGATCATGAAGTTTGTTGTCGAGCATGGTTGGCCATGCCGAAGGATAGCAGAACATTTAAATTGTTTATTATGGTATACAATGCAGTGCAACATTTCAGACGCAATAACACAGCCTTAAATGTGTCCAGAACAAAAAGATCGAGAAAAACAACTCCGCAAGATTAAATGATAACCAAGTTAGCTAAGAAAGATCCATTACTAGGCTCTAATTTAATTTAACACGATGTGTTTGGGGCAGACGAAAGAGCTGGTGTCTCAGCAAGGCCCGTTCGACGACGTCTGGTAGAAGCAGGGTTGTTCGGAAGAGTGGCTCGCTAAGTACCGTTGTTGAAGAAAGAACATAGTAATGCTCGTTTGGCGTTTTGCACGTTAATATGGAAGGAAATAAAATCATTGGCATCGGTGGTTTTTCTTAAATTTGAAATTTAGATTTATTCATTATTCGAGTAGTTTACTGTCCTTAATTAAATGTCCAGCTACATAATTATACCTTAAAATTGAATCCATGTTCAACCTTTGATAGTAAATACTTTTTTCTATTTATTTATTCTTTTGCTTACAGCCACTCGGACCAAACTATGCAAATAATAGGTGCTAAGAAATCAATAGGCTTTTATGTTTACATGTACATAGCCGGTTATTGCTCTTCACTATCTTGAAAGTCCATAATTTTTAACCCACGACCAAAAAAGATGGGTGTTATAAGCTTGACGTGTCTGTCTGTCTGGGACATCATAGCTCCCGAACGGATGGAGCGATTTCAATTTAGTTTATTTTTGTAAAAAAGGTGAATCTGGCGCGGGTTTTCTTGGCATGTTTCATGAAAATCGGTTGTGCCGTTTAAAAGTTATGGTAAGTAAGCTCTAAGTTTGTTTTACGGGTACTAAACATCTGATATACTTAATATAATAGACATACCTACATATATAGATATTTTTTATTAAACATATTCAACACCCAGACCAAGGAGCAAGTGACTGCAGAACATACAAACACTTGACCCCTCGGCGGGAATCGAACCCGCTGCCTCTTGCGCCGCAAGCGGACTGTCGCCCACCGCGCCACAGAGGCATGCATTTTTAGTTTTCGAGTTTTGTAATATTAATATATTTCTTTTTTACAACATTCTTGGGCCGATGCCCGCGGCCCGAGCTATCATTATTTCAATATAATATTAGATTTTTTTGTTAAAAATCTACTTGTTCAAATGAAATCATTTATTTGTGTTAGTTACAATAAAGTTTGTAGTAATGTTACTCGCATTTAGATAACTTTTCCAACCAATTCTGTAGAGTGTTTTGTTCAAAAGCACTCAGTTTAATGTGCTGCAAATTAAGTTATGGTTTGAAATATCATCTGAACTGAAAAATTTATGCTTCCGCTAAAATATTAACCAGTTTAATATTTATTCGGCGGCGTGATTTCCACTTGCACCAATTTTATTGAATATAACTACTACTTCGAATGTAAATTCAAAGAAACTCTGTCGCTACAAGGGTCAACAGAAAACCAGCGCTGAGTAGGTAATCAAATGTCCTATCAATCTACTTAGCAAAAGCTGAGTTAACTCTTTTTTTTCACAATATGTTAGTTTGTATTTTTTTTTGGTTTATAGCTTAGTTTGATTTTTCTGGTCCCTCCATTATAACCTAAATGTATGTGCATGTTTTGTGACAAATAAAGCAAATTCATTTTATTTTATTTTTTTATTTTCAAGTTTGTATCTAAAATTGTATCCCTTATATTTCGTTAAAAAGGAATTTGAAGTACCTACGCGAAAATGTTTGTAGACAACACCACTCCAAATGTTCAATAGCCTTTGCAGTTGTAGTTTGTTTGCCGAATGGGTTACCGGTTAGCGACGCATACTGTACACACATACATGGCATAATATAAATACACGAAACCCACTTAAAATCAATGTTTTCTTTAACAGATATTACTCATTACGTTGCAAAAACCATACAGCGCTTGCAAATCCGGACGAAAGCTAAATATGTTATTTTTTGTTAAAAGTAACGTTGTTACAATTTAAGTGAGCTGTAGTACTATCGTTACCCAATGTCAGTAAAGGTTACCACAAGCTTATCCCGGATTAAAATTCAAACATATTAAGTCGTAAAATCCGCTCATGATCCTACAAAATAAAGTATACTTACGGCACTTATGCTAGGCTTTTTACGTAATTGGATTAAATCCAAGAATGGGGCGTTTGTACGGATAACGCTAATAATTCAAAGCTAATCGTGAAACAAACACAGCTTGTGAACACCCGTCCTACGGCTGAAATAATGATAAATCTTAGTTTTTCGCAAAAATTCTTACCGCTAAATATGTAAGAGGCAAATCTTAGTACTATCTAACAAATACACCTTTCTACTATGTGGTCGACGATTCAGTTAGATTGATTCGATAACACGTACTGGTACGTACGACAATACAATCCATTTCTGCACTGTAATCCAATTGCCTTGAATGATATTTATAATCTCCCCTCGTTCTAGGGATGTGGAATTTTATTCAGCATTCACGATGTTTATCTTCGTAACGTTTTCGTGGCCCAAGCGCTTGTGAATTCTAAAAGGGTTTATTTTCAGCTGTACAGGGGTCTTACTCGAATCACATAAAGTATGAAGGGCTCCTTCTTTTTTGTCTTTGTTTAAACTTTTTGGTATAAAGATACGAATATTTTTATCTTATTATTTTTTATCTCGACTTTCATTCCGAATTCGTTCATTCGTTAAAACCCCGCCACGCACCTCTGGATTTTTCTTCTTGAGAAATTTATGTGCGCTTTAAACACGTGCTTTAACGGTTAAGGCAAACATCGTGAGGAAACCGGCATGTTCTGAGAACTTTAACAGTGTTTGATGGACATGTGACATTCACCAACCCTTACTTGGCCAGCGTGGTGAATTAAGGCCTAATCTCTCTCGTCAAGAGAGAAGTCCCTGTGTCCCAGCAGTGGGAACGTTAATAGGGTGATGATGATGATGATGATTTTTTATCCTACGGCTTAAAATTACACAATTGTTACTCTATCAATCATATATGAAATCAGTTTTAGTTTTTGAGGTATTCGACTATTCATTATAATGGATTACGATTGAGCTACATACCTACTGTTTTTCTACTACGTGGGCTCAACTAAAACAATTCAGACGATTCCATAGATGGAACATAACTGATTGAGATTTTATCTTCCGCAATATGTATTCTTTTAAAACAAGTTTCTTTAGAAATCAGTAACGATGCATTAATGTGTAGATTACCCTGAATAATCATGGGCATGTTGACTGTATACAAAATCTGATTAGTCCGTCTGTTAGCCCGTCGAATAATACTGGATACTATTTTTTCGCTTTTTCAATATAATAAGAAAATGCCAAGATATTGAACATGCTGGAGCTACCCCCTATTGTTAATGTCAAAATAAAACTATTTACCTCATTGAAAAATTAAACATTTTGTTCGATTAGAATGGAGAGGATCACTCTGTTTATCGTGGTCTGGCGAGGTCAGGTATTAGCGCACTTACGATGGAGCTTTATCTAAATCCCGTTAAACAGCTTTGATGGACTGCCGGCCTTAAAGTACATGCATACGCCGGTATGACCTTTGTTTTAGTAGAGGTGCAGTAAATGCTAGGGTTAGTGACCGGTAAAATAACTAAGCGTATTTTTATGGTTTAAGTTTTGACCATAAAAACACTTGGAGAAGACACTGGAAAGCCCTTGGCTTGATCTTGACCTGAAACAGCAGCAAAACGAGAGGGGATAAGAAAGGTAGGCTTTTGCCCAGTAGTGGGACAGCATGGCTAACAAATAAATAAAGTTTTGACCTGCCAGAATTATATAATACTAGCTTTCTATCCGCGGCTTTGTACGCGTTATAGTACCTAATACGTTTTCCCACGGTAAAAAGTAGGTTTTGTTCTTTACTGGGCAACAGCTATCTACTATATCCTGTTCGAATTTAATCCAAATCGGGCTTCGCTCTAAATAATGGATGATCCTGCGAAATGGGGTATTTTATTGCGGTAAAAAGAGGCCAATGAGTTATTCTGATATGTAAGCAATATTACTGTAAAAAAACATTTTGGCATAAAATGTGAGATTCAGATATTGATCTGAATCTCCCACGCATCAATATGAAACAATTTTCTGATATCATTTGCTTGCAATTTGGGTTTGCCACATATATCAGTTGGTTGGCAGATTAAACACGGGTCATGATTGTCGGACCACTCGCCACAATATATCAATCAGTTTCAATCAAGCGATCGTCCATGCGAGTTGCGGTTTGCATGGGCTTGTAGCTACGGCCGACGCACTGTCTAGTCTGACCGTAAGGATGGCTTCACCTATCACAGCCACAATGTTAAATTAACCGTGCGAATTTTGCGTTTATTATTAGGTCTCGGCTAATGTATTATCGATATAGTCTAATGGTGTGGATGAGTAAATCTCACACCTTTTTATAACTATTAAACTAGCGATCTAACTAAAAGCGAGCTATTTATCAAAATAATGATATATCGTTATATAATGATATAACTATGTATAATATGTATAATCGGGTGTATATTTTGAACTGTTTAATGAATTTAATCCAGTTTTCACGATTGATAGATTCAAGAAAATGCTTAAAAATATAATTTGCATGGGTGATAAATAAGTCAGCGACTCAGGTCACTAGTTATTACTTAAGTAAATAGAAATATGAAGGATTTATTTGTTAAAGTAATTTTTGATAAATAAATAAAATTGTACGATATATTTACCAAAAGCTATGTTTTTAATTAAAAGGAAGGGTAAAGTAAGAAGTTATTACGTAAAAGTCTTGGAGAGTTCAAAACGCTTAGTGGACGATAAAATCTCTTTACGTCGGAGCACCAGTACGGTGGGAATTTAAGGTATTTCTTTGAACGCTGTTATTGCATGGAAGGTTACATTTTCTCAAGACCGTCATATTAAATACACTACATATTACTTTAGGTGCCATTGTATTTGCAGAACTTGTATAAATTAATTACGATTCTCGGTAATAATAAGGGACCAATTAAAGTGTTACGTAGGTAAATGTTTCTTGGATATTAATTCCCAACCTGCTTTCAATCCTTAATAACTAGTTTTTTGCAAACAAAGCACATTATTATTATAATTTTAAGAAATATGTAGTTTAGTAGCCGCGGATCTTTTCCGTGCCTCCGTTCCGTGATCGCACTAGGCCAGGCCAGACTAGATTACTATGAACCGAAAAATTAAAATCCAAACAAAATAACCATCGTGTATACCATTAAAATCCTACTACTATTATAAAGGCGAAAGTTTGTAAGTATGGATGTATGGATGTTTGTTACTCTTTCACGTAAAAACTACTGAACCGATTTAAATGAAATTTGGTACACAGAATCTCTAGAGCCTGAAAAATAACATAGGCTACTTTTTACCGCGGGAAAATGTCATTCCGCGGGAAGATCCATTATAACGCGGGTAACACCGCGGGGCACGGCTAGTAGCAAATAATTGTAGAAGCTGTTTAAATAACAAATCTCTTTTCTCAGGATCCCTACATATAAACAAATTATCTAATTAATGATTAACAACGCAACGCACAAATTCGTTTTATGTTGGTACTTTCAGACCAACAGAAATCAAATTTCTTGCTACTAGAATATAAATACTTTAATTCATATTTTATACAAATGACTTCCCCGGCATTGATTTAGCTAATTACACATCTTTCAATGCAAAAAAAAACATAAAATGAAAAGTAAAATAATAATGTTTCCATAAAACATTGAAGAAAAGTTTGCTTTACCTCTGCATCCCGTATTTTTAACAACGCCACTTACATTTAAATTCAGCCTCGGAACAGCCGTATGTCTGACCCTTAGGGACACCCACGCCGAGATACGGTCTCAACGCGTGCCTCCGCTTAAAAACCCCTAACTTTACTCCCCAGTAGACATATAAACGTGATATATTCTGGAATATTCTCCAGATTCTAGCTCAAAATTCTTTGTTGCCGACCTGCCGACCTGTGTAAGATTGTAGCAACAGGAAATCTAATAAAGGGGTTCATGTTACACGTTATATGATACTAGCAATACTTGTCTAAATTGATTGCAGTCTGTGTTGCTGTATCAATAGGTATAACATTTTGCAACTGCTTTGCGATTATTATAAACTTGATGCAAAGGACAGGTTCTGGTTGACCATCAACTCACTAATAGACACTACATCAAAAGTGATAGGAATATTATACTGCCTCAGTGGCGCAGAAGGTGAAGGTCCACTTGTAGCATAAGGGGTAGCATAGGGATGTCTCTCTTTGAGGTACCAATGCTTGCTTGTTCTGGAAAGTCTTGTTCCTTACTGATATAATAGGGTGGGCCAATAATTTTAGCAAATAGCAACACTAGATTTCTCCAAACCGTTCAAGGGAGGGGCGCGTGGGTGGTGGGAAACTGTGCGTTACTTTATGCAATTTTAGTCACGATGGAGCAAAGTCAAAGTCAAAACGTTTATTTCCTTAGAAGCCTATGCTTACATGGACAGCACTTTACATGGAGCGTTTCACGGGACAACAGCGTGCTTTTTGTGTAAAACAATTTTACAAAAAAAAATGATTCCTACGTTACTGTACGACGCCTAAAAATTGCATAAAGTAACGCACAGTTTCCCACCACCCGCGCGCCCCTCCCTTGAACGGTTTTCTAAAAATCTAGTGTTGCTATTTGCAAAAGTTATTGGCGTACACACTTTAAACAGGGTGGCCTGTTTAATGTATGTTTATCTAGAGAGAAAGATTAGGTACACAACAGAAGGAACCCCCATTAACCACTAACACTCTGCTATGTCAAAAGTGAATAAAAAGAGACATGAGTATGTACATCATACGTCTTGTGCGAGTAAAGCAAGCGTATACCTTGACTATTTCCAAATAATTATAAATATTTTAACTAGCTTTAAGTATACTAACGCGCCCGATAAACTTCCTTCTATTATATTCTGTATGCCCTGTGCCACTAAGAAAATCAATGGCTTGACTTTGTCTTATTTCTTGTGTGTATTGTTGCAGTCAAAAGCCATCGGACGCGTGCTGTTTGACCAGGTGTGTCGGCAGTTGCACCTGCTGGAGGCGGACTACTTTGGCCTCGAATACATCGACAACAACGGCACGAAGGTATGTGAGATTAGATTATTATTTATTGCACTCTCAATCATAATATACCGAGGCGAATCTTGTAAGAACCCTCCACTATATGCAGCCCTCGCCATAGCTCCATAGCTTGAGGCTCAGATTTTCTTATTCATAACTAGCGGCCCGCCCCGGCGTCGCACGGGTAAAAAAAGTTCCCGGTAATTATTCGATTTTTTCTCGCCTTTTAAACCTTCCCTAGACCTCAACGAACATTTGAAGACTAAGATAAGATAAATCCGTACAGCCGTTCTTGAGTTTTAGTGAGACTAACGAACAGCAATTCATTTTTATTTATATAGATTTATATAGATTAAAGATTCAAAAAGAAACCATGGACCAAATTTTATATGATCATCATCTTTCTGACCTTATCTCGTGGGGTCGGCACATGTTTTTTTCTTTTTTCCCTCTATCACCCGTCATCTTTTTTTTACTTTTTTGTTTTTGACTTTCACCAAAGATGAATGTTCAAGAAGAAATTATATGTTCAAGAATATTTAACATAAGGATTTGAAAGATTCCTGGAACTCCATCCATATAAAATATAAAATATTCGGTCATGAAAACTAAGCATACAAAGTAACTTTCGCAATAATGTCAGATTGTAGCGAGCTCTTCTACTTGAAAGTCGCCTCAAGGTCATAAATTTTCCCTCGTTCCAGCCTGAGAGCTGAAGCATGAAACACGTGGTGCTCTTGTCAGCCGTGATGTATTGTTTAACTTTATAGGTTCTTGATGGATGTGCTCGTAATACTTCATCATAACTGATGAACGGCTCCCACGCGAATCAGGACATTGAGATTATTTTTATAACTTTCCCGATTTTGTTGATGTCATCGGGAATGTTGCGTGAAATGAAAATATTGCTTAGATAAATTTGTGCTGATAAATGTTAGTGTCTAAGATAAAATAGATAAGCGTTTTTTTCTTAAAGTAAGGCGATGAGATGAGATGATTGCGACGGATCACGTAACTGGCGCGGTGACGGTTGCTCCTCGATGGGTATTATCGGAGGTCCAGGTTCGAATCCTGCGTGTGAAGGTTACATACAGGATGCGTCTTAATCTTTATCTTCGAATTGTTTCCTATTCAATTATTTACATACTTACCAGTCATGTGGCCGCGAAATAAATTCGGCTGCCTACTTCTATCGTAATTGTATTCTTATCAAATGACTATACATGTTTTATGTATGTCATGCGAAAAGAATTCGACCAATTTTGACGCACGCTAAAATAAACGCACATAAATTATGCTTGTAAGTGTTAAAAAAAAATGAATATGAATAAAGATAAACTTATATGTATAAAGAATACTTTCAAAGCTGTAAAAACTTAGTTAATGTGGTTTAAAGAAAAACATTTTTTTTTAATTTTAGTTTTTAATTTCATTATACAGTAAGAGTTCTTAGTTCAAGCAAAAATTTTATCATCATATTTTTCTTCCTCTATGACCAGTCATGTCACCATTCATTCTTTTTTTACGCTATTGTAAGGCGTTGACGCTGCGTTAGGCGGGCGCGTGTTCATACAAATGTGCTACGTCGCGTGGCCCGCGATGGATTTAACACTTTAATGATCAAGTAATAATTTTGATAATAGCAGTAATACGGTTGAATCTTACAAAACTTATAACGTGTAACTTAACATGATTTGTCCGTTTTTGAGGAATCCTTTATTACTCTAGAATATTGACTTGAGTATTAACTTAAGTCACTCCACTGGCAATGTTATCCACAGTTTGCGACGCAAAACTCAATACAGAGTACAAGCGCCGCCTCTCAGGAAACCATACTGCATATTGCACTCATAATTGGATGATGCATGCGCGCGGATCTGTCTGTCTGTTACACAATTGTTCTGACTTTAGCCTGGTTTAATTTTACCATGTCTAGGTAAATTGTTACTCCTAATCTGCGATTCAATTTATGTTTGAGCTTGCAGATTAGTTCGGAATTGTACCACACACCTTGTATGGAAAAAGCCACCAATCCGAGCCATGAATTTTCGTCTTAAATCCCACGGAGATAGTACGTTTTTACGGAATGAAGGTAGCTTAGATAAGAACACTAGTAAGAAAGAAAATTGGTTGAGTAGCTTCAATAGGCTCAAAGAAAACGAAAAACTTATCTTCATATTTATAAAATTTGATGAGATAAGCGTTAATCATAAATGAGTTAGTAATATGTGTAATGTTTTTTTGTTATTTCATGTTGCAAACTAAAATAATCATGTTATTGCAGATTTCGACGTGTAGATAGATGGGTTAAAAACCAAGTTCTTTCTGCTTCTGTGTGTACAATGATCTCTTTCCATCCAAAGGTTGCCTGGAAGAGATCGCTTTTAGAGATAAGGCCGCCCACTGTCTCACTTTTTGCTACGCACAATTCTTTGTAATATTATTTTTTAGGTTGTTTCAATAAAGAATATTAATTTTTTTTTTTTTTTCCCGCCGAGGGTGAAAGTGTTTGTATGTTCTGCAAGCACTTTTTCCTTGGTCTGGGTGTTTAATATTAGGTCCTCCTTACATATGAAATTGGCGTTTTGTATGGGAGGAACAAAAAGTCGAATATTTTTTAATATAATATATTTAATTAATCAAAGTATGAACCATTATTTTCTATGCACTTTTGCCATCTTATAGGTAGTTCATTGATCCCTTTACTAAAAAAACCAGTCGGACGGGAATCAATAAAATCTTTGAAGGCGATTTGGACTGCCCCATCGGAGTTGAATTTTTTCCCTTGCAAGAAGTTATCCAAATTTCGAAAAAAATGGTAATCTGTTGGAGCAAGGTCCGGGGAGTACGGAGGATGTCTTAGACTTTCCAATTGAAGCTCTTCTAATTTAGTAGCCGTCTGTTGCGCAGTGTGTGGTCTAGCGTTGTCGTGAAGCAGCAGTGGCGTGGAGCGATTGACCAGCCTAGGTTGTTTAGCCGCTAGCTTTTCCATCATGGTTTGCAATTGCTGACAATAGACATCAGCCGTAATAGTCTGGCCAGATTTGAGAAAACTGTAATGAACAATACCGGCACTAGTCCACCAAACGCTTACAAGTAACTTTTTTGGGGTTAATTTTCGCTTGGGGCAGGATTTGGCTGGCTGGCCAGGATCCAACCATTGCGCTGAGCGCTTCCGATTATCGTAAAGAACCCATTTTTCATCACAGGTAATGATTCGGTTTAAAATACCTTCATTATTGTGCCGGTTTAGTAATGTAACGCAGCAGTCGACGCGCGTTTGCCGGTTTGCTTCAGTCAATTCGTGAGGTACCCACCTTTCAAGCTTTTTAATCTTCCCAATTTGCTTCAAGTGAATTAAAACAGTTTTATCACTAACACCGCAGCCTGCAGCTAACTCGGACGTGGTTTGCGATGGATCCGCTTCCACAATAGCCTTCAACTCTTCATTATCAACTTGAGTCTCAGGCCGTCCACGGGGCTTGTTCTGCAAGTCGAAATTTCCAGAACGAAAACGTTGGAACCAAAAACGAACTGTGTTTTCTTTTGCAACACGACCGCCATACACATCATTCACCCTTCGAGTTGTTTCCGCAGCACTAGTGCCACGGCGGAACTCGTACTCGTAAATAATGCGATATTTTAAGTTTTCCATTTTGTAAAATGAGTGACGCAAACAGAAAAAAACAGAAGAAAAAAAACAAATGAATGACGATCATCGAAGCACAAATACATGAGTCTATAGCTGTACAAATTTGAATTTGGAATTCCTTACCAAAGAGGAGAAATTTGTGATTAAAGTGGCCAGTACGAAAAACGCCAATTTCATATGTAAGGACCTAATATGTATAATAAAAAATATCTATTTATGTATGTATATTATATTAAGTATATCAGATATCTAGTACCCGTAACACAAGCTTATAGCTTACCACGGGGCTAGATGTTGTGTGCATTGTCTGGAAATATTTATTTTATTTATTTATTCACAGTACTGGTTGGACGTGGAAAAGCCGATGTGCCAACAGCTCGGCCTGTCTATGCTGGAGCCGACTCTCCGCTTCTGCGTCAAGTTCTACACGCCGGACCCCGCGCGGCTCGAGGAGGAGTTCACGCGGTACCTGTTCTGCTTGCAAGTCAAACGGGACCTGATGCAGGGCTGCATACAGTGCAACGAGAACACGGCTGCGCTCATGGCCAGTTATATAGTACAAGGTATGATGTTCTGAACTTAGACGAAGTATGCACTCTTCGGTTCTGCGTCAAGTTCTACACGCCGGACCCCGCGCGGCTCGAGGAGGAGTTCACGCGGTACCTGTTCTGCTTGCAAGTCAAACGGGACCTGATGCAGGGCTGCATACAGTGCAACGAGAACACGGCTGCGCTCATGGCCAGTTATATAGTACAAGGTATGATGTTCTGAACTTAGACGAAGTATGCACTCTTCGCTTCTGCGTCAAGTTCTACACGCCGGACCCCGCGCGGCTCGAGGAGGAGTTCACGCGGTACCTGTTCTGTTTGCAAGTCAAACGGGACCTGATGCAGGGCTGCATACAGTGCAACGAGAACACGGCTGCGCTCATGGCCAGTTATATAGTACAAGGTATGATGTTCTAAACTTACACGAATACACTATGTAGTAAGGGCACTCTTCGTTCTGCGCTAAGTTTTAAGTTCTTAAGTTACGTTCTAAAAATAGGTGTAAGGTTGGTAATTTTTCAAATCTTATTATCTATTCTAGATAGTTGATTTATTATAAAACTATTTTTGTAGCGATGTTTCTCTGACGTTTCAAATATATCAACACGACTAGAAAGTACCTACCGTATAGCATAACTTGTATATAAAATTTGTCTTAAATAATAACCTTATTTAAAAGCTTATTTAAAGTGATTTCTTAAATACATATTTTCAGCGAGAAGCATTTTTACGAGCACTTCAGATCTCATCTTCTTTTGTAACTTTCGACCTTAAAACTCGTAATGTGTTCCGTAAGTTATTAAAAGCAAAGTGAAGAGACGTTGCTGTAAAATTCACCAGAGCGGTTTTGTATAAAACATTTTTTTCATAAAATCTATCTATATAAATATTATAAAGATGAATAGTTTGTGTGTTTGATAGCCCATATATCGAGGAAGGCTTATTTTTTCGCGGAAAATACGTTATTCTGGTGGGATACGTTAAAATTCGTAATGCCTGTGTTAATCCAAAAAAGCTGGCAACGACGAGGCGTGTAAATATTTATGTATACTAGTGGCCCGCCCCGGCTTCGCACGGGTTTTTATTAAATTTTTTTTCCAAAATTGTGAATCTAAACCATTCCCAGATCCCCTTGAACACACACAAAAAATTTCATCAAAATCGGTCCAGTCGTTTGAGAGAAGTTCAGTGACATACACACTCAGAGAAGAATTATATATATAAAGAAGATGTAGTTAATATTATAAAGATGACTTTCTCTGTTTGGTACAGCGAAAGGTAAACGAAGAGTCTTCGGATAGGACATAAGGCTACCTTTTATTAGTATGTATACATATATTTTCCAGGAACATGCTTTTTATTTACGAGACTCGAAGGGTTGCATTAATAAATATTCAAAATTTACTGAACAATATTATTATTACGCGAAAAACCCGTTTTTACGCTGTAAAAGTTGCGAGGCAGACAACTTGTAAAATATACATATACCACACCTAACCCGGATGGAATATTGCTGGGGCAAACATTGGTTTTGCACAGGAAATTGAAAACGTATTATCAGCATTCTACTCCATTGCTTTTGTTTGATCTTGTTTGTCTCCGTGCTATGATTATGTGACTAGATTAACTCAATACACATTAACTAGATAATTTTAACTTAATTAATAACCTACATTAATTGCTTGTGAATGTTGCTTTTCGTTAATTGGTTTGGTGTTTTAGCATGACAAAACCCACCCGGTTTTGTGCGATTTCTTTGTAGAAAATGTTATAAAAATAATTGACTTGATAAACGTGCTGATATTTCCCAAAATAGTCATTAACTACGGTTTATTAAGTTTATTAAATAAAATAATAATGGTGGTAAAAAAGAAATGTGCATCCCATATTTTGCTACAAAACTTGAAAGGTTCAACCTACATTATATTATAACATATATTAGGTTTTGAAAAAACATTGTTGTTTTTAAAATATCAATTGACTGCCTAATTTACGGGTGGCAATCTGGCGGTTAGTATTTAAACATAATATCATTATTATACATGATACAAAATCATTTATTGCCATTGTTTGGTATTACAAATCTTAGAAACGTCAAAAATATAAATCTAAATTTAAAATTTAAGATAAACCCTCGATTTCAATGCAAATAATTTCCTTAAATGTAAAACAACATAATGTTATGTAATGTGGACGCGATGTGCTTTCATTTGATACCCCACACTAGTATATATTTGCAGATTTTCGGTTTTCCTTCCCCACTCTCACTCCCATAACTTTTAAACGGCTCAACCGATTTTCATGATACATGTCTAAGAACACCCGGGCCAAACTTACCTTTCATACAAAAAAAAAACTAAATTGAAATCGCTCCATCCTTTCGGGAGCTATGATGTCCCAGACAGGCAGACAGACAGACAGAAAGGCAGTACCTACTTAAAGATAAATAGGAAATAATATATGTATCTGGTCGCTTCGCTTTTTTTACACTAGCTAGAGCGAAGAAGCGATTAGAAACTCTCGCTCATTTTTGTTCTGAATATAATATTACATAATATTTTCAACATTGATTTATTGCAGCGGAATGCGGAGATTTCGTGCCAGAAGATTACCCCGATCACTCGTACTTGAGCGGGTACAAGTTCTTCCCCGGCCAGGACATGGAGTCCGAACGAAGGATTATGGAAAATCATAAGAAGCATTTGTGAGTATCAACCTTCCACTCAACAACTCTAGTTTTGATGACGTCATTGGTCGATAATGGTCAATATATTGTTATTATATTTATATAGGTAAGGATATAATTGGAACTTTTGTGACGATAAGGATTCATTTGAAGCCTTTTATATCGTTCAATTAACTGTAAATCAGTTTACGGACAACTTACAAACCATAATAACCTACTCAAAGTCACACATTAAACACAACATATTTATAATACATAAGTGCCATAGTGTAATTAATACATAAGTGTGTATAAAAGTGCTCCTTTTATTACAAGTAACAACCTTATAAAATAATAGTCATATATCAGTAGGTATTATAGTTAATGTTAGTGAAATAACGAAATATGAGCCTATCTGAACCTCCCTCAGTGAAGTTTTGAATTATGACCTTTTTACAAATTCATGTGTTTCATTATTCCAATTGGTACCGGATTTTGAACCGTTCTCAGGCGATTTATAAACTTCTTCGGATTTCCCCGTTAATAAAATGTACCTCAATCACCCCGATAACAAAATTATTAATGTTCCTTTACTTGCACAGGTAGTAAAACCGTGCTTGCGCCCTCTTATATTTTAATAGTAGGTAAGGAAAGCTAATATATCAAATATTGTCAACGACCCCAGAAGATCACCCTCAACTGCAACCCTGCATTTCTTATTCTTATTCACTATCAGCTAGTTAAGTGAAAACGTCCACGTGACACTGCGACTCGTAACCAAACGCCCGCAGAATCACAATGACGGGAGTGTTCTGTTGCAGAGGTCAAAGCCCCGCTGAAGCAGACCTGAACCTATTAGAGACTGCGCGAAGATGCGAGCTGTATGGTGAGTGAATAAAATAAATACTGGTGAAGGGTGAAGCTTTTTGTGTTTATTTAGTTTGTGGACTTGTTTCGGAATTTCAAGAGCATAAATAAAAACATTGCAAATATGTATGAACATTTTTAGGTTTCCGTACCCAAATGGTAACGGCAAATAAATATTTCCTAAAAATAGAATATAGCTCCCATAAAACAAAGTGTTTTTTATGGGTGAACAATCATAAACGCGCTTTAATAAATTGTATGGGTGAATCGTGATGGGCATTTTGTTAACCTTTTCAAGTTTTTGATGAATAACTGTTGAATAACTCTGAATACTTGTGTAAGCGTCTAACTTGTGCTTTCATACTCATTTTCGTTTCATGATTTGGATCGATTACGATGCGCCTTTTAGAAGATAGAGGACCGCTTTGGAAAACTTGGCAAAAGTTCAAAAGCTGTATAAAAACGCGATATAAAACATGTTGTAAAATAAATTCAGTTTCCAGCCATTCGCAGTTACGTCTTGAAAAAGTTTGGGCTTAAAGAAACTTTGTAATTTCTAAAGGTTTATAGGTCAACTAGCAGCCCGCCCCGGCGTCGCACGGGTAAAAAAAACTTCCCGGTAATTTTTAAAGTTTTTTGTTGAAATTAAGTTATGTCAAAGACAATTTTATTTACAATGAAGTACTCTTAACCAACAACATATTTATTTCATCATCATCATCATCACCCTATTAACGTTCCCACTGCTGGGACACAGGGACTTCTCTCTAGGCGAGAGAGATTAGGCCTTAATTCACCACGCTGGCCAAGTGCGGGTTGGCGAATGTCACATGTCCTTCAAACTCTTTAAAGTTCTCAGAACACGCCGGTTTCCTCACGATGTTTGCCTTCACCGTTAAAGCACGTGTTTAAAGCGCACATAAATGTCTCAACAAGAAAAATCCATAGGTGCGTGGCGGGGTTTGAACCCACGACCTTCGGAATGAAAGTCGAGTGTCCTCCCACTTAGCCAACACGGCTTCTATAAAATATAAGAATATTTATTTGAATAAAGATTAATATTATTATGTTGATACAACTTAAACAAATTATTTCCATCAAATTAGGTACCATAAAAACGGTTTTTGTGAGTTCATCTTAAAAGATAGACATATACTATCACGGACTGTTTTTAGATCATTAAAAGAGCTATTATTCTTTAATACTTATTTTTTGTGTATCTTGAACCGGAATGCTTCAAAGATGAAATAATTTCTCCCGTTTTTTACACATTTACCACTATATATTTGCTCCTATTGGTCGTAGCGTGATGTTATATAGCCTATAGCCTTCCTCGATAACTGGACTATCCAACACAAAAAGAATTATTCAATTCGAACCAGTAATTTCGGAGATTAGCGCGTTCAAACAAACAAACAAACACACTCTTCAGCTTTATAATATTAGTATAGATTTAGATTTATTATTTTTAAGAAGATTAAGGTAAGAGAAAACATACTATGCAATGCTCAAATTGGTGTAACCGATAACAAACATAAACTTGGTTCGGGTCAATTGGTGAAACGTTAGTTTTTTGTTTTATATTGGTGTATGTGTGGTTATAATTTTTCGTTCAAGCTAAGAATTAGTGTAAGAGCAATGCTGGTTTGCCAGGATACATACACCAACTTAACCTTCTTTGGTCATAGGATAGGAATACAACAATTCGACTTATGTAAATGGATCACATACCTACTACTCAGTTACAACATAATTACGACGGAAGTCTGCAAATTCACAGTTAAAATGTGTAGCGTAACTGTATTTTTTTAAAGCTAGAATTCTATTATTATGCTATTCGAAAGAGCAGAAAAAAACTAAAAAAACTGTAAACTCAACTTATTTTACGTGTTTTGGTGGTTAACCCAATTGAACCTGCAACCGACGATAATGTACAATATCTATGCTATATGCTAGGGTTTAGTTCTGAAAATAACTTTTTGGATGGAATTAGTTACCTGTTAACGAATTATTAACTACTAACTAAGCGACAAAATATTATCAAGCGACAATTTTTTTATTTCCGCACTCGACCATTCAGTAGGGAGCCGACCCCGGGCGGCAGATTATTTCGTGATCTTAACCCCCCTCCCGTACCTCCGTGCCCGAGTGACGCCTGACACTCCACAACGCAAAGTTAGCCGCCGAGCGGTATTTAAAAAAAATTGATAGCGTGATATCTTTTGAATGGAATGTCAGAATCTAATAATTCAAAAAGTTATATAAAGGTTTTAAAGCAATCTTACATAATAAATAATGTTTATTTTGTTAAGGATTAATACCAAGATACAAATAAAGAGCCTTTTCAAACAGTGGTATTTTAATTTTTTAATATAAAAAATCGCTTATTGTCACAAAACTATAATAGTTAGAGATATGATGTAACGACGATTTTTGTAGATAATGATAAGTTCTACAAAGTTGTAATTCATCACTTTGTTATATATTCAATAGTTTTCGCAAAATTCGCGATTAAAGAAAGATTTCAGGTTTATTTTTAAATAAATCGCTCATTGTCACAAAACTATAATAGTTAGAGTTATGATATAACGACGATTTTTGTAGATAATGATAAGTTCTACAAAGTTGTAATTCATCACTTTGTTATATATTCAATAGTTTTCCCAGCATTCGCGATTAAAGAAATATTTAAGGTTTATTTTTTCAAAAAAATCGCTTATTGTCACAAAACTATAATAGTTAGAGATATGATATAACGACGATTTTTGTAGATAATGATAAGTTCTACAAAGTTGTAATACATCACTTTGTTATATATTCAATAGTTTTTCCAGCATTCGCGATTAAAGACAGATTTTAGGTTTTTTTTTTTTTTAAATCACTTATTGTCACAAAACTAAGAGATATGATGTAACGACAATTTTTGTAGATAATGATAAGTTCTACAAAGTTGTAATACATCACTTTGTTATATATTCAATAGTTTTTCCAGCATTCGCGATTAAAGAAAGATTTTAGGTTTTTTTTTTTTTTAAATCGCTTATTGTCACAAAACTATAATAGTTAGAGATATGATGTAACAACAATTTTTGTAGATAATGATAAGTTCTACAAAGTTGTAATACATCACTTTGTTATATATTCAATAATTTTCGCAGCATTTGCGATTAAAGAAAGATTTTAGGTTCTTTTTTTTCACCATGGGTTACATTATCGGAGTTTGGTAAGAAATCATATTATTTTTGAAAACTAAATATAGCCTATGTCACTCAGGGATAGTATAGCTTTCGAATGGTGAAAGAATTTTTTAAATCGGTGCAGTAGTTTCAGAGCCTATTCGAGACAAACAAACAAACAAACAAACAAACAAAAAATCAAACCTTTCCTCTTTATAATATTAGTATAGATGAATAAACAGAAACTCTGCCGCGAGTCATTTAAAGTTTGCTGTTATGAATCAGTAATTTTTTATTTTCTCAGAAAATTGCCTCACAATAACTACACTACATTCTCTAGCTAGTTGATTAAGAGGATAGATTAAAAACCGGGATTTACTTAGTATTATTTGCAATTGCACTGCAAACACTCAATAAAATATTTTCAAGAAAACAAAGCATATAATTTTTTTTAGACATCATGTTTCTTTTTTCTTTATTTTAGACATTGATCTACACAATCGATATTTTAATAAAAATGTATATTTTTTTCAAAAAGTCCGTAATTTTATAAATTAATGAATGCAATTTTTCATTTTGCTAAAAATCGATGACATGGTTCATAAGAACAAATTTTCCTATGTCTACTATTTTTAAACCTTCCGATACTGACCGTAACTTTTGTTGCACTTTTGTTGTTGTTGTTTGTTGTATATTTTGTATGTAGGGTTGTCAATTATCGCCGCGTTTGGCAGGTGGATTGGCGAACGCAGAACATTTATATGTGTTCACATTTTTATTATTTTATTTTTATTATTATTGTTGATTTGATTTAGGGCAATATTAAGCCGATTTTCGTCGAAATAAATTAAGTTTCCTTTACAGGCGTGAAAATGCATCCAGCGAAGGACCACGAAGGTGTTCCTCTGAACCTCGCCGTTGCCCACATGGGCATAGTGGTGTTCCGGGACTACACCAAGATAAACACCTTCAGCTGGGCCAAGATCAGGAAGATATCCTTCAAGAGGAAGAAGTTCCTGATCAAACTTCACCCGGAGGGCTATGTAAGTTTATCTTTCAAACTTTACTTGGCTTTTATCGTAATTACTGCGGTTTCTTTGTTTGATAAGGTTTTCCTTGAACAAGGACATTTGTAACGTGGTTTTATGCTTATATATATCTTAATATATATAAATCTCGTGTCACAATGTTTGTCCTCAATGGACTCCTAAACCACTTAACCGATTATAATAAAATTCGCACACCATGTGCAGTTCGATCCAACTTGAGAGATCTATCTCTATATCTATAATTTGAGATTTAAACTATCCTATAGGATAGTTTAAATCTCAAATAGTCGCAATTTTAATTTATTGCTAATTATTTGTCTGTTATTATCTACAGGTTAACAAAAGTGTAAAATAAATGTCTTTTTATAGGTTGTCTATGATTTTTCTTGATAAGCTATTCATACGTGGTGGTAATATACTCTTTGAGCTATTGTCTATGTCTCGAAAGTTCAATATTCAACATAGTTTTCAATATTTTTTTCTGACATGAGTTTGAAGAACTTAATTATTATTTCTTTACTTTATTTAATTTAATTTTTTTGTTAAAAGCGTCCGTGAAATAGCGGAGATTATCTATATTCTATATAAATAAAAATGAATTGTTGTTCATTAGTCTGATTATAACACGAGAACGGCTGGGACGATTGAGCTGATTTTGGTTTTAAAATGTTTGTCGTAGTCCAGGGTAGGTCTAAACGGTGAGCAAATAATGAAAAATTGCCGGGAACTTTTTTTACCCGTGCGACGCCGGGGCGGGCCGCGAGTATATATAATATATCTGTTACTTTCAATTTAATCCTTATTTTCCCTGTTCATCGCATCATATAGCGCAGAAGGGTAGTGGTCTGTTTCCCTGTTTTGCTGATTTTATTACTACCTGGAAAAAAGTAATAAAATAATAAGATTGTCTGTCGAAATATTTAGTACCTTAAAGCACGGTGGAGATAGTACAGTGCTTATAGTAAAAAAAACTATTTTATACCTACTTAGCACTACTAAATATACCTATTTTATAGATCTTTATTGATATTTTTTTTTGTTGAGGTTCGATAGTCTCGCGTTTCCCTAATTATTAGAGTTCCGTAACCGAAGGGTCCAACTGGACCCTATTACTGATACTTCGTCGTCTATCTGTCTATCTGTCATTAGGCATTGTATCTTAAGAACCGTGAGTTTTGAGGGTACAATAAAATAAATAAATATATAAAAGGAGCTCCCATACAACAAAAGTGATTTTATGAGGAAAACAACGTTGCGCGAGGCCTGTACAAAAAACTAAAAAAATAATGTACAACTCTGTCTCATATTTTCTATATAAGCTTTTATTTATTAAGTACAATAATTTTGTTTTATTTTTATTATTATTATTTTAGTTTATTCAATAATGTAATGCTATAATTGCATGCCTGGACAGGTAAAATACATTGATCCATGTAAGATTTAAGCCAAAACATCGCTGTAACATGTATTTACGCAATAAATGAACTTTGAACTTTGAATAGAAAATAGCTCAAAGTTACGAATGCAAATAAACATTTATGTTAGGAAAACTTCGATTGATTATCTAAAGTAGTTTCTGTAAAGTTCACTTTGCTGCCAAATTGTTTGTAATAGAATAATATAATAGCGAAGACCAGCGAAGTTTAGCAGTCCCTCTGTTGCCAAATCACTTCCGAACTAAATTTATGGCAAAATATTATTCAAGTACTTCAGGACCATATGTATGGCCAACGCCATTTCATAGGTAACGCTTCCAATGATACTTGTCATAAATAGGACAAGTAAGTGAACAAATACAGTAATATGGGGAACTCAACTGATATAATAAGAACATTCATGGTACAGAAGAAATGTATCCGAGCCATATATGGACTTAAACTAAGAGATTCTTGTGAAACCATTACTTAAACAGCAGAGACTTTTAACATTGACATCTTTATATATTTTTGAGACACTAAAATTTGTCAGAAAACGTTAATATCTGATTGAAACTGACGAAAAATCTAAATTTAAGAGAAAATTGTTACAAAAAACCACTTGTTACATTATAACTTAAAACTGGCAAAGAAAAACTGTTATGCAATGGCAATTAAGAAATATAATAAGCTGCCTTATGATTTGAGGCAACTAACTACGTGAAATTGAATTTACTCGCTGTGTGAGGATTGCTTTTAACCCCCGACAAAAAAGAGGGGTGTTATAAGTTTGGCGTGTCTGTCTGTCTGTGTGTCTGGGACATCATAGCTCCCAAACGGATGAAGCGATTTAAATTGTTTTTTTTTTGTTTGAAAGTTGAGTTGGCGCGAGTGTTCTTAGACATGTTTCATGAAAATCGGTTGTGCCGTTTAAGTGGGGAAGGAAAACCGAAAATCTGCTAAAAGAAATTATTATACTTAATAATTATTATTGATTATTAATCATTGCTATTTTTATACTCGAGTGGGGTATCAAATGAAAGAGCATCGCGTGCTCATTACAAATTATTATGGTGTTTTACTTTTAAGGAAATTAAGTCATAGGAATCGGGGATATTTCTTAAATTTTGAATGCAGGTTTATTTAAATTGTTAATTTAAATTGTTATTGTATGGAAGACGATTTTAAATATAATTTTGCATTCAATGCATTATTTTTTTAAATAATTTATCCCTAATTAATTACTAAGTTCTATATGTGTTTTAATATAATTTTATTGTGTAACAACGTTTTATTTGATTTGCATTATTTGATTTTTGTTTGTAATTTTAAGATAAATTTTAGTTTTTAATATGATATGGATTGACATTATCTGAAATAAATGAATATAATAATAATAATATATTTTGTGTTTGTTTTAATGTGTGTTAATTTTCTTTATTTTGATTAGGTTTAAGACCATATTCTCTGAATTTAAATTAATAATAAATAAATAGTGTGTGACATATTAATTAATTAAATTAATAATATTTGCACGACTAAATCTAGTCGAATAAAGAGGCCGATATTTTAAGTCTTACAACTTGTACACCTATATATTCTGGCATATAAACCTATTTATTTTTCTTTATTCGGAGCAACAAACAATTATACTCTAGAATAGTTAAATAATATTAAACTAACATCCTTATACTCTAAGCATAACCAGCACCGTTGCCCGCAGATTACTATATGCGAATATCGGCGTAGCTATTGTAAGTAATACAAAAATTACATTTATGATAAGATAAATGTAATTTTTGTATTACTTACAATTAATGATATTTCATTTCAACACATCGAGGTTTTACGAAGTAGATACGAAGTAGATGCAAATTAAGTAATGTGCACAACTATATAATATAATCCTCACTATATTACAGTTATATAATATACTATGTTTTCACAGGGCTATTACCGGGACGTAGTAGAATTCTTCTTGGAAGGGCGCAACGAATGCAAGAACTTCTGGAAGAAGTGCGTGGAGAACCACGGCTTCTTCCGCTGTACCAGCGTGCCGCGGCCGGCCCGCCACAAGACGAGGGTCATATCCAGAGGATCTTCTTTTAGGTAAGCGAACTACTTAGACTTCGGGCCATTCTCGCTTTGAATTCGGGACATAGAAGAGTTATACCTCTATACCTGATGCTCCTTTTACTTTACATAGGTCACCGGAAAATAATACGAATCGATTCATTTGTGAATGATTTTACGTAAGACAAAATGTTAGTACGAAAATTCACGTCCTGGCATCGTCAGTTGAACGATTATCTGAATTGAAAAGTTCTTGCGTTAAATAATAAAATTCGGAGGAGGTGTTAATCAACGATTCTTGTAAATAAGATTTTGAGGTTAACAATAAGTATTTATGTTATACAGGTATAGCGGCAAAACACAGAAACAAATCGTCGAGTTCGTCCGCGATAACTACGTGAAACGACAAACATTCCAAAGGTAAGCCGCATTCTAACTAATCGCCAAGCTTAGCCACATAGATGGGAACTTTAGTCGGCACAAAACGAAGGAGCATTACCTTCATTTTATGTCTAAATGCATGTCGAATTCAGAGAGCTTCCGCCGCTATAGAGAAATGCTTTAGCCTACTAATTTTAGGCGTAGATACTGCTTTTAGATGTAATTATACTAAAATTGAACTAAAACGTAATTCTGTGCCTAAGGGATAGTAAAGTCGATATCGAAGGTGAGTGGGTAGCATGGGCTGGGAACAACTAGCTTTTGGTTTTGTCTTGTGGGCGTTTGTATGAATATCATACAAATATGCGATATAATGAAGTTTTGCATGGTAAAACTGTCTCTAAATACGGCTAATATAAAGATGGATTTCGTTAGTACGACGGCTTTGGATAGTTTTGTATCGATGGTGATTAGCAATCGAGCATGCGCTGTAAGAGTTGATCTTTCGCTTCTTCAAGATACATAGTAACATTACGATCGAGTCGTGGCTATCGGTCGGAGGATGGTGTGTCGGACGAACTTAGGCGTTTCAACGTACCGTGGGTCTGCTCTCCGATTCTCTATCACAACTTAACTAACAATATATTCATTTTTAATTTGTTCTTCTCGCTGGCCCGTTCAGGCTTTGCTCGGATGCGAAAACCTTCCTCCTGAATCACTCTTGAACTCTACAAAACCGCATAAATATCCGTTTAGTAGTTGAGTTTATCCCGACCATAAAGAAAGACGACGGTGTGTTTATAGGTAATTATGGATAGATAGTGGTTGTGGTGATAGGAAAAAATAATTATATTCGAAATCGAAAATTTCTCTGAACGAAATCAGACATTTAGCTGAACCATTTGCGCCTCGAGATTCCTAATAAAATTTGAGCTCGTTTTTTTCATAATTCACTCAAAGTGCACGACAGCACTCCATTGTAGAAGTTTATAGAATGTTGTTAGTTGTTTGGGTGTCGGAACGCAGGCCCACACGAAGTGAAGGCCCACTGTTGCGAAACCAAAAGCTGGCAGACGTCAAAATCAAAACAGATACTTTGTCATATTATGCAACATTTTCCGTAACATTTTAAATATATTTAAAAAAATACAATTTTCATACGTTAGGTAAATTAACTTTAACAATAATTGTGAAAACATTACAACAAAAAAATATATCCATCGTCATCTTATATGAGGGATATCCATAAAATTATTTTTGCCTAGAAATTATCATTTAGGGTTTTTAAAACATAAAACAAGGCAAAACCAATTGTTTACATCTCGAAATTTTATTTTTAAGACCGGGTTTTTAGGACCAATATTTAATTTTACAGTGTTATATCGGAACACTGTAAAATATCGGCATACAAATAAATCTATATTATAATATCTAACTAACATAGGTATGAGATGTCAAAGCAAATATCTTTGAAGTGGATGACTGCGTCGATTAGACAGATGCTTTTATGAGTCTGCGGTTAATTAAGTGGAATGCGTACGCGTCTCGGAGTAACTGCTCTTTGTCGTGTTAATTTGACCGCACAAGTATCAAAGTTTACAACATTTTTATACTTTTGATATATTTGCTGACAAACTTATTTGAATATCTATCGAATTTGCGACATGTTTTCAACATTGGTCGTGGAGCAATTGGTATCATATTTAGTGTTAGTTTTGTTTATTCCACACAATCGCGTAGGTTTCTGCCGTCATAACATGCACTTATTGTATTGAATGCGTGTGTATGGAAATCAAAGTAACAACTTTGGGGTCTCCACCTCGATAACTCAATACGCAGCATTATAGACAAACAAAATGAACAATCTAAGTCCTTTAAAATTATAATTTCTTATGGGAAAGTAAACCGCTTCGTTACGTAACGGGTTACGGCGTCAGGCTGCCTGGCTTCCCATTCTCATGCATACTGCAGTGGTAGGCAGGCTCCGTCTCACTCGCTCTAAATTACGGTCTAACGTAAGTTAGAGTGTGTGAGTACTTTTGTTGAGCGTCCCGAGACTCACACGTTTGAAGGTTGTATAGTTGAAAGAAAGAAAGAAAGTAAGGTTAGGCGGTTACTAAAACAAAACATGACTTACGTTGACCATGGCTAAAGAGTTTAGTTGTGTTGCCGTGGAGATTATAGGCGCTAAAAGAACTTTAAGGCCTTACGCTGTTACATGGCTGAGGAAGATTGTTATGTTAATGTTATATAGGCGTTGAAATAACCAGGACTCACGTTGTTCCATGGCGTTCAAAAAATAAACCATAAAGTTAAAACAACAAAACCATAACGTTGTTACATGGCTAAAGAGTTTTCTCTATATTGAGGTTATATAGGCATTAAAAGAACAAAGAGTTTGTGTGTGGAGGTTACATAGGCGTTAGTTGTGTTTGTAGTCCGTTACCATCCTCTGTCCGATGTCGCAGGTCGGGCTCGTTCCGCGCGTCGCGCTCGACGACCAGCGTGGCGGCGCCGCTCAACCAGAGCCTCTCCGCGCATCCGCTGCTGCCGCTGCCTCCAGGCTCGGATGGTACGTACAACAAAGTTTAGTGATATTAGTAAATAAAATTAAATAATCATTCAACTTGCTGATGAATGATGAAGGCAATAAACGAGTAATAATATCCATTAACAAAGAGTTTTTCAACAGAAATAAAATTTTCGAATGGGCGATACGGGTCATCGTTTTTGTGCTCACTCGTAGGCGCTTACTGGATCATAAGCATACCATTTGATAGTATGTTGAAATTGGAAGATTGCGGTTGGAATGTGGGGTTCAAATATGTTTTTTGTTGATGCAGCGATTTCCCTGGAGTGGGACAAGCAACCTCACTACCTGGAGGCTTCTCTGATGATGAAGGGATACTCGGCGGCGGAGGCGCGCGAAGCGGCGCTTCGGGGCGCGAGGCCGCCGCTGCGGGACGCGACTCGCCCGCCGCTTGCAGCTACCGCCTATGCCACCACGAGGGACAAGGTCAGTACTGCTCTCAAGCTGAATAACTGTGCCTGCAGTCGCACTCTGCGGGACGCGACTCGCCCGCCGCTTGCAACTACCGCCTATGCCACCACGAGGGACAAGGTCAGTACTGCTCTCACGCTGAATAACTGTGCCTGCAGTCGCACTCTGCGGGACGCGACTCGCCCGCCGCTTGCAACTACCGCCTATGCCACCACGAGGGACAAGGTCAGTACTGCTCTCACGCTGAATAACTGTGCCTGCAGTCGCACTCTGCGGGACGCGACTCGCCCGCCGCTTGCAGCTACCGCCTATGCCACCACGAGGGACAAGGTCAGTACTGCTCTCACGCTGAATAACTGTGCCTGCAGTCGCACTCTGCGGGACGCGACTCGCCCGCCGCTTGCAGCTACCGCCTATGCCACCACGAGGGACAAGGTCAGTACTGCTCTCATGCTGAATAACTGTGCCTGCAGTCGCACTCTGCGGGACGCGACTCGCCCGCCGCTTGCAGCTACCGCCTATGCCACCACGAGGGACAAGGTCAGTACTGCTCTCACGCTGAATAACTGTGCCTGCAGTCGCACTCTGCGGGACGCGACTCGCCCGCCGCTTGCAACTACCGCCTATGCCACCACGAGGGACAAGGTCAGTACTGCTCTCACGCTGAATAACTGTGCCTGCAGTCGCACTCTGCGGGACGCGACTCGCCCGCCGCTTGCAGCTACCGCCTATGCCACCACGAGGGACAAGGTCAGTACTGCTCTCACGCTGAATAACTGTGCCTGCAGTCGCACTCTGCGGGACGCGACTCGCCCGCCGCTTGCAGCTATCGCCTATGCCACCACGAGGGACAAGGTCAGTACTGCTCTCATGCTGAATAACTGTGCCTGCAGTCGCACTCTGCGGGACGCGACTCGCCCGCCGCTTGCAGCTACCGCCTATGCCACCACGAGGGACAAGGTCAGTACTGCTCTCACGCTGAATAACTGTGCCTGCAGTCGCACTCTGCGGGACGCGACTCGCCCGCCGCTTGCAGCTACCGCCTATGCCACCACGAGGGACAAGGTCAGTACTGCTCTCATGCTGAATAACTGTGCCTGCAGTCGCACTCTGCGGGACGCGACTCGCCCGCCGCTTGCAGCTACCGCCTATGCCACCACGAGGGACAAGGTCAGTACTGCTCTCACGCTGAATAACTGTGCCTGCAGTCGCACTCTGCGGGACGCGACTCGCCCGCCGCTTGCAGCTACCGCCTATGCCACCACGAGGGACAAGGTCAGTACTGCTCTCACGCTGAATAACTGTGCCTGCAGTCGCACTCTGCGGGACGCGACTCGCCCGCCGCTTGAAGCTACCGCCTATGCCACCACCAGGGACAAGGTCAGTACTGCTCTCATGCTGAACATGTCCGCAGTTTTAAGTTCGCATAGAAGCCAAATCTGAGTGCATTAAGGAATATAAGCTATTGCCATGATCGAAATCGGACACACACACACATGCTCAAGGGACTCTAGGCTATGGTCATTGTATTCTGAGTGCGACTAGCGCGTCTTAAAAGTAGGAATTGTAATCTAGCAAAGTGTTTTGGACAAAATACCTTATATTGTGAATTTTCACTCAAATACAATGCAATTTATTGATGCGAAGTATTACTACATAATTATTTTAGGAGTCCTCTATTGGAATAAACATTTTTTGTATTATTTTCAGCTCTCAAAACTATACTGCGATCAAATAATAGTAAGGGCGTTACAATGTTCTCCTGTTCTTTCTAACCTCATTCTCATTTTCTATGTATGTTTCTCAACCACAGCGGCTAATTTGGTTATTTGCTTGGTAATATTCTGTAATTAATTATGAAATATACCGTGAGATATAATTTTATTGTAACAATATTGTCATAATGAAATACTTATTAAAACCAAATTAGGTCCGTTACTAACAAAGCATGGTATTGTCTTTTCTTATAATATGTGTCATTAACGATTTTAGGTCATGATTATTTTTCATTCACGTGTTTATGGTGTTAAGTTTTGATCAAATCTTTAATTTGCCATAAGATTTTCGATTAAATAATTAGTCACTGTTTCTGAAGTGATAACTTCATACGGGAGAGTCTTCCCTCTCACTCTAACCCATAGCTCTATCCGTATTTGAAGTTATTACTTCTGTCAGGCGTAGCGAATGAATGAAACTAAATAAAACCATTAATCGAAAATCTAAATAAACTTTCAATATTAACCGCACGTTTCAAGCACGTAACACGCCCCGTCCTCTGAATGTTGTGAATAACAGTAACATAATGCAATGTGTTTGAACTGGTCATATTCATAAACTGTGTTTGCAGGCGGGCGAGGTAGTGACCCATGCCGAGGTCAATCATCATCCTATGGAGGATTCGCCTCCGCCTCATCGGACGACGACACCATTGGTGAGTGGAATGCTAACATTTATCATGCAAGGTGAATAAACAGATTCTGTATCATAAATATATTGCCTTTAGCCTCAGGCACTGTCGTTAGAATATTGCCTACACCCGAGGGCGCCGTAGACCCCGACAACGATGGGCATAAACATATTTTTGCAATACAACACCAAATATTGCGCTCGCTACCTCGTTCACCCAGCATGGCGGTATGGCCACATTCCATTATGGTTTCAAGATAATGACGGAAGTTTGAGTCTCTGGACTCGTCCAGCAGTGGGCGTTATATAGCCGAGGAGAAATATGTTGAAGCCGCGTTCTTCTCGGCAGGATTCTCCGGAGACTACATGGAGCCGGGCGAGCTCGCGCGGCGCCGCCGGGCCCCGCGCGCCCACGCCGCCGCCGCGTGCCCGCACAGGTCAGCCCCCCCCGCCCGCTGCGCGCACCGCGCCGCCTAGCGCCTACCCCGACCTCGTGCTCGCCGAGCGGCCGCGCTCCTTCCGCCCCAGCCGCGACCGCCTCGACTACGAGCTCTCCATGAGCCACACCTACTCCGCCTGCCCCTCCACGCGCTCCTCGCGCTCCGGCGGCTCGCTGCTCGTGGAGCCCGCGTCGCCCGGCGCCGCGTGCCCGCCGCCCGCCGCGCGCCGCGCCGCCTCCGCGCGCGAACTCGCACACTGCAGCTTCGACTCGGACGGCGGCGCGCGCCGGCGCCTCGACTCGCCCGTGACGCGCTACCGGGACGCGCGCCTCGCGCTCGCGGACCGCCTGCCGGCCGACGTGCGCCGCGCGCTGCTCGGCCGCGCCTACTCGGCCTCCTTCCCGGGCGCGGACGGAGAGCGCGCGCTGGCGCCGCCGCCGCTGTTCCCGCGCACTGCCTCGCAGGACGACGTCTCGCACGACAGCTACGAGGTGATCGAGCGCTCGGACGACGAGGACGAGCCGCGCGCCGCCTGGCGCTCCTGCTCGCTCGACTCGGGCAACGAGCCGAGCGACGAGGAGGTCTCCGCGGGTCGCGGCGCCGCGCGCTCCGACGACGACGTGCCGCTGGACCCGTTCCTGGCGGACGACCCGCGCGTGCTGCCGCGCGAGAAGCTCTCGGTGCGTTCGGACGGCGCCTTCTACCGCGAGATCAAGCGCGCGCTCGGCTCGCGCGCCTCGAGCCAGGAGAGCCGCTCGGAGATCTACGACGAGAAGGTCTCGAAGAGCAGCCAGGAGTCGAGCAAGAAGTCGCGCGACTCCGTCTACCACACGGACAGCAAGAAGTCGCGCGAGACGCTCAAGAGCAAGAGCTCCGACCGCAGCGGGTCGCGCACCTCGAGCCAGGAGGACTCGAAGTCCGAGTACTACGAGTGCCGCCGCGCGCCGTACGACGCGTACGCGGTCCACGACCCGTACGCGGCCGTGGAGCCGTACGCGGACGATCCGTATGCGGCAGGAGAGCAGTACTCGCCGGGAGAGCAGTACTCGCCCGGCGATCCGTACGCGCCTGGCGAGCAGTACTCGCCCGGCGACCCCTTCCCATCGAGCGACCCTTACGCGGGCGCCTACGGGCGCGGGTCCGGGCCGTCGAGCCCCGAAGACTACTTCGACCCGCACGGCGCGTTCATGTCGCTAGAGCCGCCGGACTACGAGGAGCGCGTGCCAATCGACCGATCGCACGAGGAGCTAATCGCGAACCTACCGTCTTCGCCGACGTACTTCCGCTTGCCGACGCCGTACTCGACGTTCCCGAGCGAGTCGCGGCGCGGCGACGCGGCGCTGCAGGCCGGCGCGGGCGCGGGCGCGGCCAGCCTGCCGCACGTGGCGGGCCGCGCGCCGCGCCTGCCGCCCGCGGACGAAGCCTCGGCGCCGCGCGACCGCGAAACGCGCCAGGCCAAGGTGCACACGTTCCAGCGGCGCCGCTCCTCGGACACCGTGTTCAGCTTCGACAAGGAGAAGATTGAGTCGCTGACGCGATCCACGAGCAGGGAGGCGGCGCCGGTGCACCTCATCAAGGAGTCCTCGAACGAGTCGGACGTGAACGTGCGCGTCCTGCCCGCCATGGACAGCATCGAGTACGCCAAGAACAAGCTGGCGCTGGCGGCCGGCGCGCCCATGCTGCAGTCCGACTTCGACAAGTCCCAGCGCAAGCGCACCACGCACATCATCAAGAAGGACACCCTCAAGGAGGAGCTGATGGCTAAGACTCACTTCGACGAGTACAATCCAAAGCTGATCCTCGAGACGAGCTCGAGCAGCCGCCTCGCCGACACGCCGTCGGTGCCGTACATCCACCCGACGGTGGAGCGCACGAAGAGCGACCCGAACAGTCTCGCCAACCGGCCGCGCTTCAGCAGCGTCAACTCGCGCCGCCACGTGCTTATGCACCAGAAGTCGATTGACCTAACGCCGGCCGAGTCCAGCGACGAGGACTACATATTCCGCCAGATTCCAAGCGCGCCCCCGATCGCCACGAAACGTTCCCATTTTGAATTACCCTCTCGGCTCAATGAGCACGTTCGGTCTCCCTTCGATTTGCCGAAGAATTATTTTAAAGAGTTTGACGCTTTCAAGGCGGGCTTTAAGGAGAACAAGAAGGTGGTCGACGACGGCTACGACATTCCGTACGTGCTCCATAAGAGGCACGTTATGAACGGTACCGCCCCGACGCCTATGAATGAAAATAGGCAGCCGCCGGATATTATAATGCTCCCGCCTCAGAATGGACGTCATATTGTGAACGCTCATCCTAGGTGTAAGTACCACGACCATCCAAAGTCCCCGCGGTCTCCAAAATCACCCAAATCCCCCAAATCTCCTAAGTCGCCTAAATCGCCCAAGTCTCCAAAGTCACCAAAATCGCCTAAGTCACCCAAATCGCCACGCAATAGTGTTCAACTTGATCATAGCTCTACCAAGTTTCTTGAGGTTGAAAATCGTGATTTCTTATTTACTCAAAATATTGATTTGTCGAAAGTAGACCCCGTGACGCTCGAGGTTGACAAAAGTAGTCAAATGCAACACTTGCCCAGCCCCAAACGTGACATTACTAAAAACTTAGATCCTCATTTACTTGAAACGCTGAATTCAAAGCTATCTCAAATAGAAAGTGATTCTGCCACTAGTTCTAAAACCGATAGCATGATGCAGGAACCTCAGTACCCTCATGATATAAAATTTGCTATCAACGGTCGCAATGTACAGCAACCACCTATTAAAGAACCCAGACCTATGACAGCAGCCGAAAAACTTCGCGCTGATATCAAATCTAAGTCTGACAAGCTGCCACCAGCCAAAAGGGTTAATAAAACCCGCGGCACTGGCAAAAAAGGTATCGGTGGCAAAATCAAGACTAAAAACAGCAATAAGATTCGTATCACATCTTTCTCATCAGATGATGAAAGCGTTGACTCCGATGATGTTTTCGGTACAACCGAAGCAGCACCAAAATTAGAATTCTCACCGCCGCAGTCCCGTAAAGAACTAGAGCCAATATTGCAGCTTGAATACGATAAAATTACTTCAGGCGCTTGGCATCGTGGTCAAACAATGAGTTCCACGGAAATCGAAGGATCTCCTCCGCAATGCCGCAAATTGGCAGAGCTCGAAGCTAAATACAATCCTCAAGTACTTGAAGGAACCGGCAATGCTACAGAGCTTCGCCGTATATCAGAACGCTCCATATCGATACCAAGCTCTGAAGATGAGATTGCTATTAAAATGGCAGAAAATGATATGCTACTGCAGCAGCAGCAATTCAAGCAAGTGAGCAAAGAAAGCTCTACGTGGGAGTATAATGAGAATCTGCCATCGCCGATATTAGAGTCAGTAGAGTTCTTCAAATCTGAAGATGAACACTTTGTTGATATGGAGATAGCTAAGGTAACTGGCATCCGTGGCCTTTCCGAAGAAAAAAGTGATGTAACTAAAGAAGATAAAAAAGACGTATTTACACTTAACGTTAAAAAGAGCTTGCGTGATGAGCTGATATCTCCTATGCTACGCAAGCAAGGTGGGACCCCCATCATTTTCGCTCAAGGACGGTTGAACCTTTCGGAAGGGTCTGTCTTTTCGCTTCAGCGTCAGAAAGCAACATATTCGCCAACATCCAGCCGTAGAGCAAAAAGCCTGGATACACCAGTAATTCAACTACACAGGCTTCCGCCTATGAACGCCTTTTCCTCCAAAGATGATACTCTTGGTGATAATGAGGAGGGTGATATATTAGAAGAGAAGGCTATTATCGATGAAAAGTCAAAATCGCTCCCAAAAAAAGAGATTATTGAAAAAATTGATGAAGTTGAAGAGAATGAGCCGGTCACAGAAGCAAAGTCTGTAGTCATTGATAATGAGGAGCTAGCACTTCTGGCGGATTTGGTGGATCACAGAAGACCGAGGTCTTTTAAACGTACTTATGACTTGAGCAAACTAGTTTCTCAATCTAAATCGGCCTCTCGCTCGCCTCTAAGCAGGTCACCCTTGTCACGATCTCCAATATCAAAATCCCCGTCAAGGTCTCCAACATCTTCTTTGAACTCACCTCGTGGTAGTATAAGAAAACTTTCAGACCTCAGCGAAGACCAAATTGTACCTGATATAGAAAGAATCAAGCGTAAAGATAAAAAGAAACTAACTTTGAAACCCAAACCGGATGAGAAAAATAGAATACTTACTAATAAGCTGAACAAGGCCGGTTCTCTTGACACCAATGCTACTAAAATTAAAGGGTTACAGACCCAGAAGTCGTTACCATCTTCTCTTAAAGATAGACCTGACTTCTTGACTGTTCCGCCTCTAGAATTGGCTCGAGCAAAGAGCCAAGAACTGGAACAAAAAGACAAAAAAATGATGAAAGAAAAATCTAAGTCACTTGAGAAAATGGATATTAAACGCAGCAATAGCAAAGAGAGAACTAAATCTCAAGAAGAAAGTGACACTGAAATAGTTAAACGTAAAGAAAAACAACAAATGTTGTTTGAAGCTGCTTTAAAACAAACAAAAACACTCATTAGCCCTGTTAAAGACACTATGCCTCCATTCCCTCAACCCGAGGATAAAATAATGGTTAAGACAGAAGGTGACAAAATAATAATCGAAACGAAAATAACAAGTAAAGCGGAGGATCATGTATTCATCGCAAAGTCGCCTAAGAAGTTAGATAATAAAATGGGTGGAAAAGTTAGTCGTAGTTTCGAAGACCAAAAGTCTGCAAAATCAAGCAATAAAATAAATAAAAGCATGGATGATAAAAGCCAATCTATGGAAGATAAATTTGATGATCTAGCTGCTTTACAGAAATCTCCAAAAACCTTGTCTAAGAAACTAGAAATGAAACAACAAATTGAAGGGAAGGTTGTTTATCAAAAAATTAGTCCAAGTGCTAAGTCAAAAAGTTTGGACCGAAAAGCAGACATTCACCTCGAGGCCAAAAATAAATCAAAAAGCTTAGATAGAAATTATATAGTTTCTTTACCAACAGATTTGTCGCCAGAACCTAAAGATAAACATTTCAAACAAGAGGTTGTCAAAGTGGAAGTCCACCCTACTATGCCGAGAGTGCCTAGTGTAAAAGAAGAACCGGAGATCCAAGACAAGAACAGCGTTTCTCCTACTAATAGCTACAGAGAAAAAGAAGATGATTCTTCTATAGAATTTATGACGAACTCACAACACACTATTATCGAAAACGATACGCAGACCGTTATAATAGAACGCCGTAAGATGGATATTTATAACAAACAAAGAGAACTTCAAGAGAGTAGAAGCAGCCAAGATATTCATGAATTGGTTTCTATAGAAAATAAACCTAAAGTTATCCGTCTTACGAGCGAAGATGAATCCTTGACTGACGATGTCAAGATTTCTGATGATGGCCATTTAGGAGTTTCACTTCCTTTTATTGACGCTGATAGTTCTTCCGATCAGGAGATCAGGAAAATGCAGCTACAACGCGGCAAAAGTACTGACACTGGTTCATGGGTTTCTGTTGACAATGACGATACTGCAGAGACAGAGCTGCAAATATCCGATTTGAGTCATACAACTCCACGAGGAAAGAGGACCTTGGATCCTCAAGGAACTTTCGACGAATCGTCTGCAAGTCTAGTGGAATTTCTCAAACATGAAACAATGTCTCAAGTAGTTTCTGATAGCGATAATAACGAACAAAAGCAGCCAAGAGATCCTAAAAAAGTTGATTTATCTCTGAAATGGAAAAATAAAAACAAGATTATAGTCACTCCACCGCAAGAAAACAGTCCTACTATCGAAAACATACCGTTTATTGATTCGAGTACTTCGAAATCGAATAAGTCTGAGTCTGGAGAACACACAGGAAGCTCGGGTAGTGACAAATCCCCCACAGAACAAAAACCTGACCACAAAATTCTGTTAACTGCTAAATCTAGAAGAAGCGAGCTTCTGAAGCTTAGCGCAGAGCGTTCTCGTAGTTCGGAGTCCACATCATGGACTAGCATCGAAAAAGATGTTAGTCCATCGAGCCATATAAAAGGTAGCTCAATCGATGATGAATCCAGTGTGAGTTGTTCGATCGCTCGACCACTCGGTATATCTCAGGATATAGAAAAGCTTAACAAAAAAGATCGCGAGTGTTTAGAAGAATTAAAACAAGCTATGGAGTATGGCGAAGAACACTTACTATCGCAGCACACTTGTTCGAGCTCAAAATCCAATTCTAAATCGCCTTCACCTGTTCCCGAGATGTCGCGCATTGAAAGTCCTCGTAGTCCATCTAAATACGGAACCAGAAAATCACCTACACCAACTCTCGAAAAACAAGGCCAGGTTGACTCACAAAAGGCTCCGTCTGATTCTGATTCGAGCTCTGAAAGTATCGATAGAACCGTTGAACAACTTTCACGTCCAAATCAAAGGAAAACACCACTCGATAAAGTAGCCAAGTTCGAAGAATCAAGATCGGATTCAAGTCAATCCGCTGGATCTAAAGCATCCGACGCGGCATTGGAACTGCAACGAACTGTCAAGAAAACAAAAATCGCGATTACAATATCACAGGAAGATCAAAATACTACCATTGATTTTGACGATGACGGTAATGTTATTACATCCTCGTTTGAAAGAGAGCTCAGGGGTAGAAAGAGAACTTTGAGAGATGATGATCGCAGAAGTTCTTCTAAATCTAGCATGGATACTACCACAACCACCACGCCCTCTAAAGGATCCCTGAGTGTTGATGATTCATCCTCGAGAAGGAAATGTCGTTTAGATGAACAAAAGAGCTCCTCAAAATCTAGCATGGATTCAAAAGGATCTCTGAGTGTAGAATCCCGAGGTTCGTTTGAAACTACAGAATCAACATCAGGGTCACTAGGCGAGGCTTACCGTCGAGGTGAAGAGCTAAAACCTACGTGGCGTCCGTTTTTCGGTGCATCTGGTAGCGAGAACAGTACTAGTATCGAGGAGGCATGGATACCTCAAGATCACGAAGGTTATGAAAGCCTTGGACTTAATAAAGACATGTTTGAATTAAATGGTCAACGAATGCTTCATGAAGACTATCAGTCGTTTTCGAAAAATCCACCGTTGTCAACAAACTCTTCAAAAGATTCTACTGAAGCAGACTTTACAGATGATCTTAACGATTTCCCTGTTAACTTTTTATATCCCTCTACGTCATCTAATACCAATGATGTAGTAATAGGGTATGGTCAAAACTTTGGTCGAACTCTATCACGAATATCCGAACGCAGCACAGCTTCCGAAAAAACAAGCGCCGATGAAGATTCTACAAAAGCTATTTCTCGTTCGGAGAGTATTAACGAAGAGTCGTTGAATTCCAGTGATCACCAAGCTAGCTTGAGCTCCGATCCACCAAGTCACGCCAATGTCGCTTACATATCTGATACCGACCGACGCACATCTGCCGAAATGCCGGACATACCCATTGATCAAACAAAAATCAGTGAGATGTATGAAAGATCTGCTAGAGAACGCCGAAACGGTAAAAGTCCGGATGAAATGGATGGTAAAAAAGGTGAAAGTGCTCGCCGTTCTGGATTAAAAGGCCCTTCGAAACAATCCTCGGCTAGTGAAAGTCAAGAGTCCGAGGATTGGCCGCTACCGGAGTTGCCGCCGCAAGCTGCTGTTGCGCATCCGGAATCTGAAGTCACGAGCAGACGCATGTCTAGTGATTTTGATCAGTGGCCATCATTACCATCCAGCCTTCTTGAAACACCGATTATTGAGAAGGTACACATTTACTACATGAGTAACGAACCAGAACAGGCGATGAAAGTTACATTGCAATCTGAAAGCTCCAAAGACCAAATTCTGCAAGGTTCAGATGAAGATAGTGACACCTTAAACAATGACGATGACTTAGAAAGAGACATGCAGTCTAAATCAGAACTAAGCGATGATCGTCCTCAGAAAAATAATAAAGTTATCCCATATGAAAAATCTGGTTATATGGTGGAACCATTGGAAAAGCAGGACGGGTCAATGTGCTTGAATAAGAGTGTGGTTCCTAGCTATGACAAGTCTTGTCTTAGCGGGACGTTTAGCAAAACTTGTCTTATGGGTGACGTGGGAGCCTGTTGTTCTCGTTCTGAACACAAAACTTTCTCTAAAAGTAATTTAGATGAACAAGTTATAATGAGCCAACCGCAAAGATCTCCTAAATCTCCTGCCAATCTTAGTCCTAATTATGACGATGACCATCTGTTCACTGACGAAGTCTTTGGGGGCGATAGTAAGTCTGCGTCACCGGATTTCGATAAAGGATTTTCTCAACTGACAAGTCAGACTAAATATTCATTTGGTTCAAATACATCTGACACATCGGTTGACGATCTTCTTTCTCAGACAAATGCTGATGACACAGTTCGCGTGGTAACTAAACTAAGTACCGGAAGTGCTGGTACGTGCAAAAGATGTAGTCATAGTAGTCACTCTGAAGAAGAAACAAGCTCATTCGGAACTGACCTAGATGGGACGGTCAAAATTGGAGTACCGCCAAAGAAATGCACTCATAGTTCTCATTCTGAAGACACATCTATGTGTTTAAGTATATCTGAGTGGTCGACTGGAACAAATACTGTGCGTCAGTATGCTAACCTTTCAGCTTCTGAAAGTATTTCAGCTGTGTCTATACCTAAAAGTGAGAAATCTGATAATAAAGCGTTTTCGGCATCGCATGCTATTAAAAAATCAGAACCGAAACCACCTAAGATTAGCTCGCAAGCCGAAATGAGTTCGAAAAGCAGCAGCCTCGATAAAAGTTCTGAAAATATCAAATATGACAAACTTTGTAGTTCGGAAACTACTATCTCGCGCAAAGGGATGGATAGCAGCTCAGGAACTAAAAGTGACAGCACATTAACCTTAGCCCAATCAATATCTGACTGGTCAGCGAGTACCGCTCATACTCTTGTAGCTACTGCTCGAGAGGATAATCACCAGACTGATAATGGCAAACAAGATGATACCATTTCACAAGAGCCCAATTCGGATGATGACGAAGCTCACGATAAATATGACATTGAAGTAACGGTAACAAAACCGTCATCACCCGTCCCTGACATGCAGGAACCTAATGAACCTGTGCTTCGGCTTGCAGCATCATACAGCAGGACAGATAAATCATCTTCCATTAGTTATAGCGACAAGTCTGAAAAATCAAGCTCTAGTTCTTTGAGCAGTCTTCAAAAGCATACTAACGGTGTACTTAAATTCGACCAAAGACTGAAGGGCTTTGAAAGGCATGATCGTTATCATAATGTTCCACCTAAAAGTTTAAGTTACGAAGAACAAAGTACCAGATATAAGAAACAAACTGTACGTTGCCAGAGCGAAGATAGCGCATTTAAGCCGTACCTAGTCGAACCTCAGCCTGAGCTAGACATCGATATGCCATCTCAGCTCTATAGCCAAGAAGAGAAACACAGTGAGCGATATCAAAGTCAAGAATTTTCTAATATTATGAGAGAAGATGCCCCGCCTCCGTTCCTCAAATCTGATTACAAACCTTTAGCTAAACATGCTAGCTATGATGACAAAACCTTATCCAAAAATCAAATAAAAGAATACAAAACGTCTCAACAATATCGTTGCAAACCTAGAAGCTGGTCATTCCATGAGCATTATCTCACATCATCCGATTTGCCTATGATTTCGGTGCCTGAGGCTGTGCATAGGGATTTGCAAGAGAAGAATTCAGGGGATCGATCCGGCAAAACTCCGCTATCCCGTTGCTCACCATATTATTCAAGTAGCTTGAGCTCAGAGTCACCTCCGATTCAGCCCTTGAAAGCACCAGTGAAGAAGTCGCTATTAGTGAGGAATATTTCTCTGAAAAGCCCTCCGAGTGGCAACGACACTGACAGCTCTCTGGACGTTATCAGAGATCCAAGAGAGAGAATGAGAACATTCAGAAGGAAGAAGCAAGTAACCAGTGCACGAAAACGTCAGGAAAAGATTCAAGATGTTTTGGAAGAAGATTCAACTAAGAGTCAATGCTCTTCGGAAAGCGACAAGCATCAGTGCGATCAGTATTTGGCTGTCGATGATACTCTTCGTAGAATGGAGAGTTCTGAGTGCTCGGATAGCTATTTACCTGAAGTGGAATCCGGTTCTTCCGAAGTATCAAAAGGCGACGTTGCGGAGGCTGCTAGCTATTCCGAAGACGAGGGTCAAGACGAGTATGCAAAGTATAAAAGCGCTAATTATGAAGCAAAACAGTTTCCCATAAGCATAACACCTGTGCAATTCCAAGGGTTCGGTTCCTCTGCTGATGAGGACGAAATGGGTTTCCCACGGTTCGATAGATTAGGCAGGCTTCGTCATCCATATCTGGACTCGCAGGAACCACCGTATGTGCCTGACGATTGCCCACCTAGGGCATCTTACTCGAACAAAAGTAGTCGTCAATCATCTCTGAAACGTAACAAGTCTATAACATCGCCATACCGTAATTCCGAAGACTTGTCATCAATGGGAGAGCCTTCGGGACAACATCAACCGAGGGTGTTCTATGATGAACAGAGCGACAGAGATGATTCAGACGATTACGCTTATCCCATCGATACAATAAAGCGTGCTCCAAAAGTGACAAAATCTGGCAGCTACATGTTTGAGCGTGGAGAGTCTGTTGCTTATTCTGACACAGAGATGCCGGTCGACAAAGACGAGTACGAGGAGTACAGGGGTAGCCCATATCCGGAACATTACGAAGACGTTGTAATGTTCCAAACTCAGGAGTGCTACCCGCAATATGACCGAGAGATGGAGGCGAGGAACGAGGCTCACTACTCGCGAGATCTTGACCAGCGTTTCAGCTTGAACAACGTGGAGCGATTCTACTCGAGCCACTATGTCGACTCGCAGGCTTCGAGCGAAAGCCCTGAGCAGAAGTTTGATATTTCTACTCTGCCTCCGCCTCTGTGCTCGGATGATGAGAATGAGTAAACGTTGCCAACTTGCGCACTTACTGCAAACAAGTGCGCGGTTTAGTTCAATTCACATTAGCTAGCTTGCATTAATTTTCTCGTAATCACCCCCCTCCTATTGGATGAGTGTTCATGATGCGGCGAGAGAATGCAGAAGGCTGAATTTTGTCAGCATTTTTTAAATTTGAATCTGAAACTAACGCAATTATTGTTATATTGATATTTGGTATTAGGGTACTCATTATATCGAATGCATATTTACATTGTCACTTTCAATATTTAGCAAATAATGAATTTAATATCTAGTGCCAATTCCCGGGTAGCGCGAGATCTTCGACTATCGTGTTTTATGCGGATTATACCCCTAGCTTACTAAGGACTAGCAGTAGTTACGTGTATCGAATGCATCTTCAGACGTATTCTCACAATGTTCTTGTTAATGTAAGACGTGAAACTGCCCCTACTATTAATAAGTTAATGTCAAATATTATCGTTTAGCGACCCTAGAGCTGTAAAAGGTGATCTATCAATAGTATCATGTTATTATGTACCTAGTGCCAATTGTTTCTATTGAAATTTATTCGATCTCTATTGAATTATTATTGACGATTATTCATCTTTATAGTATTATGTAAAGGCTGTGATTTACTTTGTGTGTTGAGATCCAAGATCTTGGTTCATTGGGTGTTTTTATGTTGTTTGAGATTTATTGTTGGTTATATTGTTGAGTCAGTTGTTACACTTTTCTATTGCCATATTTCATTTCACTCACATGATACTAGACTTGTAATCTACGAGGGATCTTGTAGTCGTGCCAAATCTGCTCAATTTTTTCCAACACTTATTATTGTTTGTATTACATTTTTAAATGGTTTTGACGCAAACACAAGATAAGTAGGTGTGACTATAGAAACTAGCGCCATCGCCAGCGCCGCGCGCCGTGTAGATTGTAGCGCTAAAGTCTAAGATGGCATCGAAATATTTTTACTGTTTTATTTTCTTTTGTATATGAATATACAGCACGAAACTAGTGATTGTAAAAATGTATATGTTTTGCATTGATATTTTCGGGCTTTATAGTAAAAAATAATGGCATAAAAAGCAATTAATAAAACACTGAACTTTCTTATCTATCGTAGAGAATTTTCGGCGTTAGATATTTATTTAGTTTGTATGAATTTATCCAAAAGTTTAGATAGGAAAATATATGTTAAAATAGGTGTAACGTTGGTTCTGGGTTAATGGTATTATTTAGTTTCTACGTTATAACGACTGGACAAATTATGTTCTGCTTTATTTAAAGCCAAACAGTAAATAGCATACAAGAACGTATCTAAATGTTCAAAAGAACATGCTCTTCTTTTCTAGTGATCTAGCGTCAGATATGTGTCGCGTTACTTTTCAGTTCTTTTTAGTAGATATTGACTGTTGTAACTCCTCAAATCCAAAGCTGGATAGTGTTCAATTATATAATTGATCGTGGTGGCGCGAGGTAATTCTAGATTTAGTAGTAAGGGCTCGACCACCCTCTTATTGCAATAATCGGTCGGCTAAATGAGTCTTAGCGTAAGTACTGCGACTTTTGAGAGTGTACAACCCGAATAGACTGTAATTTGATCTCATTCGTATTTTAAGTTTCACTTTTATTACCACCTAAGGTCTAAGCGATATCAACGGGGTTGGCCGACTAGTTTTGCAATCAGTAGAGCCAGTTTGCCGATTGATGGACCGGTCGAAGATTGCCAATCTTGTTGGTATTTGGTTAGATTCGCGGTTTATTGTTTCGGATATTGAAACGTTACTTCCTTTTTGAATTTATATGTGAGTGTGAGTGTACTTTGCCCCGCAATACACATCACTACCCCGTTACGGGGATAGTTAAACAATGAATAAATATAAAACTAAATTAAAGGAGCGTTTCATTTGTATTTTTTTATATCCATTGTTTAAACCCCTAAGTTAATGCTGCTGGGAAAATAATGTGAGTTTTCACGAGTTTCAGTGCATGATCAATATTGTGAATGTATTTTATTTAATAAATTGTATAAAGCCTTAATATTATTTATATTTATTGGACTCATAATGTGAAGTTTTTTTTTCAGATGATTTTCTTTTTGTTTTTTTGTTAAGTTGTTAATTTTATTTGCCTTTTCAGATTTTACTTACATTATTTTTTCCTCTATGAATACTTTATTATTTCAATTTTATGCACTGCCCGTTGCATGTTTCGGATACACTGATATTCCATTTGACTCTGTGCAGAACTAATATGCATCGAATCAAGGAAGTATTATAAAATATCCCCAAGTTTTAATGTAAATATTCACTATTTATTTACTTTACCTCGATTGTGCATACTAGGTCTGCAGAATTCTACACTCATAGAACAGAAAAATCATGATAATTCTTTGTTATTTTGCAATATTAAAACTAAGTACAATCTTTATTTCCATCACAGATGTGCGAAGTAGCTACGCGAGGGATATGTTTTGATAACAAGCATTATTATAAAATTTTAATGGTGCCAATTCCATGTCAAAAAAAACATTCATACAAAAAAAAAACATTAAGTTTCGTTATCAAGAGGAAAAATGTTTATTATAAATTGGAAATCGGTTTAAACCTACAGTTAATAAACTCATCCCTCGCTATGCATCACCCCCATCTCTTAGAACCTTATCTTTTTAATGTTATTGAACTTAAGTTTCCGTACAGACGAGACATCACCCGAGGAGGATAACACGGTGTCCTCCGCTAGTCTCTGCATGTCGCCCTCCGAGCGGACATTGCCCCCGTCCGCTCTATCCCCTACTGAGCGGACGGAGCCGCTGTGTGCCTCCACTCCGTACGCGCGGCCGATGACCAACGGACACGGAGGCGATGCGGTTGACAGCCGGCAACGGACGCATAGTGACGTCATCAATGGCAATGTTAACGGTGAGAATGAGTTACATTAATTTAACAATGTCTCAATCGATGGCAATTGATCTAAAAGTAGTTTTTTTCTTTGTCTAAACTCATATAATAATTGTAGACTTATTAAAAATATCATATAACAGGGTCAAATGCGTGTCTCGAAATTTAATTGTCTATTGCAGCAAATATAATACACGAGTCCACGAACAGCATGGATGTGCTGAGCGGCGGAGAAAGCGACGCGGGGGATACCTTGACGAGAAGAAACAATAATAGGTATATAATGCTTTGTGTGAATAATGTTGGCATCAGAGGCTTTTATTGAAATAAAACTAATAATAATATAATAATAATAATAAGCCTCTTTATTTGCAATAAACCTTAAAAAAACACGATTTATCCCTAAATACTAATTATAATCTATCATTGGAACCCCGCTCTGGGTATAGGCCTCCTCTTGCTTACTCCATGTTTTTCTATTCTTTGCTTTCATTCTCCAGTCTGTACCCGCTATTGAAATTATTTCATCGATCCACATGTTTATTTTATAATTAATAATATAAAATTAGATAAAAAGTATAACTAAAATTCTTATTTCAGAAAAAAAAACATTTAAAATTTATTTATAACCTGTTTAAGAAAAATGAGGTCAAAAAGTTTATCTACTGCTGGTGAAAAGCCTCCTCTGTATAAGTTTTACACGTAAATGACATAGATGTATTTGTGCACAGTATATCGTCGTGCCTGCTCGGAACGCTGAAGGAGGGCGCGAGCGAGCTCCCGCGCCGCCGCAACTGTGACATCACCTACTTCGTGGCCAAGGAGCTGCTCATGAGCGAGCGCACCTACAAGCGGGACCTCGAGCTGGTCACTGTCGTGAGTAATCATAATAATAATAAATAGTTTATATTTGATATATTATATTTGACCACAATCTCACCTGATGTAAAGTGACGATGTGGTCTAAGATGGAGCATGAAGGCCTAGAAGATGGCTTCTCCGGATCACATTACGAACCACGAAAAAATCGCTAACCATGTTGCCATGTCGTACACCAATATTTTTATAATAACAACATAAGAGATGAAAGCTGAGTTGTTCTATTCGCTTCTCAACTCAGTGTAAAAAATTCAAGCGAAATGTCAAGACAATGTTATTCCTTGATTATTCATAGTTTTATTTAAATTAGCTACAAGTTGACCTGTCCATGTATGCATATGCTTCTAAGAAAAAAAAAGGCGTGTGAGCGATTCACACACGATAGAAGTGAAACTTCAGTAAATCAACAAAAGATAATCAAGATGAATAACAAAAAAAAATACAGTGCAAAAAGATTTTGTTCGGGCGGTCACCCATCCAAGTACTGGCGTCGCGCAAAGTTGCTTAACCTTGTTAGCGTTTAAGATTGGCTTCCGTTGCATCCGGTTTGAAATCACAACGATTAACGTTGACGTGTAAAAAATTGAAGCGAACTGTCAAGACAATGTTATTTCCTTGATTATTCATAGTTTTTATTTAAATTAGCTTTAAGTTGACCTGGCCATGTGAGCATAGGCTTCTAAGGAAATAAACATTTTGACTTTGCTTTGACCTTGACATTCTAAAGAAATTTCACTACAAAAATACTATTATGACTATTAAACGTTTTGACTTTGACTTTGTACGTTCCCCAGACGTGGTCGCAGCGGGTGTCCGCGCTGGCGGGGTCGTGCGGCGAGGCGGTGGCCCCGCTGGCGCGCGCCGCGCTGGCGCTGGGCCCGCTGGCGCTGCCCGCCGGCGCGCTGCTGGCGCGCCTCGACCGCACGCTGCCCAGCACTGCCGCTAATGGTGGGAACGTCTCATTCAATATACAGTTACTAGTCGACCCGACAGACGTGGTCGCAGCGGGTGTCCGCGCTGGCGGGGTCGTGCGGCGAGGCGGTGGCCCCGCTGGCGCGCGCCGCGCTGGCGCTGGGCCCGCTGGCGCTGCCCGCCGGCGCGCTGCTGGCGCGCCTCGACCGCACGCTGCCCAGCACTGCCGCTAATGGTGGGAACGTCTCATTCAATATACAGTTACTAGTCGACCCGACAGACGTGGTCGCAGCGGGTGTCCGCGCTGGCGGGGTCGTGCGGCGAGGCGGTGGCCCCGCTGGCGCGCGCCGCGCTGGCGCTGGGCCCGCTGGCGCTGCCCGCCGGCGCGCTGCTGGCGCGCCTCGACCGCACGCTGCCCAGCACTGCCGCTAATGGTGGGAACGTCTCATTCAATATACAGTTACTAGTCGACCCGACAGACGTGGTCGCAGCGGGTGTCCGCGCTGGCGGGGTCGTGCGGCGAGGCGGTGGCCCCGCTGGCGCTGGGCCCGCTGGCGCTGCCCGCCGGCGCGCTGCTGGCGCGCCTCGACCGCACGCTGCCCAGCACTGCCGCTAATGGTGGGAACGTCTCATTCAATATACAGTTACTAGTCGACCCGACAGACGTGGTCGCAGCGGGTGTCCGCGCTGGCGGGGTCGTGCGGCGAGGCGGTGGCCCCGCTGGCGCTGGGCCCGCTGGCGCTGCCCGCCGGCGCGCTGCTGGCGCGCCTCGACCGCACGCTGCCCAGCACTGCCGCTAATGGTGGGAACGTCTCATTCAATATACAGTTACTAGTCGACCCGACAGACGTGGTCGCAGCGGGTGTCCGCGCTGGCGGGGTCGTGCGGCGAGGCGGTGGCCCCGCTGGCGCGCGCCGCGCTGGCGCTGGGCCCGCTGGCGCTGCCCGCCGGCGCGCTGCTGGCGCGCCTCGACCGCACGCTGCCCAGCACTGCCGCTAATGGTGGGAACGTCTCATTCAATATACAGTTACTAGTCGACCCGACAGACGTGGTCGCAGCGGGTGTCCGCGCTGGCGGGGTCGTGCGGCGAGGCGGTGGCCCCGCTGGCGCGCGCCGCGCTGGCGCTGGGCCCGCTGGCGCTGCCCGCCGGCGCGCTGCTGGCGCGCCTCGACCGCACGCTGCCCAGCACTGCCGCTAATGGTGGGAACGTCTCATTCAATATACAGTTACTAGTCGACCCGACAGACGTGGTCGCAGCGGGTGTCCGCGCTGGCGGGGTCGTGCGGCGAGGCGGTGGCCCCGCTGGCGCGCGCCGCGCTGGCGCTGGGCCCGCTGGCGCTGCCCGCCGGCGCGCTGCTGGCGCGCCTCGACCGCACGCTGCCCAGCACTGCCGCTAATGGTGGGAACGTCTCATTCAATATACAGTTACTAGTCGACCCGACAGACGTGGTCGCAGCGGGTGTCCGCGCTGGCGGGGTCGTGCGGCGAGGCGGTGGCCCCGCTGGCGCGCGCCGCGCTGGCGCTGGGCCCGCTGGCGCTGCCCGCCGGCGCGCTGCTGGCGCGCCTCGACCGCACGCTGCCCAGCACTGCCGCTAATGGTGGGAACGTCTCATTCAATATACAGTTACTAGTCGACCCGACAGACGTGGTCGCAGCGGGTGTCCGCGCTGGCGGGGTCGTGCGGCGAGGCGGTGGCCCCGCTGGCGCGCGCCGCGCTGGCGCTGGGCCCGCTGGCGCTGCCCGCCGGCGCGCTGCTGGCGCGCCTCGACCGCACGCTGCCCACCACTGCCGCTAATGGTGGGAACGTGCCATTCAATAGTTACTAGTCGACCCGACACACGTTGTCCTGTCCCACGTCTCAAAAAACAATATCCAGTTGACCGTATTGTGAATCTAAACCATTCCCAGATCCCCTTGAACACACACAAAAAATTCCATCAAAATCGGTCCAGTCGTTTGAGAGAAGTTCAGTGACATACACACTCACAGAAGAATTATAATATATATAAAGATTAAAAATAACTGTATACTTTTTCACCCCCCAAAACCCCCGACCAAAAGAGAGGGGTGTTATAAGTTTAAAGTATCTGCATTTATTGTTAACCACCGACCAAAAAAGAGGGGTGTTATAAGTTTGACGTGTCTGTCTGTCTGTGTGTCTGTCTGCCTGTCTGGGACGTCATAGCTCCCGAACGGATGGATTTTAATTTAGTTTTTTTGTATGAAAGGTGACTTTGGCGCGACAGTCCTTAGACATGTTTCATGAAAATCGGTTGTACCGTTTAAAAGTTATGGGGGTGAGAGTGGGGAAGGAAAACCGACAATCTGCAAATATACTCGAGTGGGGTATCAGGAAATCAATTGTGGTGTTTTCCTTTTAAGGAAATTAAGGCATGGAATCAGAGGTTTTTCTTAAATTTTAAATTTAGATTTTAGTGAATTATATGTATGTCCATATCTCAAAATAATTAGAAGCCATAGTACCAAAAAAATCGAACCCTATAACATGAAATAGGGTTGGAAAATGTTTGTACGCGCAGGACTCTACTTCTAATTACATATAACTCGTAATATTCAGCTGAGCATGCTTGACTTAAATAGGGTTGTCGACTATCATTAAAATATGAAACAAATTGTTACTAGATATGTAAATATTTATTTATTTACATTATCTTACCCTATTTCTACAGTAAATATATTATTGAACTGAAATAACACAGTATTTAAATATAGACGATGTTTATATTTATAAGATATCTTTATTAGTACCTATTGTAATTATGTTTGTCGTTGAGCACGTGACTCAAAGTGCTACTTTTCAAAATGTTGTAGTACAAAACTGTCCTACACCGTCTATAGCAGATTTCCAACACGTGACGTCACACGCGTGCCATCTTAGGCGGCCTCTAAACGGTCAATTATATTGCACAATATTGCGAATTGTGCAATTTAATTTACCGTTTAGGGTTAATATTGAAGATTGCACAATGATTGGCCGAAAGTTTGAGCGAGTTTAATTTTTATTGCACCATGTTTTTCGCACGGTGCACACGGGATCAATACTATTCTCCGACTGAACGCGAAAACATTGTGCTGTTCGTATTGTTGTGCAATATAATTGGTCGTTTGGATCAAAGCGCCTTTCAATCTTATTGTACAATAAAAGTATTGTACAATGTTATTGTAGGTCTAGAGGCCGCCTTAGAGGCAACTGTTCTACGCGCAATTTTATTGAATTTAAATTAAATATAGTGCAATATGTTTTTACCGAAATATTCAGTGAAAATGGTTTTCCGAAATAAGTCAACTAGTCTATTACTTTTAATAACATGTGTGAATAATTGTATATACCCTTTCTACAGATACCGAAGAACCAGAGTACAAGAAAATAGGCGACATCCTCTACGACTTCCTTAGTACAACCTCCGAGGCGTATGCCACGTACATAGAGCGCGCCGCGGCTTTGGTCGGGCTCGTGGAAAGCGTGCGACGGAGCAACCAGACGGTCGCGCAATGTTGCGCAACTTTCGATAGCAACTCGCCGCTGCCGCTCTCTTGCTTGTTGCTCAGGCCGCTGCATAGGACGCTGCATCTTGAGAGACTTGCTGCAGGTTTGGATTATTTTTAGCTCATTCACCAGATTTTTTTATTTTAAATTTTTTATTATTGATAAGCCTTCATTTGACCACAATCTCACCTGATGTAAAGTGACGATGTGGTCTAAGATGGAGCATGAAGGCCTAGAAGATGGCGATGGGATGGGATGGATATTTGATTCAAGCCACTCAAACGGTCCCAAATTGTATTTATGTCTGTTGAAACCGGTCTAAGCGAACAGACATCAGAGCCGACTAATTTTGTACTTTATCTATACTAATATGCTGAAGAGTTTGTTTGTTTAACGCGCTAATCTCAGGAACAACTGGTCCGATTTGAAAATATATTTCTAAGTTAGATAACCCTTAAATATAGAAGGCTTTAAGCTAGTATTCTTTGTGAGACTTATGGTTAAGTAAATGGTAATTCAAATCTGGTTTTATTTATTTCCATATTTTTTAAAAACTTACAGTTATGTTTTAATTTACGTATCTAAGTATAATATATATAACATGTGCTAAAACAAATTGGCACATGTAATAAATAACCGCGGGAAATTAGGTTGTTCCCTCGGGCAAAACCAAAACACGGGCAACGCCGTGGCGTGTCAAGCTAGTAATCTAATATATAAAATTTCCATGTCACAAAGTTAGTTACCGTAGTACTCCGAAACGGCTTTAGCGATTACCGAATTTTATATGCGTATTCAGAAGGTCTGAGAATCGGCTAGTATCTATTTTTCATTTTGCAAAACAACGTTTGCTGGGGTCAGCTAGTAAATACATATAAATTTTCAGACATCCAGACATTTCACACAACAACATTTAGCCCCTTGGTAAGCTCTAAGCTTGTGTTACGGGTACTAGATATCTGATATACTTAATATAATAGTCATACATAGATATTTTTTAATTAAACATATTAAACACCCAGACCAAGGAGATCGTGCTTGCAGAACATACAAACACTTTCACCCACTGCGGGAATCGAACCCGCTACCTCTTGCGCCGCAAGCGGACCCTCGCCCACCGCGCCACTGAAGCAGTCAATATAAAATACATATTGAAAAGGTGTTACCTCAGAACCCTACTGAATGTGATAGAATGTTCCTGGCGTGTAGTAAGATGTTAAATAAAAGGCGCTGATAAAGATTATAACTTGTATTAATGTGGAAAAAAGGACGTGTGCTCGGCTCGAGCGCCGAGAAGGAATGAGGCAGGGGCGCGCGGCCGCCGCACCGCGGCCGTTGCGATGCGCCACCTAAGCCGAGGCCGCCCGATCGCGCCCGAAGTCCATTGAGTTGCTGTGACGCAACAAAAGGTTATAAATGTTGCAGAGCTATGTTCAAACGGCATCGAAGGGTCAGCGGGCGCAGCCCTGGCGGCGGCGCGGGCGCTGGGCGCGCTGGCCCGCGCGCAGCTCGCGCACGTCGAGAACCACTGCGCGCTGTGCCACCTGCAGCGCGACCTGGTCGGCTTCCAGCGCCTGCTGGTCGCCGAGCGCCAGTTCCTGCGCATGGGCTGCCTCTACAAGCACTCCGCCAGGGGCATGCAGCAGAGGATGCTGTTCTTGGTACGTAATTGGCGTCGCCGAGTCGCCGACTCTCTATACTTTACTTACATATTATATTAGGTCCTTACATATGAAATTGGCGTTTTGTATGGGAGGAACAAAAAGTCGAATATTTTTTAATATAATATATTTAATTAATCAAAGTATGAACCATTATTTTCTATGCACTTTTGCCATCTTATAGGTAGTTCATTGATCCCTTTACTAAAAAAACCAGTCGGACGGGAATCAATAAAATCTTTGAAGGCGATTTGGACTGCCCCATCGGAGTTGAATTTTTTCCCTTGCAAGAAGTTATCCAAATTTCGAAAAAAATGGTAATCTGTTGGAGCAAGGTCCGGGGAGTACGGAGGATGTCTTAGACTTTCCAATTGAAGCTCTTCTAATTTAGTAGCCGTCTGTTGCGCAGTGTGTGGTCTAGCGTTGTCGTGAAGCAGCAGTGGCGTGGAGCGATTGACCAGCCTAGGTTGTTTAGCCGCTAGCTTTTCCATCATGGTTTGCAATTGCTGACAATAGACATCAGCCGTAATAGTCTGGCCAGATTTGAGAAAACTGTAATGAACAATACCGGCACTAGTCCACCAAACGCTTACAAGTAACTTTTTTGGGGTTAATTTTCGCTTGGGGCAGGATTTGGCTGGCTGGCCAGGATCCAACCATTGCGCTGAGCGCTTCCGATTATCGTAAAGAACCCATTTTTCATCACAGGTAATGATTCGGTTTAAAATACCTTCATTATTGTGCCGGTTTAGTAATGTAACGCAGCAGTCGACGCGCGTTTGCCGGTTTGCTTCAGTCAATTCGTGAGGTACCCACCTTTCAAGCTTTTTAATCTTCCCAATTTGCTTCAAGTGAATTAAAACAGTTTTATCACTAACACCGCAGCCTGCAGCTAACTCGGACGTGGTTTGCGATGGATCCGCTTCCACAATAGCCTTCAACTCTTCATTATCAACTTGAGTCTCAGGCCGTCCACGGGGCTTGTTCTGCAAGTCGAAATTTCCAGAACGAAAACGTTGGAACCAAAAACGAACTGTGTTTTCTTTTGCAACACGACCGCCATACACATCATTCACCCTTCGAGTTGTTTCCGCAGCACTAGTGCCACGGCGGAACTCGTACTCGTAAATAATGCGATATTTTAAGTTTTCCATTTTGTAAAATGAGTGACGCAAACAGAAAAAAACAGAAGAAAAAAAACAAATGAATGACGATCATCGAAGCACAAATACATGAGTCTATAGCTGTACAAATTTGAATTTGGAATTCCTTACCAAAGAGGAGAAATTTGTGATTAAAGTGGCCAGTACGAAAAACGCCAATTTCATATGTAAGGACCTAATATTTCTGAAGTGAAACTTCTTTAGAATCGTTGTGATTTGAAACCGGATGCAATGGAAATAAGATTAGCTTACCTGTCGGGTAAGCCAATCTTAAACGCTAACAAGGTTAAGCAACTTTGCGCGACGCCAGTACTTGGATGGGTGACCGCCCGAACAAAATGTTTTTGCATAGTATTTTTTTTTGTTTTTTTTTTATTTTCTCATTATTTTGTCCATTTACTGAAGTTTCACTTCTATCGTGTGTGAATCGCACACAAACTTTTTTTTTTTAATATTTCCGGACTACTCACACAGCATCACCTAACCCACAACTAAGCAGAGCTTGTACTATGGGTGTTAGGTGACTGATATACTACATAGGTACATTTTTTTGTAAATACATACATATGATACATGGATAACACCCAGACTCGCCCTCCTGCGCCTCAGGCGAACGTTCGCCCACCGAGCCACAGAGGTTGTCAGACTTACATATAAAGAAAGGAAAGAAAGAAAGAAAATCATTTATTTCACACACATTGCACAGTAGGTAATCACAACGAAACTTAGTATTGTGTGTGTGGACCAAAATGTTTTGCCTCGGATTTATGTTGCTGCGATGCACGATGCGTAACAACGCTGCAACGTTTTCAGGCAAACCTTCGGGTGAGTGTTGGCACGGAATTACACATATAAATAAATTAAATATCTGATATACTTAAAATAATAGATCGACATTGATAATTTTTATTATACACTAGCGGCCCGCCCCGGCGTCGCACGGGTAAAAAAAGTTCCCGGCATTTTTTTCTTATTTGCTCACCGTTTAGACCTACCCTGGACTACGACAAACATTTTAAAACCAACATCAGCTCAATCGGCCCAGCCGTTCTCGAGTTTTAATCAGACTAACGAACAACAATTCATTTTTATTTATTACTAGTAGGCCGCCCCGGCCTCGCACGGGTTTTTATTCAAATTCTTTCCCGGGCAATTATTCGTTTTTTTTTCGCCTTTAATCCTTCCCTAGGCCTCCACGAACATTTCAAGACTAAGACAAGATAAATCCGATCAGCCGTTCTTGAGTTTTAGTCAGACTAACGAACAGCAATTCATTTTTATTTATATAGTTAAATATTAAACACCCAGACCAAGGAGAAAGGGCTTGCAGAACTTACAAACACATGCCCCTCGGCGGGAATCGAACCCGCTACCTCTTGCGCCGCAAGTGGACTTTCGCCTCTGAGGCAGTCACATATTAGACCGTGGTCGGCAAGCGCAGGGTAGCCACCACCAACTTGGCTCTGCTTTCTTACAATGTCATCTGTCTGACTAAATAAGACATCAAATCCATTGTTAAATACCAATTCTATAATTAATACTCGTACACTTTTACGTAAGTAAAAAACCCGCCTGTTATGTAAAGGGTTCGTGTAGATAAAAATGCATCAGAATGCCTCATTCAGTCAGAAAGTCTTATTTATTCTCGTCTTGAAGATAACTACTTACCCCAATATTAATAAAAAATATTTCACTTTGTATATCAGGCTTATACGAGGTTAATAGAACGTTTGATGAAACAACGTTATTCATAAACCCAAATAAGTGCTAAATCTGTTTAATAACAGTTCAATAAAAGCTTTTCACTCTTGTTCATCTTTATAATAGGCGCATAATAAGGAAAATAGAATTATTGTGTGTTTTAGCGAATTCAATTATATTAAGCCAGAAATAGCAAATTTTATGGACGAGCGTTAGTTATTAGTAAACACAAACACAGCAACAGGGCTTTTTTTGTATATTTTTATGTTGTTGTTTGTTTGATTTCAGTTTAGCGACATACTGGTTATAGCTTCGAAATCCGGTAGCTCTCAGTTCCGCGCCCACAGCGCGCTGCCTCTTCACGCCATGGAACTCAAACCGTCCGAGTTGCCTCATTCCTTTATTCTTGAAGGTAAGAATGACGTAATAAAACTAAAGAGTTATTTTATCGCGACAAGGACCTATGACCCTCAATAAAATACAATATAAACCTAAATTAAAATTTAAGAAAAACCCCCGATTTCAATGCTTTAATTTCCTAAAATGTAAAACAACATAATATTATGTAATGTGGACGCGATGCGCGTTCATTTGATACCCCACACTAGTATATTTGTAGATTGCGGTTTTCCTTCCCCACTCTCACCCCCATGACTTTTAAACATGTCTAAGAACACCAGGGCCAAACTCACCTTTCATACAAAAAAAAATAAATTGAAATCGCTCCATCCGTTCGGGAGCTATGATGTCCCAGACAGACAGACAGACACACCGACAGACACGTCAAACTTATAACACCCCTTATCTTTTTTGGTCGGGGGTTAAAAAGAAACCCCCCTAAGTCTGTCACAAAGTGCCTCTAACACTTCTTATTTTTCTCTGAAATAACTATAAGTATTAGATTACACAGCAAACATTTTGAAATTTACAATTTAATTCAAACTTACTGGTCCAAAATGAAATGGGTTGTGGGGAGGTTCTTGAACATTGATATCACCATTTCGATCTTCGAGTTTCATTTGTTGTACCGCTAACTTGTTGCATTAACGAACTCTTGAGATTCTTCAACAGAATTCATCATCATAGTAAAGTGATATTGCTATTTTAGGTGCCGATTCAGAGCTGCTGCTCAGCGCTAGCAACGACCAGGAGTGGACCGGCTGGTGCAACGCGCTGGAGCAGGCCATAGACTGCGCGAAAGACGCGGCGCTGGAGGTCGACACGCAACTCTCGCCTTATAACCAGGAGATTGGTAAGTAACAATTTCTACTTTCAAATGTAGATCACCAAAGGCATCTACAACTTTTCCCTGAGGTACTTTTTAATAAAAATTACCGTTTTCGAGAAAAATCCAAAAAACCCAAAATGTTGACCTTTGGGCGCGAATAACTCCCTTGGCTCACATGGGATCGATAGGGACTTTTGACACTTTATTTTTTATAGCAAACCTAAGGTCTCTACGGAGATTTGGCTGTGTCGGAATTTTCTTTATTTCAATTGTCTATATTGACCGGACTATGAGAAGAATGTTGTAAATCGGAATAAATAACCGTTAACCTGGCGCAGAGGTTTTCTCTCTCGGCTCTCCCATATATTACTAATTACTATTCACTTATAAAATCTTTATTGGAAAACATGAAAATTAGATTTTTGTAAGTACCTCTGTCCCGTTTGGATGCCTGAGCTTCTTCTTCACTTCGAAATAATAATAATAATAATAAATTTATTTATTCAAAGAATAAGGTTTACAAAGTACTCTATTACATATAGGTCTTATAGAAACTACATAATTAAAGTTGTGAGTACTTGTTTATGAAACATTTAGAAAGCACAAGACGGCTTCTGGCTCTAACTAAGCATTATGCTTGTATTTAGACGCGAGGGGAGAACAAATCTTGGTAATGTATTGTAAACATAAAAAAAATAAAAACTAGGTTACGTACAATAACAGAGTAGGTAGTGTATATGGTGTATATGTAGTGTAGGTCATGTTATATGGAGTCATTCTGAATAGGAGCTCTTGCAAATGCTCCGTCATCTTTCTCTGTTTTCTGTGTTGTGGCAGCAGTCTGTCATACTAGACTGCTTCAGGGATGAGATCTGACCAACTAGTTGGAGAGCCACGAAAATAATTTCACTCCCTTCCTTTTATTATTAAGGAGTTTACTTATTTATTGGAGAAACCAAAAACTTACAAAAACAAAATGTATAACTAAATCTAACACTAGGAAGCATATTAAAGGTTCTCATGGATAAAAAACAAATATCAGAAATAACACTGTGAACAAAAATAAAACCATAACATAAACTAGTACCAATTAATAATAACAACCAATATAAATTATCTCACATAACTATCAAGTGAATAGTTAAAAAACAAAATAAATTAACAGAAAATAATCTCTGCTGCTGCCTGCCAGTACTCACACTTATACAGAATAAGTCTAAATCAAAATGCTTACACATATTATGTTTGTTACATGATAAGTGTCAAAAAAACTGTATGTTCTTGGAAATAATTTTATTGATTGATTTGCAGAATCACCGAGTGCTCCCTTGTCAAGCATGAGCGGAGGCGGCCTAGCGCACGTGTGCTGGCACCGCGCGACTTCACTGGGCCGAGACCATCTACATCTCGCTATGAGGGTACGTGACTGAGGGTCTGATGCCTTCTATTTGATCATACAACTAATATACTCAGAATATTAGATTTAAAATATTTATACAACCACTTTTTTGCTAAGGCATAAACAAAATAATATCCAGAATCAATAATAAATTATGTATTTATTATTGTGTGTCCGTGGAGTGGGACCTGGTGACCAGTAACACAGGCTTTTAGCCTACCATTGGCACCAGTCTCTCACAAAATAGATGTTTTATGTAATATGTTATCATAGTAACATAGATATAAGGCTTTAAACAATGTAATTTTTTGTGAGAGGAAAATAAATGATTTATTATTATTGTTATTATGTATGTTGGCTGGTTCAGACGCAGCTTTCCGGCTACCTACTGCGCAAGTTCAAGAAGTCGCCGGGCTGGCAGAAGCTGTGGGTGGTGTTCGCGGCATTCACGCTCTTCTTCTACAAGAGCTGGCACGACGACGCGCCGCTCGCCTCGCTGCCGCTGCTAGGGCAAGTATCTGTAAACTAATGCTGTGTCCTGACCGACGTTACGAGGCGTAGGTAATGTAAAAATATCATTTATTAAAAGATCAAGCTGAATGGCAATCAATCAGTACGTAGAGTTACTGGGAAATCAGTGAGCAACGTTAGAATGTTGCCCCTATCTCTCTCCGTGGACGCTATAGGCCCCGGACACTGGAAACTCACTAGAAGCAGTGTTTTTTAACCCCCCATAAATAAAGGGGTGTTATAAGTTTGAGGTGTCTGTCTGTCTGTCTGGGACATCCTAGCTCCCGAACGGATGGAGCGATTTTAATTTAGTTTTGTATGAAAGGTGAGTCTGGCGCGAGTGTTCTTAGACATGTTTTATGAAAATCGGTTGTGCCGTTTAAAAGTTGGGGGTTAGAGTGGAGAAGGAAAACTGAAAATCTGCAAATATACTCGAGTGGGGTATCAAATGAAAGCGCATCGCGTGCACATTACACAATATTATGGTGTTTTACTTTTAAGGAAATTAAGGCTTGGATACGGGGGTTTTTCTTAAATTTAAAGTTTAGATTTATTTACTCAACACGTGACGATTGTGTTTTGAGAGCACTGCATGCAATCAATATTGTGGATATTATTATTGATAATGGACTTGCGTGGATAAACATTATTGATATTAAAACAACATAGGTCCACATCTTGCTCACGGCTCCATTTAATTTCAGGTATTCAGTCGGCCTTCCATCGACAGAAGACGGGATAGACAAAGACTTCGTATTCAAGCTACAGTTCAAGAACCATGTTTACTTCTTCAGAGCTGACAGTCAATACACTTATAGCAGGTATGTATGTTATTTCTACGCTCGTTTTATTTCTGTCTAGCCGTTAGATCATCATCATCATCTTCCTGTCTTAGTTCCATATTACTCTTTCTTCTTATATGTATAATGTAAAAATATCTTAATATGTATGTCGATTATAGTATATCAGATGTTTCAACTAGTCGATAAACTTTAATTTATCGACCCTTCTACGAAAATTAAAACAAAACAACAAATAGCAACTGGTAACGCCATCTATCCATAATCCTATCCAATTTCTCCTTTCCCTGACATAAGCGTGCTAGTGTCACTGTCAATGCGCTGGCGCGACAAGAAGAAGAAAAATGGCAACTGAAGAAAAAGACTTGACCGTGGGCAGTCGCGTGGAGTGGACGCTAATCGATAGCGAGATCGATTTTCATCTCCAATTTCCCGCCATATGGAACATTATAATTCCGCTGTTTGATTTCGCTGTAATATCATTGTGATCCTGGACGTAATATTTGGTCTTCTACCGCTCATTTTATGCGAGACGATATAGCCGTGTGTGGTGACAGTGTGGATGTGCTTGAGGGCGCCCTGAGTTGCTGGGCTGCCCCACCCCCGCAAGGAACGTGGAACCTGGCTGGAAGTCCTTCGCTTGCAGGTCAGTGCACGCTTTTCCCTTCCATCCTTATTATTTTTACCCATCTGTTAATCCCCAAGGCGGCCCTGTGGTATCGAAGGCACAGGGTTCCCGCGCGTCTCCATAAGTGTGGTCCTATTCGAGACGGATTTGTCCCTAAAGTGTGGTTTCTCATTGAGACGGATTTATCCCCACATTACTTATTTATTCAAGATACAAATTTGTGGTTCAAACGAACCTTAGATACCTACATATAATTTATTTCCCCCGCATAGCTTGTTAGAATACCTAAGTTATTGGTCTAACAAGTTATATTTTCGCTGTATAATCGAATTACATTACGTGATTCGAGTGATTGACCTTTTTTGTCATTGAGACTAACCGCATCCAACACGCATCTATTGCAGTTGGACCTGGTCATATCATTATAACCCGCTGTTTTTATATTTAATGTTCCATAACTTTAACATTAGGTATATGGTGTTTACGCATATACGTATTGATAAATTTACCGCAATTACGCAGTTTATAAATTTTCTGTCTGCCTTCATAATTATTCAGCACTACCCCCTGCTTATTTGATAGAACACGCCATTTTTGCCCGGCATAGTACGAGTATCGCAACCGGTTTGCCGACGCAAGTATTGCCCCCGCGCCCGCGTTAGATAGGTTATTACGCCTGTTATACAAACGCGCTGTAAATACTAATTTACTTCGTTATATTTTATGTAACTATTATAACATAAGGCCTATCTTTCATTTCTTACGCACCGCAGTTATTTTATAATTTCTACAATGGCTAATACTAGGTCAAAAAACCCTATCGTAACAGATGATTCCCAGCTGTTAATATTGCAAGCTAAAAGGGAAGCTATCTTTGAGTTAATTCAAAACATGTATGATTCTTCTTCGAATATAGACGTAAGTGCTTCGAATAAGGAATCTTTTCTCTCTGAATGTGCTAATATTGATATTTTACGCAGTGATTTCTTAAAATTACTGGACGACTATAATTTACAGTTATTAAAGGTCGATCCAACCGCCGTACCAGATTATAAATGTATGGTTGCATTTGAGCAACTATACAGCCGCATAAAAAGATTGTATGATAAGCATTCTGTTCCGTCAGCTGTTATCAATACAACACAACCTTCTGTTGTTTTTAATAAATTGCCGCATAGGTTGCCACCTATTGAGTTAATCACTTTCGCAGGAGATATAAGGAAATGGCCTATATTTTACTCTTGTTTTAAGTCCGCTGTACATGAAAATCCATCCCTCACCGATGCCGAGAAATTATATTATTTAGTTGGTAGGTTGACGGGTAAGGCCGAGTCAGTGTGTATAGGTATAACGCACTGTCCAGAAAATTACGAACTCATTTGGCAAACGCTTGTTGACAAATATGAAGATAAGCGAATGGTAGCAACTTCTTATTTAAATCAGCTGTTCGATTTCTCGCCTATAAGCACCGCATCTACAGAAAGCTTTGATTTGTTTCATGAACAATTTATCAACACAGTCCGCGCATTGAATAACTTAAAGATAGAAAGATTAGATGAGTTAATTCTAGTTCACATCGCTTTAAGAAAATTAGATCGTAGTACTGTTCACGCCTTTGAGTTGAGTTTAGGGTCCGATATACCTACATTTTATACACTCGAGTCATTCATAAAAAATCGCGCGAAGGTGTTCGAGCGAACGAGCTCCGCCCCCGCCCCCGCAGCGGGTCCAGGCTCGCGTAAAGGTAGTCCGCGAACTCTTACAAAGCAAAATAATAATAATTATAATAAAGGTGCACCGCAGCTACACGCTTACGTAAACACTTCACCCGCCGTTGCCGCCGCTGTTTCCGCGAATTCCGTGAATTCCTCAGATACCGCTGATAAATGTCTATGTACTAATATTGTTCATCATCATTTATTCAAATGCCCGCCGTTTCATAAAATGACCCCCATGGAACGTTTTAATTATGTTAAGGAAAATAATTCATGTATAAACTGCCTTAGCATAAAGCATAGGGTCGCTTTGTGTAAGTCAAACACGACTTGCCGCTCGTGTAAATCGCGACATCATAGTTTATTGCATTTCGGGTCGAGAATCGAACCCGCACGCCATCCAAGCGTCTCCCAGGCTGCGACCGTCGCGCCGCCCGCGCAGTCGTTATCTCAGCCTGGGCGCTCGGACGTATCGCTGTGCGCGACCTCCATCGCTGCATCAAACCTGCCCGCGTCTCACTCCCTAGTACGGAACGAGCAATGTACCACGGTTTTACTAGCTACCGCTCAGGTCGTTGTTTACGATACTGACGGAGTTAAACATCATATCAGAGCCTTGTTAGATAGCGCGTCACAGTCTCATTTCATTACGAAAGATACTTGTGACCTGTTAAATATAAAAGTAAATCATGCCGGGAGTACAATAATAAAAGGTTTTGGAGGAACGCAAAACACAATAAATTCTAGTTCAATTGGCTTAGATTTTTATTCTCGTTTTAATAAAAATATTAAGTTTAATATTTCGCCGCTTGTTGTCGATCGCATTACTGACTCATTACCGAGTGCAGTAATAGATAAGAGATCCTTATCGCATTTACACGGGTTACCGCTAGCCGACGAGTTGTTTGGAGAACCTGGTGAAATAAATATGTTATTAGGCGCTCCGCTGTTTGCGCATTTGTTATTACCAAACGTCGCGCCCGACTTTACTCGCACCCCGCATTATTTACGTACAGTATTAGGATGTGTCGTTATAGGTTCAGCGCCTACTTTATTTTCCCGCGAGGCTATGACCTGCTGTCTAGTGCAGGAGAATAGTCTAAAAAATGTACATGATCTCGTTCAGAAATTCTGGGAACTGGACGAGCTTCCTTCCGCTACCGCGCCAAGCGTTCTATGTTCCGCTGACATAGAATGTGAGGAATTTTATAAACATACTACAACCCGCGACCCCGCTTCCGGTAGATATACTGTAGGCCTACCGTTTAGTAAGGATGTTTTTTCTTTAGGCAAATCTTATGAAACCGCCCGACGACGCTTTCTGTGTCTCGAGAAGAAGTTAGAAGCTTCTTTAAGCCTAAGGTCCGCGTACGATGACGTCATTAAGGAATACTTGGATAAAAAATATATTTCACCCGCGCCTCCAGGTCTACCTAATGACTCATCGCCTATGTACGTTATACCGCACCACGGTGTTGTACGTAATGATAAGACGTCAACTCGTCTTGGAATAGTCCTACTTTCTAGGTTGTTGCGCACGGTGCTAGACAATTACTCAGGTAAAATCCCTATACAAACATACGCGTTTACAGATTCCAAAGTAGCTTTGTATTGGATAAAAAGCTCACCGCATCGATGGCACACGTTTGTTGCCAACCGCGTGGTTCAGGTGACGGATAATATTCCGCCTGACCACTTTTATCACGTCGCAGGCACAGATAATCCCGCAGATTGTCTGTCGCGTGGCCTTACGCCACGAAAATTAATGTTACATCCACTGTGGATGCACGGACCCCCCTGGATCGCGCTCGATCCATGCCAGTGGCCCCTCCGCTCCCTCGATGGCCAGCCTATTGAGGAGATGCCTGAGCAAAAGGTATTATCGCACGCTACGGTTTGTTTACCATCTAATGATTGCGTAATTTACAATCTCGCTTTACGCATTTCGTCGTGGACTAAACTAATGCGAATTCTTGTATATGTCTTTACGTTTGCTAAGTTATTGCAACGTAAAGGAACACCCGCAGTTACGGCTGACCAGCTTCAGTTTGTAGAGAATAAAATAATACTCGCCCTGCAAAGAAAATATTTTGCAGAAGAATTTAATAGCCTACAGAAAGATGAGTCATGCTCACGCGCTATTAATAAATTAAGGCCGTTTATAGACGAAAACGGACTTATCCGAGTAGGTGGTCGTCTTGTTAATTCAGGCTTGAATTACACAAATATTCACCCGCTGATTTTACCGCGCAGTGACCATATTGTCAACTTGCTAATTGATTATTATCATTTAAAATACCTACACGCAGGTCCGGAATTATTAATGTCACTTCTTAGACAAAGGTTTTGGATTTTATACGCTCGCCGCCTCGTGAGACAAAGATTCCACTTGTGCAATAAATGCTTCAAAGTAAATCCGCGTCCAACTTACCCGCTCATGTCAGACCTACCTGAAAGTCGCGCTCGCCAAGCTGTAAAAGCGTTCGCACAAACAGGCTGCGATTACGCAGGACCTATCGCTTACACCCCAGTACGCCGTCGTGGAGTGCATGCTGAAAAGGCCTACATATGTTTATTCACTTGTCTGACCACTAGGGCCGTGCATATTGAAGTCACAACCGACCTTAGTACGCCTAGTTTCATAGCCGCTCTTAAACGTTTTCTCGCACGTCGAGGCCCTGTCCAAGTAATGTACTCAGACAATGCAACGAACTTTAAAGGCGCTGATGCCTATTTACGCGACTTATATAAATTCTTAAATAATGAATACCGCGAAAGTTTTAAAAGAGAGTTGGCTGACAGCCGCATTAGTTGGTTCTTTATAACTCCTATGTCACCTCATAAGGGAGGGGCTTGGGAAAGTATGATTAAGGTAGTAAAAACGCATCTGCGCCGAGTAATCGGTCAGCAGATTCTTTCATATGAAGAGCTTTGCACTGTACTCACACAAGTTGAGTGTTTACTTAATTCGCGGCCGCTAACAGTGCTAAGTTCCGACCCCGCTGAGCCTACCGCACTTACACCTAGTCATTTTTTACATACCGCGCCGTTGTATTCTTTGCCCGCGCCTAACGTAGAACCTGAAAGCATCAGTCTACTGCAAAGGCATTCGCTACTGGATAAATTAGTTCAGTCATTTTGGCGAAGGTGGAGGATGGAATATCTACACAGTCTGCAGGCTAGACAAAAGTGGAATACAATTTCCACGCCTATCACTCCGGGTACTATTGCAGTCGTGATAGAAGATAACGTGCCTAGTTTAGCCTGGCCATTAGCCATCGTAGAAAAGGTTCATCCCTCTAAGGACGGAGTTATCCGTACGTGTACTATTAGAACCGCGAAAGGGTCGGTGTTGCTTCGGCCAACCGTTCGCATATGCCCGCTACCGCAACAATAAACATTAAGATATATATTTAAGCCTTAGTTTTAAGTTCTTACGGTTTATTTATCAATACACGTAACACCGCTTCATTTAAGTAATTTTCCCGCAGTTTTATATATTGTACCGCACATTATAATGATCCCGCATTCAGTTGTCCTTTTCAACCGCTGTTACTTATAATGAGTTCAGAGATATTAGGCTCATCCTAGTCTCTGCCATTCCGCTAGAGATATTAGAAATTTCTAGTCTCACTTACGATTGTGTCTTTATGCTGACACATCAAGGGGGGGAGGAAATGGTAACGCCATCTATCCATAATCCTATCCAATTTCTCCTTTCCCTGACATAAGCGTGCTAGTGTCACTGTCAATGCGCTGGCGCGACAAGAAGAAGAAAAATGGCAACTGAAGAAAAAGACTTGACCGTGGGCAGTCGCGTGGAGTGGACGCTAATCGATAGCGAGATCGATTTTCATCTCCAATTTCCCGCCATATGGAACATTATAATTCCGCTGTTTGATTTCGCCGTAATATCATTGTGATCCTGGACGTAATATTTGGTCTTCTACCGCTCATTTTATGCGAGACGATATAGCCGTGTGTGGTGACAGTGTGGATGTGCTTGAGGGCGCCCTGATTTGCTGGGCTGCCCCACCCCCGCAAGGAACGTGGAACCTGGCTGGAAGTCCTTCGCTTGCAGGTCAGTGCACGCTTTCCCTTCCATCCTTATTATTTTTACCCATCTGTTATTCCCCAAGGCGGCCCTGTGGTATCGAAGGCACAGGGTTCCCGCGCGTCTCCAGCAACCTTTTTGTTGTTTTGACTTTAATTCGAGGTTGGTAAAATGTACCAACCTCGAATTAAAGTCGAACGAAACTCATTTCATTATTTAGACATAAGACATCTTTTTATTTGTATTTAACTTGCGTTTTCTTCCAGGTGGACGGAGGTGTTATCAACAGCGATAGCGCAGGATCGACCGACAGGATAGGATACTCGGTTCCTCCAAATATGGTGTTGTGATTTAAAAAGTTGTTAGAAGCATATCAGCAATGTCATATAAAATAACAAATAGCCTAGTATATCAGGAAAGAACTGACCTTGTCTAACATCTTGCCTAGTTTATTGTGATATTGGTTCTTGAAAAAGGAATATTATTAGCATTAAGCTATGATTGAACTGAAATTGAAATGCATAAGTCTTTCAGATAAAGTTTTTTTAATATAGAATGCAGCGTAATGGAATGCAAATTAGTACAACAAGTATGGAATAAAAAGTCTATTAAAACAAGTCGCTTGGAGACAACGCTTATTTTAAGTATTTATTCAATGTTGTGATAGTACGCTTATAGATTTCAGTATCACATTAAAACGTCACTAAACTATTAACTTATCTGACAAAATGTAAAATTAGTAAATATTATTATAGCAGTAGTTAGTATGAATGAAAAAATAAGAATCAGTGGTTTTATTACGGTTTTAATTGGAACAATTTATATTTTTGTTATTCCCATAATATAATTAAAAGAGTAACTATATAAGTTCCCTATTATTAAACTTATACTAATGCTTCACATAATAATTTTTTTCGTGATCTTATTCAATTGAATAGTGATACATTATGTACAAAAAGACGAGAGGACAGTGTATGTAGGAATTTGATAAATGTGCAATCATTAAGTTTGTATGGAATGAAACTACGAATCCCTTTTTCTAAGTACTGCAATGATAGATGATACATATTGTATAGCTGTTCAAGTTTGGTTTGAATGAAGTTGTTCCCAAAGTTAGACGTAGATGAAAATGTGCATATAAAATTAATGTAAAAATAATGAATTTGGCAATAAAACTGAGTAATTTACATGAATATAATTGTTTTCTTTACTTACATTTTTAATCTACTAATGTAAAAATTTGGCGTGGAACATCGAAGCTAACATGTAAACTTAAATTTATGTTTACTAAGTTTCATATAAACATTTTTAAGCGTTTTGGTTATTTTACAGCTCTCGTAAAACGTGTACAAGTAAAACTTTTATAATCAAAACTCGCATTAGGGGTCTGTTTCTTAGTGACTAATAGACTAAATTAACAAAGTGTGTTTGCTGATCACGATATTAAAGTTGTATTTGGCCACAGTTATCGTGTTCACCAGAGGGCACTATGTAGAAAAAGGTACTCAGGCATAGCTGTCAATCACAAGATTAAATTTTCATTCAGAATTTAACTGGCATAACCATAGTAATAAACTTAGTTGACATTTCGGACCTTACGCCTCACTAACGTCTCTGGCGGAGAATTAAACAGAATATTATGTACACTAACATAATCGCTATACATTTTACTTAAGCTGTTTATATTTTACTCAGATTTTTTTAACCAACCGTAAAATTAGTTATTATATACAAATAAAAATGCTGTTGAGATCAATATTGAGTTTATGGCACAGTAACCGCAAAAATATATTTTGTCATGATTTATTTTTACCTAAGAAAATGTTTACATTCATATATTTTGTAAACACTGGTAGTTAAAATAAATGTTAACTTCTCAAAATAGAGTTAACCAGAGAGTAGCTTAACTGAAAGTTAATCCATATCTTCATAAAGTGTAAACCTAATATATTTTTACGCACAATATAATTACAGAGATTGGCAACACAGCAATATTTCTGTAAATGTTGCTTGCAATTAAAATATTAACAGTTATGTTATCACTATGCAGTTTTATATTATTTGGTAATTTAACTTTGATTTTAACGTGTAATTACTCTAACTAGAAGAATATGTTTATTTATACACTGTACAATAATGATTAAAACTAAAATTCACTAGTAATAATATTCTAACTACTTATTTTCTAATACTAAGGGCCTGTTTCACCATCTCCGAGTAAAATTAGACAATGGTTAAAATAAAGAGATAGCCCACCATCACACATATTATTGACATAACTAACCATTGTTAAGTTGACACGAAAGAATTGTAAAATAACCCCTAGGGCTACAGATCCGCGAATGGTTTATGTCTGAGGCTATTGAATAAATAATAAAAAAATATAGAGCAATCTTTGTCAGACCCTGACAGTTTGATAGTTCTCTAAAGTAACCATTGGCCATTGGCTAATTACACGGCTATCGTAAAATATGCCTTTAATTTTGTGCAGTATAATACCCATTGGTTAAGTACTTTTAATTCCGGTGGATTCCTCGCATTTTAAGAGTTTCTACTCATTAATTCATCATCATCATAACACTCATGGTAGGACGTTTGCTGGGCAGTAGGTAGCTTCACTATCCAATTAGTTGGGTTGGAACCGGTGTGCATTCACCGTGAACTAGAAATTTTACTAGTAAGGAATAGTGTTTCATTATGGCGGCACTTCTTATGGGCACCTCTTAGGTAAGGAGCTCGGCTTGGGCAAAAACGAGAGAACTAATGCTCGGTTTCAATAAAAAACGGACCGTCCATGGCAGCACCAACGCCTGGTTTCTTCTTACAATTAATGTTATAAGCAGGTATTATTTCTGTATATTACTAGCTAAATTTGAACTAGATGCCAAGCAGCAACAACGGTGATGAGCTCAACTGGGAATGTGTTTCGTACAATATATTTATATCTAACATCTGTGACGTTTTTTCATGTCTGGGTGACGTCATCAGCGGCGTTATCTTGTTCTCTGACGGTTTTATTTCTGTACGTTAGCCACTAGCATAATCGGGACCGATTCCAACTCTGGGACCACAGCAGCGGCGATGGGCACACCGGGGTCTCTAATACCTCGGCTCCTACGCTCGACGGCTCTCCGTCTAACCTCGGGGATCGAGCTATATCTTGGTGACGTCATCGGCAGCATTGTCTTGTTCTCTCCCATCGCAGTGCAACGCGCGCGGACGTCGGACTCGCGAGCCGGCCGCGGCGCGGGCCAGCGGCGACGGCCGCGGGGACGTTCCGCTGCGGGGCCGGTGCGCGAAACTGGTCGCCCTTATCCGCTCCGCTGAGGGATATAGTGAGGTACATAGTATAGGTCCCATACGTCCGAATACGGGAACATGGCGCTGGACAACTGCGAGGCTATTCTCTTTTATAAAGTGAAATAGTTATCAATAATTTGGTGCATTAAAATAGTACGTTAAGTTACTCACCAAGGCCCTGTCGCTTAGCGGGCGGCGGCGCGGGCGCGTGGTGCGAGGTGGGCGTGTGCGGCGCGGACAGGCTGCTGGCGGGGTTGGCCGCGTGCTCGCTCCGCACGACCATGGACTGCGTCTTGGACGGCAGACCGGCTTCCACGTCACCGCTGCACAAATATATTAGTGCCAATTTGATGACGCCATTCGCGCTTATCTTGACCGTTAACCATTTTACCACCGGTATATTCTTCGATCTTAAACGCTTGTTATGTAACAATCATGGATGATTTTACGATTTCAAAATTAACCTATGGGACACAAGTAGCTACCTTTCGCTCACGTAAGCAACTAAAGAATAAGTTAGATATAAAGATCTTCAATACTCACTTCTTCTTTCTCGTCCGCGCGCGCTTCAGCACGGAGAGCCTCTGGCTGCCGCTGGGCGCGGTCTCCGCGCGGCCCGTGCGCCCCGCCTCGCGGTCGATGCTGCCAGCTGCGGGCGCGGATTAGGTTAAGTTAGTATAGGATGGAGTCGCTGGTATCAGCGAAGCTACAAGCGTGGACGGAGTGGAACTCACATTTGGTGGCGGAGTCGAGCGGGTGCGTGTACATGCGCTTCCGCATCATGGTGTAGACGATGGCGGCGAGCGAGCGCGGGTGGTTCTCGCCGTCGTCGGGCGCGGGCGGCGCGTCGGGCCGCGGCACGGCGCCGCGCTCGCGCGTCACCCACCACGTCTCCATGGTGCCCTTGCCCTTCACGGCCACCGGCCCGCGCGCCTCCAGCCCGTAGCCCTCGCGCTCCACCAGCTAACCGATTACAACAGTAAAAATAATAATAAATCATTTATTTTAGGCATCTAAGGCCCATATAAACATATACCTTATAGACTAACATACATAAAAATATAAATCTTATAAACTAAACTAAAGTGTCAGCATCGTGGATCATCTGTTACGGCGGTGTCGCCTTGCAGTGTAGGCGACCGATGAACCGTCGAAACTTGACCCCTTGCGGCCAAAACTGCTCATTCAGGAACGTCGACAGATGTTGAGTTGCCAGTTGAACAGTGAAGTGAACGTGCTGCTATATCGCCACATTGATTGCTGTGACATTTTATCATAAACATAGCATAGGTCATAGTTATTAGTATCATTTGATCGTCTCCATACTAACAATTAAATATTTAATATCTATACACTTCTTGATTAGTAAAAATGCTCGCATGCCTTTCCGCTCGTCCACAAAATATTTTAGATTTTGAGTATGCCTACCAACTACACCCCTTTATTACAAAAAATATTCAGAGGAGGATTTCTGGGTAGAAACGGTTTCGTCGAACATTCCACTTGCGTGTTCTGTTTGCGGACCATTATGACGCCGGTCGGTGGACTCCATGCGCGAGGCTTCGTTCAGAGGGAATCTCTGTACTGGCACTATATTTTACAGAAATCAAGCCTGAATATTCTGCCTCTAAAAAATTAACGGTGTTTTACCTGCTTAGTGTACTGAGTGATCTGTATGCGGTCCATAGCCCCGGTGGACTCCATGCGCGAGGCCTCGTTCACGGTGTTGCCCCAGATGTCGTACACGGGCTTGCGCGCGCCGATCACTCCGCCCACCACGGGCCCGCAGCTTATACCTGGCAGATGAAGAAGGGAAATATGCATTGTATATACAAGCCGTTCGTTTTTGTATTGAAGCATAATTTGCATAAATTAAATGTTTTCTTTGAGTTGTCTTCTGAGTGTACCGCGTCGATATATTTACATCTATCGTTTCATGGTCAAGACGCTCATATTTCAGACAAAGTGTTATAAAGATTAAAAACTAAAAAAAGCAAGAACATAAATTATCTTTGAGATAGGGAAGTTAATGTATATAAATAAAAATGAATTGTTGTTCGTTAGTCTGATTCAAACTCGAAAACGGCTGAACGGATTTATCTTATCATAGTCTTAAAATGTTCGTGGAGGTCTAGGGAACTTTTAAAAGTCGAGAAAAAATCGAATAATTGCCGGGAATAAAAATTGAATAAAAACCCGTGCGAAGCCGGGGCGGGCCACTAGTATTTAATAATACCAGAAAGAAGACGCACCAATTCTCAGTCGGAATCTGTTGAAGCTGTGTTTGTTGATCTTATCCTCGATCGCCTCCTGCAGCGCGAAGGCGTAGTCCACTAACGCGAACAGGTGGCTGCAGTCGTCTTCGCCGGGCTTAAACATAAATATTTCCGGACAATCCGCACAACAACATAGCATCATGGTAATCTCTATGGCTTGTGTTAATATAATAATTCAAATTCAAATCTTTATTAACTTTTGGAACATTGTTGTACACTTAGTTTCGTCAAATTCCCCAATTAAAAAAAAAATAGACATACATATATGTATTTAGATATTTTATATAAAATAACCCAGACCAAGTAGAAAGTGATTGCAGAACAAACAAACACCCTTCCCTGACCCTTCGGCGGGAATTGAGCCCGCTACCTCTTGCACCGCATGCGGACCGTCGCCCACCCCGCCACTGAGTCAGTTAAGTGCTTAGGTACACTTATTAGCTATCTTGCTTCTAAAATGTAGAAATAAATCCCAAAGATCTTCAATAGAAGGGGGTGCTTTCTGGGCTTTATGAGTAGGTATGTACCTAGTATAAAGACCAACAATAGGAAGGAATGTGGAAACTTTGGCCATGCTCTGTAGCGAGTTAGTTCATGCTGTTGAAAAAGATGAACTCAGGAGAAGTCGACAAAAGATCACGTTTGCGTACGTGAAAATCAAGCAAATGTAAAATATCGTTTTGAGTACTGCTCCTCAATTTCCATACTTACCCAGAATCAATAAATGTTTATTTTATGTTATCAATACCTTTGTGCTCGGGTTGAGACCAGATGCAACCATGTAGGTGGCACCGATTGTCTTTATCTTCTCTATGCCCTCGAATTGTTTCTCAAGTAGGAGTCTGTCGAAGTCGTCTGTAAGCGAAAACTAATAATGTAGAGTACCTATACTAATCTATGTACTATTATATAGTACCAAGAGTAAATAATCGACAAATATATTTTACGATTTTCGTTTCTTTTTGATCTGTTATACTCGTAAAGCGTTACCTAATCAATATTATTTTCGAAAAAAATATTTATGTTATTTTTTTTTATTGTTAATTAAAATTTTCCCCCTTAGGTCAGATTTAAGTATGGATTTATAGAAATAAAATGAATATTACAGATGATTTCATTGAGCAGTCGCATGCAGTCGATGCCCTTCTCCTCGGCGTAGAACTCGTGGAAGTTCGGGATGCTGGCGAACATCACGCCCACCTCCTTGTGTCCCTTGGAAAACAGCTTCTGTTGGGAAACAAATGTGTTAGAATACGAATATAATCAGCTTACTCATAATTGTTATCGTGTTAAAAATCTAAATAAAAAATCGTTTATTTGGTTGGACAGGGACAGGTGAATTCTTATCAGTTCGAATGATGGCATCTGCGAAAGTTTTATCACTTTGGAAGTTATCGCGCAAATTATTCAGTTTAGAACAAAATTATGTTAGAAACCTTAGTATAATTTTTGAAGATCTATCCATAGATAACCCAGGTACGGGTTTCATGAAAAAATAATTAGTCCTTAGTATGGTAGTTTGTTTTTTTTTTCTAGTTATTTATAAAAATCCTAATGCGGTTCACATAATACATCTACTTGCCGAATTTAAAATATATAGTTATTTTATACTTAAAAAAAAGTGGCTATGTCATACACGGACAGAAAGACATGACAAATCTATACCTAAGTCTTTCGTTTTTTTGTCGTTTGGCTACGGAACCCTAAAAACAGATGAGTTTTGATTAAATAGTCCGTTTATCGAATAATGCTAATAGGATAGGGCACTTTTTAAAACGGGGAAAAACTTATTCCCTTGGGAAAATCCTTATCACATGAGAACACCGCCTCTTAGACAGGAAATGCTTAGCCACATGACCCGGCAGTAGGAATTGCTCCAGCAACAGCTTATTGGTGCGCTGCCTCTTCTAGCTCCTGGCTCGCCTGCAGGTTCTACAGGAAGTCCACTTCCACCAGGATTAGGACTTAAACGCAGACGGGGATAATAATAATAATAATAAATGTTTATTTCACACAAAAATGTTACAAGTACATAGTAATTTACAGATGAGACGTGGTACAGAGATGGCATTTACATAACAGAAAGTATAGATACCCAAACTAGGAAAATCCTGTATTATGGCATATCTATCCCTTCCTCCGGTTCACAAGTATAAGTTACACAAATTTTCACTATATGTATTACTTCTATGTATTCTTTCTTATATTCTATGTATACAGTAATAAAGCATCATTGTGCTATGATAATTATTTCTTAGACTATTAATTAATATTCATAAGCAAAGAAAATGGACTACATAAATGAATGAAATAAAGATCTTTGGAATAATAAAAATATGATATCTCTGTAAGTTGTATTTTTAAGTAGCTAATCTATAAACTCACTTCAGGGCACCGCTCCTTGGATAGAAAGTGGTTAACCACGTGATCGGGCAGGATATGCTCCAGCAGCAACTCGTTGGTGCGCTGCGTCTCCTTCATGAAGGCCAGCTCCTGGCTCGCCTGTAGGTTCCACAGGAAGTCCAGCCGGGAGGTCACCTCCACCAGCCGCGCGTGGTAGATCACCACCACCAGGAATATCGTCATCAGGATCAGCATTTGAACGTACACGGGAAGGTTTCTGCAAGATTTCCAGACAAATAAATAAATATTTCCAGACAATTCACACAACAACATCTAGCCCCGTGGTAAGCTCTAAGCTTGTGTTACGGGTACTAGATATATATGATATACTTAATATAATAGTCATACATATATAGATATTTTTATTATAAATATTAAACACCCAGACCAAGCAGAAAGTGCTTGCAGATCATACAAACACTTTCACCCTCCGCGGGAATCGAACCCGCTACCTCTTGCGCCGCAAGCGGACCCTCACCCACTGCGCCTCTGAAGATATTAAGTTATTTTAGCTAATCTAGCGGAATGTTGCCTGATGTGATTTAGGAAGTTTAAAAAAAACTGTGTTTAATGATAAAAGTGTGGATACATGTATTTGTGTATTAATTTGTTTTTAAATTGATATTAAAATCTAAGCGTGTTGAAATTAATAAGAGCAATTAAGTTTATATTTGTAATCAAATCAATAATGTAAATGCATGGATTTTACTTATGAAACTGATTGCAATATCATGTTATGTTGTTATTACTAAGGTATTGTAATAATATCACCTGTTCTAGGTACAGTATTTTATAAAGTTTAACTTCAATGTAAGACCTTAATTTCCTATACCATAATAAACAAGGTGCATATTGTTCTTTTACAAATGTAACATACTATGTGTTGTGCAATAAATATGTACTAAATATGAATATACGGTAGGTATAGAACCTTCTTTGGCTTTCGCGTAAACACGTTCCCGGTCACGTAGTCTTTCTTTCTTATTTATTTATTTACGTACATAACGTTACAGAAATTTTCATCCAAGATTAAACTGTAAGTTTTGTGTTAAATTAAAAAAAATGTGTTGAAACTTAAAAAACATAGGAAACAGACTAAAAAGTAGTACAACTCTTTTTTTTATGCTGGATAAGCCTTCATTTGACCACAATCTCACCTGATGTAAAGTGACGATGTGGTCTAAGATGGGACATGAAAGCCTAGAAGGTAGATGGCTTCTCCGGGCCACATTACGAAACACGAAAAAATCGCTTCATGCACTGGCCCAGCCCGGAGGGTGGTGACAAGCCGCGAACCAGAGACTGCTCGACTAAGAATTAGACAGTAGTGAATCATAAAACTACTCACAATACAGTGATGCCTTCGCTCGCATCAGCGGTCACGTTGCCGTGCGTAATGTTATAGTACTTGAGCAGCAGCGCGCAGTCGATGACGTAGTTGACCGCGGCGAGGCACGTCTTGACGAGGTAGTAGAGCTGCAGGATGGAGGTGAGCGCCACGAGGCACAGGATCCACGTGAACACCACGTACTCCGGCCGGTAGCACTCCTCGCACGGCGCGTAACCACCGTCGGCACCACTCGCGGCTGTGCTGTTCGCTGTTTCGATTGCGATCCCGCAGACGTATAGTTTCGCAGTACTAAGAATAAGAATAAGAATAAATTTTATTACTTGCTTATTGAAGTGAAACTTATTTAGAATCGTTGTGATTTCAGACGGGATGCAACGGAAATACGTCAGGTAAGCCAATCTTAAACGCTAACAAGGTTAAGCATCTTTCCGGAACGCCAGTACTTGGATGGGTGACCGCCCGAACAAAATCTTTTTGCACAGTATGTTTTTTTATTCATCTCATTCTTTTGTCGATTTACTGAAGTTTCACTTCTAGCGTATGTGAATCGCACACACACCTTTTTTAACATTTAGTAACTTAACTTAAATAACCTAGTTAAAGTAAGCTTAACTAACCCAGCCACTAACAATAGGCACTCGTCTTTGTCTTACAATACAGTTTACTAAATTTAAATTGAGTATGTAATGTAAGTATGTAACTGAGGATAATAAATACATTATATTAAAGTATAGTTTTGCCTACGCCTTGTTATTAGTGCTCCGCGGAAGACTCGATGAAAATACTGCATTCAACTAGATGCATTTAACTAGCCCGTAGTAGTCACTTACCTGGACTAAGTCAGTTTCAATTTCTTTATTGCAATTAAACATTATAAACATTTAAGGACCCTGTGTATAGGGCATAGATTTACATACTTATTAAAACGAACTAACTAAACATTAGGGAAGAGAAGTATAAAACATACCAATTATAAGTCTGTACATTGCAGTTTAAATAAGTATAAATTTAGTAATTATTATATAATTTTAATATTAATTACCTACTCTTACTTAGCTAAGCTTCTTGAAAGTCATGATGGAAACAACATAGTTGCATTAAAATTTATCGTAAAACAACATTTTGCGGCTCTGATTTGTTTATGATTCTAGAGTAAGCTTTAGTTTGTTACGGCTCCTAAGATGACAATTCTCGAAACCATAATGTAGACTTAGACGAATATTTCTAGGTAATTGGGATTATACTCGATCGCTAAACAAAATAGTATTTCATATCTATATATAAACAAATGATTTCATTGCCTAACTTATTGAATTGTATATGAATACTAGCTGACCCCAGCAAACGTGGTTTTGCAAAATTAAAAAAAGATAGTAGCCGATTCTCAGACCTGCTGAATACGCATATAAAATAAGATAAAAATCGGTAAAGCCGTTTCAGAGGAGTACCGTAACTAACACTGTGACATGGAAATTTTATATATTAGATTTCAGGCAAAAAAGGAAACCGGCGAAACAAGAATCCGACAAAACAGGAATCTGGCGAATCAGGAACCATTTGCGGCGCCACCGCGCCAAGCACTAAGTTATCTCCTGACACTCATCATCTTCCTGACCTTATCCCTCATTACGTGGGGTCGGCACAACATGTTTTCTCCTTCCATTTCCCTCTATCACCCGTCATCTCAACACTCACCTCTTTCTTACACATATCATCTTTCACACAGTCCATCCATCTTTTCTTCGGCCTACCTCTTCTCAATATCCATCTACATTCATATCTAACGCTGTTCTCGTTACATGACTTTCATCTCTTCTCATGACATGTCCGTACCATGCTAATCTATTCCCTCTCAACTTATCCGTAACTGGTGCTACTTTCAAACTGCCTCTTACAAACTCATTCCTTATTTTGTCCATTCTAGTTACTCCACACATCCATCTTAACATCCTCATCTCTGCTACATGGATTTTTCTTTCATCCGTCCCTTTCACTGCCCAACACTCCGATCCATACATTACAACAGGTCTGATCACGCTTTTGTAGATCTTGCCTTTGAGTTTAAGTGGCATTCTAGTATCTCCTGACACTGACCTGGACAAAGCCATGATGGTAACAAAGACGCAGATGTAGACGTCCCGCCGGCGCCGCGTGCCGCCGAGCGCGGCCGACAGCCGGCACAGCAGCCGCGCGCCCGCCGCCCCCGCCCCCGCCGCCCCCGCCGCCCCCGCCGGCTCGAACTCCTCCACCATCACGAGGACAAACGACAGCAGCAGCGGCGCCGTGATCACGCCCAGCACTATCATCAGGCTGGTGCAACTGGAACGTAGCGAAGTTACTTCTAACTAAATATAAATTTATGGATAATGAACAGACTGTAATGTATAGCATATATACCCCTAAGTTATATCACTTATACCCCCTTAGTTGATGTCCAGCAATATTTATTCAGGATACAAGAAAATAATTTATTTGTATAGCAGTTTCCGTCCCAAGTAGTTTTGTCTTTAAAGTAAAGGGTATTCATAATATTTATTGAACAATTGACATGCCTTGATTAGATATTTATTCAAGTGGACTGAAATTCTTTGCAGTGCCCCAACGGGGTGCATGTACATGTTCACAAAAGCTAATAATAATACCTATGCAATATAAATGTATGATGTGTAAGCAAAATAAATAAAATAACCAGATAAAGCTTTTTTACAGATTTTTTTTAGTTAGTTAGTTGTTCCATATTTTTCACAAAATTTAAACTAAAAGGATAAAGTAGTTCCTCCTAAAATCGATTCAAATACTGCAAAAAACATTTTTTGGAAACATGACAAAGGGTTACAAATAATCCCTGAAGACCATACTGCGTAATTCAATAGACTGACTTGCAATGCATGACGGCCTGCACGGCCACGATGAAGAGCCACAGCACGAGGCAGCACATGACGTTGCTCTTGAAGGTGCGCTCCTCCTGGCTCTTGAAGCGCTCCTCGAGCGAGTGCTTCCAGAAGCGCAGCGTGCCGGCGCGCATGTTGTTGCGTCGCATGCGCCGGTTGGACTTCACCTCGATGGAGTTTGTGATGTCATCCTGGTGACCGAACATACAAGAAAGGAAAAAAGAGATGTTTATTTGGCACAAAATAAAAAACAAATATAATAATAAATGTGACAAAAATGTGATCACTCTGCATTATGCTGTGATTGAGCGCGTCAAACCACAGCGCTGTCACCTTCAGCTTGTTGTTTTTCCACACTCAAACATGTGGAGAGATTATGTAGGAATTAATTAGTTTTGTTTTAGGCATAGGCTTGGTTTAGCCTTTATCTTAGAGTTAATTATCAAGCAAGTACGTCAGGTTAGAAACTTAAAATAAATTTGATAAGTATAAGATAGATTCCTTTATTAGACTGTTTATTTATTTAATACACCTAGGGTTCGTGTACAGTTTATACACATTTTTTTAAAAATAATAACTAGATAATATTATTTTTTTTGGGAAAGTAGATGCAGTCTCGGTCACTCATCAAGTACTGGCATAGCTCAATTTTGCTTAACCTTATAAATCACTTTTGTTTTATCTTGTATATATTTATTGTGTTTTAATATGTGTTATTAAAGCGGCAACATAAATACATCACGCGGTTCTTGAGATACAGCCTGGTGACAGACAGACGACGAAGTCTCAGTAATAGGGTCCCGTTTTACCCTTCGGGTAGGTACGGAACCCTAAAAACAACGGGTCTTTCAAATCAAACATTTATTAGGTCTCCGGGAGGGAGCAAAACTGAAAACTTGCACATTAACGTTGTGCATATTTAAATACTTTGAAATGGTAAAGAAATAATATCGCACGAATTGCTCTCCCTTCGTTTTAAGAATTTTCGATCAGGTCACGTGTCGATCTGACGATAAAATACAATACACTTTATTGAACACCAATTTACAAAACAAAAAATTAACAAAAAATGAAATATACATGGGCGGCCTACGATACGATCTGATAACATAATGTTACCCATCGCAGAAAGTGCACAAAGTCGCTAAAGAAGTATTGATCACTTGTATTATTTATTAGTTGTGACATATAATTAATTAAGAATATTACCTCCACATCTTCAGCGATCGTGACGTCCTCAGACTCGTGGTCGTCGGCGTCCCAGCGGCGAGGGCGCGCGCTCAGCACCGCACTGCCCGGGTACAACTGCGCCAGATAACATCGTGAATAGACTTCCACAATGAGTGTAGAAGTTACTGACTCTATGATTGATAACATAGTCATGTCTTATCGTTTTACATTCTTTATAATGAGGCGTTTTCCGAAAATGTTTTGACGACCACTGTGGCTCTGTGCACGAAGGTCCGCATGAGGCGCAGGAGGTTGCGGGTTTGATTCCTGCCCGTAAACCAGATATTGCGGTGTTCTCTTTGTATTATTATGTATTTACAAAAAAAAACTCACCTAACGTCACCTAACGCCCATAGTACAAGCTCTGCTTAGTTTTGGGTTATGTGATGCTGTGTGATTAGTCCGGAAATATTTATTTAGTTATATAAATAACTGTTTAAGTAGTAGATCTTCTACCTTTGTTGTACAAATTTAGATTTTTTTAATGTTGCCACATTATACACACTTAATGTAAAGTGTTAGCCACTTGAACGTCTAATGGTACTGTAGTGTCACAAAATTGGCATTCAAGTCGAACAATTTAAATTGTACCACTCTCCGCCACCCAGGCACCCTCACCAGTGGAGTAATTAATTTTTTCTACAAAGGAAACACCTCATTACCTAGTTTTATAGGTACTTACCGTATCTCATAACTTCATAACCTTTAAGTCGTAAATTATTTCAAAGCATAAAAACATTGGGATTATCTGCTTATCTTTAAATTTTAACTACCTTACAGAGATACAAGAGGGATGCGGTGATTAACTTATGTACATCAGTTTGTGAATTTAAATACCGTTATATTACAGTATTACAGAGAAATTCGAAAAGACAGACTATGTTATCGAATTGTAAAACAACCAATCTACTATGAATAGAGCTATTGCATCTACCTGGATTACAAATTATGAAAATGTGCTTCTTATAAATGAATCTCTACAGAAAGGTATAGTTTAAGACTTCAGACAACTAACCTGGCATCAAGTGGGCCATCTATTTGTTGTCTGCTACACAAAAACACAATCATTAACAAATTTGTCAGCGCCAATTAGAATTTAGAGCGTACTGTTTTAAGATATTAAATTGTTACTTAATGTATACGAATTTTATAAGATTTTATCACAAAACGAACAAAAATAATATTATGGACTTTATTACCCGTTAGGCACAATTAACCCCTTATAATTAGTTAACAATAGCCAATTCAATTGAAATTCCTCAACCAACTCACAAAATGCTTAAGCATAAAGCTTCAACACTAAGCTTTTACTGTGAAACGGTCGCTTCGAATATGTATCAAAACCCTTCAAGGCATAACAGCCCAGAAGCCGAAAATAGCCGGACCTTCGTTACTTTATAAAGGCTGTAAGTTTGTTTGTGCGATTCGTTGGTCGTTCTTACCAGTGGATCAGGAGACCTCCGAACAATGGTAAGAACGACCACCGAATATGGAGTTTGGGAATCGGTTACTTTTTGAGATATGAGTCAGTCAGTAAAAAAAGTTTTTTGAATATTTTATTTCAGATACCATTATTAATCATGACACTCACTAAAACTTAATGGATTTTGAGAAATTTAAACTATTAAATTTATTTCAACAAAAGGCGAGGACTCAGCCATCATAAGAGCGGACTAATCTAGACTAGTAAGGTCTTATTATATAATATTTTAGCAATGATATAAAGATTTCCACATACATGCTGGAAGGGCATTTCTGGAGTAGTCCAGTTGGCTGGTACTTCCTCCTCGGACACGTTACTTGGTCGGCGCAGAGCGTCGGCTGTCACTTGCAATTGTTGCGATCTTCGGGCACTGCGAGTAAAATATTTCATTCCAAATTGTTTTGTTAAGGTACCTATAAAATCACATACCTGTAACCTTACAGTTATGCCTGTCAGGTAAGCTAGAGTTGAGTAAGGGACATACATGGTCCAATTTGCCTGCACTGGTCAACTGTATACGTAAACCTGTCTAGATATACCTTAACGCGTGTTAGGCTTCCTATAATAGGGTACTCGTAAACTATAATTTTTCCATTTATCTTGACTTGCAAGTCGGTACTGAAAACTTTCTTCATTGCCAGAGTCTATTAATAATAAACAAACTTGCAAGGCATTTAGCATTCCACTGCTTTTTAACATCCTCTCAGACTAAAATTAACTACTTATACTCGTAAGTATTATGGCTTAAGTGAAAAAACAGTATTTTTACTTAACAGGAGAGCAAAAAAACTGACAAAAGATTTTCACTATGGGACTCAGTATCATGGATGACTGCAGTTTTCCTGGTGAGTATGTGTATCTAAAATATGTTGTTCATGTTTTCGCTCACTTTGCATTAGCAGCGTGGTCGATGGGTTTGGGATGCGCGTTGGCAGCTATCAAATAGGTGGAGATGGCGTGCTCCTTGATGAAGGAGTCTCGACTGCCTCCGTCACCGGGCTCCACCTGGAACGCGCCCTTCAGGCAGTCCAGGGTCGTGCTGGAGATGTGCACTCGTCTGTACCGGATATTGAAGAGTAGAAAACGTTATTTAGTTAAGGTAGACCAAAGAAAAGATGGATGGACTGTGTGATGAATGATGTAGGTAAGGATTGCGTGTTGAGATGACGACTTGTAGATGGTTTTCATAATAAAAATACCTTTTGTAATAATATAATATAATATGAGAAATAGACAAAGTTGACGTTGATTGGATACAAGATACAAAAACATTTATTTCCATTGTTTGATTTTACAAATCTTAGGAACATCAAAAATAAAATACTTTTAGAAATATTTTCTTTCTTTCTGGCGAAAAGTTCCTAACGTAGCATTAATATAAATACAGTTATAACTAGTATGTTGTTGGTCATACCCAGGCAAGCCGCCGCTCTCCATGTGGTTGGCGATGGTGACGTCCTGCGACCAGAGGTCGAACTGCCACTTCAGCAGGCCCAGCACGCCGCACAGCACCGAGCCGCTGTGGATGCCGATCCGCATGTCCAGGTTGTTGTCCACCTCTCCCAGCTGTGCCATACAACATTTTTATTTATTCTCTACTGTAAACAAAAAAATGTGTGCGTCTGAAAGTGACGTAACTTAGACCCGATTTAAACATTGGCTATAAGCGCGATCAGATCAGGCTAAACCGCGTTTTACCTCCTAACTGACATCAACTTGATTTATTTAAATGATTCAAATAGGTTTAATAAATCTTAAGTTGTAACATAAAATGGTAAAATTGGGGCTTAGTGTGTTTTACAGTGTAAGCTTTACGGGTATTTGATCGTTACTTAGTGAGCGTCTGTCTCAAATACGGCCTGTATTTCGAGAAGTGAGTGCACGTGAGTGAGTGAGTGTACGAGTGCCGAGAACTGTTCTGTAGCCTTACCACAAGTTGCCATTATATCTGATGTAATTTTACAACAAGTTGTAATTACATAAATTTGACAGATACAGATAATATATTTGTTGTAAAATGTCAAATGTGTGGGATTGCAGTACAATCTATACAGCAGCAACAATTAAATATTATTTTTGGTAATTTTATGGTGTCATATTAGATTTTCATTTAATTATTTTTATCATACATAGTTTTAGTTGACAATGTCACTATTGGGCAGCTCAATGATTGTGCTATATATATTTCATATTAAACGTCTTGTCTGTGTCTTATGTATGTTTAAGATAAAAAAAAATTGTATGTGCGATTCACACACGATAGAAGTGAAACTTCAGTAAACCGACAAAAGACTGAGATGAATAAAAAAAACAAAAAAAAAATACTGTGCAAAAAAATTTTGTTCGGGCGGTCACCCACCCAAGTACTGGCGTTACGCAACGTTGGTTAACCTTGTTAGCGTTTAAGATTGGCTTACCTGTCGCATTTCCGTTGCATCCGGTTCGAAATTACAACGCTTCTAAAGAAGTTTCACTTCAAAAAAAGAAATGAAGTGTACAGCATTGTTACCTATGATGAATAAATAAACTATGAAACGTATGGTAAGTTTTATCCACAGTAATGTTAGTAGATCACCTGTCGCTGGGTGCAGCGGACCTCGCGGATGGCCTTCAGCATGTGCAGGCCCATGTTGACGCTCCAGAAGGCGTGCTCCTCCGTGCGCTCCGGCAGCCCGCTCACACAGAAGTAGCAGTCTCCTAGCAGCTTGATGCGGACGCATTTGTTTCCCTATGAGTATATACACGAATCTAGTCAGAAACGTACCAACGTCCGCCTGAGGCGCAGGAGGTTGCGGGTTCGATTCCCGCCGGGGGACCAGATTTTGTACGATCTAAAATCTCTGGTTTCGGGTCTGGGTGTTTTCTATGTATAATATGTATGTATTAACAAAAAAAAATGTATCTATGTAGTATATCAGTCACCTAACACCCTTAATACAAGCTCTGCTTAGTTTGGGGGTTAGGTGATGCTGTGTGTGTGTGTGTGTGTGTGAACCCACTTTGGCATATCATCGAGCACGGCAAAATTATATATTGACTCGATTTTTGAACCAAAGTATAGGTTAGCCGCGGTCCAACAATGATCGCGCGGTGAATACGCTTAGCTTTAGAAATAGAGGAAACAGTCGCCTAGATAGTAGCTTCGTTCCCCAGGATAGGGATAGAGCAACGCTGGTTTTCCGTTACCTGTATTTCTTTAATTTTTCAAGGTGAAAAATAGCCTCAGCAAATGTGCTATTTACAAGAGTGGTTGTATTTCTTTTTTATCGAGAAAGGTAATAAAACTATTTATGTAACCTGAAATAATTTATAACGGATTAGATTCTGTCAATGTCTTATTGTCCCCAATAGATCAAGGTCTCGCTCAAACAACTGATTACCTTTAAATTACAAGTAGGTATAGTAGTAGGTATCCTATGTACTTATCTTTATTATGGGAGGTTCAGAAAACATTTACACTCACCGCAGCCAATTCATCGAACCGTCCAAACAAGTCGTTAAGCAATGACACCAAGTCCGGAGCTGAGAGTCTGCCTGATAATTCTAAAAAAAATAACACGTTCACTACCTTAACACGTCCCAATAAGGTTAAATTTGTAATAAAACTATTTGGAAGCACACTCACCTGTGAATCCTTTGATGTCTGCGTAGAGGATGGACACGTCGTGATATCTCTGGATGTAGAGGTTGTTGAACTGTTGCTCCTTGATATTGCCTTTCATGTTCCGCATGTCATTAAAGATATCTTTAGCCAAAAAATCTGGTATCACTGTTAACAATAAAGACCAATATTTATTAATACATAACAAAGTCAATTGTTACGTACACCAAAATTACAAAATTGAATAACCGTAACATATCAAAAAACAATACAATACAATACTCTTTATTGAACACAAAATAATAACACACACAAAAAGATAAAAATGTACAGAAATTGTGAATCAATGGGCGGCCTTATCGCTGATAGCGATCTCTTCCAGGCAACCTTGGGATGGACACAAATCAAAAAGCACGAATAAGACGGGAGTAGCAAAATAAAAACAAGACTCTTAAATATTGGTAGAGATTTTGCTTTCCTTATATCAACGGGTAGAGCGTTCCACAGTTTAATGGCACGCACAGTGAAGGAAGAATTGAAAGAATGGAAGGAGTGGTTAGGTGTTTTAAGTCTAAAAGTATCATCAGAACGCAGGGATCTGGAATGGGATTGAAAAAACCTTTATCATTTTAATATAATCAAAGTAAAAACGTTTATTTCTATAGAAACACAGTACATAAATGGACAGGACAATCATGTGGGTCTTTACCATTAAGCCTATTTATAGTAGGCCTAAGCTGCGTAGCTCCACGAGTTTTTAACCCTCGACCAAAAAAGAGGGGTGTTATAAGTTTGACGTGTCTGTCTGTGGCATCATAGCTCCCGATCGGATGGAGCGATTTCAATTTAGTTTTTTGTGTATGAAAGGTGAGTTTGGCCCGGGTGTTCTTAGACATGTTTCATGAAAATCAAAAGTTATGGGGGTGAGAGTGGGGAAGGAAAACCGAAAATCTGCAAATATATTCGTGTAGTCAAATGAAAGAGCATCGCGTGCCCTAACTACTAAATATTATGGTGGCTTATATAAGTAATAAGGAAATCAGGCATGGAATCGGGGGTTTTTCTTTAATTTTTAATTTAGATTTATGGAAACTGCATTGCTTAGGATTTGTCTACAAGATTAGGTAACTCAGGATGATCAGATTTGTATAAGAACCACCCGCCTGACAGCGCACGTTTATAATAAAAAAACATTTACTAATCCAGTAATTTTGGGCATATTAAAGACCAATCGGTGGAATAATTCCTATCGAGATGAATGTTTGTATCCGTCACCAGAAAATAACACTATTCTAAAACGTATAAAGAAAATAATCTAAAACGAGAGATAAATAATAACTGAACAATTTTACGCCCACAAATTCGTGCACTTTTAAAATCCCAATTATCAATCCTCAATCACAAAAGTTTATAAATTTCCTAGTAAATTTATAAATTCACAGATCTTATTTTTCATTGACTTGTACATCTTTTTAAAGTCGTTTTGATGAAAATGTCAAAAATCGTTATTGATATCGTGCCGGCTTAAAACAGTAGTAAAGGTCAAAAGGTCACGAAAATGAAACGTTTTTCTCAAACACCTGTATTTGCAGATAACTGAAAAAGTTGTCAGAGCGCGAAAGTAGGCACTTTGCTACTAAATCACATTATTCTCGAATAATTGTATCAAGCGTTGACTGCCTCATAGGCGCGGTGGTTGAGGGTCCACTTGCGGCGCATGGGGTAGTAGGTTCGATTCCCGCCGAGGGGTCAAGTGTTTGTATGTTCTGCAAGCACTTTCTCCTTGGTCTGGGTGTTTAAATACCTATAATTAAAAATATCTATTTATATTATATTAAGCTTATCAGATGTCTAGTACCCGTAACATAAGCTTAGAGCTCACCACGGGGCTAGACGTTGTTGTGTGGATTGTCCGGAAATATTGATTTATTTAAGTGACATCATCATCATCATTTCAGCCATTAGACGCCCACTGCTGGACATAAGCCTCCCTCAAAGACGACCAATTATTCCGTTCGGTCGCCACTTGCATCCACCGTGAGCTAGCAAGTTTGACCAAGTCATCTGTCCATCTTGTTGGTGGGCGTCCGACGCTGTGCTTACCGATCCGCGGCCTCCATAACAATAACAAAACATTATAAGTGTCATACCACTGTTGAAAAGTTTCCAATATCTCTGCGACTCGCGCTTGGTCTCGAGGCGAGTGCGCATCGTCTTGTGCGTCTCGAGGAACGCCTTGCGCTGCGCCACGTCCGCCAGGGACTTCGCGTACATGCCCACGAAGTTCACGGCTATGTACAGCAGCGCGTTGCTCACTAGCAACCGCAGTTTGCATTCTTCTATCTGAAGTAATAAGAAAATAAAATAAATAATAATAAAATAAAAATATTTATATCCAAAAAAAGAGGTCATACTACAATACTAAATAGCTAGTTTTAAGTAATTTATTTCTAAGTTATTTTAAGTTATATATTTGCCATTAGTTTCGACACCTCGTACTAAACTAAGTTCTAGACTTGTAATATAGTCACGAGGGCATCTCTATCTCGACTTAGCTACCATAGGTTGTCAATATTAACAAATGCGACGTTTTATAATAACAAAAAATATATTATAAAACGTCGCATTTGTTAATATTGACAACCTATGGTAGCTAAGTCGAGGTCGATAAACTACATACATTACTTTTCTTACAGACACAGTACTTAAATGTAAGCATGATGTTACGTTTACGCATGGCAAGGTGTTTTTATACTAGGTACCTACACCCTGGTGTTCGGTGGTTCAGTTGATAGTACTATTATTCTGATAAATAAGTAAATTTGCTTGAAATTCCCTAATCATTCCAAAATAACGTTAACAAGCTATACTTCTGCCGGCCCACTCGGAATGCAACCTGTTTTTTAGGAACTTCGTCGTACAAACATATACCCAAAAAAACTTTATGTGAACGAGCCAATCCTAAATTATCAAAATTCATTCAATTTCTTAATTTAAAAGGCTCTTACTAATTCTTCCGCTGGAAATAATACATTGATTTCTGGGAAATATCGAATACTTAGTGGCGTGAAAAGCTATTAAGTACCTTTCCAATTCAAATCCAATTCAATTTTCTTAGGTTCGGCTGTATTTTACATCTAAATATTTTGATACAAATATTATATATTACTAGCAGTCCCTCCACCCCGCAATCCGGTTCATTGATGTTTAAAATGAAAAAAGTTGTTGTAGTGACATAACTACAATTGTTGGACATATGCTACCGCGGAGTTTTTTGTAGACATTATGATGTTCTTCAATATTGTTATACATTATTTTGTTCTATCGATAATAGTTTCCGCACCGCATTCGACGAAAGACATTTTAAGACTAATTTTCTACACCTTCGGTTACATTGTTCAAATTTTACCAAGGATCCCTAATTTTTTTCATAATGAAATGTAGCCTATGTCAAATTGGAAGAATGTAGCATTCTACAGGTGAAAAATTTTTTAAATCGGCCTAGTACTTTTTAAGCCTATTCATTACAAACATACAAAAATAGGTACAAATCTTTCCTCTTTATAATATTATTAGTGTAGATTATGAAACTCACCGCTGCAGAAGTAATAATGAGATGCGAGATGGAGGACAGCGTGCCGAGCACGATGCACCAGAGCAGGGACAGCGGCAGCATCGTGTACGGCACGAACACGATGAACAGCATGTACCAGACTTGCTGCGCCGCCGTCTGGAACCCGATGCCGGAGCTGCTCAAACCTGACCACACTTATTATTTATGAAACTCACCGCTGCAGAAGTGATAATGAGATGCGAGATGGAGGACAGCGTGCCGAGCACGATGCACCAGAGCAGGGACAGCGGCAGCATCGTGTACGGCACGAACACGATGAACAGCATGTACCAGACTTGCTGCGCCGCCGTCTGGAACCCGATGCCGGAGCTGCTCAAACCTAAACACACTTATTATTATTATTTTGTAACTTTAAAAGAGCTATTTTTTTATTATTTGGTTTAATTAAATTCGAACAGCCGAGTTATCTGTTTGAGAAGCTTCACTTCTCAAACCGCCATATTCGTTTCGCTATCCGCCTAATTTGCCCGAAGTACAGAACGGCAGCATTTCGTGGCAGTTTTAAATATTCAGCCACGAAATGTTGGAATAATTTACCACCTCCACTAAAAAAATCTAAATCTATTTATGTGTTTAAGAAAATGTTGAAAAGTATGCTTTTAGATTCACAACAACAGAACCAGCCGTTCTGTACTTCAATTTTATTTTAAAAAGACTGTAAATTAACTTGTATTATCTTAAATTGATGGAATGGATCTCAATTTTGAATGTATGTATGTTTTTTATTGTATGTTTATGTTGGATGTTTAGCAACATTTTTTGATTAGTTATTAACAATTTTAATTTTGTATGTTTTTTAGTTTTTATGTTATGTTATATTTAAAAAATATTATTTTTAACTATTTCTGCGATTAACGCAGCAGCCGCTTCTCGCTATTCTTGGTCACCATGGAAGACCAGCGCTATGACAGGACCTAGTTCTGTCATAGCACATGCTGATTGGTGACCATATATGTCATTTAGAATCAATATGTAACATCTGTAGAATATTTAATTTAAGTTTAGTTTGATGACATAATAAACGTTTTTTATCTTTATCTTTATCTATTATTGTTTTTTTTTGTATCTAGATAGACCTTATTTGTTAGTAAGCGTTCTGCTCCCCATATACCTATTTTAATAAAAAACATAATATTGTCAATGAATGTATGATTATAATATGTCTTTCAACTCTTGTAGCATAAAAGTAAATGTAATTGAGTATCGCTATATTATATAATCTGTGGTATAGACTAGATTAAGATATTAGGTATTTATTTATATTAAAACCACCGTTCATTAAAAAATGCTTTAAGCAATAAGACCGCCCTTTGCGCATTCTAGGTTTAGTTTCTATTAGCTTATTGTAATGTTTCTTTGTTTGGTGTGTGTAATAAAGTATTTTCTATCTATCTTTTTTCCCGTGGGCACCGTAGAACCCGGCCAAGGAAAACTCAATAGAAAATGGGCAGCAGTGTCTTCTACAAACCCAATAACTAACACTGAGCAAGCGAACGCAAGTCTAGCTTTCCAGTTTCCAATAGCTCCACACACCACGTGTTTTTAGAATTTCTCGCGTTAACAACGTATTTCCGGTAAGTAGCCTATATAAACGTGCTATCTAACACTGAAAGAATTGTTCACATCGGACGTGTAGTGCCTGAGAGTTGCGCGAACAAATCTTTAGCTTTATAATAAGATTCAAAGTATAATTTAAGAAATAAAAATAAAATAGAAGTATCTAATAGTAGAACAAAATTTGGAAAAAAAACAATAATATCTGAGGGTGCTCAGTTTTATAACAACTTACCAAACAATATAAAGGAATGTGAAACAATTAAGGAATTTAAAAATAAATTAATGTGTTACGTAAGCAATTTAGAAAATTAAAAAAAAATTATAAGTAATTACAATTTAGATAACTATATTAAAACGTCCAAAAAAAACAAATAATTATAATATATAAAAAAAAATAAGTTGATAATCAAATCTTGTAACTTGTACCACACACCAAACTCAACTGACACCACAACTTTTTCAAACTACCCTATTCTGCTGTATCACATTTACTTTAAAATGCTATTGATTTAAAAAGTTTAACACATTTATATTTATCCAATACTCGTTGAATTTGTTTATAATAATTAAATTAAGATTGCTAATTACTAACTAACGCCTAGAGAAATTATATTATAAATTTAAGATGTAAAATATGTATCTCATCGTAAGTGAACTTTAATAAGTTTTTATGAGAAAATAAAGCTTCTCTAAACCTAAGATAACACTGAGCTTTAGTAGACTTACCCTGTGCTATAAGAAGCAGCCAAGTGGCCGTGGCGGCCCAGTGCAGGTAGTCGTTGGCGAAGCACCGCCACCAGCCGAGCAGACACACCGCCACGTTCAGGACCGAGTACCCCACGGTCCAGCCGATCTGTTGAGCCCACTGATGTTGCCTTTCCATGCTCTCTGATTGGTGACCTTCTATATTTGTTATAGGAAAATGAAACATACCGTTATACAAGTATGGAATCGAAGCTATGTAATTAATTAATATAAATGATATCTAAGAGGTGGTTATATAAATAAATATAACTAAATAAATGAAAAATCTACGCCGCTGAGTCCGCGTAATAATGCTCAAGCGGAAAGCGTACCCGTTGGCTCAGCAAATTATTTTATCAATTATTTATTGGAAAATCAACAGATATTATAGTATAATTACAGAGAGCTAATTAAAGATTGCGGTAATAATTTAATAATTAATGACGGTATTTGGTTTAGCCGGTAAGATTCCCACATTATTTCTCTTGCTAAACAAAGGAATATAGTCAACAGTATTAACTACTATAGTAAAATATTTCCATTAGGTACTTACCCAAACGTTTTCTATGTATTGAATAAATTATCGCTAAACATATCTGAAACAAACAAATTAATTCTCCGTAAAATAGGAGAAGCACGAACTCATGTCATGATAGTTTTGTCTAATAAATAAATAAATCGTGAGAAAAAATATTCTTATAAGTTTATCTTTTTTGTTTTGGCAACACGCGAAAGGTTCCTACCGAAGCCCTGTTAATGCACTAGTATGAGTGTCCGACCATGGAACGACCATAGATGGATACAGGCATCTCTCAATGTAGATCCCTCCTATATAATGAAATATTTCAAAACTATGTATATATCTTTTCCCACCTTAAGTGTTAAATCTACTAAGTTAACCACAATGAGTGACTTTTGTCGCTGCCTTCTCGAGTAACATTGGTACCGGGATTCCACCTCCTTGTCCTGAAATAAAAGGATTTACGTTACCAAATTAATCTAAAAATAAGAAAGAAAATAAGGCACTAAAAAAACTTTATTTGCACTTATTATAATTGTTTTATCAAAGTGTATGGAAGTAGTTTATCGCAATTTATGGAGATCAAAAGATTGGGGATTCGATTACTTCTCGATGGAATTCGATCGGTGAAATTATGGTTTCGGTTTCTTCTAGGATAAAGTCATCAAATTCCGGTTGTCATCTATCTATTTAGTAATAGCTATTATAACCATTTGCAAAACTCACCAAAAATGTATATGATAGAGAGGGCCAGTATATACCTCGGAAGTATCGGGGTTTCTTAAGCGTGCATTCTGTAGATTCTGAAACATACATTATAATATATGAACCTTGGTATTTCTGCGTATCTTACTTCTTACTTATATTTTAATGAAAGACGGATCATATATTTGACTATTAGGTTTAATTTTACTAAAAATATTTTATTACTTTTGTTTATTGGTGTGTGTAATAAAGAATCTATCTATCTTTTCATGCTTTTGTGTTTTTTTATCGTGTTTTTGTATTTTACCTTTTAATAATATTAAAGATTAGGAAATAGGCTACTTTTTACCGTGGGGAATCTATCAATCATAACACGGGTAAAACCACTGCTCGTTTTCTATTAAAGTGATAATCTTCCCTGATGATTCGTTGGTTTCTATCTACTTCCCCCCGAACTGGTGAACTACATAAATTGAAATGAAGGCTAAAAATAAAATACTGCGGAAGAATTCATTACGAGCAATGGAGTTCAACATTTCCAAAACAATAAGGTCGCTGTATACTGTTATAAATATATCATATAGTAATTAAAATCTTAGGTGAACTAAAAATATAGGTAAGTGCTAGTAAGCAACAATAAAATACAGAAACAAAACCGGATTTGAAGTTGAAACCTCGTAGTATCGACGGTATAAAAATCAATTGAGTGTCTGTAACACATTTTTTTATCGAGAGAATTTAAATTATTACCATTTTTTTCTGTGACAAAAAATTGCGTTTTGTTTTATTTTTACAATAAAACGTGTAAATTTTTCATATTCAAGGAGATAAAATTCTTTGAAAAACTTGATAACTCGAACTGGATCGCCATAAAAAGCAATACAAAATTCGAATTGCACCTAAGCTATAATCTTAAAATGGTTTTATAATTACCTGGCGTTCCTTCAACGTTGAATCTGCTTACGTAATTAGACGGACTTTCTTCCGACCGATTCTGAAAAAAACAATTTTACCATATTATCCAACGCCGGCCGGCAAAGTGAACCGGCTATCATTCAATTTATTTAACTTGGTTGGTTCCAGCTGTCGCTTCATGTTCGTTTTTCTGGTGAGCAATCGAACCAAACTAAACTAATAAATAATATTCATAATTACATAATCACAAAAAAAAAAAAAAAAAATTACTTAAATGATTTTATTAATTAATCATAAATAAATTTATGTGCGCTTTAAACACGTGCTTTAACGGTGAAGGCAAACATCGTGAGGAAACCGGCATGTTCTGAGAACTTTAAAAAAAAGAGTTTGAAGGACATGTGACATTCACCAACCCGCACTTGGCCAGCGTGGTGAATTAAGGCCTAATCTCTCTCGTCAAGAGAGAAGTCCCTGTGTCCCAGCAGTGGGAACGTTAATAGGGTGATGATGATGATGATGACATAATCACAGTTAAGTATTTGGTATTTAATCAATAATCAGATATTTTAAGAAAAGCTATTATTAATGTCCAAATTACAAATAATAGGGCTTTGAGCCGTTTGCCGGCTATGACAGCTCTGTTACAACCATTCAATAATATTACACAACAATTTACAAAGTGCTCTGAGTTGAACATAGGTACAGATTTTATTTTATGTTTTTGAATTTACTTTTAACCCGAGAACGCGATTGGCCTTCTATAAAAGAAAAACCATTTTAAAATTCGAATTAAATTTGAATCTCGGAGTTTTCGAACAATGTAGTCATATAATCATGAAATTGATTGTATAAACACGCTAAGGTTTTGGCTAAGAAGGCTTTATTCTAAAGAATATAATTCAAAAAGGTGAAACGAGGTTTTTATCATTTACTTTGACAATACAACATTAAAATTGACTAGACAATTTCAGGAAGCGCAGGGCCTTTTTGGGATAAAATTAGTTTTAACAGTGCATTTCTGAAATAAGTTTTTTTAGGTACCTGTTCCACCTGTGCTGTGGTGCTGGCGCCGTCCCCCGGCACCCTGTCGTGTGAGTTCTCCGCACGAACTTCCTTCTGAGGTATGCTGCCTCTGCCGCTGCCACTATTCTGTGGAAATATAAATATTAAATGCTGAATCTACACCGCAACAGCTTGCGCCGCCGCGGCCGTGGTAAACCCCATTAAGCATATGAACCCTTGATAATTTAATAAATGAGTAGCTTTACAGTGCCAAGCATTGCCCTTGTTTGTGCATTCTCCCGCGGAAAAACAGTACTTTCCCGCGGTAAAAAGTAGGCTATCTAACACTGAAACATTTTTTCAAACCAGACCAGAAGTTCATGAGATTAGCACGTTCAAACAAACAATCAAACTCTTCAGCTTTATAATAATGGTATAGATTTTCAAAATACATGCGGATTGTTCATTTTATTTTAAGAAAAATCAAAAAGTTAGCAACTTTAAATATAAGGTCTCCAGTTTATAGAGTACATCTCCTTTGACTAATGGTAGGTGGTACTTAATTAATATGCTTACCTCTATCTATGTTACCACAGTACCTAAGCTACCATTATCTTCTAACAAAGCCGTGTGTGTTAACTACATCACTTTTACCTGGATAACGGCTGAATCGATTTCAACCGTTTATGATTTGTTCAATTTGTCTTCTTTTCCAGCAGAATGAATATTAAAAACACTCTAAAATTGTCTAAAATATATTATAGATGAAATACATATTTCCTCATACAAATAAAAAATAAAATAAATATTTCCGGACTACTCACACAGCATCACCTAACCCCAAACTAAGCAGAGCTTGTACTATGGGTGTTAGGTGACTGATATACTACATAGATACATTTTTTTTTATACATAGAAAACACCCAGACCCGAAACCAGAAATTGTAGATCGTACAAAATCTGGTCCCCCGGCGGGAATCGAACCCGCAACCTCCTGCGCCTGAAGCGGACGTTCGCCCACCGAGCCACACAGAGGTCGTCAAAAGTGTTTGAAATCAAAATAATTGTATTTCAGTAGGTAGGTATAAGTTGAAAACGGTTTCATCACGCGCAGAACGAAACAGAGAAACTAAACGTAACAAAAGAGGTTTTATCTCGCGCAGAGCTATACAGAGACACCAAACGTACCTGAAAGAGGTTTTATTGTCTGTAAAAAAATGTTTCGTGCGTTAAGGCTTAAGTAAGAAAAAGGAACCTATTTTTTTATACTACTGTATCTGTGGTTCAGGCGTTCAAATAACCAAAAACGTAGTGATTATATACTCTCTGATAACCAATTCAAAAAGGCCAAAAAAATGGCGTTTAACTAATTAACATCTATTTCACTTTAAAATAATTTAATTTATTTAACTTGACACTGGCAAACTGACGCTTCTAGCGCAGAGTCCAATTACAAGAAATTGAATTGAAAAAAGGCCAAGGGAGTAAAAGTGGGGGAATGGACAAGAGAGAGTGTTAATAAATATAATACAATTAATATTTATCATTCCTTATAGGTACAAAAACGCAAGTGAGTAAGTAATGCAATATACTGCCAAGCCAATTCATAAATTGTATGTGATCCTTATAACCAGAATGGTATTTTTAACGTGCAAACGGCTATTACCATAAGGGTCATGCCATCCATCATCTCGGCGCGTTGATAAATCGACATTGGCACACTCTCACACACATTTAGGCGGCCGGGATAACCGTAGGTATAAATTATAGCATATTGGTCAATTTTGTTTCTAGAAATAATAGCTAGGTTACAGAAATTTTACAGAATTACTTAATTATTAAAAATATCGCCACGGGGCTAGATGTTGTTGTGTAAATTGTCCGGAAATATTTATTTTTTTATTTTTATTATTTATTTATCGCTGTAAAACTGAAAAGTTTTAAATAGTTCAGTTGTTTTTAATAAAACTATATTATCCAAGTTCTTACACTAATAAAAGTATAGTTTAAGAACGGTTAATTATGGTTCCATGAAAATCAGCTCATTGTTTAAACTTTTCAGGTGTCTGTCGATATATTTTTAAGGTAAGTATTTATTTTTCTGTTTTGAGTGGCTATAATGTACTGATTCTGCAATTTATTTACCGAAACATGATAACACATTTCAAAACAGTGAATAAACCCTTCGGGTTTGAACTTTTTTCCAAATTATTATAGGACTTCAAGGTAGGGTAGAAAATATCAAAATCGAACAACACAATTATGCGTGGTCATACAATAAACATATAAAATAAATCTAAATTTAAAATTTAAGAAAAACCCCCGATTCCAATGCCTTAATTGCCTTATAAGTAAAACACCATAATATTTTGTAATGTGCACGCAATGCGCTTTCATACCCCACTCGAGTATATTTGCAGATTTTCGGTTTTCCTTCCCCACTCTCACCCAAACTTTTAAACGGCACTACCGATTTTCATGAAACATGTATAAGAACACTCGCGGCAAACTCACCTTTCATACAAAAACTTTTCCTTAAAAAAAACTTTAAACTTTTTCTATAAGTGGAAACTTATAATTGGCCGTCTCTGTGCTTGTAACTGACTATTACAGTTGCAAGCTTTTATATAAGTGTCTTAAAATTTATACTAGCTGTTAGTTTTCCCAAAATTTTGTAAATAAATAAATAAAAAAAACTAAATTTTAATCGCTCCATCCGTTCAGGAGCTGTGTTGTCCCAGACTGACAGTCTGACAGACACTCAGACACACAAACACGTCAAACTTATAACACCCCTCTTTTTGGTCGGGGGTTAAAAATAAATTATCATTGAGATTACCTTCTCCTTTTTTCATCAGTTAAAAATAAATTTAACTGCCATGTGGGGCAGACACTGGAGCAAGTAATTCTTGCTTTCAGCATCGCACCCCACAAGTCGCGGATCAGCAAAATAGGGTGTTCAGAATGGAGTCGGGTGCTACTGGATGGTTGTTTACTTATTATTTCCTACTTTAATGGGCAGTTTTTGGTTTTCATTGATTGAGCTATAAATGTCAATCAATAGATAGGTAGGTACTTAGTTGTTGTACAATATAGACGCGAAGCTTAGATTACCTATTACTAAATCATATACTATTAACATTAGCACTCCTATTTACGTTCCGACTGCTGGGGCACAAGGTCTTCTCTCAAGAGAGATTAGGCCTTAATTCACCTAACTAAGTGCTAACTAGCTAAGTGCGTGTTGGTGAATGTTACAAGTCCTGTCAATATACCATATTCTCAAAAGACTTCTACCAAACTTTCAAGCTTAGGACTAGAGCGTTACGAAAACAAAACATACATATTTAGCACATTTTATCAGTCGATATCGTTTTATCAGCGGCGCTAATGCGTTGACATAGCGATAAGTGTTCATTCGGACATGTGCCCATTACCTACTACTACTACCTACAGACACAGCTCGAAGCTTAGCTAAAATAACTACTTACTCGTAAATAATATGAAACCTGAAAATTACAAGGTATTAGTCCCAAATGGTGAAAATGAGGTTACCTACACCAACTAGTGTGTAAAACCTCTTTTCACATTTTTAACCATTCTGTTTCTTTATTTATCTCTCGACTTTCCTTTTTCCTCTGCTGCCCAGAGATATCGACTATAACAACTATATCATCATCAACATCACCCTATTAACCTTCCCACTGCTGGGACACAGGGACTTCTCTCTTGACGAGAGAGACATATATATTACTATACTACTATTTTAGTCAATTCAACATCACCAACAATGGTGTTCGATATAAATCTAAATTTAAAATTTAAGAAAAACCCCCGATTCTAATGCCATAATTTCCTTAAACGTAAAACAACATAATATTATGTAATGTGGACGCGATGCGCTTTCATTTGATACCCCACACAAGTATATTTGCAGATTTTCGGTTTTCCTTACCCACTCTCACCCTCATAACTTTTAAACGGCATAACCGATTTTCATGAAACATGTCTAAGAACACTCGCGCCAGACTCACCTTTCATACAAAAAAAACTAAATTGAAATCGCTCTATCCGTTCGGGAGCTATGGTGACACAGACAGACAGACAGACACACAGACAGACAGACACGTCAAACTTATAACACCCCTCTTTTTTGGTCGGGGGTTAAAAAAACAAAGTACCTATATTTGAAAAACAAGAACAACAACGCGTCAAAATACGCATCGAATTGAGAACCTAGTCCTAAAGAGATGAAAGTTGTCTAAAAATGCTTAATGCTCGTTTATCATACTTGTGCTCAAATTATATTGAGATAAATTTTGCCGACAAACATTTGTGTTGCCACCTACATTGACCCAATCCCACCCCCACTCCTACCTACCTCTACATTATGCTTCTATTCCTACGCCTACTCGTAACAAAACCTCTACCCTATCCAACCCCTTTACCTATTCCTACACCTACTTCTACACCTATACGCACTACCACTACCATATCCATATTTATAGAACATCAATATAGCTAAAAATTTAGATCCACGATCTCAAAGTGCGCGTGTTATTTTACATAACGAGTATTTTAACCGCCTAAACGGTAAAGGAGAGGTTATATGGTTTTTAATTTGGAAGAAGGTGCTCAATAAAATTGTCATCACATATATGCATTTGATAAGGTCCTAAAGAAAAAATTTTTTACTTAAAGTAGTTTTGTTTTATATTATGTTTATTTTGTTTATTCTGCTGTGTTCACAACTCTCCTCCAGATACTTATTATTTAATCCATTAATAATAAGTATCCTGAAAGAAATATCTGCATGTAACTTTTTTTTAAACTTCGCAATTAAACTGAGCTTCATTACTCTTTTTCACTACTATCACTGAAAGCTTAATTTATCAAATAAAATATTAGTAGCTTATATGTTAAATATATGTACTTAGTCTATTTTAAGTGTCCCAAATCAAGAGGCCAACATTTCAAGGCAAAACATCCTTAATTTATTCTCGTGTAGATCTATTTGTAGGCCAAGTCCAAAGCTTTCAAATCCTTTACACGCACTATCTGTCTATCAGTTATGTAAATTTATTCAAATTTAGCATATATCGCGGCTGTATTTAGGTTTGGAGTTTGTTTATTTTACCCTGGAATATAGATTAGTTTATCTTGGATCTTATAAAGTCATGTACAAGATGTTAAAAGTAGGTAGCTAGAGTAAGGCGAAAATTATTTGGACACGATTATCAGTAACGTTTCTTAAGGTAAGTATACAAATACAAAATACAAATACAAAAATATTTATTGACAATTTTACAAGTTCAAATTATAACTAGGTTTGGGAGCTCTTCTGGTAAGTTATAATAACCTGTATTAGAAGAGTCCCCTCTTTTCTCTGACGCCGTTATAGACTGGTATGAGAACATTATATATGTGAGTATGTTATAGATATTACAATTATTATTACACATATAAATATTACAAGAACAAAAAACATAATACAACACAGTGCTTTGATTTTATTTCTTCTCTTTAGAATTTTAAGTTGAATAAAATAATTATATAGATTTACTTAACAATATTATGACCTAAACTAAAATATCAGAAAAGTGACAAATAGTAAAATAAATTTCAACACAAATTTATACAAACTACTAAAAACCATTTTAATTTCAAAAGGGTTTCTCTAATGTTAATAAAGTTAAAGTTAAGGTAAAAAGCTTTAATTGAACAAATATTAAACAGAATTTAGCACCACTTCAGGTTCATGAAGAACGTTTTTTATCAAATGTTTCATTAACCTATTGTAAGCTAAATTAAAAGTAACATTTTTATGCAAATGGGTACAAATAAAAGTAAAATGTGTGTAAAACTTGATATAGAACTGGCTAATTTAATCAATCTAAACAAAAACAAATAATATAAATGAAAATAGAGGAAAAGTATAAAAAACAGATGTAAGTACCTTTCAATTATTTTTTTGATAAAAGCATACAAGTAAAAGGCATCATTAAATAAGTCAGAGCTGATATTTCAAGAGTTAGATAGGCTCTAAGTGACAATATTTTAGCTACATAATGTTTCATATTGTATGATCCACAGATCTGACAATCATCCCAGGCAGGAATCGAATACTCCCCTGGTCTTCTTTATATAGAGACTACTTAGAAAGCAGAAAAATATTAACTTCCACCAATGATCCCTCCACGAGCGCTGATCCAGAAACCGAGTTTTTGGTCACGATATCCTGTTTACCAAACCACTTTTCTGTTTGATTTGGTAACGATTTTTGTTATCTTCAACAATACCTCCTATTATTTATAGCCGACTTTGACCCCCGGAATGGAGGTTATCCATTCGCATTTATGGTTTTAGATTATGACTTCTTCTTTAAATGATTGAGTTTATTTGAAAGTACGAGTTTTGAAGTGATTCCATTTAAATTTGGTAATTATTATTCCAGTAGTTTTGAGCAATCTACAAAATTATCTAAGTATGTTTGGTAGATATTTATTTATTTCAAAATTACAAATTATAGGGCTTTGAGTTGTTTTGTCGGCTATGCTGCCCTGTTAAAACCATTCAATAGAAGTAATTATTATACTTAATACTAGCTATGATATAATATATTACATCTGGGTAGAGGTTTTTTCTGCTTATTTTGTTATAATATTGAGCATGATGTGAAAGCTAAAGAAGCTAAAACGTCATGTTGCTATTAAGCACTCCTATTTTGTTTTGATAATGTTTGAATTAGTCAGGTAAAAGAAAATAACACAAGGTCACTTTGACCTGTGATGAAGATAATAAAAAACATGTTGCACCGACTCTAGCTAGATAGTGTGAGGACTGAATAGTATAACTAATTCAATGCATCTTTATAGCTGGTGGGCCGATTTCAGTATTTACTAGAGCGCGACTGTTTAATATACAATAGGATAACTTGAACTCCATTAAGCACTTTCAAAAAATATTAGCATACTATATAAATGGCGGCACCATAAAAAGACAATAAAATATATCATCACATTTGTCCAATGCCTCTAATAATCATCATTTTAAGTAACAGCACGTCTAGGTCACAAAAATGACTCACAAATATCTTAATCTGACTCGATTCTACATTATGAGTACCTTCTTAATACGAAAATATTTTTACACATTCAAGTTATTTGCAGGTTTGCGACACATCCTAAAATCTCCCCATCGATCATATACATGTCATATTTGCCCATGGCAATTTCGTTTCTTATCCCCTGAGCTTTGCAGCCCAATAGGTTTCCTTTACGCTCAAGTAATCCGAATTTGGCATCGCGGTCTTTCCTACAATTAAGAATTAACATCCATAACAATTGAATTAACAATAGCATCTTGTTAAAGATGTCAAACCGAGATTATATCGTTGTTTCAAAACGCCTCTCGTCTTGCATGTCTCCAAAAACGTAACAATAAACCTATCATATCATATTCAAAGATACTAAAGTATATTCAATTGTGAGCAACAAAGTTCTTTTATGTTCGAAAAAGTTGCGTGAAAGAACTTGTACTGAGCTTTAGCCTTGACAACAAAACATACTTTACAACTTGGGAACAATAACGCAAATGGCTTGTCAATATATTTTATTTGGACTAAGTATTATCGTGAATGTTCATTCGCCTTCCCTTGGGGTTTAGTCGATAGCATATGTTAGCTCGTGTATTTTCGTCTACAGTTTTTTATAGCGTCAATCATTGAGACGTCAGATTTCGAAGGTAGGTATTGGATTAAGCTCACCTATTTTACTTATTAAAAGGAATTAGATATTCCTAACATAAAAACAAATTTTAAAAATGTATCCTCTGTGTCTGATATTGTATCAGTCTGATGTCTGATAGTGTATGATAATCATCTTGGAAGTTCAGCTTCTTCCTTTTGACTAATTTGACTGAAATTGTCGTTCTTGAAATTGTCGTTCAAAAGTTTAGTTTAATTACAAGAAATCTTTATTACATATATTTAAGGGGTCTCCTGTCTCAGCTATATTTTTGGAATAATACTCGGATATGGTTAAACAAGCCCTTATGAATACATATACAACGTAGTACGAATATCTACTCCGTTATTGTACTTGACAAGTTAATAAACTGGAATTCCACAAAGCCGTTGAAATTGATAAATGTGCGCTTGTGTCTCGGCCATGACCGTATCTCGCTCGAGGAAATACTTTATTTATTAATCGCTACTTTATTGCAACGGAACGGAACTACCTAATTAGAAGGACGGAAGTATGAAAAAATGGTTGCATTTTATAATAAATAATTTATTTGCCAATTTACTCGTATGCCATGGTGATAAACCACGGCCACGGGGGTAAACCTTGTCCTTCGTACATGCTTAATACAATATTAAACACAATCTTTACAAATTAATAGCTAGTTTTAAAACATGACTAACAAATTGAAAAGCCTACTCTATTGTAAATCGAAATCCCACGGGAATAGGATGTACGTTTTTTAATACGGGATGAAAGTGTATTTATTCATTTATATTCTGTTCTATTATATCAATTCAAAACAATATTATATATAATAATAAAATTTAGCTGTCCCAATTTCTAAATTCGGCTATTATTGTAATCACCGAAAATTTGCATAGTTTTAGGCCAAAATCACAATAGCAAAATTGCAACTGAATTTTCGGCCGAGCAGTGTCCTGACCGGCCGGCGGCCTGCCAATATCACGTGGAACCATTGGCTGTTAATAATGCCTATTGGATAAGCTACTCTTTGGAAAGATATACATTAATTAGTGCACATGAGTTTGTCGATTACAGTCGGTAAATGAGACATTTTGACGGGTAGCGAGCGATACTTGAACCGTCGAAGTCTTTCCAAAAGTTTATATTATAGAAATATAAGGTCATTCTGGATGAGACCACTAATAATTTATTGCGAGTAAAGCCCGATGGATCAAATTTGGCACGAACACGAACATAGCTGTTTCCCAGTAAATGACCGAAGGGGAAATCTGTTTTTACACGGGCAAAGCCGCGGGTATAGAATAAAATATCTAAATCATACGTTTTATAAAATTTTGGTTAAATTCCAAAAATATTTTAGACCTTCAATCTTGTTTCTAACATTTACTGCATCGATTGACATACACATATGTTTGTTTCATCATTGGCCGTAAAATCAAGTGTTTTTCGATATAGACAGGATAGACCGTTCATAGCTTTCAAACCCAGATTATTTCTATCTCTGAAACCGTACACCTAGAAGTTCCCTAACACTTTTTGTTTGTTATATTGTATTGCCCCAATATAAAGGTTTTTTTTTTTAATTACGGACTAGTAGGTGTTTACAACGTGTTACAGATTACAGATTAATTTATTTATCACAATACCGGGAGGTGTTGATTATATTCATAATTTTGTGCATTTAAGAATGATGTAATCTATCCGTCTGAGGGCACAAATATTCTTTAATTTGATGGAATTTAATCCAATATAAGTACTTAGTTATTTAAATCGTTACCTATCACGTAGCGTGAAATGTAAAAAAATCTTAATTCAGAACATATGTCTAGTTTTCTTAATTCAAACGAATCGAACCTGAAAAGTCTTCGCAAGCTATTTTAAAAACAAAAAAAAAACACGCAATATGAGGAAAATAACTAAAAGAAGTGTATGAAAAAATGGCCACTTTCATTTAAAAGGGTAAACGGTACAGCCGAGTCCTATTTACCATAGAATAACTCCACCAACTTGCGCATAACTCGCATTACTGTTAGCTCGAGAATTTTACCTCTTTTTACGCCTTACGCTTTGCAGTAAGGGATCCTGAGCTGGTTGAATTGATCTACTGTAAAATTAAATTCACTAAATTAAATATCTCTCGTCAAGAGAGAAGTTCCTGTGTTCCAGCAGTGGGAACATAGTAGGGTGATGATGATGAAAATTAAATTACATGATTGATAGATAAAATAAATATATATTTACACATCATCTAGCCCCATGGTAAGCTTGTGTTACGGGTACTAGACATCTGATATACTTATAGACCAGTAAACGAAGCTCTAACCTTGCCATTTTTGCTGAGTACAGCCAACGCGAAAATATTCTTTGATGAACCTACATGTAAAAAATTCCGTGTCGTGAACCACCGGGGTCATGTGCAGAAAAAGATGGACTGTAAATAATATACACAGAGGCATTACTTTGCCGAAATCCATTCTAAATACTTATATGGTCGGTATTTATGAGCTTAATAATTTTATAACGTACGCTTATTAAAATATTTATTGATATTTTAATGATTTTGAATAAGTGATAAACCTGCCTTTGAAGATTAAATTTTGTGAAGATTAAACTATTTTTTAAATTTTATGCAGAAAAGTGCAGAAGAATTTCGACCTATCACGTAAGTCATAATTTTTTCTGCATAAAATTTAAAAAATATTTATTGATAGATTCGATAATAAGGCATTATCTAAAAAAAGGAACAGTAAAGCAAGCGTGAGTCGTACTCACACACCGAGAGTTCCGAACAAACCTGTATGAAGAAGAATATACAATACATATCAAAAGAAGTAAAAGAAAAATATAGAGATTAAAACAAAATAATATAGCTTTAGAACTATGTATGTATGTAGATGTAATTTCATACAAAATTTCAAGATTCTATTTAGGTTTTGATTTCCTTTCGAGTAATTTCTCGTCTTTCTGTTTCTTTTGTTAACATTGATATAGAAGCTTGATTTCGTACAACTACAAGGGACAGTGGACCGTAGTATTTGCTGTAAATTTCAATTTAATGCTCAATGTTTCTGTGTCTTAGCAGTAGGAACGATAATAGGGTGTTTACACAACACCACACAACCCTTTCGTTTACAAATAAGGAATACCTACCTGAACAATATAGTTTTTAATAACATTGTATGTCCGATATAGATTCAATTGTTGAAACCTATGTATGTAACATTTTAAGACCCAATGTTACACACACACACAATTTTACAATAAAATATTCTTTTTTAATAAAGAAGTCAGCCATCACCCGGATTCCTTACTAGGTATTAGGCATAATTTAACTTCATGATTTCCACTGGGAGCGCTGAATGTGGTTCCATCGAAATTCCCAGGCCGTTTTGTCAACAGAAATGTACCCGATGATTCCGTTATCCAAATACCTATTTAATTTTAGGATATCATCATTTTGTTTAAGCGTATTTGTTAGGACAGTGAAATATTATTTTAAAAGGCTATGGTTTGAAAAGTGAGGTCATAACTTTATGATTTTTAAGGTTCAGTTAATAAAAAGACATTTGAAGTACCTACTTAAAGAACAATTTACAGTATTTTATAGAATGGATATGCTGTACACCTTTTCCGCTTTATATACCAACTTTGAAACACCTTGTATAGAGTAAATATAAGTATTTCCCCTCGTACTCTATGCATAGCCTAGTAATGTGATAATTTACAATATAATAATCATTGGTATTTTATAGATATAAAGATTTTTTAATTATAACAGATAAACTATGTAATTATTCTTGACTGTTATATGAGTAAGAATATGAATTGGTCTAAAATATTACCTAGGGGAGAGACGGGCACAGTGAATCATTTATATATAAGCTTACAAGCTTAAGGGCTAGATGTTGTTGTGTGGATTGTCCGGCAATATTTATTTATAAGTCTTACTCTATTATTATTAAGGTTGGCTTTTAAATTCTAGGAGTCACACGTAGGTTGTTGTTTTAGCTCCAATACTGTGTAATAATAATAAATAATAGGAAATAAGGAGTTGTAACTTACTATAATTTAGGGAAAAATTTAAATTATATTATGGGTGAGTTTACATTTATTATAACAAAAAATGTCTCCACCCATTCAATAAGAGTAGAATGATAAGAAACTAATATTAGCAGCAAGCACTAGGCTTTTGTGTCCTCTCTTTCCGTCTACTCCTACTGGGCGCTCCTACTGGTAGGAGAACGAGGACTACAATGTCCTCGTACGCCTATCGTGATTTTTTTCTTTCTTTTGGAATAAGTACAATAAGCTTAATAATGTAATTTACTGAAATCAAAATTTTACAAATTCATCGGAGCATTTCCAAAAAAGTACCAACATTAATATCGTCATGTAAAAGATACATTTGTGTATTCATAATTAATGTATCGGTGACGAGATCCTCTCGACGCCGTGCTGTCGGAACATCTCTGTCGGCTGTAGCCTTTTCGAGAAAATTCAGCAATTTTAATAAAGTAACATTTTTGACTTCCCTGTTTAGGACTGAATTCCAGCTTTCAGCTACATTGTTAGTTCTGTGCCTTTCTTCAAATACACACCACGTTTTTGGAAAATCATTCTTCATCCATGTCTTTTGGAAATATTTAAAGAAAATATCTAATTTAGTATCAGGGCCAACAAGCCTAAACTGCTGTTGAATATAGAACCAACCCTCTTCGATGCGATTAGCGGGCAGCAGCGGAAGGGCAGTACAAAGAGCTACAAATCTTCGTTGAACTTTATTTTTAATTACCTTACTCTTTTCCACAAGGCCTTTGTCATGTGATAATAACAGCCTTTAACCGCACTTGCAGGGAATTCGTCTAACAGTGCATTTATTAAAAGTTATTAAAAGTTATTTTTTGAAAAGCCGTGTTGGCTAAGTGGGAGGACACTCGACTTTCATTCCGAAGGTCTTGAGAGATTTATGTGCGCTTTAAACACGTGCTTTAACGGTGAAGGCAAACATCGTGAGGAAACCGGCATGTTCTGAGAACTTTAAAAGAGTTTGAAGGACATGTGACATTCACCAACCCGCACTTGGCCAGCGTGGTGAATTAAGACCTAATCTCTCTCGTCAAGAGAGAAGTCCCTGTGTCCCAGCAGTGGGAACGTTAATAGGGTGATGATGATGAGTGCATTTATTAAGGATTTTTCGTAATCGGTATGAATTTTCTGCGGGTTCCATCCGGGAACTTGTGACTTAATAATTTCTATAACAATGGCATAGCTATGCTGTTTTTTGTCTGGCATTAATGCAAAAATTAAAGGGACTGTATTCGTTTCATGAGAGGGGCCTTGACGATCGCCGTGTATAATGAGCAATTGGCTGAACGGTTTTGGGCAACTTTTAAATGTACCGTCTATAAAAATTTCTGGCGGTTAAAGACTTTCAAGTAGTTGACACCCTTGCTCTGTTCCAAATACTATAATTCGTGTATCACCGATATAATCTCCTAAAAGGAAATGATTAAATTTCTTAGGGATCTGAACTTTTTTCAAATCATCAAATAATATCTTTTCAGCTCCAATTGCCTTGTATCTAGAATTATATAAACTTGTTTTAATACTTCTAAGTTCCGGTACTTTTTCAACTAAATTGATCCCGCGATCTTTGAGAGGAGTAGTATTTCTTTTGTAAATTTTTGGTATTGGCGTATCGGATTGTTCAGCCTCTACTCTTGCAGCATATAGGGCTAAATCGATTTCATTTTTCAATGTATTAGCTTCACACAAATGACTGACAGTTTTCAGTATCTCTCCATTCTGGAATAAACATTAAAATGAATTTGTTGGTAATTTGTTAACACTTGAATCCTTGATACTGGCCACGGAGGTTGCCTATGTTTTAGGAATAGCTTGTTTATGTCTTACCTGCACAGTAATCGATTCTTGGCACTTGACGGCAACACATTTGATCTTAGATTGGCAACATTGCCAAATCTCACTTCCATTTGTATACATTTTTTGCTTATAAAACTAAGGTACCTACTATAAGGTAACCTGCATATAGTAGTATAGTTCCACCTTTTCTCTTTATAAACTCAGGTTTATTCTGATTTAAGCTCATTTTGTTATAAAAATTATTCAATTCAGTTTGATTCAGTTATGGTTGTTTCATTGAATGACGTAAACAATGACTACCTATTGTTTAACTGACACTTGACAAATGTGCAAAATGAGATGTAATGCATTTAATGCAGTTGTAATAGTTAAAGAGATCCGTTATCTAAAGAGGTCTGTTATCATGGGAAGTGTCAAGGGTTATTTTGGTGACTCATCTTACATGTGTTCTACTCTATACGAGTACATAGAACACATATATGCAGCTTACTGTACATTAATAGGAGTCCGAGAATATGGTAGGAGAACGAGGACATATTTAGTAGGAGTACGAGGATATGGTAGGAGAACGAGGACATTGTAGTCCTCGTTCTCCTACCAGTAGGAGCGCCCAGTAGGAGTAGACGGAAAGAGTGTTTGTGTCTAAAATATTGACTGGTGCTGTAAATGGATTAGGTCGAAAATAATTTATATAGATATTGAAATCGCTGTTTATAAAAAATAAAGGGCAGAAAAGTAGTAGTATAAAATTATGATTCAATTTGAGTTTTCCCATTAAGTTTTGATAAAAAGGGCTCGCAAAACTGTTGAAAAAATTAGAAATGACCATGTACAGGTCACGTAATGGCCGCAGCGCTTGTTATCAATCCCAACGGCCACCGGCGCGGCGCGGGGCATGGGCGTTGGGTAAGCCGTCGTTTGGCTTGTGTTTGCGTATGTATAAGAGAATGGGTCACTGTGTCCCTAGGTCCACTGTACCTCAATTTATAGTTACCATCCCTTATCTCATTCATAATGAAATACAGGAATTTTCAACGGTTTCCCACACTTTATTCTCAAGGTTATCTCCGTTCGTATAACTGTAGATTGTCTACGTCACTAAATCTTTTAACCATATAATCCAGCTCTGAAATAACGTAGAGCAAGCGATGTGGAAAGTAAGGCGGTATTTGCAGTAATTTGTAAGCAAAACTGTGGCCACATACATCCCTTAGAGACGGTTTAGGGGTTGTAAACCCACCCTGCGACAGTAGGGTTGATCAAACAAAGTGCTGACCAGCCGAACGTTGACAATCTATCAAATATTTTAGCAACAAACTTCGAGAAATACTTATATTTAGCTGCTAGCGTAGACAAAATATAAACAAAAAGACGTACAATGTTAAACTAAATTTCGTAATTCGGTTGCTTGAATGTGAATCCATTGATATATTGGTTTCTAAAGATTTTTGCGCAAAAAAATAAGTATATAATCTTATAGTTAAGTTCACCCATAAAATAGTTGTATAAAGAGTTCAGTGAAAATTGACTTAAATCATAACCTACCCACTGCAATAGTGTTTAATTATCGATTAGAGTTTAATTAGGATTCAGCTTATAAAAATAGAATAAACTTATAGATTATTCTATCTATTTGTCATCCCTAAAGTATAGCGGAACAACAGGCACTAAGCACTCCGGCGCCGGATATGTGGCAAATTGAACGTAAACCAGTAAATACAGAAATTGGACAACTTCCTGCAAACAATAACATTTTGTTTGAGTAGTCACAGAATAATAAGGTTTCTACAAAAACAAAACAAAGCTAAGCATTTTGTTCTGGAATAGAATATTAGATCGCTTAGTGGTGAGTTTATACTCATTTCGTATTTTTTTGCCTACTTTAAGACAAAATTTTGACTGCAAGATTCACTCTCACGCGAAGGTTTATTTGAAGTTATGTTTTTATTTTTTTTACTAAGAGAGATTGGAACTCAAACAAACAAGGTAGTTTATTGATTTAAGTAATCTAACTTACATAAATTTATCGCACTCAAGTTAACATAACTTCAAAATAAATCAAAACAGTTCGAAACCAAACCAATTAAAACATAGGTCACAAACTAGTTTTCTAATTCCGCTGCGAGATAAATTTCCATACATATTAATACATACCCACTTTCAAGACAATCCTATCAATAATTATAGCTTATGAACTTTAATACAAGTTTTTTGTCCTCAGCTTTGCCTACGTTGTAATAAATTTCTCGAGGGAATTGGGGTATTTGGCGCTATTAAAGGTTCCGTAACCCTGACATATTACTTAACATATTAGTTAGATTTTTCCATAATTAGGTAACCTACTCTACGCACAGACCACTGCCTTTATCCAAAAGGCGTTTTCAGCGACAGATAATACAATAAGGGATTACAACACAAAGCCGCGTTTATAGCCAATGGTGAAATAGGAGCTATGATGTAATTAAATATACATGGAATTTTTTAAAGTTATTGTGTCACTTAATTTATTTTTAAATCGCATACATTGCGTTGTTTAGACTTTATTCTTTAAATACTAACAACCTTTTTATGAATTCGCATGTTTTTATAAGTGTTAATGTTTCCTTATTACTCTTTTTGTGAGTAACGCACGTACTCTACTTGTTTAAAGAAAGACAAAATTTGTTGTAATAATTTTAGAATATAAAAAAGGGTAGATACTTATGCTATTGTCTGAAGTGATTATTGTTGTTAATAAAAAAAAACTACACACAGATAGAAGTGTGAAAGTTACTCACTTCAATCCAATATCACAAACCGTGATTTCACCAACATACAAACATGGTGAACCATGGTTTCCGAGATTTTCGATAATTCGACGCGGTTCCAACTGTTCCAACCACTGAAATCAGTGACAAAGACCAGTAGAGGGACCCTAAACGTTTTGTTTAAATAGTAAGTTTCATGCAGTATGACAAGTGAGCTGCAGAGCTCTGCCGAAGCCACTCGGCCCCGATAGCGACGGTCAATAAGGGTGTTCCTATTTGTCGTCCGCCTTAATAAGAGCGTGTGGGGAGATTGCTATCACTTTACGAGTATTCACACTTGTTATTGTGGAAAGTGATGTAGAGAAATGTTATTTGGTGAGCCGCCCTGCAGTTTAGATGGAATGAAAGTTTTTATTACGTTACCTTTTATATAGCAAATTTTTCTTTTAATAAAGTTATGCAAAGAGGCAATTTTTCGCTGAAACGGGCTAAACTTTATTGGTCTGAAATACTGTAAAATTTAAATGTTTATTATAATTTTCTATACTTAAGCCCCAATTACCCGCGTTGGTGTGGCGGATGAAAAAGTCGAGGGTCTTAATAAAGTTCGTCGGTTTGACTGCCTCGGTGGCGCGGTGGGCGAATGTCCGCTTGCAGAGCAAGAGGTAGTGGGTTCGATTCCCGCCGAGGGTAACAATGTTTGTATGTTCTGCAAACACTTTCTCCTTGGTCTGGGTTGTTTAATATGTATAGTAAAAAATATCCATAAATTAATGTAGTATATTAAATTAAGTATATATGACCCGTAACACAAGCTTAGAGCTTACCACGGGGCTAGATGTTGTTGTGTAGATTTCTGTTCTGTTTATTTATTTATTACCTGGTTTGTACTGGCGTAGATAAGTATCCATCAACATAAAAATAGCAGGTATGTTCCAATATCTAATCTTTATATATATAATTCTTCTGTGAGTGTGTATGTAACGACTGGACCGATTTTGATGAAATTTTTTGTGTGTGTTCAAGGGGATCTGGGAATGGTTTAGATTCACAATACGGTCAACTGGATATTGTTTTTTGAGACGTGGGACAGGACAACGTCTGTCGGGTCGACTAGTAAAGTATAAAAAAGTTTTTTTTTATTTTAATCTAAGAAATTTCTTTAGTACATATAGATTACCTTGTGTAGCAAAATATTTGTGCTAAGTAACAGCAACAGCTCTTCAATAAACTGACTTGTTGTAAGGTTTTCTAAGCTTTGTTAAGCTATTTGTTTTGCTTATTTACTCGTTTAAGTCCACGACCCAGGCTACGCAAACATGCAGCGCCAACTCGTCTACAAATTTATCTGTCGTCTTAATATATTGGAGATAGTTGTAAACCTATTTCACAAATAACTAGAAAAGTATTTTGCGTTTCTTTATCAACCATTTTAAAGATGACGTGACGATGGCGATCATGACAAAATTTCAATCTCGGTTGAGTGCTTTGTGTAGTCTTCTTAGGAAATGTGCTCAAAAGAAAAGTTATGTCTATAATTTCATGTTCTCGGTAGATAATTCTTGTCTTGTTGGATACGATACTATTATAATTAGACTGGATAGCTGAAATGCTGAAATGAGAATAGGTAGGTTTATATTTCTTGACCAATACTATTTATGACAAAGTCATTTATCTAAGGGTGTAGAAAAGTTCTCGAATAGAGTCAGCGGATCGGCGATCCTAGCGTAGGACACCTATCAAACAACATAGTTTTATACCAAACTTTCACAACCACGGGTGCAATGGCCCTTGTTACTTAAAAACATATTTTGAATACTAAGAAGTGATTTTTATTAATTTTGAAATGTAGAGTCATTTTGTATAAATAATATTTCTTGAAACTACATTTTTCAAACTAGCTTCCAGGCTTATATTATTTTTTAATATTTCTCGTTTTTACTTAAAAGAATAACTCCAGTGTTTAAATTGACTTACAAAGTAATGTTCAAGTTCAACTGTATTCAGGACTGCGTTTGGACTTTGTTTCTTTCAATTTGTAATACAAAAGCAATTGTACACACAGGAAAATAGAAATACAACAACACGTAGAAATACAAATATAAAACGGGCGGCCTTATTACTAAAAAATATTATGTACTACTGTTATAATGTAACCGACCTTTTATTTTTTCCTCCACTATTTACTAAATATTTAAGAACTGCCTATGCAAATAATATTTTATGAATTTTGTTGTTTTCTGTTAATTGTATTAATTGTATCATATGGTTATGATGATAATATGATTATAATATATTTTCTATGTATCACGTCCGCCACAAATGGTCCTTACGGAAGACCAGCGTGGGTTGTACTGCATACTTCCCGCTTATGCTGAGTAAGGTCCATTTTGCAGTGCTGAAGACAAATTATTTGTTTAACTATAATTATAAGTTGTATAATTTTTATGTTGATGTAATTTGTGTTTATCTGCAAATAAATTTGTAAGATTTGTAATGCTTACATTTTCGTTAGTGCTGACATATCGGTCGCTGTCTTCCTCGGCGACTGCAGAAGGCACTTCCACCATTTTCTACGGCCGAACACCTCCTGAAACAGAATTGAACATTTTTGTATCGTTAACAGTTGAATTATAAAATAGCTAAATATTTTGAATATGAAGATGATGAATACTACACGTATTACGAGTTTTAGAGGAATTTCCCACAGGCTATTTTGAACTCATCCCATATAATTTATATAAAAAAAAACAACTTGATTCGCTTGATTCCATTAGTTCGTCTTAATCAGACATCATCATCATAATATTAAAGTTTATGTTTCAGAGAAACAACCTCTATAAAATTATGCTGACTTGGTGCAATCTAAACTTTTCTCCATAAAGAGCTAAGTTATTCCAACTACATTACAACAATGCATCGTCACGTTCTCTACATTTTTCAGAAGTATCTCCCAAACTGAGAAAAACACACATTCGTATTCAAGTTTGATAAAATCGCTGTGTCATTTGCGAATGGCAAGTTGCAGTGAATGTATCTCTGCGTTGAAAATATTTAAAAACGCTCCACGAAGGTACCTATCCTCGTGTAGCGTTGTGACTTTACGCTCGGAATGGACGACATGTCACTGGCCGTAAAGGATTTATTCTGGTTTATGCACAAAGAGCTCCACTCGGGGATATTGCGTGGAACTCGGCTGAATTTCCTTTTCAGATGCACTGTTGAAAATATTTTTAGCACTTTATTCATAGTATTAATTTTATGCACCGCGTGTGAATTTGTGCCATATTGCCGAATTTGTCGTCGATTGGAATATAGTAGAGACACAAGCAAGTGATAATTATTATGAAGTCGAATTGATCATTTTAATATGATACCGATGACAGGCTTGACCAGATGACAAATAATAAAATCTGCGCCTTCACCTATGGTGAAACGGGAACTTATTTGAAATGACACTACCAACTTTCTTATAATAATCTAGTCAAATATAACGGCGGTGTCACCTTGCAGTGTAGGCGACCGATGAACCGTCAAAACTTGAACCCTTTCGTTAAAACTACTGCAGTGGTCATAAAGATCTATCTACATTAAAATAACAATATTAAAAAAAAAAACACATGAGACGCATACGCAATCTGTTTTTTAAGACGTACTAAAATAGTGTTAGCGTATTGTTTCATCGTAGTTTATTTTACCTGCACACATTAGTTTGATATTAGACAGTAAAGTTAAGCCAGCTAAAGGCAGGATTCGTCTAAAGAAGATACCTAAATGGATTTAAGCTCAAGCTTAAAGACCGCCCCTAACGTTAATACTCGTGGTACTGGTACACAAAATGTTATTGAAATGCAAAATTTTTCACGAATAGTTTAATCAATTGCATTGTCAATTGCAGAACGCCCCATCTAGATGAGATGCAAATAAATATTCTTATTCTAGCTTGGGTTTGTATTATAAGTACATCTCTATAAGTTTTTATATTTATTTGTTTTTTAACCCCCGACCAAAAAAGAGGGGTGTTATAAGTTTGACGTGTCTGTCTGTCTGTGTGTCTGTCTGTCTGTCTGTCTGTGTCACCATAGCTCCCGAACGGATGGAGCGATTTCAATTTAATTGTATGAAAGGTGAGTCTTGCGCGAGTGTTCTTAGACATGTTTCATGAAAATCTGCAAATATACTAGTGTGGGGTATCAAATGAAAACGCATCGCGTCCACATTACATAATATTATGTTGTTTTATATTTAAGGAAATTAAGGCATTGGAATCGGGGGTTTTTCTTAAATTTTAAATTTAGATTTATTGGAAGATAAATTTATGATTGTCCACAATCTCATCTGATGGAAAGTGTCGATGTGGACGAAGATGGATCACATAGATACTAGAAGTAAATTGTCATAATATTACATTTTAGTAACAAGTAGCGAATAAAAGCATTATCCATTAAATTTGGTACTCATGTTACCTATTTGACTTAACATCACAACTTTCTGCTTAGAAACAAATCTTCATTGCCCAATTACGATCAAACACAGTGAGCACACAATTTATATTAATTACGCCATTCTACGTAGCCTTTTTGGAGGCTCTGGCACCAAAGGTATCTGATAACAAAGAAAATAGTATTATAACTCTGTGATGAGGGTTTCGCCAGTAAACTTTTACTAACTCGACCTCCTCTGGCACTCGATCTTTGTGCCAGAGTAGAGTTTCCACTATTTTACGATTTAGTAGGTAATATGGGTTAATTTTATTTCAAACTAGTGGCCCGCCCCGGCTTCGCACGGGCTTTTATTCAATTTTTTTCCCGGCAATTATTCGATCTTTTCTCGCCATTTAAACCTTCCCTAGACCTCCACGAACATTTCAAGACTATGATAAGATAAATCCGTTCAGCCGTTCTCGAGTTTTAATCAGACTAACGAACAACAATTCATTTTTATTTTTATAGATGAACTAATGGTATATTGAATAGCTTTCCCATTCACGATTATCCATGTTAAAGAGGATTTTCCGTTGATTTTCACAATATTTAACTCCATTAATTCACTGCCTCAGTGGTGCGGTGGACGGAGGTCAGCTTGCGGTGCAAGAGGTAGCGGGTTCGAGTTCCCGCCGAGGGGTCAAGTGTTTGTATGTTCTGCATGCACTATATCCTTGGTCTGGTTGTTTTATATGTATAATAAAAAATATTATCAATTATTATCCAGTAAATTTAGGCATGTTAAGACCCAATCTGCGGAATAATTCTTATGAGCTGAAGTATTTTATACACCTTTAAAACGATCTTACCCATTTATAATCATCTTTACGGTAAAAGAACATCTCAATATTTAATACCCTTTATTTAATCAATAATTTGCCACTTGATTTCAGAAATACATATAATATGAAATATAAAAAAAAACTTATACTCGTAAAAGCAACATTTCTATCAATATTATAATTTTATACATAAAAAAATAATAAATAAATAAATATTTCCGGACAATCCACACAACAACATCTAGCCCCGTGGTAAGCTCTTAGCTTGTGTTACGGGTACTAGACATATGATATACTTAATATAATATACATACATACATAGATATTTTTCTTTCTCATAACAAAGCTCTTTTAAAAAAATTACATAAGCACCCCTAGTAACGTTCCCACTGCTGGAACACTGGGACTTCTCTCTTGACGAGAGAGATTGGGCCTTAATTCATCACGCTGGCCAAGTGCGGGTTGGTGAATGTCACATGTTCTTCAAACTCTTTAAAGTTCTCAGAACATGCCGGTTTCCTTACGATGTTTGCCTTCACCGTTAAAGCACGTGTTTAAAGCGCACATACATTTTTCAAGAAGAAAATTCTATAGATGTGCGGCGAGGTTTGAACCCACGACCTGTGGAATGAAAGTCGAGTGTGCTTCCACTTAGCCAACACACCTTTTAGCATAAATAATACATTTAAATAAAAAAAATGTATAATTTAAATATATTTCATAAATTCAATTTCGGTAGTTGTGCATCCTGTATTTGATATGTCTAGTGATAAAACGTCCGAACTAATATCTCTGTTGCGCTTATAAGCTTTAATTTAGTAATGTCAGTTTAATAATAAATATGTGCGGAGTTAAAGTTGCGTTATTTGTAATTGAGAACCATAGTGTCTTTTTTTTTTAATTTGATTATTTTTGTTATATAAGATAAAGGCCTAAATATTTTGGAAGATTTTTCTGTCATTATAATATTCACACGCTTAACAAAGCTAGATGTACTGTTCTGTATGTAAGTACTATTATATCATCCTATTATGTAAACCATGTCTTTGTAAATAGATGATTTATTATTATTATTATTATAAACCTGTCGCAGGCTTGAAGACATTATTACAAAGCCATTGTAAAAGTGTATATTATGAATGAATATCATGAATATAATATTATGAATATCTATATTATTAATTCATTATTGAAGGCGTTGCGATAAAGATGTCAAAAACTCGTCATTAAAAAAGTTATCAAGGTCAAAAGGTCATGAAAAACAGTTTTTCTCAAATAACTGGTGACCTATCGCTCGGAGGTCATAAAAAATTGTTCGTCGTGACTACAAAAAAAGTTTTCTGTTAAATGAACCGTTTCGGAGTAGAGCGCTGAGAAAGAAATTAGAATGTACATTATACACCAAGTGCCATTATAACAGGCAATGCCAAAGTGGTTTTCAAATACTATTTTATTAAACGAACACTAACAAATAAGAAATTCATCATTATAATTCATATTTCCCCCTTTAATATGATATAATTCATCACAATGGACCCATTTATTCGAACCTCTGTAAAATATTTCATTATTGATCTGAATCTAAAGTCTCTGAACTCTTCTGATCTCGGGATATATTGTGTTAGTAATCCAATACGGCGGAATTAATGTGCCTTTTACGCAGCTTTTACCGTGCGTTATGACACCTACACGAAACATGGCAAAATAAATCTAAAAGGTCGTCACTTTTTGGGTTTATAATGTAACATCCCAGGTTTATTCTCGTTTTAATTTTTCACACTTCTGACGACACACAACTTTTAAAACGTTCCTGTCCATCAGGATTTAATAATGTGTGTTATTCCACCCGTATGCAACATTTATGTAATTATTTCCCTGTATTCAAATTAAAGTTATAATTAACCTACTAAGTTTCGCATATATAAAACAAAATAAGGTATTTCTAATAGAAACCCGTAGGTAGGTAACTATTTTTCGACATGAAAATTCATCGTTCGTGGTTTCAACCCGTAATGAACTCGGCAAAACCTGGCGAAGAGCTTTTAAAATTACATGTTGTAAGTAGAGAATGCATGATTTTAATTAACAAGGTATTTCAATTAATTTCTTGTTTCAACAAAAAACTTACTATACTGAGGCTATTTAATTCGGACAGAAATTCATTTAGTTCTCAGCTACCAGTTGAAATATTTTAAAACAACTTAACATTATTTTATGATTGAGTAAAATAAAAGTTAGCAGAAATGAAAAGCTAAGCGGCTTAAAAATAGTTTTGTTTTATACAAGAGAGCGCCCACGACTTCGCACGTTATGGTGCTCTGTAGTATAAATCGTGTCGTGTGTGGTGTTTGTTAATTAGCGAAATAGAAATGTATTAAAACATTGGTATCAGACTTAGGTAACAATAGATATTTTAAAGATACATCATTAGTACCTTTAAAGCACCACATGATATACAAGGCATAAATTTAAAATTTCAAGGAGATAAATTAATTAAACATATTATTTGCATACAAATTCCAACCCCTGATTTAACCCTAAAAGGGGTTGTTTAAATATACATTATTACACCTCCACACCACTAATAAAGTATACATTTTAAAGTTTTCTACTCTGAAAACAAAAGTTTCGTAAGACCGTTTTTAACGGGCGTCTATTACCCTATCAACCTGCCAGGCAAATTTCAAGTTGCTATGTATTAAAGTTTCCGATATTTCGTGGTTAATCATAACCAGTGGCTGGCCATTTCGCTTTTTTAATGTAGATTATTTACTTAGTTATAGAAAGTATACAACTAAATCATATAAATAAAGCATACAATTACACAGCTTTATATCAACAACCATTTTAAACACTTCAGACAACTTTACTCTCTACTTAGAGTTAAACAACCCTCAAACAGATTACTATTTCAAGAGTATCCGCCTTTGACTAGCTATAAGGCTGTGAACACATACCTAGTAACTGGAGAGCGTTGTAACGTTACTGACGGTAATTTTGTCGTCTAGACAAGAGCACCCGGTAAGCTTTAAGAGCGGTTTGGCACAAATCCGATCCGAATTCGACCCGACTAGACCCGCAAAAACACGGATTAAGAAACTTCTAAATTTCAAATCAAATCATAACCCGTAAAAACAGATGTCCATTGAAATATGTTGAAATTAGAATATGGTTCGGAGAGACGTTCTATTCTTATGGAAAACTATTTTCATGGGTTCATATTGGACGTAATGCAAAACCGCTCTATGCGAAATCAGAATAAGTCCATTTAAATAGTAGAAAAGAAGCTATAAGATATATATATATAGCTTATGTAGATATATATATATACATATAGATAATAAACGTTTTCAATTAAAATTAAAACATCGTATTGGAACATAATAGGTATTTTTGGAAATGGAGATTCCAAGAAAATCTGTTATCGGGTGTAATATGGTAATGGTAATAAACAACTATTACCATTACCATATTTAATAACCATATTTTGTTGGGTTCGGATCGGATTCGAATGGAGCATAATGCGAAGCCGCTCTAAGACCACCCCAGTCCAGTGATCACTGACCCATTAATCAATCTGTTTGTGAACGGTTTCACAGCCTCGTGTAGCGAGATGGCTAAAAGTCAATGTAACCATGCTTCTAATTTGAGATTCACCTACAAACTGCTAAGGTGATTTGAAGTTTGTATATTATTAAGTATAAGATGCACATTAGCACTACATTTAAATATCTATATTTAATTTTTAAACCCCGACCAAAGAAAGATTGGTGTTATAAGTCTGACGTGTCTGTCTGTCTGGGATATCATAGCTCCCGAACGGATTTTAATTTTTGTATGAAATGCCGTTTAAATGTTATGGGGGTGAGAGTGGAGAAGGAAAACCGAAAATCTTAGAGATATCAAATGAAAACGCATCGCGTGCACATTGCAAAATATTATGTTGTTTTACTTTTAAGGATATTAAGGCATTGGAATCTGAAGTTTTTCTTAAATTACATTTTAGATTTATGTTTAGTAAAAATATCTACATCTTGTAGTACAGATTGATTTATAAATAGAAAAATATGCCTTGGAATCGGGTCAGACGCATAAGTTACGCCGATTAAATCAACATCAGGCTCCGCTATGTCTTAAAATAGCGAATCAACAAGAACACTGCTGGCCCTTTCACCCTTAAAACTCTCCTTCACTTGTTATTTCAGATTTCAACTCGTTTATTCCAACTTCTGGACTTTGAAAACTGAAGATTGTTGCAAACTTGTAGAAAAGTTCAGACATTTGTGGAAGGTTCATAACGATTTTCAAGTTATTAATTTCTACTCACAAAGTAAAAAACATTATTTTTAATATCTGGATTGAACTTGAGTAGGTATGTAATTACAGCAATTCATTCATATTGTTGGCTAAAAAGCCGCGTTGGCTAAGTAGGAGAACCCTCAACCTTCATTCGGAAGGTCGTGGATTATTCTTATTGAAAAATGTATATAAGATACAAAATCATTAATTATCATTAGTTTGTTTTACTAATCTTAGAAATTAAATGATTAGAATCTTTCAGTTTCACCAAGCTGGCCAAGTACGAGTTGGTAAATGTTACAACAGCCCTTCAAACTCTCATGTTCTTAGAATATGCCAGTTTTCTTACGATTGTCTCCGTCTATATTATATTATATTATAATTCAAAACTGCTCAGTAGAATAATAATAATAATTTATTTAATGTGAATAGTTATTTTACAGTTTCACACCAATTATAACTATCTTAAACTAACTTACAAACTATACTTATTTATTTATAACTAACAAAATAGAGTAAAGACACATAGAGCAAAGAACAAAGGAAAATAAAATAATAGAGCAGTTTTACCTAAATCTATCACGCACGCTCGTACCTATGCATATTTTTTTCGCATCTCTCTGTTCTCATTTGAATCATTAGTTTCAATTTACTATACAGTTATAAACAAATGAAAGTGAAACCTGACCTACCGCATAGAGCTGTGGTATTTCTGAGTACATTATTCACGCTTAGGTGAAGTGCGATAACTACACAAACTACATAAACGCACACGAATAACCCGCATAAATCTATATATACATGCAGATACCTGACCGAATGACTGGCTAGTTATCGTAAAATCATAAACTGGAGTGTTGACCGAGTGTGAGAAAATCTAAATCTGGGGCAATTCTAACGAATTATAACAAATTCGAAATATATCAAAAAGTCAGTAGATATTTTTTTGTTATTGGCATAATAATTGGCATTCAGGGGGAAGTTCTCGAGCTTATTATTATATATGTATGTACCCACAGAACTAAATCGAGATATATCTATATATCTATATCTCGATTTAGTTCTGTGTATGTACCTAAGCTATTTTTTGTAAAAAGATAAATACAATTTTTTCTTATTCTTAACAACTTAGTAAGAAAGCTGAATTAAATCTACCATCTTTTGGTTAAATATCCTGGACTTCTTTTGGTTATTATAAAGGCCTGGTGTTGATGGCTAATGTGCTCTACTACTGAAATAAAACTTTCGTTTTTTAAAATACCAAATAAATATGATCTAGTTGCATGGGATTTTTTTCATTTAAATAACGAGCGATGTTCTGTGTCATTACCTGTGTTCTGGTTTGAAATGACAAACAAATATTTTATCCATCTATCTATCTAGCGATCAACGCATTGGAGATTTATGGAGGGGTTTGTGATTGATTTGAAACCTAGTTTAGGATTTAAAAAATACATTAAAATAGAACTAGAAGGACATATTTAATTCCACTTGTACTCAACTCCTAAAATGTCAAACAAATCCGCGGGCAGAGAGCTAGTACAGGAAATGCGGCAATCTGCCAAAGCTGCAAACCCGCATCAATTGAAACAGATATGAATCTATAACGAGAAATCCGCATAACATTATCATAATAAAAATACATCTTTTTTTATGTATCGTGTGAATGTATATAAAAGAACTACCGAACTCGGTCACCTTACACCTATAGTACACAGCTAGTGTTTAGATTGTGGTTATATCACAATCTATCAAATTGATTGATCTGTTTCTATCGCAAATATTTCAATTTTGTTGATAATAACTGTGTAACTATTATATAATTGGGTTTATACATTTTACAGGTAGAATCACTTCTCCCCCCCCTAAGGAAATGTTTCATGGGGAGAGTGATATAATTTAGTATTTCATTTAGTTTTAGTTTTTGTATTAGGTATAACTCTTGTGATAAGCTCTCTATGTTTACTAACAAATTATGGATCGTAGATATCTGCTTACTTAAATGATTTATTATTATTATTATTTATTGTGTGTTCCTAAAAGTTTTGTAGAAGACGCGCAGGGATTTTTGGGAAAAATATTCCCTTCGCAAGGAACACTCGCAGGGTATTTCTAACGTAAGCCAATTTAAACAATTTAAATGCACAAAAAAACTGTTGTCGTTAACTCGTCCTTTTTGAAACCCGGCTAAGAGTAAAGATGACGTATCATCACAAACAATAAATCCTTTTCAACCGCCTTTTAATTTGGAATCTAGGCCAGGGCAAGAAGCTACTAGAAAAGCAATTTCCATTTAAAACAAAAGAACTTGTCACTACCGGCACCGCCGTTAATGCATGGATGTGCTCAGAAACTTAAAGGAGACTTTTGCTTGAAGGAGTACTTACAATTTTATTTTTTTCCAATTTGCATTGGCATATTTTACTTAGTTGTCGGTCCAACGCTAGGTGGTTACTAGCACAGAGTTCTGCTCAGCTGGCTGAGATTGACGGTCACTATAGTGACCGTCAATCTCAGCCAGCTGAGCAGGATGGTGTATAAACCCCATATTAATACCTACTTAATTAATATTCCTTTGGCATAATAAACTGAAAATTTCATCGTAGTATTCATAAAAACTCCTATACCTGGCTAATATAACTGAATTAGCTAAAACACTTAAGGGTTAATGTATTTAATTTTTTATCTATTCTTTTAACCTCCAATTGGTCTGAAAATTTACCTCTAATAACATGTATGTCTAGTCATGTACCTATTTACTATCCTATGTTTCTATTTTTTTTTCCTTAAAATGTTCCCTAGAAATGTTTCATAAATTTTGTTTTTTTTTTTATTTTGATATTGTATGTACATACTGTGTTTATTAATTGTCTGTACTTATGTGTGCCTAAAATAAATGCTTATTATTATTATTGTAAAAAACTGAAATATTTTTATGAATACAAGCTTAAAAGCAAAATTCACATTTATCACGCGTCCTAACTTTAAAATAATCTATACGCACTGTCCGATTACCAAATAACTGGCAATAACCTTAATATATAAAATTCTCGTGTCACAGTTTTCGTTGACATACTCCTCCGAAACGGCTTAACCGATTTTTAACAAATTTTATATGCGTATTCAGTAGGTCTGAGAATCGGCCAACATCTATTTTTCATTTTGCAAAACAACTTTTGCTGGGGTCAGCTACTCGTAGATATATAAAATTCTCGTGTCACAGTTTTCGTTCCCGTACTCCTCCGAAACGGCTTGACCGATTCTCATGAAATTTTGTGAGTATTTTGAGTAGGTCTGAGAATCGGCCAACATCTATTTTTTATTTTGCAAAACAACGTATGCTGGGGTCAGCTAGTTGTAGTATAAAACCATGTTAAAATATTGTCCATAATATTCCTGATAACGCCGAACTAGGCAACAGTATCAAACAGCCCCGTCACACTCGGTGCGAGTAGTTTGAAGTCCGCCATCTCACAATCAAAGAGCATTCCACTTAATAAACATGAAACCAATAGACCCTTCGTTGCTCATAGAAATTGTATCTATGCATCGATACGCGGAAGTCCGGGCTTACTAGGAGCTCTGCAGACTTACTTCACAGGCTATGTTTTCATAAATATTTCATGGGGATATAGGAAGATAATATAAACAAAACAAGGGTTTCCTTATAAAAATGTATGCCTGATAAAAGTGACTGCGTTAGTAGATTCGCGGTCTCCATACTATACTTCTAAAAATACAACTTTTTTGACTCCATCATCGGTCGTTTTCATCCTTTACCATTTATGGGTGAACTATTTGGCAGATATCGTCCATTCCGTAAGTTTTTTAGCAACTCTAAGCTTTTTCATAATGTGGTTTGATCGATGTTTAGGATATAAGAAATAAGACTTGTCTTAAGGGACAGAGATATTTTCTACGACGAAACGCTGCGTAATTTTTCATTAGCAGCATTTAGAAAACTGATTGAAGACTTGTCACTGAGGTCGTTCTGCGAAAAAAAATCCGCAATTAGCAGCCTTTAGAAAAGGTATTTTAGGTACAAATTTAAAGAACATATTCTTTAACAGGAGCTAGAAATCGATAGACGCTATAATCGCCCTCGATAAAACATAATTAATTAGAGGCAGGGGGTTATTGCGACAACGAGCTACAATTAGACGACGGGTGTCAGCTACAGGCGTCTCTACGCCGGCTCTCTGTATCACGTTACCATAGACCTATGCCGATTTAATACATCTTTAGAAAATAAGAGTAAAGAAATTTAGAAAGATAATTTGTATAACGAGCGGAAATACATTATCAGTGTTGAAAAATCGGCCCTAATATAACGTAAGCTTGGTATTTACACCACCTATGAAGATTAAATTGTTGTTAAAGTAATTCTTAATACTTAATTTCTTAATAGTATAGGGATAGTGTTATAAAATAAATAATAAATAAATATTGCCGGACAATCCACACAACAACATCTAGCCCCGTGGTAAGCTATAAGCTTGTGTTACGGGTACTAGACATTTGATATACTTAATATAATAGACATACATAGATAGATATTTTTTATTATACATCCTAAACACCCAGACCAAGGAGACAATGTTTGCAGAACTTACAAACACTTGACCCCTCGGCGGGAATCGAACCCGCTACCTCTGAGGCAGTATAGATGAGATCCTAGATTAATTAACTACGTAGATACGAAAAATTTACCCTAGGTAATGACACCTATTGCAAAATAAAATTGGAACGATTTATTTCCATACCTGTTTGTCTACGAACCAATACAGAAATGATGAACTATTTTCAATTACATTAATCTTTGTAAGTGTTTCGCCGGTATACATAAATACTTAACAGAAGCTTCTTATGAAATTGTACATTTACAAAGTACCTCAAAACTCATCTCTCCACCTGTTGCGCGTCACAGAATTACGGTTCCCCACCAAATATGAAAAAATACTGCCTACTTATTCTGACACACGGCTCCTCTTCAAGGATATTCGAAAAGATCACGTTTTATGCTGCGTACACTCCAGTAGGCACATTACTTGAGCGAGAATAAATGTTACAAAAATCGTCTTGTATTCGAAAACCCACCCACATACTTGATGCAACCATATAGAATATAATTATTTCATATATTTAATGAAGAATATAATGAAATGCAAATAGTTTGTTATTTTTGATGAAAATATTAGATTTTCGTTTAAAAAAAGGTGCTAGGGTACACTGATTGTTAGAAATATGTTAACTCATTTGTGGTGTCATAGAAAATATATGAGATCACATTATTTAGTACCATAATATATTTAGTAACTCGGTGTAGGTACATATATAAATTCTTCTTTGGCATGATAATTCCCCCCGAGACTTCTAGTTTGTTTTACAGAAAATATCAAGTTTTTTAAGAATAGAAAAATGTTTAAGTCGTGTATGTAATAAGTAGATATGAATTTTAATGAAGCACATATAGAAATCCTAATTAATTCCGCTGATTTAATTTGGCAAAGGACATTTAAATTCTCCCTACGAATGGATACACTCGCACTTTGAATCCCGAATTAATTCATGAAAGGATTTCCATCGCTTCACAACTAAACCTTGGGTCTTCTTAGCGAGGGTTTAATTTTGTTTGTATAATAAACCTGTAAACTCAAGATTAACTTTTCTTATACACACAGCATCGTCAAACCCCAAACCATAGAATATTAAATTACTACGCCCAAACTAAGCACAGATGTTTTAGAAAATACAAGAACTTAAAAACAATTGTATTATGTACCATGATACATATATAATCTATATAAATAAAAATGAATTGTTGTTCGTTAGTCTGATTAAAACTCGAGAACGGCTGGGACGATTGAGCTGATTTTGGTTTTAAAATGTTTGTCGTAGTCCAGGGTAGGTCTTAACGGTGAGCAAATAAGGAAAAATTGCCGGGAACTTTTTTTACCCGTGCGACGCCGGGGCGGGCCGCTAGTATTAAATAAAATAATAAATATATAATATTAAGGTTTAGTAAAGATAGGTAGAGGCAAGTCGGGTAGCGGACACTTAAACAGAACTTTAAGTAAATCAAATAAACAGAATTAGGCATTAGTTTTTTAAATAAATTAAATCGAACATATTTAAACAGTCTAAATATTTCTCAAAGTTATCAAAAATTACACCTCAATTTTAAACTCGAAAAATTAATTTTATTTAAAATTTATTTCAGGCATCTAAGGCCCATATAAACATATACCTTATAGACTAACATACATAAAAAATATAAATCTTATAAACTAAAGTGTCAGCATCGTGGATCATCTGTGACGGCGGTGTCGCCTGCAGTGTAGGTTAATGATGTCTTTAGTATATATGTAAGTAGAATTTACTCATATTCTCAAGCCAATTAGTGTTTGAACATGTGGGGGGGGGGGGAAAGATAGGTACCCGTTTTTATAGATCTTTAATTATTATTTTTAAAAAACATTGTGCTATGGAAGAGCACACTTATCTAACCTGGTACACTAAATGATAAGAAAGAACTTACAATTAATCTGTTTTTGCTAAATACATTTTCATAAAAATGTCAGTATGTCTTTAACGCTGGTGTCCGCCTGCGGACTGAGGATTTTAAGTGTTCAAAGTTTGCGTGGGAGCTTGGTAATCGCAATGGCCTAGGCTATCTACAAGCCGGGGCTACCCGACTCTGCCCTATTTATAGAAAAAAAACACCAAGAATCAGAACCATAATGTTTTGAGCTTACAAAATCTGAAATATGCATGCTTAAGTACCTACCTATACCCTGGTCGTCTAAAATATGTAGGATTACTGAAGCTACAACCATCACAGTAATTCATTAATGCCCAGTAACACCTGTTTCAATAGTTGTGTATAAACTTATAACGCTACCCAGAAAATAACGTAAATGGTAACAAAAATACATAATATACATATGTATCATAATATATGTATTTGTTATAAACATTATCAGTATCATTTCCGCAGAGGAAAAAAGGTACAAATTTAGAATTGAATAGCTTACCCAATTATTATTTACCCTTAGAATATTGAAATTAAACTTTCGTGTTTTTATTATAACCATAAGTTTTGAGTTTTAATAATATTAAATGAAGTATCACGGTAATGTAACTTTTATATCGAGTAAAGAAAAATAGTTAATTTTTTAATTTCCTGACAATTTCCATAGACACGAGCTCCGTCACGCACCTCCTGTAAACGTCGACTCGCAAAAACGAAATAAAACATACATACTTTTACATTTTATTTTGATTAAGGCTTTGAAAGACATTTTCTTAAGATAGTGTTCATTGTTTCTCAGTTATACCATGTTATACTAAAATTCCTAAATAGGTAAAAAAAGTTAAAGAAAAAAAGTGTGTGTGTGTCAGCTACGACGCACGATTGGAGTTTACTCCTTACGAACGATAATTATGATATATATGATATATAATAGAAAAAAAGGGTAAATGAACGCATCTGCTAAAATGATAAGAGAAACAAACATATATCTGTAATTATTCGGATTATTTATATTACTTCAATAAAGCGTATTACATAAAGTATGTTACAAAATAATAATATAAATAAAATACAGTGAGACTACGAAGTATAGCGCAAAGAGGAGACCCCGAGAATGAGATACGCTGTATAATGTATTCCATCTCATTCTTTTACACGTTCAATCCTACAGATATATATGTTTGTCTCTTTCTACGTAACGCCTCAACTTTTCGTGTTACACCTTGATTTTACTCCTCATAAAATTTCCGTACCGGGCCTTATAACTCAAATCGGTTCTTAGGAGTAAACTCCAAAAATGCCTCCTACACAAAGGCAAATTATTTGAAAAAGTCTTCCTGACCACTTTACTTCCCAGAAGAAAACTAAGTACAAATCAAAATAGTCAGTAATAATTATTTTATTATCTGAGAGCAATCCTCCACAATCGAGGAATCCCGCAGTCTCTCAAGTACAAAGTACCCATCCAAGCAAAGTCCTTTGACAAGACCGTGGATATAAAACTCTATTAACTTCCAATATCCGCTACAGAGATAGTAACTCGTTCTTAATCCGTTTTGCGACATTCCGACGAGCGACGTTTCGACGTTTCATGTAGATTGGGAGTGCTTGAATTCTCGAAGTGAAAAGGACGCATTTCTACCGTGAACCTGGGACGTCAAATGTAACGGTGTACTTTAAAAAAAATGATATATTTTGTTAGGTTAGGTACAGTTTTGTTATTTGTTCTGGCATATTGTTTATTATTTATTATGTCTTCAACGCCCTGTCTGTTTTACCATAATCCTAAGCTGTAAATAAGATTTTGTACGTGAACTAAGTGTTTGGCGTTACCAAGTGTACCAGTGTGTTCCTACGGTGAATTAATAAACAAAAATCAGCAATTAGTTAGGGTTCAAAAAAATATTTTTTTGGCTTAGCTACTCCAAAGTCAAGTATATCAGGAAGCTTATAAACGCTAATAAATAAATAGTTAAACACTAAAATAAAGACCACAATAAAAGGAAAGAATACATTCAATGGAATACAAACATAACAGAAGCAAACAAACGTTAGTCTGTGGACATAGAGACATCTGAAGAGCAAGCCTTGAAAGAGGAGAGTATGCATAGGATGACGTTCACCGAGTGCAGCTTATTACGGGGTTTAGAAATAGATCTACGGGCGAGGCAGGTTAACGGGAATTGAGAATCTTTAACCTTTGTTTGTAAGTTCTGCAAACACTTTCTCCTTGGTTTGAGTGCTTAATATGTATAGTAAAAAAACATACAGTATATCTGTATATAACATTAAGTATATCAGATGTGTAGTACCCGTAACTCAAGCTTAGAGCTTACCACGGGGCTAGATGTTGTTGTGTGGATTGCCCGGAAATATTTATTAATTTTTACCTTTACATAGTATCAATGACCGCAACTAAACGGTGGGAGGTCACCCAGAAGTGGTTTCAAAACGACTTAAATGATGATGATGATGAACAGCAACTATTTCTGTACATAATTCCAGAGCAACTCAAGATAATACTGCAATAGAAAAGACACAATAGAGGACGTGGGGACGTGAGGGACGTGAGCCTTACGCCGGTCACGTGATGCCTCTCCTGATACACCCAATTAAGGACTTATTTTACTTCGCTATACAAAAAGACATATAAATTCCCTATCTGATTGACCCTAAAGAGATTCAATTCCAAATGAATAAATCTCTTTTACCGCCCCCACTTATCTTTTTCCCCAGACTACTTACAGTTTCAGAGCCATTAGAAGTTTACAAAAAATACGCGTACAAATTAGGAGTGAAATAGTGTTATTTCCTTAGGGAAAATATGATATTGACACTAGCGGGAAGGCCTGCCTTCGTAAGACATTTTATTTGTTTCCCCAGTCTGGTTTACGAGTGTCTTTGCTGATTCACTGATCTCGAGGCAAATGGCAAATTCTCCATCGTCTTAATTAATTTTCTGTTTTCCTCTTACGGGGGCGGGGTAGACACGCTACTGTGTCATTATTTGTATTGAAACATAGGTTTTAATTATATGCCGTTTTCTTGCTAATGGTTCCAAAACTCAGCAATTTTCAATAAGTTATTTAACTTCCACGAACAAACATATTTACATCATTACACAGGAGTACCTACAGGTGGAGTAGTTCTTCACACACCCTTCTAACAAAAACTCAATGTAAAATCTAAAAATAGGCACAACTAATAGGATTTCACTTTAACCTTAACCTTGGGTAAATAAGCAATAAACTGAACTTGTTATTATTTTTTTCATAATACAATGGCAGATTTATAAACTCTTTCAGCCTTGCTCTCTATGTAAACTAAGTTAATAATAATTGAATGTGGTATCAACTAAGATTTAAAATATTCTAACATCATGTATGTAAATCTGATTTACTAATACTTATAAATTTGCGTACTTATTGCTTGATATCCAAGTAAAAACGATCAATGTTAAAAAGTACTCTCATTAAATGAATTGTAAAAGTTTTATACTTTGAAAGGTTAATAATGCTTAATGGGAAACTTTCCGATAAGGATTGGAGCTGATGAATGTACGCAGTAAGTTTTAAGAGGAATGACGTATTAATTTTGATAAAAGCACCGTATTTGTATATTTATACATTTGATTTTACAATCTCGTTATTATAAAACCCAATATGTTTGTGCGTAAAAGCGCTATGGACTTATAAACTTTGCTTGCTTGTTGAAATCAAACTCCGTCATTAATTACAATAAGAAATGCTTTTAACTAGATAGGTTGCAAGGAATAGTCATAAACCATGTTAAAAGTTTAGTGGCGAGATAAAAATATTTAGGTACCGTGAAAAATATATTTTTTAATATTAATAAAGGTATATTATTCAATTATTTTTAGGTTTCCGTACCCAAAGGGTAAAACGAGACCCTATTGCTGAGACTTCGTTGTCTGTCTGTCTGTGTGACTGTCACCAGGCTGTATGTCATTAACCGTGGTACTAAGAGAGTTGAAATTGCCAGGGATGGTGTATTTTTGTGGCCACTAAAACAACAAATACTAAAAAAATACAATTAATAAATATTCAAGGGGGCTCCCAAACAAAAACCGTGATATTAGCCAAGTTAAGCAAGGTTGCGCCAGGTTAGTATTTGGATGGGTGACAGCTCTGAATGCATTTTTTGCACCTTTCAAATTTTTTTGCCTTTTTGTGATTTTTTATTTCAAAAAGTGAAATATTATATATTTTATTAATAACTGTACAAGGAACCCTAGGTGTAGTATGAGTCCATCTCATAACTTACAAATTTATTTTTAATTAAAAAAAAATATTAAATAGTACGTCATACCACAGATTCTGTGGTCATACATATACAGGCACAAGGGCGCCCAAATCTTTTATATTTATGGAAGACCTTAATTTCCAGATTGTCATTTCTTCGCTCTTAGTCATTATGTACGTTCGCTTTTACTGAACTTTATTATATCTACTGATTAACTACTATTTATTAATACTACCTACGTAAATTCCCATACATATTACGAGATTTAATGATTTTTAACAAGTGATTAACTTCACTTCTTAGGATAAACTATATATTTTTTTGATATTAATAAAGTTTCGTAATAATTAAAAAATATATATATTTTACGAGAGTTATCCAAGAATCGCCCGTTTGTGCAGTCTTTTAAACATATTTTAATCCGCATTCTCAGCTATTAACAAACACCATTTAACACAATCCTTCAGCACTTTGTTTGCGCAAACAAAATACTGCGAGCAAATGAATGGAAGGTTCATTTCCATTCATTTATTGCATGTAATTATATGGATCACTGTTTTCCTTAATAACTCTATAACGAATAAAAATTCCTCTATACGAATGTAGGTTGTAATAAATAATAAATATTGACAAGACATCTGATATTCTTAACATAATAGACATACATTATATAGATATTTTTATTATACATAGTACCCTATATAAAGTACACTTGACCCCGAGGCGGGAATCGTATTCGCTAACTCTTGCGTCGCAAGCCGGAAGTTGTAATATGTATTAAGTATGCCGAACATAGATTTAAAAATTTTTGCTTATTTAAATATATGTACATGTTACGGTAAATATAACTATACCCGGCTGTATTGCGGTATAAAATAGAAAAAACAGCATTTTGCTAACATATTCAATAGGTATAAGTATATTTATTTTTGACGACTTGAGGTGGATCTTGTTTTTCGACACACAAATTGGTGTGGGTGACAAGATAAACTCATTTAAACTACCTATTAGACAATAATAATCTTTAATTTTAACATGAAAATAAATAAATGCTTAATAGTACATTCATAAAACATCTCCTGACCCCAAATTAATTAGAGTTTATGCCTATATTTTCTTAAAAGCCTATACAAAGTCTGCTCAAATCCTTATCAAAGCGGTATTTCGGATCTGCCTATTACTTTTATAAAATCTATTATTGCGGATGAATGACATCCGTAGCCTTTAAAAAAGTTTCTTGAACCGAAATAAATAAAATTAAAACTTTGACCCGTTTCGAAAGCTGCGCCCTGCTAAAGGTTGATAAATGGTAGGACACTTTCAAGGCTGGTATCCGTCAAACCAAAACGAGCAAAGGCAAGCAAAAAGCTGCTTCGTCTTAAGATTACGCTTCAGTGAACACTGGACTTTAGTTAAAGAAGACTTTCAAGTTAAATTGAGTTTAAAACGTTGAACATGTAGTATTGAGTTCAACATGTTTTAAAGTGCAGAATTGACATTAGTTCTTTCGTTAGCACGTGCAAGCCCCCTACGGCGTAGCTATTTCGTAGCACCGTAGCGGCGCTATCTTATCGCAATCACTGTCGTTAAATAATTGTCGTTAGATTAGATAGTGCAATTTTTATTCTTGTAGATATTGATAGTGAATTTGACTTTACGCCTCAAGATATGCTCGCATAATATATTAATATTAATAACACAAATATATAGGAGAAACGGACGCACAAAATACATGTTTAGTATTTGTTTTATGTAAACCCAGTAATTGTTCATTATTTTATTCATTTTAAGAACACCGTTTATTTAATTCTTTAATTGATTATTTTGTTAATAACGTTCCTGGGAGTATTTGGAGTAAAACTTGTATCTATACTTGACCGATTGAAAGTGAAAATGTAGGTCCTACTTTAAAGATAGTTTTAAATAAGTTTAACGACTGTCGAATGTTTGTTTGCTTCAAAATGATTATTTTTAAAAACATGCATGCTTACAGTGTCCAATAACCTACATACTGCGGCTGAAATGATTGTCCAATGAGATACTCAACATGAAATAAGTATTCGCAACTCAATGGTAAAATGGTAATCCTTCTGGGAAAATTATGATGATACTATCCAATAGGTCTAAGTACTATTAGGTATTTACGAGGTCTGCTGCTCACAGAGCCATTCTCTTAAGAGATCTAAGGTAATAGACCGCAGAAGCCACTTCATTCTTTATTGACAATATAGATATTTAGATTGTATTAAGAACAACTGAAAATATAAATGTATATTTAGAGATAAATAAATTTAGGTTTGGCACCACGTTCTCTGGGCTTAAGTGTGATTGCTAGAAGTGTAAATTCTTGGTCTGGGATTGTTACTACGTACAGTATCAGTCATCTATAGTTATTCTACATTATAGATCATTTAATATGACGACCTTCAAGCAACATTTGTTAAAAAGTTATTATTCAACATGTTGCTTCCCTATGTTGCTTTCTTATTATCATAAATCTTATCATCATTAATATGGAGGTTTTGTCTGTTCACGTCCGTAAGTGGTAACCCTCTGATTCCTTACACGTGACCTCCGGGTGGTGCTAAGAACAGACTCTGGTGGAAGGCTTCGGCCGCGGCTTGTCACCACCCTCCGGGCTGGGCCAGTGCGTGAAGCGATTTTTTGTGTTTCGTAATTTGGCCCGGAGAAGCCAGCACCTTCTAAGTCTTCATGCTTCATCTTAGACCACATCTCTTCACTTTACATCAGGTGAGATTGTGGTCAAATGAAGGCTTATCTAACATAAAAAAAAAATAAAAAAAAATAATCCCAATGAATAGTAATAGTAATAAAATATTTATTTTGTGCCACAAAGTAAAACTTAAAACTATGAACAGGACAATAAAATGAATGTACCTACTAACTACTCTACTATAGTTTGTTTTGACTTGTCCAAGTTTTGTGTAAGCAAACAAAAAAAAATATATAAATTAATGCTGAATTATTTCTGTTGGTTGACCTTCTGATTCTGAGAGAAAATTTTACCTTAACTTCCAACGAAGAATGTCAACAAAATATGTGTAGTTTTTACAACCGCACATAAAACCAACATTCCTATGGATGGACGTTAATGTTTGTAGAGATTAGCAATAAAAAGTTAATCTAATAGATTCTAATCTATAAATATATTTTTCTTATAATTTTATTCTAATTCTTTGTTGGGTCCCCCCAACAAAGAATTAAGGAAACTAAGGACTGCACTGACGTCTCGCTTGCAAACTCCTTGATGTACCGGAGTTTTTCTTATAATGTAAATCGTAGTAGTATGTAATCGTATTGTTGTTAAAAAATACGGCTAACAAAGAAACAAAAATACTATTTTTTTTAATAATTAATTTATTAATCTGCAATATGAAGTATGTATGTATGAATGAAGTAAATATGAATATTACTTCAAGATGTAAGCAAATTCGATATGACCACGTCTTACATATACAATATATAGACGGACATCGGGGTCTTGAAACTACACTCAGTTCCAAAAACAACGGGTCACTCAAAAAACGTAATATCTCTAGAACTGTAAAAGTTAGATCGATGTAATAAAAAACAGAATAAAGAATTTTAGTTCTCATAACATATTATATAAACTGGTTGTAGAGGAGGTTGGTGGAGGAATGCGAAGGTTTTCCTCAGCACCAGCTCGGAAATTTGGTGTTTAGCATACCTAATCACCTGAAAGCAGTCTGAAGAGGTCGTGGAGGCAATAGAAAGTACTAAAGTGAAGAAAGTGGTGAAAGACAGCAAAAGCACGTAACTCATACAAAATATTACATTTTTACATGACTTTAGTTTTTTTTATTCGAGTTTTATTTTAACTTATAAAATTCTCAATTGAACGGTCTTCGTTTCATAAGTATAGCAAAAGTCAGCATCATCACCCTATTAACGTTCCCACTAATGGGACACAGGGTCTTCCTCTCTTGACGAGAGAGATTGCTGGCCAAGTGCGGGTTGGTGAATGCCACATGTCCTTCAAACTCTTTTAAAGTTCCCACACCATGCCGGTTTCCTCACGATGTGTGTCTTCACCGTTAGAGCACGTGTTTAAAGCGCACATAAATTTCTCAAGAAGAAAAATCCAGAGGTGCGTGGCGGGGTTTGAACTCACGACCTTCGGAATGAAAGTCGAGTGTCCTTCCACTTAGACAACACGGCTCTCATAGCAAAAGTAGTTCGGGAGATAGTCGGGTCTATGTAACTGACCCGTTATTTTTGTAATATGTGAAAAAACACATTACGACGAAACATTAATCGTATGAATTTCAGTTTATGGCTATAGGGAAAGTTTATATGACAACCCTCTTCAGAAGATTAAAAGAACATAAACTTTTTATAGAGACATCTAAAGACAACTCCTGTGGCAGAATTTGAAATGTATACCTATTATATTGAACATAATATTAACTGTATCCGGGCGTACCTTCTACCTATAGCACAAACATAAGGCAGAATGCATGAATACTATACTATGAATGCTGCTTCTATACGCATAAACTACTATTACTTGTCTAAATGTTAATCCAACATGCACCGTAAAATATAAAATAAAACAAAGACGGGACGTAGAAAATACGGATTGTTAAAAACAACTTAAGAAATAAAACTAAAACTAACTGAACATGAATAAAAAAAAAATTTAGGACTATTTTACATTTTAGAGGTTAAAGGGTCTCTTATATCCTTTAATCTCTACCTCGGCTATAACATCACAAGATTTAGGGCCTGTTGCACCATCTACGAGTAAAATTTGACGTTGGTTAAAATATAGAGCTATTTCGCTGAGTCACATGTTACAAAGCGAGATATTTCTTGACATAACTAACCATTGACACGTATTAATGACATACAACATAAAACTAACCATTGCTTAGTCTACTCGAATTTTGTGAAATAAGTCCTTACTCTTTATGATATTAGTATAGCCTACAGATTTAGAAACTCACTGCGGAAGTTAAATCAATACCTTTCTTTTTGTATTGAAATGAAAGTAAGCGAATCGTTCAGCCTGTCTCAGATTTACATAAGATTTACAGCTTAGTGTCATGCTATCACTCGCGTCGCCTTTGCCATTGTGCGAGTACCTGCATTGTTCAGTGATCTTATTGCACTTTTACCGGCATTGTATCTTGCAATTCACATCCAAGTATACATTATAAACACGCCCATAGCTACCTAATAGGAAGATATCATTATATGTATTTATGCTAGACCATTAAAACGAGAATCCAACCAAAGCTCGGCGAATTGTTACTCGTAATCGTTAGTTTGTTAGCTGATTGAGGATAAATACTTATATGGAACTAAATATTTCGTTCTATTTCCGGGCCCAATTCTCCCTAGATAGATTCTACAAATTTATCATGTTGTTTGTTGTGTTATCGACGCGCTTGAATAGCGAAATAGATTTTAAGTAGTAGGGTTAGTAAAGTACCATAATTTGTAAATTTAAATTTATTTTTAAAATCATTTAGTTTATCTTTCATTTTTGTTATGTTTTAATTCATCGAGGAATGTAAATTTAATTCTAAACAAACCCCTAAGGGTTTTCAGAATTTTTTATTATAATATCTGTTAGTGGTAACTTTTATAATAAATAAATAAATATGCACCGCCCACCACCCTACGTTACCGGAAGATGAAAACGAGAATCCAACCCAAGCAAGTCAACTAGTTTTCTACTCCCGAAGCATCATCAGGACCCCACCACAAATTCTAGACCCCACACAACATCCAAGCCTCAGCCAACCAACAACTCCATACACTGGACGAAGCCCAAACGCAAATAAACACCTATCTTTATTAAAACTTCAACAAACCATCGAGTGACTTCAGCGGATATTACCTTCAGCGGTTTCACCAGTTTATCTGTTTATCATATAATCATTAATATATTTTCAGCCGTTTTACGACTTACCTTGCAAACTTTACCCAGTCATCTTTCCACCAAGTTAGTAATGTCATACGCTGCGCTTACAGGATTCATACACTCCATAGATCATTTATTTCCATTGTTTGGTTTTACAAATCTTATATACGGTAAGCTAGTAATAAAATAATAAGCTAATATTTTTGTACGACATCGCATAGAATGAAATAAGGTGCTCTATGCCGACCTTTGCCTAGGTTACTCACAGACCAATCGAAAATATGATACATACGGTAAGTAATCTCCTACAAGTGTAAACAAAGAGTGAAAATTACATTCCTGTTGTTTTATTACAATCATTAATTAAGTAAAATGTACTAGTTTCCGTTTTAATGCCCATTTGACCTTAATGGCTTGGTGGGTGCATATAATGTCCACTCGTTGTGGCTCTGATCAGCCGAATTATAACTTTTTAACCTACTACCAAATGAGGAGCTTTTCATTTCGCTGCGAATTTTTTGTTACCTCATAACTTTTTAAAGAAAAAGATTCCGCTCAATACTTTTCGTATTAAAATAACCTAAGGACGAAATCGCTATACGTATTAATAAATAGGTATAGATAATATTGATTGATTCAGATTTTGTCCTTTAAATCACAAAGATTATGTGGACACTAGTAATGATGTTTGTAATTTTGTATAAGTATCTAAAAAATAATGGAGAATATTCATATTATTGTCCATACTAGCAATTGTTATCCTTAATACATCAGAACAAGGTAAATCGTTTGAAATTATTAATGTTGCTGTTGACATACAAATTGTATGAAAACGTCATTGAAGCCATTATTTTAAAATGACAAACATTTGGTCCCTTTATGTCAACTCGTTAAAATTTCGCAAAGGTTCACTAAAATTCTTAAAAAAACATTTCTGTGAAGTACTGAAAAAAAAATCTCCTTTAAAAGAAACTTATACTTTTTTACATTCTAATATCTGTACGAGTACCTACCAGTCCTCTATTCCTAAAGAAACTAATTATCCCATCTGAAGTTTAATACAGATAAGTTAACAATTCTAACTAAGTATTTCATTACCTTCCGATTATGTTTACGATTGTAATTTTATGTGATATAATGTAATATATTATAAAGCACACAAAAAATAATATTTCGCAAAAAAATATTAAGAATTAATAAAAACACTATTTTCATAATTACCGAGATGCAAAGATACTTAGGTATTAATGTTAGTGTTACAAGTATCGCTTTAAGATAATACTTACCCAAGTTTAAATATTATTGAAAATGCTTGTTCCCGATCTGGGTATTTGCTACTTTTAACATACAAAATAATATATTCAGATAAATGATTATCATAATGCAATAGTTCTGGTGTGTATCGAGTATATCACAAGCAACATAACACAACATTAGAACTTAGTTTGAAAGCAAATGCTGCTGTAAATTGATGCAACAATAGATATTTATTAAATTTGTTAAAAGTTTTACCTCTCCATTACAAATAGGATTATTAAGTACCATAACATTGGTTTGGGGAATTACCTTAAGCAACTTTCATAGCAGCCTGTAGGCTTATACACACTAGAACTCTTCAAGAGTTCGTCACTTGATTCACACACAATTAGTTCAATCGAACACTAATCCGAGGTTTCGAAACACAAATTCCAAAAAGTGATGCGAACTTTGATAAGGCGTGTTCGGAAACTTGTGATTGTCGAGGCTAAACGCGGGCATTCTGTGGCGCGGCGGGAACTCTACTGATGACAAATATGAGGATACGCCGGCCTATGACGTGGCGAACTGCTCTGTGGTTTCTACAATGTACACAATCAGTATTAATAATTAGAATAAAATTGCTTCTAAATAAGGTTCACTGATAAAATATAATGTACCACCGTAATAAAACCACATCAATATGTTAGCTTTAATCTTTAAAACGAGATACTTTTGGGATTATTGCGAACGTAGCGACAGACAAACGCGGAGCTAGCTAGCCCAGGCTTCAATCAGTAAATCGGGTACTACAGATATACAGGATGATACAACTTTTCACTATTAATTACATGTACTCTTGCAGAGCCTCTACTACAACAATGCTATAACTGATATACCCGATATCGACTTGTTTGATACAAGAGCCAGCAGAGTGGATAGCTTATTAACAAAATGGTGGTTTAATTCTGTTATTGTTAGTCATTTCTTATTCTGCCAATTTTGTTGTATTTTTTCATTTCCCCTAATTATTTGTTTTCTCAGTTTTTACTACGAGTATCTATATATTTTCAAATTTAGCTATAAGTTGTGTTTTTTTAGTCACGCTATGTAGAAACATATAAATGGTTATAAGTTATGTCTGTATTGTTATTTAGTTAGTAAGCAAAACTGTGTGTTTTCCAAATAAAATAAAATGTCAATTGTCTATTAAAATTGCAGAACAAAATTATGTAATTAGTAAAAAAAAATATTAAATTGTAGTGCATGCAACTCTCAGCCTGCTCTGAATCACTATTTGTGGCGGCTCAATAGGCAGTATGACTACATAAAAAAAATGGTATTCCATTTAGTCCGGCTGTAAGCCCGTCCAAAGTTACTGGACACCTGTTTTTTGCTTTAATAATTTAATAAGAAAGTGCCAAAATATCCCTCATCAAAGTTTTGGCGGCTTGTGACGTATAGGTACGTTCAGTACATTTTTTGGAATCATAGTGGGGGAATCGCAATCCATAATACAGGCTGTTCTAGTCTACCGTAGACATCTCTGGCTCACCATATTCAATCTAGATTGCTCTAATTTATTGTTCATAGTTTGTAATTTGAGTTTACAAGGTTGATTGTGATTTATGTGATTTTTTTTATTTAAGTGGAAATAAATGAATGAAAATGAATAAACATTTTTCACGCTTAACTTGAGTTCACTGTATAGTCTTGATTTTTTTATTTAAAAAAAAGAAAAAATATAGTGACCTATTTTTTTAAGTACCTAACCCTATTATGAGCATTAGGTAAACGGACATAACAGAAATAGCTTCGGTCAGTATTACAATTAATGTGTCTCTAGGGAGTTGCCTCCTTGAAAGCTGTAGGCCTAGTTTAGTTTATACCAAGAATAAGGATGACCTAAGTCATTGGACTTGACCCTTCTTAATCTGACTTATTACAGAACCTTTCAACGTATGAAGGGTTCACTTGATCGTTAACTGAATAAGATGGTTAACGAGCCCTGAACCTCTATCAGAACTCAGAACTTTGTCCATCATGCTTCACTGCACAATATATCTATATTCTTGATACACTGGCCTGCAAAATGAAGTATCTATTAACATTTAAATAACTTTGAACGATCGGCCGAACGGCACCTGAGTAGGTGATATATTTTATTATTCGCATTACGTTTTTTCGTGCTTATGTCACATCATTAGAATTTTAACATGAAGGGTCGAAACTGTTATTAAAGAATATATAGCATGTAAAACCAATATGAATTGAGTTTTTTGGCAATTGATGATGGATGAAAATACACAAAACATTTATTTCAGTAACTTAGTAAGAAAATGGCTTACTGTATCAGTTTTCAAAAAGCAGATGAAGTTAGCTAAAAAAGGTTTTTTTATTATGATTGTCTAACTTCAGTATATTAGTTAAATAAAAGCGGCCAAGTGCGAGTCGAATAGGATGACTGGAAGTACCCTATAGGTTCGATTCCCTGACTAGAAATTCCAAGTATAGTAAATTTGCGGATTTTTCGGTAAAAACGGTACTGCCGTTTTTTCGTTTCTTTTGATTGCTTAGAAGTATGAGCAGGCCATATAGCGCGTAGAACGGATGGGCGTTGGGGCTGAAAAGTTCTCGACTAGAGACCACGAATCGGCAAGCGCAGCGTCCCTACAATATGCACGGGTGATTGAAGGGTGATGCAGGCCGATTTCAACCGAAATAACTGAATTTTTAGAGGGAGTCATTTGTCTAGCAGTGGACGTCCTAAGGCTAAAATGATAATGATGATGAACTGAAAACACGGATAGGTTCGATAATAAACATTAATTATTAATTAAAATATGTACATTATATAATTATTTCTGGCAACTACGGCAAGGTAGATGCTTTGATGATTAATACAAAATGTTGAATTTAGAAATACAAATTCAATAAACATCATAGAAGCAACTTGCCTAGATTAATTTAACAGCAAATTAGTATGTCATGAGCATTCGATTCAAATTTAATATTAATCTGTTCAATATAATTCGACACGATGACTTGTTGTTGTATGTTTAAGCTGTAAAGTCAATAATGTTTTGTAATTACTGAAGCGTTAGGCTTTGATCAGATGCGAAAACCTTCCTCTTGAATACCTTTTAAAGAAATTACCCCAAAGAGATCCGTTTCGATTCGTTTTTAAGATTCCTAACATAAAACTCGTTCAAAAGTGGAAAAAAAAACTATACTCTCTGAAGGAGCACAGTTATATAACAACCTACCATTAACATTGACACTAACTTATTTTAAACACTTACCCAAACGGTTTTTCCAATTTAGTCTTCTCATTATGTCCGTGTTGTCGAGGAGGTTTTGTCTGTTCACGACCGTAAGTGGTAACCTTCTGAATCCTTACGTGGTGCTAAGAACAGTCTCTGGTGGTAGGCTTCGGCCGCGGCTTGTCACCACCCTCCGGGCTGAGCCAGTGCGTGAAGCGATTTTTTCGTGTTTCGTAATGTGGTCCGGAGAAGCCATCTTCTAGGCCTTCATGCTCCATCTTAGACCACATCGTCACTTTACATCAGGTGAAATTGTGGTTAAATGAAATGAAATGTGGCTTATCAATGAAAAAAAAAAAAAAAAGATAGATGGCCTCGGCGTTCACATGTTGATGAAGTCTTTTTTCGTGAGCTTTAAATGGTAGTAGCGTCCATTAAAAGTCCACTTCAAAGTCCCGATGAAAGTCTACGTATCTTATATCCCACGGGGCGTTCACAATATAAATTTTACACACGTTGGATAATCTGGATATTGCTGTGTTTGGTACAGCCCCAAACCTGCATTCCGAATTCAATTCAATAGATGAAAAGTAATAAATTAAATGCATTAAGTCAAGCTTTTTGCGGGCCTGGTCTAACTAAGAGAGTTTCGACACACATGTTACTAGTTAGCAATTGCTCAATACAAAAATACAAAAAATATTTATTTACCAATACACACGTTACAATTTCACTTAGCGGAGGTCATCGCACGAGGCGAGCCTGAATTGTAGCAATAGTAGCATGCTTACCTACCTAGCCTCAATGTAATATGCGTAACTTTAGGTTTGTGTACTAAAATCAGTAGAGAGAGTAGCGTAATGACCATTATTCTGTCGGTCATCATGAGAAACGACTAGCGGTAGGTACTCCAAACATGAGATCATAGCTCGATAGGGTATTGATTGAGCGTGTTATCTGTATCGATTATTATAGTGCTTACTATTGTGTGCAACACAGATTAAAAAAGTCCCTGGTACATGTTTTACCCGAGATACTACCATACCTGTATAGAAGTGAGAAAGTTATGCAAGTGTTAAAAATAATAAAAGGATTTGGTTGAAAGTACAATCAGTTATCTGAAATAATTTACGGAGTACTATTTACCAGATAAGTGGAGTATTTCTGTGGGAATATCCATTAAGGGCGGACAACGCCAAAGAAGTATCTATAATTATAAACTGCTAACCTTTATAAACTACAAAAATATTTTATACATTATTTAACACATGGATATTCTGTCAACGGTTAATTATGTCTAGAGCTATCTCGCTTTATCACATGTGACTGATCGAAATAGCTCTTTATAACCATTGCTTGTAGTTGCTTGGATTTCACCCTTCTTAATCTAACAGCGGAGAAAAACCTTTGTGATGATAACGAAGTAATACTTAAGTAGTACTTAGGGTTTTTTTCTACAATCTTCGAGTAAACTCAATTAACTTGTTAGCTCTATCTTTTAACCATTGACTTATTCTGAAACAGGCCCTTAGTTTGACGAAATAAGTTGTTTTTGAACTATTCCAATGATTTGTCTGCCCCACATCAGTCAGAATATTATAATCCAAATTTTGGGCCATAAGTAAGAAGTAAGAGGTAAAAATAGTAAAATTAATGAATCATAAATACAAATAATAGTATTTATGATTCATAAAATTAAAGGAAAACTTGGGCAAATTATACCAACCAGTTTAATTTGCTAACATTTTATCTAAGCTTAGAGAACGAATAGAAACGAATGAGAATAAAATTAACTTCACCCTGTCTAAATACCTATCTAAAGTTATGTATAGTAATATATATATAGTTTTATATAGTAAACATATTTTTATGTGCTTGATTAGCATGCATATTTCATTTTTATTATTGTATATATTGTAAATTACAGCTAATTGCATGTGCTTATTCGGTTTATTCTGTTTACTACTTCAGAAAACGAGTATCCCCGGCGAAGGAGATAATTGGTTTTTTTTTCAAAAATCCCCTACGCGTCCCTTTGGGGGGATTTTGACTCCCCGGGGCATTTTTGGAAAAACAATCAATTTAACAATATGTTGCAATAGCGTATGACGGGGACATGTTGACAATGCGTACTGTCTATTAACATTTAATAAATTACGTAAATTTATAATTTAAAACAACCCCAAAACTTTAGTTCCCTTAGAAGAATAATTCATACTATTTGGCAATGTGCATGTGATGAGCTTTCATTTGAGACCGCACTCGAGTATATTTGCAGATTTTCGGTTCTCCTTCCCCACTTTTACCCTCATAGATAACTTTTAAACGAGTCAACCTATTTTCATCAAACATGTTTAAGAACAATCGCGTGAAACTCACCTTTCAAACAAACAAAACAAAATTGAAATCGCTTCACTCGTTCGGGAGCTATGATGCCACAGACAGACAGGCAGACTTTATTGTCGGGGGTTAAAAAGCATATGACTGCTTATTTCACACGTCTGCTTCATTCGTAGTACCTACCTACCTAATAGTAAAAGTCGCGAGTGAGCAATCGAATGAAAGATGTCGTCTCAATGTATCCCAGCCTCACAAGACACCGTATAAACTATAAACAGGTTACTCTCAAACACTTTATTTTATTTTATTTATTTTAGTAATATCTACTTTAAAACTTGATAACATGTCATGTTACTAAATCTTTAGTAATGTAGAATTAACGCGTGGTGAACACTTCAATCTCTTCTTGGAGTTTATAGGCTAAGTTATTGTATTTAATTTTCAAATACGAATAATGTAATTGTTATTTATTTTGAATGAGAAAGCGATATTTGAAAGACAATCAAACCACCGGTTTATATTGAACTGTAGGAAACATACCAATACCATACAAACTCGTAGATACTGAGTTTGAGAATTCAATCGCACATTCTTTGAAATCCCACATATAATTTGCATTCCTCAAAGTATGCATTTTTCTTTTTTTAATATGATGAGTTTGATTGTAAAAGCTTAAGCATATGTTTGTGGGGTCACTAGGTACTATTGTTCCCTGGCCGCCATCTTGGGAAATGTGAAACTAGGGATTTTCGCACTCTTTGACGTCATCTAGCCAACACACAGAAAACAAATTTAGAATATTATAACTTTATAATTTAATTTGCTTCAAATAATATTCTACATTTTTTTTTCTGCCGGGGGCCAGAGTGGCTACTCCACAAACTTAAACTTAAGCAACTTAACTTACTAACCCCCCAACACATTATATTCCTTTAAATTAAACCTAAAAAAGTGTCTTTTGAATAATCAATGTGCGGGATTTATTATATAACTCGATCTTGGTCTTCCGTTTTGAATAAAAAATAATTATTTTGAACATGGTATAATATTGTAAAATAATATTCGTATGTCCTTTTGTTATCTTATTATTATTATTATTATTTTGTTCTTTATGTATATTAGACGATATAAATGTAAACGATACAATAGATTTTAACTAACACATTTTATTATAACTTTTATTATAAATTGATTGATTTATTGCCGCGCTTTAGGGCCGCCTTGCGCTGTACGGTACCACTGAAAACCAGCGCTGTAGCCAGCTCACCTAGCTGCTACAGCATTATGCTGAGTGGAAACCGATTTACGTTTAAATATTTTTACTATACTATTTTTGTTAAACTGCTTTTATGTTAATTTTAATTGTAATTTTAGTGTGTGTTTATGACGTAAATAAAACTCTTTCTATTCTATTCTATTCTAAATGAAGAAAATTGCGTACTCTGTAAGATTTCAATGGAGTATATATGGTATATAAACTCTGCCACACATTCCTACATAGAAGCCTACATAGAAGCACACCTAGATCAGGAAATCGGAATATGCAGAACATTTAAATATTCCCCGGCGGAAATAGAGCATCTCTTGCTCCTTAATAGGTTTTATTGCTCATAATCGGTAATGGTGCTTGCCGCAAAATAAGAGCTCATAAATGGCCCCTGAGTGGCATCACCCACACATAACGACAACAAAATCAAAAGTTACAGGGCAAAAATATGTTTGGTGTTGAAATTGTTTTTACCAAAAAAATACAACTAGCATTTTATTTTTAATAACGTATTTCAAATAAATGTTGGTATATTTATATGCCTCGGTGGCGGTGGGCCAAAGCCCGCTTGCGGCGCAAGAGGGTTCGATTCCCACTGAGGGGTCAAGTGTTTGTATACTCTACAAGCACTTTCTCCTTAATCTGGGTGTTTAATATTTATAATTAAAAATATCTATTATATAAAGTACATCAGATTTCTAGTACCCGAAAAACGAGCTTAGAGCTTACCACGTGGGGGGGCTAGATGTTGTTGAGTAAATGAAAAAAATATAAGTAAGTGAGAGTGAAAGAGTATACCTAACAAGCTTTTCACGGCCCCGTTGCCCGTCTTTTATGGATTTCTCCCGCGCGCCTTACTACTTATTTTCCCGCGGTAAAACGCAATATGTGCTCGATAAATAGGCTATCAAACAGTGAAACAAATACCTATTCAAATAGGACCCGTTGTTCCTGAGATTAGCGAGTTCAAACAAACAAACTCTTCAGTTCATAATATTAGTAGGTATTAAATGTTCAGTTCGTATAAACATGAAATTGAGAATCTTCGGCACTCCTTTTTATCCAACAGTTGCTCTATAGAATATAATAGAATAGAAAATACTTTATTACACACCAAACAAAGAAACAATACAGTAAGAAGTCTTATTGCTGAAAGCAATCTCTATTATTAAACTCAATCCATATAACAAGTTTTCAGTGGCAATGCAGTGTAAATCTCAATCACAGAGGGGCGAAGAGCATAGTCAACAGCACCCACACGACACGAGAGCAGGGGAAGCACATAATGCGACCCGTAGAGGCTGTGCAATTGCTACTTGAGATGAAACGCCTCTTACAGCGGCTGTAACACACTAGTTAGGGAACTTATTCCATCAAAAATGAGCAAAAAGCGTAGACTTCATACAAAGGGCTATTCCCATCCTCAAGTAGGAAAATACAAAACAACTAATTTATACACAGTTTCACGTCATCACCCATGAGTTCAATCAATCAACCATTAAAAAAAACAAAAGAAAGTTTTACATAATTAACGCAGTTATTAGGGCTGTACCCCCCGTGCTAGTTAAATAATGGTAATCGCAAACTTACGGCGATTGATTTGGACTGCTTAGATAAGTAAGATATCTCTCATCGAATTCCCTTAATACCTGCTTAGAATACCGCAAACTCCCAGTGCATTAAGACTCTTAGCTTTGCGTCTCTTCGGTCTTTGTATCTGCGCGGTCCTCAAAGACATCAAACTCAGCACTTCTTCGAAGGATGAAAGGATCTTAAGCCGATAAGTCTTATAAGATAAACCAGAGGTAGACATAATTTACAAAGTCTGACGTGGATTAACTAACGATTGCGCTTTAACGTTGAAGGGTTAAGAAAACTTTACTAGATACAAGTTCATCGCAAAATGAAAATGTTAGCAGAGTAAGCAAAAACATATCAATACGAATGTCCAAACAAAAATACGAATATAGCGCAGAAAGGTTTTTTGGTTTGTCCCAGATTCACGAACGAATGCAAATACATAGGTTTCGTTTTGTTCGTGAACCTTGCTATGTCGAATAGGAGTTTGTTTTGAAAACTCTATCTCAAGCGGCATTCTTTTAAACTTTGTGACTTTACGTGGCAGTTTACAGTTTAAAATCCGGAAAACGTTGTCTACGTTAAGGTAAATTGAATAAACAAAAGGTTTTTAGCAATACAATAGTCAATACAATCGGCTCGCATTCTTACGGAATCTAAATATTTACTCGACCCCAATTTTGTGTATGAAAGTATAATTATAATTATAATCGCACCCTCGGCCACAAGTATTCTAAAATGCCATCTCCAGTTTCCACACAGTATTCTTTATTCTTTGTTGTGGGCACAGGCAGTTACAAAATAAGGCACAAAACGTTGGGGTCGGAATTCAATTAAAACAACTCGAGGACCTTTACGTGGGCATAGGTTTGGTTAAACTATTTGCGTTGTCCCTCCGCTGACCCTTGGTTTGTTTTTCTTGAACACTATATATAAATAAAAAATAAATATTTCCAAAAAAATTCACACAAAAACATAAGTGGTAAGCTCTAAGCTTATGTTACGGGTACTACCTCTAGATATCAGATATACTTAATATAACATACATACATAAATTCATATTTTTATTATACATATAAAACACCCAGACCAAGGAGAAGAGAAGAGTGCTTGCAGAACATACAAACACTTTCACCCTCGGCGGGAATCGAACCCGCTACCTCTTGTGCCGCAAACGGACCCTCGACCACCGCGCCACTGAAGCAGTCGATTCGATTATAATAGGATTCGTTGTTTCTTTTTTCTACCTAAAATAGTCAGAGTCAAAAGTTTTATTCCACAAGCACAGGGATAGGTCAACTCAAAGTTAATCAAACTAATTTTAAACGAATAAAAATAACTTTGTGTTGTTATTTTGGATAAACTTTTAACCCCCGACCAAAAAAGAAGGGTGTTATAAGTTTGACGTGTCTGTCTGTCTGTCTATCTGTCTGTTTGTCTGTCTGTCTGTGTGTCTGTCTGTCTGTCTGTCTGTTCCATCATAGCTCCCGAACGGATGAAGCGATTTCAATTTAGTTTTTTTTTTTTATGAAAGTTGAGTTGAGCCTGGTTGATACCTAAAATCGGTTGAGCCTTTTAAAAGTTATGGGGGTGAGAGTAAAGGAAAACAGAAAATCTGCAAATATAGTGTGGGGTATCAAATGAAAACGCATCGCTTTCACATTACATAATATTATGTTGTTTTACATTAAAGGAAATGAAGGCATTGGAATTGGGGTTTTTTATTAAATTATAAATTTAGATTTATTTACACTTTGATATGATTTAACAAAATGTAATATGAAGTTGCGTGTGTCTTAAACATATTTTATGACTGCGTAGGCTGTACGTGTATTTTATTTCTGTATTTTAGTCTGTTGAAAATATAGTCTTAACTTTTCATATCAGCAACTCTAAGTTCATTCATACCAATATAATAAGTATTTATAAGATAACTAATCAGACTGTATTCTAGTTAGTGTTCTAATTAATTACTATTTAATTTATAAAACAACAATTCAGTTATAAAATATGTGCTTCACAACATAATCATGTACAAAAACACCAAGTTAATTAACGAGACTTCAAAAGCTTTTTAATAAAGGGGTCTGAATAATAAAAGCTGTTTTAGAACTAGATATATTATTTTAATATGCAATAAGATTTCATTATTCAAAGCAGACTAGAATAGTTATTAAACTGTAGCAAAAATTACATTAGCCAGTTCAAAGAGGTCGTTAACTCTTCAGAAGCAGAGCGAACATTTCTGAGTTGATTTTTCTCGACTGGGATATAGTTTTAGCTTTCAGAGACCGTCGCAGTCTGTTTCATTTGTTAATTAATTACAATTATGTGCTTTAAAAGTTTTTAACTGGAACAAATCGCAGACTTATGCCGGAGTACCTACTTGACATTATTTGTTGAGTTGTTGAACGAAATAAAGAAGAATAAAGTTTATCAAACTTATACCTTCCTTAGCCTATTTCTCGGCTCTTGCGAAAATGCCTTGGAACCCAATTGGACGCAGGACATTTTCAAGAAAGATCTTTCCTCTTGGGAAATGGCAAAAGGTACACAGAAGATATTCGAAAGAACTTATCCATTTGCCGAGCTCCACAATTTTCTGAATATATCCGAGTAGGAATCAGAATATGTAATATTGTAGTCGCATAGTCATTTTGATATCAAATATTTTGTCTGGAAACATGAGTATTTTACATCAACGAACAATAAAATTTGAATGGGAACTTTTGGTGATAGTAAAGGTAATCACTATTCTAGTGATCTGAGATGAAAGTGTCCTGTTGTAGATAGTGTTACAGTTTCTGATAATCGTAAGAAGTTAGTTACATAAATGTTATCAGCTGGTCGTAAGAAGACGCCCAAGCAATAAAAGTTGTTCTCTTGCTTACTAGGATAAAAGTTATAATTGAATACGTTTTCTCTGAATCATCAACACGCTAAAAACTATTTTTACCTATGGAGGTATATCATTATAGTCAACATTTCATACGTAAGTTGAACTAGTGCTGAACATAGGCCTCCCTTTGTGTTTCTTATCACATTGGGTGGCTTAAATGTGGTGCTTAAAAGGGATATTAAATCAAAGGGCTTTTTTTACGTTTAAGCGAACTAAGGTTCTTTAATTCAGGGTTTTTTATATTAAATTTAGATTATTGTACACAAATTTATAATAATATTATCAGTCAGGTTTAACCCTTTTATTTGTACTTATAGAATACGGATTTAATTGAAAGTTAGATATTAAACATACAATAGGTACGTATAAAAAATCTACGTGCATCAAATCTACAAATAGAAAGTTGTCTTGCTTTAAGAGCAGCTTTTATTGGCTCTGCTCACGATAGCAAGTATTTACCATCGCACCCCTATTTCAAGGTCGTCTACACTCGTTCACCTGGAGTTCACTCTCTAGTAATATGTTGCTTAATGAAATCCACGTGAACTGCACTGAGTATGTTAATATAGAGAGTGCAATGAGAAGGTATACCATAGGTACACTTTGTTTACGTTGGAACTCGGGTGCGGGGCGGGCGCGGTTACGATATTATAATTATGCGTATCAACACATAAGTACAGCAAATTGCTGGTACTAATAAAAGTAGCAAAGATAGAGCTAGTTATTTTTTAAATAAATTTATTTTACTTATCACACACGTACTACCCTTAACTCCAAACAAAGCAGGGCCTACTTGTACCATGGGTTATTAGGTGACTGATAAACAAGTATGCCTAAATGTTAATAGATAATCTAATATTAATAAACTAGCTTATTTTTTTCTATAAACAATTAATATATTCTAAAATCGTTTCATATTTTAAGACTCGGACATTTATCTCTTAAGCCGATTCGCCAGATGGCCAGACGTGATAGAAAATGCAGTCTGGGGACGTCCAACAAGCGAAATCTACAACAATTGCAGAGCCACATGTCCCACCATCAATCACGGACACAATTTAAAAGGTTGTCAACTGTCAAAGGCTGTCAAACAATGTCATGTCGCCTCGTTATAAATGGGCTCCGTGAGCCGTGTGCAATCTAATTGGAATCGTTATTTGAAAAAGAATTGTTAAATGGCGCACAGGTTAGCGCCGCGTGAGTCACTGAGCAAAGGAAATCAATAAATACAAGACAATTTTATAAAATACTGAAATAAGCTGTGTTTTCTCTAAGTCTAGTTTGTAATAGACTTAATGTTGAATATTAATTGAATTTAATTTTTAAGTTACAATTGATTTTTGATTATTTTAATTATTAATTTTTTTTAACATTTGCATACCCGCTTGCGGGTTACATACAATATACTAGTACTATAATTATATCGTGACATGAATTTGAATTGAAAATGTATTTGGCAAATAAATGATTGATTTGATTTGATTTGAATATTAATTGCTTGGAAAGGTTTTAGCGCCTTCACGAAGACGTAGCTAAGCCTTATAAACTCGAAACTGGGATTAGTAAATACACAAAAAATATCCACCGTAGGATATGTAATATCGAGTACGATATTACATGATCTATTTGCTTAATGAACGGAAAAAATAATTCTATACATTTGCAATTACTTAATGATTTCCATAATCCAATTACGTCATCAACCTTCATAATCAGGTAAAAAAGGTGTATAAACCGTAATAGGATGAATTTAGACAAAACTGTGTCAATAAACCCGTAGAAATAATCTGTCATAAATAGGTATTCGGCTTGATAACTTCATTGTAATTAAATACGATAAGTTTGGAAATATGTCGATATGTAGGTATATTTAAGCTTTTGCTCAGCGGAAAGCTTATGAAACAAGTTTGACACCCGTGACCCAAAACTGCGTCGGTTTTCGAAAGGAAATAACATGTCAAGCCCAGTTAATAGCGGAGCTGCACTGAAACTAAGCTGAAAGGAGGTATTTCCTTTAGCTAGCCTTATTTTTAATTAGGCACATTTCGACAAGTCAGTTACTTATTCGAAAAGATAAAGATAAAAACTAATTACTTGAAAGATTCGCTAATATAAAATTGCTTGGTTTTCTATCCAGTTATTTGGTTCAAAATCATCCAAGTAAAACTAAATTGTAGCAATGCTTTTTTCTATATCTTTCTTAAATATTAAAAAAGAGTTAGGCAGTTGGGAGGTAGGTAGGCTGTATGGATTGCCCAACAATAGATTTTATTTATTAATATAAGAAGGTTTTAGGTGCATCTTTTGGCTTATGCACATAAATTATATATTAATTATTGTTATTATAGTATGTTGTTAAGGTATTCATGTATAGTTTTTTTAACGATTGTTTGTTTTTGTTTAACGTCTTAATTTGTTAGGTATTGTGTTTTTTGTCCGTGCGGGCTTTATAAATAGCTATCTGTAATTTCATTTAGCCACTTATTTCGCTGTGTTAACTGTAGGCCTTCCTTAATAATTAGTAAAACATCTATAAATAAATAACCTCTATTACAATAATCAACTGAATTATTAAATAATTAGGTAGGTACTTACGTTATTTGTGATTCACAAATTGAATAGGTATTATATTAATAGGTATACATACCTATGGGTTTCCCGTTTGTGTGAAGTATTTAGATTTAAACCACAATTTACGCTGAACAAAACCATAGGATTAGTTGTACAATTGTGAAACAGGCCGGTAGTACAGGAGACAATGGCTTCGCCGGATGAGTTATTATCTGCTCTAAACTGCGCCGCAACTTTCCTGCGCTTTCAAAGCTTTTTTACTTTTTATAACGATTTATGGCGTTCAAAACAGGGCTGTCTATTTTTTTGCTAAAGGTTTTTCTGCTCTTTGAGATTTCAAATCTTAGTAGGTTCGCCAGACAAATATACATGCTTTTGTTTTCGTCCGGTTATGTCGACGCATTTTAAGTGTGACGAAAGAGTTCTACATATTCATGTAGGTATAATTTTTAATTAATCAATTTTCTAGACTTCCAAAAAGGAGAGTATTGAATTCAAATTATTTTTCGCAGTGTTATGTTGTTTTGTGTATAAAAATTTAAATATCATAAAAAATATTACATACCTACCTCTACATTATATTCTATTTTTTTCTTAAAAATCTATGCTTCACGTTTCCGGATGAAATGTAAGCATTTGTGTAATGAATTATATCTGTATTCCCGCCGGAAGGGACTTTGATGATGATTTTGTTTGGATGGAAGATTTTGTAAAATACAACTTTCTATATAATGCTGAAAACCTAATGATAAAAAGATTAAGGGAACAATCAGCGGAAGCGACATCATTTTATTTTAACTTTTATATTATTCATATATTTTTTATTTAACGTTCGCACAAGTTACAAGCTTCGCTTTATTTGAAATTAACTGCTGCTGTGTTAATAGTTCAGCTTTAGTTAAAAATGTTAAAATACTTTTATTTATACAAAATCCAAAAAAAAAACAAAGTAAATTATGACAAAATTTAAAGCTTTACGTTGGCATTACATACAGAGCACGTGACCATTAAGGAGGGTTGATAACAAACAAAGCTTTTTATTAGATTAAAACCGCAAAGTAATTTCTTAATAATACGATCATCCGTTTTCCATCAAACTAGGCCAAGAGGATTACATACCAATATTTTTATAGAAGCCGGTAGGGTACGGTCACTCCCTTCATTCAGATATTTGTTTGGGCAAGTTTGTTTGGCACTCGCAATCACTACGGAATAGAATTTGTTATAAGTCATGCGTTTAAGGGCACAAACTTTATGCTTTGAGAAGTTTCATTAGAAATCTATCTCAGAATAACTAAAATGTTACACGACAGATAAACAACTATATATATATATATATTTTACTAGTGCTAGGATGGGACTTTGAGGTGAAAAGCATTTTGTCCTAGTTAATTAAGAAAGTCAAAGTCAATACATTTATTTCCTTAGAAGCACAGGCTTACATGGACAGGTCAGCTTAAAATTAATAAAACTAAATTGTTTATACAAAAATGATCAAGGAAATAAGATTGTCTTGACTGTTTTACACTGAATTGAGAAGTAACACAGCTTTATCAGTTTTTACAATTTTGGATTTCTTATGATACGTACTTACCTAATTATTATTTGTATTCTACTTATCAGCTACATTGTGATTAGATTGTGACTATGGTCATCCTTGGTGATCCCTGCAGTCTGAAGCAACTACAATATAATCTTAATAATAATCAGCGCAGTTGGCTCCATACGTTTGAGAGCCTAGTAACATTGATTGGCTATTCCGGGTACCTGTAACACCGTTTACGAGCCCCGCAGACTGCCTGCGCTAAATTATGCGCATATGTAATCCTACGTCCACGTAAACAGCTCATCTGTTTATCGGTGATCGAGTAGACTGTTACTTTTACGTTCTTATGATGATGACGAAAAAAATGAGATTCAGTTCGTATTTGGATTTTTTTAAATGCCTGCCTGCGTATGGCTTGACGTTTGTGGGTAAAGTTCGTTAATAAAACGTTGATACGTGTAGGTACGTTTTACAATGTCATGGAAAGATATTGCCTACTGCTAGTTACAAAATCCTAAGAGATGATGAAATAATACTAAATTAATATCCAAAGAATTTGTATCTCGGATGCAGAAAAAGCTAAAAATCTAGGCTAGTTATAGCTAACGATAACTCAGAACGGGAAGAACATATTGAGAATTATTTTTCCAAGATTTTGTACCCATTGTCATATTAGTAGATTATTTACCTTTACCACAAAAAAATAAATCTACTACTCATGTCATGTCATATCATCATCCAAGTGTCGCAAGCATGTTTTTTTTATTCGCTTTGAAAGATTTTTTACCTCGCGTAAAATTAAATGAAAAGGTGTTTTATCACAAAGAAATGTATTGTGATCCGAGACATTGATATATGGAGTGTTTCAGTGAAAGTGATCCTTGGTGCGCCAATTCCATTACGGCCAAGTCGTGGTACTAGAACGCCCCATGATCATTACGTAATTGTGAACGTTACTGTAAATCAGATCATCATCGTTGGCATACCTACTCGACCGTCATTTTGAAAAAAAATGTGTTTCGGCGGCAGTGATGAAACTCATGTCAATCGACAGAGTAAATGATTACAAACAAAAAGTGTTCTATGATCAAATCTCCTAAGTGATACGGTTTCTGAGATATATTAAATACATATCTAATTTTAAATATTTGAAAAAGTTTACACGAAATCTTATAAATTTACTATCTCACTCGGGAAGCGTTGTTTTGCCATTAAAATTAAATATTTGCTGATTCTCAGACCTACTCGATATCCATCCAAAATTTTATAATTCAGCCGTTTCAGAGGAGTTTGGTAACAAACATGACGTGAATCGGTAGAAAAGTCCTACAACCTACACTACAGCTACCTACAAAACACCTACCACCTATTAATCTTATAACGATAAATCTCATATTTGCAAGAAATACCGTTCAGTTGAAAAAGTTCCACACAAGTACTCCTGAATTGAAAGCGACTATAGACTGCATAAAAACGGGTCAATGAGAGAGCCACCGCACCGGCCATCGTAAATAATGGTACAAAACGGGCCATGTTCTAATGGACAGAGACCGCAGTTTGCTCGGGTCCCTTCATCAACGAATTCATTACCGATAAACGCGCCTTTAGTAAACTGCTATAGCATTTTAAACTGAAGCAATGAAAGTGATTAGCTGAGAGCAATTAAGCCTTGAGAGAGTTAATTTTACGTGGTAATAAAATGTGAAATACTAATACGTCACTAACTGACTGAATTAAGATATTTATATGCTCAACCTTCTACCCCAAATATCCTTTATTAATAAATATTATGAAATTTAACTTTTTAAAGACTTTGGTGTTAACTAGTTTGAAGTATTGCTAAAAGAGAGCACACTTCTTCGAATCATCATTGTTTTTTGTTTATACGCAACAAAGAATATTTTTATTTTTGTGAACGGCAGTAACGCTTAACGAATAAATAATTTATTTTTTTAATAATTTATAACGTTTAATATTAACGAAGCAGTAACGAATGTTGCAAAAATATCTACGCTACGAGGGCTAAGAGAAAATAAGTAGCAAATAATCTACAAGCCGCGTAGCTAATACCTCATCATAGCAACCCTATTTACGTTCCACCAGCAGTGGGAGTGTACATAGTGACTTCTCTCTTGAGGAGATAAATTACGCCTTAATTCGCCACTTTAAAGCACGTGTTTACTATGCCAACACCTAAACGTAATGAATTATTTTCTCTTTGCTAATACCTACGAGCAGCTACGAAGGAAAGTTCTACGAATTGCGTAGCAAATGGCTACGAACTGCTTAGCAACATTACAGTTAGCAACGAGTTGCGTAGCACCAATCTACGAATAGCGTAGAACAAGCCCACGAACTTTGTAGCACCAGTCTATGAACAGTAATTATACTGATGCTAAGTGCCTGCGAGCTAGATAGCAAATGTAGCTGCATAGTAAATTCCTTCGAACTAAACAGTAACAGTAATCCTCGTAAGATATTAATAGTTTATTTTCGCAGCAGTGTAGCAAGTCTTCACTAATCTGTTGACCTTTTGTATTACTTAATTAATGACAAAGACTAGTCAAATAATAATCAAGCTCGTCTGTGTCGTAATCTGGAGCACAAAGAAGAAATTCATAATAAATGCGCTGTTATGCCGCGGTAATTAGAGGATTAAGAGCCTCTCGGGGGATAATTAGGGAAAGATTAAATAATAAAAATCCTATTAACACTACTGTTTCAGCTTCATTTGAGTTTAATCTATTTGGATTAGATTGCGTTGGACTATAAAGGCTTGGGATCAAATCTGAATGTTCATAAGGTTGAGTTTTTAATGTTGATTCACATTTGTAATAAGGAGCCGTTTTAAAATTTATTGCTATTGCATTCTGAAATAAAAACAATTAAAATTAACTATCTGATCTGTAAAGTATACATTATTTATATAATTTATTTACCTTTATTTTTTTTTCTTTTTTTACTTTTATTAAGTACAAACTTAATGTCCATGCCTTTTTAATGAACTTACTTAAAATTAATTTACGGCGAATATCTATAATCGTTACGTACTCTACCTACATTCGACAACAGCGATCACACATTAATCGGTGTTGTGGTTTGTTACTTATTTCAGAATGCAACTGGAACAAATTAAAATATTGCTTTGTACTAAACTAAAGTACCTGTATCCAAAAGTATCATTGTTCTAACGATACCCAAAGGTTACTCTATGACACGAACACGATATAAAACCTACCTGTGCCATAGTCTAATCTTATCATATGACGGGACTATTTTAGCAAGCAAATACATTTGCTGATGTTTTTGGACAAAAATGTGTTTTATCAACTTGCTAGCAGATAACCGAGATAATGAAAGACCTTGTGTAAAAGCTTTGAGGCACACACTGGTATTCATAATACCTAGATATTGCGTCATAAGAGAGGTGGAATTAAGCCTACGTTTATACAGTAAAATTAAATTTGTGACATTTCTAGTATTCATACAAAGGTATAACTTTTTAAATTAACAATATTATGACAATTCAGTTGTTTCCGTGATCATTGCACAACGTCGAAATATCGGTAACTCTAAAATCAGAAAACTCAAAAACCGTCAAATCAAAGTATGTTATTCTACGTTTTAAGTCATTAAGGTGTACTAGAAATGTCACAAATTAAATTAACGAATACAAATTAAATTTATATAATATTTATTTAATATTATTATAAGTGAAGTTGTAGAAAATGTCTAAGTTTTAAATTATAAGAAAAAAAATATATTTATGCTAGCAATACAAAACTATAATAAAACAATTCTCGATTAGTAAGAGTAATAATTATGTGATGATTCCTGTGATTTTAGATCTTATTAAAATAATTTACTGTTGATCAATATAACATATTCAATGACACATTTGTTTTAATTTAAACTTCTAAACACTACAAGCGGGATCCGTATCCAAAACTATTTGAAGTGTTTTTTTGTAGCCACAAATATTTAATAGTTTTTCATTGGAAACCGATCCCAGTATCGGTTGTTAAAACTTGGCGGTATCAGTGGCCAATTAATTCTGATCCCGGGATCCGTGGACACAAACTCATTTTTTTTAATCATCCGTATTTGTTAGAATTAACTAAGTGAGTTAAGATTTTTTTATCAATCTAGGCAAATATCACAATTGACGACATATCGGGACAGTGAAGCCGAACAAGTCTTTTTATCCACATAGATATTCTAATGTTTTTATCATCATCATCATCATCATCAAGGAGGTTCATCGGTCGCCTACACTGCAAGGCGACACCGCCGTAACAGATGATCCACGATACGGGCAAGATAGATATTTTAGTACCTATATAAGATTGATATTTTTATGTGCTGTAAGGTACCTATATGTTTATATGGGCCTGAGATTCCTGAAACAAATGATTTCTTATTATAATGTATCCATAGAATAATACCTAATCTGTTAAAACGGAGGTTGACGCATAACAACGCATTTTCTTCTATTTCCCCAGGCCCAGCGTCTCAGCCTACGTTACGTAGGTAAGTAATTGGATAAGCAGAAGGAATGTTCCGACAATTTCCCTTTTATTTTCTACATGATGGAGTGGAAGTTACTCAGTTCATGTCGTAGATGATTACATACTTTACGAATTACTTTATCTTCTTACAAATGTTATTTTGCACACGGGTAAAACATTCATCCAGATAGTATATTATCACTATGTATTCACCTACCTACGCACATAGTTGTGTTGGAAAAGTCTGCAGCAGCCAGCAGATTAATGGGATTCATAATATTTCGGAACTAATAGGTTTTTAAATTTTATGCAGAAAAAATTAAGACACATCCGTAACCTGCATCATTCTGTGCGCGAAGGTTACGTATGTGTCTTAATTTTGTCTGCATAAAATTTAAAAATAGTTTAACCTGCAAAGTAATGTTTTATCAGTAATTAAAAATCATTAAACTTAAATAGAAGGTTTATTAACCAATTGAAAAGATTTTAATACGCAAGTTTTTATTATGTAATTAAGGTATTACCAGTATCTATCATCAACATTTGAGTCGTGGGACGTTTACTGTTGGACATAAGAGTGTCACAAAGACGGCCATTATTTCGGTTTGAAGCTAATTCCATGCACCCTGGGTCCGCAGCCTTAACCAAGCCATATGTCCATCTTGTTGACGGTTTTCCGAAGCTGCGGTTGTGTTTAAAATGTTGCCAATGATGACTTATGGTTCCGGTATAACTTACAGGTTGCCAATAAAACTACTCCAAAATCAGTTTAGTAACTTTCCTTATAATCATATAAATATTACAAATAAGCGTTTCACATTACAAACAGGCATTTTCTACAAATGACGAACAAACACCAAAGGCCAGTGGGCAAAATCTACAAAACGATATATTAACCCCTTGAGTAGGACAAACGACGGTAATATTATGAAGCAAGTCGTATCAGATCCACATATGCCGCTTAATCTAAATACAGCGTAAGTTTGACGATTGGAATTAATCTCGTCTGTCCTAACCCTTAGACTCACGGGCTTTTGGCAAAACTGTAAACTTTCATAAATCTGAACAACTGTTAAACGTCTCCCAAAACTCTTGTAAAATTCAACATTAAATTTTTGTTAGATTTCGATCTAAAAAGCCTTAAACATAACCACAGCCAACGCAAGTAAATATGATCTTAAAACAGATATTAATAAAATGGCTAACAATTTGTGCGTTTGGCTGACACGCACACTATAACTAATAGTTAAGTATCCTCCAATTAAATATTAATTTATATAAAGACAATTTAACATCCAGATTGTTTGGTTTTAATAGGTAACGAATTGACTAGTTAAATTGCTTAAAATCAAAACAGCCATTTCATTTCACGTCAAAACCTTATCTAGTTATTTAAAATTTAAAAAGCACCAAAGGATTTGAATATTAATAAACAATAGAGAGAGATAACACATAGAGGAAGCATTTATAAGATTTAAATAATAACGTTATGCAACACGCACTAAGTAAATTGTATAATTTTAAAAAAGCTACTACTACGTACATACATTTTGTATAAACTACCCGCAAATATATAAATTCAACAACACGGTAGGCAGTATATGTTAATAATTTTCTGTAATATGAACCTGTTAGAGTAATGAGGCGTTCTCCAAAAAAAAGAAAAGCCCTTATTTAGTATTTGGATACCAAATATAGAAATTCTGACTTTAAATGACCTTAAAAGCGATTGCTTTTACGGTTTAAAAGAAATTTAAAAAACTCCTCATGCTTCCCTCATAAAAACATTTGGGCCCTGACAGAGTAGAATCATTGAGTTTTATTATTTTATGTGCGCTTCTTAAAGAATAGGTAAGCGAGGTAGCATAACAAGGAACGATAGAAAATGAGCCCCATGGCTCCTTTATATAATAAATACATATACTACATCACTACTGAACACTCATCGGGCAATACATTGATCGCTTTTATGCTTAACCTAACATTTATACGTTTAAAAAAGATAAAATAAACAAATACATTTATTGTAAAAGAAGTATCAAGATATCTTTGAAAATAGTCGAGACAGAATAGAGATTATGATTAGAAAAAGTCGAGCATATGAAAAGAAGACAAAATTGGGTTTATTACACGCTTAAAATTCTTTAAAAATATTGTCATCCATTTAGTAATTTTGTAAATTGTATATGAATTTCAAATCTAAATAAATAGAAAATATATTAGCTTACTTTAATATACTCTTTACTATTAATAATGCAACGTGAGATTCTTTATAAAGCAACAACATGATTTCAGATTTTTAGTTACAGTTTCTGGATATTACATTTGAGTATTTCTTATAATAATTTTATAATCTTATGATATGCGTCTTATTAAGTACTTTGTTTTGTGAAATGTGTATAAAATAAAAAAAAACTACAATTGTTAGCGTTATCAACTACAAAGTAAGCTGATATTCTGACAAATGAATACTACCTATGCTGAATAGTATTTTATTTTAAAGATAATTTGGGTGTTTGTTGAGAAATAACCTTTAGGACTTTTCCTCCACACATTCATAGAAAACATACGAAAACATCAAGGACCACTCCTTGAAAAGTCCTTTTATTTTAGTCCGGTATTTTTAGTAATTTATTTTAACACAATTAGTTTGAAAGAGTTTTAACAATGCTCTCCAAGTAAAAAAGTTTGGTAAATAAATACGTATATAATTTATGGCCATTTAACGATGGAGGGCATATATTTTCATAGTTTCTAATAAAACTAGCTGAACAAGTCGAAAATTCAGGTAATTCGGTAAATACCACACATGGTTATTTTCCACTAGAACTAAGATATGCTAGGAGCTAAGATATGATATCAAATGCATTCATAGAGACATAGCATAGCTTAGCTCTTGTGGATAATCACTTAGCAGATAAAAATGAATGAATAAACATTTCCCGCCTTGCCTCCAAAACATAAACAAGGCTTAAACACGCATTTAACAATTGTCTAACAAAAATGATCTGTAGTTTTTTTAAACAACAGTTAAATACGTGTCTAAGTCGGGTTTATGTTTTTTTTTGTGGTAAGACCTCGCAAATTGCGCCCTAAAAATTATCTTAACACATTTAGATACCGTTTAAGTTTAAAAGAAAACCCAGTGTTTTAATTGTTTGATAACAACCATAAGAGCCCCATCATTTCTACGATATTATGGAAATAAATTTATAATCTTTTCTAAGTTCTGAAAGAATTATGAAAAATTCCACTATTCACCATATAGTTAACGCTTGCGTTCGGGCACTTATTCAGCCATTTTTATGTTACCTGAAATTTCGAACTTAATGTACAATCCGCTTTATTTTTAAGTTAGACATGTGTTGGGCCGTCGCCCCGCTTGTCGGGCGGGTCGACCACGACGTGCCGGGTGACGTCGGCGAGGTCCTGGTGGTCCCCGTGCGCTGCCAGGTCGAAGTCCGACCCCGACAACGAGGCTATGTGGTTCCAGCTCGGCTCTTCTCGACCTGTTGTGTTAATTGCGTTGGTTAAATTGAAAAGATCAGTTTATGATGGGTTCTATGGATGATGTTTAACGTATGATCTTTTAATTGCATATAAATTGCACTTATAAATTGGCAATAACTTGACAAAGAGGTCGCTCTTGAACTAGAGTGGATAAATGACTGCAAAGTTAATATAATTCTGAATTATCAATGAATATTAACTTTTAAGAAACTGTAAAATTGTTTTTTTTTTTTAATTAAAAATATATCTGTATTGTAAAATAAATGTGATTATTATTACTGAATTGTTGTATCATATTAAAGAGATACTAACAATATGCAATTAGTGAGAGTGTAAGTGTTAAGTATGTTTGCGTATTTTAGTGGTTTGTGTTGAAATTAATATTTTGGCGGTGATTTATCATTATCAAATGAATTATTAAGCGGCCAACAAAAACCTTGAGCCTACATCTTATTAAATGCCATTTAAATAATTTTAAAAATAAATGTTAGGCGTCATCAAACAACTCTATCTACTCAAAACAAACTCGTTAGTGTTTGTGGTTAAGCTGAACATGACAGTTTCCTGTTATAAGACATATGAGATGCTTGCCATAGCCGGTAGGTTGGAGCTGGAAGGAAATCAATGCGAATTAAGTATTAAATACTTCACATGTAGCAGTAGAAGTATAGTTGCATAGGAGGACTTGCTCCCGCATGGCATCGCGCAAAATTAAGGTCTGATCCGCGCAACTCAGCTGTTTTGTTATAAATATGAAATTTCGTAATTTCGTGAGTCCACTTGACATGGAACTCAGCTGCTAATAAATGTCAAATATATGGGTATGAATATATAAATAGTATACATGGTAACATCTGTTGTACAACAATATTGTTATAATAACATAAGAGATGAAAGCCGGGTAGTTCTATTCGCTTCTCAACTCAGTGCAAAGAAATTAAGCAAACTGTCAAGACTGTGTTATTTCCTTTATTATTCTTAGTTTTTATTTAAATTAGCTTTAAGTTGGTCCATGTATGACCTGGCGTCTAAGGAAATAAACGTGTTGACTTTGACTTTGATCTGCCAAACTTCGACTGCGCTCCGCTTACAACGCGTATGGCATTTTGACACTAGCTCCACTGGATGGGATCCCAGTATGCCTGATGGGAAAAAAAAAAATTACTGGCGCAGCTTTCGCGAAAGAGCGTACATGAGCGATTTCCCACCCTACCAACTTGCTATTCAGCCTGCACCTAATATTCTTACCGCAACATAAATAACTAAATGCAATTACTGTGTTATCTTATAAGACTTAAAATAATATTAATCTAAGACAAATCGTGTTATTGTAAACCCATGCTGTTATTGTAAAACAGGAAAAACTCACGAGTACTGGTGGCGCCATCTAACCTGCTTCTTACAATTAATAAGGTCAATAGAAGCTTAGCTTAGTAAGGAAATCTACGTTTTTGCGAGAACTTTTCTACACCCGTGCTTTAAAATATCAAATAGGATGCCTTAAAATATAAATATAGGCATAAATATATAGTAAATAAAAAATCTAAGTATTAATATCTTGTAAATAATTCGTATACAAATTGATCAAGTGGCAACTACTATTTAAAAATCTAACATCATCTAAAATATTTAAAAATCTAACAATTTTCAAATAAACTAATTTGAACAACACAATAACAGGCACATTAACGGTTTTATTGTCACGTGAAACTCGTTGCAATTTATCATTATAGAAAAGGCATATTTTTCATTCTTATATTTAAATAACCCAACAGTTATTTTCAGAATTAACTTCTAAATAATCTTAGTCTATCGCCTCTTCATTTTATTCCAAAATATAGCAACACTACACCCCTTCTCGCAAAAACAAAAGACTGTATTACCGTGTGTGATATACACATTTGGATACAAAAGGCTAAAAGCGTATAGGGAGCATTTACAAAAATATTCTCAAATCGATATGATACTTCAAAAGCAATGTTTTTAATATATCGGTCCAAAATCACCAATATCAAACAAATATTTTGATAAAGATGTTACAATGATGAACTTTGTACAACACGAGATTTAAATATGAACTTGTTAATTCTATGTCATTCTACGGGATTTTTATAACAGTATACACACACACAAAAACACAGTCTTACAACGTTTTATATTCACTGGTTTAATTTAAGAAGTATTTTAGAGTAATTGTCTCTATAATACTTAGCAACAGTAATGTGTAGGTAAGAGGACAATAGAAAAAATATAACATCAAAGTGTAGGAAGACGGGAAATATCGAAGCCATGTTGGATGCTTGGTCTAACTAGTTGGTTATATCTTGTTTTTTTTTTCTTTTCATATGTATTTTTATTAGTACATGTATTTTCCGTATTTTAACAAGCAAAAAAACTGACATTTAGTAAAATGATAGTTAAGATAAGTTACTGCTACTTTGGCTACTACTACTACTTATTTATTTATTTATAAAGAGAAACTGAGCTGAACAGAAATGTATTTTAAATTGTCCTGTGTCATATTCAATATTTTGAATAACTTTAAAACCAAAAAACCAGTGAAAACAAAACGGTGTTAATAAAAGAAAAGAGAACAAAGCGTCGTGCGCGTACCGTAACCTAAAGTGGCGTGGAAGCCTTCAGGCGGTCCCCCGCCCAGGTGTGGGCGTTGTGGGCGCCGTGGGCACCGTGGGCAGTGTGGGCACCTGTGGGCTGCGGCGTGGGCTCGCCGCGGGAGCGCGCGCGTGTTTCCTGCAGGATGAACGTGTTGATGACGTACGCCTCGCGCCGGATGCGGTCGCGCAGATCCGCAGACATGTCGGGGATCGCCCAGCGGACTATTATCATCACTAGGGCGACTACGTTCTGGAAACAGAATCATTTTCTTTAATAGTCATAATAGTCATTTATCGATAATATAAATTATTATAAGTCACAATATTGATTGTTATTTTTAAGTTAGTCTGTAAGCATTGGTGTGCAATAAAGATTTTGTCTGTTCACGTTTGTGTTGTGTTGTTTTGTGTTTTGGAGGTTTTGTCTGTTCACGTCCGTAAGTGGTAACCCTCTGAATCCTTACACGTGACCTCCGGGTGGTGCTAAGAACAGTCTCTGATGGTAGGCTTCGGCCGCGGCTTGTCACCACCCTCCGGGCTGGGCCAGTGCGTGAAGCGATTTTTTCGTGTTTCGTAATGTGGCCCGGAGAAGCCACCTTCAGGTCTTCATGTCCCATCTTAGACCACATCGTCACTTTACATCAGGTGAGATTGTGGTCAAAAGAAGACTTATCAATCATAAAAAAAAAAAAAAGATATTATCAATCTATCTATCTATGATTTTTAACGTGGTTCCCCAATGTAACAACTTATTCAAAATACAATAACTAATGTCATAATTATTATTAAATGACAATATCTGAATTTTAGAAGAATAGAATAAAGTATAGACCATATATTACTAAATATTTTAACAAATACAGGGGCTAATCTAAGACTTTTTAATTGTAAACTATACAGCTACTTACAGCGCACCTTAGTAGACGGCAAAATTTTACAAACATAATGAAAAATCAAATCTAGCTTATAATTATGTACCTTCACAGCTGTATAATTAAATAAATAAATTGATTTAATTCTTGTATTTTAGTTATCTACAGTGGTATTATTAGTACAGGACTCTGTTTAGTGCCACATACCTCGAAAACAACCACGAAAGCGAGTCTAGCGCCGATGATGTGCCAATACCAGTTCGTGTGCTCGTAGTCATCGCCGTCCTTGTACCAGTAGCCGGGGTAGCTATAGTAAATAAAATTAAATAAATATTTTAAAATAATATAAGTATAAATAATTATTTGATGTGTAAAGGAGGTATGTGTAAGAAAGGAGTGAGTGTTGAGATGACGGGTGATAGAGGGAAATGGAAGAAAAACACATGTTGTGCCGACCACACATAGTGTGGGACACGGGCAGGATGATCATGATTTTAATGTCGGCCATTTGTAATGCTCAAAGTCTGCCTATCCTAAAGTTGACATGCATGTAACATAGGTTCTGTCCCTAGCATTCCAATATGCATGAGTTTCTTTCAAGCACTGAACTAACATGTGGATAGATTTTACTTTACAAGTATCTTCTTGTATATACATTTCCGTGTCACAATGTTAGTTACCGTACTACTCCGAAACGGCTTTACCGATTTTTAACAAATTTTATATGCGTATTCAGTAGGTCTGTGAATCGGCTATCTATTTTTTATTTTGCAAAACAACTTTTGCTGGGGTCAGCTAGTTTTTATAAATATATTTTAGTAATATATATTCAATATTTATTTTATATTTTTCCTGTGTCTATTTTACTTATAACCGTGTCTGTTTATGTGCACTGAATAAATCTTATTCTTTTCTATTCTATTCTATCTTGCATTACACTGATCAATTCCCGGATTTACATAAATGTTACAATGGCTATTATTAACGTGCAAACCTTTGTTTAAGAAACTTGGTGTATTACCTCTACCATCGCTCTATATTTATGAAATCGCAAATTTTGTCAGGAACCATGTACAATTGTTTGAAAAAGCATGCGACAGAAATCCTAGACGGTGTAGAGACCCAGATAGACTAATTTTAAAAGAAACTCCACATTCAGCTTAATATAGGAAAAGTTGTCTTAATATGTGTGTTAAAATTTATAATAAAATTCCAAATGACATAAAATTAATAAATAATTATATATTTAAGAAAAAACTATTTGAATGGCTGAATGAAAATAACTTTTATGACATTAATGAATTATTTTGACATTTATCCTAGATTTAATTAATTATTGCATGCTAGTTTTTAGTGAAACATGTGGACCTTATATGTAATTATTATCACCTTTATTCCATGTTTGAAGCAATAAAGACATTCTATTCTATTCTAACCGCGGCATAATCCGTTAATAGCGCGAGCATGACATACCAGCTGTTACAAGAAATTAGCATACCTGCACATGGTCTGATTGTACTTGGAGTCGATCGGCTTATGTTCCAGCACGGTTATGTTGAAGTCGGCCAGCGTGTGGTTCACGTAGTTGTCCAGGCCGCCGCGCGCCGTGGCGTACACGAGGCGGGGGATGAACTCGGACGTGAACGCTATTATGAAACCCTGCTTGATAGATTCATATTATTAATTAAAATAAAGACGTAATTTTTTGTACTTTTATGTTTCTAGTTAAGTATTAATGTGCATGTTTGTTTGTTTCTTTATAACGCGGGTAACACCGCGGGGCACTACTAGTACCCAATAAATAACACTTAAGGACGATTCACACATATCAGTGAGCCCACAGTTCCGGCACAGTGCCGCATCAGTGATAATTATTCTTTCAAACATTCTCTATGGATGTATTCACACTTGTCAGTGTCGTCTCAGTACCGTCAGTGTCAGTACCGTCACCGGCCATCACGGACGTGATCGGCGACGACGATATTTTATCACGGATCACTGACATGTATTGAAGAGTGCCATCAAAACAATCGACGTCAAAGCTAGTCTGAAGGGAACGTCGTGCACGAAGACCCGCAGAGAACTGTACTGTGCCTGATATGTTACTTATCTTATAGTCTAAGACTATTTTTGCATCAGTTGTAATGTCCCAACGGGGCTCATGTAAGGGTATATAATAAAACTTAACACCATTTGTAACCACATGAATCAACAAATAAATGAATATGAATATGTGTGAATTGAAGCACTGACGCACCACAGTAGCACGGATACGGAACTGTATTGGTACTGTGGCGGAACTGTGGGTTCACTGTTATGTGTGAATCGACCATTATACCCACATTCGTGATGATGCTGAGCTTGCCGATGGAGTCGAGTATGCGGTACCAGACGCCGATGTCGTTGACGCGCTGGGGCACGGGCCGGCGGTAGCACGTGAGGAACTTCTTGGCGTCCAGCCGCATCTCCAGCACGTTGTTGATGAGCGCGAACAGCGGCGCCAGCGGGAACGCCGCCACGAATATCGTCACGAAGCCGTATTGCAGGACTGAGGGTAAAAATACATTGATATAGAAGTAAGTAGTACTCCGGTAGGTCTATTACGTAAAACTTTGCAGTAGCTACAAAACAGAAACAGGCTAGAAACAATTTGCAACCAAAAGCGTAGCGGTGGGTGTCGCTTTGCTGTTGCTGTCGCTACTGCAAAGTTTTACGTAATAGACCTGCGGGCTGGGCCAGTGTGTAAAGCGATTTTTTTGTGTTTCGTTATGTGGTCCCGAGAAGCTGTCTACCTTTTAGGTATTCATGTCCCATCTTAGACCATGTCGTCACTTTACATTAGGTGAGATTGTGGTCAAATGAAGGCATATCGAGTATAAAAATATATAATATATAGTCATCTTGTTTCAGAGGAGAGATATAATTAATAACTGATTACATATTTAAACTGTTATGAACAGACTTATAATTGTTATGTTTTATACTTCTGTTATGTATACTTAGTTTTAATTAGTTTTTAATATTTTGCTTTTTTTGCTATGCCCTATAACACAGGGTTCTTAAATGTTTATGTTATATTGCAATTAAGAAACTGTAACTAACCCACCATATCCTAGATAAGTTTCACACATATTGCGCTTGCTGTGGCTGCCTTTAATTAAGAAAGCACTTGAACATAAATATTCTGTACTATAATTATAAGCTAATTTAGTTTTTTTCATGTTGGTGGTCCTAATAAGTAAATAAATAACGCAAGTATCACGACTTGTATTGAAACCAAGCGCGCGGACTTTTGCCAGTATTATGAAGTCAAAGTGATGCGCGACAGTATCGCTGGTTCCAATATTTATCGTCTCCTTGCACACAAAGTTAAGATCATACATCCAAAGTTAACGCGGCAACGAAATGTGAATATTATTAAATATTTTTACGGCCGTCCGGTAGCAACAACGGACGCGCGCGGTCTGAAGTTAGCGGCCTACCTCGACGTTTGGTCGGGGTTCGTACACGCGATGCACATGTATTTGTGTTATCTAGGTAGATGTATGTCTGTGTGCGCCATAGAACCCAACCAAGGGAAAGAAACCATGAGATGGACAACAGCGTCTTCTTGGACAAAAACACCCAATAGTAACACTGTATTCGGACGCGTAGTAGTTGAAATTGTGTGTTTTCCTTGGCCGAGTCTTTCGGCCGGCGCCCACGGGGGAGTCTATGGTATCAATGAAGAAACTTACCCATTTCTAAGTATTCTGGGAACAGTCCCATGTTACCAAAATCGACCAGTTTGAAGTCTTTCACCCATTGCAAGGGACTCTTGATCCTAAAATTTTAAATAAAATGTAATATATATAATAAGACTACAGAATATTATGCGACTGGCATTTAATGATGAGTCTTAAAGTACCAAGTCCCATAGTTTGTGAGATTATTTGGAACGTTGTAGGGGATTATGCCTACAATACCTGGATCTACTGAACTGATTTAAATGAAATTTGGTACACAGTTTCTCTAAAGCTTGTGAAGAGTGACATAGGCTATTTTACCGCGGGAAAATCCATAAAACGCGGGTAACGCCGCTGGCTAGTATTTGAAAAAAGCAACCAGCAGTCCCTTGTTATCTCCAAGTCTTTATTCAGTTGATGTAAAGTCAGTTGTTTTTAATAAAAAATTGACATGTTACTCACTGCTTTTTCCTGCCAATAGACCTCATGACGTTCCACCACTTCAGCAGATAAGGCATCAGCATCTCCACGATCGTGTTGATGAACTGCTTGCCCACCATGATGATGGCGAGCTGGATGGACAGCTCTAGGAGGCAGCCGCCGGGTGCGCACTGGATAATACACCTCATTATATGGAGATAGGGTTGACATTGCGGTGCATATTTAAAATTTGGTAGATATGGTGTCGTTAAAACTATGGCTCTGAGATCAAACCGGCAATGCCATATTGATATTTTTATTAACAAGTATTAAAAATAATTATTGTAGGGCCTTGGGATAGGTGATGCACAATACTTTTAAACTAACTATAAAGTGAGTGAGTAAATTACATATTATTAGAGGCAGACATTAGTCTACGCGAACATAGGCAATGCATGTAGTTTTGAATACAAGAAACTCTTTTTTTTTTTTTTTTAAATATTTTTATAAAGTGATTAACCTCACTTTGTAGGCACTTTGTTGAAAGTTACGGATGTGTCTTATTCTTTTTCTGCATAAAATGTATAAAAAGAAACTCTTTGTTTGTGGGTCACACGAAAGTGCCCTATGCCCGTAAGGCCGTACGAATTCGCCGGTCCGACCCACGAGTTAACCCGTGAAGAAGGAGATGTAAACAATGGACGCGTAATAGTTGATGAACCCCATTCAGGCTGTCTCGAGCATTATCTCGCCTACACTAATATAATAACGCATTTACCTCCTCCTTGAAGGAGGCGATGGAGTAGATGGACGCGTCGTAGTTAACAAACTTCACTAATATATACCTCTTACATTTTAATAAATAATATCACATTTACCTCCTCCTGCCTATGCCCGTAGAAAGAGAATGCGGGATAGTCGTAACAGCATCCTAAATAGCGTTGGAGAAAACATTTATTCTCCACTGTGGCGATGTCTTGTGTAGAGGGTGATTAGTAGTATTACTTTCGTTAAATATAAATTGTGTATATAATTTTTAATTTCTGCAAATATTGGGTTTTAACTCAACATCTGTCGACGTTCCTGAATGAGCAGTTTTGGCCGCAAGGGGTCAAGTTTCGACGGTTCATCCGTCGCCTACACTGCAAGTCGACACCGACACCGCCGTAACAGATGATGATCCACGATTCTGACACTTTAGTTTATAAGATTTATATTTTTATGTTAGTCTATAAGGTATATGTTTATATGGGCCTTAGATGCCTGAAATAAATGTTCATTATTATTGACCTGTGTCTGAAATAAACGATTTTTTTTTAAATATTAGCAGATTGACCTCCTCCTGCCTATGGCCGTAGAGCCGCAGGAAGCCGCCGGGCCGGCCCACGAACTTGCCCTTGAAGAAGGCGATGTAGAAGATGGACGCGTAGTAGTTGACGAACTGCAGCAGGTATATCTTGAGCGTGAGGGAGTCGTCGAACTCCGTCTGCGTGCGAAGGAGCTCCTTCTCCGTCAGCCACTCCGCTAGGAACTGGTATATCTGTGTGCCATAGTTACATTGAATTAGATTATTAGATGAAAGTGAAGGTTTTTCATTCCGAAGGTCGTGGGTTCAAACCCCGCCACGCACCTCTGGATTTTTCTTCTTGGGAAATTTATGTGCGCTTTAAATACGTGAAGGCAAACATCGTGAGGAAACCGGCATGTTCTGAGAACTTTTAAAAAGTTTGAAGGGCATGTGACATTCACCAACCCGCACTGGCCAGCGTGGTGAATTAAGGCCTAATCTCTCTCGTCAAGAGAGAAGTCCCTGTGTCCCAGCAGTGGGAACGTTAATAGGGTGATGATGATGAGATAAAAGTGTTTGTATGTTCTGCAAGCACTTTCTCCTTTATATTTATATCTGTATATCTAGATATAAATAAAAATAAATAAATATTTCCGGACTACTCACACAGCATCACCTAACCCCAAACTAAGCAGAGCTTGTACTATGGGTGTTAGGTGACTGATATACTACATAGATATTTTTTTTTGTATATACATACATATGATACATAGAAAACACCCAAACCCGAAACCAGAACTTGTAGATCGTACAAAATCTGGTCCCCCGGCGGGAATCGAACCCGCAACCTCCTGCGCCTCAGGCGGCTCATATGTTATGTTATTAAGTATATCAGATATCTATTACCCGTAACACAAGCTTAGAGCTTACCACGGGCCTAGAAGTTGTTGTGTGAATTGTCTGGAAATATTTATTTATTTAAATAATTAATATTATTGAGAAGTAATAAACTGTATTTTTGTGCTGAGGCTTCGTAGGAAAAGGGAGTTAAATTTAGCCGTGACTAGCCGAGGTAGCCGAACCCGCTACCTCTTGCGCCGCCAGCAGACTTTCGTCTACCGCGCCACAGAGGCAGTAAATAAGATGCAAATTATAGGCTTCGAGTCGAAATAGAAACATTCCCGCCGAGGGGTTGGTGTTTGTATATTCGCAAAAACTTTTTCCTTGGACTTGGGTGAAAAAAAGGTAAATGTGTGCTCTTAATGTTATTGAATAATTAATCACTTATTAACCTAGCTTGATAGTTTGATATCTTAAATTTTTGAAAAATTGTTGTACTCCTGTTCAATGGATTAGTCTCTAATATCAACTTTCATAGATAAAATGGAGAAGAACATTGCATAAACAAGTATAGGGGTTACCCTATACTAGTTTATCCAATGTTCTTCACCACCCTGAGTATTAACTCAGGGTGTTTTTTCTCGCTAGGCCCTTAGTTTAATACCCTCCACTACAGTTTCCAACATATTGATGATTTCTATGACTGATATTTAATACTCACATAATTAAATATACAGATGAAGACCAGATTGATGCAGGCCGCAGTGGCCGTCGTAAACATGACCGGGCTGTACGCGATGAGCGCGTGGTCCTTCTGCCGCAGGATGCTGGCGCCCAGCAGGGACATGCGGTACAGCACCACGCCCAGCACCGTGGCCAGCGCGAGGAGCACCAGCAGCGCCACCACGCTGAATGACATCAGCGTGGCGGGCAGGCGCATGCGCCAGAACGGGACCATGGGCTCGCGCTCGCCCGTCACCACGTTCAACTGGAAGAACATTTTGTTTATGGAATTGATTGAATTGCTCTCTTATTACATCCCACACACTTTGAGCTGCTGCCCTTAACCACTACGGTGTTGTAGAAACCTGTTTCACAACACCCGACGGACGGGGAGGCATATTATTTTAACACGAAAAGGTGCGAAAAACCTCTTAATTAATGTAAACTCTTATCTAAGAGTGAAAGACACCAGTATGCCTTGCTCTACACTGTATACTGTGTTTTAATAAGGTATTGTATCTCGTAGGTAAAACCGTTAAAAATGTATGCTCACTCAAATCTGGAGCTAACAAATAGTCATCTAGCCATTATGATAACAGTTTGAGCAGACGAATTAACAGATTTTTAGACAATTAACTTAATATTTTACCTGTTTGGTTTTCTAGCACAGTTAGGAGGAGCAAGATCATTCTATCACCATCTGGCTGCAATTACACATACCCTGGTCCGTTTGACATGCGCCAAGCGCGCCAGATACTGCGGCCGGGGATGCTCCTCGTACACGTCGAAGCCCGTGAGGTCCCAGCGGTGCGTCATCTCCGAGGAGTACCGTTTCCAAAGCTCCAGGAAACACGCGCCTGAAAGAACAAATTTATGAGGACCGATAGGGAATATGCACTTTTTTTTTTTTACTTTAAAGTTTACTACTTGTTATTACATAACCAAAAATTTATTTAACAAATCCAAAATATAAACCATAAAGCTAAAACATATATCTTAAAATCCTTATAATTATGAGGCGACTTAAATTTTGGCGCGCTTTTTCTCTGACGTCAGGCTTTTAGTAACTGAAAGTTTGTTAAATTCAGGTTATCACCATGGAAACCAATGGACTTCGACGTTACATTTTGTTTCGGGCAAGCGTAACGTTTTGAAAATTAACGAGGGATATTAACGGAATATTAAAATTTATAAAATAAATAACTTTTTGATGATTAAGTTTCACTATGAAATTATGATAAACTTTAAAAATATCGGCATGTGTTTTTTTCATACACTAAAGATTATAAAAAAAAACAGACAATATTAAAGTCATGTGCATATTTCCCTATCTCCGTTTATGAATACTTACTGGCGACCCGCCGTGGTTTCGCACAAGTGTAAATTATAACCTTATTATTGTTATATTTTATACTCTGTTTCGTTTTTTAGATTTCCCTTTCTGGTGATCCCTTGCGATCTGTCATAGCGAGCGAACAACAATGTGTTAGATTTACTGTGAGGTATACAATCAAGATAATCAGTAAAAGTGCTTTTATTTATAAAATAATAATTGTCTGTCAAAACACTGCATTAAAATCGGTTGAGTAGTTTGCAAGATTTAAGCGAATAGGCAGAAGAAGCGACTAGGTACATTTAAGACATTAATAATGATTTTCAGAGATGTTCAAGAGTAGATTAATCTGTCCGTTCTCTGAGATCTACTCTATGTAGAGTATATTTTAATCTACATAATTATGTACAGTACTGTCTGTCGTTTTTAGGGTTCAATACCCAAAGATTGGCCGGTCTGACTGCACCTTGTTGCATTCAAAAAAAAAATGTTTTTACTAATTTTTTTTTTGCAGCATGTGTATAAACTGCAATCGGAACCCGAGTTGTATTATGTATGAGTCTATCTCATACATATTTATACATATCGGTATCTCGCCTTAAGCCGTGGAAATAAATGTGACACTTACCCCAAAAACTCATGAACACAGCAAAGAACACCGTGGTGGGGTTGTCGAACAGATATGTTATTCTCGATTGCAGACACGTTGCTTTTAGGTCCCAGTAGTCGCAGTGGTAGTCGCACAGCGGACACATCATAATGGTAGAGTTGTAGTTGCATATTTCTTCACTGAGAAATAAACGGTATGTATAAGGGAGAGCAGTCATAAAAAACTAAACTAACCGATAAAGATTTCATGATTTTATTTTATTCAATTTATCAATTTTTTTAGAGATTTAATTGTTATATGAAATTGAACCCAAATAACGATGCAATAAAATTACAGTGTTTAATTTTCATTTGTTTCGTCCTATTTAATTGGGATTTTCGAAAACCTTTGGATGCTGTTTTGTTCCTTTGCAACACTAAATGAGCTAAATTATGTATTTAAAGTAGTTTCCCACAAGTTCCCGTGTTTTTTTTCACACCACACTGCATGAAGGAATTTCCAAATAGTTTGATAGATTACCTAGGTTTGTTCTGATATACAGTAGCAGCTGAGTAAATGAAGCAGATGAGCCCGACGATGGACGCCGGGATCAGCATGTGTGTGTAAAAGCCTAGCCACGCGAAATATAAACCTGCAACAATATAACATATGCATTTAGAAATTGTTACATGAAAGCTTATTAAATTCACAAAAAGTTTTTTTTTTAATTCTTATTTATTTACAGGACTTTTATAATTAATTACATGTCAGTCCTATCGGCTAAACAAAGATATTTACAGATAGATATTTAGGTGTCTGCTATATTACTTACGAGTATCAATTATTATACAAAAAAGTTACATATAATAATATTATGTGATAGAAAAGCATTTAAAATGCAGAGGAAGTTATAGGTCGGTTAACTATTTGAACGCCTTTCTCTCAACCTTATTTCAATATTAAATTTGAAAGTGACTACAGATTTTCTTGTGAATATAATACGAATAAGTTACCTGTTCTCTAAAATAGTCCAAATTTGTAGGTATCACAAAATGCTTACCTATTTTAACGCCAAAATAATCCTTAACATAGTCCAAGGGCTGGTACTTCACGCATTTGGAAACAGCCGCCCATTCAGTGTATAATAAATGCCTCATTGAGCCTGGAGTTTTGAGATCACCCTAGAACAAAACAATTAGAGTTCATTACAAGACCCCAGTAAAGTAATCCATACACAGATTACTCTATCTAGTTTTCGATAGAAACCTTGTATTCTTTGAAAGAAGTCAACAGAGTTCTAAGTAAATATACATTTATAAACAAATTGTATACCAATCATCAACCACCTTGGCCGGTTGCCGCAAGCACTGGAGTTCTAACTCCAGTATGTATGTTTCCCATCTTTACCCGATGGCGCTATCGGAAACTCGCCAAAAGATGGGTAACAAGTAACAACGTGTTTTCGAAACATAACCTCAAAATTATCCTACAAAGTCTAAAAGGCTTAACACACAAAACTTTTTTGACTGCCTCAGTGGCGCGATGGGCCAAGGCCCGCTTGCGGCGCAAGAGGTAGTGGGTTCGATTCCCGCCGAGGGGTCAAGTGTTTGTATATTCTGCAAGCACTTTCTCCTTGGTCTGGTTGTTAAATATGTTTTATAAAAAAATATCGTACAGTCGTGGTCAACTAATTAGGGACATGCAAGATAGTGAAGAACAATAACCGGTTATGTACATACAAATATAAAACCCTATTGATTTCTCAGTAACTATTATTTGCATAATTTGGTCCGATTATTATGTTTAAATGGCTGTAAATAAAAGAATAAATAAATAGAAAAAAGTATTTAATATCAAAGGTTGACCATGTATTAAATTTTAAGGTATAATTCTGTAGCTGGACATTTAATTAAGGACAGTAAACTATAATGAAAAATAGAGTACCCAGTAGCAAAACCTTTGTTAGTAATTACCGCTTGACACCGATGTGGCATAGACATTATCAGTTTCTGGCATGTTTCTACAGGAATGTTTGCCCATGCCTCACAAAAAGCTTCATTAAGTTCATCTAAAGTTGTGGTACGATAAGTGGCTAATTTTTTCTTGATTTCGTACCAAAGGTGCTCGATTGGGTTAAGGTCCGGGCTATTTGCTGGCCAATCTAGCACCGATACTGACTGACTGGTAAGAAACGATTTGACTGAACGGGCGGTATGTTTCGGGTCGTTATCATGCTGAAACGTCCATATAATAGGGAGATGCTCCTCAGCATAGGGAAGCATCGTTTCCTCTAATATTGCCTTGTATTGATGTTGGTCTAAGTTACCCTGAACTTTCCTCACAGGTCCCACTCCACGTCCAGAAAATGAACCCCACATTTTAATGTTTCCACCGCCATGTTTCACCTGCTTTTTTGTGAATCTTGGATTCATTTCCGCTTTTACTGGACGCCGTACGTATTGCCTTCCATCTGAAGAAATCAAATTAACCTTGGTCTCATCAGAGAATAATACATGTTGCCATTGGGCGTAGGTCCAATGTCCATATTTACGTGCAAACGCCAAACGAGCATTTCTATGTTCTTTCTTCAACAACGGTACTTTGCGAGCCACTCTTCCGAACAACCCTGCTTCTACCAGACGTCGTCGAACGGTTCTCGCTGAGACACCAGCTCTTTCGTCTGTCCCAAACACTTCGTGTTTAATTAAAATAGAGCCTAGAAACGGATCTTTCTTAGCTAACCTGGTTATCATTCTATCTTCTTGCGGAGTTGTTTTTCTCGATCTTTTTGTTCTGGGCACATTTAAATCTGTGTTATTGCGTCTGACATGTTGCACTGCATTGTATACCATAGTTTTTGAACAATTTAAATGTTCTGCTATCCTTCGGTATGGCCAACCATGCTCGACAACAAACTTCATGATAATTTTTCGTAAAGTTGGATCGCAACTTTTATTTTTACCCATTTTTCTTCAAAATATTTTTCAAAACTTAAAATAAATATCGGGATTGCCGCCAAAACTACCACGAAACAATAAGAGAAGAAGTAAAAAAGTATTGAGATTCAAATTTTGAAAATAGAACGCAATATCTCAGTGTCCCTAATTAAATGGCCAGCCAGCATTATTTGAACAAATAGCACTACGATAATCTATCAGCTATACTGTAAAGAGGTTTAATGTTTAAGAAGTTGTTATTGTTTGTATAATCGGGCACATAAATTACTAATTATACTTACATGTAAGAGATATGGAATATGCTTTAGACTCGTTGGAAAATAAAAAATAAATTCACAATTCGGTTTAACCAAAGAGTGTCCCTAATTAGTTGACCACGACTGTATGTACATATGTCTTTTATATTGAGTATATCCCATGTCTAATACCCGTAACACAAACTTAAGAGCTTAACCACGGTACTCGATGTTGTTGTGTGGATTGTCCGAAAATATATATTTATTTAAACAGAGAGTCAGATCATCTTTCACAAATAAAGCGTTCTTTATCCGCCTTTCAGTCGACATACCTCGACGGCTGTGATTAGTCGGAGTACCACCATCTTTGATAAATGTCTATACCCTTTTAAGTTAAAAACATTACTTGAATCTGTAAACGGTAAAAAAATCGTCTACGCGTCCGTGAACTTCTGACGGTCCAGAACCTTAGTTGAACTCTTGGTTGAAGGTTACTTGAACTGCACGATGCGCGATGATAATGATAATAATATAATAATAATAATATAATGATACACGGTAAAGGGTTCGCGTATACGGTACGTACATCGTGTAAAGGGTACGCCGCGCTGTAGGTGCCGTTGGAGATGAGCCGCGCGATGCCGAACGCGAAGTCGTCGTGCTGAGCCTCCGAGAACTTCTTGCGGTCCAGGATGAACTGCACGATGCGAGAACGGATCGACGGCGTCCAAAAACATTCCGCGTCCGTGTCGAATCTGACATGCAAAGTTACTTATTTTTTAAATGTTTTTAATAAGTGATAAACCTCACTTTGCAGGTTAAACTATTTTTAAATTTTATGCAGAAAACATTAAGACACATCCGTAATCTTCGCGCACAGGATGATTACGGATGTGTCTTAATGTTTTCTGCATAAAATTTAAACTAAATTTGAGTAGTTTTTTTTATTTTTTTTTTATTTTTATTATTGATAAGCCTTCTTTTGACCACAATCTCACCTGATGTAAAGTGACGATGTGGTCTAAGATGGAGCATGAAGGCCTAGAAGATGGCTTCTCCGGACCACATTACGAAACACGAAAAAATCGCTTCACGCACTGGCCCAGCCCGGAGGGTGGTGACAAGCCGCGCCGCAAATAAAACTAAGTAACGTATAACTTTTGAAACTATCATGGTTATCAATACTAATTAAATTTATAACGGGATATTTACCATGATTGATTGTCTTTCGAGTTTCCCGATATTTCGGCACAGTTACATGCGCCATGATCACGGTTGAACTGACGAAAGACAATCAGTCATGGTAAATATCCCGTTATAAATCTAAGTAACGTAGCTTACTAGAAATGCGGGACTCGAACCCACGTCATCCATTATACGTATGGACGTGCGACCGCTACACCAACCTCGTCACTGCGTCATCGCTTTAATTTCCTCTACACTTGCAACTACGAGATACGGCCTCGTACTAGCTTGATTAACATAAAGGCTTATGGTAAAATGTTAAGTTCAATAGCAAAATAAGTTTGACTTGGTTGAGTGTAATCAGCAGTCACGAATGTCAGTAGGTACATAATTTCTGAAACATTATTTTAATTATTAAATTAAATTCCTTTGATAACGTCCTACTTCTATAAACAAGGGTTGAGAAATAAATTTGCATCAGATGTGTTTACTTATTCTGTGTCTTCTACAAAACTACTAAAAATATATATTAAACTACTTGAAATAAATTAAGGCATCTTTCGGAAGTCGGGACGGACCACTTGTGGTAATAAATGAGGGTATACTCACAAATACTCCTTATCCTTAGAATAGATGGCGGTCAGGCGGTGCTTCCTCTCCGGGAACAGTGCGGGGTCCACACGGATGCCCGACATCGCGCGGTCCCAGCCCGCCTCTATTTTTTCGAGCATGCTACTCGTCTTGTCTACCACGTCTTTCAGTGTTGTATGCTAAAATAATGCTTCGATTAGTACTGATTAGAATTATACAATCTCCGTGTAAACATAGTCAATGGTTAAAACAAAGAGAATATGAAACACTCGGTTAATATATGGAGAAATCTTGGTCAGACATTCGCTGAGTTGCAAGCGCTCTCGATCATTTATTTTGACACAATAGAATTACAAATGAATATATGAGTTTCTGACTACCCGCAGTGGTTTTACAGGAACCTAGACGAATATATAAATTTTAACCATTGACTAATTTTACTAGAAGATTGTAAAACAGGCCGTGGAAATGTTACTGAGGTTTTTAGCGGTTATTGCTACTTCCATTAAAGAAAAATCAATTTTATTATTACAATTGAATAAGAGTATATATTAAATACCTCTTGATTTAGATCTAGCGCCACTATGATTATTTAAGTATTCATATAATTTCAGGTAGTCACTCAAACAACACGGTTCTTAATATTGTTAATGTTCCTGAAGCCTACTATTAATGTCTGATTGTATTAAAATGTTTAGAGAATGGAGGATATGCTAAACAGTATTTTACTTCTGACGCGGTATTCTCAGTAACTTCCATGGATTAGATTTGTAATTGCATTTGCAAGCTGTATGTTGTATGTGTGACAGTGCTATAGTTTTTAGTTTTGTATGTAGGCATTACAGCGTTACATTAAGCTTATGTTAGTACAACCCACACACTTGTCAAATACAAAATTTTGACGTAAAACCACATTAAGCTAGATTAGATAACAGGATAAGTTATTTTAATAATATAGATAATATCTCCAGGGAGATATTTTATATAATGCTATTACATATTTTCCAACACCATATTTTTTTTAAATTTATGTCCTAACTTGATATATATTATGTGCAGCAAACAGCAAAAGTATGTGATCAAAACCAACGTTTCAAATCATCTTCTAGTGTGAAGCCGCAGATGTAACAAGTTCGACCAAAGTGTCAATTTCAAATGAAGTTTTCATTGGTCAAAAGGCAATGATCATAACAACACCGAAGATCTAAATAAATGTGATCACTTAGATTTATAATGGAATATTAACCATGATTGATTGTCTTTCGAGTTTCCCGATATTTCGGCAGCAGCAGTTCAACCGTGACCATGGCGCATGTAACTGTGCCGAAATATCGGGAAACTCGAAAGACAATCAATCATGGTAAATATCCCGTTATAAATCTAAATAATATTAATAACCATGATACATAGTTTCAAAAGTTATAAATGTGATCACTTACTTATGACACGTCATTTGTTCCTTTACATCTAACAAACTAAAATAGTCAGTAAGTTTTGACTTAATTTACTGTATATATTATTTGAGGATAGTAGGTAATTCATCAGTTCCTTTTGCTGTTGACTGTAATTTATGTACATATAAATAATTGAAGTTAGTAAACGTGGCGAAGCCCAAAACCCCATAGTAATTAAGACTACTGAGACAAAACCTAAAATAACACTAATCGGCCTCGACATACGATTAGCTGCAAATTTTTGATATAATAATTTGATAAAGTTTAATCCTGTGAACATATCTACTTCTAGGTATTATTGTCATTACCTATCAAATGTTCCCAGAAATAACACCAATGCATTATCTAATTTATATACCAATGTTAAATTATATTTAGTTTTATTGAACATTGTAACTTATTGTACACCGGTTTTTTTTATAATTATGTGAACTAAAAAATGTAGATCAATATTTATTTACTAATAAATGAATATTATTTGCAAATAAGTGACGATTCAATGTAGCGAGCTAGACAATTTGCACAATTTAAATATTAAAACATCGAAGTACAACATCAATATAATATACGGGAACAGTAACATTGGCAACTAACAAGCGTATCGTCTCATTAAGTCCATAAAAACAATACCGAAAATACATCTAGTATGAGTAAAATAACACTAACAAAAGCTACGACCGTCTTCTGCAATTGAATTAGGAAATAAAAAAACTTCCTTGGGGCTTATTTCACAAAATTCGAGTAAGCTAAGCAATGGTTAGGTATGTAAAAAATACGTGTCAATGGTTAGTTATGTCGAGAGCTATCTCACATTGTCACATGTGACTGAGTGAAATAGCTCTATATCTTAGCCAGTGACAAATTTACCTCGGAGATGGTGAAACAGGCCCCTATTCACATTCAGTAGCAAAATAACACGTCTAGGATTACGTTTAGCAAAGCGATCATGCTTCGCATACCTTCGACATATACATCGCGGCATTCAGTATGGCATTCGTCCGGCCAGTCTTTCGTATCTTACTGCAGTCCTACGAACGACACAACGGTACAGTGCACGGTGCTTGTTACGGCAACACACACATTATGCAACTACACAAATCATAACTACATTAACACATCACATGATTTTTTGGAATCTAGAGTTGTGGGATTATCCTGCAAATCCAGAGGATTTGTTCCATTTGAAATAAAAAAATAGTCTTAGTCAATGAATATTTACTTTCTGCGATCATTTAAGAGTAAATAGTGCCAAATTGCGACTACGAAGCGACTATTCGGTGTTATGAAACTTAATGTATGGATTCTTTTTTAATTTACTGAATACAGACAGGGACGTTTCTACATAATAAGCTGAAGCCCCTGAAACTACTTTTTCCCTATTAAAGCCATTCAATATCGCGGGTTCTTATATAAAAAAGGACTGACTTACCTTCATGGGCATCCGCAATTTTAATATTTCACTGTAATCTTTTAAAACTACATATGGTGCGTGAATCTGAAAAAGAATAAAACATTTCAATTTAGTGATAGCTCCCATGTCTGTCGATATTTTGGTGATTTTGTGAGGTGATATAAACATGACGCTATAGCTAGAATCTGTTTTCATTATCATCCTGATAAGTTACACACCGAAACAGGACCCTAAACTGTGTACTTGTCTTCCCGTACTTATCAGTATAATAACCCTTCCGTGCGTCGTCGCTAATGGTAGATTTTAAAGCGTTTTTGGGGATTCTTGTAATGATGATGATGATGAATGATGATGCTATATTTTAGATAATAGCCTAAAATTAAAACATGTAGTTATTTCGTGACTGATCAGTAGGTAAAGAGACTATTTACGATGGTCACACAAGTCTGTTTATCACGACGGCCGGCCCTAGGCTCATTGATGAAGCCGTGTCGGCTAAGCTACACTCGACTTTCATTCCGGTCGTGGGTTCAAAGCCCGCCACGCACATGTGCGCTTTAAAACACATGCTTTAACGGTGAAGGCAAACATCGCAAGGAAACCGACATGTTCTAATACTTTAACTTTAAAAGAGTTTGAAGGACATGTGACATTCAGCAACCCAACACACTTGGCCAACGTGGTGAATTATGGCCTAATCTCCTCCCCTGTGTCCAAGCAGAGGGAACGTTAATAGGGTAATGTTTGTTATTCTCACCTTAACAAAATTTAACCCGTATAAATGCTCTGGAGCCTCCCTCTCCAACTGCAGGCCTTCGGCCTCGAGATTCTCCTCAAATATCCGCCTATGTTTGATGGCCTCCGGTTTGTTACCATCTTCCTTCAGGCGCTCCCAGACCAGCACGTAGTCTATGGACCGCACGCCATCGTTGAACAATAGGGAGGGGTTGTTCATCTGCCCGCCCATTATGATGCTGCAAGAATTCGATGGCTCAAAACAATTTGTCCGCTTTGGTTGGAACAGATTTTACAGAACTTTTAAAATTGATCCAGTACCATAGATAGCGATAGCAATACTATTAGCAAGAAAACTATTCCGGTACATAATATTAACCTATATAGTTGTTATAATATTTTAAATAAATAGTACAAGTAATGACCTACATACATGGACCTTCGTCTGTAAAACAAATAGCTATATTTATACATTACACAAATCACAAAACCATATCAGTTTCCATAAAAGTTTCGCATTAAATGAACAGCCGAGATTCAAGGTCATCTCATTGAGTATAATGAAGGCCAATATCGAACTATCAATATCATTAAAGATAATTCGTAAGGGCAATAGATCTATAATAAGGAAATGAGGGTGTCCCTCGAATGCTCGTGCAGAACAGCCCAATTATTCAATTTATTCCTTTGCATTACTTTGCCGTAACACAGTTTTAACTAGCACGGGAAGAATTGCATCTCTAAACGTTTAGGTACCGTCATTTTAACTTAAATAATGGCAAAAAGAGTTAGATAACATAATATTTTGTTAGACTATGTGAAAGAAATATGATTGAAAAATGACATCTAATTAGTTAAAAGTAGTGTTTATATTATAATTTAAAGTTTGCATATTTTTTTGTAACTATTTTTTTAGTAACTTTACTTTTTCTTTAAGGAAGTTGACATATGAAATAGCGCATCAAACAGTTGACGTAATGAGATCATGAATATGCGAAACAAAAATGGTGTTGTCGATCTTGTAAATTAACATGAGTCATAAAAACCGTAGACGTACATTTATGTAGATAATAAGTCGGCGTCTATATTTATAACAGAAGGGTTCATGACCGGATCTACAACTCTCGAAGTAAATTTACGAGGCCCTGCTGATAGGTTACTTTGTTAACATTTCTCAATTTTAATGGAGGAGTAGGTTGAGGAAAGATAAATGGTTGACCGATAGCAGGCCGACCGCAAGGTTCAGGCTAGGCAGCGTTGTTAATTAGCGCCATGCTAAGCGCAATATAAGCATAGAATCATTTACAAAACCTGCTATGTATACAATAACACAGTACTAAGTAATAAGCTATAGATAGACTGTTAGGTGTTAGTCATAGGCGTTTAACGCAAATAGGAGTAAAATCGCTAAAAATGTATTTGGTACTCTGCATTAGAATGAAACAAGTAAATAAAATGCTGTAATATGACATTATGAGCTCGTTCCTATTTTTTACCAATGTCAATTGGTTCAACTATGGTAATTTCAATCACATTGCGTGATAAATCTGAACAGATACCTTTGTTATACGCTCTAGCAACAAGAAAACATTCTGTAGTTTCGTATATTCTACGTAAATGATATAAGGTGTGAAGATTTTTGTTGGAGTGTTCAAAGATTGTATGGTGTTGACATTGCCTTGACGATCATTTACTCACGAGCAATGGTTGGCCGGGGGCTTGCCATTGCCCGTCGGGACGTCGGACGCTCTTGTAACTCCACAGCCATATTCCTCTGCAGGTCGAGTCGATGCTTCGCTACCGTTGTCCCTGAAATATGTTACGGGACACGTCCAATTTAACTACACATTTCAAGTGATTCCCCATCCCTTTGGTGCATTAGAAGCATCTACATGATAGCAAAACTACAAAAGCTAGAAATCGTCAAACTAAAAATATAATTAGCCACGAAAATATGATAAAAACTCGTATCATGTCAAAGTTAACCTCATCCTGAATGAATCCACGCAACCACACAACAATTAGAAACCGGACATCACAGATAAACACCGTTTTGATCGTTAACATCATAAGCAACCCTTTTAAAGTCCAGAACTTACATTTTGGCAAATAAACTAACTCCATCGGAAAAGTCCAGCGGATGCAGTTGAACGAATTCGGGAAGTATCTCATTGCCTAGGTACTGCTGAAGCTCTTCCGGGTAAGAGCTGTCTGAAAAATATATCTTTCCAGGCTTTCTAATCACAATACCGTGATTCCTTACCCAATATTACACGTATTTAACAAATTAACAATTGATTATAATGAAAATTTTTATAATAATAATAGATATACCTACCTATATATAAACTAGGCAAATCATTTATGGGTAACTCTGTACGTTTTCATAATAAGCTTCCTCATAATGTAACAGAGCTTCCTATTAGAAAATTTAAATCATTTATTAAGAGAAGTCTAATGAAAAAAGCGTATTACTCTATAAATGATTATATAAAGGATGATGCAGCTTGGATAGATGTTGCTTAGTTCCACAGTAACAGGCTCTAATAATTCTTGTTGACCAGGACTGATATGCTCATGTTATAATAGCTTCCTTATATGACAAACATTTTTTTTATTGTAAATGTTAAACTTATAATAGTTACCTATAAATAAGAACTCCAAAATTGTAATAACTACAAAATTGTAATAACTGATATAGCTGTGTTGTTCTATTCGCTTCTCAACTCAGTATAAAACATTGAAGCGAACTGTCAAGACAATGTTATTTCCTTGATATTTGTTATTTAAGCAATTTAGTTTTATTAATTTTAAGTTGACCTGTCCATGTAGGCTATGTGCTTCTAAGGAAATAAACGTTTTGACTTTGACTTTGACTTATGTTAGAACAAAAGGCTCACATTTATTAAGTTAGAGTAATTAAGACACATAGTATAAAGCCCCAAAAATAAAAAAGACAGGAAGCAATTTTATGATTTCGAGCCCAATTGTTGTGATATTGCGTGTGAAGAACATAGAACAATATAGCAAGACAGAAACAATTTACCACCTAAAACAAAATAATGAGATTGAATGCGAACAAAGTCCAATAAGTGAAAATGTTATGAAGTAGGTCCCGTGATTTATAATAATATTAACCAATCGAACATCGGAAAGGAATCGAGAGATTAAAACATACGACATTCTCGGAATTGTGTTTAAATTATGAACTTTGTGATGTGAAGCTTCGTGGTATAAGGAAATTCATTTTGCATTGACAATGATGCTAAGATGCTAATTTTAGTTTTAAATGACATAAGCCTAGATATTTATGTTGGCTTGTTTGTTTTTTCAGTTAGGTATTTTGCACATTTTAAATTAATCCTTATTAAGAGAATGCTTTTAAAATTAACTTATTACATTAATTAATGGTTTTGGTATGTTAACAGCGAGCGACACGCCTGCGATATCCCCAGGGTTTTCAAATGGTTATTCGACTCAACAAATAAAATGTTGTTAGTTACAATACAATCAGCATAACTAACTACCACCAAGGTCATCAAATATAGCGTTTTTTGGAACGTAAAAATAATTATTCCCCTGAGCAGCTACTTTACTGATATCTACAAATAAGTATTCAATTATTTACTGCACAAGCACATTAGAAATGTTGAAACAGCTATAATAAAATAAAGCTGATGCAAAATGCTACAAAGAAAACGACAATAGGACCAATTTTGCAAAACAATAAAATTCATCGACCACTCAATTATATAGCGTGTGAGAATTAATACAGGTATTAGGCCAGGACAAGGAGTTTCATTAATTTATTAAACAAATCGTAAACAGATCGATAGGGATCACATTAAAAATTAATTTAAACTAGCAAAAAAAAGGTTAAGTATACAAAGCCTTAGATAACAAGCAGACGATAATTACATGAAACCTCATTTTAAAGTAGAGGCCATATCAATTATCCCACGTGCATTCTTTCCCTATGAATATGTTTGCCAATAACTAAGCAGAGGCAGGTTATGTGCCACCAGTGCTACGTATCTACCAGATGGTGCAGTGCAGGCCGGACATGCAAGTACGAAACTCACCGGTCGGTATTCATTTCCTGGGACAGATTGTCCTGGTAATTGCTGAGGACGGACATGGCATGGAGATCGCCCATCTTGTCCTGAGTGTCCCGTTCAGTCTGGGTCAAACCAGTCATTATACATCGTAAGCTAATCTGAACAAATGACTATTTGGAGTGATTCCCACTCGCATATTCCTGAATCAATCACCATATTGCAAAGGAAATTACATATATCAGAAATAACAGTGTTTTCAGTAATGGAGACAGTTTTTTTACTCCGTTTATACAAGTTTATATCGATTTGTGTTTGAATATTTATGCATAGCGACGGTAAAGACATTCTTGTTAAATTCTCCTTACAAAAGGATTTAATTAAACTAACAAAACACTGGTGAGTCGTCCTTACGCGACTCTTTAATTAGAGTTCACATCAATATAATGTACATATTAGTCAGCAGGAAAAATACATTCTGTGAGTTCATTGTTTGTTCAAGCCTTGACTAAGCAATGGTAATTTAAAATCTGCAGAATTGGCCAACATTCCTTGGCCCCAATCGTAACTTACGAGGTATTGGCATATATATTTTTTGGCTATAAAGTATTAATTTATAAAAAATAGCATATCCATTTAAATGTGAAAGCGAAGTTGAAGAATGTGATAACCGTACATGGGATTTCCTGCGTCCATATTTGTTAAATCTTAAAAGAGCAGCATCATATGTGACGTAACACAGCACTTCTACCACACACCTAGCTATCATATTGACAGGCGGCCTACAAAGACCTTTCCTGCTCAAGAAACGTACTTTGACTGCATTAAGAAATAGGTAAATTAGCGCTACGTACCATAACGGACGACCTTGGCCTGTCCGCTTCAACACCTGATTCATCCGAGATCATTAACGTTAGTGAAAATTGATGATTTAGGAATTCATACAGAAATTAAAGCTTTTCGAAAAATACATCGCGGATTTAAACACATTTTATAAGCCACTACAAACACGTTCGGTCTAATAAGACTGAACTAGAGGACTAATGTATTTCGTATTATGATATGATAGTACATTTACATACGTGAAGGTAAACATAGATAATGCACGCAAACGAGGGTTTTTTTAAACAATCTCACAGAAAACATAAATATGTATAGGTATAGAATAGACTAATTCTTCAAATTTAATGAGACTTTGAGAAAGTGGTTTTAAATCCGTTCTTGAAATGAAAAAATCAGGCACAACAAAAACAATTTAGCATACGCGTCGGATTGAGAACTCTCTCCTCCTGTTTTTCAAGTAAGTTAAAACGATTATATTAGTGTTACTTTTCATAAAACATTTCGATATTAATGTTAGCTCATCATCATCATAGGATGTGGTTAAGATCTAATTGAACAAACAAGAAAATCCCGTTTTGCAAACTTAACTAATTCTGGGAGGTCTCTAACACGTAACTATAACTAGCTCTTAATTATCAAAAAGTAGGTAAAGGCTTTATCAACGAATTACCTTTCTTGCAATGATAAGAAGGATTAAATATAATGAATGAGATAATTCAATTTCAAGGTGAGGAAGTAGATATCTATACATGTCTGTATGGAATGACACAAATGCATGCAAATTCTAAAATCACATATCTGTACAAACTGCAAAAACTATGCCTCGTCAAAATGTTTAAAAACAACCAACAAACAGCATTACATCACAAAACAGCTATAGAATACATAGGGTTAGTTCACATGAATAAGTACAGAAAAGTGTTATTAGTACATCATAACAGAAAATATTAAGTTATTTTAAGCAAAAGATAAGCACTACAAAACATATTGTGTTAACTGGATAATGTGTAACATATAGACATAGTATATTTATGTATTGCAATCAGTAACACAGAGCTCATTAATTTTTATTAAATAAATTGCAATACCAAACATGTGTTATACTTTTTTTTAATTACCGGTAGTAATTCAGTAGGTTATTGGTAGTAATTATTGTTATTGTCTTAAAGAACTTTAGTCATAAAAACTTAATAAATAATACAGCCAACATTCTGTGCATATTTGTATTTCAGTAAAGTAATGAAATCAACTTACCCAGAAACAACATTAATTCCACTGAAATTTAACTAAGCAATTGCATTTTAAGAAGAATTTTAGTAAGATAAATCACTGCTGAAGCGAACTTGCATGCATGTTACTTTATCCAGTCCATTATAAGAACAAATCTTAAATCTAACAGAGGCACTCTAACAGTGGGAGACATATGTGAACAACCATGTGATTGCTAACGCTATTGGCTTAGGGGACCACATGGGGTTAGCTTGAGTGGATGATTATGTTGTAATGTATTTATGATATATACATTATCTATATCTCTATATATACTATACCATACACAGCCACTTTTAGCCCACAGCTGGGACCTTTTTATAATACACAGCTATATGTTGATGATATGTATAGGAAAAGGTTATTGTGTGATATTGTACATTATTGTGGACACATTACAAGCAAGCATGCCTACACTTTAACTCTTTAGATTAAGCTATTTTTGTACATTCTTGCGGGCCAACTTATTATCTTAAACCTGTTTGAGGTTGGCAGGCAGAAAATGCCTTGGCATTAAGCCCACCTTTTGTACAACTCTGTATTTTTCTTGTGCAATAAAGTATTCTTAATAATATCAATTATTTTTCTCTAATAAATCCATATGGCATGGACGTGGGACAGACACAGTATAAATAATAAAGTTGATATACTTCGAGTATACCTATTCAACAACAAACAGACGCCCCAAGTATATCCATTTGTTGTAAAGCTTTATTTTAATGTATCTTTTTAAGGAAAATAGCTTGTAAACCACTTTATTTACCATACTTTTCCATAATATATGTGGGAAATATGAATTAAAGATATTGAGTGGGTAGGTACCTACTGTTGTATTAATTTAGTTTGAATACAACTTTTCTAACTAATGATGTTGGACAAACATAAAAGTTTTGTAACTGTTATGGTTCTCCTCAGATTATATGTAACTGAGTATATACAAACATAATTATTCACATTTATAGGTACACAAAGTTACATAATTTTTAATTACTGTTAAACAAACCTCTGTAAATTTATCTTCAACCTAAATAGATTTTATATATTTTTAAATTTTTGCTCTAAATACAAGAATATCAACAAAGTCAGAACATAGTAGAAGATAAGGTCCATAGATATTTTTATGGTTTGTTGAATAAATTAATTGTATGATATATTTTCACATACTGGATAGGTATACAATACACCCACTGTAAACAAGACAACTTCTATTTGTTATTGTACTCTTTAAGTCATACAATACATGTGATCATCGTCATTTTAGACCAATTATTACAGTTTTAAGATAATTCCATTTATCATGCCCCGCGCTTTGACTACTACATCTGTTCACTTGTTGGTGGTCTTCAAAGTTGTGCTTTCTGAGTTATGGCCTCCACAACAATGCATTAAAGTATTAAATGAACTTTAAGGTAACCATTTGGCGTTCAATAAATAAAGTAATTATGTAAAGTATACCCAGTTACCTCAAGAAAGTCCTCTCCCTCATCTCCATTCTGGAACAACTGCCTGAAAGCGAGGTCATTGCGCTGCTCGTCTGACAAGAACGTCTCCGTCTCCCCAGCACTGCTTCTCTTGTGATGCAGTTTCACGCCACCCGCGTATATAGGCGTAGCTATCTTTGGTGTAAACACATTCTCCTCTGCCGCCCTTTCAAGCAGAGGCTTCGGAATGTCCTCTTCTAAGGAAGGATCTCCGTCGGACATCACACACAATTAGCACTCTCTTTCTATACGGTCATCTCCGGCAATCACGGCAATTAGTCACTTCTGTGTCCAGTGACCCAGGAACTACAAAAACGGAAATGTTTTTGAGAATATATAATATTGTATATTTACAGGTTTCACATGAGGCTATTATTACAGATTTGTTTATAATTTAATCTGCACAAATTAAAAGCTTACAAAATCTAGAAAAAAAAAATTAAGAGAAACACACACCACACCACAACCAACAGCTGTCCAATTCCAATCCAACTTCAACTTCCCATCCCATCCCAATTCAATAAAAAAATGACATTGATGATTGATTGATAAACGAATATGACAGTGATAATGACACTTTACGCCCGTGTTGCTACAGTATATCCAAATAATCCTACTAATATTTTATACGCAATTATCTAAGTATGTGAGGATATGAGTGTCATTGAGTGTTTGAAAACTACTGATACTGAATGGTTATAGATGAAACCTCAAAAATTACTTCTCTTTCTCTATCAGAATAACAGATGCGCCACTTTATATAGAGGTAAAATATAAAATATCCCATTTCGGACATAGCTGGACATGGCCGTAAAGCTACTTTACTTTTTACTGCGGCAAACAAATTTAAAACCTTGTTTTAATTTAAAAGTTAAAGTAAAAAATGAAACCTGGAAACTACTGAACTAACAGTTCAGTAGTTGTTTACGCCGGTAGATTGGTGAGCCACAGAAAATCCAATAGCCGTAAAAGACAAAACGTTTCCACTTACCGGTAACCCTCGCCTGGACCTGCTCCACGAATGTGACACGGACTCCAAGATAAGATGGGTATATGGAAGAAAGAACACTTCTTGCGGCTGGAATTCACTTCTGACAATAGCTACGCACAATATAAACACGACATAGGTTTTTGATATGGAAAGTTAGTGGTTTTTTGTCCCTTCGTTACAGCGAGTGAAATAACGTGCATGCGCAACAACAGAGGACACGGCACTAGCGAGGCGCGCTCCACAAACAAGCGCGTGCGGTAGATCGGTGCTACCTACGATTTTCTATCACGTTCACGCGACATAGGTTTTAGTAGCGCCATCTCTTTCGTTCGGCTTTGAGTCCAGTGCGCTCGGGCGGGTTCGTGTATAACGAATATAATCTTTTATGACTACGGTAATTTTCCATGGCTTTGGCCCAAACACAAGCCCCCAGCTTGAAAGGTTCCCTTTCAAAGAAAAATAACTAATCAAGTAAATTTAATCTTTAGAGAGCACATTTTGAAACTAATATTTACAAAATTAGTATGGAAGTAACACAATTAGAGGCAAGTGCAATAACTGAATAATGACTATAAAACACATACATTATTGTAATAATAAGAAATATATATAATACAAAATTATTAATTGTATAGGTACCCACATTATTTACTGGGATGGTAAAGGACAAAGTCGTACTACTGGACGAACTAACATACCAGACTTAGTTTTAACTAAAACAGTCCTAATTCTACGGTCAGAACCTGGATAGGTTTCCTGTATGATTCCCAGCGGCCAATGTAGAGGGGCCGTATTATTTTGCATTATGAGAACCACGGTACCCTTTTTAATGGGTTGTGTATCTGACAACCATTTTTCCCTTATTTGCAATGTATGTAAATACTCCATACTCCATCTTCGCCAATAGGATTGAACTAATTTATCTAATAGTAGGTATCGAGATAATAAGTGTTCGCGTGAGGATTCATCAACAGGGGCGGCGGGAAGCGTACTCAATGGGACAGTGTGCAGAAAATGGGCCGGAGTTAAAGCTACTGGTTCAGCAGGATCAGGACTTAAAGCTCTACCTAACGGTCTTGAATTGAGGACAGCCTCGATTTGACACAATACTGTTAATAATTCCTCGTAAGTTAAAATTTGACAACCTATAACACGAAACAGATGAGTTTTAAATGACTTAACAGTTGATTCCCAACTACCACCGAAATGTGGAGCATTAGGTGGAATCATTTGCCAACGTATACGTTGACTGGTTAATTCTCCTTTCCATTTTTTAATATAATCAGGTGTCTGCAGAAAAGTATAAAGCTCGTCTAAATAGGCTCGGGCTCCAATGAAATTTGTTCCGTTATCAGACATTATTTTTTCAACAGGGCCACGTCTTGAAATAAAACGCTTTAGAGCATTTAGAAACGCGTCTGTACTTAAATCCGGTGCAACCTCTACATGGACAGCACGGGTTGTAAGACATATGAATACGCAAACATAGGCTTTCTGACTTCTCACTCCACGTTTGCGAGTTAACGTTATATTTAGAGGCCCAAAATAATCTAAGCCGGTATGAGCCCATGGTTTCGACAATTGAAGTCTGCACTCCGGTAAGTCAGACATGATGGGCGGCGTGCAAGGTTTTGGCCGAGCCTTGAAGCAAAAATTGCATAAATGTACACGAGACCTGACTAGGTTACGCGCTGCTAGGATCCAAAAGCGTTGTCTCAATATGGATAGTAACAAATGTGGACCTGTATGGCAGTTCCTGCGGTGGGTATCATCAATAATCAGGTTCACAATATGATCCTTACGTGGTAACAGAATTGGATGCTTATGATCAAAGGTCAAGTCTGCTCTCTCTAATCTTCCACCGACTCGCAATAAACCATCCACAATAATCGGCCGCAATTTTTGTAATGACTTGGAGCAAAGCTTGTTTGTTTTTATAGCCTCCATTTCCTCAGAAAAATGTACTATCTGTAAGGCTTTAATAATCGTTCTTTCAGATGCAATTAAATCATCCGCCTCAGGAAAACCCTTAGTTTTTAATTTTCTTAAAAATCGGAGTATGTAGACTACTATACGCAGCAGTTTCGACCACGACGAAACTCTAAGAGCCATAGTCAAAGTCAAAGTCAAAGTCAAAACGTTTATTTCCTTAGAAGCCTATGCTTACATGGACAGGTCAACTTAAATCTAATTTAAATAAAAACTAAGAATAATCAAGGAAATAACAAAGTCTTGACAGTTCGCTTCAATTTTTTACACTGAGTTGAGAAGCGAATAGAACAACTCAGCTTCCATCTCTTATGTTGTTATTATAACAATATTGGTGTACAACATGGTTACTTATACATTTAACATTTACAAACAAATGCTAGTCAAACATGCACATAACAGAAAAAAAAACTAAATTTAGCTATTTTGTCCATCCTAGTGGAACCGAGCTACATCTGACCAAGCATTATCGTCTTTGATATAGTCCTCTGTAGAATAATAGGCTTTTTTCAAAAGACATTTTTTAATTAAAAACTTAAACTTTCGAATGGGTAGGTCAGTTATAAACTGCGGAAGTTTATTATAAAAACGGACACAATTGCCCATAAAAGATTTCCCCACCTTACGTAATCTAAATGTAGGGATATGTAGTTTATTCTTATTTCTAGTATTAACATTATGGAAATCACTCTTTTTAAGAAAATCTTGCTTATTTTTGTGTGTGTACAGCAAATTCTCATAAATATATTGTGAAGCAACAGTCATAATATTTATTTCCTTAAATTTATCTCGTAAGGAGTCGCGTGGTTTCATTTTATAGATTGAACGCACCGCTCTTTTCTGAAGAACAAAGATAGTTTGGATATCAGCTGCCGTTCCCCATAGCAAGATACCGTATGACATGACACTATGGAAGTAACTAAAATAAACAAGTCTCGCGGTGGCCTCATCAGTAATATGCCGCATAGTCCGAACTGCATAAGCTGCTGAACTAAGTCGACTCGCAAGAGCATTAATTTGAGGTTTCCATTGAAGTTTTGAATCAATATGTAGCCCTAGAAACACTGTTGAGTCAACAAGATCAAGCTTTTCATTATCTAATATTATTTTTATAGGACGTTCTCTGACAGTTGGTAATTTAAAATTAATACATTTAGTTTTTTTCGCGTTTAGTAGCAGATTATTAACAGTAAACCAATTCAGTACGCGAGACAAAGAATTATTTACGTCGTCATAGTTATCTTTATTTCTATCTACCTTAAAAATTAGAGAGGTGTCATCCGCAAATAAAACTATGTCACAAAGGTCCTTGGCATAAAAAGAAAGATCATTTACATATACTAAAAATAAGAACGGTCCTAGAATCGATCCTTGCGGCACGCCTAATTCTATTTTTGAGCCCGTGGATCTTTCAGTTCCAACTTGTACTATTTGAATTCTATTTGTCAGATATGACTGGAGAAGGTCTAATGCTTTACTGCAAATACCGTAATGTTTTAATTTATTTAATAACGTAACGTGACTTACACAGTCAAAAGCCTTGGAGAGATCACAAAATACACCGATAGCGTTTTGTGATTTATCCCAGGCCCCTAAGACGTGTTTTAGTAGTAATGCACCTGCATCATTAGTGGATCTACCTTTGGTGAAGCCAAACTGGTTATTATGTAATAATTTGTTAAAATTAAAATGTTCAGTAAGTTGATTTAAGATAATTTTTTCAAATATTTTACTCATGACAGGAAGCACTGATATAGGCCTATAATTGGCAGGGTCATTATGACTGCCAGATTTAAAAAGAGGGACAAGCTTACCATGTTTCATAAGATCAGGAAATAAACCCACCTCAATACACTTATTGAAAATATGAGCTAGATAAGGTGCAATTTCGTTAATGATGTTACCCAGCATTTTTGTTGATATGTTCCAAAGGTCCTCAGTATTTTTTATGTTAAGGGACTTGTATGTTTTTACAATATCGTCAGTGTCAACGTAACTGAAATCGAAACCATCTACACATTTATCAACAGATGATTCTAATAAATCTACAGCCTTTTCGGCGGAGGAGTTTAATGAATGGGTTACAGTTTTAGAAATGTTACAAAAAAACTTATCGAAGGCATTCGCTACCTCTTTATTTTTAGTTAGAACGGTGTCATTGATTTTTAATATAATATCTTTTTTTTGTGGCTTTGACCTTCCAGTCTCATTATTTATAATATTCCAGGTAGCTTTAGGTTTATTAGTAGAACACGTTATTTTGTTTCTAAGAAAGAGAGATTTAGCGGTATTGCATACTTGTTTAAACAGCTTCGAATATGTATTTACGTAGGAAAGAAAAGAATCGTTATGTAACATCGATCCCCTGTCAGAATAGAGTTCGTATAGTTTATTCCTGCTTTTAAAAATGCCTGGCGTAGCCCAGTCAGTGAAACTAACTTTTTCTCTAACCTTACAAAATTTAATCTTAAATATTTCATCGTGTGCCCTTGCAATTATTTCGGAAAGCGAAGTAAATAGATCATTAGGGTCATCAATATAAGGTAATGAGACAAGATTATATGCTATTTTACTTTGGAAAATAGAGATGCGCTCCTTTGTTATAGCGTATTTGTATATATATCCATATCATAAATAAGCGGATGAACTGGTACGACGTTAACCATAGCTACCTCAGGTTTGGCTTCCGGTATTTCTACGGGATGGGGCTGAAATGGCCGAATAGGCCAGAAATCTTTACTCTGAGAAAGCCATTGTGGTCCTTGAAGCCACAGAGGATGATCCAATAGCTGGCGAGGCGTAAGTCCTCGCGACAAACAATCACTTGGATTTTCCTTTCCAGCGATGTGGAAAAAACATTCCTGGTCTAAATTTTCTTGAATTTTAGCTACTCGATTGGCAACAAAGGTTTTCCATTTATGTGGACTAGAATGTATCCAGTGTAATGTGACTGTAGAATCAGTGAACGCAAGTATCCTATGAAATTTACATCGCGATTCGTAGGTGCTCACAACCACTCTTATCAACTTTGACAATAATAGCGCTCCACACAATTCAAGCGGCGCCAAAGTCGCTGACTTCAACGGAGCTACTTTAGACTTGGCACAAAGGAGATTTACCACTATTCCATTATCGGACTGAGAATGCAAATAAATTACAGCACCAATTGCTTTCTCACTGGCATCTGAAAATCCTAATAAAGTTACTTCGCTACCATTTAAAACACCTACATGACGCGGAATAGTCATATGCGACAACAAAGGCAATTCTTTTTGAAAGGTTAACCATTTTTCCATGACATGGTTAGGCGGAGTCTCATCCCAATCTATTTTTAGCTGCCAAAGCTCTTGAATCAATAACTTTGCATAGAGAATTACAGGAGCGGCCAGACCAAGAATATCCCATAATCGAGCAACTGTTGAGAGAACATTTCTTTTGGTACAGGTTTCTCTGCATGGAGCGACATCGAACGAAAATTTATCGCTTCTTGATTCCCACTTTACACCTAAAATTTTCTGACCTTCATCATTATTAAATTTGACGACTTGAGGATGTAAGTGTGTCTCAGGAAGCCGAGATAAAACGTCATCACAGTTACTAGACCATTTCATGAGTTCGAAACCACCTGACTTGAACAAACCTATAAGCTGTAAAGCTGCTTGAGTCGCCTCTGACACCGAACCTTCGCTGGATACAATATCATCCATATATAGACTTCGCCTTGTGATGTCTACTGCAATTGGAAAATTTTGATACTCATCCTCACAAAGTTGTCTCACTGTACGTAATGCTAGAAAAGGACTTACAGACAGACCAAAGCATAGACGTTGGAACTCGAAAAGCTGTATGTCATCCTCAGCATCAAAACGATAAATCATTCGAAGATATTTAAAATAAGGTGACGCCATTTTAATCTGTAAATACATTTGTTTAACGTCAGCACAGAACGCGATTGGTAGTAACCGAAAATTTAACAATATGCGAAAAATATCGCCTTGCAAGTTCGGTCCTGCATGTAACAATTGGTTTAAAGAAATACCTTTATCAGTTCGAGCACTAGCGTCTAATACCACGCGAAGTTTCGTCGTCTCTTTATCATTACGAACTACTCCATGATGGGGTATAACATAGCCACTAGAAACTAAATCTTCCTTTTGAACCGGTACTATATAGCCGTTGGATAGATAATCCTTAATAACATTATCATAAGCATCTCGCAGTTGTGATACCTTTGACATCTTCCTTTCCAACGCCAAAAAACGTTTTTCCGCCACAGGTAAAGAAATTCCTATACATTCCGGATCAGACTTAAACGGAAGCGCTACTGTGTATCGACCAGAGACATCCCGAGTGGTAGTTGCCTTATAGAACTCCTCGCATTCCTGTTCCGCCCGACTTAAACGCGCTGACTCGGAAGATGGAACTTCTTCCAACTCCCAAAAACTGCGGACCAACTCATCCATTCTTGAGCTAGTTATTGCGCAGAGAGCTGCAACACGGCTTGACTTAATTGGTTTTGACAAAGGCGCTTCACCCATTATTAGGTAACCTAGAGTAGTTTGTAAAGCGTCCGGTTGTCCTGGTGGTCCATTAATCCTTCCAGATAAAATCAATCGCGAAAATAACTGGGCACCAATTAACATTTCAATCTCTCCAGGCTGGTCAAAAGTATCATCAGCCAAAGGAATACCTTTCAAATAATGTAATAGCGACCTATCTATTACCGATGTAGGAAGCCGTTGGGTAATAGATTTTACCACCAACGGACTAATTTTATAAGGGCGACTCCTATCAAATCTCGAGAAGAACTCTAACTCAGTCTCGCCCGCAACAGGATTAGAACTGCCTCCAAATCCATTGACCGAAATGGGCAATCTCGTAGCACGTGAAATTAAGGACAACCGCTCACAACACTGCTTTGTCACAAAATGATTTTGAGAACCGCTGTCAATTAAACACCGGATTAAATGCGATTTTCCTGACGAATCGACTACCTTAACACGCGCTGTTGCTAGCAGAATAGTAGATGATACAGATCCTGGCACAATCGTATCAGTAAAGCCTTTTTTCAAAGAACATAATGAGACTCCTGCACTAGTTCCATGGTCACCCTCTCCAGTCTCTACCGAGGGCACTATATCTGCTGATGCCTCCCACTCATCAGAATAATGATCATTACTACTGGAAATCGGCATAGATGTACTTATTGACTCTGGCTTAAAATGTAGCAGTGTGTGGTGTGACCTGGCATGACAAGTGTTACATTCTCCCTTGATGTTACAAGCATTTGGCTTGTGAGAAAAGCTCAAACAAAGAACACAACCGTTGTTCTGTTTGACTTTATTAAAACGCTCCCTAACCGCAAGTTTCAAAAATTCAGCACAACGCACAAAACTATCGTGATCCGATTTCTTACACAAAGGACAGTTCATCGCCGCAGTGACGAATGACCGAGTGGCGCGAGCTATCTTAGGTACTGGCGGTTTAGAAGTATTGTTCCTACAACTAGTTGTTCCGCTACCTGTACTAACCTCGGTGCGTTCCATAATTTTCGCTTGTTCCTTTACAAATTTGGCAAAACAAGCGTATAAAGGAATCTTTTCCCCGCGAACCGAATGTTCAAATAGGCGCGCTGTTTCAAAATCAACCTTTTTTAGTGCAAGATATAAAAATACAAAATCTAATTTTTCGGGTATATCTAATTTATTAAAGGCTGCGACAGAAACTGAAAACTTATCAATAAACGCATTTAAGCCTTCAACTGACGGACTAGCAATTTTTTTCAAATTTAAAATCTCTTCTAGATACGCAGTACCCAAGGAACGGACGTCTTGGTACCTGCCCGCTAAAGTTTCATATATTAAATCATAATTATCACTGGTAGGAGCGATTCCCGCTATGCATTCAAGTGCTCTACCAGTAAGTTGACCACATAAGTAGTATACTTTTTCTGAATTAGACAGCTCGGGATTAACATGAATAGTGTTATTATAACATTCTATAAACATTGGCCACGCTTTAGTATTGCCATCAAATTTTGGCAGTTCTATAGGTGGTAACTTAATTTTAGGCGCTGTCGCCTTCGAAGGACCTTTGAAGTTCGAGTCTTTTAAGGAACTCGCCAGTGTGTCGACCTTTCCGCGTACCATCCGATAAACCTTTTCAAAGGCCTCCAACGCATCTAAACTTGGTTCAAATTCCACATCGAGCTCCATTTTATACAAGGATAGTTCGTCAAATTCTTGATTGAACTCATTCCGAAGCACCGACAATTGAGAAGTTTGTTCCAACAAAAAACTAACTTCTTTAAAATTATCGCAGTTGGTTTTCGTCGAAAGGTCGTGTAAACTCTTAATACGAGAATAATATGCGTTCAATCTGGCCTCTAGCAATTTAATCTTTAAAGCCTTCCTATTTTCTTCTGCCTTCGACATCTTTCCCGAAATATATTAAATAACTAAATAATAAAGTGAGAAGGTAGGTATAAATACTAATAAAATTATTTTTCAGATTAATAAGAAATACCCACCCTTCGTCTAAGCAATATACGTATACCTAAACACCTCTCCAATATCCACTTGACACTTAAATACCTACTATTTACTTAACTCTCAAAATATCGTTACTAAACAACTTACCTACCTGGGTTGGAACGCTACGCAAATTCGACAATAATATAGGTAACTAATACTAACAAATTGGTATTCAAACTGAACCTTATATTATTCTATTAAATTTAAGGATAAAAATATGTAGTAAGTAATGTAACTACCTATATAATTTTATGTTAGTAAAACGTTATTGGTTAAGTGAGTAAATAGGTACTAACTGATAGGAAAGTATCGTCCAGCAATAGCAGATTACTCGAGTATTACAACAAATTAAACACAATACAATATTCACGCAATGTAAGTAATTATTAGGTAGGTACCCATGCAATTCCTAAAATATAGATTATTAAATTGAACTCGGGCGAGGGCGCGGATGTTTGAAGACAAACAAAATGGCCGTCGATCGAAATTATATAAAGTACCTAGGTAATTTCAACTTTTATAGAATGAAAAATAGGTACGTTGCGTAATAATAATTATACAAATATTTATATTAAGTACTAAATGAGCATAAGTATTCTACATAGATAAATAAAAATAAATACCCTTTATTGTTCTCAGAATAGACTGAAAGGAATTTACCTACTATGTAACACGTGCTCAGTTACGTTCTGTTTTTAAATTTTAAAATAATGGTACAGAGGATCTAATAAGAATCCAATAGTAGTGGACTGTATTCATATATAGGTACTGGAAACCGATAACCCGGTTCGATAGTGACCAAAAATTGTTTACGCCGGTAGATTGGTGAGCCACAGAAAATCCAATAGCCGTAAAAGACAAAACGTTTCCACTTACCGGTAACCCTCGCCTGGACCTGCTCCACGAATGTGACACGGACTCCAAGATAAGATGGGTATATGGAAGAAAGAACACTTCTTGCGGCTGGAATTCACTTCTGACAATAGCTACGCACAATATAAACACGACATAGGTTTTTGATATGGAAAGTTAGTGGTTTTTTGTCCCTTCGTTACAGCGAGTGAAATAACGTGCATGCGCAACAACAGAGGACACGGCACTAGCGAGGCGCGCTCCACAAACAAGCGCGTGCGGTAGATCGGTGCTACCTACGATTTTCTATCACGTTCACGCGACATAGGTTTTAGTAGCGCCATCTCTTTCGTTCGGCTTTGAGTCCAGTGCGCTCGGGCGGGTTCGTGTATAACGAATATAATCTTTTATGACTACGGTAATTTTCCATGGCTTTGGCCCAAACAGTAGTTCTGGGTTTATGTAGGTACATACACTCTAAATTGATTAATATCATTCCAACTAAAGGCCTGTTAAACGATCCATTCTGACTAACAGCTGAAATTGACGTCTTAGCCTCGATGACCGTCTCGAATGCCATCGGAAGAGACCCCGACAACTGACAAAGCTGACAAAGCCCATCGGAAACTGCTACACTTTTCTCGTTTTCACTGGCAACAAAATCTGCCACGCCGGCGAACCGAACAGGCGACAGAAATGTCAACTTACGTCTCAACAAACATACCACCTATTTATTAATCTTGCTACTTTTGACGAACTCTTGTCTAAGAGATAAGATGGATGGAGTGTTTTCTTTACGTTATTTACTCCACAATATAATAAAAATTAGGTAGAATATAGTTATAATAAATAAATGTTTACATATTATTCTGCCCGTTTGATCATTCGTAAATTTTAGATTAACCATGACATAAATTTATACAAATCTTTGACGAAACGCTGTTGCGATCCAGTTGGCAGCACCATACAACAAAATTGTGCGGCCGCAAGCAAAAGCAAGAAAGGTTGCCGGCGTATTTTGTGAATTATCGTGCGTTACTGTAAAATAAACACGTTTCCCGCATGAGTATTCGTTACAGGGTAGTGTAAAATAGCTCTATTACAAAATGACGGCTGAAGTACAGAGTAAGGGGAGGCTTCCCCACCTCTCGTCGGATAAACAGCTAACATTCATAAAACTAGCTGTTTTATCAATGGCAGCAATATTATGTGAGTGCTATCTTCTTCAATTCATCTTTAACTGAGTATCTTATTAAAGGGAACATAGTAACACATCGATTTGGACCTGTACTTTCGGTACTAATTTACACTTACGTGGTCCTTCCTAGTGATAAGACATGCCTTCAAAATGCTTACACAGACAAAAACAAAAGTGAATATAAAAATCCCATAGATTTTCCAATGAAATATAATATATGTATGATTTGTAAACCTATGTCAAACACTTTTAAATTGTTCTTTATATTATTTTAGCATTCGGAACACGTCTGTTCTCTGTACTGAGATTCGAAAGCGTTATTCACGAGTTTGATCCCTACTTCAACTACAGAACCACTCGATACCTGACTGAAGAAGGTTTCTACGAGTTCCATAATTGGTTTGATGATAGAGCATGGTACCCACTAGGCAGAATTATTGGTGGTAAGTGATGTTCTACAATTATCATGATTCAAGTATACATGCCTAGACTATGAAAATAATCCTATAACTGCTTTAACTCGTTAATCCCCAAGCGGTAACCGGTTACCGCTTACCTGACCTTATTACCTGAAGTAAGGGTCAAGGAGTTAAATGACACATATCTCTTAACAAGCCTTCAGATATTTTTTTATGCTTAATAGCCAATGACAATTTAGAACTAAATATTTGTTTCCTTTTAGGTAAATGGCTGCCAAGTGTACATAATAAAAATCTTAAATTATATATTTTATAAGCATTTAGGAAAACTATAGTACATGTGCAGTGAATATAAATCTTACTGCTTAGCACTTTTATGTTGTAACAAATTACTAATTAAATAAATAATAATATGAGCCTGTAGTGGCTTCTGCCACAGATAAATGAGTAAACCACAACATGGTTAAGTTATTTTGTAAGACTTATTGTTGAAGTTCTGTGAATATACTTTGGGAAGAAATTCTGAAAAGAAAGTAATCTTAGTGATTTGTTTGTACCTACCATGTATCAAATGCTAATGGATATTAATTAACCCTCACTGGTTGATAATTTTAGAGAGAATTATATTTAAAAAAAAAAAATTAAAGACACATTTATTATCATTTAAATGATATTAATATAAACACGAAATAAAGTAATATATCACCTAATCAGGCCGATTGGCACTGTGCAAGGCTGCGAGTTAAGTATGCTCATTGTTATAAATTTTCAGGAACTATCTACCCTGGCCTGATGGTAACATCGGCCACACTCTACAATGTGATGCAGTTTCTCAATATTACCATAGACATCAGGAATGTGTGTGTATTCCTTGCACCATTCTTCTCCTCACTCACAACCATTGTCACTTATCTGCTCACCAAGGAGTTAAAGGTTTGTAGTCAGTCCAATAATTAATATAATAATAGAATACATAAAGAAATCACTGATCAATAAAAATCTCTAACTACAATTAATATTTTTTATATATTTTTGATATATTATGGTTATATTATAACACACAAAGTAATGCCAATTGTAACAACCCCAGTAGCCAGTGCTGCCAGGTTAATATATTGATTGTTATACATATATTATAGAGCCAAGTTGGCTAAGTGGGAGAACACTCAAATATAATTCCAAAGGTAGTGAGTTCAAACCCACGCACCTCTGGATTTTTCTTTCTGAAAAATGTATGTGAGCTTGAAGATACAAGCTTTAAGGGTGAAGGCAAACATCGTAAGGAAACCGGCAGGTTGAAGGACATGTGACATTCACCAACCTGCACTTGGCCATTATCCAGCTTGTTGAATAAGGGCCTAATCTGTCTCCAAGAGAGAAGTCCCTGTGCCCCAGCAGTGGGAACGTCAATAGGGTGATGATGACGGTACATATATTTGTTTCCACCAGGATGAAGGCGCGGGTCTAGTCGCGGCGTGTATGATCGCCATCGTGCCCGGCTACATCAGTCGCTCCGTAGCCGGCAGCTACGACAACGAGGGTATCGCCATTTTCTGCATGCTGCTCACCTATTACTTCTGGATCAAAGCAGTCAACACCGGCACCATCCTCTGGGCCACTATGACTGCTTTGGCGTACTTCTACATGGTAAATATTTACAAGTATATTTTATGACAACGTGTTGGCTAAGTGGGAGCACACTCGACTTTTATCCGAAGGTCGTGGGTTCAAACCTCGCCGCGCACCTCTGGATTAACGGTGAATTCAAACATCGTGAGGAAACCGGCATGTTCTGGGAACTTTGAAGAGTTACACATGCGACATTCACCAACCCGTACTTAGGCAGCGTGGTGAATTAAGGCTTAATCTCTCTCGTCAAGAGAGAATACCCTGTGTCCCAGCTGTGGGAACGTTAATAGGGTGTTGATGATGATTGTGACATTTGTTGTATTAAAGTTGTTGTTAAAAAAAACATTTCGTTTCGCCATTGACGGACACGTCAAAAGGTCATCATCATCATGATCATAATTGCACACATAACGTAGAATAAAATTGTACGCCGACTGTTACAGGTGTGATTGACTTTTTAATCAATGTTTCTATAAAGTTTTATAGTTATGTTACAAAGTCGATCATAGATCATTAAGGCGAAAGTTTCACGCCGGTGAGTCGCTGTGGCTTCTCGGTTTTTGCACTTTCGTACATTTAACAAACACTTTATCACGTTAATTTAAAGCGTTTTGTTCTAATATTATTATTATTACTTATATATAATTATATTAATAATATACGTCTTGCATTATTACTAATATTATACTTGATTACGTAATCAACCTTAACATACTCTAAACACGACATGTTGAACACTGTAATCTATTTTAATGGCCTAGTTGATTTATATTTATTGTTTGTGGAATGGGAAAATGCGTGCTTTACATAAACTTAAATTATCTATCGCTATTTGGTGGCTAGTTACCATAAAAATACATTAAACTTATTTCTGTAATAAATGAAATAGCATAAACTCAATAGAAGTTATAACTAACGTGTTTTAACTCTTGCAGGTGTCTTCATGGGGTGGCTATGTGTTCCTAATAAACCTGATCCCCCTACACGTGCTAGCGCTGATGCTGCTCGGCCGCTTCTCGGGGCGAGTGTACGTCGCATACAGCACGCTCTACTGCGTCGGCACCATCCTCTCCATGCAGATCTCTTTCGTCGGGTTCCAGCCGGTGCAGAGCTCCGAACATATGTTGGTATGTAGCTCTTACACAATACAATACAATACTCTTTATTGAAACACAAAAATGTATAATACAACAGAACAATACTTAAGAACTTAAATACATTAAATAATAGTGTAACAATGGGCGGCCTTTATCACTAAAAGTGATCTCTTCCAGACAACCTCTGGATGGACTGGAAAAAACTAATAATCGACGGATGTTGCTCTTCTACTTGATTTAATTATTATTAGTATATATATACCGTCCACGTGCGTGCTTGATTAATGCAAATAAATTGTCAATATTTTTTACTAGCCGAATCAGAAGTTTTTGCTCTTTCTAGTGATGTTTACAGCTAACGTGATGCTGTTATGGCGTTTCTCGAGGCGCGTGTACGTGCCCTACACGCTCTTCTGTGTAGGAACCATCCTATGCAGATCGCCTTCGTGGGCTTTCAGCCGGTTCTGCACCGGCACGGAACATATATAGCGTGCAGTGTGAATCCCCGATAAATGCAAATAAATTGTAAATACATTTTACTAGCCGAATCATAAGTTTTTGCTCTTTCTAGTGATGAACGTAAACTAATTTTGCACACCTAACGGGTTTCATTATCATTACACGCTCGATAGATGTTAGTGCGTTAATCTTTGAAACTATAAAAGTAAGATGATTGCTTGGCACCCGCTGACTGACAGGTCAACAATTAACTGTAGTATATAAGATTTATATTTGTATGTATTAAGTCTGTACGGTATATGTTTATAATGGGCCTGAGATGCCTGAAATAAATATTTTTTCTTTCCCAGTTCTTTAAAACTTCCTTCTATAAAATAGTCTATCACAAGCATGTGCTATTCCGGGAAAAGTATTATATTATAAACTCAAATTAAAACCTGTTTTCAGGCCTTAGGCACATTCGGACTGTGTCAACTGTACGCGTTCACTCAGTACCTGCGCGAGCGCCTCTCGCCGGCCAACTTCGAGCTGATGTTCAAGGCGCTGGTCAGCACGCTGCTCGCCACCCTGGGCACGGCCGTCGTCGCGCTCACTGTCACCGGTAACTACTGATGCTCAATACAAACTCAGTTGATAGCAAGCAACGCTACAATCATTAAATCTATACTATTACACGTGACCTCCGGGTGGTGCTAAGAACAGACTCTGGTGGTAGGCTTCGGCCGCGGCTTGTCACCACCCTCCGGGCTAGGCCAGTGCGTGAAGCGATCGATTTTTTCGTGTTTCGTAATGTGGTCCGGAGAAGCAATCGACCTTCTAGGTCTTCATGTCCCATCATAGTCTAATGAAGGCTTATATATAAAAATAAAAAATAAATAAAAAAAAAGCATGTTGTGAATTACGGGAAACTCAGCGCAGATGGCGCCATAAGCATAAACTCGTCGTCAACAGCTAACATAAACTCTAAGATCAAGAAACTCTTTTCTCGTATAAAATATGACAAGAACACGATCTTGTCATATTTTATCACGATTTGAAGGATTTGTGATTTAGTTAGAACACTTTTCTTCTCTATTTACTGTATACTTTAGTGCTGCACTCTGTCGCCAGAACCCAGTATTATCCCATATTAGAAGTAAGTTAAACGCCTGATGGTGCAGAAGTAGAGCTGGCGCGTAGCTGCTCGCGCCTCGTTCTTTCTATGAATGAATACTATGTACTCTCGATTTTACTAGGGAGTTTCTTGAGGCTGATCAGCATCATCATATTTACATTTGTTTTGTTTCAGGCAAAATCTCCCCGTGGACTGGAAGATTCTACTCTCTGTTGGACCCATCTTATGCTAAGAACCACATTCCCATTATTGGTAAGTCATACTCCTGTTACTTCTTTAAGATTTATACGAAGATATTTCGTATATTCCAAGAAAATGTTATACTAAGAATATATTTTACAGTAATATGTATTTAATTTATTAATACTCGTATCTCTATTATAATTTGCTACTCCCGTCTTATTCGTGCTTTATGATTTGTGTCCATCCCAAGGTTGCCTGGAAGAGATCGCTATCAGCGATAAGGCCGCCCATTGATTCACAATTTTTGTACATTTTTATCTTTTTTTGTGTTTTATTATGTTGTATTCAATAAAGAGTATTGTATTGTATATTTTTCGTAATTATCACTCCAGAAAGACTGCTCATCAAGAGACAGCATAGATTGTGTAAAATTACTTGCTTTGCCTATAAAAAAAATTGTACATTAAATACAAAAACAATTTTAAAGTTGTTGTTTTGTTTTGAGGGACAACCATAGTTATTATTTAGATTTATAACGGGATATTTACCATGATTGATTGTCTTTCGAGTTTCCCGATATTTCGGCACAGTTACATGCGCCATGATCACGGTTAAACTGAAGCTGCAGCGATTGGAGTAACAATTTTATTGGCAGACAAATCGATCTACCCTCTTTCTCACTCTTTTATTACGAGTCGATGCTTCACTTAGGGTTGGGACATGTTTCTCACCCCACTAACACACTATCGCGACACACAAAACTGACGGTGTCCGTTTGGACCTCCGTTGCAGACTTTTTTCCACTATTACACATCAATCATGGTTTCCGTTATAAATCTAAATAATATTGATAACCATGATAGTTTCAAAAGTTATACAACCATAGTTGTGTCCACCCCACCTTTACAATAATACGTGCACCCCAGCGTCCGTGTCCGAGCATCAGCCCACCTCCTGGTCGTCGTTCTACTTCGACCTGCAAGTGCTGGTGTTCCTGTTCCCCGCCGGGCTCTACTTCTGCTTCACGAAGCTCACGGACGCCAATATCTTCATCATCCTCTATGGCGTGCTTAGTATCTACTTCGCTGTGAGTATGAATCCACACTGTGGTATAAAATCCACATCCGTATCATGTATAAGTGCGCATAAACCTGACTGTCTACTATTTAAATAGCAATACATTGATTAATAGTTAATATAAAATAGTAAATATGTAGTAAAATAATGAATATATATCATTACTGCTTTTGTGACGCAGTGGGCCAAAGCCCGCTTGCGGCGCAAGAGGTTCGGTAGCGAGTTCGATTCCCGTCGAGGGGTTAAGTGTTTGTGTGTTCTGCAAGCACTTTTTCATTGATCTAGGTGTTTTTTTTATAAAATAAAATATTATATATTATAGTCATACATATACATATCATGTAAGACTATTAAGTATATCAGATGTCTAGTACCTGTAACACAAGCTTAGAGCTTAACCACGGGGCTAGATGTTGTTGTGTGGATAAGTAGAGAAAATAAAAATAAATAGACTTCAAGATATCTACGGCCTAAATCCTTCTCAATTGTCTATACCAACTTCGCCTTAAGGTTTTTGCATGTATCTCCTAATCGTCTTGTAAAACCGTTAGCAAACTTAAGACTATTTAGCAAGGCCTTTAAATCTTTTCTAAAAAACTATCCTGTCAACTATTAAATTTTTTATTTAAGTGTTGGATACTGTATGTTTTTCAAATATTTAAAAATATGAATTCCTGAATAGCGTGAAGTGGTATAATTTCCTTGTCTTTTCGCGAAAAAAAGACTTGTGAAATATCGGATATCCGATCATTATAACAGGTCATTATAACAAGTGAAACAAATATCATGTAGTGACATGTATTTTATTTGTGTAGATTGACATAATAATGTATTGTTTAATTATTGATTTGTTTTTTAAAGTGACATTATTGTATACTTAACTTTTATTATTATTATAATTTTTATTTATATCTTATTACGTTTTAAATGAATTTATTGTTATTTATTAGAAAATAGTTATTTTGCTTGAATCAATGCCTTTATGGTTTTTGTTTTAATTTGTATAATTGTGTCTTATTAATTACTGTAACTGGTGTAAGCCGTGGTGATTAAATAAATAAATAAATAAATAAATCATTTTGTCCTCACATCTGAGCATATACACATTCATTAGCTATACAGTTTAACCTTCAAATGATGACAAACAAAGCTTGAGCGCGTAGAGTCACGTTGAGCTAACTCCGTCGACTCCGCCAATGATCTTTACACTTTGATCGCTGACTATTCTCACCGTACACGTCCGATCACCAAAAGGCGAATGTAAACTAACCTCTCTCACACTTCTGTCCACAGGGCGTAATGGTCCGTCTTATGCTGGTGCTGGCTCCAGTCATGTGTATCGTGTCTGGAGTAGCCGCGTCGAGCCTGCTGAGCCTTCATGTCAAGGATATAGAACCTAAAGTCGAGAAACACCACGAGAAGAAGAAGAAGCATGAAAATAACCTCGTGTTCCGTTCAGAGGTAATCACCAAAGTATCTTAAAAGTAGTAGAAGTAGCATCTACCTATACAAGATACAAAATCATTTATTTACATTGCTTGGTTTTACAAATATCTTAGAAACGACAAGAATAAAATACAAAAAAAAACTAATATGCAACTACTAATAACAAAGGTGCTTTAAAAGGTGATACATAGGAAATTAATTTATCGTATCTGGTCGCTTCGCTTTTTTTACACTAGAGCAAAGAAGCGACAAACTCTAGCTCATTTTTGTCAAACAATCGTAGGAAAAGTATGGAACTTTAACCTGGTAACTACATAAATAAATTTGTGAACCGCCAGGTCGGCGCCATGTTCGTGACGGTGCTGGGCTGCCTGCTGGTCTCGTACGTGTTCCACTGCACGTGGGTGACGTCGGAGGCGTACTCCTCGCCGTCCATCGTGCTCTCGGCGCGCGCGCACGACGGCGCACGGATCATCTTTGACGACTTCCGCGAGGCTTACACCTGGCTCAAGATGAACACGGCCGAGGTAACACATACACTGTTCAATTTAAAAAACGCACCACTCTCCGGGTTGGGCCAGTGCGAGAAGCGATTTTTTCGTGTTTCTTAATGTGGTCCGGAGAAGCCATCTACCTTCTAGGTCTTCATGTCCCATCTTAGACCACATCGTCACTTTACATCGGGTGAGATTGTGGTCAAATGAAGGCTTATCAAGCATAAAAAATAAACGTGATTTATTTAAGTATATAAATAAAGCTACACTATTGTATCGTGTCGGACTACAAATTCAATAGAAGTCCTTCATCGGGAGTGCGTCGCTAAGTGTAAAGAAACGGAGCTCGCCCGACGCTTAACCCTAGTAATTAATCCTGTTTAAAAATAATGATGATATTCTGGTTGTTCCGATCGAGACGCGACGCGACGAAGGTTAATTGAAGGAACCAAATGTTGCGCGCTGTAAATTTAAAAGTCATCTCTATCTACTCATTAGTGGCCTGAATTAACGATTTAATGGTTTTAATGCTATTATACATAGTTAAAGATAATACTCGTTTTTTTATATATTTTTTTCATAAATAAAAGGACCACTTTAGATATAACATTATTTTATATCATTTGTTTTAAGCACGTTTATTATTTTCAGGACGCAAAAGTAATGTCATGGTGGGACTACGGCTACCAGATAACGGCCATGGCGAACCGGACAGTCATAGTGGACAACAACACGTGGAACAACACGCACATCTCGCGCGTGGGCCAGGCCATGGCCTCCACCGAGGACAAGGCCTACGAGATCATGCGCGAGCTGGACGTCGACTATGTACTAGTTATTTTTGGAGGCCTGGTGGGATACACTTCAGATGGTGAGTTAATGTAGGAATATGATATAGTAAGATAAAACCTAAAAAAGGATAAAGAAAGATTCTTGTATAAAGAATCCTTTTAAATTGTTAAGCAGACTGTAAAATATATTAAAACAGCATTTATTTATTTATTTTATGTCGCCACGCTTAAATGGCGGGTTAGTAAGCCCTGTTTGGTGTTGCGTTCCAAGCAAACGTTGATGCCCAAATTCTACTATGTTTTTCTTGGCCGAAACCTACACGCTTTCGGGAGGACATAGGTTTTTTTTATGGGAGAGAAATATATTTTTGTATATGTATAGAGAGAGAGAGAGAAACATTTATTGACACATCAAAACACAAAAAAAAACATAAAACAAAGAATAACAACAAAATTTTGTGAGATGTGCCAAAAGGCCTCAGCATAATGCAACCCCACACTTAGAGCGCGGAGGTGGCGCTGATTTTCAGACGAGACCTTAGAACACAAACATCACGAGCGACGACTTAATGATAAACAAAGGTCTAGGTATAGGTTTTTCACGCTGGTGACCGCAGCAGTACCTACTGTGGTTCAAGCACAACTACCTTACACTTTATTAAACCGTTCCAGATATAAACAAGTTCCTATGGATGGTCCGCATCGGCGGCAGCACGGACCGCGGCGCGCACATCCGCGAGCAGGACTACTACACGGGCGCCGGCGAGTTCCGCGTCGACGCGGACGGCTCCGGCACGCTGCTCAACTGCCTCATGTACAAGATGAGCTACTACAAGTTCGGCTCCGTCTACACTGAAGGAGGTACAACTAGACATGCCAAAAAACTTGAGAGGTGTCAATGGATCAAGTGTCAGTGGAATGTCAAATTATCAAAAGATGTTGTGATTCAAAAAGTGTCGTGTCGTGACAACTTTTCGTAAGATTCCACAACGCGCGATAAGGAACTTCGTTCCAAAAACATTTATTTATTACTAGCGACCCGCCTTGCAAGAGCAACCTTGCTCTAGAACAACTCTATTTATTGCTGATCTGCTAAAATCATCTGCTCCTGTGTGGGCGTGGTGGACAGGTCTCTAAAGGCATGTCCAAACATCGTCCCAGCAACAACACGCGGCAATAGCGAGACAACTCTGACGCGCGACTAGTACCTTTAGACATTCCAGCAGCAACATGCGGTATTCGAGCGCAGCGACCGTCCATACACAGCGTGACGTTCGTGCGCGGGATGCAATTACTGAGTGATTCTTTTATGTATATAGGCTACATTTATGATTGCCATTTTATTCAATTTTTCATGTGTTAGGGGGTGGTTATTAAATGCACATGTTCAACTTTATCGTGTCGCTACCTTGTCCCCTGTTCCCATCTTAGGAAAGTTGTTGCAAACGTTTTTGCACTATATCTCGTAATAGTATGTATTATGAAATACTTTGATGTGCAGGGCGTCCGGCCGGGTTCGACCGCGTGCGCGGCGTGGAGATCGGCAACAAGGACTTCAACCTGGACGTGCTGGACGAGGCCTACACCACCGAGCACTGGCTCGTGCGCATCTACAAGGTAACACAGCCTTTTCGAGGCAATACTGTGGAAACTACATGAGTTGAGCTTTTAACCCCCAATCAAAAAAGAGGGGTGTTATAAGTTTGACGTGTCTGTCTGTCTGTCTAGGACATCAAAGCTCCCGAACGGATGGAGCGATTTCAATTTAGTTTTTTTTTTTGTATGAATGGTGAGTTTGGTCCGGGTGTTCTTAGACATGTGTTCATGAAAATCGGTTAAGCCGTTTGAAAGTTATGGGGGTGAGAGTGGTGAAGGAAAACCGAAAATCTGCAAATATACTCAAGTGCGTTATCAAATGAAAGCGCATTGCGTGCAAATTACAAAATATTATGGTGTTTTACTTTTAATAAAATCAAGGCATTGGAATCGGGGGTTTTTCTTAAATTTTAAATTTAGATTTATTAAATAACAACACGAGTTCGAACTTCGGTGCTTTCTAATTTCCAACTCACGTACGAGTAGGAGCTACATTATAAGTGACGACCATGAGCGCGTGTCACTGCATTACTGCTACACAGAAGGCTCGTACGCTAGCTCGAGCTGTTTTACATGTTCTGGTTCACTCTGTCAGCACGCCAACATCACCTGATCGGTGGTTGCTTTGTTATCGCTCGGCCGGCTCAGGTGACAATGGTATGCGGCGGCGGCAGGGCATGTTGTGTTATCAATGCGCTTGAATAGCGAATTATATTTTAATTTAAGTAGTAATAGGGTTAGTAAGGTACCATAATTTGTAATTTTTTATATATTTTTTTATATCATGTAGTTTATCTTTCATTTTTGTTAAGTTTTAAGTTTTCGAGGAATGGTAATGTCATTCTATACAAACCCCTAAGGGTTTTCAGAATGTATTTTTATAATTTCTGTTAATGTAAACTTTTTTTTAATAAATAAATAAATAAAATACCGGCGATACGACTGAAGAAAGTTTTTGCGTTAAAAATCCCTAAGTTGTTTGTGTATCCCAGGTAAAGCCGCTCCCCAACCGCGGCGCCTGAGTGTCGAGCTGGGCGCGCGGGCGGCTGCGCGGCACGGAGGCGCAGCTGGCCGCCGCGCGCCGCCGCCGCAGGGAGGTCGCCGCGCGCCTGGCGCTCGCCGCCGCGGCCGCCTCCAACATGGACGGCGACGCGCAGGCCATCCTGCACCACATCAAAACCAACCCGCAGTACCGGAAAGACATTGTATCCTACCTACATAAACATAAAGAAGAACTCTTGCCAATTTTTAACAGTGTCCTCGGGGCCATAGAGTTCAATTAGGCAATAGTGTGACGTGGGTCCCTTATTATTTGATATTTTGCGAATAATTTTCTCTACATTTTTCTTCAATTTGAGCGTATATGTATCCTTTTAGATCCTACTTGAAACTGTGTATAGTAACTTGATGTGCAATTTAAAGCGTTCCTGTAATTTTCATTAGTGACCTATGGGCCGAATTAATAATTTATTGACTATAACTATGTTCGGGGAGATGCTTGTAATGCGAAACAGAATTAAAGTGTGTTTTTTGTGGAAAATTATGTTCATTATATATTTTCGTCAATGAAATAAATCATGCAAGTAATTGTGGAAGCAAATAATTTCATTTAAACGTAAGATTCTCCCAGAACATAGGCTATGGTACTTTTATCCTGCAATTAATTATGAGTCAGGCACATTATTTATTATTTTCGATTCAGACACCTTATATGCTGATAATTTGTATAAAAAGTTATCTATATAGTCACTAATAGGTTCCTCTTAAACATTACGACAGGTTTAAAAGTAGTTGTATTCTTACGCATTTATAACTACAGTTTGACCGATAAGCTTAACTTTTTTTATAGTTTTAAGTCAGATCTCTTGTCGGTATTGCTGTTATAGCAATGAAGTATAATTATTGTAGTATTGGACTTTAGCGGGTCATAACCATAATAAATAGAATACACACAATATTCTGTCACAAACACTTATATTTATAAACATTTCTGATTGTTTCTTTAATTTTAAAGAATCACTATAGTTATTATAATAAGAAACGCGCACAATTTTTTATTCTCTGTATGCAGTAGATAGGACTGTGAAATTTAATATGTAATTCATGACATTCTGCTTAATAAGATCTTTGAAAAATGTTTTTAAATGTAAAACAATTTGAAGTTGTATAAATCATTTTTTATTTTTATGAGAAATTAAATTTTATTATAATACCATAACTCACTGTTTTAATTATCGCAAACAATCTAGTATGAAAATCTAACTAAAGTACAAAGAAAGTAATTACAAGACGACATCGTGCCCAGAATGAGATGGCGATACGCGCTGTCCAGCTCTATCACCTGAGCGCATGGCCGGATACTGCGTTGAATCGCGAGGAGTGCAGAAGGGAAGGGAGGCCTTTGCCCTGCAGTGCGACAGTGCAGGCTAAATAACCTAAACTTATATTATTATGCTGAAGAGTTCGCCAGGAAATACTGGCCCAATTCAACTGCTAAATATATTAGATACTAGCGGCCCGCCCCGGCTTCACACGGGTAAAAAAAATCCCGGCAATTAATCAAATTTTTCGCGCTGTAAAACCATCCTAGAACACCAACAAACATTTAAAAAAAAAAAGGTGTGTGTGCGATTCACACACGATAGAAGTGAAACTTCAGTAAATCGACGAAAGAATAAGAAGAATAAAAAAAGTGTGTGTGTGTCAGCTACGACGCACGATTGGAGTCTACTACTTACGAACTATTATTATGATATACTCTTATATCGAATAGAAAAAAAGGGTAAATGAACGCATCTGCTAAAATGATAAGAGAAACAAACATATATCTGTAATTATTCGGATTATTTTTATTACTTCAATAAAGCGTATTACATAAAGTAAGTTACAAAATAATAAAAATAAAATACAGCAATACCTCTTTGCGCGATACTTCGTAGTCTCAACTACGAAGTATCGCTCAAAGAAATTTAAATAAAGCATTGTATTTGTGTCTCTTACCATTTCCGTTTCATCTTTTTGCTTCCGGTTTGAAATCACTACGATTCTATAGAAGTTTCACTTCAAAAAATTGGCCAAATTGGTCCAGGCGATGTTGAGTTATGCGCTTAGCAACACATTTTGCGATTTATTTTTATATATAAGATGATGTTCTTCAATATTGTTGTACATTATTTTGTTCTATCGCTAATAGTTTCGGCAGCGCATTCGACGAAAGACATTTTAAGACTCATTTTTCTACACCTTCGGTTACATTGTTCAAATTTTACCAAGGATCCTTAATTTTTTTCAAAATGAAATGTCGCCTATGTCAAATTGGGAGAAAGAAGCATTCTATTGGTGAAAGAATTTTTTAAATCGGCCCAGTACTTTATGAGCCTATTCATTACAAACATACAAAAATAGGTACAAATCTTTCCTCTTATAATATTAGTGTAGATTTATCGAGGAATTGTCTATTTTAGCGCGGAAAATCCATACATCACGCAATGCCGTGGAATGAAACGCTAGTAATAATAACATGAGAAATGTGAACTATTACATAAACCGTATGTTAACATTTATTCTTCAACATCATCTTCGCTGGAGCAGTCTTCGGGCTGGAAGGTGTCGTCATTCGGGTTGTAAGGGTTGGCAGTTCGCGACCGCTTCTGTTTGCGGCGTCTCTCGAACTGCTGGATGCCGATCTAAAATTAAAGTTAAATCATACATAACATACAATAAATGAAAGAACTCCAGTTTGAACGATAAGCTTAACTTTTTTTTATAGTTTCAGTTATAGTTTACAGATCTAACTGACAAAGGTTTTCTTTCTTTAAAACCACCCTCTTGAATCCATTAGAGTTTATTGAAAAATTAAAAAGTGACAGCGGAAGCAATTTTTTTATATACTACATATGTTATCTAAATTACCTGTTGAACCATTGTGTAAGGTCCTACACCATCAAGAAAGGCTTCTTTGAAAGCTTTGTGCAGCGGCCGGCGCTTGAACAACACGCATTGTTGTCTCAACGCCTCCACTGAGCCGTCGGGCAAATCTGAAATGACACAGCTATTGTATTTAAATTTGGCATCAATCAATTATTGTTTTTTATGCTCTGTAAAACCGGGTAGATAAATATGTAAGCTATTTTATTATTGTATCATGCCTGAACAACATAAACATACCAAAAGTGGAATTAACAAGCTATGTTATGCTTTACGCTCCTCAACTTAAGCATTCAAAAAAGTGAAATTTTATTTTGAATTATTAGAGAAGATAAAATGTCTAAAGGCTTTAACTTTTTTCTTTGATGTGATTATGAAATACTATTGAATTCTTACCAATCTCTATAAAGGAGCATTGCTTCGGGCGTATGTCGTAGACCCTGTAGTCCAGCATCAGGGTGACTCCAATCTGTTCATCCGGCGCTTCGAGCTCGCTGCGCGCCGCGAATTTGATCTCCATGTGTGAGCCATCGAGAATTTTGAATACTTGAGCTTCGAGTTTCAGTGTTTTCTGAAAGTTTTAATGAAATTATAGGAAGATTTCAAAATTATGTAAGAAATTGCAGAGCCAAAACACAGTCGGACTTGCTTGCAAGGTCGTCACATCTCGTATTTGTATAATTTAAGCCTTTATAATTTAGGTATATCTATTTATTCAATTTTATATTTCCTTACCTGTGGCCAAAATTGTGGATAACTATTATCAGAAAAACAGGTAAGGTGTTATTTTTAAGGGACATTACAATCAATTAAAATAATGGAATTTACTCAAGATAAGTTCATGAGGATGATGCTGCCTCCGAGCATCGCCTCTTTCAAGATCGCGCGCGCGTTTCTTATTTATTTACAACATATGTTACAGAAATTTACATCCAAGATGTGGAACTGTATATGGCACAGGTAACTAAAAAAATACATTAAACTATAAGTTCACTGAAAATTAAAAAACTTATGTGTTGAAACTTAACAAACATCTCATTTAGACACAACTTCTTAGAGATGTTAATCAGATGAAGTACTCCTATTAACATTGCAATATTATCAACTCTAGTTCTTTACTACTAGCATACTATTCCATCAAGGACTTCCTCTCAGATATAAATGCCTGGGTTGGTGTAACTTAGGAATGCATAGAAATATTGACTATGTAATTATTGTAATTTATACTTATGTAATTTATTATAAATATTTTATTTTAAGATGCTTTGTAATTTGTGACTATTCTAAGAGCACCATTATGTTTGCCTCTGGAATAAATATATTTTGAATTTGAATTTACATAATCTTTATCCCGTTCTTAGTGTAACTCACAATAATTTAGAAAAAAAATTTTAAGTTTACCTTAAGTTTATCAAACTGTTCCAATCTATCATAATAGGCAACCAGAGCTTTCCTCACAGCAACCAGGCATTCAGGCAGCATCACATTGTCAAACTGCTCCAACACTGCATTCAGATTGAACCCGAGAGGCAGGGATGATGATGACACTTTGTTGGTTCCTGGAACCAAATTAAGAATGGTTATAATAAGACAACATAGTTGAAGATAATAATTCTTTTTTTTAATAATATAAAAAAAGATGGTAGTAAATGTAACATTGGTATTTCTTGCTTTTAAAATTATTAAATCGAATTCAACCTTTGTAACTCTGTGGAACAAGTTATATCTCAAAGTACTTTGTTAAAATCATGTGATTAAAAAAATACTAGATGTTCTTTAGTTAGCCAAGATATATGTTTATTACCTGATGTCATATCAATCTTCAAGCCATGTTTGACCTCATGCTCAGAGTCATGCTGCATGTGGAATACAATGGTGCAGTGATCATCATTCTCATATGACTGAACCTCAATCCCAGACAGTAAAGACATCAACTCAATGTTCCTCTTCAGACTGTCTACGGAATTAGTCAGAACTATTTTCTAGAAATCAAATAATAATCATAAATTTAGTATTTTAATAATGAAGCTCATCATACAACTGTTACACAAATTCACAACATAAAAAAAAACATTTATGATTGTCATAAGCTAAGAACTATTTGTTTAAAATAATACAGTCATTTGTTAATATCAACTTCCCACAGTCAAAATACATGATTTAAACATACATTTTACAAATTAAAACAGTCATGTTGTATAATCAAATCACTAATGTAAAAGATGTAGCTACCTCTAAGCTACATCTTACACTATTTTTTAGTATGGACATAAGTAAATATAAGTCTTAAAAATCTTATTTTAACATTAATTTTAGTCACACACAGCAGCTACTTTTATTCTTTGAAAAATATTTTAATAGTGAATAATTTTAATACTTTAAGTGCCATGAACAGATAGTGTGATTCAAGAGCAGGGATGTGTATAAAGAAATTCTAATGCCCTTACTTCAGGTCGTATAAATGATTTATTCTTCAAGTCCATGGAGGTATTGCTGCTAGAGTTCTCTGTATACCTCTGCAGTTGACTGCTTCTCTGCAGAGCGAATAACTCGTCATGCTTTTCTTTAAGCTTCAACTCTAGCAGTTTTAACTCTTGTTGCAAGTCCTCGCAGTCTTCAGGGAGCTGAGTAGGAGCTGAATAAAGACGGGAATTAGAATGCAAGACAGGATTGTCTATTATTATTTTTATTTCGAGATTCTTACTTACCATTTCTCTTGAAAAGTTTTGTTATTTTCGTTTGCTTTTTAATTTGTGTCATTATTATCTATTAAATACTTTAAATAGAAAGACATAAATAGTAGTAGTAGTAAACAAAATTTTTAACGAACTTATACATAGCACTTTTTGAATTATTTGTTTACATTACATACGTTGACTTTGACTGTCGTTGACCTCACGGACAGCTAATTGGTTTTATTACGTTGGTATGACTGTTATATTCATTCCATCACGCCTCGATTATGTTCATTCTTTATGGATTCATCACACTATCATACCTATGGTTTTGAGGCCATGGAGCGTCATGTCTATTGGCGATGCAAAGATTATCCGCACGCCTCTAGCGGTGAAATTTAGAAACTGTCTAAAACCGACATGACACTTTGTTTAAATCCGATTTAAATTTATTAAATAAGTTTTTCCCTGACGTTAATTGTATCAGTTTTCAGTCTTAGCCAGCCGTAAATACATGATGTACGGCTGGCTAAGAATGCAAACTGATGGCGACACATTCTAGCTAGGGTAGAATCTATTCTATCACCACAAATTTTGTGTTACGAGTTTAAGGACGGGTCGGGGACGGGGATGTTGACTTTCAAAGGGTAGACTAACTTTTGTATCCGTGTTTTAAGGATAACGCAATTATGTTACTTTCCTCCGGTAAAATAAAATAATGTATGTGGACTCTATTACTGGGCTACATAATAATAAAATCAATTTTAATACCAGCCTATGAGTTCCGAGCAGGACACTACTCCTACAGATATGTTTAAAAAAATACACGGCCGTTTTTTCCAAAATATATATTTATTTCCGATTTATTAACAGAAAAAAACTTGACAAATATATAAAGTTGACGTCTTAGATTAAACACTATCTACATAATTTCATACATACCTTAGATACATACATACTTTTTTTATTAAAGAAATGCGTTAAAACTTTTGACAAAAATTTCAGCGATGTCCTGAGCGAATATCCACCCTTCTGCGACATCCGCTTTAACATTACTACCACACAACACCCATTGATTTTAAATGTTCAGCATCCAGACGATTTTCCTCCCATTTTAATCGTAACCTGAAAAAAGGAAAAACAGTGTGCTGATTTATTTTTATTTTATTTATTTATTTATTTCAGTTTAATACATAATCATAACAGTTTATTTTTGTAGCCCTTATGCAATCATATATTTATAAATAATAACAAATTCATAATCATCAAAATAAAATAGTAATAATAATAAATCAACGTTGAACAAATTAATTAATTTAACGTTGTTTAAATGAATCATAAAAAAAATGATGATGATGATGATGAATTCACAAATAAAAATGTAAAAATTCATGCATGAAAAATATTAAAAAAAAAAAAAATTAATAGGTACATTTGGTTTCAGTGACAACTGTGCAATTTGTACTAAGGTTGTTATAAAATATATCGACATTGTTTACGGATAGTATATTATTACTAAATAAATAGCGAGTGACAAGGGGGCATGCTTCAGCAGCTTGGTCCTGCATGTTGGGACCTCTAGCATGGCGGGACGGCGACGCAGGCCTACATTGTTGTCAGGGGCGCACAGCCGAAGAGCTGCTAGAGCGGCCTGATATGAAATCAATTCGTTTTGAAAGACAATAAAATGCATCCTTTATTCATGCCGTTTATTCATACCTAGGACTCCTGAATAACAAATGTGGATCCGATTAAACGCATCAAACTTGATCAAGAAGTTTTCTACTCAGAAATAGTTTAGCTTAAGAGTGGTTTATCACAAAGTTATCTACCTGTCTCGGTTGTGGTGTATGGACCAGAGCTCGGGCATGTATTTAGGGTTCATCGTGGCTAGAAAATGCGAGCGCCACTCTTCTTCCAGTTTGAGAAGCCCTCCTTCAGCCTCCAGGTATTTCGCCACTACTCTGAATCCATGAGATTCTGCTATGAAGGATTCGTTCGGTGTTCTAAAAAAAGTTAAAGCTGTCTTCAGTCTACATTTCGTGCAGATTAAACGCTTTCGTTCTACAGTTCCAAATGTAGAAGCATAAATGGGAAAATCATAGAGCTTACTTCAAATATCGTAATAATAATATGCAGACATTCCTTAGTATCTTAGGACTTCAAAACTTTTATTTGTACCTACAAATAAAAGTTTTTCGACTGTTGCTATTAATGAGATGAAACGACGTGAATGAGCACTTTCGAGTATATATTGAATGACAAACGAAACCGTCTAACAAAAGAAAGACTCAGTTTCATGCAGCGCCTGTTTTATTGTCAGTGCAACTTGAACACGTATGTAGTGCAGTTAGTCGTTGTAACTGCACTCAGACTGCAATCCAACTGCACGCCAACTGCCCGTCGACGTGCAGTCGAGCCAACTGCATTCCAACTGCATCTGAACTGCCATTTGGCAGTCGGATTGCAGTTGAATTGCAGTCCGTCTGTCTAGACCCTTAGATAAAACTCCATGATAACTTACATTTGCTGCATTACCGCAGCCTCTTCCAGCACAGCGTTGGTGACGGTGTTCTGGCCGGGGAACTGAGCCAACACTATCGCCTCCAGCTCTAAGCGCCTGGCGTCGGGTAGTGTGTGCTTGTGGCCGTGGACTAGCAGGGCGCGGGCTGCCATCCGAACCTTTCTGTAGACAAGTATATTTTACACGCAACTGTCGCCATTCATTTTAAATACGCAAATTATACGCCTATAACAATTTACCCCACCATAAGTGGGAGCTCAGTCGACTTTCATTCCGAAGGTAGCGGGTTCAAAGCCCAGCAGCATCGAGGGTGCAGTGATAAAACCAGAAACACCAGTGTGCAAAATTTGTGTAAATTAACTGTAAACATCACTAGAAAGAGCAAAAAATTCAGATTCTTGTAGGCTATTAAAACGTTTTTAAGATTTATTTACATTTATCGGTTTTTAACACTGCACCCTCGATATGTGCGCGACACGTACTTTAACCGTGAAGGCAAACAAACATCTTGAGGAAACCGGCATGTTCTGAGAACTTTGAAGAGTTTGTCATGTCCTTCACATGTGACATTCACCAGGCCTAAACTCTATCGTCATGAGAGTATGTAGTCCCTGCGTTCGCGTTCCCAGCAGTGGAAGAGTAAATTAAGCTATAATGCGTCACAGGTCATTAAACTCACATAAGATAACTCGCGAGAATTAGATAGTAGATCTATTGGCCTTGAGTAACTAAATAGATGTGTCTTACTATTAAAAAAAATTAAAGAAAAAACCATTATAACGATTTCTACATCATCAACCTAGTTCATGGCATGGCGTCGGCATTAAAATCCATCAATTTTACTTTATTAGTCATCGTTTTATTTATTTATTTCGTGTCTCTTTCATAACCCTACCCATTATAATATGAAACAGTCTAATGTCATATCATACTTGATAGCGGCATCCTCTATGACTTTCGGATTCTCGTGCGCGATGGGCGCGTCGCAGGCCACCGCCAAGTGACGTCGCTTCACCTGGTCCTGCATGTTGCTTCGCTGGTGGCACGGCATGCACAGCAGTAGCACGTCGTGGGATGAGTGGTCTTTCATTATTTCTGAAAAAAAATTTGCTATTGAACTAGTAAAGTTCTACAAATTTTAAACAATTCAACCAAACATTTTTATATCTGAAGAGTTACAGTTACAGCTCTCTAGCTCAAAACTAGTTCGTAACCGCTCAGAGGGTAGTTAATTTGGTCAATCTAGAATCTATCCCGCGAAAAGTTTTTCTGGAATTAGTGCTAATTTCATTTGTTTTACGTTTTAGTTTTAGGATAGATTTCCGCTAAGTAGTAAAGAGAATATAAATCACTCCGTCTGATATATAATTTATTAATTGAGTATCTAATACATTTTTAAAATTAGCGCTTTTTTATCTTAGATACGTCTTCATTTGACCACAATCTCACCTGATGTAAAGTGACGATGTGGTCTAAGATGGGGAATGAAAACCTAGAAGGTAGATGTCACTCATTTGCACCATATAAGGCAAACTCACCGGGAAAGTATTTCCTATACTCCCTAGGAACAACAATCTTCCTTATATACGAGTTGGTAGCCCCGCAGACGACGCATTGGTTCTCCTTCTTCATCTGGTAGTACTTGCCGACGTCGCCTGTGGAGCGCGCGACGGGCTCGAAGCGCAAGCGCACGGTTAAAGGGTCCTCTGTTATTAGATCCGCTAGGCCTTTGTTTATGTACCTATAGACACATAGATATTTGTAATTGTTACTGATCAATTATTATCATTAATGACAATTAAAAAAGTAAATAGGTCAGTAAATGGTCTGTCTGACAATCATATAATTTTCTAATGTAACATCGAGTCTTTTGAAGTCATATTTAAATATATTTACTAGTAGTGCCCCGCGGTGTTACCCGCGTTATAATGGATTTTCCCGCGGAATGACGTTTTCCCGCGGTAAAAAGTAGCCTATGAGTAAGTAAAGTAGTTATTTTTCAGGCTCTAGAGATTCTGTGTACCAAATTTCATTTAAATCGGTTCAGTAGTTTTCGCGTGAAAGCGTAACAAACAAACTTACATTCTACTTACATATTATATATATATATATATATTAGGATAGTATAGTATAGCATGATTATTAGGATTACACAACACATAGTATTTAACATTTTAGAAACAACAATATGTACCTTGTTTAATAAGGTATAGCAAATTAAAATCTTAAATCTAAGTTATATTTAATAACAAATTGTACTTGGTACAGCTGATGTTATTATTAATAACTTATTAAGTCATGGAATATGTGCCATTTATTCTTGTTTGGTCCCATAATGATCAATTCAGCTGTATGACGCCTACTACGATACCTAGAACCTTATTCTTCAAGTCATTTGACCTTTTTAAGGCAGAATTCTATGCTATCTATAATATATAAATTTTGAGCCTATTTATCAATATCATTACACAGTATAATATAATAGAATGACTGAATTTTATGTTAAATCTGTTGACAAAACGGATTACAATGCATCTAATAATGTATATAGTGAGTTATGAGAAAAGTTGATGTGTAATTTGCCACAACATAATAGTCCGAGTTTATTTTCTTTCGGTTCGCTAGTAAAATTGTAGAAGATATTATAATTACCAGTTAGCTTTGTCGTTGTCACAAGTGCAAAGCAGCTCTCCATCGGGCGCTTGCAAGAAGCAGTTGTGGTACAGGGGCTTAGAACGGGCCGCGTGCCCGCGGTAAACGTGCTTCGGTGCTGTTTCTTTTGTTTTCCGGCTCTTTTTACTGCAACATAATCATTTATTAATACCAGGAGGAATCTAAACAAATCAGGCAACGTTTCTGAGCTATGAAATGAGGTCTTCAAATATTATTGCCAATCCAATAATTATTAAGTAACAAATCAGAAACAATATACAATAAATATATTTCCAATTTTTGGTCTACAGGAGTCGTATACCGACGCTTTAGGAAAGCATTCGTGAAGAAAAATCCTTAGTAAGTTGAATTTATATATTATAGTTTATGTTAGGTCTATATCTATAGAGCCAATCACATAATTATTATTTAGTTACCATTCAGAAACAAACTCACGTCATAGAGGTAATTTGGACCTCAAATGTCGAATAATTTAATGCGACATATTGGACCTAACAGCACAAGGGCGCCTCTAGCGGCGAATACACTCGCTTGACACTATCGGTTCGCCCTCGTTGACGTTATCGGCTCTTATTTGCCGAAAAATAACGATGATTGATGAAGATGAAAGCAACATATTAATTCAAGTACATGGTGTATAATTGATATTTAAAATTTTGAATTCTGATAGGTAATATGATTACCTCCAATGCTTCAATGTGACATACAGGAAAATATGTCATAACGTTATTTAATTCAAAGGCGCAGTGAAAGATGATCCGGCAAACGCAGATGGTCCTAGATTCAATTCCTGCTTATGTTTATGTGATCTGTAGGCATTTTAAATACACAATTTTGATGAAACAGATTAATCAAAGTATTCAGCGCAATAACAGGAATAGCATGTTATTAATATTATTTATTTCATTCTGTACACCCACCTAACCTTTTCTCCTCTACAACTGCTACCCTTCACATTATAATTCCTGTCATTAAACTCCCAGCAGATGTCATCTACTTTGTCCCAGACATTAAAACTCTCTTCCCAGAAGGCAAAGGTTCTTTTGTTGTAGTTTTCCAGGGCTTTGATGAATATGAGAATAGCCGCGTGGGCGTCCGACGCGGCGTAGTGAATCTGCGCAGGTGATAGTTCTGTCGCCTCCCAATTACTACCGCGAATCTACAAATATGATAATACAGACTTAATGATTTTTAAAAGTCATCATTCATACAATTAATATGCTACTTGCATGCATACTTCAGTCACTTTAAAAGTAAATGTTTATTTTTAATACCTAGACTAGATACAATTCTTATGTAAATTTGACTTGCCTTGTATAACACCCTGTGCTATAATTGTTAACAAATAAGAATATAATTTATAGGGTGTAGTCTCCGCTAATAACGGATTTTAAGACATTCCAACCCAAGGGTAGACTGGAGATGGAAGTTCATTTCTAAGTCCTATGTTTTTAAAGTTCCAACTTGAAATTTTGGCTAGAACATAATAAAATGCAATCCAATCTGAAGTTTGAATTATTACAAAATATATTACACATAAGAAAAGATGATCAAGTTATTATAGTGTATTAAATAGTAATTTTCTTTGCCTTTATACTAAATGTTTACCTTCCAATGTTTGTTAAGTGCAACATTTAGAATGCTTTCTGTCAAAGCCGCTAGTCCCCCACTCTTATAGCCGCACATTTCCACAATGTATCGAATGTCTATAGTGCCTTGCACAATCACTTGGTAATCATTTGCAATGTACTTAGCATCTCCGGTAGGTGCCACTCCTAATTTGTAGATATCTTCACATTCCAATAAATCCTGAAATTGGTTTATTTTATAATATTTAACTGCATATTAAAAAATATTATGTAGAACCAAATAGATTTCCTGTCTTAGGAAAAATTATTTCTTATTTTAATAATAGATAATTTAACCATGCAGTTCAATTCATTTGAATGCTGTACAAGAATAACAACTAATGTAACGGGACAGTTGTCTTATTATGTTTTGTTTATTATACCAGTTATTAAATACACAGAATCATATCTACACTTACTTTTAACGAATTAGGTATAGTATTTTGAGGGAAATAGTTCAATCTGAATAAACCACAATAGCCATCATAGGAAGATAGCTGTAGCAAGGCAACAGGCTGTCTTCCTCCACCTTTGCTTGTCACCCATTCACAGTCGAACCCGAGGGCTTTGTGCTGCATACTGCGTCTAAAATTATGAGGAATAATAAATAATTGTATAGAAAGTTCTTCGATATTATGGCCAGGTGAATCAAACTGATTCACATAATTTACATTTTACTTTGCAATATGTTAAGAAATGGTGAAATGTTAGGTAAGAAACTAAAACACTTTCGCTGTTTACATTTAGTGGGACTATGTACAAAATACTTACTTTCGCAATTCATGAACTACTCGGTCACAGTCTTCCACAGTGGTTACAATATTTATTAACAAATAATTAAAAACATCTACAGCTTTTCGTACTTTTGATCTATCTTGTTCAATTCGTTTCTTCTGAATTAATCGAAAAATAAAAACCACTGCAGCCCCTATAGCTATCACTGAAGATGTTGTAAGAAACCTCGATAATATCCCCATGCTAACACAGTTCTATTTTATAAATAAAATATTACGTGAAAATTATGTGAAAACACCAAAACATTTGTAGAAATGTAAATTGTATGTAAATAAATTTGAATGAGTGAAACCAAGACAAGAACGAACATATTTAGAGTTCAAGGGTGAGGTCACAGAGCATATAAGCTCTATGGTGAGGTTCTATTTTAATATCTGACTGTTCACATTACATTACGTGTAATCATGATGAATGAATCATTCAATATTGACATTGACAATGACAAATATTCTACTAACTATCTGTAAATGTCGACTCAGAAAAAAACAGGCATTATTGTAAATAAAATGTTCGTAATCAATGAATTTTCTGATTTCAAAACTTGTTAGTTGTTAGCGACGACTATTGAATTTTAAAATCAATAAGTGTATTAAAATATGGCAAAGGACAAAAGCCCCGAACGCAGGAGGTCCCGCTCTCGAGAGCGGCGTGATAGAGAACGCCACGATGAGCGCGAAAGTCATCGGGAGAAAGCAAAACGCAGGGAACGATCTCGGAGTCCTTCGAAGAAAGAACGCGAAAGGTCCAGAAGCCCTCGCAAGGAATCTGAAAAAGTAAGAAGCCCCAGAAGAGACAGAGAAAAAAGCCCAAGAAAGGATGCAGATCGAGCTAAAAGCCCAAGCAGGAAAGATTCAAAGAAACGTGACGGCAAAGACAAAGACAAGCGAAATGATGAAAAAGAAAAGCGCCACGATGAAAAAGACCGCCGTTATGAAGATAAAGATAAGAATAAAAGTAAAAGAGAGGACATTCACAAGCAAGAGGAGGAAACTGAAGAAACAAAAAAGGAAGAACCTAAACCACTGAAACGTGAACCTCTATCCCTGGAGGAATTACTTGCTAAGAAAAAAGCAGAAGAGGAGGCTAGAAGCAAACCTGTATTTTTGACCAAAGAACAGAGAGCTGCACTGGCCTTGGAGAGACGCCGTGAACAAGTTGAAGCTATGAGAGCCAATGTGGAGAGGCCTATTGACACCATTGATCTGACTGTGTCTTCCAAAAAAGAAGAGGAAAGAAGGCATCGTGAGGAAAGGGAAAAAGAACGAGACAGGGAAAGAGAAAGGAGAGAAGAGAGAGAAAGGGAAAGAGAACGCAGATTTGAGGAACGGAAAAATCAGCAAAATGATCGTAGAGGTGATGATAAAAAGGACCGAAATGATGAAGTTTCTAAGACTAAAGATAAAGAAAGAGAAGAAGAAGCCATCAAAGCTCGTTATCTAGGTATTGTCAAGAGGAAGCGTAGAGTGAGAAGATTAAATGATCGAAAATTTGTTTTTGATTGGGATGCATCTGAAGACACTTCTAATGATTATAATACTTTATATAAAGAAAGGCATCAAGTGCAATTCTTTGGTCGAGGACACATTGCTGGCATTGACATTAAATCTCAAAAGAAGGACCATAGCAAATTTTATGGTAACCTATTGGAGAAAAGGAGAACAGAACTTGAAAAGGAACAGGAGAAGCTGCGCTTGAAAAAAGTAAAGAAGAAGGAAGATAAACAGAAATGGGATGACAGGCACTGGTCGGAGAAAGATCACGATGAGATGACAGAGCGAGACTGGCGAATCTTCAGAGAAGATTATAATATTACAATCAAGGGTGGAAAGATTCCTAACCCTATAAGAAACTGGAAAGAAGGAGGCTTCCATGAAGACATTATGGAAATTATCAACAAAGTTGGTTACAAAAGTCCCACTCCTATTCAAAGACAAGCTATCCCTATTGGTTTACAGAACAGAGACATCATTGGTGTTGCTGAGACTGGTTCTGGTAAAACACTGGCTTTCCTAATTCCTTTACTCACTTGGATTCAGTCACTTCCGAAAAAAGAACGCATGGAGGACGCTGATCAAGGACCATACGCGATAATATTGGCCCCGACTCGTGAGTTGGCCCAACAAATTGAAGAAGAAACAAACAAATTTGGAATTCCCTTAGGAATCACCTCTGTCGTAGTAGTAGGTGGTCTCTCAAGAGAGGAACAGGGTTTCAAGCTTAGGCTGGGCTGTGAAATAGTTATCGCCACACCTGGTCGTCTTATCGACGTTCTAGAGAACAGGTACTTGGTTCTAAACCGTTGTACTTACGTCGTTCTTGACGAAGCCGATCGCATGATAGACATGGGTTTCGAGCCTGACGTACAGAAAATTTTAGAATTTATGCCTGTTTCAAATATTAAGCCGGACACTGACGCAGCCGAAGACGCCTCTGTACTATTGGCAAACTATAATACAAAAAAGAAGTACAGACAAACTGTGATGTTTACAGCTACTATGCCACCGGCTGTGGAACGGTTAGCCCGCAGCTACTTACGAAGACCTGCCATAGTCTACATTGGATCAATCGGCAAACCCGTCGATAGAACAGAACAAGTTGTGAACATGGTTTCTGAGAGCGAGAAACGCAGGAAACTCACACAACTGCTACAATGCGGCGTCGAGCCGCCAATCATCATCTTCGTCAACCAAAAGAAGGGTGCAGATGTGCTCGCGAAGGGATTGGAGAAACTGGGATTCAATGCTTGCACATTGCATGGTGGTAAAGGCCAAGAACAGCGTGACTTTGCTCTGGCGAGTCTCAAAAACGGTTCCAAAGACATTCTGGTCGCCACGGATGTCGCTGGTCGTGGTATCGATATTAAAGACGTCAGCATGGTCATTAACTACGATATGGCGAAGACCATTGAGGACTACACGCATCGTATTGGTCGTACTGGTCGTGCGGGCAAGACTGGTAAAGCTGTTTCTTTCGTTACGAAGGAAGATTCGGCTCTGTTCTATGATCTGAAGCAGGTCTTGCTGTCGAGTTCTGTTTCGACCTGTCCGCCGGAGCTGATGAACCATCCAGAGGCTCAGCATAAACCTGGCACGGTGGTTACCAAGAAAAGAAGGGAAGAGATGATATTCGCGTAGTATGTACTGTTTTAAAATAAAGCTGTAGATCAAAATACTCCTCTTTAAATTCCAATCCTGCATCGAAGATCCTAATTTAAGAGCAGATAAATTATTATTAATTACCCCTTCTATCTCCTATATAAGTTGGTATGCCAACGATTGAAATGATGACAGAAATTAGAAAATATAATTCGTTTATTCAATTTATTTAGAACATTCTTCATTACAGAGATAACATTGCACTGTATTCACTAGCTAAATAAATATTAAATAATACAAGATGATCTTTCTGGTTTTCTTAGTCTGGATGGAAGATTATAATGCCTGAAACAAATAAATTACATATATTTACGACCGGTCTTTGTTTCTTAAAAAGTTCCTTTTAATTAGGACTCAAGCAACATTATTAGTACGGTTTTCAATACTCCGTATGCTCATTGTGCCCACAGCCCCACACATAGTGGGGTAAAATTTTCTTAGAGATGTACACTATTTTTTTTAATATGTCTGCAATGGACAAAGATATACAAAAAAATCATAAGGCTATAGCTAAAAAGGCTATAGGCTAATTTATACCGCGGGAAAATACACAAAACTAACATAATTAAAATGGTATCTTTAAATAATAAATATACACACCGTGCTTATCTTTGTCACTATTCGTCTACTTCTTCATTGTCTATTGAATAATCTGTTAAATCAAATAATAAAATAAGTAAGGCTAGCTGCATCTATGTATTATAAACTCCAAACAGAAAACATAATGTGTGATTCTGTCTACGTGTCTTACAACGGAGAGCAGGATTTCAAGCGGTGGTAATTAAAATGATTAAAATTGGCCATTCCGATAAATGATTTAGAATGAAAAAAATTCACGTACGAAGTATACGTACCTACCCATCAAATGAAAGAGCAAAATGAGAGATTTGTAAATTTTGGAAAGTTGGTAAAAGGAAGAGAAATTCTATAGCCTATAGAAAATCTTAAGCCTTAACCTTGCTAGTGTGGACAAAATTCTGAACACTACTAGTAAAGTAAAGACAGATGAGTACTTTGTATATATGTACTCTATCTGAGAACCACTTAGTCAAGACCAGGCACCATTATCTTTATCCCAAGAAGAAACAAAATATGCTATGACTTGAAATATGTTAATGTGCTCTAGTTAAATAAAAGATCCTGCTACGAGCATGCGATGCGCAGCGTACGAGTAATGATCACGTCAATACAATATCTGTAATATAATATACACGGTGTTACACGGTCGACGGATCAACAAAAGCTAAGAGCTAGGTGACCTAAATGCCTATCGATTTAACTTCTATTCTATGCTTCACCTCCAATTACAATTATGAAAGTTTTTTTTCATATGGTACTTATATTAAAGCCCAAAGTTATAAATTGACTTAAGTGTAAGAACCGGTCATTACCATTATTCAGCTGTTTATGGCAAAAACCACGACATAGTATGATTTTTATTCTCAAAATATCAGTTTTTGTGAACCAACTCTAAGATAGAAAAATAAAACTTAAAAAGCTGAATATCTCCAAAACTATAAAAAATCGGAGAACATACACGGGGGTTAAATCCATAGGTATTAAGTTCAACTAGCTCCTAGCTTTTGTTGATCCGTCGATCGAGTTATACCGTGTACATTCATAAAAATATTATTGAATAAATAACACAGCAAAAGATACAGTGGTAGGTTAACGTGCGATTAAAATGTGTAGACAATTAATTTATTAATAGTGACATCATGCACGGCCGCAGTAAAAATTGAAAAGAAATGGACTGAAGGAGTTGAAGCTGCAGAACTTTTCACATAACAAGACTTTAGTTAAAGCTGACAGCTAACGCACTCATGCCTAATCGTGAACTCTATTCGAAAAGAAAATAAATCATTAATTTCTTTTATAGGGAAGTATTGACATATTCTCGCCGTTATTTCGATAAGTTGTCTGTAAATCAGCGAGACAGCTTGCAAGCGTCCACTATTGTAGTCCCTTCTTTTTGTAGATATATAAAAGTGTAGTTATAGATATATACATTATGCAAATTCATCTTAATTTTACGGCACCCATAACAAGGAAAAGCAGGTGAGGTTATTAATGCAGATTGTATTTTGGTTAATAAAAGCGAGACAACGAGATTGCGAACTTTATTAACTTATTTAAAAAGACAGTTTATCCTTACACACAAACAGCAAACAAAATCAAACAGAAAGCATTCCATCGATAAGTTTCCAACAAGCACCAAACCAAGCAGGCCTATATAACAATCTACCTATTCCTTTTTATCTGTAGATTTGGGTGGATCCGCGGGTTTTTCCTCCTTCGCAGGGGGTGGCATGATAGCGCGGTAGATGGTGCAACCCAGGGACATAGCCATGTCTGTTAACTCCTTAAGGTCCTTCGGGAAAGACAGTTCTGGGAACTTAATCTCTAGCTGCGGATCGCCTGGCTTTACTGGTAAATAAACAATGTGATATAAATACCACTAAGAATTCCATGCATTGCTTTTATATACCTATATGTATAATTTATGATTATGCGTTATTATTTTGAGTGAATTATAAATATTGCTGGCTTTTCACTGATACTAATATCGCATACATAATATATTAATTAGTTACATTATAATTTTATACAATATATAAAAATTATATACTGTACTTTACCATGTCTTTGTGAATAAATGAATTATTATTATTATTATATAACTATATATTATATAGGCACGTTTGGTAATAAATAGTATTTACAATGTACTTACAAAATTATGAACCAATTATTTGTTAACAAGTTTTGTATTGTTTCACCTCGATGTAGGTAAAATTAATGTGAACAATTATTTGTACCTATATCAGTTTCTTCACTATAACTTAAATTAAATATGTAACATTTATTTAAGTAAATTTCTGTCTTACCTCCATAGAAAAAGTTATAGGCAATGTTCATGTACTGTTTAGCTGCTACAGAATTCTTGTCCAATATTTCCTTTGTGTCCTCGGGGAAGCACACGAATCCCATACCGGTTGTACCTAGGCCGGCGTAGAATAGTCGCTGTAAAGAAATGTTACTCAGTTTAATAAGTTATTCAACATTTCTAATAAGAAACAAAGTATATACCTATTCAATGTGTATTTTCCAACCTTGAACAAACGAAATGTGCGGATACACGACTTAAATTTATCTATAAATATCAGTTAAAAAAAGAGGTTTAGACCTATAAATAAATAAATAAATATTGCCGGACAATCTACACTAGAAAGCTAGATAGTTAACCTAGCTAAGAAAATTAAAACTTCATAATTTATTCTACAAATCTCAAATCTCTTCCAAAAAGTATTGGTCTATATCTCTTTTCGTTGTCATGTTATTAGTAATTTGCCATTTGAATTAGGTTCTTTCTGCCTTGTACAAAGATCAACAGACAACAAATTATGTAATATAAGGCAATATAAGATAAAACGGAACGAAGCCTTTGCCAACAGTGGGATATTAACGGTGCATTATGGCTGTGTTTCCTTCCACCAGGGATGTGCGAGGGAAATGTGTCGTGCGAAGATGTCTAGCTGTGCTGTGAAAATGATTGGGTATTTCCACCAAAGTTGTGCGGGGAAAATGTGTCGTCTAGGATATATAGTGTGCGGTGCGAGGATGCGTTACGAGGATGCATTGCGAGTTGCGAAGCTGTGAAATGTGTCGCGGTGAGGGGGTGCGGTGTAGTGGGAGCGGCGCGGCCTGCCGCTTGCGTCTCACTTTGCTATCGATAGCGCTTGTTGTGGCGTGTCAATTCGGTTGCTCGGCAAAATGGACGAAACTTTAATTGACGCCGTTAAAAAATATCCGTGTTTGTGGAACCCTTCATTATCATTAGACAAATGTAATGAAACAAAGGACGCTGCGTGGACGTGCCTCCCTCGCAACACATTCCTCGCACACATCTCTTGCAACACATTCCTCGCACACATCTCTCGCCTGTTTTGTATATACAAAAACCTCGCTCCGCTAAACCGTTTCCAGCAGAGCTGTGCTGAGCGGAGCTAGGTAAATGAACCGATTCTATTGGTTCATGAAAAACACATTCCTCGCCAAGGCATCCTCGCACATTCCTGGTGGAAACGCAGCCTAAGATAAGATAAAGTAAAACAAAATGTTTAGTCAATGCTAATGCTATCAATTAATTTATTGTTTGTTCAAAATGTAAACCATTTTCCTTTCCTCAATGCATATCGTTGCACGTAAAGCGTTGTTCACTTTAGTACATCGCGATCGTTTCTTATTTGAATCGCCGCGACAATTAATTTTTGCTATAGCTCTTCTCTGCTTTCAATGGGAGTACTGTAAACCAGCTGCCTCATGTGACCCCAGAAGGAAAAATCGAGTGGCGTCATATCTGGGCTTCGCGCCGGCCACGCCACTGGTCCGCCTCGTCCGATCCATCTCTCTGAGTATGTTGCATTAAGATTGTGCTGAAGTGAGCTGGAGCGCCATCATGAATCACGCTAGCGAATCAAATAAGAAACGATCGCGATGTACTAAAAAGAACAACGCGCAGTGTGGCTTTACGTGCAACAAAGCATTGAGGAAAATGGTTACCATTGAACAAACAATAAATTAATTGATAAATCATTGTTTCTACATTCAAATTTTCAAACACTTCAGATAACGTTGTGCTCAAATAAGTTTTCGTCTTTATTCAAGTATTTGAGCACAACGTTCATAAAGCCATTTGTGCTTTATGAAATACAACTCCAAATGACTCGTCTGATATCTCATCTGCACATTGTTTTTTGGGCACAAAGTAAAAATAAACATATAAAAAAAACTTCGCTTGCAATCAACTGATGTTAATGGAACACACTTATGTAGTTTAATAGGTATATTATTATCAAAATTCAAATTTTATTTTAATTATTAATTTATTAAAATTTTGTCGAATATTTGGAGTCATGTTCACATTATTGCAATGTCGCAAATTTGTCCGATCTCTGGTAGGTAATAATAAAAGTATACTTCTTTACATACCCTGACAATGCCGCCTCTCAAGCCGAATATAAATCCAGTGAGACCTCCCATCGCAACTGCACCGTACCGGACTTCTTTGTTGTCTTCTTCGCGGAAGTATTTAAAGAGCCCTGAGAAAGTTATTTACAAACCAATTTAGAGTGACAATTTGTAATATTGAAGTAACCACTTTTTAACCCCCAACCAAAAAAGAGGGGTGTTATAAGTTTGACGTGTCTGTCTGTCTGGGACATCATAGCTCCAGAACGGATGGAGCGATTTCAATTTAGTTTTTTTTGTATGAAAGGTGAGTTTGGTCCGGGTGTTCTTAGACATGTTTCATGAAAGGTTGAGAGTGGGGAAGGAAAACCGAAAATCTGCTAATATACTAGTGTGGGATATAAAATCAAAGCGCATCGCGTCCACAATACATAATATTACGTTGTTTTACATTTAAGGAAATTAATGGCATTGAAATCGGGGGTTTTAATTATTTTTTAATTTAGATTTATTACGAAATTGATATTACCGATAATTAACGTCCATATTGGAACTAGGACTTGCTTATATAGCAGTAGTTTATTGTGCACGGATAACGCAGAGTGTTTTCCAAATAACCAGCTAACCAGTACATCTTCTTATAGCGAAGCCCTAATTCTTCACGTTTCTTCTTGACATGAGTTTTCCAGCGAAGCTTTTCATCTAATGTCATACCTAAATATTTGCTGTATTTTGGTATGGTATTACTTTATCATTGATGTACACCGGATTATAGTTTGGTCTTTTATTTGTGAAGTCAATGTGAACTGACTTTGACTCATTTAATTTGATTCGCCATTTCTGTGTCCATTTCAAAATAGTGTTCACTGCTTTTTGTATTCAGGTATTCAGCTTTGGGGCTGTACCAAACAGAGCAATATCCAGATTATCCAACGTTTTCAAAATAAAGCACTTCGGAGTATCGTGAACGCCCCTTACATCGGGACCTCAAAGTGGACCTAGTCGCAACTACTATTAAACGTTATGCCGAAGCTCACGAAAAAAGACTTCATCAACATGTGAACGTCGAGGCCATCCAGCTCCTCGACAACACGGACATAGTGAGAAGACTTAAGCGGACAAAACCGTTTGAGTTAGTGTTTTAAATTAATTAGTGTCAATGTTAGTGCAGTGAGTGTAAATAACAATTATTAAGAACACAAGAACATAGTGTCTTCCCCTTAAATAGAGACAATAAGCAAAGTGTTAATGGACACATTCTTTATTATACTCTACGTAGCAATTTAAGTCTAATGTAAAATTACTAATTAGCCTTTATAATGGCTAGATCGTAATATTCTTGTAGCATCTTTATATAAGAAGCTTCATAAAAAAAAAAAAAAAAAACGATAATTAACGACATATACCTTTATGTCGTTTATTTTCGGGACATCCCTATGTAAGTATATAATTCCTGTATTTGGTTAATTTTACCACGAAAATGCCGGGCGTGAAATGTTAATAAGTAGGTACGTAAATAAACTTTTAAAAATTCTGTTTAAACATGACTAAAAAGTCACAATTTAACTGAAACGCAAAAAACAAGCTCTACAACATAATCTTATGTTGGGAAATGCATTGTAGGCGGGAACAAGCTACGTCAAAGTTTTCCGAAATCTTCAGAACTATACTGTTGAAACTTGGTAAGTATTTAAACAGTATTATTTTATAGGTGTAAATTTACTTAAAAAAACACTTAGCAGCTATTTATTGGTCGAATTTTGTGGGATTTTACGTATAGGTATAGCAAAATCGTTAGTTCATCAATTTACGTCCTGGCGGCATCAGTTGATCAATTAACTAAAAGTTTTTGTTTAAATAATACATTTCAACAGCCATTGATGATTTTTTGGAAGTTTATTTATGTAGGAAGAAATTCACCAAGTTACTCTTGGAAGTGATGAATTAAGGCCTTATCTCTCTCAATAAGAGGGAACGTAAATAGGGCTGCTTTTTAGTACATTAAAATTTTGTGGTCAAATCAAGGCTTATCAAAAATAAAAAGAAAAAAATATTGAAATTGTTTTATAATATGACCCTGTGATCTAAATGGTTCAACACCCTGATTTTAGGTAATAACTGTAATACAATACTCACATTCACTTTTATCGGAAAGGTCATGGTAGCTATCTTCTACAGAGTGCTTGATGGAGTCTGTCTGCTCCCACACATTCTGAGCTTGCTGCCTTACTGCGGATATTGGCACAAGTAGAGTTGATTTGATGACACTTTCCTTCTTAGACTTGGCTTGATCTTGTAAAAATCTGAAAATATTTATTGTGTTTCTATTATTATTCTTGTTTTTAAAAATATATGAGATATTGCAAATTGAAGGTTGTTGTTCTAAGATTAATACAGTATTTTATACAAATGTAGTTATTATTAAGAAGGTATTTTGTTTCTATTATATATTATGTGAAATGAGCTGGACAGCAAATAGTTCTAAAAGGAATGGTTGTTACATTACGGGTTTATTAATGACTATGATGCTTGAAAGCGTAGCAAGCGGCGGCTACCTAAATATTAGAAACTAGTCGAATCTCATGACGTTTGAATAAGAATGTTTCAAAGTTAAGGTTAAAATTAAAGGACTTATTTACTCGGCGTATTCAGCGTGCGGGGCTTCGTAAATAGGCAGTTCTGAAGGCTTCATGGGCTGTGGACGAGTAGGTTCCGTAGATCCTTCCGGAATAGGTGTAGCTGCGATCACCGAAGGTATCAAAGCCGCAGCCCCGAAGGATCCAATCACTACTCTACGCATCATCTGAAACCACTTATGACCGTAAAATCACTTCTTTCTCAAAATTCCTGCTTACGTAAATGCCTGAATATAAATAATTTACCTCGAAAGAGACGATTTTAGTGTAAAATGTAAAATTACATAAATATCTCGTTGCGATGAACGGATTTTGGATTTGTAGATCAGCTGGGAAAAATGACAAGACAAGTGCGCATGACATGACGTAGACAAATTGGATCCGTCAATCTGACATTGTCATTGACAGCTTAGCTACCACCCTGTCAACTTCACCGCCTTTGCCTCCCCCTCCCTCTCCCCCGGAGTATTGCCATTGCCATTGTATCTTTTCTTTTTCTCGCTCCCTCGCTCGAGTTTCGTTCGAGCAAGTCAAGGAGAAGACGTACCTAACCAAGTTTCAGTTTCAGTTTGCTTTTTGTTTCGTGAAAAACAAGCGTGAAATGATTTTTTCGTTGTGTTGTGAACACGATCTAATTTTGAAGAAAATTAGAACCTTTTTAACCCCCGACCAAAAAAGAGGGGTGTTATAAGTTTGACGTGTCTGTCTGTCTGTCGGTCTGTGTGTCTGTCTGTGTCCCCATAGCTCCCGAACGGATGAAGCGATTTCCGGAAAAATTCAGGAAGAATGCCATCCAGAATTATGTCCTGGAGCAGATGGGATTATCGAGTCTAAAGACAAAAGCGGATGCAGAATCAGATGGAGAAACGTCAGAGTGCGAAGATACTCTTTCGGAGGAGGAAGCGGAGAGAGAATTGGAGATAACAGTGGAGAGGTGGGAGAAGGAGTATGCACAGTCGGTTCGTATGCAACAGTCGCAGAAGGTTCAATTAAAAAACTTTATGAAGGACCTTATAAACTCATCGCTGTCCATCACGGAACAAGACGATTACACTGGCACCTCATCTACTATAGTTACAATCAACAGTAGGGAATTAATTCTAAATTGGGAAGAATTATTCGAAAAGGAACCTACACGAATAAATCAGTTGACTGCTTGTCTTGTGTACCAGTGTACGCCAGTATCTTTATACCGGCCATGGTCGTCAAGTCTTACAAGACGTTCTCAGCACGGAACATCTTAAAGCATGTGAGTGCGCCGAGCATAAATTATGTGGAATGGGTAGCAAAACTAAATGGAAAAACACGTTGTACGAAATTGATTGTTCCGAGAGATTCAATACTTCGAGATGAAGGCTCAACATCTAAAAAAAGGAACAACGGAATGGTGGATGCAACTGGCTGGTTCTCCTAGCAATTTTCTCCTCCATACATTTATTTTTTCGTCAACGAAACTGGTGCTGCAGCTTCTAATTGAAGCTATAATACAAGTTTGTCGCAATCAAACATTTTTAAACAAGAGGCACTTCAAATAAATCAAGGCGACCGATAAGCCGAAGCTGCGGAGGTGAGAACGGCGGGCGGAGGCTGCTCTCCCTCCGCGCCTCCGGCTTTCTAAAAACACTCTAGTTGTGTGACAGACAAGAACACGTGGAATTAGGGGTGCACTGATTCGGATTTGCAACTTAAAGTGACCTAATTCATTCATATTTCATTAAAAAAGCGTATCAAAATAAAAAAAAAGGTGTGTGTGCGATTCACACACGATAGAAGTGAAACTTCAATAAATCGACGAAAGAATAATAAAAAAAAAAAGTGTGTGTGTGTCAGCTACGACGCACGATTGGAGTCTACTACTTAGGAACTATAATTATGATATATATCGAATAGAAAAAAAGGGTAAATGAACGCATCTGCTAAATTGTTAAGAGAAACAAACATATATCTGTAGGTAATTATTCGGATTATTTATATTACTTCAATAAATCGTATTACATAAAGTATGTTACAAAATAATATAAATAAAATACAGCAATACCTCTAATAGAAATTTAAATAAAGCATTGTATTTGTGTCTCTTACATCATTTCCGTTTCATCTTTTTGCATCCGGTTTGAAATCACTACGATTCTATAGAAGTTTCACTTCAAAAACATAAGCCCTCAAATAGAATATCAGTAACCAATAATCATTAATAAAGCAGCTTACAAAGCTTTGCTCAAAGTGAACTTTTTAGTAGTTCGCTAAGTATAACCTCACTTAGAAAAATCGAATCTATCTTAATATTGAAGTTGCCCTCTCTGTATTTCCAGTCGCTCACTTAGTAATGAAGTCGCTCGGATAAAATTTTAATATCTGAAATGGATTTATCACAATCCACTTTTTGTAAGCTCGTTCTGGATTTTATTATAAATTAATATTCGCCGTCAGTTTAGTTAATTTTTCGCTTACTCAAATTCATGCCGCTCAAGTTATTAAAACAGTATGTCATCATCAGTCGCAAAGTTTTTTTTTGTTTGCTCGTTTTATAATTCCCCATTTTTAACTAACAGTGAAATGAAAGCAACTGAACTAACAATAATAAATAATTATAATGTATACAGGCATGATGATGGGTTTAAATAAAAGAGTTTTTACAAAATTGTATATAATTTCACTTCACATATCAATCTCTGAAGGTCATGTTACGATTAACAAAATCCTCGTAGGTACACAAGGAATAGTTAAAATATCTGGAGACGCGCGGGAACCCTGTGCCTTCGATACCACAGGGCCGCCTTGGGGATTAACAGATGGGTAAAAATAATAAGGATGGAAGGGAAAGCGTGCACTGACCTGCAAGCGAAGGACTTCCAGCCAGGTTCCACGTTCCTTGCGGGGGTGGGGCAGCCCAGCAACTCAGGGCGCCCTCAAGCACATCCACACTGTCACCACACACGGCTATATCGTCTCGCATAAAATGAGCGGTAGAAGACCAAATATTACGTCCAGGATCACAATGATATTACGGCGAAATCAAACAGCGGAATTATAATGTTCCATATGGCGGGAAATTGGAGATGAAAATCGATCACGCTCTCGATTAGTGTCCACTCCACGCGACTGCCCACGGTCAAGTCTTGTTCTTCAGTTGCCATTTTTCTTCTTCTTGTCGCGCCAGCGCATTGACAGTGACACTAGCACGCTTATGTCAGGGAAAGGAGAAATTGGATAGGATTATGGATAGATGGCGTTACCATTTCCTCCCCCCCTTGATGTGTCAGCATAAAGACACAATCGTAAGTGAGACTAGAAATTTCTAATATCCCTAGCGGAATGGCAGAGACTAGGATGAGCCTAATATCTCTGAACTCATTATAAGTAACAGCGGTTGAAAAGGACAACTGAATGCGGGATCATTATAATGTGCGGTACAATATATAAAACTGCGGGAAAATTACTTAAAGGAAGCGGTGTTACGTGTATTGATAAATAAACCGTAAGAACTTAAAACTAAGGCTTAAATATATATCTTAATGTTTATTGTTGCGGTAGTGGGCATATGCGAACGGTTGGCCGAAGCAACACTGACCCTTTCGCGGTTCTAATAGTACACGTACGGATAACTCCGTCCTTAGAGGGATGAACCTTTTCTACGATGGCTAATGGCCAGGCTAAACTAGGCACGTTATCTTCTATCACGACTGCAATAGTACCCGGAGTGATAGGCGTGGAAATTGTATTCCACTTTTGTCTAGCCTGCAGACTGTGTAGATATTCCATCCTCCACCTTCGCCAAAATGACTGAACTAATTTATCCAGTAGCGAATGCCTTTGCAGTAGACTGATGCTTTCATGTTCTACGTTAGGCGCGGGCAAAGAATACAACGGCGCGGTATGTAAAAAATGACTAGGTGTAAGTGCGGTAGGCTCAGCGGGGTCGGAACTTAGCACTGTTAGCGGCCGCGAATTAAGTAAACACTCAACTTGTGTGAGTACAGTGCAAAGCTCTTCATATGAAAGAATCTGCTGACCGATTACTCGGCGCAGATGCGTTTTTACTACCTTAATCATACTTTCCCAAGCCCCTCCCTTATGAGGTGACTTAGGAGTTATAAAGAACCAACTAATGCGGCTGTCAGCCAACTCTCTTTTAAAACTTTCGCGGTATTCATTATTTAAGAATTTGTATAAGTCGCGTAAATAGGCATCAGAGCCTTTAAAGTTCGTTGCATTGTCTGAGTACATTACTTGGACAGGGCCTCGACGTGCGAGGAAACGTTTAAGAGCGGCTATGAAACTAGGCGTACTAAGGTCGGTTGTGACTTCAATATGCACGGCCCTAGTGGTCAGACAAGTGAATAAACATATGTAGGCCTTTTCAGCATGCACTCCACGACGGCGTACTGGGGTGTAAGCGATAGGTCCTGCGTAATCGCAGCCTGTTTGTGCGAACGCTTTTACAGCTTGGCGAGCGCGACTTTCAGGTAGGTCTGACATGAGCGGGTAAGTTGGACGCGGATTTACTTTAAAGCATTTATTGCACAAGTGGAATCTTTGTCTCACGAGGCGGCGAGCGGATAAAATCCAAAACCTTTGTCTAAGAAGTGACATTAATAATTCCGGACCTGCGTGTAGGTATTTTAAATGATAATAATCAATTAGCAAGTTGACAATATGGTCACTGCGCGGTAAAATCAGCGGGTGAATATTTGTGTAATTCAAGCCTGAATTAACAAGACGACCACCTACTCGGATAAGTCCGTTTTCGTCTATAAACGGCCTTAATTTATTAATAGCGCGTGAGCATGACTCATCTTTCTGTAGGCTATTAAATTCTTCTGCAAAATATTTTCTTTGCAGGGCGAGTATTATTTTATTCTCTACAAACTGAAGCTGGTCAGCCGTAACTGCGGGTGTTCCTTTACGTTGCAATAACTTAGCAGACGTAAAGACATATACAAGAATTCGCATTAGTTTAGTCCACGACGAAATGCGTAAAGCGAGATTGTAAATTACGCAATCATTAGATGGTAAACAAACCGTAGCGTGCGCTAATACCTTTTGCTCAGGAATCTCCTCAATAGGCTGGCCATCGAGGGAGCGGAGGGGCCACTGGCATGGATCGAGCGCGATCCAGGGGGGTCCGTGCATCCACAGTGGATGTAACATTAATTTTCGTGGCGTAAGGCCACGCGACAGACAATCTGCGGGATTCTCTGTGCCTGCGACGTGATAAAAGCGGTCAGGCGGAATATTATCCGTCACCTGAACCACGCGGTTGGCAACAAACGTGTGCCATCGATGCGGTGAGCTTTTTATCCAATACAAAGCTACTTTGGAATCTGTAAACGCGTATGTTTGTATAGCGATTTTACCTGAGTAATTGTCTAGCACCGTGCGCAACAACCTAGAAAGTAGGACTATTCCACAGAGCTCCAGTCTAGCGATGGTGACTGGTTTGGACGGTGCTACCTTAGACTTAGCACAGACCAAGCGAACTGTGTTACCGTTGTCCGAACTGACATGTAAGTAAACTACACAACCGTAAGCGACAGAACTTGCGTCAGAAAATCCAACCAATGTGACATTGCATCCTGGAAAAACACCCAGATGGCGCGGCACTCGCATCTCATTGAGCGCCGGTAGCTCGGTACAGAATTGTAACCACATTTTAATAATGTGTTGCGGAGGACTATCATCCCAATCTAAATTCAAACTCCAAAGCTCTTTTATGAGTAATTTAGCAAAAAGGACAGCTGGGGCTACGAAACCCATAATGTCCCATAGTCTAGCGATAGTAGAAAGGATGGAACGCTTAGTGCATTTCTCATCTGCGGGTGCGGTAATTTTGAAATAAAATGAGTCATCGTCCGTACACCAACGAAGACCTAGAATTTTGTGTTGTACTGATTTATCGAATTCAACCTCAGTGGACAGTTTGTGTGTAGAAGGAATGCCTTCTAGCACAGCCTGCGAACTACTATTCCACTTTACTAGATCCCACTGCGCGCCCTTAAACAACGCTATCAACTGTTGAGCAGCGTCAGCGGCTTCCGTCTCGTTATTTACCGAGAAAACAATGTCATCCATATAGCAAGATGAGCTAGCTATATCTCCAGCGAGCGGGTACTGCGAACCGTCATCGACGACCAGCTGTCTGACCGTGCGCATTGCATGGAACACAGACGAGGCTAGCCCGAAACAAACACGATTAAATTGGTAAAGAGTTAGCGGATCTTGCGGATTAAATCGGTACAGTATACATTGATAACGGCGATCACACTCACGGACGGCAATCTGTAAGAATTGTTGACGACAATCAGCGGCCATGGCAACAGCGTAAAGACGGAAATTTAAAAGAATCTTAAAAAGATCACCCTGTAAATTTGGTCCGTGATGTAATATATTATTCAGCGAAACTCCTGAACTGCTTTTGCAGCTAGCATCTAGGACTATGCGGAGACGAGTTGACGTCTTATCATTACGTACAACACCGTGGTGCGGTATAACGTACATAGGCGATGAGTCATTAGGTAGACCTGGAGGCGCGGGTGAAATATATTTTTTATCCAAGTATTCCTTAATGACGTCATCGTACGCGGACCTTAGGCTTAAAGAAGCTTCTAACTTCTTCTCGAGACACAGAAAGCGTCGTCGGGCGGTTTCATAAGATTTGCCTAAAGAAAAAACATCCTTACTAAACGGTAGGCCTACAGTATATCTACCGGAAGCGGGGTCGCGGGTTGTAGTATGTCTATAAAATTCCTCACATTCTATGTCAGCGGAACATAGAACGCTTGGCGCGGTAGCGGAAGGAAGCTCGTCCAGTTCCCAGAATTTCTGAACGAGATCATGTACATTTTTTAGACTATTCTCCTGCACTAGACAGCAGGTCATAGCCTCGCGGGAAAATAAAGTAGGCGCTGAACCTATAACGACACATCCTAATACTGTACGTAAATAATGCGGGGTGCGAGTAAAGTCGGGCGCGACGTTTGGTAATAACAAATGCGCAAACAGCGGAGCGCCTAATAACATATTTATTTCACCAGGTTCTCCAAACAACTCGTCGGCTAGCGGTAACCCGTGTAAATGCGATAAGGATCTCTTATCTATAACTGCACTCGGTAATGAGTCAGTAATGCGATCGACAACAAGCGGCGAAATATTAAACTTAATATTTTTATTAAAACGAGAATAAAAATCTAAGCCAATTGAACTAGAATTTATTGTGTTTTGCGTTCCTCCAAAACCTTTTATTATTGTACTCCCGGCATGATTTACTTTTATATTTAACAGGTCACAAGTATCTTTCGTAATGAAATGAGACTGTGACGCGCTATCTAACAAGGCTCTGATATGATGTTTAACTCCGTCAGTATCGTAAACAACGACCTGAGCGGTAGCTAGTAAAACCGTGGTACATTGCTCGTTCCGTACTGGGGAGTGAGACGCGGGCAGGTTTGATGCAGCGATGGAGGTCGCGCACAGCGATACGTCCGAGCGCCCAGGCTGAGATAACGACTGCGCGGGCGGCGCGACGGTCGCAGCCTGGGAGACGCTTGGATGGCGTGCGGGTTCGATTCTCGACCCGAAATGCAATAAACTATGATGTCGCGATTTACACGAGCGGCAAGTCGTGTTTGATTTACACAGAGCGACCCTATGCTTTATGCTAAGGCAGTTTATACATGAATTATTTTCCTTAACATAATTAAAACGTTCCATGGGGGTCATTTTATGAAACGGCGGGCATTTGAATAAATGATGATGAACAATATTAGTACATAGACATTTATCAGCGGTATCTGAGGAATTCACGGAATTCGCGGAAACAGCGGCGGCAACGGCGGGTGAAGTGTTTACGTAAGCGTGTAGCTGCGGTGCACCTTTATTAAAATTATTATTAATTTGTTTTGTAAGAGTTCGCGGAGTACCTTTACGCGGGCCTGGACCCGGTGCGGGGGCGGGGGCGGAGCTCGTTCGCTCGAACACCTTCGCGCGATTTTTTATGAATGACTCGAGTGTATAAAATGTAGGTATATCGGACCCTAAACTCAACTCAAAAGCGTAAACAGTACTACGATCTAACTTTCTTAAAGCGACGTGAACTAGAATTAACTCATCTAATCTTTCTATCTTTAAGTTATTCAATGCGCGGACTGTGTTGATAAATTGTTCATGAAACAAATCAAAGCTTTCTGTAGATGCGGTGCTTATAGGCGAGAAATCGAACAGCTGATTTAAATAAGAAGTTGCTACCATTCGCTTATCTTCATATTTGTCAACAAGCGTTTGCCAAATGAGTTCGTAATTTTCTGGACAGTGCGTTATACCTATACACACTGACTCGGCCTTACCCGTCAACCTACCAACTAAATAATATAATTTCTCGGCATCGGTGAGGGATGGATTCTCATGTACAGCGGACTTAAAACAAGAGTAAAATATAGGCCATTTCCTTATATCTCCTGCGAAAGTGATTAACTCAATAGGTGGCAACCTATGCGGCAATTTATTAAAAACAACAGAAGGTTGTGTTGTATTGATAACAGCTGACGGAACAGAATGCTTATCATACAATCTTTTTATGCGGCTGTATAGTTGCTCAAATGCAACCATACATTTATAATCTGGTACGGCGGTTGGATCGACCTTTAATAACTGTAAATTATAGTCGTCCAGTAATTTTAAGAAATCACTGCGTAAAATATCAATATTAGCACATTCAGAGAGAAAAGATTCCTTATTCGAAGCACTTACGTCTATATTCGAAGAAGAATCATACATGTTTTGAATTAACTCAAAGATAGCTTCCCTTTTAGCTTGCAATATTAACAGCTGGGAATCATCTGTTTCGATAGGGTTTTTTGACCTAGTATTAGCCATTGTAGAAATTATAAAATAACTGCGGTGCGTAAGAAATGAAAGATAGGCCTTATGTTATAATAGTTATATAAAATATAACGAAGTAAATTCGTATTTACAGCGCGTTCGTATAACAAGCGTAATAACCTATCTAACGCGGGCGCGGGGGGCAATACTTGCGTCGGCAAACCGGTTGCGATACTCGTACTATGCCGGGCAAAAATGGCGTGTTCTATCAAAATAAGCAGGGGGTAGTGCTAAATAATTATGAAAGCAGACAGAAAATTTATAAACTGCGTAATTGCGGTAAATTTATCAATACGTATATGCGTAAACACCATAGAATGTTAAAGTTATGGAACATTAAATATAAAAACAGCGGGTTATAATGATATGACCAGGTCCAACTGCAATAGATGCGTGTTGGATGCGGTTAGTCTCAATGACAAAAAAAGGTCAATCACTCGAATCACGTAATGTAATTCGATTATACAGCGAAAATATAACTTGTTAGACCAATAACTTAGGTATTCTAACAAGCTATGCGGGGGAAATAAATTATATGTATCTAAGGTTCGTTTGAACCACAAATTTGTATCTTGAATAAATAAGTAATGTGGGGATAAATCCGTCTCAATTAGAGTTATACTATATGGATAAATCTGTCTCAATGAGAAAACACACTTTAGGGACAAATCCGGCTCGAAGGACCACACTTATGGAGACGCGCGGGAACCCTGTGCCTTCGATACCACAGGGCCGCCTTGGGGATTAACAGATGGGTAAAAATAATAAGGATGGAAGGGAAAGCGTGCACTGACCTGCAAGCGAAGGACTTCCAGCCAGGTTCCACGTTCCTTGCGGGGGTGGGGCAGCCCAGCAACTCAGGGCGCCCTCAAGCACATCCACACTGTCACCACACACGGCTATATCGTCTCGCATAAAATGAGCGGTAGAAGACCAAATATTACGTCCAGGATCACAATGATATTACGGCGAAATCAAACAGCGGAATTATAATGTTCCATATGGCGGGAAATTGGAGATGAAAATCGATCACGCTCTCGATTAGTGTCCACTCCACGCGACTGCCCACGGTCAAGTCTTGTTCTTCAGTTGCCATTTTTCTTCTTCTTGTCGCGCCAGCGCATTGACAGTGACACTAGCACGCTTATGTCAGGGAAAGGAGAAATTGGATAGGATTATGGATAGATGGCGTTACCAATATCTATCGGCGCACTTTGAGCACAAATGATAAATTCCGGAAATAGGCCGCCAAAATCTCACTTTAATCCGCACCGAAATAACTGCACCATGATGAGTCAAAAACTCAAAATCGTTATAAAATATTTCCATGATTTTTGTAATAAGTTGTTCGTCGTAAGGGTCTACACTTAGAGAAGTCATGCTGAGAGGCTGTGGACGAGTAGGTTCCGTAGATCCTTCCGGAATAGGTGTAGCTGCGATCACCGAAGGTATCAAAGCCGCAGCCCCGAAGGATCCAATCACTACTCTACGCATCATCTGAAACCACTTATGACCATAAAATCACTTCTTTCTCAAAATTCCTGCTTACGTAAATGCCTGAATATAAATAATTTACCTCGAAAGAGACGATTTTAGTGTAAAATGTAAAATTACTTAATTAACTCGTTGCGATGAACGGATTTTGGATTTGTCTTCTTCTTCTTTTATTATATGTATATGGCGTGGCGTCCGTGACTGGCTATATGGCCGTCAACAGCCAATGTCCGTATGTTTTGTTGGACATTGTTGATTCGATAAGATTTTCAACCATAAAACAATGTGTAACGCTCATCATGTAAATATAACTATATTAACAATAAATAGCAAGCATCTATAGTATGTTGGGAACCAGTCTGTGGATAAACGTAGCACGGAACGCAGAGCTACTTTGTATTTGGTTGTACCCGCTACGGACGGCCATTCGAATGACTCACTTTCTGTTCGGCGCTTGAGTGTAACAGACAAAGAAAATAAATTTACGTTAATTCTAAAATTGGATTTTTAATGCAAATATCGCAAATATCAGTACAAGAATAAAGGATTTTATAGTTCAGAAGTGGTATTACTGCAAAAATATATTGTTTTTGTAACGCCCAAGTATCATCGGATACCAAAGCTACAGGTGATGTAATTTTTTTTTCCCATTATTCATAGAAACTAAAAACGATAGATTGAGCCTGACAAGATTATGAAAAGAAATAAAGCGTCATTGCATACAGTCGTTTAATCCTGGATAAACTCGTGATAACATCATTTGATCAGAGATATGAACGTTAGAACTTTGTTTCTTTGTTCAACCTTTGTTCCATCTGTATAGTTCAACATATAAATATAAATGTTTCTGTACTTTTACTGTTATATGTATAAATGTTTATTAGAAGATACAGTATCTGAGAAAATATAGCTTTTGTTCAATTCATAAGCACTAACGAGGGCAGATAAGATGGTTAGTTTTCTTGTCGTCAGTGTGATTATTTCTCTTAATAATTTACATATATGTTAGATTCATTTAGAGTGAGATGTTATGTAATTAATAATGGTTTTGGGTAATATCCCTTACAGCTAGGATGTTAATAGATTTGTTGTTTATTATTACGAACAATAAGTATGTTAAAAGGCCCAAGAAAAAAAACATTTGTCTAAAATAAAGGAGGTATTATACGCAAATCATGCGATTATAATGACTCAAAAAGGGATGAAAGTAGATTTAAATGAGATAGTGAAAAATATACTTAACTAGCAGGCGGCCGCGACTTTGTACGCTTAGAGTGAGTTATTTGCACATGACATGTATTAGTAGAACACATAGGTTTTTAAAACAAACTTCGAACCTTTGTTTTAAACCCAAAAGGGATTTCTAAAGATACATTAGAAGCTCACCTTTAAACCATCTACAGAGCATACATTTTATATTTCAAGTGTCTAACTTAAAACATAGGACTTTCATAAAAATTCCAACCCCGGTTTGACCCCTATAGGTGTGCATTTTCGTAAAATCAGTTTTGGCTAATTTTTACCCGCTATAGATAAAATCGAACTGCCAAATTTGACATTTTTAAATTAAAAATAGGTATTTCACTTCTAACCCCGGTGTACCTTAGAGGGCGATTTCTGAAAATAATATTTAACACGTATTTCATTATTTTATTGATATTCAAGCTGAGTTTAATTCCAATAACAAAAAAAAACGGCAAAATTTTATACTAACTTTTTTGAACACCCCACTTTATAAAAGGATGTTGTTGTAAAATTAATATAAATGAAAAATAGATACATAGTAGCCGATTCTTAGACCTACTGAATATGCATATAAAATTTCATAATAATCGGTTAAGCCGCTTCGGAGGAATGTGGTAACTAACACTGTGATAGGTGAATTTGATATATAAAATCAAATCAATTTGTCAATTTGTGAAAACGATGATCATCCTTGTTGTAATAGCAACCGCATTTTATATCGGTACAATAGTTGTCGGTACCTCAGGTAAATCTATGATACCTAGACCAAATACATCGTGGGCATTGTCTCAAGTTTCAGGAGATGGGTGACGGAGGTGATCATAATGAACGAAAGCATGAAACACCACCTCTGCGGAGGAAGCCCGGACGTGATTCTGAGCGACGAGGACAATACGAGGTGGTAGCCGTCAACGATCACGTTGTCAGAGCCGGCGCGTAATCAGACACAAGGATTTGAAATCGATGAGAATACTATACGTCCAGGTGGACTGAAAACTCAACATGTTTCGGAATTTCCAGGAAGGTTTGGCACTGAAGGCTTGCCACGATGATTTTATCACTTTGGTTTAGAAAAACATTACAACGCATTCGAACTTCTATTTGATTCCCTAAAATGCTAAAGTTTCATAAATAAATTCATAATTTATTTTTTTGTAAACAGAAACAAATACAAATCTTAGGTAGTAACATAGGATATGTACAAAGACGAGCTTAACCTTATTAGAGTTTACTTACAACAAACCTTAGGGTATGAAGGACATGTTACAGCGATGTTATGGCTTAAATCGTACATGGATCAATGTATTTTATCTGTCCAGGCATGCAATTATAAATTTAAAATCTTCTGAAACACCCGACAAGGAAGGTAAAGATTAGATTATTCAAGAGATTTCAGAATAGCAGGCGCCATTCGAAAAATGCTCTTGCCCATAAAATCAGTTTTAGTGTTAGGCACGTAGATTTTATTTTTGTCTCGTCTGTTTCTTTCAACAACGTCTGACAGTTGAACGAATAAGCAAAGATTGTTTTTGACTAGCAGATATAATATTCTATAAAATAGGGTTTGTCTGTATCTGTAATCTTAAGATTAAACATTGATCGTAGGTATACATAGTTTTGGTGCTTTAAGACTATTAGACCATACCTTAAGCGAGAAGCAAGTCAGAGATCTTCATATAGATTTCGTATTTAGGCTAAAATAATATATACCTACTGACGGACCGCCCCGGCATCGCACGGGTAAAAAAAAAAAGGTCCCGGCAATTTTTCCTTATTTGCTCACCGTTTAGACCTACCCTGGACTACGACAAACATTTTAAAACCATTCATTTTTATTTATATATAGAATATAGATAATATCCGCTATTTCACGGACGCTTTTAACAAAAAAAATAAAAATAATAATTGAGTACTTCAAACTCATGTCAGAAATAAAATGATTAAAAACTATGTTGAATATTGAACTTTCGAGACATAGACAATAGCTCAAAGATTATATAACCACCACGTATGAATAGTTTATCAAGAAAAATCATAGACAACCTATAAAATGAATATTGAACTTTCGAGACATAGACAATAGCTCAAAGAGTATATTACCACCACGTATGAATAGCTTATCAAGAAAAATCATAGACAACCTTTAAAGACATTTATTTTACACTTTTGTTAACCTGTAGATAATAACAAACAAATAATTAGCAATAAATTAAAATGGCGACTATAATTTGAGATTTAAACTATCCTATCTGTCAAGTTGGATCGAACTGCACATGGTGTGGGAATTTTATCAAGTTGGATCGAACTGCACATGGTGTGGGAATTTTATTATCATCGGTTAAGTGGCTTAGGAGTCCATTGAGGACAAACATTGTGACACGAGATTTATATATATTAAGATTAGTCAAGATATATATATAAATAAATACTTAGGTATAATAAAATTGATCTAAAACTGTTACGAAGGAAGTTTATTACAAAAAATACGTGCTGTCTCGTTATAAATACTTCGATGCACGACATTACGAGCAAAACTACCACCGAAGTCTTGATTGGGTGATGAAAAGTAGGAAATCCATCTGATGGTTTATTAAGTAAACCTTTGTCTCTAACTTAAAATCCCATACATCTCAACTTGTTATCTTGAGCTATGTAAAAAAGAATTCCATATCGTTTCTCATTCGAATCGTAAGGAAATCGTTGTCCCTGCAAACTATTTAAACTCTCCCAATTTACTGCAAAAGATAAAATCTATGTTCCCCATAAAGCGACTAGATTAAATTGTTTAATAAGCTGGTACGGATTACCAATAAAATTATTTTTGTCGCGAGCAGGCAGTAGATTTAATAATATGTGTGAATAGTTTGATTTATACAAATTCTGTTCAAGTGCGAGTACGGCCAGGCGGCCGGCGGCTGAGCACATATTTTTATTGTTAATTTATTTTGTTTTTAACTATTCACATTGGTAGTGTGAGATAATTTATATTGGTATATTATGTTTTTATTCGTGAGAACATTTAATACGCCTTTTATTTTTATTTATTAAAATAGGCTACACCAACAGAATATACACATAATAATCACTTTACAACAATCAATACATACCTACATTATTACACTATGATACATATTCTAATGAAAGGTATGTTTTTCAGATAAGTGGACACTTATAGGGTGAAACAAAAAAATTCTAAATTTAAAATAGTCCTAGGATGTTCTACTAGATGTCGTTAGTACGAGGCGTAACTCGTAGTTGCAAGTGTAGAAGAAATTGAAGCGAAGACGCCGTGGCGAGGTTAGTTTAGATGGTTAGAATTTCGATGCGAATAATAACGATAAAAAAAAATAATTATGTATTCGTTACTGTACCATTTAATACTCGTTACTTTCATATCGGTACGTTACTGGTTACTTTTGATACAGCATTATGTTCGAGTAACGAATCACATCGTATCGCGTTCACGTACAGATATAATTTGTAATTTGTGAAAACATTATTTACCTATCTATTACATAATCAAATGCGTAATGTTTTTATATTCCCATATTTTCACCTAATTATGTTCAGTTATTCTAAATTTAGTTTGATTTAAAAAGTACAATGTTTGTAAAATGTTTACGAACCTAAATTTGCAATGGATTTACTATTTTGAAAATGACTACGTTAATTTAAATATTTAACATTAACAACTCAAGTCATGATGTGTCAATGTATTATTTGATACCGCATCAAGGATACAAGCGCATACTAAAACAGTGTTGTTGGTACCGATTTATTACGAAAAATGCGAGTAACGTTATGTATTCGTAACAGTAAGGATTCGTTACTCGGTACTGGTCGGAGTACCTACCCGTTACACAGTGCCGTAGTTATACACATGTGATACGGGTTGCTACAGCGAAGAGAATCTTTGGTTGAATTTTTAACGCACCTGCTAGTTCTTTCAGCGATGATAGTGATAACAATGATTAAAACTATATATACATTGACATAAACTATTATTTAAGATCTGACATTGTATTAATAATTATTATGTATTCTCGCAAAATAAACAATTTCATTTAATTTCATGTCAAACATATTAATAATGCCTAAAAGTAGATGACACATACATATTAGTAAAAAAAAAATTAACATTTTTATATAATTTTATACGAAATGAGATTATTCAATAATTTGGTATTTTTCGTTATTAATTTTAAGTTGAACGTATATTTGAATACCTATAACTATAGGTAATTAAAATGACTCATGTGAGTGAGGGAACAGTATATGATTTTAATTGTAAATACCAACAATTTAATGTGATTATAATGACTATATATATACCTATGTATAATAATACTGATAAATAAGATGTGAATTGAATACGTTATAAAAGATGAGCCGAGGTTCTTTTTTTTATGTGACAAAATGACTCGTAGGGTAGGTAGGTACCCATGTAATACATGAGCTTGGTCTGGCATGAGTGTTATGTGAGGTTCAATGCCAAGACTAGAAAGAGGTGAATGAACTGGAAGAATCTCTTTCTGTCTAGCTTTGGGTATCCATATAATACATGAGCTTGTACCAGCATGAGTGTTATGTGAGGTGCAAATTCAATGAACTCGAAGGAACTCTTTCTATCTAGCTAGTTATGAAATCAGTATCACAAATTATGAAAATTGTTATAAAAGATGAACTGAGGAATTTAGTTATGCGACTCTTGTAATCACTCGTAGGGTACCCATATAATACATGAGCTTGGTCTGGCATGAGTGTTATGTGAGGTTCAAAGCCAAGACCAGAAAGTAGTGAATGGACTCGAAGAACCTCTTTCTGTCTAGCTTTGGGTGCCCATATAATACATGAGCTTGTACCAGCATGAGTGTTATGTGAGGTGCAAATTCAATGAACTCGAAGGAACTCTTTCTATCTAGCTAGTTATGAAATCAGTATCACAAATTATGAAAATTGTTATAAAAGATGAACTGAGGAATTTTGTTATGCGACTCTTGTAATTACTCGTAGGGTACCCATATAATACATGAGCTTGGTCTGGCATGAGTGTTATGTGAGGTTCAAAGCCAAGACCAGAAAGTAGTGAATGGACTCGAAGAACCTCTTTCTGTCTAGCTTTGGGTGCCCATATAATACATGAGCTTGTACCAGCATGAGTGTTATGTGAGGTGCAAATTCAATGAACTCGAAGGAACTCTTTCTATCTAGCTAGTTATGAAATCAGTATCACAAATTATGAAAATTGTTATAAAAGATGAACTGAGGAATTTAGTTATGCGACTCTTGTAATCACTCGTAGGGTACCCATATAATACATGAGCTTGGTCTGGCATGAGTGTTATGTGAGGTTTAAAGCCAAGACCAGAAAGAAGTGAATGGACTCGAAGAACCTCTTTCTGTCTAGCTTTGGGTACCCATATAATACATGAGCTTGTACCAGCATGAGTGTTATGTGAGGTGAAAATTCAATGAACTCGAAGTAGCTCTTTCTATCTAGCTAGACATTATTAATTGTATTTTTTTTGTTAACATTGTAGTGTAGGTATGTACAGAATGTACACTTACATTATTAGGTAAATCTAAGCAATATTATGTGTGTAATAAGGAGATTTAACAAATTTTTTTTCTATACATATTTACATATTTCGTTTTGTACCTATTGATGTAACGAAGGGACTCGTTATTTGTTACGGATGGCCGACTGTAACGCTCATCATGTAAATATAACTATATTAACAATAAATAGCAAGCATCTATAGTATGTTGGGAACCAGTCTGTGGATAAACGTAGCACGGAACGCAGAGCTACTTTGTATTTGGTTGTACCCGCTACGGACGGCCATTCGAATGACTCACTTTCTGTTCGGCGCTTGAGTGTAACAGACAAAGAAAATAAATTTACGTTAATTCTAAAATTGGATTTTTAATGCAAATATCGCAAATATCAGTACAAGAATAAAGGATTTTATAAATGGGAGTCGAGTTATCAAAAACAAAAAAAAATTGCTTAAAAATCAAAAATCAAAATATATTCACAAAGTTGATTATTGACACCAGAGAGTAGGTATATAATCACTACGTTTTAATTGACACTAAGAAACTACATAAACCTAAATTAAACGTCAGATGAATATCTATGGATTATTAAAAACTACAAGGAAAAACTAGGTGTCGTGCATAAGTCATGAGAATAAATCAATAAATGTTCCTCAGAACCTATCTGGATAGCTTGTTTGGCGCATAAGTCTGCAGATTCATTACCAGGGATGCCAGAGTGACCTGGTATCCAAGCTAGAACTACATTGATATTCAATAATTTGCATCTATAAAGAGCTTTACGAATCTTGAGAATGATAGGAAATCTTGATTTAGAACGAAAGGGGCTAGAAATAACAGAAAGAAGAGAGCTTTTTGAGTCTGAAAATATAATTGAATTATTAAGATTGTGCGATTCAACAAATAGTATAGCTTCCAAGAGCGCTATTGATTCAGCCATGAACACAGATGAAATAGAAGGGCATTTATAACTTAAAATTAATTTAGATGAAGGAATCCAAACTGCTGAACCAACAGGAGAGGAATCACTAATTTTGGCAGCATCTGTGTAAATTGTAATCCAATCATTATATTTACTTCGTAATTCCTCATTGAAACTGTTCTGAGCATAATTATGTAGTTCCCTTTATAACACCAAAGTCTAAAATTATATTAGGCTGATATGTATATTAAGGCTTCATAAGGTGTCGAAAATAGCGGATTTTTGTTCAATTTAACGACGCGATGTGGAAGATGGGTGTACTTCATAAAACTACGAATTAAACATGGAATTTTATCAAACTCGTCATTGATCATAGGTTCTTAAAGTTTAAATAAAACTTCAAGTTTGTCTAACAGTGGATGGCTCGAATTTTGAACAAGTTTAAAAAAGAAACGATCCGAAAGATATTGTCGTCTAAGTGAGGGCGGCGGATCTACACACTCCAACTGCATTGCATTTATAGGAGATGATTTCATCGCGCCTAGAACATTTTGCTTGCACCTTATCCAATTTATCAAGAGCCATTCTCGTGCTAGGGTCAAAAAGAAAAGACCCATAATCCATATAACTACGAACAATTGCGTTATACAATAATTTTTGACAGTAGGGATGCGAACCCCACCAAACACCAGACAAAGATCGTAATATATTTATATTATTTTCACATTTGTCTGCAATGTAAGTAAAATGAGGCACACCAGACATTCTAGTATCAAATTGCATTCCTTAAAATTTTACAGTATTTGATTGTTCTATTCGTTGACCCTCACCGAATATGTTCATGTTCGGAATAATTCTTTTTTTTGAAAAAACAACGCAGTTACTTTTCGATGGAGACAAAGATAGACCATGATCATTTAACCAATCACTAAGAATATTAAGATTTGAGTTTAGGACGTCCTGCGCATGTTCAACTGAACTTGAAATAACATATAAGAGGCTATGCGGTAAGCTTGGGGTCGCCTGCTATGCGCTAAGCCGAATGTCACGAGTAGTGGCAACAGACACGGTACGCGCATGCTATTTTGCAACCGTGCAGTCACTGCTTCAGTACGGCGCCGAGCTTTGGGCGCGTGCAGCCGACTGGCAGCGTGCGTTCAGGATGCAAAAACGGGCCGTACGTGCGATTGTTAGGATCCCCAGCGATCAGACAGCAAGACCGCACTTTAAGCAGTTAGGAATAATGACACTTCCTTGTCTTCTTATATATCAGGTAGCAGTGTACGTGAGACTTAATCTCGAAATGTACGCAACGCTTGGTGATTCACACAATTATCATACGCGTAAACGCGATCAGCTGGCCTCGTTGACGCGCACTCTTAGGAAGTCTTCCAAGTTGACACATGTAATGGGATCATCTGTTTATAACAAGCTCCCAAAAACTGTAACAGAATCAACAAGTCTTTCTTCATTTAAACTCAAATTAAAGCACTGGCTTATTGAGCAAACCTTTTATTCCTATGAGGAATTCATAAACCAGTAATTATTTTATTATAATTTAATTCTTATTGGAATTTTCAAAATTTGTTTGACATTTGTATCATTTTTATTGACATTTTTATAATTTTATTATTATTTTATAATTGTATTGACATTGTATAATTTTATTGACATTTTTATAATGTTAAGTTTGTGTGAAATTTATAATGGTTAATCAATCAATGAGATAATATAATTTTTATTTTTACTGTGATTACCTATGTATTATAATTTAATACATAAGGAATATATTAAGTAATGACATGTAACAATTGTTATTAATAAATACTATTATGACTATTATTATGACTATCATATAATACAAGATCATCTGCGTACTGTAAACAGCTACATGATAACATATTGTTTAAGTTTGATGTGTAAATACTATATAGCAAAGGACTTAAAACAGAACCTTGAGGTAGACCTTTGAAAATATGACGAGGCGCTGATAAATTACCCTGGTTTTTGACAACTATTTTTCTTTCCATGAGCATGTTATAAATAAAACGAGTAATTTTCATAGGTATACTAAGGGATTCTAATTTTTTCTTTAGAATCGGGAGTTGAACATTATCATAAGCAGCTGTGACATCAAGAAAAACTGCGAAAACGGATTATTTGCGAATGAAGGCAGATCATATATCATACTTAAACTATCAAGTGTACCCATACCCTTTCGAAACCCAAACTGAGTACTAGAAATCAAACAACCGTTCTCAATTATCCATTCAAGTCGAAATTTCAACATAATTATGTTCCATAATTTTAGCAAAAATTGACGACAGAGCTATTGGCCTGTAGCTGTTGTGGTCAGAAGATTTTTTTCCGGGTTTAATTATAGGAATAATTATTTGTGTTTTCCATTCTATAGGAACAACACCATAATCAAAAAAAATATTTACCAAAGACAAAAAGTATTGTTTGACAATTAGTTGGCGCTTTAACTAAAAACGAGTATGGAATACCATCAAACCCAGGAGAAGTATCCTTAAGTCCTGTTAAAGCCTGAGTTAATTCTTCATTTGTAAATTTAGTGTTAAAATTTGAATGAGACGGACTATTATAAAAAAATGTGGATAAAGATTCCAAAGTAGGGACAAAAGGAGGAGCTAATTTATCAATGAACTTGTCAAGCCATGATGTTGGGTCATAAGAAGTTAAATTACTATTATTACAAGACCCCCTGTACATTTTAATTTGACGCCAAATATATGAAGGTAGAGCTCTTGGAGAAAGCTTTTCACAAAAATTTAGCTAGCCTTCTTTTTTTCTTTTTGATAAAACCCTACGAGCTTTAGCAGCAGCGTGCATATAATCAGTGAAATTTTTGTCAGTCATGGAAATATTATAATTTATTTCAGCTATTTTCCTATTTTGCACGACAGCCGTGCATTTAGAGTTCCACCACGGAGGTGAAATATTGCACCATGACGAGGATTGCTTTTTGTGCGGAATATTTTTATCAGCAGACAAGCCTATGATATCCACCAATTTATTATATGCAGAAAGATAATACTTGGTTGGGGCATAAGTTTGTATTGTTGGAAGAGTTAAAGCTAAGTTTTCTAAATTTGAAGCATATGAATCCCAATCAGCAGCAGAGAGCCTGTACTTCAGGTTAGGGTTATATTATAATTAATAACAGGAGTAAATCTATTAGGAATTCTTAACAATATCGGAAAGTGATCGCTACCATAAGAAGAAGAGATGGTTTCCCATACCAAATTACAGGCAAGGGAAGGAGAGCAGATAGTTAAATCTACAGCACTTCGAGGATTCTGAGAAGGTAAAACTCTACGAGTTGCTGAGCCATTATTTAAGATGCAAAGATTTAAGTCATCTATCATGTCTATTAATAGACGGCCAAAGAAATCACAGTGACTAGAACCCCATAAACTGTGATGGGCATTAAAGTCACCTAATAGAATTATAGGTGAAGGAACAGAGTAAATAGTACGAATTATATCAGTAATTAAAGTGGAGTTAGGATGAGGAATATATGCAGAAATAAAACTTATATCAAAAGCTCTTATAGCTACTAAGTTAACGTCAGATGAGTGAGGAGGGAGAGAAATGAGAGAAAAAGGAAGTAAGTGTCTAACAAGTTGAACACTACCTGCATACCCATCAGCCCTGTCATCTCGGTGACATGAGTATCCAGGGAGCCTGAAATGGCTACCCGGAGCAAGCCATGACTCTGAGATGACAATGACCGACGGGTGAAATTTATTGACTAGGTGAAGTAGAAGTAGATCAGGTTTACGACGTCGGAGACTTTTTGTGTTCCATTGGAGAATGGACACTGGATCCATTATTATTGGTAACAGTAGAAATAATTTGGGAAAGGGCAACGTTGGACGGTGTGGAGGAGCTGGATGTAGAGATAAACACAATTATCAGTGACATAAGTGTTTCTAATAGAAGGTTTTGTCTATTTTCTGATGAACCAGATGCAATTTGTGGGAAAGCATGACCATTTGGAAGCGAGGTTAAAGGATTGGAAACAATAGAGTGAGTGATGTGCAGATTTATCATAAGATTTACCCAATTGAGGTTTTAGGCGAGGAGATGCATTTACCGTTTTTACAAACGATTTTGTGGGATTAATCGAATCCTTTTGAGAAATAGCGTAGATAGCAGGAGAGGTAGATTGAGAAACTTCAGAAAATGATCTAATAACCCTGGGAAAGTTTGTCGAGGCTTCGTGATAAGATACTCCATTCTGAGTCATGAAGCATTTTATACTCTTCTGGCGCTCTAATTCAGGACAGTTTTTATGGGATGAAAAATGTTGACCGGAGCAATGTATACATGTGGCGTTTTCTTCATTGACATCACAACTATCACCAATATGATCTTTTGAACACTTGAAACATCTAGGTTTCGATCGACATTGTGATTTAACATGGCCGAAACGGCAACAGCTCATGCATTGAATAGTGGGAAGTTGATACAGTTCAACTGGTAACGATGTGTGGAATGAGTAAACATGCTTAGAGTGCATTGGCCCCTAAAGGTAAGCACTACCGTTTGAGTAGGTATCCATGAAACCAACCCATTCTCTGTTGATTTACGGTTTAAGCGACGAGCCTTCACAACAAAACCACAACCTTCAGGAATTTCCAATGATTCAGCGAACTCGTCTAAGGATAAGTCAACAGGAACGTTGCGAACCAGTCCCATGCGAGTAATATTAAATGAGGGAATTGTAGCTGTATATTTGCATAGATCCAGTATTTGATTGCTAAGAAAACTATTCGCATCCGCAGCAGTTTTAAATTCAACAGAAATACGATTGCGCCCCTATAGACTTGACACCGTCACAGAAAATGTTTTTAATCTTATGTATTTTTAAAAACTGACCAAATTTAATAGGACGAATGGTAGTACCTGCTGAAGGGTCAGGTTCCGTTCTACTAACATGAATAACAAATGGGCCTTTGTCAACATTCGTGTATTCTTTTATACCAAGAACCATTATAGGATGGTGATAAATTGATTGCAATGAGGCTGAAGCCATTTCAGTATTTATAATAGTTTTTTTTAGTATTATTGGGCTCCTCATTTAAAACTAACCTTCTCTTCGATCCCGTTTTGGCAACATCTGTACTAATAGATAAATCAGGCGGATCAGGCGGTTCTGGTGCCGGAGGAATAGCCTCTGGCAACAAAAGCGTCGGATCGATTTCCATTGTCTATGCCAACGCGGGCAATTCAAAAATGGTATGCGGTGAAAATTTTTTGAATTAAAATAATCTATAATACACTATATTACATTAAAAATTATTACTTACATACAAAGAAGACACTACACACTACAAAATAAAAAATAATCAACTTATTTGCAACTCAAAAACACATGAAAATAATCGAATTTTGGATTTGTAGATCAGCTGGGAAAAATGACAAGACAAGTGCGCATGACATGACGTAGACAAATTGGATCCGTCAATCTGACATTGTCATTGACAGCTTAGCTACCACCCTGTCAACTTCACCGCCTTTGCCTCCCCCTCCCTCTCCCCCGGAGCATTGCCAGGCTTGGCTTTAGAATCCAGCCGCGGGATTTTGGGGGTGCTGATGCGCGATTTAAGATGGCATTGGTTTCCCCTTTCCAAAAATACCACCCCCTCACCGCGGAGATGCGTACTTTTTTTTAATAAAAAAAATTTTGTTTTCGTGAAATGGAACGTTATTTTTGTATAAAATTTTATAATATGTAATGTTTTTACCTTAAAATTACAATGCAATCATATAAGTAGCGTCGACGAGTCGCAGGGAAGGTGAACCAATTCCATCGGGAAGTCAAGAAGGTAAGAATTACAATTAGATAAGGTTAGATTGTACCTTTATAACCTCACTTCAATTTGCAAATCCGAATCAGTGCACACTACATTGGGTTGATTTAGGTCACTTTAAGTTGCAAATCCGAATCAGTGCACCCCTAATTCCTCGTGGTCTTGTCTGTCACACAACTAGAGTGTATATAAAAAGCCGGAGGCGCGGAGGGAGAGCAGCTCCCGCCCGTCGTAACAAAGCGCAGGCACCCGTTCGAGCCGGAGCGGCTGAGGCTGGTCGCCGAAGGTGACCAATAAGCCGAAGCTGCGGAGGTGAGCATGGGTGACTGCGCTTTGTTACGCAAGGGCGACGGGGCTGCACTTCCCGCAACGCCGGAGCAGTTTATTAATACTATTTTTTTTTATTAGAGCCTGGAGATGATGGAGTGCTTGTAAAGCGCCATTTACTTCGGAAATTGTGGCGATGTTTAATTTGGCTCGTCTGATACGACAACTTGACACTCGCCAACTCGAATCGCATTTGCTGAAGAGCATGGATTTGAACATTTTATCAACAAAAGAGTGTAGAGTGCACCGTAAACCAATAAGGATTACTTAAATATTGTTTTTTATTTAATATTTGTAACTGAGAAGCTAAGAAATTATTTAAAACCCTATTTTTGAGGTTAGATTTTATTGAATTTCAAATTGCTATATCTCCTAAACTACATATTTCCGCGGGGGGGGAGTGGTACAGGGGGTACCTCCCCCTCCTCCCCCCTCCCCCCCTCCACCTCCCCCCCCCCAAATCGTGCGGCTGGATTCTAAAGTTTTACCCATTGCCATTGCCATTGTATCTTTTCTTTTTCTCGCTCCCTCGCTCGAGTTTCGTTCGAGCAAGTCAAGGAGAAGACGTAACCAAGTTTCAGTTTGCTTTTTGTTTCGTGAAAAACAAGCGTGAAATGATTATTTCGTTGTGTTGTGAACACGATCTAATTTTGAAGAAAATTAGAACCTTTTTGTAAATTGGATAATATTCACTACATAAGCAAACAATGTATTTTATCTGCATCCTGTGTCACTCGAACAAATAAACGATGGTGATCGTGAGTACGGTTTTAGTGTTTTCGAATCAATACATATGATTGTAGAGTTTTCAATTGGTTCTGAGTAAATAGGAATCCGTCAAAAATGTCCGGACTGCTTACCGGTCGCGTAGCTAAGCATAGGAGAGAACAGCGCGTAAAAAACCGCTCAGGTACGCAAAAGACGCATGTTAGCATTATCAAAGGCTGATTATCTTGCTTGGAAAGTTTTTCACTTGTCTGCATTCTCCAGATTGGGTCAATTCATAGTCGATTCACGCTAGTAATATATAGTTTGGCCTCAATATTAATTAGTTCCATCCTCTTCATAAATTCACAGAGATGTTGGTTGTTTAATTAAAATAAATATATTGCCTTCACTGGTTACATAAAAATTAACATAGTAACCACCTTAATGTTGGTTAGGCATTCTAAAATTAACCTTGAAGTTTTGAGCACCTGCTCAATGTACTTAGTGTCTTTTGTATGAAATATTGCTTGGTTTAACATGATTGGAGTTGTTACTAACATGATTTGCCTTGATACAGGAGTTTGAGGTGCATGAGATAGAACCGATGGTTGCTTTGCTCTGAGAACACCAACAACAGAAGATATCTTTGGGATGAAATGGTACTAAATGTTTATTTTTGTTACCAAATCTCAAGTTTAAGTTTCTTTTCTCTTTTTAGCAATTATGTGAAGTATTTCTTGTCTTTATTTTAAATATATTGAAGTTACAAGTTTTAAATGTTACCAATTCATAGAATACTACACATAATTGGAAATCTTTAAGTAACCCTCATAATTTGGTCCAAGAAAGGTACCTCTAAGGTACCAAATTATTTACCCGTTTTGCATGTTAGTCTTATAAAAATACCTATACCTACAATAATTGCATCTTGTACAGCAACATTGTCTAAAATTTGGACTAAGAAATTGCATTACAAATTAGTAGCCACTATTAAGTTATAGACTAATGCATGAAGTAATAATATTCTAGGAAATTTTATTGAGGAATAATAATGCTTATAATCTAATCTTTTGAAATTTATGACTATTATTTATACTCAGTACCTAACTGTGGTCATATAAGACAAGCCTTACATGATAATTTTACATCTAATGATGGATTTAAATCTGCTTATTTTTGTTTGGCATAGACCCCCATATTTTGTGCCATAATATAACATTTTAGAACATTTGAATCAAGTATTTCCTATTCTACAGAGCAGTAAAACTTATTTCTTGGATATGTTTATATCTAATACTGTATTGGTTATGAAATGAAATTCATTTATTTTGGTACATAAACAAACAACAGCACAGAAGACAGCATAAACAAACAAATACAAAAAAAATTTACACAAACAGATAATTAGCTGCCAGGCTGTGCCGCCATGGACCAAAAAAGGAGCAGTCAGCTTAATGCCACTCCGCTCCCCGAGAGAGGGATCGAAGTAACACTGGTTTTCAGACTGCTCCTGATTGGATGACTTCACAGTCTGTAATACACATATTTTCAAATTACATACAAAAATAAAATCTAAACAGATCAATACTCTATACAAGGGGGTTATCTAATAATAATTGATTGGCAGAGACAGTGTCACATAAATAAATATTAAATTGTGGCTATCCTAACACATAATTTGGGTAAATGTTAATATCAGTCTTGATGCAACTATAATCAGAAATTGCTTAATGTTTTAATGGTGGGTTATTGGTGGCAGGGGTTTTTCATGGATTTTATCACACCAGGTGAACAGATTTTGTATAAATTTAAATTATTAGTTGCAGGTCTGGGTTTTCTAGTATGTAAATAGAAAAAATCATCAGTCTTTTTAATACTCATCATTCATTAGTTAGTTAGACAATTTTATGTGAACATCTATGAAATATTTGTTTAAGTATTCATTTTATTCCTTATAGAAAAATTATGAACTTCAACATTAAATTAATGGGCGACAGTGCCGCGTAATAAGTAAACTGTAAATATTTTTATTCAAAAAAAATATTAAAAATATATTCAATCTCTGATCTCTCTAAAAATAAATAACATAAAATATTATTAACTTAACCATTCAATGTTAAAAAAACATAGTATCATTTACATATAAAATATACTGTAACCAGACCATTCAGACCCAATCACTAATTTATATCAGAAAGTTCTAACATCGCTGTGTCTACTCGGTATGTCCTTTGTAGAGAGCCTGAGTAGCCTAGCCTAGACCATTAGCATTACAATAGCAGACAACTATTAGTGTCTACAAACTCTTATGATTGGTAGTTAAACTTTTGAGAGACATATAAGAGTGTAACGTTTTTTACAGGATATTCAATACAGTATCTACGCATTAAGAATTCTGTTTTCTCGCGATAAATTTATCCATGTTCTATTGTGCTTAGAGGCATTGAAACGAGAAATTATAAATAATTTGCTACATAAATACTACGTTCATCTAACAAGTTAGTAGATAGATTCTTCTAGGCTAACAAAAATCAAAGATTGATTGATTTGTAGTTTCTAACCTGCGATACTCAATTCCCCGATTTCTAGATTTTGTTAGGTAACATATAATGGGGTAAATTACTCAGACAAAATAACTATACTCGTAAGCGACTACAGCCTTTGTCTTTCTTTCAAGTAAAAGTGTCACACCTATACCAAGTGGTAAAACTGTTACGAAATGATTAGTTCAATGGAAAGGTACTATTTAAACGATAGTAGTAATAGCTTGTATCGCTTCTAACAGATATCGATATGCTGAGTGTTGTACGTATATTCATTGACTTTATATTTACCCGGTTACCTACATTCCAATTTATTAACCGTGTCAGAGTTTCAAGAGGTCACCATTGTCATCTATACTAATATTATAAAGCTGAAGAGTTTGTTTGTTTGATTGTTTGTTTGTTTGTTTGTTTGTTTGTTTGAACGCGCTAATCTCCGAAACTACTGGTTCGAATTGAATAATTCTTTTTGTGTTGGATAGTCCAGTTATCAAGGAAGGCTATAGGCTATATAACATCACGCTACGACCAATATGAGCAAAGATATAGTAGAAAATGTGTAAAAAACGGGAGAAATTGTTCATCTTTGAAGCCTTCCGTTGCGTGCGCCGTGAAAACGGTTCAAGATACACAAAAAATATGTATTAAAGAATAATAGCTCTTTTAATGATCTAAAAAACAGTCCGCGATAGTATATGTCTATCTTTTAAGATTAACTCACAAAAACCGTTTTTATGGTACCTAATTTGGTCGAAATAATTTGTTTAAGTTGTATCAACATAATAATATTAATCTTATTCAAATAAATATGTTGTTGGTTAAGAGTACTTCATCCATTATAACGCGGGTAGCACCGCAGGGCACAGCTAGTGGTTTATATGGAAAGGTTTGATTTTTTGTTTGTTTATTTGTCTCGAATAGGCTCTGAAACTACTGCACCGATTGAAAAAATTCTTTAACCATTTGAAATCTACACTATCCCTGAGTGACATGGTTTCTATTTTTAGACCTTTACAAGCGTTACTGCGAATGAGTTCCTTCCTTTATGTTGAACAAAAGTACGTGGGAACAAAGCGTTTGTATAGCGCAAGTGAGTGACGTCCTTGTTGAATTAAGTTAGGACTCAAACAAACAGGTAGATATTATGCTTCAAGCCTTTGTTAAACTCCCACTCATGTCTAAATACGTGCATAATAGGTACCTTAATAATATTAATTGGTGATAGGCTTATATCATATGAAATGTACACTTCGTTTATTTATTTGGTCTCCATATTTTATTTAACTTACTTTTAGCAATTAGGTAACGTCCTAATTTAAGCTCTGGTCCAATTTATTTTATTCTTGATCTCTGAAATTATGAACTTAAACATCCAAAATATAAATGCATTAAATTCAAATATTTTAAAGGACTCAATCATCCTTACCTTTTCCAGTACTAAGTTTTATTCACTAAAAATGTTTATGTTGTTGTATGAAATGGGTAAATATTATGTCTGCGATAAGTCAACTTTATGGGACTCCAGGGGTTACGCACCTACACAAGGACATTCAACAAACAGTGACTATCTCTAAGCCTCAAATGTTCTTTGTGAAAAGGGCAGACCAACCTTCAGTTTCATTTACGCGACATTTGCGTCAACAATGGTATTTCAAAGTATGACCACGAATACAGACCAGACCAGTAATTAATTAATCAAAGACCGTAGTAGAAAGACGAAATGATCCTTTTTCCTTTGATACGAAGAATACATGAACGCCAGCCACCGTATCAACCACTTATATCTGTCACCATATAACGATAACTCTTGTATTTAGCGGTTAATTAACCTACGAGTTTATCCAGGTCCATTAATATAAAAGTTTGCATTGTAATACGCGTCAATTTGAATTCACACGCGAAGGTAAACAATACGACGATAACCATAATGAAAGATCGATCTAACGTTAACTGATTGTTATCGCTAGTTTTATTATAGTTTAACATTTTGTAAATACTTCCAAAACCTATCATCATTCTGTAATCAATTCAAATCAATTCCTTATAATTTGACTCTGCGCTTGAAGCGTCAGTTTGCCAGTGTTTAGCTTAATATAAAATTATTAAGTGAAAAAGATGTTACTCAGGTGAACGCCTTTTTTCGTATAATTATTCTGTAATCTATTTTAAAAGACAATATAATAATATTATATCGTGTACGTTTAGTCACCCTAGCTACTGTCATCTCGGTTCTTTCACTAAAGAGTCTCTATGTAGGGCACATGCACTCACCTAAAAATAGGCAACTTAGAAACCCTTCTGTCTTATAGACGACACGTCGCGTCACAATTACTCAAAAGTTAAACGCTCTGTCGGTATACTACTGCAATAATTCGGTAAATTATGAGAACTGACTAGTTTTTCACGTCGCATCCACTATAGTATTAGTATCCGTATAAAGTTATATTTTTTGAAGATTTTAAAAGAAGTTAGTAGTAGTGAGTTTTTACATACTCTTAATGTCTCTAGATTCCAAATAATCTATTGCGGGAATGTACTAAGCCTTAAGCCTAGTAGGCTGTCAAAAACTGAAAGATTTTTTAAAACACAATCTTGTATTCCTTACGATTCCCAACATCTTTAAATCAGTTTATCTTAGATTACACGGTTTAGAACTATAATTGCCTCTGACGTGCGACTAATTACTCTATCGATTGTTTATTTAATGAAAAACGGGTTAACGTGTAAAGACCACCTAGTGTTTGTAGGACACATAATATACACTTATATGTATTTTATCATGGTTTCACTGCATGTAGAGCTTTGTTATGTAGAGTAGATTGCACGAAGCGAGGTTATTTATTACTTACGTAAATTATCCAAGACATGGAAAATACAACCTTGTGTAGGTATAATTTTGAACCGTCTTCCCACGCATACTCCAGATTATGGAGTTTTTATATCGAATTACCTTGATTGGCGACTTAACAGAATTAAGAAGTTATATTTAGCCGAAAATGCGGAATATGCTCCGAGTAGACTAGAAACAAAATTCCAAAGAATCAGAAATACAGTGTCGTATTTTCGACTAACATCTCCAGTTTTAACTGTAGTCTTAACTGAATAATCTAACTGTACTGTTGTAACATACCAATATCATCCGGTTTTTTTTCATTAAACAGATCGTTAATTTAGTAAAGTTTACAGCTAAAACTGATGATCTTGAATCCTCAACAAAATTGGAGAGTCAATATCTCTGCACGTATCAAAAATAGTCTCAACTGTTTTCAGTGCTAAGGATGATGGCAATAATGCAGGACGGGAATAGCGAGGAAATGCCTAAGGAATTCCTCGAGACGGGGCGCACGGGGCGGCGGAACGCTATGCCCAACATTATGCACCCCCAGGGCGCTGAGGTGTCCACGGCGGACCTACCGTCGCGGCTGCAGCAACTTGCTACTACAGGTAACCATAATAAAATCCCCACTAAAACTTAGATGTGGCCGAAAAGTCGGCAATACACGTTGCACTATCAGTTGCAACAACATTTAGAATCAGGCCAGGCAATAGTCCAGCCGTGGTAGATGGACAATAACTTTATTGCACGCCATTTCTTAAGTTATTGTGTCTATAGGATTCTTATTAGTTGCATTATTGCCCTACATAATTGTATGTACAACTAACTCCCCTGATTTAATGGTCTGTTGCGATACTTTGAGCATAGCACAGATGTGACGTAACAGAATTACGACGTATTGCATGTAATTTACAGGAGTTTTTCAGTGTCTGAAACCAAAAAATTTGATCTCATCAATATGAAATTGATAGATCGTTCGAAGCAATAGCTTCTACTACTACTTCCACGGTTTTTCGTTGCAAATATTATTGGTACGAAAGTGCTAACATAAAATCACACAAACAGCGTTCAATACACAACATCAGGGGGACAGAACCGCGTCGTGTTCGTGACGGAGTCGTTATCGATACGCAGCTACTGCCGTGCATTTCGGCAACATCATTCATTAGCATGATATGGGCCATTACATGTTTGCCATTACTCTTTGCAGGGCCATTAGCAGAAATTTCCTTGTCCTCTAATTGCACATTACTTCTTCGCCGCCAATTAGGTCTATGGTCTTTTCCTGAGTTGTTGTGACGGAAATATGAAACCGAGGAGTGCTTGTTGTGTAATCCGCATCAATACTGTTACTTAGCATATTTTCAGGATACATAGGTACTAACATGGTAAATCTGCTTTAGATAAGGAATATTTACAAATATAATAGAGCGGAAGAGTTGGCGTGTTTGCTTGAACCCGCTAATCTTAGATACTAGGCACGGGTACGATTTATAAAAACCTTAGATTTTATTAGTTAGCTATCTAGCCTCTTCTACAAATATGAAGGTAGGCTAGATCGGTTAAGATCTTAACCTTGTTTAAAAAGCAAAAGCATTTTCATTACATGACGTGAAAAATACGTAATCTATAAAATTTTGTTTACAAGTTGGCTACAACTACAAGTATGTATTGATAACTCGTGCTCGCCGTATTTATTAAATGAAGACATTAGATAGATTTAGTACAGCGTTTCGTGTATGTGACCGACGGAAGATTAATGGGACAGCCTAAAGCACTTTGTCAGGGCGTCACAGAATTTTTATCTACGGCGACCTTAAGTGTAGTTCACGCTGTATTATGTAGGTTAAGTTCTATAAAACATATTTCAGCGTCACTCTCCACACCGTCTTGAGAGTCTACAATGAGCTTGACATAGACATAGTAAAAGTGACTAAACAGTATCTCAGAAGTCATGAGGACTCTGGATATGTGCTCGATTGGTTCACACAGGCTTTATAATTAATGAGATAGGTGAAGCACGATGAGAAAAAATAATTTAATGTTTTTAAATATTACTAAAACTGAAATCAAAAACTACTATAAAATGTTAACTGAGTGGAAAGGGCACTGCGGCCTTCGCCTCCGATTATAACGAAGCGACACATCAGCGGTCAAGGGCGGTGTAGCTTCATAACTATAACCCTCTCCCCTCTGGAGCCGTGGAAAATCTGTTTGGCCTTGAATTAACACTGGGTCTATAAAGGACTTGATAGCTCTTTAGATTGTGTAGCTAACTTATAGGTACTACTAATATGTATTAGGTAAAAAGGTATCCTAATTAGGAAATATTTGCGCTAAATACCGCCCTAGAACAGGCAATTACTCTATGATTATATCTTATCCATTACAACTATCAACAGCATTGTCTGGAAATATTTATTTATTACGTTTTTATTATCTCATGCCTTTCTCCCTACTACGCAAACCAAATAGGATATTCGATTCGGTTGATTTTCAGTCTTCTGATTTTGTCTAACGGAAAGATACAAATAATAGTCATAATTTAAGATACATTCTATCTGATACTAAAACGGTCCAGCATAAATATTTTTTTAATAAAATAACAATGATGATGTATGAAATGAAATACGATAGATGTGAATTTATTTCAACTTTGGATATTGCTAACAAACTTTAACATAAAACAACCCAGTTCAAATCTACCAAAAGCGGATTATCAAAGATAACTCAAAAACAACAAGTCCGATACCTATCACATTTAAATGGGATCAACTTTCAAATTAAACATTAATCTTCGAGATCGGTTCACAGAAGGAAAAGTTCCTATCAAGCATTCAACCTTGAGATTTTTCTTCGAAGTCTGTAAATACGTCCACATTATAAAGAATATGTACTTAAGAAGAGAATATGGAAGAGATCGCTTATAGCGATAAGGCCGCCTATTGTACAACTTATTTTTTATTTATTTTGTTTTACGTTTTTATTTCATGTGTGTTGTGTACAATAAAGCGTTATTGTATTGTATACCTAATCAATCTTGCAATGTTTTTTTAAAACTTGGAAAATTGTCGATAACATCAGTGTCCAGTGTCTCTCCTACTATTTCCCAACTCGGCACTGCGGACCTGGGTACTGGGTAGCGGGGATATACATTTTAATGCATTTATTTTAAAATTTGATTAAAGTTATTTGCAATTTTGATTTGTGATTGTAGTTAAGGCTTTAATGAATAAACTATTTGATGGTCATACAACTGACAGCCAGTCAGACTTTATCAGGTAAATAAATACATTCCGGACAACATCTAGCCCCGTGGTAAGCTTTAGTCAGACTTTATCAGATAAATAAATACATTCCGAACAACATCTAGCCCCGTGGTAAGCTTTAGGCCTGCGTTATGGGTACTAGACATCTGATATACTTATTACTAGCGGCACGCCCCGGCTTTGCACGGGTAATAATTCAAAATTGTTTCAAAATTATTCAAAAATCCTTAAATTCCAACAAACATTTAAAAAACTCAATTGTCTAAATTGGTATAGGCGTTGTTGATTTATGCGCTTAGCAACACATTTTGCGATTCATTTTTAACCCCCGACAAAAAAAGAGGGATGTCATTATGTTTGACGTGTCATCTGTCTGGGACATCATAGCTCCCGAACGGAAGAAGCAATTTCAACTTAGTTTTGTTTGTTTAAAAGGTGAATCTGGCGCGAGTGCTCTTAGACATGTTTCATGAAAATCGGTTGTGCCGTTTAAAAATTGTGGGGGTCAGAGTGGGGAAGGAAAACCGAAAATCTGCAAAAATCTCGAGTGGGGTATCAAATGAAAGCGCATTGCGTGCACATTACACATTATTATGGTGTTTTACTTTTAAGGAAATTGAAGAATTCGAATCGGGGGTTTTTCTTATATTTTAAATTTAGATTTATTATTTTTAAGAAGATTAAGGTAAGAGAAAACATACTATTGATTGCAATGCTCAAATTGGTGTAACCGACACCAAACATAAACTTGGTTCGGGTCAATTGGTGTAACGTTAGTTTTTTGAAGAAAGTTGGTTTTATATTGGTGTATGTGTGGTTATAATTTTTCGTTCTAGCTAAGAATTCGTGTAAGAGCAATGCTGGTTTGCCAAGATACATACACCAACTTAATCTTCTTTGGTCATAGGATAGGAATACAACAATTCGACTTATGTAAATGGATCACATACCTACTCAGTTACAACATAATAAGATAAGATAAAGATAAGATAAATATTCTTTATTGCACACATAATTAAAATCACAAAACTAAAAATAAGCACTTAAGACTATGCGACAAATGGCGGTCTTATCGCTAAAGAGCGATCTCTTCCAGACAACCTTGAATGGATAGGATTATTGGGAAAAAGAAGGGAATAATTTCGACGGAAGTCTGCAAATTCACAGTTAAAATGTGTAGCGTAACTGTATTTTTTTAAAGCTAGAATTCTATTACTATGCTATACGAAAGAGCAGAAAAAACCTAAAAAAAATGTATACTCAACTTATTTTACGTGTTTTGGTGGTTAACCCAATTGAACCTGCAACCGACGATAATGTACAATATCTATGCTATATGCTAGGATTTAGTTCTGAAAATAACTTTTTGAATGGGATTAGTTACCTGATAACGAATTATTAACTACTAACTAAGCGACAAAATATTATCAAGCGACAATTTTTTTATTTCCGCACACGACCATTCATTCAGTAGGGAGCCGACCCCGCGCGGCATTATTTCGTGATCTTAACCCCCCTCCAGTACCTCTATAATTAAAAAAAAAATTTTCTTGTGATATCTTTTGAATGGAATGTCAGAATCTAATAATTCAAAAAGTTATATAAAGATTTTAAAGCAATCTTACATAATAAATTATTTATTTTGTTAAGGATTAATACCAAGATACAAATATTAAAGAGCCTTTTCAAACAGTTTTTTTTTTTAATATAAAAAATCGCTAATTTTCACAAAACTATAATAATTAGAGATATGATGTACCGACGTTTTTTGTAGATAATGATAAGTTCTACAAAGTTGAAATAAATCACTTTGTTATATATTCAATAGTTTTCGCAGCATTCGCGATTAAAGGAAGATTTTAGGTTTATTTTTTCAAAAAAATAGCCTTTTGTCACAAAACTATAATAGTTAGAGATATGATGTAACGACGTTTTTTGTAGATAATGATAAGTTCTACAAAGTTGTAATACATCACTTTGTTATATAATCAATGGTTTTCGCAGCATTCGCGATTAAAGAAAGATTTAAGGTTTTTTTTTTCAAAAAAATCGCGTATTGTCACAAAACTATAATAGTTAGAGATATTATGTACCGACGTTTTTTGTAGATAATGATAAGTTCTACAAAGTTGTAATACATCACTTTGTTATATATTCAATAGTTTTCGCAGCATTCGCGATTAAAGGAAGATTTTAGGGTTATTTTTTCAAAAAAATAGCCTTTTGTCACAAAACTATAATAGTTAGAGATATGATGTAACGACGTTTTTTGTAGATAATGATAAGTTCTACAAAGTTGTAATACATCACTTTGTTATATATTCAATAGTTTTCGCTGCATTCGCGATTAAAGAAAGATTTTAGGTTCCTTTTTTTTCACCATGGGTTACATTATCGGAGTTTGGTAAGAAATCATATTATTATTGAAAACTAAATATAGCCTATGTCACTCAGGGATAGTGTAGCTTTCGAATGGTGAAAGAATTTTTTAAATCGGAGCAGTAGTTTCAGAGCCTATTCGAGACAAACAAACAAACAAAAAATCAAACCTTTCCTCTTTATAATATTTTTACTTATTATAATAGTCATACATATATGGACGCGTTTACTACACATATTAAACACCCAGACCAACTAGAAAGTGCTTGCAGACTATACAAACACTTGACCCCTCGGCGAGAATCGAACCACCGCGCCAATGAGGGAGTCAATGATGATTGATAAATCGAAGTTTAATTTAGTAACTAGAGCAATATTCCAAAGTTTACCGCAAATTCACGTTATCTGTTTCTGAAACGTACACACTAGTTGTTATAATGTAAGCCAATTACGAAACTATTCAATACACAGATTCAAACCTACCTATACCAATTAAATTTATGTAACTTCGTCTGGTTGCGGTGTTCCGCTTGCCAAATTGTCTCTTGCATTTTTTGTAACGCAATTTTAATTATTGTAACCTCGATAGTTTTGCTTCATGACATGCAAAATTTTGAGGGAAGATGTATTTCTGTTACCACTATAACAACAGATACCAAACACACATAATTAATAAATGTTTAAAGTGGCTCTGGCTCCCATACAATCAATGTGATTTTATAAATAGCACTTTGTGTTTTTTTTTTATTTATATTACTTTAAATTACAAAAATTTATAGCCTAGCTATTTCAACGGTCCGTAGGCAAAACTAGCTGTTTTGTTTTATTGAATCCAAGCATAAAGAACACTTAAAACGTCGTGGTTTGGCATTACAGCTATCGAGTTCATTCTCATACATTTCTATGAGGACTTTTAAACATTAAGTTCATTTGACTCAAAAGCTTACCACTTGACTTTGTAGATATGTAAATAGGTCAAATAGACCATGAACAAGTTTAACAACGTAGTTCCTACAATAACGTCAATTATTTGAACACTCCTAATCTGTCTATTCAAAGTTGTCTGGTTGAAACTAACTCTTTGAAACAACATAACTCTCACACTACATAATAAATAAAAATAGTTTATTTCAGACACATTTTTGGCTTATAAACAAGAAGAAAAATTCAATACAGTTTATCCAGTTCACTGTATTTAAAATATGTATTAAAACAATTCAGTTAGAATATATTTTTAATTAGCGAAGTCCCTAGCAACAGAAACAAAGGTTGATCTCTGATAAGTCGACTTCATTATAGTATGTTACTTTCCTTAATCCACTACTATTGACGTACTTAGCTTATCTCCCTATCTAATCGGGTAATCGCACAATGAACAAGGAGTTGTATTATGAAGTAGGTAGATATGTTTACTGATCTTCAATAGAATACAATACACTTTATTGAACACCAATTTACAAAACAAAAAAATTACAAATAATTAAAATAATAATAATGATGATAGAAAATATTATGCAGAAGAAATACTTTTATTAAATTGATAACTTATAGGACGATGAAGAGGCTCCTTACGTAACGCGTATTGGTGCCAATATTTCTGGCATCCCGTTCTTTCATGCATACAGCAGGCTGTATGTAGACTCCTTTCTCACTCTAACCTACAGCGCTAGCCCATTTGAGTTCATCAATTCGGTCAGGCGTCCCGAGACTCACATGTTTTTGTCATTGGCTATCCTGTATTACGAATTGATCAGATTCTCAACACGTTTTCTCTGGTTGCTTGTAGGACCTGTCTCTGGGGGTTGTGATAATCTGACTGGACGTAAAGAGAATTTGTCGTGTTTCGTCATGAGGTCATTCATACTACTCGTGCTTGAACAAAAGACTTACAATAAATATTTCCTATAGAAGCTCATACCATTGGTTACTATTTTAGTCGCGTTACCTTCTCGCTATGTCAATGCGACACTTTGTTAACTAGCTACGTTCCCTAGGGTTCTCCACGCATGCATTAGCCAGCCCTGACCCACTAGACTTGTAAAAAATTATAGGACATAACCAGTACTCACTCTTTATATAACTTACATGAAAATTATTGTAAAGATATTTAAACTTCAATCACCTTCCGAAATGCGAAAAGCAATGCTTGCTCGTAATTGATTACAATACGACTAACGTTTTAGCTAATCTATGTAAGTGTGTTGACTGTAGCAATTGTAGGTGCATGCCAAGAAAAATCTTATTCCGATTTTGTAGAGATCTGTAAAGTCATGGGTGAGAAAGTCATCTATATTAAGAGAGTTTGCATGGTTTATAGCGCTGAAAAATTATCTAATATTGGATGGCTTTTTTCCTCGAAATCTTCATTATTCCTCTTGGAAAACCATTAGAAAAGTTATTCATGAATTGAATATCATTATCTATTATGTAAAAATGAATCGCAAAATGTGTTGGTAAGCGCTTAAGTCAACAACTCCTGGACTAATTTGACCAATTAATTTTATGAAATGTTCGTAGAGGTACAAGGATGGTTTTACTGGATTACTCAAAAAATCTTATAATTTTGAATTCAATTCTACCTTGAATAATTAAATAAGTAAATAAATATTTTCGGACAATCAACACAACATTTAGCCCCGTGGTAAGCTTCTAAGCTTATGTTACGGATAATAGACATCTAGTCATGTTTATATTACTACGGGGCTAGATGTTGCTGTGTGGATATTGTTTAAACACATATGTATATCCCTTATTATACACATTAAACACACATACCAAGGAGAAAGTGCTTGCACAACAAACACTGCCCCTCGGAAATCGAATCCGCAAGCAGAGTTTCGCCCACCGCGCCACTGAGGCAGTCTGAATATGAATACTCAAAATCAAATACAGACTCGGATTAATTTACTGTAATAATAACGTTATTGAGCTCCGGTATCTAATCGGTCATAACATGACATAACCGTGTTATTAAACTTCTATGATTTTATCGAATACTAGCTGACCCCAGCAAACGTTGTTTTGCAAAATGAACAATAGATGTTGGCCGATTCTCAGACCTACTCAATATGCTCACAAAATTTAATGAGTTTTGGAGGAGTACGGGAACGAAAACTGTGACACGAGAATTTTATATATAAGAAGATTTACCTTAAATGCTAATAATGTTATTTTGTTTTAGGCGGTGGCCACGGTAAACTTAGATAGATAGATAGAAAATTCTTTATTACACACACCAATAAACAAAAATACAAAATAATTAATAGTTAAATTAAACCTAGCATGCGTAATGGGCGGTCTTATTGCTTAAAGCAATTTCTTCCAGTCAACCTTTGTATAAAATAATTTAATTCAGGAAGGTTGTTAACTTAGTTTAAGACTATTTTCTATATCTTGAAAAATGTATTCTTGGGATCTCAGAATTCCCTCCGTCCACCGACTAATTTAGGGTAAAACGGGACACTATTACATTAGACTTCGTGTCTTCTGTCACTAGGCTGTATCTCGAAAACCGTTATAAATAGAAGGTTGACATTTTGAGGGATGTATTTCTGGTGCCGCTAAAACCCAAATACCTACTAAAAACATAATAAATAAATCTTTATAAAAATCACGTTTTTCGTATGGGGCCGTCCAGGTCAGTAGTTGAATGGGTGACCGCTCTGATTGCATCTTTAGGAAGTTTTAATTTTTTTATTTTCTGTAAGTACCTTCTTCTATCCCATATTTATCAAATAAATTTTTAAAAAGCTAATAGTCTCTTGCTTGGCGCAGTGTATTAACAACTTTTGAATTATCTTCAAAATCAATGTTATGTTGACAGATTAAAACGGAAGCTTAGCATTAGTTTCACGTTTCGAATACAAAACCCTTGAGAATTAAGGTGACTTTGTTGTTTGTTATCTCATAGCCAGCGTTCATAAAAATACTCGATATAATCCCCACTTCCCAATTCTTTTCTATTCCAATGAATCATTCGATATTGCTATCGGACAACAAAACGAATGCTTTCACAATTTCCGTTGGAAATACCAAACAATGGAGGTATTGTTCAACTTTCTGTACTAATTTTCAAAAGCGCCTATTTGTAAAACAATACTTACGCATGACCACTCGGAACATATATTGACAACTTCTATGGCGGGTTCGATTCCCGCTGTGCCCACGCCACCCACGCTCAGTGGGGAGCGGCCAAGTGTGTTTAATATGTATACGAAAAAAAAACTATTTATATCGGCAGACTAAAACCCGTAACACAAGCTTAGAGCTTACCACTCCACTGGGCTAAATGTTGTTGTGTGGATTGTCCGGAAATCACAGAATAACTAACTTCATAACATTATTATTATATATGTACTAGCGGCCCGCCCCGGCGTCGCACGGGTAAAAAAAAGTTCCCGGCAATTTTTCCTTATTTGCTAACCGTTTAGACCTACCCTGGACTACGACAAACATTTTAAAACCAAAATCAGCTCAATCGGCCCACCCGTTCTCGAGTTTTAATCAGACTAACGAACAACAATTCATTTTTATTTATATAGATAAACGAATAAAATCACGTTGTGCTGACGAGGAGATATTCAGAAATATTGTGTTATCTAATTTTCATAATGAAATATTATGTTTGAACTGACAAATAGAAAGAACATTCTTGAAAGACGTAAATAATACACAATTATAAGCTCATATCGATTTTTGATTTAAAAATTAAAATTTTATACGTATGTAATTTTTGTGCTTCTCTCTTAATAGCAAAATAAAGAAAAAGCTGTTCTTTACTTTTACTGGTATTTTTGATAGTTAATGTAAATTAATTATCACACTCACTTTCAAAAAATACATTTTTATGAAAATGTTTTGCAAGAGCGGAAGGTACAGTTGGAAAGCGACCGCGTCTTCTCATTTTCACAGTTGCACTCTCTTTCTCGCCCTCTGAGTGGGACAAGAAGACATGGAAGGATGCTGTACTGGAAATCGTAGCATAATACCTACTAGTCGTTTTTTTTTCATTAGAATAAATTTTTTAGAAATACTGAAACTACTGATTAATAAGTCTTTATAACAGTAAAGACGGGTAATGTTCTAGTAACTAAACCTGATAATATTCATTCAGGCCATTTCTTATCTCAAGCCAACAGTAGTTGTATGGTACACGATGACGCACGGGCGGCAGTGATGCGCTGATGTTTCGGGGTTATCTACCTCTGACGTCACCAGACTAGTGCTCGATTACCATCAGTTAGCTCGACCTTCAAGTCACGCTGCTGTACTGCCAAGATGCTGGCTATTGCGCATTTTGTAGGTACTCTTATACTGCGCATGATAAATGCCTGCGCTGAGACGTTTTGTTGCAATAAAAGATAAATAAAGTTTTATTCGTATTACATCTGCATTACAAAAACTATGTTAAAAACACTAAATTAAAAATATAAACGCAGATGAACACAAAAGGGTCGTCGACTCAGCATTTGCTGGGGCTGCACTGGAGCAGGCACAGCGCTGGTTTTCAGCGACGCCCGTGTGCTGAGCATAGCACTCTAAACACTCAATTAACAGGAAATATAAGTATACAAAGCTATAAAACTATTTAGCTCTAGAATTAAAATTAATTAAATGGTAAAAAACAGTTACACCTTGCAGAATTTATAGCGGTCTTCATTCCTATTCCATTTTATTGCTCTGGGGTAACTCTGTTGATGTTGTACGAGCTTTTAGAGTGCAGAAAAGATGTCTCAGAGTTATAACCAGGGCATGGTTCCGTGACTCTTGTAGACCATTGTTTCAAATCTGCAATATCCTGCCTCTGCCCTCTATGTATATTAGGGACATTTGCCTCTTTGCAAGGTTCAACCCACAACACTTTACCATGCGTAGGGACGTTATCACTCGACAGAAAATAGCTAAATTCAATTCTCTACTATACAATCCACAATGTAACAAACAAATTTATGAAAAAAATGTTTACAATATGTCTATTGTAGTCTATAATAAGTTACCTGAAGCCTTAAAGGAGCTGAAGGGGAATATTTTTAAGACAAAACTAAATAGTTGGCTGCTTGACAAATGTTTTTATAGTGTTATTGAATATCTAAATTGTAATTTATAATTATTTAACATTTTTTCTATTCATTTTTGTATTTAGATTGTAATTTAAATTTTATTTTTTGTTTATTATTTAATTTATTCTTTATTTTGTAGCTTCATAACATTGACATTTGATAATATTTGCAAACCTGCTTGCGGGTTGAATACAACTATATCTAGTCCTTAAGTTCTTGACATGTTTGAAAAATTGTATTCTGCAAATAAACATTTGATTTGATTTGATTTATAATGCTGTCGTCTTAATATGCTATATGCGCGATGGTATGATTTAATTGAAGAGCTTATATACCTTGTCCAATAATAACAGCCAATAAATCCATCCCAAACATCAAAATAAACTTTCGTAATACAAATATTTGCAGGTTTCTTTGGCTGATCTGGTGATAATATTTATTTTCTTTAAACTAAACAGCTTCAAAGATTTTAAGTCAATGGCCTTGGCAAACTGCTAGTCTTCTTGTAATTTAAATTTAATATAATATAAATAACTAAGTATTTTGACTTGTTACTGTCTACATATACAGGGTTTCCCAGAAATGGTGGATAATCCTGCACGTGCGTGTGCGGGGGGGGGAGGTGGGGCCCCAAATCCCCAAAAAAAAAATCTATTCCCTACAGTCCGCGGTCTACGAATTTTTTTGTAAAATTTAGAAATTTCCCAGTTTTCCTCACATTTGTGGGCATCACGTCCGCTACATGAGGCCTAGTTCGGATTTTTTTCTTTTAACGTATTCCCTAATAATGGTATTCCTAAATTACCTTTAAAAAAACGCAACTACTTAGGATAGTAGTTAACTAGTAGTCCCTAAACATAATTTTTATTTCTGAAATTTATTTTACTGCTAAGTTTGAGCACCTGTGGTATAAAAAAAATGTATTGGAGTTTTATAGCCAACCACATAAAAAAATTACCAACATCATAAGGATTCTAAAAAAGTAGCATAAGTATCTACTTTAATGGTAAAATTACTGAGCTATAGCTACTAATGTGTAAAAGTAGGCGTTTCATTACAAAATTGCAAAAGAAAAAAATAAAACAAGTAATTACCAAAAAAGTATTTATTATAAAAATAATCATAGTAAATGTTCAAATTGGGCTCCTGTTGCCCTTATGCAAGCTCTACACCTTTTTATAAAAGATCTTTGTAATTTGTTATTATAATTTTTTGATGATATAATTCTGGCTGCTTCGGCGACGCGAAGTCGAAGTTCTTCTAATGAGTTTATGGGTTTTTTGTAAACCTGCTCCTTCAAACAGCCCCAATAAAAAAAATCCAGAGGATTTAGGTCTGGGGACCGTGGTGGCCACAATATTGGCCCCAATCGGCCGATCCATCTGTTGGGATAGGCATAATTTAGATAATTCCTTACTTGCACTGCATAATGTGCCGGACAACCGTCGTTCTGGAGCCACATTCCTTGCCGGATGGCTAGTGGCTCATCTTCTAATAATATTTGCAACTGGTTTCGAAGAAATTCTAAATAATTGTTGCCATTTAGGTTGCCCGGCAATTCATAAGGGCCTATAATTTTTCCATTTAATATGCCCGTCCAGTAATTTATTTTAAATTGATACTGGGATTTATCTTCTCTCATCAAATGTGGATTTGTCAATTGCCAACTGTGCAAGTTATGAAGGTTAAGATACCCATCCCTTTTACATGTAGTCTCATCGCTCCATAAAATTTTTCTGAAAAAATCTTGATCTTCTTGAATTCTTGTTAACATTTCACTGCAGAAAACAATCCGTGCTTGGTAGTCTCGTGGTAGCAATGTTTGTACACGTGTCACGTGATAAGGATGCAGTTTAAATTTTTTCACAATACGATGTGCTGTAGATTTTGATATTCCCGTACGGCGTTCGATATCTGGCATCGAAATACTGGGATCTTCATCCACCATGTCAAGGACGATTTCTTCAGTTACAGGATTGTGGGGTCGTCCTCTGCTCCTAGGGCCACCAACGCCAGTACCAGGTATTCTGCCCTCTGAGTAAGCTTGGTGCACTCTTGTAAATACGCGATAGTCGGGGTGACGCGCGTTCGGGTATCTCTCCCGATAAAGTGTTGCGGCAGCACTTGCGTTGCCACTACATTCTCCGTAAATGTAATGCATATTGGAATACTCTTGGGGTGTATAAATTTCACGTGACATCACACAGTCCTGTTGATATACAAAACAAATGTCCAATAGAATGCCGAGTCGTCGCAGTTATCACCAAACAAACAAAATCCAATCAAAATGCACAAATCGAGTCCAGTAGAATGCCAAATGTAGAATTTTGTCACCGAGAATCAGAAAAACAAGAGCACATGCGATGTCGAGAACGTCGAAATACGCACTAAAATTAAAATAGTTTTAACTACGGAGACAAAACAATAACCAAACACGAATTCTACCATACAAAGGAGATTTGTTGACCCTTTCACTCGCAATTTTCCCAAGCACAGTTTGTCTCGCTCACACAGCTTAGAATTCAACTGAATGTGCCGAGCAGGTAGTAAAGTCTAATTTTAGGGTCGACAGCTCTACTTAACTGATAAAAACTAAAAAAAAATATCTGCAAATAATTTTGCAATTTTGTAATGAAACGCCTACTTTTACACATTAGTAGCTATAGCTCAGTAATTTTACCATTAAAGTAGATACTTATGCTACTGTTTTAGAATCCTTATGATGTTGGTAATTTTTTTATGTGGTTGGCTATAAAACTCCAATACATTTTTTTTATACCACAGGTGCTCAAACTTAGCAGTAAAATAAATTTCAGAAATAAAAATTATGTTTAGGGACTACTAGTTAACTACTATCCTAAGTAGTTGCGTTTTTTTAAAGGTAATTTAGGAATACCATTATTAGGGAATACGTTAAAAGAAAAAAATCCGAACTAGGCCTCATGTAGCGGACGTGATGCCCACAAATGTGAGGAAAACTGGGAAATTTCTAAATTTTACAAAAAAATTCGTAGACCGCGGACTGTTGGGAATAGATTTTTTTTTTGGGATTTGGGGCCCCACCTCCCCCCCCCGCACACGCACGTGCAGGATTATCCACCATTTCTGGGAAACCCTGTATAATACATACTGTAATATAAGTTTCGAGACCGTTTTAGAACTAATGATAATATATGTTTTATAAACAAAAAGATGTACTCACGTAATGAGTGTCATCAATCTTAAAACATGGCAAGCCGGCTACTAATCATGTTTTGGAGCAATCATAATTGTTAAAGCCAAAGACTCGCGGGATTGTTTTACTGATAATGAGTCGGAAAAAAGAATGAGAAATTGAACACAACGATAAATTCATATGAAATACTTGAATGTACTACATTATGTAAACATATAAAGAAGATAATTCTGATTGTAAATCTCGTCATGTTAGAGCTACACAAAAAACAAAAAGGCTAAACAAATTTTCGTGTCACGCTTACCATCGGTGATGGAAGATCGGTGTGTAGCAATCTGTATGGACGCCATAGAAACCTTTTCTAGGTCGCCTAGAAAGCTTGTGTAATGTATATGTATAGCTACTAAATAATACGAGTAACCAATACAGCTTGAAAACAACTTTTTGCAAAAAATACACAAAAATAAGTAAATACTCTCAGTAAACCTTACAATGCTATAAAAGCACAAACATCTTACAAATTAATAAAACTATTAGTATAAGTACGTCCATAATTTTTGTAACGAACTTCATGTTTGCTTACAAAAGTAAACACTTATTTTTTCTTTTTTTTTTTAACTGGATATTGTTTTTTGAGACGTGGGACGGGACAACGTCTGTCGGGTCGACTAGTCTATATATATGTTTTCAGCAATATGACAAGGTGATTCTTGAAAGACCAGTATGCCAGTTAGTAGTCATAATATTGATATAGGTAGTACTTGTTTACTGTGCGTCTATTTTAATATTTGTAAAGGGCACTTCTCCCTTGACACGGATTGTATCAACTAACCCACTCCGAAAACGGGAAATTCCGCCAGCTTGTTGACAGATAGCTTTCATACGAAAAGTAGGATTTTCCACTGATTAGCAACATAAGCCTATATAATTCGAATATCATGTCGATGAATTGGGTCATAGTGAGTGGCCTGGCGATAGCGATAAGTGACGACGAGCTTTTATTAAAACGGACAGGGAGCGGTATACTATTTACTTTTATCATGACAGAGATCAACTTATGTGGGCTGGTCTGTGATTCATTATTAATTTCTTTCATTTAAAACTCGAACAGAAATATGCATAAAAATATTTTAAAATATGTAAAAAATGTTGTTACAACAATTTTTGTTATAAAGCTAATTAAAAAAAACAACAAATATGTAAAAGACTAACAAATAATAATTATATATACATTATATAATAATTGTTAAATAAAAAAAATGAGCTAGGGAGTTTATAATCGCTCCTTTGCTCTAGTGTAACAAAAGCGAAACGACCAGATACGATATATTTATTTACTACTAGTGCCCTGCGGTGTTAGCCGCGTTATAATTAATTATCGCGCGGTTCAGTAGTTTTTGTAGTAGTAGTGAAAGCGTAACAAACCAACTTACATTCACATTTATATATTATTTGGGATTTATCTATGAGGATGTTCAATTTGTTTGTATTATTTTTGTTTGTTAACATTTCTAAGATTTGTAGAAACAATTTACAGATATAAATTATTTTGTATCATGTACTCGTATAGGACCGCCTCAGTGGCGCAGTAACCAAATCAAATGTTTATTTGCAGAATACAATTTTTCAAACATGAAGGACTAGATATAGTTGTATTCAACCCGCAAGCAGGTATGCAAATATTATCAAATGTCAATAGTATGCTACAAAATAAAGAATCAATTGAATTTAATATTTCCTGACAAATGTTAAATAATTATAAATTACAATTTAGATATTCACTAACACTATAAAAACATTTGTCAAGCAGCCAACTATTTAGTAGGTGTTTTCTATGTATCGTGCGTATTTACAAAAAAAAATATTAATATAACCGCCCCGGCGTCGCACGGGTAAAAAAAGTTCCCAGAAATTTTTCCTTATTTGCTCACCAGACCTACCCTGGTCTACAAACATTTAAAAACCAAAATCAGCTCAATCGGCCCATCCGTTCTCGAGTATTAATCAGACTAACGAACAACAATTCATTTTTATTTTTATAGATGTAGTATATCAGTCATCTAACACCCATTGTATAACCTCTGCTTAGTTTTGGGGTTAGGTGATAATGTGTAAAAAAAGTCCACTATATCAGGGTAATATAATATTTACCATGGCTACATCCTAGTTTATGTTCTTCTCTAAAATACATTCAAATCTTAGGTATTCATCGGTACGAAAGTACGCAAAAATATTCACCTTGTCCTTATCTACTCCTCTGTGTTGTGATATGAATAAGCGCTTCATATGAAACTACTGGATCTATTTAGTGCCAGTAAAAAATAATTGGCTTGATTGTTCCTGATTGTTTTAAATTCTAGAAAATTGAGAATGACATTCAAGTTCTAGCTCCATAATTATCATGTAATTTATAGACACTTGCGGCGATTATATTATGGTTCGTTGCAATATAGTTAATGCTTCAAAACTGGTATATTTACCAGTTTAAATATTATTTAGCTCAGCTAGACTATTTAGTGTTAGCAAATATTTCCGGCATCACCTTACCCCAAACTAAGCTGAGCTTGTACAAAGGGCACTGTCGACGCGGTTCCAAGCTCCATTATCAAGGCCAAAATGGGTTTTTTTTTTTATGTTAGACTGCTCAACCGATTTTTAACCCCCGACCAAAGAAGAGGGTTGTTATAAGTTTGACGTGTCTGTCTGTCTGTTCCATCATAGCTCCCGAACGGATGGAGTGATTTCAATTTAGTTTTTTTTTGTATGAAAGGTGAGTTTGGCCCGGGTGTTCTTAGACATGTTTCATGAAAATCGGTTGAGCCGTTAAGCAAATTAATAAAACTATTAGCTGATTTTGCCGTTTATTGAGCCGTAAGTTATGGGGGTGAGAGTGGGGAAGGAAAACAGAAAATCTGGAAAATATACTAGTGTGGGGTATCAAATGAAAGCGCATCGCGTCCATATTACATAATATTATGTTGTTTTACATTAAAGGAAATTAAGGCATTGGGATCAGGAGTTTTTCTTAAATTTTAAATTTAGATTTATTATAATACTAGCTGTGCCCCGCGGTGTTACCCGCGTTATAATGGATTTTCCCGCGGAATGACGTTTTCCCGCGGTAAAAAGTAGCCTATGTTATTTTTCAGGCCTTAGAGATTCTGTGTACCAAATTTCATTTAAATCGGTTCAGTAGTTTTCGCGTGAAAGAGTAACAAACATCCATACATCCATACTTACAAACTTTCGCCTTTATAATAGTAGTAGGATATGGCTAAGGCTAAATATACGAGATTTTCGGCGGCCTTATCTGTCTCATATCGGCGTACATTGATCTCTGCTAGGCTACTTTGGGATAGACACAGATAACAAAGTACAGTTAAGTGGAAAACAGCATTTACGCCCAACAGCCTAATAGAATCATTTATTCTATTTCAGACTCGGAGACGCCTTCCACGTCATGCATGGCGCTCGCCAAAGATCTCGCGGAGAAAACAACGGAGAAGCCGGCCTCACCCGCCAACGACGAAAGCTGCAGTTGAGCTGTCTCCGCGGCCACCCGGACCCGACTGGACTCGCCCAAAGCTCAAGTAATCTCAAACAGTAATAGTATTACTAAGCACTGAGTAGCCCCACCTTAAGGTGTAAGTATAGCTTGTGCAGTAGGATAGGTTTTTGTACTCTGGTTTGTCGAATTTAAACGCTGGTTGGGTTTTAATCAGCGTGGTTTTTAACGGTTTGTATTGAAGTTATTGTAAGGAAGAGCCGACGATATCAAGCGCGCGATACAGGATGCTCTAAATTAATTTGGCACTAATTTGTAGACCAGGGCGACACAATGTGTCAAATACCTCTCTACATCCTGATTGATAAGTACAGTGAATGCTGAATCATAACCCCCTTCTGCAAAATAAAATGTCGCTAGCATTCGTTTGTCTTTGTTACTCACTTGGGCATTTGTAAATCTTAAAAATAGACAAAATTCATGCTAACTTAGACAGCTTTGCTATCTATTTTGCATAAGAAGGTTAAAATAAATTCCATTTTTATATTGAACAATATGAACCTTGGTGAAATTTGTCTGCGGAAAGTAAATAAGTAATGGATATTGCCTTTGATTTAACGTTTGGGCATTCTGTATTGTAGCAATTTATAGTTAGGTCAGCATTTTTATACAAAAGTTGATATTCGAGTGATAGTCCAGAGCTAGACAATATTGACGTGAATAGCTACCTACATGTTATTTGTAGTACTTGTTAGTTTTACTATTGGAATCGCTATTTAGAACTTAAAAGTTGGCTACTAGCGTTGTTTTTGAACACCAAGTTCTATTTTAACTTTTTATTATAAAATGAAAATCCTAGCAAAATCTAGGAACTATTGACTTTGTATTTTGCATCTAAAATGCTGTTAAATTAATGTTATGCATACGTAAAAATTGTTTACTAAGAATCTTCGTTATAATTTTGCACATTATTATTTGTAAAACATGATTACGTAAATATACGCTTACTTATTTATTTGTTACTTTATTCAATATTTTATGAATAGTACAACGTTTAATTTAAGATTACGTAATAGTTGCATGAAGAATGAAACTATTCTAGCTTAAATTGGTCTGCTAAGGAGCTAGTCTGATATTTTTGTTTTAAAATGGTGCTTAGGAATTACATCATCCCACTTGAATTTATTTTATTAATGTTACACAAATTTAAATTATATCTAAATAGACTGGGTAGGGAATTTCATAAACTTTTAATGTACGCAGTATGCGTCGCTATCTAGGAACCCCTTTTACATAATAACCACTAATTTAAGCGGATCACCAGTTAGCAACGCATACTGTTAGTATGGGTAGTAAAGGAAATAATTCGGTTTTATTTTTTGAGATTTTGTCCATACATCATCTTTTTGAATTAAATAAATAAATATTTCCGGACTACTCACACAGCATCACCTAACCCCAAACTAAGCAGAGCTTGTACTATGGGTGTTAGGTGACTGATATTCTACATAGATACATTTTTATTTGTAAATACATACATATGATACATAGAAAACACCCAGACCCTTAACGAATGACAGAAGTTAATGTTTGGACGATAGAATTCACATATTGGATACCAAAATAATTGACAAAAAGGAAAGTTAAACAAAGTATCGATCAATTTCCCTAGCAATGTAAATTTTGCTAATATCTGTAAATTGTTCCTGTAACATTAAGTCAATTAATCTATTCAACGGAATAACTAGGTACTAGAGGCTGCTTTAGTGTATTTATTTATTGATGTTATGTCTTTATCTATTTTATACGATGTTTCGATGTTCTCATAATAATCTGTTAGTCTTGAGACTGTAAGAAGTAGGTATTTTTAATTTAAACTAAAACTATACGTGATCAAAGTGTTTTAACCTTGTTAAATTTTGTTTATAAGCTGTATTCTTGACACTTCCATAGTAGCGAGCAATATGTGGTTGCTATAGTCCAATTACAGAAAGTTTGTACATTGACCTGTTTTTGCCTTTCTTCAATGATCCGCCGTAAATTTATATATTGCCATCTCGCTTTAAAATTAAATAGAAGAAGATGTCAAATACATTTACGTTATTTGTACGGTAACAATATCATGGGCATTTGCAGAGAACAACATTATAAAGCCATTAAAAAAAATATGCATACACAGGTGCAACAGATAGTAACAAAGTCAATGTACGATCTTGGCGCTACCAAAAAATTGTATTTTCTTGAGGATATTTCTTAAATCGCCACATAGACTCTATCTGATTGATAAATAATTGTATTGACAAATTGCCAAATGCATTATTATCAGAGATCGGACAAATTTGCGACATTGCTCGGAATAATGTCGGAATAATGAATAAACATGGCTCTAATTATTATTCAAAATGTTAATAATTTATTTATTTTTTATTAGAAATTCGAATTTTTGAAGATTATCGATTAAACATGCCGAAAATTACTTGCAAAATGTTATTTAAAGTAATTGTTTACGTCTAAACGCTCGCCCTTGATTTTTGACTATTTTTACAGGGTTACATGTTTTTACATTTTATCCTCAAAAGGACGTAAAATATACTTACATACTAAATAAAATTTTCAATTTTCTTAATTAATTAATATAAAATTATCCTACTCTGAATAATTCTGGAATTTTCATTAGTCGATTGCAAGTGGAATTTTTAAACACTTTTGTAATTTTTTTTTTGTAAAACAACTGCAAAACATTTGCAAAAATATTAATAAGGTATTTTCTTATTTAAATGAATATTTCAACATACTTTTATATTCAACTTGATATATCAAGTAAGAAATTCAAATTTTAAAGACATTTCCAACTTATTGCGATTAATATCACAATTTTTCCGATCTCTGACTTTTTTTTTATACAGGCTAATGTAAAATAACAATGACCAATACTATTGTCGCTCTATGTGTATTACTATCTTGTCAATTTTTTTATAAAAAATCGTTCCTCGCGTATATGTAGTGTAAAACTTCTGGTAGAATCTATGTGTTTAGAATAATTCGTGTTCTACCTAGCTGATAAATGTATCCTTCTCTGTAAGATCGTACATAGCAATGAAACATCGAATTCTGTCCAACGTTTTTTGGGCCTATTAAGTACCTCAAGTCCTTTCATTTATTTCACTCTATGTACCTTTAAATATTGACAGTGCACAAATTAACTGCCTATAACTGATATATATAGAAACAATATGGATGCACAAAATTAAACGTAATGAAAAACTATAGGTACTAGAACTAATCACTATTTACCAGTTTGAATTCGGCTTTTCAATTACCTAGGCCAACTACTCAGATATTATATCAAGTATAAAGTCTGAGCGAGCCCATTGCCTCCTTTATATTATATTATAAAATATACGAATAAATCCAAAGTACATGTTTTAATTTAGAAATCAAAGGTCTCTGAAATTCAATGTGGTAGCTACATAATTTAATTTACTAGGTACTATTTACTAGAGCCTCTAATATTTTATATGACTGTCTCGAAAACTTGTTTTATTAACTGCTGTTAATTTATTATTAAGTTTAATTTTATCCCTTGTTATCGATCAACTTTATAGTTTAGAACCAGTAGATTTATTTGTCTGTCAGAAACCTTACTATTCAATTTAATTTTGTGATTATTACTGAATAGGTTGGTTACAAAGATATCATCATTTATTTTGGCTGTGTACATACATATTTATAAAAGAATGTACTATGATAATCTTAGTTGTGTAATTTTTTTGGAATAAAATGCAAACATTACTTGCTTTTTTTATTTATTTGTTTTATCGAGTTCACCTTTGATAAATGTTACTGGTAAAGTTATAAATTAAATAAATTGAGAAACACCTACTTCCTAACACAACTTCTATTTATACTCGTAGCGTAGTAATTAGCCGAAATTTTATTTCAAACAAACAGAATGAAGAAGGGGGTAAACATAACCATTAATGTTTACCCTCTTATTGTATAAATCGGTTCACCTAGCCAGACGGATCAGTTCTTTGTTTCAATGAACAGGCCAATAAGCAAGTAGAATAGAGGTCGTTGTTGCCTTGATTGTTGAGGCCCAAAGTTTCTTGAAAAGACAACGCCAGCGACAAGTGCATCGTAGCCCTGGGTGGAATGGAAACCCTACGCTGCACCTATAGATTGGCTCATACTCATATAGGTAATCACTTCGTTTATCTTTCACCAATGAAATGGGCGAATGACTTGGTGATTCCGCGAGTTCATGCTCACATGCAGCAGACCAGCAGCAGTACAATAAGACCAGCGTCTTACGACGATCCAGCTTGATGAAAGGATTCCATTCGAAAGCGTAAAATCTATTCTGAGTAACGAATAACATTAACCCCCGACGCAAAAAGAGGGATGCTATGTATGACGTCGAAGTCTATGTGTGTGCGTGAACTGTATACGAATTGACCAATATCAATGGTTTTTTTTTTAGTTTCCTTGTAGTTGTTCTTACCTACATTATTATGTCTGGTTACTCTCGGTTCCGCAGTGTAAGTATCAGCACTTTACTGAATAATATACCTATGGCATTCTTGGCGTATCATTACCTACTCAATGAAGGTGCTTCACGCGTACCAGTATAATGATTAAATGATGTTCTTGTGTGGATTGTCCGAATTTATTTATATTTTTGGCGAAGGTAGCAGGCGGGCTTTTAAAATTACCGATAAAATTTTACTTAAAATATAGTACCTATATACCTAAGTAAAATTTCAACGGGAGTTCTTTGTGGGGTACAAATCAATACAATCATCATTTAACGTAAATTATAAATATACGTGCTCTGGCTAATTTATGTAAGTATTGTTAATAATATATTCAAGTTGTAAAACATTTAACTTTAATTCTTTAGGCTCAAAAATATAAAACATACCTACGCATAAATGCGTATGTTTTATTTAAACACCGGAACATAACAAGAGACGCAAATGCGTAAGATTCAAAACGAGAGAAAAGAGTCAACATCAATTTGCGACGTTTCGTGGTAAATTTATAAACAAACGGATATCCATTCGGAATATTCTAAACTGTTCGATCAAATACAGAAAAACTTTTCATTTTCGCTTCTACTTTATGCCATGGTTAAAATGGTCGTTTACCTTAATGCCCGCTTTCCACTGCGAGCGGAACGGACCCATTACGGACTCCGCTATACTCGTAACCGTAACGATGGTTTTCATACATGTGCTTCCACCAAAGCGGAGCGGAGTGAGCGAGTTGAAAGAGTCAAATAAGAGGTTAGCGTGATGAGCGAGTTCAGTTTTCGTTTTCAGTAGAAGGCGAATTAAAGTATTTTTTAAAACTCTTTCTTAGTGGAAGGGCAAAACTATTTATCATTTCAAACTACGTTCCGGTTGACTATTTCTCGCTCATTTCACTTACTCAGTGGAAAGCGGGCATAATGATGGATATAAAATAAATTTAAATTTAAAGAAAAACCCTCGATTCCATAGCTTTTATTTCCTTAAAAGTAAAACACCATAATATTGTGTAATGTTACGCTTTTATTTTATACCCCACTCGAGTATATTTGCAGATTTTCGGTTTTCCTTCCCCACTCTAACCCCCATAACTTTTAAACGGCACAACCGATTTTCATGAAACATGTTTAAGAACGCTCGCGCCAGACTCGCCTTTCATACAACTAAAAGCGCTCCATCCGATCGGGAGCTATGATGTCCCAGACAGACACACAGACAGATAGACGGACAGACAGACACGTCAAACTTATAACACCCCTCTTTTTTTGTCGGGGGTTAAAAAGGAAGTTTAAAAGATTTTAGTATTATATCGACATGCATTGCAATAATAAAAGTGTTCTTTCTTTTTAGTTGCCATGTCATGCAAGCCATTTGTGGGCTTGTTTTGTGGCTGGCAACAATCTTCAATCCAATACGTTTGACAGTTCGTTTGACAGAACAGAACCTTTAGTGTCTGTGGTTTTGCTTTAGGAAAATGTCATTTTCACAAACGGATGTGGTTTTGGAGAAAGTGATTTCCAAGCAAATGTTGCATTTTTAACGTTCAGTACTATTACCAGTGCTCTAATAGTACTTCTCAAACATAAGAAATGCTTTTATTTTCGTCACGAATTTACTGCGAGTGCTTATTTACGATAGACCCTACAAAAACATGTTGGAAAGTTGTAGTGACTGACACATAGTTCTCCAAAAGTTGTGTTTAGATTTCTGTTAGAGTATTAAAAACTTCTAAAATGCCAAGAGGAGAGCATCGTTCTAGTGTGTTGTTGTCGAAGGAGGAGAACGAGCAAGTGTTTAGTCTTATTGGAACGAAATGCCAGGTGAGATTTAGGGCTCTGGCTACTCCGCGTGATTCAGGGCCTAGTTTACTTACCTACCTGTCTATCTGCGAATTATCAGTCGATAGCACTATGATAACGCAGACGGATCATTCTTCCACAAACCGATATCACTGAGATAATGAAATTCCATTGTTTTTGAATGCCTTGGTTGTGTTCCATATCCTCATCTAAGGGCAGGGAATTAAATTGTAAGGACAACTGATTTTTACTCCACAATACAGAATTTCGATAAAGGTTTAATCGAAATCCTGTATTGTGGAGTAAAAAATCTTTTTGCTTCCTAAAGACAGAATAAGACAATAAATTACATCACTTACAGAACAGCCCTGTCATCTAATAATGGAAAGTGGCTGGATTCATTATTTCAAAGCTTTTATGGGGTGAAAGTGCTGTAATAAATCTACAAGCTGCAATCTTCAATGAAAGTTGCCAGTATTATTCAGCAATTAATTTAAAAGTCTACTTAGTGCTATAATGTAGAATATTAGCCTAAACAAATAGTTTCAGTAGAATTGATGTATGCTGGAGAAATTTGAACAGGGAGTTATGATCTTTAAGAGTGCTTACTAGTAACATATTCAATTATGCCCCAGTTTAATCACTGAGTAGCCAAAAAAACATACCTACTTATGTTTTTCTTGGGTAATAAAGGTATCCTTACACTATTGGTGTAGGTAATATAAACAAAGTCAAAGTCAAAACGATTATTTCCTTAGAAGCATATGCATACATGGACAGTTTACCTAACACTTATTACAAGATTGCATCCTTTAGAGTTGGGTGATGTACATAATGTCCAAAAATAATTATATATATGGTGTACTAAACACCATATTTAAACATGAAACGGATGACAACCCTTGGTTTCTTACTTTTCTGAAATTTATAGCTATAGTTTATTGAAACATTATAGTTATTTATTTCTTTACAGTTTGTGACACAAAAATATCATGCCTTTATGTAATTTTTGTCTATTATGTTTATGATCAATCAACTAACAGAAAAAAATCATACAAAACTGGCTTCCGGATGGGCTCCCAAAGTTCCATAGTTAATTGGCTACACCAAAGAACCATCACACACTCTTATCAATAAATAAGTTATGACATAAACATCTTATCTTTATTCCAGAGCTTAGCAACAGCTGTTGTGCAAATCTTCACAACAGAAGGACCAGCACACTTGGAATGGAAGAAGCGGGATACTGGTGTTCTTTGCCTGGTAAAAGACAATGGGAAACGCTCCTACTTCTTCAGGGTTTACTGTCTCTACAGAAAAGCTCTTATATGGGAACATGAAGTATATACACAGATTGAATACAAAAGTCCAAGGCCTTTTCTGCACACTTTTGAAGCAGAGGTAAGATTTTCTATAATGTCTTAGTGCCTGTTTCATCATATCCGAGTAAAGTTAGACAATAGTTAAAATATGGAGCTATTTCCCTCAGTCACATGTGACAAAGCACGATGGCTATTGCCATTACTAACCATTCATATGTATTATTGACATAACTAACAATAGCATAGTTTAATCAGATTTTCTGAAATAAGCCATGAATGATTGAGATTTTTTATACAATAACAAGGTTCATTATACTAAGACAAATTGAAATTGATACACTGGGTTAAGTTTAGTGTCAAGGTTATATTCTCTAGAACTCAACAGCAATCTGTTTATTTACATGAATGAGTCAGAGCAACATTGATGCTGTACACTCCTATATAAATAACACCGAAAGACTTCCTTATTTTGCTTTCGATAAAGACTAAACTATTAAATCACTGTTAATGTTCAAGAGACATAATAATGGGCATATTCTAATTTTTTTATCAGGAAAGGTTATCAGTGAGTGGAATGGAAGTTCAATGTTATAGTTTGTATAATGTTTCCTTCTTTAGGTATTTCAATCTGTGAGTTGCGTGTTAGGATGTCCCATTTGTCTGTATCACACACTCCTTGACCCTCACCTCAGGTAATAAGGTCAGGTAAGCGGTAACCGGTTACCGCTTGGGGATTAACGAGTTAAGCTCTGAATGTTTTGAATAAAATATCCTGAAGGGACGAGGACTAGCTTTACCTTGATGTGCTTTAATATCAATATTACGTTGCATTTTTTTTTTTTTTTTTTTTTTTTTTTTTTCTGTTCTTGTTACTATCTACGATCAGTTAGACTTTTAGTAGATTTTATGGGTGATCAATGACTTGTAAAGTGGGCCCCCCAGTGGAAGCGTCCTCCTTTTATTCATATATGGTATTCCATGTTCAGTGATTAAGTATCACCATCTTCCTTTTCAGTCTTTGCTGGTATTGCTGGTTTTGAAGGTTTGCAGCTAGGATGTTAGGATGTCTCTCAAGGCGAGTGCTCTAGGTATCGGTTGATGATTTTATTTCCTCATCGACGGTTTTAATTTCAAGGTTTTTATGTATCTCCGCATTTGTAGTGTACCAAGAAACTCCACTTATAGTTCTGAGGAAACAATTTTGCATTCTCTGAATTTTAGTGATGTTGGATTTGGAGGCAGTACCCCATAGTTGAATCCCATACGTCCAGACAGGTTTGAGTACGGTTTTATAGATAAGTAGTTTATTATCTGTGGAGAGTTTACTGTTTCGGCCAAGCAGCCAGGCGTATGTGTGATATTTTATTTTAAGTTCCTCGCGTTTGGTGTTTATGTGTTCACTCCAAATTAGCCGACGATCTAGGTGCATACCCAGGTATTTTACCTTGTCTTGGTGGGGTAAGGGAATGCCCTCAAGCATTACGGGTGGGCAATTTCCGTTTCTTAGAGAAAAGGTGACTTGGACCGACTTTGTGACACTCGCTTTTATCCTCCATGTTCTAAGCCAGCTGGTGATGTTATCCAGCGCTTTCTGAAGCATTATAGACGCAGTTTTAGGGTCAGTACTGTTGGCAAGAATGGCGGTATCGTCTGCGAATGTAGCCGTAGTGACGTCCTCCACTTCTGGAAGGTCTGCGGTGTAAATAGTGTATAACACTGGTCCAAGAACTGAGCCCTGTGGGACCCCTGCCTTGATGTCATAGAACTGTGATGTAGCATTTCCTTCTTTGACTTGAAACAGTCTGTTGGTCAGATAAGACTGCAGCAAGAGGTAGTGGTTGTGTGGTAGGTAGGACTTTATTTTGTACAGCAATCCTCTGTGCCAGACTTTATCAAATGCTTGTTGTATGTCTAAAAAAGCTGAGGAGCAATATTCCTTTTGTTCAAGTGCCTTACGTATGTGCTCGTAGACACGGTGCACCTGTTCTATTGTGGAATGTCGCTGACGAAACCCGAACTGGTGATCAGGGATAATCCTTTTTGCTTCTAGTATGGGAGCCAATCTGTTGAGTAGGATCCTTTCAAAGACTTTTGAAAGTGTAGGCAGTAGGCTTATTGGTCTATATGAACCAACTTCATAAGGTGGCTTTCCATGTTTATGGATCATGATTATGGTTGACACTTTCCATAATTGGGGATAATACTGGGTTCTAAATATACCGTTATAGAGCATTGTAAGGAACACTATGGCTTTTCTCGGTAAATTTTTCAATACTTCTTTGGGTATCAAATCGAAACCTGGTGCTTTTTTATCTTTGAGATGTATTATTGTTCTCCACACCTGCTTCACAGTGACCGGTCTTGTGGGCAGGGCTAATTGAAGGTCTTGGTTCAGTACTTTGTCTACTTCTTCATTCCCGATCGAATCTCTGCATTCGTTTGGAGTGAACACTTGAGCCAAGTGCTCTGCAAATGCTTCAGCCTTTTCTTGCGAAGTTTTAGCCCACGTGCCTACTTTTAGGGGTGGTTTCATTGGGTTTGGTCGGTTCATATTTTTTGTGAACTTCCACAGAGAATAATTTGTTGAAGATGTTGCAGTTAATCCTTCCAGTTTAGCACAGAGTGTTGCATCATGCCACTCACGTATCTTTTCCTTAAGCGTTCTAGATAATTCATCAAGGGTTTCTTTGTCTTCCTTAAAACGACCATGATGCCACATCCTGCGGATTCTTCTTTTTTCTAGAATCAAGTTTTTGATATTCACTGGTATGTTGTCATTTTTACCACGTTCGATAGGTGGAGTCGAATTCCAACATGCTTGTTGTATAAGCATAGTAATGTATTTGGCAGCGTTGCATTTAGAAATATAAATTATGTTTAATTCTAGTGGTATTATATTTTACCTATGACTAATCAATGAATTTATGTAGGCAATTCCCACCCAAAAACGATGACGAATTTTCGATTCATTAAACCTTGATAAGAAATGGTAATAAATTTTAATAATATATAAATAATTTTATAAAGAGAAATTATGTATTTGTTTGCATAGGGATTGAAACTACTATCTTATAATGTCCATTAAAGCAAATTTACCGTGAAAGGTTTTAGGGTATTATAACCATAGAAAAATCCACAAAATTCGGGCAACGCCACTCGGATGCGAGAAAGATAGTCTATAGCCAAAAGCCAAAAAATATATTATCAACAAAACATGTACCTGTGTACATAGATAGTAACTATTAGGGTCTAGACAGACGGACTGCAATTCAACTGCAATCCGACTGCAAAATGGCAGTCTGAGTGCAGTTAGTACCCTTAGATAAAAATAAATTAAATAAGAGAATTTAAAAAGATAATATCTAATAATATTTTTTTAATAATAATTATAATTTAAAATTTTAACGTAATTTTACGGTCCCTTCAATAAAGAATAAGCTTCCATCACACACATTATATCCGACTATAAGACTTTAATAATATATGGCTTGATTATACTTCAGTGAGTCATACCAATATCGACATAATATTAATAAAACATAATGGTATCTCAATGCGTCATCAACGTATATCTCATGTCGTAATGATGACCTCTGAGTATTGTATTGAGGTTTGTCTGGTATTTATTTTTTAACACATAACGGTTGAATGGATGGAAATGGATTCTGAATATACAAAAGGACCAACCTGTATAGGTGAAATGACAGTCAATTTACTTTTCATAGCTTCAATCCCCATTGTGAACCATAAAACTATACCATAATAATAATAATAAAATAACTCTTTATTACACCAAGAAAAAACAATACAAAAATGGACTTAATGCTAAATACAAAATACTATATACTTGTCATCGCTTCTGGCTTGCGTGAGATATGTTAATAACTGCTTTAAAAAAAAGTTAGACTGACTGTCACAAGAACATAAAAACAGAAGGATAAATTAACAAATAGATACTTGAAACTATATTACAATGTGTTTGTACTTTTCCTGATTACCTTAAACCAATGTTGTATCTATGGCTCCTAGAAGCGATGAACATGTTTGATTAATTTTGTACTTTCTATACGTGTGAAAAGTCGCTAAAGAAGCCCTAAGGGGTTGTGTGAATCTTTTATCTACAACTAATACATCATATAAAACCTCTAAAACGCGTTCAAAAAAACCCTTCGCGTCCCATCAATATGCGAGTCGCCATCTTAAGAGCAATAGTCATTTTTACGAACGTGCCACCTATATAAAATCTAAACTAGTAATAAGCAATACCACTAGTTTAGATTCTCTGTAATATATTATGAATGTTATGCCATATTACACAAGCTAAGAGCTGAGCCACGGGGCTAGATGTTGTTGTGTGAAATGTCCCGAAAAAAAATATATTTAGGTATTTATGTTTAATGTTTTCTAAAGTAAGAAAAATACAAGAATTGGCCTTTACGCCCTCTAAGTTTGTTCCACCGTATGCCGGACACTATGTGTATGTGAAAATATTTATAAATGTACCTGCAGTCCAGGTAACACCATTTTATTAACGTAGTTAGCTTAACCTCTTCCGTTCTTTCAGGATTACATGACAGCGTTTAATTTTGCCAACGAAGAAGAAGCAAAAGTACTACGAGCTACGCTTATCGAGAAAATTGAACAAAGGAAATCCAAAAGAGAAGGTAAGATATTTTAATTTGTTCTACAAAATATATCACAAAAGGATAAAATGACAATTTGGCAAAGGTTACACAAAGGTCAACCTACCAAGCACATACAGGTAGAATAGAAACAGATAAAGGACCCAAATAATATAGATATTATATCGGGTATAATAAAACGCAAACACTGAATGCGTCTTTAACACAAATGTTTAATTCAACCTAGACAGATACAAGTAAGATTTATCGTAAAATATATTATAGAACTGGTCACAGGAATATTCTCCCTCCATAGCTGAATTAACAATTCCGATTCAATGAATTCTATATATAAGTTTTGTTAGCCCATCTATCGAGAAATGATCCATTTTGCCATGAAATTCCACCATAAACGTGAAATATTTATTAAGTAAAAAAAATAATCGCACGTCTATGAACCCGAAATGCCCGATAAATTTCAAGATCACGAAGAAATGTTTACCAACAATTGTCATAAAGAAAAGAAATAAAATCAAAACAGATTGCGTCGTTCTGAGCGTGAAATAATGAAAAACAAGAATGCCATCATCAAGGTTATGATATCTGCTTGTATGAATAGTATTTGTTTTTGTGAAGATCCCTAGCGCTAACACAAGAAATAATGGATAATTTATAAAGTTTTATAATACTTTTTAACATTCTTGATTGTTCGAATCACCGTTTAGGAATAACATTGTAAAAAAGTGTGAGGTTCGTCACCATTAAAAAAACAAATATTTTGTCCTCCTGGACAGAATAAACGCACTGTGTTTGTTAGAAAAAGACGAACAGAGAGTGATAGAGAGAGAGTATTTATATTCAGATTTTGATTTGTGTTGCAGAGAAGCGGCAACGCGCCTTGCAAGCGAACTTGGCGAACCCGGTCGTCAGACAGAATGGCGCGCCGCCGATACCGATCCCCATGCCGGAGCCCGAGCCGGCGCCTTCGCTGCCGCCTAAAGGGCCGCCGCCCTACCAACCAGGTGATCTATCGGAACGTCTACTAAAGTCTACATTTACTGTCATGTCAGCTATACCGCTAGCGCGTCAACAGGAGAGATTACCCGCTTCTCTGATGAGGCTTCTTCTTCAATGGAACAGAAACGTCGATCATTGAATCAGAAATTGAAAAGTCTAGGGTTTGATTTGAAACTTTTTCAAAAGCCTACATAATTTATTTATTTATTTATCTTACCCTATTATTACAGGAAAAAACCCAATGCAATAAGGAAGAATGTCAAAAAATTGTTACATAAATTTAAAAAACATTATAAATTATCAAATTAAAACTATCACAAAAATAAAAAACAATAATGACATCTAAACATCATTTTAGATAATATCTTACTGATGCTTTAGCGTAGTAGCTTTAATGTAAGACGTCATGTTTCCCACGATGATATAGAAAGAAAGAAAGAAAGAAAGAAAACTATTTATTTGTGTACAAAAATATAACAGAAACATTATTGAATTAAACTTAGATTATATAATAGGTATTTTCCAACTGTCACTACGTGTCATGCAGTCTTTCAAGTAAAATAATATATTATTATTTAACTTGAAAGACTGAAATATTAGATATTATAGTATGGCCTCTGAGAGATTGCGTTTTTGACACTTGTCCATTTGCCATGACTAGTGATGTACCTCAGATAACATTTAGTAACGTTATTAATAAGATTTACTTACGTTGTAACATTGCATTCATAAGGCATATTTTTAAACATTCCATGATTTGACGGTTTTTAAGTCATAATATATTCTTAAAAACCATGTTAATTAAAAATTATATATTTATTAAAGTTAGTAAATTGAACGACAGTTCGAAGTTACACCGCCGCACATTCGATCACGACCGGTCAAAATCACAATCTAAGAAGCCAGACTAGATTGGATTCTATTTAGGTACTTACTATTATTTTAGATTTAGTGTGCCTGTAATTTTTTTTTAAACCTACATTTAAGTTTAACTTATGGAATAAAATACCTTTTTATAAATACCAGTTTATAAACCATGCACGATGATTCATCTCCCATCACTAGATAGGTTGGCATGCCCATTAAGTATTACAATGACAGCTATCGTCTGTACTATTAAGAAATTCAGGACTTGATAGGCGTGATTTTAATGACAGCTGTCAGGAACGCAATCTAAGAGCGGCCAGACTAGAATACGTGAAATTTGAAATGTTTGTTTGCTTTAATTCATAGTAAGAAGGATAATGAAAGTTTGTAAACGTATTTGTCGTGTTAATAATATTTTGTATGTTTTTCAGCACTAAACCACAGCAACTACAACACGCTGAACAAGAAAGGCAAAGGCGGTAAGGGCGTGCGGCGGATCACGAAGGCGGACATAGGCATGCCGCAGGACTTCCAACACGTCACCCACATCGGGTGGGACTCCGAGAAAGGTAAGTGACAAAGGATAATTGGGAAGTAGAATAGGATATTCTATTTAATTAGTTTCATCATCATAATTTCAGCTGAAACTACAGGTGCTGCCCATCCTTACGTTTTTTCAACTTTTCTTAGATCCTTTCCAAAGAAAATCACTAAATATTTTTCATTCATAAAAAAATTAAGAGTGGATTTCCGCAAGATGAATGTCACTCTCATTCAGCAGTTGTTGCTGTTGGTAGCAACCTGCATCCACGGACTTTGTCAAGTCATACGTACACGTCGAACACCTTTTTGGTGGACATCCTCCGCTGCGGTAATAGATCCACGGCCTCCATCCGAAAATTTTCGACCCCTACAGCCACCTATTCTACGTGCTTTATGGCATGCCTACTTACACTGTAACGAACTAATCCGCTTGGTGTTGTGAAAAACACGCTTTCTGCTACGTAACTACTTATTCGCTTCCGTCAATAAATAGAGCGTTGCCATATCCATAGTTCTGAGTTTATTCATAAGGCCTATAGCGCTCCGTTTCAGATCCGTAAGTAAATACTGGTTGAAGACTTTCTTCTTGGTGAACTGAGGTTCCCATACTCGCATGCTTAGCCATCGAGTAATTGGCGATTGACCTCGTCTCGGAGTAGGAACTACTTTATTGAACTGTTAGTCGACCGACTCAAGCATCTTAACTTGACGTATTCTCAACCATAACAGTGGTGGGCGAAACATGGGAATTTTAAAAGATTTTCGTCTTGCAAATGATCATCCAAGACCCATGCGTTGGAAGCCTCGAGCCTTCGAGCATGAGCTCCTCCGTCGACTTTGCCATGATCACTATAACGTCGAGAAATCAAAGGTGAGTGATGTTGCAGTTGATAAATTGTACGCACCGTTGATGTCTACTTCTTTCGATTCCAGAAATTTAAAAGATTCTTCTAAGGTGGCCGTAAAAGTCAAAAAGTCAAAGTCAAAACGTTTATTTCCTTAGAAGCACATATCCTACATGGACAGATCAACTTAAAATTAATAAAACTAAATCCCATCAAAAACAATACTTGTCAAAAAAACCAAGTCTCGCAACTCAGTTGTTCTGCGGTAAAAAGTTGTGATATCCATGTAATACCAAGTCGGTTAATAATTTATTCAGTCTCTACTTAAGCGACTTTCTGTCTTACAATGTGTCTGGAATTTCCGTACTCGAAGCATTAAGTTGTTACGTAATAATTAACACCATCTTATAGTGACGCATATCAATATTAAAATTCTTTAATGTTTTATAATATTTTATGTTTTGTACATATTTCGTATATACGTGGCGTTGCGACAGCGCCCTCTATACCGGTATTTTTTAGTTTTTCCTTGATTCATACAACAAACACTACTATATTCCAAATTTGAAGCTTCTAGGTCTGCTAGAAGTGCCTTAGAATTTTGATGATCGGTGAGTCAGTCAGCCAGTCAGTGAGTGACAAAATTAAGAAATTTGACCCGTTATAATTCTTAAAATACTGGTTCAAATTGAATGAAAATATACCGTGTCTTTACAATCCTGCATGGTTACTGAAAATTTCAGTCTTCTAGTTTTATCCACAACGAAATTACAGGGGGTCGATCGAAATGGCCTTAATTGCTTCGAGAAAAGGATGGTACGGCCGTGACGCTTTTTTGCTCGACTTGGTGGGGGCACTGCCGTGCCCCCAGATTGTTTAAACAAAAAATATCAAGGAAATAACATTGTCTTGACAGTTCGCTTCAATGTTTTATATTGAGTTGAGAAGCGAATAGAACAATACAGCTCTATCAGTTATTACAATCTTGTAGTTATTACAATTTTGGAGTTCTTAAACCTTTCGGTCTGTTCGGTTTCGCTGTCTCCCTGTATTGACTCCCTTGGAAATATGTAGCTGTACTCGGACTGTCTGGTGCCACTTCTGTACAAAAACTTAAACATCTATTAAGCATTTTATCCTTTTCAAAATATAACAGTTTAAAAAATAAAGCTCGTTAAGTTGATTGAGCTTTTGGCACGATTTACATCCACTCGCACTTCACAACATTATTACGATTCAAAAAATTAATGTCCTTTTTTCACTACACAATCCGCTCACACGATAAAAGATGCTATACAAAAGTATTCAATTATGAAATTAAATCTTGTATCATGGACTATGAAACTTAAGAAATAAATGGTTTTTTTATAGTAATCAGGTTATTATTTAAACAGGGTTCTGTGAACATGTCACCCTTATAGATTAGTTCTTGTTTTTATAGTTGAATAAACATTATAATGAAGGTCTTCTTTATAAATCGTAAAATCACCATTGAAAAAGGATAAAATATTATAAAATTAATCTGACAGAAATAAAATTCATTTGTTTCAAACAACATTTCAAATTGAATTCCACATTAAGTTAAGTTTAGTAACAATTGGTCTCACTCTATGTTAGTCTGAACTTATTAACTCGCTCTTTGCGGTAGGTTTCGACGTAGAAAAACTACCGAACGAGGTACTGCGTTCGTTCCTGTCGCGCGCGGGCGTCACGCCCGCCCAGATGCAGCACCAGCCTACTCGGGAGTTCATCTACGACTTTATCCTCTCCAACGGCGGCGTCAACGCCGTTAAGGAGGAACTGGACCAAGATAAACAACCCAAACGAAGTAAGTGCCTACTAAGAAGTTAGACATTTTACTTGCACCAAGCTATTTTTCTTCTCGACTACAACTTGGGTCTCATTATAAGGGTAAATTGGCGCTTTCTGGATATTTTTTGGTTCATCATAGATTGCATCTTTATTTCACATCAGGTGAAATCGTCGTCACATAAAGGTGTATAGTTCTTATTCATAACAGTAATTGAAATTAATATCTTTTAGTTGGTCATACTTACTGTATACTGTATATATGGGACCGTCTCAACGAGTGAGGGAATCGCAACGTTGTCATAAGCTTTTTTTGTGTGCTTCAAATTGTTTGCTTTTTTTTTGCTTTCCAACGTGATTAAGTGTGTTTGTAGCTACTAGTAGTATTGGTAAGCTTTGTAAAAGTTGATTTTGTATTTATTGCTGTGTTCTGCTTTGTTTTTTGAGTGGCCGGAAATTTTCTTGTCGGACGCTTGAATTATGGAGCATGACGCCATTTTGCCCCCTCCAAAACCTCCTGACATTCCACCAGATAATCCATCATCTGCTGGAAGTAAACGTAGATTAGATGTAGTTGTAGATAGACAAACTCCTGCTAAGAAAATAGTAGCATCTTCTGATCGTTCAGTTCCTTCAATACAGACCATATACATATACACACATCCGTCCATTGTTGTGGGCGCCATTCCGGAATATACTAAAAATGTTAAAGGGCCATTTTTAGTTCATGTGTCACGCGCGGAATCTGAAAATGCTCAAAGATCTGTTATAAAGCCTATCAAGTTTGGTCAGTTTATCTCGACGCACAAATTTCCCAATGTTTGCCCTGAAGGGATTAAAAAAGTCGGACGAAATCAATGTTCAGTTGAATTTATAAACGCAGAAGATGCTAATAACTTCATGGCCTCACCTGTCTTGACCATGTGTAAATATAAACCTTCTATTCCTACCTATAATGTAACTAGAATGTGCCTTGTTCGCGACGTCCCAACAGACCTGGCAATGGATGGTTTTGTTAATGACGTTGTTCTTCCAGACAATTGTGGAATAATATTGAAGGCTCGCCGCCTTAACAGAAAAGTGATTGAGGATGGTAAAGTGACATGGGTACCTACTCAAACTGTTGTAATCACCTTCCAGGGTCAAATCCTTCCTTCCCGCATCTTTATATATTATAACTCCCTTCCAGTCCAGCTGTACCAGTACCCTACAATTCAATGTCATAGCTGTTGCAGATATGGTCATACGAAAGTTCAATGTAGATCAAAGCCTAAGTGCTTCCGTTGTGGCGAAGAACATGTAGGAGAATCTTGCAATATTCAGGAAACGAATGCTACGTGTCTTCATTGTTCTGGACAACATTTTGCGACAAGCAAGAATTGTCCTGAGCAAATGAGGCAAAAATCTATCAAGATGGTCATTGCTCAAAATTCTATATCTTACGAAGAAGCTTCAAAACAATTTCCTAAAGTATTTCAATCATTTTCAGAAACAGTTCAGAATTCATCATTGTCTTCAAACACACCCAGTCATATGCAGAAATCTGCAACTTTTACTGCGGAATCATCGCCTACTCGCTCTTACACCAAAAACATATATGCTACTCCTAGACCTAAAATCTCACTGGGTAAGACCTATGATAGGGTTGCCTACAGAGATATTGTTGCTTCCCCAGTATCAAGCACTCCAAATGATTGTGCGCTTAGTGAAGCAGCTCCCAATAATGAATCTTTGGTTGAATTTCTAATCACTATTTTACTGGATATTATATTAACTAACCCACAATCACTACCGTCCAACGTCGCCTCTAAAATTTCGCAATTAGTCTCTCTAACATCTCGTCATAGATCCAGTGGCAGTTCTCCAGTGGAAGACGCAAAACATGCGAGCGAAAACGCCTGAACTCTTGTACTTAATTAATAAATTCCGCCCGTCAATCATTGCCGTATCGGAGACATGGCTGAAACCTGGATCTCGTTATAGGATCTCGGGTTTCAGTTGTCTCCGGTCCGACAGGGTCGACGGGCATGCCGGGAGTGCTTTATAGGTGAGGCGCTCCCTTACTTTTTCTCAACTTTCTCTCCCGCCCCTCCCAGATGATATCAACGCTGTTGGTATCACCTGCTTTGGAATATCTTTCATTTCATTGTATATACCTCACCCTAACTCTTGTCTAATACCTGATATTCTTCTTTTATTCTCTTCTGTCCCTTCTCCTATGGTGGTCCTGGAGGATTTTAATGGCCACAATACCGTATGGGGTCATAGCCACTCGGACCTGTTTGGCCTGTCCCTTCATGAAATAATTGATGAAGCCAAATTTTGCATTCTGAACGATGGATCGCCAACTCGTAGAGTCCGTCCTAATCCAAATCCGAAAAGTGCTGTTGATATCTCATTATGTTCCTCTTTCCTTGTCTCCAATATGTCAAGGAAAGTTCTTAATCAAACGTATGGTAGTGATCACTTTTCCATTTTAATGTACCTTCAATCAAATCCTCGCCACTGCGTCGTACCATATTGTAATCCATTCCCCTTGGTGAAATACAGACTTTCCAGTGCGGATTGGTCGTCTTATTCAACTTCACTTAATGATAGATTTACTAACTTCTTTGTTTCAATTTCCTCATCATATGATAACTTTATTAGAATCATATTAGACTGTGCAGATCTTCATATTCCAAAGAAGAAAAGCTCTCAGGATCATAAAGTCTCTACCCCATGGTGGGACTCGGACTGCACTCAAGCTGCAAATGCTTTCGTGCATTGCAGCTGCTGAACTGCTGAATTAACATATGTTCAGTCTATGATTGATGACAATTTTATAAATTATAAAAAAGCAGCAGCAAAATGTAGGAAAATCACCTGTAAAAAGAAAAAAGATGGTTGGAGTAATTTCTGCGAAACCTGTCACCTAGAACTCCGTCACTTGTTTGGAAGCAGATTAGACGTTTTAGAGGTTCGATCAATTTTGAAAACATTACAGCTAACGATCCTACATCATGGCTTGAGGTCTTTTCGGACAAATTGTCTCCTCCTTCTGTTCCTTCTGAATCTTCGCTTCCCTCTATCCCTTCTTTTATGTCATCAACATGTGAATTAGACGCCCCCTTTATCTTTGATGAATTAGTTCTGACCTTCAACGGACTGACTGACTCGTCCCCTGGCATAGACGGCATCTCTTATTCCTTCCTCACGAAATCCTCAGAAACCACTAAACATTTATATTTATCTCCTGTTAACGCATTTTTTGATTATGGTATAATACCTGAACAGTGGATAACACAAATTATTGTTCTCATCCTAAAACCTGGAAAGGATCCCTCCGTTCCTTCCAGAGCGTTGTCGTCTGTCATGGCCAAAGTGGCGGAACATATGATCAAACTCCGTCTTGAGTGGTGGTCGGTGAATAGGTCTATTCTTGCAAAGACTCAGTTTGGGTTTAGAAAGGGTATGGGTACCCTGGACAACTTGGGTATAATAACAACAGACATCCATATAGCTTTCGCGGAAAATAAGTATCTCATAGGAGTCTTTCTTGACATAGCCTCTGCCTATGATAATTTTATGCTTCCAGTTCTCAGAAGGAAACTTGTACAGCTAAGAATCTCTGAGAAAGTAGTACGATTCATGTGTAATCTCTTAATGGAAAGATCTGTAGTTGTTAAATCCAATCTAGGTTTCCTTCCCAACAGAACCGTTTGGAAAGGATTACCACAGAGTTCTGTTCTGAGTCCACTCCTTTACAGTCTCTACACTTACGACCTCGAGCAAACTGTGAACTCTTTCTGTGAAGTGCTACAGTATGCTGATGATCTTGTTTTATACGTGTCTTCTAATTGAGTACCTGACGCAAGTATTCAACTTAATTGTGCTCTCTCGCATATCTCAGTGATTGGCTTAATGAACATGGTATGAACATCTCAGCACCTAAAAGTTATGTTGTTGTATTTACTAAAAAAATAATCGTTCCTGGTGTAGATATATATTTAGGTCAAGACGTAATTCCTGTTTCAAATACTGTTAAATTTCTAGGTGTAACGTTGGATTCTAAAATGACTGGTTTACCTCACTTTACTCTTGTTGCTCAAAAATGTGAGAAAAGCATCAATATACTTAGATCGCTGTCTGGTGTTTGGTGGGGATCTCACCCATACACCCAAAAGCTCTTATACAATGCCATTGTGAGAAGTCATTTTGATTATGGAGCGTTTGTTCTTAACCTTTGCAACAAACCAGGACTTCACAAATTGGATAAATTACCATCTAGGTGTCTGCGTATTATTCTCGGAGCCATGAAATCATCGCCGATCAACGCCATGCAAGTTGAATGTGGTGAGCCTCCTCTAGAATTGCGCAGACAGTATCTTTATGATAGATTTTTTTTAAAGTGGCCCAAAATTCAAATCACCCATTAATCCCTAAATTAGCTCACTACTTACTTAATTTGTGGAACATACTTTTGGTTTTCCTGCGTGCTAACCATAAGAACAGGTGGTGGTTTGACTGTGGCTTTACATTATCACCCTCTGAAGCGATTTTGTCTTGCTTAGTCTGGGGTGGGTTTACGAATTTCATCATAGTTCTAGTAAGTTTAATGTTACGATAAGATACATAGCTATTTAAATAGATATAGTAAAACAATTATATTTGAATAATGTAGCTTAATTACATAATTATTTCAACTATCTGTTTTCCTTGTAGCACAAAAAATATACAATAGTTATAGGAGTATTAGATATTAAGCTTTTGAAATGATTTCGTGTAAGTTAAGATAAATATGCCGTTCAACTAATGTTTCGTCTCCATTCTAAAGTTGTCGGGAAAATAATTTCTACCAATAAAACCACATCTTCGGTTTAATTTTAGTAGTTTTGAAGTGATAAAGAATAAACAGCTTTGTTTATTCGCACACACATTTGTTAGCTGTTATTATCGGATATTTTATAATAAGCTTTTTTACAAAGATTGTAAGAGTGTTTTGCGCAGGTGTGATAAAATCCAATGAGTTGCCGTACGTGCCGCCCGTCCCGGAGAGAAGCCCCGCTGCGCCGCCCGCACCCCGTATGTATCAATACTATTAGTTACTTAATAGTAAATTACTTCATAACTACTGCTATTATTTAACTGTGAGCATGGCCGTGAAGCCGTGTTGGCTTAGTGGGAGGACACTTGACTTTCATTCCGAAGGTCGTGGGTTCAAACCCCGCCACGCACCTCTGGATTTTTCTTCTTGAGAAATTTATGTGCGCTTAAAACACGTGCTTTAACGGTGAAGGCAAACATCGTGAGGAAACCGGCATGTTCTGATAACTTTAAAGAGTTTGAAGGACATGTGACATTCATCAACCCGCACTTGGCCAGCGTGGTGAATTAAGGCCTAATCGCTCTCGCCAAGAGAGAAGTCCCTGTGTCCCAGGAGTGGGAACGTTAATAGGGCGATGATGATGATGATGCCTCTTGCAATAAGGAATATGCACGAGACTTTAAAATGTACTGTTTCTTTTTTCTTGTAATCTTTATTGTTTCAAAAACATACATATACAATATATCATAAGTTCATAGTGATACTATTTTTATATTCCGCTTGGCCATGTGAAGTCTAAATCTATTGGTTTCCACGGTTATAAACTGATTTTATATAACTTTCAGTAATTTTGTGAGCCAAACAATTCGTTACTGACGTCACATGCCATGCTCGTCAAAATGGGCGCGTTTAATTCGCCCGAAAAGCAGTGATTTTAATATTCCTTTTGTAGCTTAAGGGTTTATATGGATGTGTTACATATAATTTTGGTGGTATAACAAATAGAATAATCGTCTAAAGCATAAAAAAATACGTGCATATTCCCTATTTTTCATTGTGTTTATCAGAAAGCTCAAATCTGTCGTGCATTATCCGGTTTTAAATCTTAGTATCATACATAACATAATATGTGATACAAAATTACCCAAATCGCTACGATTTCTACCCTTGTTACAAAGAATTGCTAAATTATAGAATTAAACTAATATGTGTGTGTGTATTATGTTCTATTTCTGCGAGTAAAATGTAAATCCTTTCTCCTAGCCTCCCGCGCGCCGCCGCCACCGCCCGCGCGCGCCGTGCCCCCGCCCCCCGCGCCGCCCGCGCCGCGAGCGCCTCCGCCGCGCCCTCCGCAACGTGAGTACTTCACTCAAATCCCCGTATTCCCCTACATATTGTTGAAACCTATACTTTGACGATACTTGAGTCGCATCGCGCCGCCTTAACGGTTTTTCTAAACTCTGTATTTATAAACCCATCATTGTATGCTATTTGTATAATATACTATTATTATTATTATTGTTTATTTCTGCAGCGCCTAGTTCAGCGCCGCCGTCGGTGCCGCCACCGCCGCCGCCCGGCGCGGCGCCGCCCCCGCCCGGCGTGGCGCCGCCGCCGCCTCCGCCGCCCCCGCCGCCCGCGCTCGCGGCGCCGCCGGAAGCCGCGCCGCCGGCCGACCCGCGCGCTATGCTCATGGAGAGCATACGCTCTAGGGAGAAGGGATCGCTTCGGGTATGTAGCTGTGTGTTTTCATATCCGGATTCGACCGTGACACTTGCGAGGATAGAAGTTATTGAACAAAACTTTGCAATGAGAAAACAAGTCTAAAAATTGTTCACGCATGTGCCTTTATGCTAATCCTGGTTTCAGGTGGGTTTAAATTACTAAATAACCGCTTTTCATAGACGCTGTACACATTAAATAAAATAAATTAAATGGTGGAGGAGTTGATGAAAACTCGATTGCATGCTGGCGAGCACAGCGAGCGACCGAGCGTGCTATTATTAATAAATAAAAACAATCATGGAATAGGGGATATAACTGCAATGTGATCGCGCCAGAGGGCAGCACTAGCGTAGACAGTTAACAGATAATAAAATTATTTCTTAATTGTAGGTAGCAGTTTTATTTATGATAAGTGTAGGACTCATCATAGATAAAAAGAAAGACATGAGTTTCTTGATCATGGTGGTAAAAAATTACATAAACCCTATAAAAGGAGTTGTTTAATGTGTGTGCTAGTGGTGCCATCTGCGCTGAGTTTCATGTTATATATTAATGTTAACATTTATTTCATTCAGAGTGTTGAAGTGAACGAAAGCCCGGCCCCACAGAGTAACGGCAGAGACGATCTGTTGCAACAAATCAGAGAAGGAATCATGCTACGCCCCATTGAGGTAATATCTTCTTCTATAATATAACAATGAATAGCAAAATGTGTTGTTAAGCGCATAACTCCACAACGCCTGGTCCAATGGACATTTTTTTTTAATGTTACTGATCTATGAATGGTTTTTACGGCGAGAAGAATCTAAGAACTGTCGGGAAACCCCTAAAAATAAACGAAGCCGGGGCGGGCTGTCAGTTATTAATAAATTTGATAAGCATTCAATGGTCTCATACTACACCTATATTTCCGTGTACAGTTCAAACATATTTTATAACACTTCTAAGATTATTATTACACACACACACACAAACACTCATACACACGCATGCTCATACCACACACAAACACACACATACTCATAAACATGCATACTCACACCACACACACACACACACATAATCACGCAAGCCCGTTAATAAAACATAAATAAATAATAATATGAATATTTATATTGTATTGTTTTAGTCATTTAATTTTAGCAATTTACCTTGTTTTCATATACATTATATTATTATTGTTGTAATTTAATTATAAGTTAAGTCAAAATTCAATTTTAAGTTCTAGTAAAACCAGGATAATTTGTCCAGGAGTCGGGCGTTGACACTACCACACAGTTGTAAAGCTTCGGTAGTGTCATCGTATCCTATTATTTAAGTTCACTGTTTATATTGACCTGAATAAACGATTTTTATTATTATGAATGTTGACAGAAGCTACCGGCGTCGGACAGCAGCTCGGGCAGCAGCGTGCGCGGCGCGGGCGGCGCGGCGGGCGCGGGCGGCTGCGGGCTGGCGGGGGCGCTGGCGCGCGCGCTGGAGGAGCGCTCGCGCGCCATACACTCCTCCGACTCCGACGACAGCGACAACAGCGCCGACGACGACGACTGGGACTGACACGCCGCCGCCCGGCTCCTCCGCACCCGTGCCCTCCGACATGCCCCGACCGCGCCGCGTGCGCGCCCTGAGCCCTCCACGGTATCCTCTACTCCCGAGCGGGTCCTTTATATTGGCAGACTTACATATCGCATGATAATAATACCACGTGAGATAGGTTGAACCTGACTGCAGCTCGGACGACTACGTTTGGTCATTTGGACCACTGTCCGCCGCCTTCGCGTGCGGCGAACCGATAAACCTTTCCGTCTGTCCGTAGCCTTCGATACAACCAGGCACAGCGGCGGATCGACCCTTGTGCGGCGACCGACAATTATTTTGCAGGCCGCTTGCTACGACGTTGTTATATCGTCAAACGCGATCAGTCAAACCATGATTTCCAAAAACCTTGGATATTTTACACGAGAGGTTGAACACGGTTGGAGGAGGAAACAATATTTGATGTGTCGATCCACTATTGACTTAGTAAGAGGATTTAATATTAATTTGTTCCGAGTTCGAATATAAAACTTAGCTTATAATATTTTTCTGTTGAATAACAAAATAATCCATTACATAGCAATAATAGCAGATAGATGACTTTAAAATATTATTTGGGACGGCTCAACGTGGTTACTAATATAAGTAATCATATTTTAAGTAGCTCTAACCCGCGCTTTAAGACTACTTCGAAGATATTTTCATAAATAAAATCAAGTCCGGTTTATTTTCTGTATATTGTTAATTATCTAGTTTTTAGGGTCTAACAAACTTGGCACATTATTTTTACATCTACTGCTATGTGAATAAATACGATTATTCTTTTATGTTCTGGGGTCCAATCCTAATCCCATGGCATGAATGTCGAATAACGATCACAGAAAGTGTCACATACAAGACTGTCAATTTCTGTGATGATTCTCTAATCTAAAGAAAATCATATCTCTGCGAGAATTGGTGTCTTGTGTGGAATATTGTTTAATGTCTAATCCACTAAATACTTTCGTAAAAATTGTGAAAATTGAGTGAAAATTCAGTGATTGTATGTACTGAACAGAGCCCAAGGCTTACAAAAGTGATTTTAGTGCCAATAGATGGGCGCGATAAAATCAGTGCCTGAAATGTGTCATTTCATATCAAATTAGAAACATCTACGAGCATTTTACTAGTCAGATTCAATTGTTACAAAAAGTAATGCTCTACACGAAATGGTTGTTATAGAATACGTGTTTGGCTAAGTGAGAGTCGATATTTTATATTTTTTATTCAGCAGTTCGATGTATTCGATGTATTGCAATAATTAAGTTATTATAGTTTCCAGTATTTTATTAACTGCTTACATAATGTAAAGTTACATTGAAATGTTTAATTTAGCTAACTTTTAGGTTTCGTAGTAACTATTGAAGAATGAACTCGATTCTTTAACTAGCGCACTGAGAAACGTTACTAGTAATATGAGAGAAGGCGACACTTAACACAGTGAATTATATCTTCTCAATCAATAAATGACATCGAGGAGTCATGATTATTCAGTTTTCCTTTTCGAAGCGGCCGACTGGAGTGTAACTAAGATCTTTAATCTTAACAAACTGTTTTAAATGCTACAAATAAAATAACAACTTATTAGTTACGCTTCGGGCGTGTATTTTCATCGTGTACCTTGGAATCTACTTATACTAATGGATCGAGAATAACTTCGGTACATTTTAACTTTAACCATTCTTGTGAATACTGCATGCTTAGTTCCAGTTAAGGATTTATAAAACGACTGATGGTTGAAGCTTTCGCTTGTTATTGTAGTTAATAAACATTTATAAAACTCTTCATAAAATATGTCAGTTAACATAATATAGGCTCAAAAGTTATGATCAGTATCGAAATGTACTATTATGTATGGTGCCTACAATTCATCTTAATTTCAAACAGCTCAATAATGTGGCGGATTGTACAGTGTAGGGGCAATTCTAATCTTGTAAATATTAATTTACGCATTCGATAACTATCATTGAAACTGAATAAACTAATGACTTTCTGTGATAAAATCCAATGCATAGTGATGTCACAAGGTCAGAATTCCTCCCCGAGAAGAACTTCCTGCTCATGAAACATGCACAGCGTAGAATAATATTTCGTGCCTTCGACATAAAGTCCACATTAGAGGTATGAACGAAACTGCCTCGTTAGGGTGTATCGTCCACCGTAGTTTTTCTTGTAAACTTGTAATTAGTTAGGTATTCTTTTGTTTATCTACCACACAAAGTTATTTCGATAGGGCAATAATAGATAAACGAAGTTGTAACTTTTCTGTATTGTATTTATTGATACCTGATTTCACCAACATTTATCCACGGGTTTGTGACGTTTTTGTTAACGACTAACAGAGCGTTTTGACAAGATAACGGGTCGTGGAATGTTGGTGAACATTGGGCTTAAAATAAAAATATTTAGCAAGAATTTAGTTAGTGATACCTATTTTATTAGATATTAACAGTAATAATTTTAACAAATTGTATTTAGCGTAACTGTGTATAAAGCGGTGTGCTATTTTTGTATTAATAGATTAATGGATGTTTTATATCGTTAAATATATTGTTTATGTATTGAATGAGTACAGTGACAGAACGTAAATTGTTATTTCAGAATTAAAACTAGTCAGGACTTCTTTCAATTCTAAAACTGTGCAAAAGTTAACCCTTTATAAGTTAGAGGCGATATTTTCACCACCATATTTTTTTTTTTTTTTTGTGCGTATATTTAATTTTCGGTCTTTTTATTTTATCCTGGCAACTTTTATATTGTCTATCGACATTTTGGCAGTGTCAAATTTGACACATGTCATAAGTATTTTTCTAATGGCGCCAAGTTAAACTTTCGAAAGTGCTCAATTTTGTTGGGCGAATTTCAATGAGGGTTTATCTAGAAAATCTTCGAATGATAAAAGATAATTTTGTTTACTATCGGTTCATCTTGTTTTGTTCTACAGATACTTGAGAATATTTGGGTCCCTGCTATTTGGAATTTTGCACAGGGTTGATTTTTTGTGGTGGGTTGTATATTCCCTATGTCTGTGTGGGACATTTTTGTGGTGGTTTGTAGTTTTGGGTTGGATTAGCAAGAGGGCTGATATGTGGTTTTACGAGCAGAAAACGACGCTCGACTAGTCTACCATCGTATGTTTGTAGAAGAAAGCTCGCTGCAAACGAAAATCGTCAAAAGATGATCAACGCTGTCGCCGATGAAATAAGATTTACAAACGTTGGATATCACATGCCATGTCCATTGCCATCCTTCAAACGATGCAGAATGTGCAGCACAAAAGCCCACGATAAAAGATCCAAGATTATGTGTGAGAAATGCAAGGTCGCACTTTTTATCGTGCCGTGCTTTTATGACTTTCATAAGAAATGAATAAATAATACTGATACATATAAGAGATTAGATGAAGATAGAATGAACCAGTGATTATATGATGATTGTAATTCTAGTAAAGTAAGTTAGGTATAACTAAATAAACAACTTAGGTACTTATTATTATTGTTTTATACCAATGTCACCTAAAAATAAACTATTTACTTGCCAAAAAACAGGTCCAATTTGAACAAGCTTGCACTAGACAGTAGAATCGAGAAAATCTGACAGGTAACGGGAATATATTTCCCACCATGTATGTACTTACTAAAAAAAAAAAAATATATATATTTTCCTTTCTACCCCTATTATATAGCTCTAACCACTACCAGTTTTATTTTTCCACTGTCCACTCCTTATGACAGTTAAAGGGTTAAGTTCTAAAATGATGTGTCTAATAAATTGGGAATTGTTCGGGCTCAGTAACACGTAGCAGTTCAGTAGCTAGTAGTACTCTATATGATTGAACAGAAGTCAGTAATTGGGATGAGTAGAGTGGATTACAAACGAAACTGAGTTAATATACTTCATAAAATATTATAATTTGGTTCATTTTGATGTCCATTGTTGAAAGTTACCCTTAAATATCAATCATAGGACTCGCAGGATAACAGGAAAATGTATTCCGTTTTCGTCTCTGGTCATCCCATTATTACACCACATTGACTATTTTATGTTATTGTAGTTCAAGTCAAATGTTTAATTTAAACCAATACAGAATATAAATCATATATATCAAGAATAAACGACTTTTGTACATCTACCAGAAATAGTAGCTGCGACAGGATACAATAAGGGTGTATGTATCTATGTATGTTGACTAAATAAAAATCAATAATAATTAAAGTTTCATCTTTTATTTCCATTATGAATACTTTTCGCAAAGTTCAAATAATTTGAAAATAAAAAAAAAACAAAACATTGACATTAACTTATACAAAGAAACAAAATATCACGTTTTCCTAAATGTACGAAAGAGTAATTAAATTATCATAACAAACACCCGCAAGTACAAACCTACGCATACTCAATAACTCTACAAAGCTTATGTACCTATCTACTTAAAATGCTTATTGTTACATTATATCTCTGATGGTAGTGATTTATGTCAGAAAACTTAAGTCTTATACATTACCGATATCTTAGCTAATATAGGTAGGTACCTATTAGTAGAAACTCGATGAATAATTGGAATATTTTTTTATAGCATGATATCTATAGCTACTTAAATAGCTACATATATATAATTGTATAAATTGTTATTACTTTGTGCCCTATTGGGAATCATTACATTAGTTATATAAATATACTAAAAAAAAATAGGTGCCGTACCAAAGTAAAACAGTCCTGAATCAAAATATTATATATATTTTGTAAAAGTTTGTTTGTTCCCACACTGCAAATTAACAAATATTAATCAACATTTGAAAACACGCAATTTGGGAGCAGTTTCATTTGAAAGATTGTCTACATAACATTCTAAAATTTCAATTTCGTTTGGGACATCTAAAAACACTGAAATATAATTCTTCAATAACGCTTATCGAAATTTCAATATATGGCTCTAAATAGACAGACTGCATTATAATAGTAAATGTCAGTTGGCCATTCAAATAAACTGAAATATTTTATTGAGATTTTGCAGTGATATTGCAGTCTGTCTCTCTTAGCTTGTATACAGAAATCGTCATAGGAATAAGTACGAGGCAGAGCAAGAATTAATACACATGCCTTAATTTCAATACGTAAATGCAAGTAATTTAATGTATAACATGACAACTTAATCTATTTACAATACCTTTACAATCCAAAGATCTTCCAAACCTATCTAATTGTAAGCAAACTGAAAGACCTATTCTTTGCTTAAAACTTGCTAATATTAAACACTAAATGAATCTACATTGCAATTTACAAATGTATGATACAAAAACTAAGGTCATAATTAATAGTCAAATTGCAGATGCAAATCAGTGCCTAGGCTGAGAGAATTGTAGGATATCCCTTTGCTTGAGATAGGTGGTCAATCTTAATTTCATATTTGTTTCCATGTGTAATGATTATATACCTACTTTATTTAAGGGAATACGTACGTACCTACCGACCTTTTAGAGAAATGTTCCTACTTACATCTGATTTTCTAATCATCATCATCATCAATAATGACAACTGGCGCTTTAATATCATTAACATCCATCGAATCATCATCATCAGTTAAAGAGACCACCTCTCCTAAGAATGTTCTCGTCTTGTTATCTCCATTTGTGGCAGTTTCATCGTCCTTCTGGAAGAGCGACAGAACATCGGATATAATCGGAGACTGCACCATCATGTGCAAATCTCTCTCGTATTCTGCCTCCTGGCTTAACTGCGCAGCTTTTGTCCTTTTTATCTTAGAACCTTTGTTAACATACGTTTTGACTTTCTTATCTGGCTCGTATGTAATAGCAGGGGGTAACTCTGCCTCGTCATCATCGTCAGAATACCCGTAAAACTTCTCATCATCCTTCAAGTCTTTGGGCGTGTAAGTGTTTATTAGTGCATTTATGTTTTCGTCAGAAGTGAAAACTTTAGTGGTGTCTTCGTCAATAGTATCGCATTCGTGTCTAGCGAAAAGGCGCGAGGAGGTGAAATATTTGAAGCATAACTGGCACTGGTTGGCGAGATGGGCCCGGTAGTGGTTGTGGAGGTTGGGCAGACTCTCGCCGCAGATGACGCAGCGTTCTGGCTTCACGAGTGCGCGATAATGACTCTTCTTAGTGCATTTGTGCACAGCTTTCATGTGTCGCATGAAAGGCCCGTACTTCACGAACCGTTCCTTGCAAACGCGACACTTTAACGGTTTCTTATTGTATTTTCTGCTACGGTGAGAAAAGGCATGTATATTGAACGCGTCAAGCGTCTTGAACTTGAGGTGGCAGAACCTGCAAGATATAGCGCCTGAAGTACTGTGTAGTTTATCGTGCTTCAACTTCGAGTCCTTCTTGGTGATCGGTTTAAAGCAGAAAGTACATTCCTCATAAGGAGTGTCAGATTTAGGAAATCCTGGCGTTTCTTCGTTATCACTCTCGATCGGGCAAAGGTGATTATCGCAGTCCACAGTGGAGTAAAAGTACTCGTGACATTTCTTGCACTTGTTTTCCTCATGGTAGTCCATGTGCCGGTGCAGGTTAAAGAACTTTTTATTACAGATGGAGCAGGTCTCCTCTATGGATTCCTTGGGCATGATGATCCACTCTTTGTCGTCTCCGTGGTCGTCTCGCATGTGGTAGATCATCTCGCGGAACTGCACGAAGGTATCGTCGCAATGCTCGCACTTGAAGGGCTCCTCGACGTTGTGCAGAGTAAAGTGATGGTTCTTGTGTTTGCGGTAGGCAGTCTGCGTGTTGAATTTTCTCTCACAATAGATGCACCCGAAGTAGCCTATGGTGCGATGGTATAGTTTGTGTCCACTGAGCGCGTACTCGTTTTCGAATACCTTAAAACAGAAATCGCAGACGAGCTCCTGCTTTACGGCGTGGGCGTCGCGGTTCACCTTTATATCGTGCTGAGTGCGGAGATGGCAGTCTAATTTGACTTGTAGGCTGAACGCCTTGTAGCAAATTTCACATTTCACTCGTTTGGGGTAGGGATCGGTGTCGCCGATGAGATTTTTTTTGTCACAGGTGAAAGCGAGATGGCCCTCGAGGAAGCGCAGAGTGCTGAAGTACTCGGAGCAGTAGTTGCAGCGGAGGGTGTTGTGGTAGTCGATGTGTCGCTCGAAGTTGCCCTTGCTGGCGAGCACCTTGAGGCAGAGGGAACACTGCAGGTCCTTGAGCGGGCCCTCCAGCGTGGCGTCGGTGCGCTCGGCGATCCACTCCTCATTGATGCCGTGCACGTCGCGTAGGTGGTGGTGCAGCGCGTATCCCCACACGAATACTTCGTCGCACTGCGTACACTTCAATGGATTCTCCACGTACTTCTTCGTCATGTGCTTCTGCTTGATATGGAGGTGATGATTCTTCATGGAGATATTTTTGAAGCCGCAGAATTTGCATTTTATGAAGCATGGTTTTCTCAGATGAGATTCTTGGTGCCTCTTGTAACGATTCTCGTCGTAGAATGTCTTGGCGCACAGTTTACAGGAGTAGTACTTGGGCGGAGGCGCGTCCGGGTCTTCTTTGATCATTTTACTCTCGGGGTGAGTGCGACGCAAATGGCGGATCAGCTTTACTAAATCAGGATAGTATCTGTCACAGATAGGGCACTTTACCTTTCCTTTTCGTAAATTTGCGATCCTTTTCTTGTGAGATTGGTGGTCGAAGTTGTGTCCTTTGACGTGCCTCCTGTGGAATTCTTCGTCAATAAATCCCTTTCCGCAAATATTGCATTTGAACTCCCCGTTTGGGTCCTCGTAATGGGAGCGAGTGTGAAGCTCTAAGTGCCTCTTGTTCGTGAATTGTAGATTGCACATTTGGCACTCGTGCCGAGCTCCGAACAGCAGCGTCTTCGATCGATGCCAACTCGTGTGGCACTTCAGTGAGTTTTCGGAGTCGCAAACTTTGCCGCAGAGCTGGCAGGTAAACGTTCCATCAAATTTTGCCTTATCGGCGTTATTGGGTGTCATGTCCCCGACGACGGTGTTCTGGCCGCTCTCTCCTTTCTTGTAATGGACGGCCATGTGTGAGAGGTATACCTTTCTGTACTGGAATACCCTCTTGCAGATGGAGCACTGGTAGTCCTTGGCCTGGAAGCGCGTCTGTTTGTGCCAGTTCATGTGAGCCTGCGCGGCGCGGAGGTGCTTGCTGCGGCGCTGGCAGATGGAGCACGTGAGGAAGGACGGGTCCAGCGTCGTGTCGTGGTAGTGTTTGCGCATATGCATCTTGAAGTGGCCTTTGAACTTGAAAGTCTGGAATCAATTATATATTATTGACTTTAGACAAAATGAAAATATTTTTGAAACTTAGTTAAATCCAGAGATTCGTTACCAGAGGTTTTCTAAAAGAAAAATTTAAATAAAAGATTCACCATTTCATTTTAGAAATTTCAGGAAACCAGTATCTCTACTATTTTGTTTGAATTCAAGGACTTCGGAATCGTCCAAAAGCTTCGAGTGCTATACACAAAACACTTCTGAAGTTAAAATTTGTCTGTGTATTTTGATACTTCTTGTCTTTGAAAACTTTTCCCTTTATTATAACTTTTATAATATCATTGTTTTAAACAATACTAAAACTAAACATGTAAATTTAAACAGTCAAATCATGGTATGGTACCCGTTCCTAGTTGTAATATTTCCTTTATAACTTCAATCCCCAAAAAATAAAACTAAAGCGTGACAAAGGTGTCATCATTAACATCGTCACAGTTATCTCTTCAAGTGAATTTATGGGTGGATAGTAGTAAAAAGTCACACAGGTTATAAATCACCCCGTCTACAGCTTTATCTCTTCCGGACAACCGTTAAAAGAAAAGAACGATTTATTACACGGCAGCACAGCACCACAACTCACAATACAAATCTTGCAGCACAATACTTTCGTTAATATTTTAAATCATTTATTACTCACATAAATTGTGGCGATATTATGTACATAATTATAATATCGTCACGGGAGTAATACTTCTTTTCAAAATGCGTAGGTAGTGTACCTCGCGTTAATTTTGCAAGCCTTACCTCTTTACATACGAAGCACTCGTGCTTCGATTCCAAGCTGTTCCCGACAAACGAGTGCCAGTTCACGTGCCGTTTCAGAGATACGAGCGTCGGCATCTTCTTCCCGCAAATGGGACAAGTAAACCCAGTCAAATTCACTGTAGGTGCTGCTTTCAGCGGAACCTAAAATGTAACATGTTTTTAGTAAACTATGTGTCGACGATGTAATGAAGTTTTAAGAAAATCTTTTCTGTCTAGAGATTCCTATTTACAACAGTTTTAATATATATATATATATATATATTATTATATATATTTATTAAAACAAAATTGCCGATCGATAAAAGCTTGTCTAAATTGTCTAGCACCAAGTTTCTATAGTCTTGTCTCTACTTGATGATCTCTTTATAAACTACACGTTAAATTTACTTATGATATATTCATTCTTTTTTCAAATATTTAAGATTTAAGAAGACAGTATAATTATGGTATCATATTCAATTACCTCTCCATAGCCGTTGTGACTCTGAGACTCATCCAGGGGTTCCGCCTTTGTCACAACGACTTCACAAAAATCCGCCATGTCTACTCCAGCAAATTGCTTAGGCACTTCCTGTTGCTTCAATCTACAACACAATATAAATCTTGAGTTTTGGGCAACTGACCAAAACCGAAAATTCGTAAATACATGTAAAAGTGTACCTGTGAACTAGTTTAATGTGATTAGCGAGATTGCTGCAACTCTTGAATTTCTGCGAGCACTGTGCACATGTGTAAATGTTTCTGGGCTTTATGTTAACAGAAATATGCTTCTGGTTATGTTCATTGATGGCACTCACTTTCATCTCTTCTTCACAGATCAGGCACCTTACTGAGCAATCTTTAAGGCTTATTTTAGCCCGCTTCATTCCCGCCACCATGGTATGCTTCGTACGTTTGTGTTGTATCAGTAGACGTTTGTATGAGAATTGTTTCTCGCAAATATCACATGTGTTATCCTCGTCTCCTTCATCATGACTAGACTCGGAATCAAATTCCTGATTATCGGCAGAGACGTCAGGGGCCTCTGTCAGTAGGTCAGTATTCGATGGTTTTTCGGCGGGCTCGTATTTTACTGCAACTTTCTCCTCTGTGTGCCTCAGCTCATGCGACGCCAGGGCTTTTTTGTAGGTAAATTCTTTATCGCAGAAGCGACATTTTACTGGGCCTCTTTGCGACTGGGTCTGGGAATCTTGCGAACTTTGCTCCGATAGCATAGACATGGAGTCATCGGCTCCCAGAGTGTCATCTCTGAAAAACATACACATATTAATCAATATACAGTGTGAATCTGCATAAAGTGCACAAAGTAAAACCGGGGCCACCCTATTTTGTTTAATAAGAAGCTCCTGGGATCTCCAATAATGGCTGAGTTTGTTTCGAAGTAATCTTTTAGTGGTGATCTCTTATTTGAAAAGTTAAATCGTTTTCTTTACATGGGCATCCATTACAACGACACCGTTGAAGCGAAAAAATAGTAAAAAAACGCTATAATTCAATCAATAAAAAAAACCGATGAAATAGGGGGTAGTATCCCCTTTACTTTGTGTACTTTATGCGACTGCCTCAGTGGCGCGTTGGGCGAAAATCTGCTTGCGGCGCAAGAGGTTGCGGTTATGATTCCCGCCGAGGGCCAAGTGTTTGGTCTGGGTGTTGTGTGTGTGTTAAATTTGTATAATATTGATACATGTCTATTGCATTAATCTATTAAATATTAATAACAGATGTCTAGTACCCGTAACACAAGATAAGAGCTTACCACGGGGCTAGATGTTGTGTGGATTGTCCGGATATTTATTTATTTTATTTATGCACACTTACACTGTATAAAAATAAAGGCTTTGACAGAAAAGTAAAAGAATTAAAAAAAATCTAAACATAGCGTATTTCTCAAATGATGATGAATAGATGCATGTTGCGAAACAAACTTACCTGGAATCAAAATCGTCAGCATCAGCTGTTGCGTTTTCATCGTCTGCGTTGCACATATGAGCTGCTAGATGCGATATCAGTTGGGCTTGAGTGGCAAGCTTCTTGCTACATTTCCGGCACTCGAAGGTCCCAGCCGGGCTTGCTGCAGGACTTCCTGCCTCACTCGTCTCCGGCTCCACTTTCGGACTCACGGTAGCGCCCGCATATAGCCCGTGAGTTTTCCTAACATGGCTAAGGTAAGCCGCGGCACGATAGCAACTCTTTGGACACATAGGGCATTGATAAACTGTTAGGGTCTCTTTCATAGGACAGCTATTGAAATGCGAACTGTAGATATAGTAATTTTCGAAAAGTTTACTGCAAAAGATACATATTATCATTTTCGACTTTATTTCATCAACTGGTTTCTTCCTTATTGCTGCATGCGCTACTTTGAGATGCTTGTCTAAGTTGTCCACAGTTTTGAACTGTGCAAAGCAATATTCACAAGTGGGTTTGTTGGAGGTAGCGCGTTGTGGTATTGCGTCTATTGGCTGCAATGTGATTACCAGCTCTTTCATAGGCGATACAGGGGCAGATGTGGACTTAGCAGGTGTCCTTTGACAAGTTACTTGATGGCGCTTCAACATTATCTTAAGTTTGAATGACTTGCCACATATGTTACAAGTAATCTGCTCAGCTTCGGTGTCTTGATTACTTTCTTGGTTTTGCTTCTTTGCAGCTGTTATAGGAATGTAGACATTCACTTCTGGCGCCCTTGCTGTGGCTTTATTACCCTTTGTGTGTATATGAGCTATGTGTACTTTCATATTTTTCAACCATTTAAAGGTTTTAGGGCAATGAGGGCAAGCAAATTCATTTTTGAGGAGAGGTTCATCTGAGTCAGTTTCATTAATTAAACTAGAGACTGCAGTATCATCGTAATCAGAGTCAGCGGAGTAACGCGGTCTCTTTGGCTTTTGAGCTTTCTTAAGTTCTTCCACACGCTTCGAGCTGCCTGGCCTCTCAGGCCTCTCCTGGGATCGGCTGCTGATTGAGGCATCACTTTCGACACTGCGCTTTCTGCGTCTACTGGCAGGTGTAACTTTGTTTTCTGAGTAAGATGACTTGAGGCTTTCTGTGTGTGTGGAGAAAGCAGAATCGCTACTTTGACGATTTGTTGGGAGAGTGGGGCTAATGTTAAACCCTACAAAATATTTAATTAATTACAAAAACTCATGAGTAGATTTCACTTAAACAATGCATGACATAATCAAGTAATATAGGCGAAACTTCTGCAGTGCAAATTATATCTTACCTGGTGGAGGAACATAATTTCGCCGTAATTCCTGATCTGACCTCTCACATTGTTGTTTAAATATGTAGGCACAACTGAGCTTCTGTACACAGTCAGAGCATATTTTGTCTGGTAAGCCATCACCATCGTACACCTAAAAAAGAAAGGTAATTGTAATTTTTTAAAAGCATAAAAACTTTGGAGCATTCTATTTCTCTGTAATTATGTACGCGCCGCCCGACCGCAAATCGCAAGTACGCCGTACGCGAGCGGTGTGCGAAAAGAACTATAACTGACCTAAGAACTATAATGTCGGATCGGTCACTATAATATTATAGTGTGGTCCGACATTTTCAATAATCAATTTTTCAATAATTTCAGTCGCTTCCCGCGTCTGTCTGTATGCATAAAACTTTATAACGCAATGGATTTTAATTAATTTTTTTTATAGATAGAGTAATTCAAGAGAAAGTTTAATATTATGTATAATAGGTACTTGCGAAATATTGTGCAAGAACACTGATAATTTTCTTAGTTTCTACTGGTTGTCATATTATGTAAACTCATTTTCTGATCTTACTTTGCATAAACTTCACGGCTTTTAGGGGAAAATAATTAGTTACTTATGTTTTCTTCCCAAAATTAACAGTAACCAGCTGTTAGTATAAAATCCAACTATTTACCAAATATAAATAGCAAATTTCAAAAGAATTGTCACTCTTGTATAAATTAATTCATTTTCAACACAATGGATAACACTGGTCTACATAAATCTAAATTTAAAATTTAAGAAAAACTCTCGATTCCAATGCCTTAATTTCCTTAAAAGTAAAACACCATAATATTTAGTAATGTGCATGAGATGCTCTTTCATTTGATACCCCACTCGAGTATATTAGCAGATTTTCGGTTTTCCTTCCCCATAACGTTTAAACGGCGCAACCGATTTTCATGAAACATGTCTAAGAACATCAGGCCCAAACTCACCTTTCATACAAAAAAAACTAAATTGAAATCGCTCCATCCGTTCGGGAGCTATGATGTCCCAGACAGACACGTCAAACTTATAAACACATTTTTAACACCCCTCTTTTTTGATCGGGTGTTAAAAATGTAACTTTTTGTGTGCCTTTCAATTGAATACTTTATTTTTATAATACTCTTGTATAAATTAATTATTTTTTTTTTAATTAATAAATTCAATAGCACAACCGTATTTAATAATTTACGCTTATCCATCGGCATATCCCATGCCGTTGATGAGGAACTTAGCCCCAATTTCGCCAATGGCTAAAAAGGTGATCAGATCAGACTAAACTCGTTATACCGCCTAACTGAGATCAAATTGTCATTTTTCTGGGGGCACGGCAGTGCCCCCACCAAGTCGAGCAAAAAAGCGTCACGGCCGTACCATCCTTTTCTCGAAGCAATTCAGGCCATTTTCGACCCCCTGTAACTTCGTTGTGGATAAAAATAGAAGACTGAAATTTTCAGTAACCATGCAGGATTGTAAAGACTCGGTATATTTCAAATTTCATTCAATTTGAACCAATATTTTAAGAATTATAAGGGGTCAAATTTCGTAATTTTGTCACTCACTCACTGACTGACTGACTGACTGACTGACTCACCGATCATCAAAATTCTAAGGCACTTCTAGCAGACCTAGAAGCTTCAAATTTGGAATATAAGTAGTGTTTGGTGTATAAATCAAGGAAAAACTAAAAAATCTAGAAAAAAACCGGTATAGAGGGCGCTGTCGTACCTTTTCTCGAAGCAATTCAGGCCATTTTCGACCCCCTGTAACTTCGTTGTGGATAAAACTAGAAGACTGAAATTTTCAGTAACCATGCAGGCATTGTAAAGACACGGTATATTTCAAATTTCATTAAATTTGAACCAGTATTTTAAGAATTATAACGGGTCAAATTTCTTAATTTTGTCACTCATGGACTCACCGATCATCAAAATTCTAAGGCACTTCTAGCAGACCTAGAAGCTTCAAATTTGGAATATAAGTAGTGTTTGGTGTATGAATCAAGGAAAAACTAAAAAATCTAGAAAAGACCGGTATAGAGGGCGCTGTCGCAACGCCACGTATATACGAAATATGTACTAAAGTAATAAGAATGCGAAATATAAATAAATCCAATCTGGACCGGCAAAAGGAAAATTATATGGACTTAATACAATAAGTAGAAGGTAGAGGTACAGAAAAGGAAAAAAGTAGAACTGTCTACAAAATACAAAAAGAAATGAGATCCCATCAAAAACAATACTTGTCAAAAAAACCAAGTCGCGCAACTCAGTTGTTCTGCGGTAAAAAGTTGTGAGATCCATGTAATACCAAGTCGGTTATTAATTTATTCAGTCTCTACTAAGCGAATGTTTTATAAAAATATATAGACTTGGCCATCGCACTAAATAATTGACTTTACACGTGTTTTCAGGCGATGGCCAAGTTTATATATTTTTATAAAACATTCGCTTAGTAGAGACTTTTTTTTTTTTTTTCCATTTTGCATCTACGATCAGTTATTTTACATATCTATTTTAACTATGAGCAGATTCTTTGTAGTTTTTATTTATATTCATTTGTCAGGGGAAGTACACTCCTGCACTGTCGCTCCTTGTTTGTCTCTTTCTAATACTTCATTTCTCTTTAATCTTCTTGTATATGAGGGCAATGTAAGTTGCCTAGCCAATTTATTTGGGTGAGTTTGAAGTCTTTCCTTGTATGTATTTGCTGATTGTTTGATTTCTTCAGTTACAGTTTTCATCTTTAGGATTTTATGTAGTTCTATGTTTTTGGTAAACCATGGGGCCTTTGAAATGTTCCTCAGTAGCCCATTCTGAAATCGCTGTATTATGTTGATGTTTGAATTAGAAGCAGTCCCCCATAGTTCCATTCCATATGTCCATATTGGCTTTATGGCAGCTTTATATACTAGCAACTTGTTATTTATTGATAGTTTTGAATTTCTATCTAGGAGCCAGTACAGTTCTCTACATCTCATGTTCAGTTGTTCTCTTTTTTTTTGTAGATGGTTTTTCCATGTTAGGCGTCTATCCAAGTGTATGCCCAGGTATTTCACAGTGTCGCTACATGGAAGTGGATGATTTCCCAGGGTAACAGGTGGGCAGTTCCCTTTATTCAAAGTAAAAGTAACTTGTACTGACTTGGTAGCGCTGGCTTCGATTCGCCACTTTCGGAGCCATGCATCAGTTTGGTTTAAGCTGTTTTGTAGCATTTCTGATGCATAGGATGGGTTCTTGTGTGTTGCCAATATTGCTGTGTCATCGGCGTAAGTTGCAGTTGTTACATTGTAGTCTATTGGAAGATCGGCTGTGAAAATTGTATATAGCACCGGCCCAAGAACTGACCCTTGTGGTACGCCAGCATTTATGTCATGGAAGCTTGATGTATCACCCCCCACTTTAACTTGGAAAATGCGGTTCTGTAAGTATGATTCCAATAGGCTGTAGAAAGTGTGGGGTAGAGACGTTTTTATTTTGCATAGGAGTCCCTTGTGCCAGACTTTGTCAAAAGCTTGTTTTATATCTAGGAATGCAGCTGAGCAATATTTCTTTTCTTCCAGCGCACATCTAATAGCATCATAGACTCTATTGTACTGTGTCTTTGTCGAAAGCCAAACTGATGATCAGGAATAGCATTGTACTTAGCAATTACTGGTACCATCCTTTTTAGGAGTATTCTTTCAAATAGTTTAGATAAGACCGGTAATAAGCTTATAGGTCTATATGAGCTAGCTTCGTTTGGCACCTTGCCCTCCTTGTGTATCATGAGTATTTTGATACTTTCCATAGTGATGGGAAGTGTTGAACCCGGAGTATTCCATTAAACAGTAGGGTTATGAAGACTATACCTTTTTTAGGGAGCTGTGATAGTACCTCCTTAGTAATTAAGTCAAATCCAGGACTTTTTTTGTTGGCAAGACATGTTATCTCATATTTTATTTCTTTAGGCGTAACGGCTGTAATTGGGAGATCTAATTGCAAGTCTTGTTGGAGTATTGCTTCAATATCATTGTTTATAGTTGCTTAGTAGAGACTGAATAAATTAATAACCGACTTGGTATTACATGGGTCTCATAACTTTTTACCGCAGAATAACTGAGTTGCGTGACTTGGTTTTTTTGACAAGTATTGTTTTTGATGGGATCAATGGTTGAATAGCTCTGTTGCTGGTTGAATATACATAGCTCCTGAATGGATGAAGCGATTTTAATTTAATTTCACACAAGTGTTATTTGACATGAAAATTGGGTGACCCGTTCAAAAGTTATCAGGGGTGGAAGTGGAGTAGAAAAACTGAATATATTCAAATATACTTTAGTAGGGCCTCCCATGAAAGCACATTACAAAATAGTATAACTTTTAAGGGAACTAAGGATTTGGAATCAGGGGTCGTTTTAAGTATAAATTTAGATTATTGTACAAAGATCAATCATCATTCATTATAATGAAGAGTATATATGTGCATGAGGTTTTGATAATGAAACCTTAACAGTTGAGGCTTGTTAATGAAACCCCAAAATTATGGCAGTTTGTTTACAATCTCTTTGTGTCATCCTAAAATGAATTAAATTTACAAGGATCATCTTAAAATCTTAATCATTATTATTTGTAACATGTATAAACTCGGGTATAAACATGATTCTGCAAATAGTGCCAGGTTAATAAATTTATCAAACAATATACTGAAAACATAAGTAAAAATTACACCATTGTTACACTATTATCTTCATTTATTTAAGTTCTGAATCATTGCTCTATTGCATTATAATATTGGTGTTTCAATAAAGATAAATGTAAAATATTGTTTAGTAAAAAAAAAAAAAATATGGTGAAAAAAGATGCAGTCAGTTTGGTCACCCATACAATTGGCCTTGTGATAATTATGTTGATTAGCTTCGTAAAAATCAAGTTTCTTGTATAAGAGATGTAAATTTAAGTATTTGTTGTAAAAGCAGCAACAGAAATACCATCTTTCAAATTTCAACTCTATCCAACTCGGTTCTTGAGCTATACAGCCTGTTGACAGATGGACAGACAGACAAAGAAGTCTCACTAGGTAATAAGGTCCCGTTTTACCCTGATATGTCCGGAACCATAAAACAGGTCTTTAATTTCAGATGAGGTTTTGTTTATTTCATTGAGTAGTGATGTTTCAAGTTGCGCATAGCCAATGTACACTTGTACCCAAAGTAGGAAGTGATCAAATTCGTCATTTAGATAAATTATTATTTCCGAACTAGTTAATGCATTCTGTTTCTATAATGTCTTTGAGATTTTAGAAATTTTATTTCGATAGAAGGATAGTTTCATAAATATAGATTTCAATAAAGTGAATCAATATTACCTTTATAGTGGAACATGCCATGACCATCTCCGACAGCTGGACATCGTTATCCGACGCAAAAATAGAAAAGAAATCGCCGAGTTTGAGGCAAAGCCTACATTTTCCAAGCTTGAGAGCCATATTGATTTGCTCTTGCGAGCCTGCATTTCAGTTGGAAATCACATAAAAGCTACTAAAGAAATTTACACCTGAGTGAGATTATGAAATAATCATTTTATTGCGATTAATTTCTACACTTTCTGAACATTGAATCTAACCGAACCAAATTTTTATTTAGCACCGGCTCTCACGACTCCAACCATAGATTTTTCGCGAGTAAAAATGGCTAAATGGCGATGGCAGGCAGGCAGGCTCTGGCTGGCCGACCGATCCGATAGCATTCAGCAATTCATTCATTCAATGACACAACCAAAGAGTATACTAGGTATACTAAGCACTACGTTTACACAAACACGAAAAAGAAAAATAGATTAGAAAATATGGTATTTCAAAAAAGCATGGACTGTGAAATAGTCCACTTTACCGCCCAAGCCAAGTCTGGCCAACCAATCGGTTCTGACTGAATGTTAAATAGCCGTCAATTATAAAAAAACAAACATACTAGCACTGGAAAACACAACTTGCAACTACCGTTTGTTTGTTTTTTGATTAATATAATGTGAGGAACATTATGTTCTACGTAACAGGCAGCAATTTGTTCGGGCAATGGATGGTGGAAGATAACATTATCGATAACTTTCGAGTTATTTCAGGAAAAAAATATGATAAAGTTTCCAAAATAAATCATATATGCTGGTCATACAATATTGTTCAAATTGATAATGAATTCTATGCCGTTGGCTCTTGGAATGGCTTAGATAACCAGTGGCATCGTATAATATTTCCCGAAGAATGTAAATCGTCCGAAATAATAATAATTGGAAATGATTATCACTTAGTCATTATCAATAAGATTACAAACACAATATGGTCAATGAATTTAGAAAATAATGATGATATTAAAAAGATAAAGATAGATACAGAGGTGCCCTTTGAAAAAGAACCCAAAAAACAAAAAAAGGAAGATAGTATTCTCAAAGTGGCTGCTTGTAATGACTCTTTTGTTCTCCTAACTGTTGAAGGTGTGGTATACCAGGGTCTGCTGCCTAGTTATGTGGACACCAGCCATTGCAAGGGAAAACCTGTGGATATCCAATGTGGTTATGAACACTTTATTATATTAACAGACTCCGGGGAGGTCTACACTTGGGGTAATGGACGGTATGTTCTCTAGTTAAAAAGTTAGTTATAAATATTTTTTTAACACAATATTTGTTTTACAACCCCGTCCTAATTCTTTCAGGAGGTTACAGCTAGGCCATGGTGATGTGAATATTCTGGACTCTCCAACACTTGTTGAGGCTCTTGGAGGTATCAAGATCACTAAAATAGCAGCAGGTGGTTGGCATTCCTTTGCTCTTAGTGAATTTGGGGATCTTTATACTTGGGGATGGAATGACACAGGGCAACTAGGCATCCTGGATAAAGACAAAGACCTCAAAAGTTGTTCAGTTCCTACCCTAGTGAGTATTTATGAGGATGGTCTTGAAATTACGAAAAATATCAAAGATGTTTCCTGTGGCTCAAGGCATTCAGCTGTCATACTTGAAGATAATACTGTTTGGACCACTGGTAATAATAAGTATGGGCAATTGGGCTTTTCTGTAAGCTCAAATCCTATGTTACAAAGTTTCAAAAAATCATTAGTTTGTAAAAGTGGAACCAAGGTTGAATGTGGCTTATGGTCAACTGCAATAGTAACAGAATAAAGAAGATATTTTCTCAATTCTTTTAATTTCATTTTGTACACCTTACACTATATTTACTCAATCACTAAAAAATTTATGACCAATACTGTATAATACCAAAAGGAAGTCTGACCTAGTCTGTAGGTTCAGTTATTTTTAATTTTATCAGTCCTTCTTCATCCTTTATTTGTATCATATTGACTGAAGCACCAGTTAATAGCGATTTCTTTGAATCTGTCATGAAGACCATACCATCTATGAAGCTATTGGGCCTGCTGGTTGAAATCAATTTTGAGTCCTTTATTAATTCTATTTCATATGAACAAAGTATAGCATTTGCTAAGCCATCCTTAGTAACATTAACACTGGTTGAAACTACCTCTGACCTTTCAAGATATGAACATAATTGCACAGGTTCTGTTAATGCCTCATATTCCAGAGTACTGAAATCCTTAAAGTAGTTCATGCTGACACTGTACTTATTCACCAATTCTGCCATTTTAAAATTGTTAACATTTTTATCGTTAAGTTTATTATTAATTTCTAGCCACTGGCTTTCAACAATTTGTCCTATAATCCTTACATTAGCTGGTATAACTAGACCACCAGAATGCAAGTGATTAAATCGGATTTTACAAATAATATCAAAGAGGCGAACATCAATTTCTCCTCCTAATTCTAAGAAATGAGCAAATATAGTGTGATACTTTGCCTCTCCTAAATCAACAATATTCCAGCTATCACCAACCAAAATTGTTACTTTTGAGAGGGGTATACTATTTTTCTTGAACACATTAATAAAAAACTTTTTATCTTGGGCAGTCTTGGCACAGCACATAAGGGAAGACGCGCCGCGTTTCATCAAAAGCATGCCATATAGTGGAAACGGACTTAAATCGACTATATTTGTTTCAGTCATTTCCGCGATTTGTCCTAAATAAACAGTAGCTATGGGTATTCCATTAATAATTGCATTTACATATTCCACATCATTTAGAAATCTGACTATATCTGCTGATACTCTTGTGATTTTGACATGTGATGCTGGTTTCATTGTGAAATGTCCACCATTCATAAGAAATTCAAGTTTAACTGAATCATCACTTTTCAAAGGGATAGGTAAGAAATCAAAGAAAACGGCTTGTTGCCAAGCATTAGCTCTGTTTTTTTCTCTTGGATCTGTGGTTATTGTAACAGTGTCTGTTAAGTATAAATTAAACCAACCAATAACCATATTCATAATTCCATCTTCCGTAGCTTTAAGTTCCACATTATAGGACTCTGTTCTCTTTAGATGCATCTCTATATTTTCTAGATCATTAAAATTAACTTCTAAAACAGATTCTGCACTTGTTACATATTTTATATCCTTCTGAAGATGTACATCTTCACAATCATAGGTCTCATCAGGTACTAACACATGAACATTTTTTTTTTTAAGATTTAATACCATTTTAGCATGTCCATTTAACTGATATCTTGAATTTAAGTGATCACATTGAGCTCCTATTATGAAAAATTCAGCTCTATTTGGTACCACTGTACCATTGTGTGAAAGTAAGTTGTGCCAAGCATGTGTAAGCATCTGTAGAACATGTTCTCCAAACAAGCCGGCATCAAACATTTCTGTTACAAGTATTGAAGGCTTTATTTTAAAATCATTTTCATTCATAGATGTGGACAATTTATTAATAATTCGGATGTCTTTCGTAATTTTATTTTGATATAAAATAGACTTAGCCAGTTCTGTCATGGTTTCAGAACCATCACAAGCTACAATATTCCTGGCCCCGGCTCCATGAGCATATAATGCAAGAAGACCAGTGCCTGTCCCAATATCAATCACTTTATCTTTTTCAGGTGATAGCTTTTCTTGGATGGCTTGTTTATAGGCTTCATTCCGGGTAACATCATTCAACATCCTGAAATGCCACCTCTCTACAAGCACATTTTTTACAGAATTTAGATTTTTTTCTGCTGTAACAAACTCGGGACTTAAAGTTAGTACTTTTTCAAAATGAGCCCATGCCTCTTTATAGAAACCATATGTGAAAAGAGAGTTTCCAATATCATTACAAATGTAAGGACAACCAGGATATAACTTGATAATTTTTTCTAAATTGATAAAAATGTCCTCCATTCTGCCACGTGTGGAGAGTTCATTATTGAGTTTGACTAGGACATCACGGATTTCCCTGTGATAAGCTTGGGCTAGTTGAGGGTTTCGAGTGACATATTCAAAGTACACCTCAAAAGCCTTACTATACATCTCAGCATTATTCAAAGCCTGGGCCAGTGCAATGAAGTTAAATGGTCTTGTATCCATTTTATCTGAAACAAAATAACAAATTTTGCACAATGTTCTAAACCAATTATTGTCAGACAGGTTCACTGTTTACTTCTACTGGTTTACTAGCTGTTATGTTATACATATTTAAACAAAAAACTATCTTTGTTGTTGGAGAGGATCTTACCTACGGATCTACTTAGCTAAGTCACACATTATGTAGTTTGCAACAATTGCAACGCAATTCAATATTGAAGAATGTTTTAGAAATAGGAATTAAAGAATAATTCCTAAATAGGTAGTTTTTCAAAATCACAACGAAACGAAACGAATATCCAATTTCTATTTTTAAGCTACCTCGCTCGCATGACTCGCATCAAACAAAACAACACAAACACACACACACAACATACACTCCGATCTGGCTATTTCAACGTTACAATTACAAATTTACACATTGCATATTATTTTTAGGGTCCCATAGCCAAATGGATTGATATTTATTATTATAAAAAAAAAAAAATTTTTTTTATTGAAACGGAACCCTTATTGAGTCCGGTATGTCACAGCCACTTTTTTCGAAAGTATATTGTTCAAACATAGTTAGTAGATGTATTCTGTTAACCGCATTTAGATTTTCACATTAAGTTAGAAAAATATAAAAGAAAGGGGTTTCCCTTAAGTACCTTATTAGTAGGTTATATTATTATAAAATCTGTGCCCATAATAAGAAATAAAACTCGATACCAAATGTTTCATCAAACCCCTATGTGTGGGGTATCCATGGATAGGTTTTCAAAAATAATATTGAGGTTTAAATCATACATTAAACTTAGGTACCTATATTTTTTTAACTGTAAAGGCTCCAGTATACAATAGCCTAAGTTGGCCCACTACAGGCCATCGCCATTGTGTACAGGGGGTGGGTCATTCTCAAATACGGTCAAAATCTATGTCCCACAAATGAACTTGCGAACTGTATAGTTTTTGTTATTAAATGTTCTAGATTTCGTAAGCTAGATTAATAAGGAAAAAGCAATCAAGACCGTTTTTAGATTAAGTGGCTAAAAAAAAAGTAATACCGGTTTTTGTTCTAAAAACCTCATTACCACTCATGTCCCAAAGGTGCATTTCATGCTATATCCTTGTACAATTAATTTAACACTAAGATATTGTCAAATTATGTGTGCAAATATTGTTCTTTAATGTTTTAACAATACGTTCCAAAAATAAAAGCTTAATTTTTTTACTACAAGTTAATAAAAAACGGCATCAAACAATGTTCAAAAAAATATCGTCATTTATGCCAACCGTGCTATTTTGTAACGGTACGTTCACACGGCGTCGAGTGTTTCTCTAACGAATCGGTTTTTTGCAGGATTCGGTTTAGTGGCATAAGTATTTCAATGATGGAGTTCACACATGCATTCGGTTTATAGACACGACAAAAAAACCGAATCTTGCTGAAGTTGACATCCGATTTTGCGACTACAAACCGATCCGGCGATACTGCAAAATGCAGATCCGATGCAGTGGTATAGGGCATTCAATACATGCGTTCATACGATACACGCAGGGGTAGATTCGGTTTTTTGTCGGATCTTGAAACCGAATGCGTCGCACAAGCTGGGAAGGAGGGGTGGAACTGAGGAACTGTGCGCGCTCTTGCTAATAAAAGCCGGATGGTGAGTTCACACGAGATCCCGATACGAGACCGTCGGATACGGCCAAGCAAGATGTGCTGTGTGAATACAACATTCGGTTTTTCCAGATCCGATCAAAATAAGATTCGGCAAATCGTGTCTCCGTGTGAACGTACCGTAACGGCGTCGAGTGTTTCTCTAACGAATCGGTTTTTTGCAGGATTCGTTTTAGTGGCATAAGTATTTCAATGATGGAGTTCACACATGCATTCGGTTTCAAGACACGACAAAAAAACCGAATCTTGCTGAAGTTGACATCCGATCTTGCGACTACAAACCGATCCGGCGATACTGCAAAATGCAGATCCGATGCAGTGGTATAGGGCATTCAATACATGCGTTCATATAAAATTTGCATATAAAATTTTTCGTGTTGGCGATAATGAGGATCTGTAGACAATTTAAACAGTTAGTTCCGCGTTTAGCTTATAAGCTTCAATTAGAAGCTGCAGCACCAGTTTCGTTGACGAAAAACTCTAGCAAAGGCCTGTCGTCGTAGTTGGACCACTGCCCCACACTCAACTGATTATTTCGGCGACTGTCTTCAACTCCTTTCACATTCGATCTTGTAGACAAACCCAGAAGCCCAGTTGGGAATGAGTAAATAAAAAACGAAATTTGAGAAGTGGCATTTATTTCAACATGTTTCGAACAATCGGCCGCCATTGGGATGTCCAGCCCGGCGGACTTGATCGTCCTAGCACGAGGGTGCGGAATTTGCCACTGTATTTCCTGATGTTAGACCTTTTGATGTTGCTTAGGTGAAGAATCCTATAGATGTTTTAGGATCCAGGAAAACGTATTTGAGTTTGACGTTTAGTCAAAGAGACCGAAGCCCATGTCGTCGTCAGAACCTTCTTCCTCTTCTTCCACTTTCTTTTCTTCCTTCTTCTCAGCAGCCGGGGCGGCGGCAGCGGGAGCTGTAGCCGCAGCGGCAGCCGCGAACTTGGATGGATCCTGGCAAAAAATATATTATTAAGGGCAAGGTTCAGAACCAACCATTAGAATATTATGTAAGGCTATTATGTAGCAACATGTATCTCCAAGATGCCAGTGCAATGTCTAAGTCTACAACACACACTAGGATAGAATTGAAGAAGTTAATTTTGTCTGCAAGCGAAGCCACAGGGCAAATTTAAGGCCCAGAGGTATTAGTACAGACATATTGTTTAGTAAAAGACAATATCTACCTTGATGTACTCCTTGATAGTAGTTGCTTCCTTGAATTCCACCTCGGTAGCAGCAGCAATAGCCAAAAGATTCTTGAATCCATTGGCAATAGAATGAGGGGCAGAAGCCACAGTAGGGTAGCCGATGACAAGCGAAATAGCTGCAACATTGGCAACACCAGCCATGAACTTCTCACGGAGATCCTCAGGCTTGATGTCGAGGATGGCAGGGGTGAAGATGGTGCCAGAGTCATACACCTGAGAAAAATTTCTTTATTACTATTTATATATTTAAAAATAACATTTCTAAATTTCTTTATTGCTGTGTAAGCCATAGATGGCGTTAGCAATATAGAAACTGAAAACTTTACCATGGCATTTTAATTTCCCAAAGATAAAATTTCAAAGAGCCTTTCATGAAAGCAATCTGTACTCAACACTTTGGTACCTATATCATGCCAAGAAAGATAATGCACTAGGTCTTACCTGCTTTACAACAAGACCATATGAGAAGGGAGAGATGTTCAGCATGTTAAGCAGGGTTGCTTCTGAAGCTCCCACTTTGTCTCCAGGTTTCAAGATGTGGACATCATTGATGATTTCAATTGTTCCTGAAATAGATAAATTGGGTCATAGATTAATACAACATTAGACATTTGTCCGATTGATTTTGATAAGTGTCAATTCTTTAAATTTTGTTGTAACTCCAATATGCCAGTGCAACATACATAATGGTATTTACACTAGGATAAAATTGAAGTGTTGATGTTGTCTGAAAGCGAAGCCATAACGCCAATAAACGCTTTGGTATTAGGACAGACAGTAAAATTATATGTAGGTACATCTTTTAATTTCTTCTTACCTTTTGAAATCTTGGTGGGGATGGAAAGAGCCTGGAAGAAAGAAGTCTTCTCAGGACCAAGACCAGTGTTGTGGGCTGGGATGACGACAGACAGAGGTGCAATAGCACCAGGACGAGCTGGAGCACGGACTTTGTTCTCAAGAAGTTTGTCACGAACCTGCAAACACAAATTCTCTTTGTTTATCACCCAATCATAATATACCTATTATAGTCATGTAAAATTTAAGAACTAAGTGATTTACGGGAAGCAGTTCTTAACTTAGATAATAGTTTGAGAGTCAGATGTGTAGTTACTTACTTCAACAAGGTCACCACGGGTGAAGACGAAGCCGACATTTCCCTTGATGTGGGGCAGCAGCTTCTCAAGGGCAGGGTTGGCTTCCAAGTGGTCCTTGATAGCCTTCCTCATCATGGTGTTCTTCCCCATGAGAACAATGCTGCTGCCTCGCAGAGATATACGAATCTGCTGCATTTGCGTGGAGCCCACATTGTCCGCACCCACGATGAAACATTTTGGGTACTCGTCAAGGAGTTGCTGCAAATAACAGTAAAAACATGAATAAAAATGTTTAGCATTCTGTACCTGTTGAGTAAAACATGTATACCTCAGTCAGTGTATAATGGAATAAGTATTTGAGGTTAGAAAGATGTTGTACTTACGATAATTTTAGTGAAGTAGTTGGTCTTCCAGGTAGCTTTGTCCTCCCTACCCATCTTGCTGAGTGGTGTAGGGACTTCGTAGAAATTTAAGGACTGCAAAACATAATTTTAATATAAGTCTGCGTGTCAGATGTAAAAACACATATTTATGTCAAAATTCACGAACTACGATATTTTATTATATATTCATAGAACCTTCTATTACTAATTTTAGCAAAACACATCATGATTTATGAGATTTTCAAAGATTTTATGTATTTTAACTTACCAAAACAAAGCGCACAAACTTTCGTGCGGGACTAAAATGGCCGATGACAGGTTAGGGACGTTCCATTGGCGATGCCCTGACCGGCCATCGATTTTCATATCTAAATATCGAATATCAGAATCGATTTTCTGATTATTTAATCGAAATCTTGCGCACCATTAGTTGTACTTAACATGAAGTAACTTATTTATTAATTAGATTTTAGATTCAGATTTATTTATTTCACCTTATTATAACAATGGTTGCTATACTAGGTAAGTCATTTTATACATTCTTTCTTAGTTAAATTTTCCATAAACAAATAAATTAGTTAGTCCGGGTGGTGCTAAGAACAGTCTCTGGTGGTAGGCTTCGGCCGCGGCTTGTCACCACCCTCCGGGCTGGGCCAGTGCGTGAAGCGATTTTTTCGTGTTTCGTAAATGTGGTCCGGAGAAGCCATCTTCTAGGCCTTCATGCTCCATCTTAGACCACATCGTCACTTTGCATCAGGTGAGATTGTGGTCAAATGAAGGCTTATCAATAATTAAAAAAAAAAAAGAAAAAATTCGTTTAACATTCTGCGTAGTGATAATGATTAAAAATCGAAGGTAGGGTCGATAAATGCGGCAAACGCCCTAGCATCGGCAGGCACAAGATAACACCGCGCCGCAGCGGCGGCCGCCGCGCCGGCGCGGCCGGCCGCCGCGCCGTGACAGATGATACCACGATACGGACACGATTATATTTTAGTATACATATAAAAATTATATTTGTATGTATGCTAGTCTGTAAGGTCTACGTTGATATGGGCCTGAGGTGCCTGAAATAAACTATTTAATATAAATAAATAAAGAATGGGCCAACATACTCCCACACAACAAACGTAATATTTATAAAGTCTTACTCAACTGCAATAATTTTTTAATAAAGCCGTCCAAATTTAATGTTATTGCAATAATGACAAAATGAGGTAATTATTATAATTGTTTTTGTTAGTAAAGCCTTAAAGCCTAAAGAATTAATAAATTTGTAACTTACATTAAATTTACTTATTAAATTATAAGTTTATGCATTTAATTATAATATTTGTAGTAATACTATAAAATCTGTGGTTTAAGTAAGCCATAATTACATAACTATAGTTACTTGGTCTTAAACGTCATTGTTGACTTGACGACATGTTACCCAATTTAATGAACACTTAATTGTACCCAATATATTTTACAGAGTATTTAATTAGAGTGTAGTAGTAGTAGTAGACGGCGGACGTCATTGCCGATCAAGGACGTCCACCAACTAGATGGACGGACGACCTGTTGAAGGCTGCGAACTCACGGTGCAGGCCGCGCCTAAGTACTGGAAATCTTTGAGGGAGGCTTAGTCCAGTAGTTGACGTCCTACGGCTTAAATGATGTGATGATGGTGTTGATTAACAACATTCACTACAAATAATAATTATTCAAAGATTTTAAGTGTTGTTTTTATTTGATAAACTCAATAAAAATTATAAAATATATATCATCATAATAACCTATTTAATACATTTTGTTTATAATAAAATCATATTATATCACTTTCGTTCGCTCGATTCAGAATTTTACCACCTCACTATCTTCTTCTTCTTCTTTTAATAGATGGCGTCCGTGACCCACCTCACTATAAGCAAATGTCAAACAAATGTGGCTTGAACTTGACTTGAGCATGAGTTTTGCAAAGGTTTCGGTTTCGTTCGGTCATTCTCATCGTGTATGTGTAGCACAGTGATTGATTATAAATATACTCTCTGACTCTCATAAAATTCTCATTCATTTTCTTAAGTTTCGCTTTCGAAACGTAGTGATTTTATACTCTCTGGCTTTCGCTTCGACTTCGTCCACTTCGTTCCAGGCCAGGCAGGAGTAAAACGTAGTGATTATAATATACTCTCTGGGCAGGAGCCAGGAGCGTCTAATCCAAAATCCAATCCAATGTCTGTCATTTTTGTGTAATTTATTTGTGCGACGACGGTTCCTCTGTTCTCTTTTTTACTAGGGGAGTTAATTATTCAACCAACTTCAGCTCAGTGTAAAAATGTTTCGCAAACCAAAAAAGATACAAAGGCGCGTCTTCTGTGCCGATAATGACGAGGACGAGGACCCCGAACCTCCGCCGCCGCCGATCATCAGCCTAGAATCATTGGATAAGAAGGAAAAGAGAGAAAAGAAAGAGAATAAACCTGTGAAGAGTGTGGCGCTCCTCAGCTTCGGAGACGACGGTAAATGGATTCCTTTGAATGCTGTCCTATATCATGATAACCCTATCAATTAGCCATCTAACAACTAAGCATAAACAATTTGTAACTGCGGTCTTTATATAGTTGCTCATATCAAAGAATGCAAATCTGAGACTGCATAGTTTATATCAAACTGTGTTTAATTCAAGTGAATAAAATTAGGCACATTGTATCATTTAGATTGTAAAAAATCGTTCTTTTCTGTTATAGATGATGATTGTGAAGAATTTAAAGTTAAAAAGTCATCCCAGAGCAAGCGCCTTGCTAAACGTAGGGATAAGGAGCGAAAGAAAGTGCCAGATGGTGATAGTAACAAATTTGACAATAATGGTCATGAGGTAAGGCGTGCCATGATATTTCACACTCTCACAGCTTTACAGATACATTCAATACATGTAATGGACACAGGAGTATGATAAACTAACCTTAGATTCTGGTAAGTCATTAGTAGTAAGTAATGATTTCTGCTATACTATAATAAAAGGTGAACAATATTTTAAATAGTTCTTGTTATAAATAACTAAGAATGCTCAAACTAAACAATAAATTTACTCCTTAGGAAAACTCTAACAACACAGAAAAGAATGCAAAGCCGAGGAAGAAAGTAACACTGGAGGGGTTGATCCTGTCCGGGCGGGAAGCGATGGCTGCAGATGGGTCAGGGGATGTGTCCGAAGAGGAGGGTGAAAGAGGGTTCCACACATACCGCGCGGAGTCGGTCAGGGCGGCGTTGGCGGGCGCGGGGGGGCCCATCCCTGACGCTGCGCTCATCCACGCCGCGCGCAAAACCAGACAGCAGGTATGAGAGGTGAGGGACTAGCGGTGGCTGCTGATCTTGTCCTGTTTGGGAAATACTCAAATTGTTGTTGTTACTGTGAAATTCTCTTGCTGCCTATAAAAAGTTTTGGATGCTGCAGTTCCTTTGCTAGGTTCTTTTAAATTCCACTCATGTGCCTTTTTGCACACTTACAAAACAACTAGTCTACATTTTTTTTGACATTTAGTTTTCCTATTACTATTTTGATAGTGGGATTTATTTGTCTTCGTGAATGAGAAGTTTCAATTTCTTAAAAATGTTATCAACATTTTTGCCATGTTTCTAATAATTGCTTTGTGCTTATTGAAATCATTTTATTGAATGATTTATTTGTCTTCATCTTTTGATAATGTCTATTGACTTTTATTGTATAATATGCAACATTGGTGTTAGGAAAATTAAGCATGATTGTTGCTTTCACACAAATGTATTAATTACTTCATTCAATTTCAAAAAATTTTCTCTATTTCACTTTAACAATGAATTTAATATGAGGACCATGGTAAGTAATTAAATATGCGGCTTACAAACTTGTCCATAACATCCTAATATCCCAATCATCCTAATATCCCAATTTGTCCTTAGGGTTTGTGATCATGATGCAAATCGTGAGAATTGCGTCGCGGCCGAACATAATCGCGTAGGACAAACATATTGTCTGACGCGAATATGCACAATTTTACTCCACCTATAAATTCATAAAAGGGTTTTAGTTAAATTATAGGAGACTGATTTAGGGTTGGAGCAAATTGGCTTCGTTTTTAGGGTTTCGTAGCAAAATAGCAATAAACAGAACCCTTAGTTATATTTAAATGTTTCTTTTTATTACAGTTTATTATTATCTAATATATAAAATTTCCATGTCACAATGTTATTTACCGTACTCCTCTGAAACGGCTTTACCGATTTTTACCAAATTTTATATGCGTATTCAGAAGGTCTGAGAATCGGCTACTATGTATTTTTCATTTTGCAAAACAATGTTGGCTGGGGTCAGCTAGTAAGTATATAAACTGTTGAAATACGGGGAATCCTTGGTGTATGAGTCCATCTTATACACAACAAATATTGTTTTTGCTGATTAAACCTACATATTTATTATTCCTTAAGTAACAATTATATCCATCATATCTAATCACACGCCTAAATATAGGGAAGAGAGAATTATCTTTGAATATTCTATTATTTTTGGTTTTATAAATGTATAAAATAAGCTAGATACAAAACCAAATTGAAATGTTTGTTAGGCGTTGATATTGCGACCGGTTTTGAAAGGTAAAACATTCAGAACGTAATAAATATTTGTGTGTTTGAGCCGCATTCCTTTACAATATTTATAACATAGTAAATGTAACAGGCTCGCGAGCTGGGCGACTTCGTGCCGATCAACCAACCGGAGCCGACGGCGGGCTCGAGGCTCGTCCGTGAGGGCGACGACTCCGGGGACGATGATGAGGACCGCATACAAGTTAGAGGACTCGAGATGCCCAGTGATAAACCTCAGCGTAAGTGAAACATCAAACTACTACTACTGCTACTAAAAAAAGCAAAAAGCGGGATTTACTCACGTAATGAACTAAGAGTTGATAAACTTTAGACGTTTCGGACTTCGGAAGTCAAGAGAAGTCCTTCATCGGGAGGAGTGAGTCTCGGCGCCGTCTCCTTCCAGTTCAAGCGCGTTTCTCACTGTGTGAGAGATAGCTCAGCGCCCTAAATAAATAAATATTATTAATTTAATTGGTTTAGGCATCTGATAATTAATTGTTACTATACTGAAATAAACCATTGAATCTCAAATCGAAATCAATTGAGTCAAGACTATGATATTCTTAGTTAAAGCCAAAGTAGTATTGACTGCGAGATATGTATTCACAACAAGTATATTCTAATATTAGTTTATTCAAGTAATACTAGCACTATATTATTATATAGTAACTAGCTTTAAGCGTAACCCCACAAGTCGTTTCCCGTGGCTTTTGGATTCTCTGTTGTATTAAAGAGCCTATCCATATAAATGGGCTATATAAAACCAAATCACCACCCTCCGGGCTGGGCCAGTGCGTGAAGCGATTTTTTCGTGCTTCGTAATGTGGTCCGGAGAAGCCATCTACCTTCTTTATAGGTCTTCATACTCCATTTTAGACCACATCGTCACTTTACATCAGGTGAGATTGTAGTCAAAGGAAGGCTTATATTTCATAAAAAAAAACCAAATTGCCTATCCGATAATCAGACACTGGATTTCTGTGCATATGGATGAAAACAGGAAGTTCAATTTTTACTTTTACTTTTTATCTGTATTAATTTTAATGTATGCTCAATCTTTGCTTATATGCTTGTATGTGTGATATCTGTCTTTTTGTGTATCTGAAATAAACTGATTTTATCTTAATATATATAAATCTCGTGTCACAATGTTTGTCCTCAATGGACTCCTAAACCACATAACCGATTATAATAAAATTCGCACACCATGTGCAGTTCGATCCAACTTGAGAGATAGGATGGTTTTTACGGCGAGAAAAAATCGAATAATATCCGGGAAAATTTTATACCCGTGCGACGCCGGGGCGGGCCGCTAGTATATTTATAAACAAGAGTTCAAGAGAGAAAGTGAAACCATGAATTGCGTTAAGTGGTACATATGACTTCTATATTGCTCATTTCTTTCTTTAGTTTTATTAATTTTATTCGCTGGTTTATAGGTGGCGCAACCGCCATGGACCCCGAGGAGGACGACAACAGCGGAGGAGAGGAATGGGCCGACCAGCAGATGCAGAAAGCCATGCCCGCCATCGTCGATATCACTGGTAAAATTAGTTACCCTAAATTTTTATTAAATAGTAAACTGTATCGGTGCTTTCAAATTGGGCGTTTCGAGACGTACGTCAGCGGCGCGGCAACAGAGCGGCGTACAAACAGCAATAATTCCAGATGTAGTGCGTTCGCGGGTACGGCCAAATTGAAAGTGCTTATAATATAAACCAATACCGGTTATGTTGCATTATCACTGATTTACATTATGTATATTCATATTCAGACATGTAATGGGAACGTCGCATTCTTATATTAAGTATGCTGACGCGTCTGATCATTTAGAAACATACTGACATAATTTGCTTCTTCATGCACAGGCTTTATTATGTAACATAAACTGATATTCAAAGAGAGTACCACAAATTATTTTATCCGTTCTGTTTTAATTATTATAATAATTATACTGCCTCTTTTATTTCTCTGTCTTTCCGTTAGAAGTATAATACTATTATGTTTACAAATTTCAAACGGTATGATTACCTTTAAAACAAAACTTTGAGCCAATATTGGCTTTGCTATAATTCTTAAATTCTTTATTACACCAGAAACAATTACAAATCTTAGTTATAACCATAGGTCATAATCTTTAGTAACACAGCATTTTGTTGCAGGAGAGGGTGCAATAGAGCTGAACCCGTTCGCCGTGGCGCCGCCGCCGCCGCGCCTGCCGATGGCGCCGCACCTGCGCCCCCTGGCGGCCACCTCGGCGGATCAGCTTGTGGCAGCGCTCACTGAACGGTAACTTCACTTTTTAACCCCCGACCAAAAAAGAGGGGTGTTATAAGTTTGACGTGTCTGTCTGTCTGTTTGGGACATCACAGCTCCCGAACGGATGGAGCGATTTCAATTTAGTTATTTTTGTATCAAAGGTGAGGCTGGCGCGAGTTTTCTTAGAAATGTTTCATGAAAATCGGTTCTGCAGTTTAAAAGTTGTGGGGAAGGAAAACCGAATATCTGCAAATATACTCGAGTGGGGTATCAAAAAATATTATGGTGTTTTGCTTTTAAGGATATTAAGGCATTGGAATCGGGGTTTTTTTTTTAAATTATAAGTTTGGATTTATACTTTTAAAGGATATAAGGGCATTGGAATCGGGGGTTTTTCATAAATTTTAATATTTGGATTTATTATGTATACATGTCAACAATTGACCAACATTTATTTGGCATAAATGACCTATGACATTGTCATTAATATCCGTAATGTCTTCCGATTACCGCTGGTAATCCCTATCACCTTTTGCTTGCAGACTAGATGAGCTTCAACTGGAGCGGATCAACACCAACAACAAGCGCGAGGCCCTGCTGCAGCAGATACTGAACCTCGCGCGAGTGCGGGAAAGTCGCGCGGCGCGTCGCGGCGACCTTGACGCGGCCTACAGGCGCGCGCAGGCCATTCGCGGATACCTCACCGACCTTATCGAGTGTCTCGACGAGAAGGTACATACATATATGGATTCCACATGAGCGTAGATCCTCGCGGCAGATCGAGACGGTTGGATTCCACATGAGCGTAGATCCTCGCGGCACATCGAGACGGTGGGGATATGAGCAAGAAACATTCCTCAGGGGCAGGATCCCTTAAACAGGCGACAGGATTATCCGAGGGAATAGGAAGGATTAGGGAGGCCTATACCTTAAAGTGAGAAACACCAATCTCTAAAAATATAAGAACTTATTAATCTATTGGGCTATTCTAAGAAGCTGCTTAGAATTTACCATACTGCATTAGCAATTGTTTTTGTTGCAATGAGTTGTTGCCGTTATTTCTATTTGTTTTAAACCTACGTTCGTTGTCTCGCTCGAGCCCATCGTGCTGGGCTACCGTTTTGGTAATTTAATTATGGACACAAAGGTGCGTTTTAAATGAGGCTTCTAATGTATGTGGTGTGTTTGTAGATGCCGCTACTAGAGTCGCTGGAAGGGCGGGCGCTGGCGCTGCACAAGCGGCGGCACGACTTCCTGGTGGAGCGGCGCCGCGCCGACGTGCGCGACCAGGCGCAGGACGTGTTGGCTTTAGCTGGTACCTACCACTCTACGATTCATCTAAAAGCACCCAAAAGGGTATTTAACTTACACCCCACCTAACTGACAAAAGTCTATGGTGATAACCGCTCACCAGTGAAGCAGTCGCCGAACCGCTAGGATAATTATTATTTACTCTATATCCAAAGAATGAGAATATATTTTACTCGATAAACTCTTATGGTCTGTTTCACCATCTCCGAGTTAAATTGGACAATGGTTAATATATAGAGCTATTTCGCTTAGTCCCATGTGACAGAGATGGTTTTTTCACATAAAATAATCATTGATATGTATTATTGACATAGCTTTTGGTTGCTCAGTTTATTCGGAGTTACTGAATTAAGCCCTAATCTTTCAAAAACTGTACCTATATCATAATTATCTTTTACATAGAATATCTTGTCAATGACAACAACGGACAAAATGTTTTAAACTTTTAATCAATACCGGTTAAGATATATATATTTTGTTAATGAGCGTTAAATTAACAGCGTTACCGGGTTTGTCAAGATAGTTACGAGAAACTCCTTGTATGATCACAATCAGAGACAATCGGGACTGCACCATACATGCTCTCTCTACCTGTCCTTATCATTAATGTTTTTGTATGTGTCAGCCCGCGCGGGCAGCTCGCGGCGCGCCGAGGACGCGGACAAGGTGCGGCGCGCGGCGGAGCGCGAGGGGAGGCGCCGCGCGCGCCGCCTGCGCCGCGCCGCGCTGCCCTCCGCGCGCGCGCACCGCGACGGCGACTCCAGCGACGACGACCTGCCGCCGCCGGACCACCACCACCACCTGAATGAGCGAGGTATGTGTCAGCCCGCGCGGGCAGCTCGCGGCGCGCCGAGGACGCGGACAAGGTGCGGCGCGCGGCGGAGCGCGAGGGGAGGCGCCGCGCGCGCCGCCTGCGCCGCGCCGCGCTGCCCTCCGCGCGCGCGCACCGCGACGGCGACTCCAGCGACGACGACCTGCCGCCGCCGGACCACCACCACCACCTGAATGAGCGAGGTATGTGTCAGCCCGCGCGGGCAGCTCGCGGCGCGCCGAGGACGCGGACAAGGTGCGGCGCGCGGCGGAGCGCGAGGGGAGGCGCCGCGCGCGCCGCCTGCGCCGCGCCGCGCTGCCCTCCGCGCGCGCGCACCGCGACGGCGACTCCAGCGACGACGACCTGCCGCCGCCGGACCACCACCACCACCTGAATGAGCGAGGTATGTGTCAGCCCGCGCGGGCAGCTCGCGGCGCGCCGAGGACGCGGACAAGGTGCGGCGCGCGGCGGAGCGCGAGGGGAGGCGCCGCGCGCGCCGCCTGCGCCGCGCCGCGCTGCCCTCCGCGCGCGCGCACCGCGACGGCGACTCCAGCGACGACGACCTGCCGCCGCCGGACCACCACCACCACCTGAATGAGCGAGGTATGTGTCAGCCCGCGCGGGCAGCTCGCGGCGCGCCGAGGACGCGGACAAGGTGCGGCGCGCGGCGGAGCGCGAGGGGAGGCGCCGCGCGCGCCGCCTGCGCCGCGCCGCGCTGCCCTCCGCGCGCGCGCACCGCGACGGCGACTCCAGCGACGACGACCTGCCGCCGCCGGACCACCACCACCACCTGAATGAGCGAGGTCAGCGACCATAGCTTCCTGCAGGGTGGACCGGGGAACATTTACAACTTCAGATACAAATATTTCTTAACATCGCGCAAAGGAGCGGGGTCGGGGCGGATTTCGACGCGGCAATTTGACGAAGCGCAAAAAAGCGCGAACAATCGAAAGTCTAAGTCAAAGTACATACGTTTATTTCCTTAGACGCACAGGGCATACATGGAAAGTACAGGGTGGACTGTACTAAATCTAATTCTAAGTGGAGGAACTGAGATCTGCACTGACATCTCGCCTAGGAGTGTTTTGTGCATTGTCCCCCTGCCTAACCAGGCCCCAACCAGCCCAACTCCCTGATGTAGCGGAGTAGGACTTTCGGTGTTGTAACTAATTGTTTGAGCAAGTCTGCGGATGTAGATGGGGTCTTCGCGTCCATGAGACGCCTCAACCCCGTCTCCTTTCTTATCTCTTCTGTGGCTTTGCAGTGGATCAATACATGTTCCACCGTCTCCTCTTCCTCAAAGCAGCCGCGACACAGACTGCTGTCTGTAGCTCCGGTCTTGTGAAGATGATGATTGAACTCGCAGTGACCAGTAATGACTTCAACCATCGTGCGGAGGTCTTCACGTCGCATGTTGAGTAACGTGTTCGTTGTTTTCCTGTCATTGAATTCATATAACAGTTTAGTATGTTTGCAGTCTGATCTGCGCTCCCATAGTTTTTGATGTTCCTTTACGGAGTAATGCTTTAGACTTTGTCTGACCTCTGGCTGTAGAGGGCTTACAAAGAGTTTTGTCACGGTTTGTGGGAGTTCTTCTCGATCCTTCCTTCGCAAGTTTGTCAGCCTCTATATTGCCTTGGCAAGTCATCCTTTCAGTCCAGTGTAATATTACTTTACTGACTTTTTGAAACTCCGAGAGCTTCTGCAGAGCGTTGAAGCATTCTGCAAACGATTTTGATCGTGTTTCTGTTCTCTTAAGTGCGTTTATCAGTGCCGCACTATCTGTTTTGAATACCAGCTTAATGTTATCCGTTGGCTCTTTCTCAGTTAATTCCTGTAGGATTTTGTGAGCCGATAGCGATAGTCCCAGTACTTCTGCTTGAAAAGCCGTTGTTGCTGAATTTAACGGCTGAGCACATGAGATACTAAGTTCAGGGCAGTAATAGCCGCAGCCGGCTCCTGTTTTACTCTTTGATCCATCAGTGTAGATAATATATGTGTTAGCGTCTGTTGCGCTGAGCTCTGGTTCCAGCTCCTCATGCAATATCTCCAGTTTCTTCCCGGTTAAGTAAGTTGTTGCTATTCTGTCAGTGCCATTGGCAGCTTCGGGGAACGCAGTGATAGCTTTCTCCGATATTTTGCAGTGGTTAGTTTTACCTGAGTCTCCCTTCCACTGGTTGTTGATATGATCCTTAAAGCCGACGCCATTGCTTCTTGCTGTATATGTATATGCAATGGTACCAGACCTAGTATGGTATCCAACCCTGCCGATGGTGTTGATTTTCTGCATCCACTGATCAGTGTGCAGGCTAGTAGCCTTTGGACTTGTTGTAGTTTGTTAATTGTGGTAACCAAGTTTGTTCTCGGCCACCATACAATTGCACCGTACGTTAGCACTGGGCGGACCATGACTGTGTATAGCCACAGACACAGCTTTGGCTTAAGGCCCCAGTCCTTGCCTACAGCCCGAGTGCACTGCCATAATACGTTGGTGGCCTTTGTTATAACGTGCTCTAACTGTTTACCCCATAGCAATTTGCTATCAAGCCATATGCCGAGGTATTTCACTTCCTTGCTAAATAAATAAATAAAATAAAATAAAATGTATTTATTTCAAGCAAACTAAACTACTCATATTTGACAAATAAAACCTTAAGAACTAACAAAAAGCATTGCTGGGAAGGTGGCGTTCACAACAATGCCTGGTGTAAGGGCAGTCCATCCTCCCAGCTATCATTAATAGGACGGTGTTGGAGCTGGCCCGCAACCTGCGCACCAGGGAGGCGGCGCGTTTGCGCATAGTGGTATGGAAGCAGTCGACGCGCGCCGCCGCAAACATCCCTGAAGCGCTGCAGTAGCGGGGCAGCCCCAGCACCGCTCTCAGCGCATTATTATACTGGACGCGGATGGCGCTGTACGTCGCACGCGTATACTTCGCCCACAGGCTGCAAGTATACAGAGAGGTGCAGTATGCTCTGAAGAGTGTTAACTTTACTTGCTCTGAGCTACGCGCAAACCTCCTGGCAACCATATTCGCCCGTACCGACAGCGCCCTCCGCTCCCGTTCGATGTCCTGATTGTCTTTGAGGTCGGCAGTTACTATGTGGCCTAAGTACTTAAAAGAGTACACCCTCTCTAAGCTCACACCGTTCAATCGAACGGGAGGGACGTTAATTAGCCTCCTTGTACCAACCTCAAAGACCATAAACTGACTCTTTTTTGAGTTGTACACCAGTCCGTGACCACAGGCGTAATCCTCACATATTTTCATGAGCTCCCTCAACCCGCAGATCGAGGCGCTCAACAGAACCATATCATCCGCATAACTGAGGTTGTTTAAACAAACATCATCAATATGACATCCGATATGGCGACCACTGAGCTCCCCGATCAGCGCGTTTAAGTAGAGGTTAAACAAAGTCGGCGAGCTCAACCCCCCCTGTCTCACTCCACATTCCAGCCTATAAGGTTCCGACATTGCTTCCCCCCACCGTACGCAGTTGATCTGGTGCCCATACCAATACTTAAAGATTTTACCTAACTCAGGTGGTAAGTTCATGCTTTCCAGCTTTTTCCACAATATGTTATAGGCCACCAGATCAAAAGCCTTGGACAAGTCCAGGAAGCACGCGTATACCGGCGTCCCACGATCTGTGTAGTTGCTAAGGGTTAGCGTTTCACCTAAAAGTGTCGGTAGCATTAATGTTGCTAGTTTATTTTTGCGTGTGAAGAGTACAAGTTCAGTCCTTTTTGGGTTGACCGACAAGTTGTGTTTGTTACACCACTTTTCTACTACCCGAAGTGCCTTTTGCATGTTCTCACACAGTGTTGTTTCGAATAAACCCGATGTCATTATTGCTAAGTCATCGGCGTAAGCTATTGTGTAGATACCGTCTCTGTTCAGTGAGTCCAGGAGTTCATTAGCGACCAGCACCCATAGAAGTGGTGACAGAACTCCCCCTTGTGGACATCCACGCGTGACTCTACATTCGATTTCATTACCCGGATTTGCAGAGTTCTCTATCTTTGTGAATCTTTTTGATAGCATTTCTGTTATCCATTGATTAAGGTTTTCATCAATGCCTTGGTTACGCAGCCCTGCTTCGATTAATGGAAAGGTAGTTTTATCAAAGGCACCTTCAATATCTATAAAGGTTACTAGACACGACTGTTTGCTTTCAAGTGCACTTTCAATCTTGTGAACTACTTGATGTAGTGCAGTTTCTGTATATTTTCCAGACAGATAGGCATGTTGGTTTTTGTTCACGGGGTTGCTTATTAGAGGTCCGCTTCGAATATATTTGTCACACAATCTTTCCAGAGTTTTTAATAAAAATGAACTGAGTCTGATTGGTCTGAAAGATTTAGGCTGGGTGTAATCAGATTTTCCTGGTTTTGGTAGAAAAATTACTTTTACTTCCCTCCATGAGTGTGGAATGTATTTCCAGGCTATGCAGCTTCTGAATATAGAGACTAATGTTGGTGTTATCCTCTCGAGATTCCACTGTAGAAGAGCAGGAAAAATGCCGTCAGATCCCGCTGCTTTGTACGGCTTGAAGCTTTTTACCGCTCTCTCCAGCGCTTCGTTTGTGATTATGTGATTTGCAAGGTCCCAGTCGGTTGCATTTTGGTGTATACTCCTTTGATGATTCCCAGCTGGATGAGGTGGACTGTACTGTTATTTTGAATGCCTAAATCTAAGCCTAATAATAAGATATCTAATTATGATCTGTCCCTTCGTTTGTTCCGGCTAATCTCAGAACGGTTGGATCGAGTTTTCATGGAAAAATCGAGAATTAGCGTAAAGTTCTATCCCAGTGGATGATAAGCAGCAAAACCTAACCAAGTCTGGAATAAATTAACGCTTCTTTAATAAGAGAAAGGTTTTTCTTATATTTCAGTCTCTATTTCAAACTCGTATGTGCACTCCATTTCTCTACTTACTCTTATTTTTTATTACATTTCTTTATCACCACAGGTTTTCTGTAAGAAAATATATATGCGAAATAGCTAACTAAATCTATTATAAGATAACATGCCGCCATTCGTTTGTCTGTATGTCCGTATGTCCGTGTCGATCGCGTTGACATTTTTATTTGTTGCAAAGAGACAACATTTATGCTAAAATAGTATAGGTTTGCTATCCATTTTGCAAAAGAAGGAAAGAGTTTATAATTCAACTAGCTGACCCCAGCAAAAGTTGTTTTCCAAAATGAAAAATAGATGTTGGCCGATTCTCAGACCTACTCAATATGCTCACAAAATTTCATGAGAATCGGTCAAGCCTTTTCGGAGTCCGCGAACGAACATTGTGACACGAGAATTTTACATATAAGATGAAAGGAGTGAATGTATCGTTCGCAGAGAGCATCCGGTCGGAGTCGGCGCAGCTGTTCGCGGACGCGCTGGCGGCGTGGCGCGGCGCGCGCGGCGTGTGCGCGCGGCTGGGCGCGTGGCGCGCGCGCGCCGGGCCCGTCTACCAGGACGCGCACCTCCCCGCCGCGCTGCCCAAGCTGCTCGCCCCCTACGTGCGCCACCAGGTCGGTTACCTACATACATCCCGTCGGAGTCGGCGCAGCTGTTCGCGGACGCGCTGGCGGCGTGGCGCGGCGCGCGCGGCGTGTGCGCGCGGCTGGGCGCGTGGCGCGCGCGCGCCGGGCCCGTCTACCAGGACGCGCACCTCCCCGCCGCGCTGCCCAAGCTGCTCGCCCCCTACGTGCGCCACCAGGTCGGTTACCTACATACATCCGGTCGGAGTCGGCGCAGCTGTTCGCGGACGCGCTGGCGGCGTGGCGCGGCGCGCGCGGCGTGTGCGCGCGGCTGGGCGCGTGGCGCGCGCGCGCCGGGCCCGTCTACCAGGACGCGCACCTCCCCGCCGCGCTGCCCAAGCTGCTCGCCCCCTACGTGCGCCACCAGGTCGGTTACCTACATTCATCCGGTCGGAGTCGGCGCAGCTGTTCGCGGACGCGCTGGCGGCGTGGCGCGGCGCGCGCGGCGTGTGCGCGCGGCTGGGCGCGTGGCGCGCGCGCGCCGGGCCCGTCTACCAGGACGCGCACCTCCCCGCCGCGCTGCCCAAGCTGCTCGCCCCCTACGTGCGCCACCAGGTCGGTTACCTACATCTACACTTATATAACTATTTGTTGTACACCGCAAATTATAATACAATCAGTAAACAGTAACGTCAGTCAAGTAAGTGCATTGTCTTATACATCGGAGTGCAAAGAGCGGCCTCATCGCTGTGAGCGATCACTTCCACTTAGGTTAGATAGATAGATAATTTCTTTACTGCGCTGCGCACCAATACTTAGAAACTAACTTTAAAATAAAAATCATTAACCACATCATTTTTGTAGCTTTATCTTTTAGGTTAAAAAAAAAATGTGTATCCAAGTCGGTGTCGATTTTGTGCCAAAGAAAAACATACAAAGTTTTTCTATAGCTGACACTGACTCCAAATGGAACAAAAATTTGTAACTATGTACACTGTAACTATTTATTATTTTATACTTTTCGAAGTTTTTTTTTTTAACGTTGTTTATATTTTATATCAGAATAGTCTTATTAATTTCCCTAGATAAAAAAGCGCCACTATGTTATTTGCAATTTATTTTTATTTATACTTCAAAATCTCAGGCCAGACGTGGCCGGTTTACTTCAATAGTCTGAAATTCCTGTTAACAGCGATAACTTTTTTTACAGCTTATATTATGGAATCCTCTCGCCGACGATGACAACGAGGACTATGAGAAAATGGATTGGTACAAGTTAGTATACATTGGAAATAAAATTTAAGGGTTAACATATTTTGACGACCTCTGTAGCTCGCTATGCAGGAGATTGCGGGTCCTATTTTCCCCAAGGAGTCAGATTTTAAGCAGTTACAAACGTGTTACAAACGCTTTATATAAACATGTTTTTTGTAACAGATGTCTAATGATGTACGGAACGCGTTCGTCGCCCTCCGGTGATTCCTCGGAGTCGGAAACAGAGGCGGTGGAGCCCGAGCCGCTGTCGGAGCGCGGCGTGCGGGACGACCCCGACCTCATGCTGGTACCCACGATACTGAATAAGGTTGTACTGCCCAAGATTACAGGTTAGTCACTCTCTGTAGCCGCTCTAGGACTGCTGATGTGTTTGTATATCTATGCGACAGCAAAACTTTTCAATGAGATCCGTTTAGACAGGGTGTTGTATCTATTCTATTTGTTTTTGATTACACTCAAATGAGGCACTATATAATATGCAAATTATACAGAGTAAAAAACACAGTGGCATCAGTGTTACTAGCTAGGCGAGTAAAGATCTGCCTAAGGTTGTTCAACCTACCAGTACAGGACAAGTATATAAAAACAAATTCTTATCAACGCTGATTCTATTATGATACATTGATGTAAAACATGTCACGTTATAAGTCACTCTTCATTGAAATATAATATTATATATTGTTTTTGGCGTACAATCGTTAACTTATACAATAATAATAATAAAACTCTTTATTACACACCAGGATATCACAAAACAAAAGGGACTTAAATCTAAATACAAAAATGCGTAATGGGCGGCCTTATTGCTTAGAGCAACTTCTTCCAGACAACCTTTGGATGGAGAGGATAATGCACAACAAATGACTGGACGGTGCGGTGACATTAAATATATATACAATACCTACCATGTCATTGCCACCAGAAGTGTAACATTAAGTCAGACTCAAGCTAATACGTGCCGTCTGTTGCTCCCGGCACGGTCTAGCATTGGTCGACCTTTATTACTTGTAGCATTTCGTCTAACGCACGTTGTTTCCTTGGCACAGAGCTGGTGGAGGTGGCGTTCGATCCGATGTGCGTCCGGGCGTGCGTGCGCCTGCGCAGCGTGCTGATCCGCTGCGGGTCCATCCCGGGCTGCGCGCGGCCGCTGCGCCAGCTCGCCGCCGCCGTGGCCACGCAGCTCTCCGCGGCGCTCCACAACGATGTGTTCCTTCCCACGCTACCTCCGCCGTAAGTAACTGTCTACTGTCTACGTGCGTGCTGATCCGCTGCGGGTCCATCCCGGGCTGCGCGCGGCCGCTGCGCCAGCTCGCCGCCGCCGTGGCCACGCAGCTCTCCGCGGCGCTCCACAACGATGTGTTCCTTCCCACGCTACCTCCGCCGTAAGTAACTGTCTACTGTCTACGTGCGTGCTGATCCGCTGCGGGTCCATCCCGGGCTGCGCGCGGCCGCTGCGCCAGCTCGCCGCCGCCGTGGCCACGCAGCTCTCCGCGGCGCTCCACAACGATGTGTTCCTTCCCACGCTACCTCCGCCGTAAGTAACTGTCTACTGTCTACGTGCGTGCTGATCCGCTGCGGGTCCATCCCGGGCTGCGCGCGGCCGCTGCGCCAGCTCGCCGCCGCCGTGGCCACGCAGCTCTCCGCGGCGCTCCACAACGATGTGTTCCTTCCCACGCTACCTCCGCCGTAAGTAACTGTCTACTGTCTACGTGCGTGCTGATCCGCTGCGGGTCCATCCCGGGCTGCGCGCGGCCGCTGCGCCAGCTCGCCGCCGCCGTGGCCACGCAGCTCTCCGCGGCGCTCCACAACGATGTGTTCCTTCCCACGCTACCTCCGCCGTAAGTAACTGTCTACTGTCTACGTGCGTGCTGATCCGCTGCGGGTCCATCCCGGGCTGCGCGCGGCCGCTGCGCCAGCTCGCCGCCGCCGTGGCCACGCAGCTCTCCGCGGCGCTCCACAACGATGTGTTCCTTCCCACGCTACCTCCGCCGTAAGTAACTGTCTACTGTCTACGTGCGTGCTGATCCGCTGCGGGTCCATCCCGGGCTGCGCGCGGCCGCTGCGCCAGCTCGCCGCCGCCGTGGCCACGCAGCTCTCCGCGGCGCTCCACAACGATGTGTTCCTTCCCACGCTACCTCCGCCGTAAGTAACTGTCTACTGTCTACGTGCGTGCTGATCCGCTGCGGGTCCATCCCGGGCTGCGCGCGGCCGCTGCGCCAGCTCGCCGCCGCCGTGGCCACGCAGCTCTCCGCGGCGCTCCACAACGATGTGTTCCTACCCACGCTACCTCCGCCGTAAGTTACTGTCTACTGTCTACGTGCGCGTTGATGCGCTGCGGCATGATTGGCCGCCGCGGTCGTACACCGCTCTTATTAATAATAAATAATAATAAATATTTCCAGACAATTCACACAACAACATCTAGCCCCGTGGTAAGCTCTGAGCTTGTGTTACGGGTACTATAGATATCTGATATACTTAATATAATAGGCAGACATATATAGATATTTTTTATTATACATATTAAGCACCCAGACCAAGAAGAATAGTCATTTATTGAATAAAATTACACGAGACGCATCATAATAATGAGTTCTTATGCTCCCAGCCCCCGCAGTAAGTAACTGCTAGCCTCCACGGTCACACATGTGCGCCAGCGAGGCGTGTTGATCCGCTGCGTTTAAAATGTTTGTATTGTAATTGTTGTCAGTTTAAGTTAAACGTTCCTTTCAACATGTGTTTATATTGCAGCATAATGGAAGGGCCGGGCGGCGCGTTCTGGCGGCGCTGCGTCGGCGCGGGAGTGCGGCTGCTGCGCGGCGCGCTCGCGCTCACGGCGCCGCCGCCGCTGCTGCGGAACGACGAACACGTGCTCGCGCTCATCGGTACGATTTTAGATATCATATAGAGTCGAAGGATCTCTATAATGCTCTAGATGTCAATATTATCGTTCGTTTTAATCGAAGCACGCACGAAGAAGCGGAGAAGGTGTTTGCGCTCACCCAACCGCGGCGCATTTTGAATAATAGTTTACGTGTTATGTTCGCTACGCGCAGTAGACGCGCGACCACCAATTTTTAATTTATATTTGTTCGTCACAGAGGCACTGAGCATGGCGCTGGGCGCGGCGCCGGGCGGCAGCATGGCGTGGGCGGGCGCCGCGCTGGCCGAGAGCCTGCCGCGCGCCGGCCGCCTGCGCGCCCGCGCGCTGCAGCGCCTGGCGCGCCTCGCCACGCTCGCGCTCTCTCGCCTCCACTCCGACAACCCGCTGCACATGTGAGTATTCACTACTAACACTGAGCATGGCGCTGGGCGCGGCGCCGGGCGGCAGCATGGCGTGGGCGGGCGCCGCGCTGGCCGAGAGCCTGCCGCGCGCCGGCCGCCTGCGCGCCCGCGCGCTGCAGCGCCTGGCGCGCCTCGCCACGCTCGCGCTCTCTCGCCTCCACTCCGACAACCCGCTGCACATGTGAGTATTCACTACTAACACTGAGCATGGCGCTGGGCGCGGCGCCGGGCGGCAGCATGGCGTGGGCGGGCGCCGCGCTGGCCGAGAGCCTGCCGCGCGCTGCAGCGCCTCCACTCCGACAACCCGCTGCACATGTGAGTATTCACTACTAACAACGCTGACCCGAACGCCAGGGTTTCTGCTGTAACAGTGATATCTTTCACGAATCTGCTCCAACAGCGTTCTAAATTGAAGTGATCTACGCATCAACAGATTGTCAAGTGATTAGTGCCTTGGAATGTGTGTGCGTGAGGGCAAGGGCGGAACATTTCAAGGGAAGTTCTCATTTCGTAGAACCATAACATTCGAGAAAAGAGTGTGAGGAATAAGTTCTAAATAGGTTAATTATATTGATTGTTCAATCACTCACCTTATATGCGGATTGACCACCCGTCGCGCATATTTTATTCGCATTTATTTCGGAATAAGATTCATGCAACTGTGTCTAGATGGCGCTAACAATGCAATGTTTTTTTTTACAGGAAAGCGATAGAGCAAGCCCGAGCTGTATTGGCAGAAGCTAAGGCGGCTGAATGATGTGGTACAGGCTGAATAGTTAAAATAATGCTTCTTTAGCAATGCTAACAGAATAAAGAGAATCATCTGAACCTGTTTATATAAGTTTGACCTTTTCAATGTTAATATAAGTTTGATTCCAAAATGAATGAACAAATGTAATTGCGCTGGAGATTTTAAATTTCTAGCTGACATTTACTATATCGTAAATAATATTGAGAAATACATGAATGCATCAGAAAAGATAGTTTTATAAAGAAACTGCAACTTTGTGTCAAAGGATCTTTATTTTCTTTGGCTTTATCCTAAACCTTGAATATAGGGCCCATTGAAGCGGATTTCACTGAAATTAACCTGTCCTTCAAACATATAGGACCAATTTGTGAATCATGTTAGTTTCAGTTTGATTACTACCAATGTATGTATATAAAGTTGCAAAATAATCTATTTCACAGTGGCATCATCTTAATTATAGAAAATATGTATAAATTATAAGTTTTTACACCAGGAAGATGTGGACTATATATATTTATTTATAAGAAAAAAAATTACATGTTATGTATTTCTAGCGTAGACGTGCTTATTTTATTTAATTACAGAATTAAAAAAATACTTGTGTAAAAAATAGTGTTATAATAATATATTTTTATACATATTTCCTATTAGGGCAGAAACAGCAAATATTAATTGCTGCTGATGATAATGTTTATTTTGTTTCAAATGTTTTACAATAATACCGCTAGAGACTAACAAATTATACAAATAAACAAACCACTTCCTTATCGAAACGAATAAAAAATAAACCTAAATATCACAAAGAAATTTAACACTTTTGTAAATAATAATTCAAAATAGGTTAGTAATGTTAACAGGATTAGGAATAGATAAAAAACTCTTGAATTAAAAAATAATTGTATGTTATACATGTGAATCAGCATAATTTAATTAAATGATTTCCAAAAAAACTTAAAATGTTTTAATCTTATCTCTTTATCAAATTTTCAAAATAATTCATATCTTATGTTTTCCATTTTGCGGGATATTTGACTTTTTTTTTAAGAATATGCTACCCATAATCTGTAAAGGCCTGTCATTTGTTAAGAACCTTGTTGCCAGTTTTAAAAGACTCACTGGGGGCATTCCTTTGAAAATATACATTGCAGGTTAAATTAAGCTTAACTATTGGCCCATAAATTCCAAGTTATACGGTAAATAAGTTTCAGTATAATATTATTAACAACAGCAATTTAGTTGTATTTAATAAAACTAATTTATAAATATCTAACATAATAAGTTTTATTTATGCACATTGGAAGATTGTATGATTTTTATCGCTGAAAGTTTGCCTATTATACAAGCATACCCAAAGATTCTTCTTTAACTTAGTAGACATAGTAAAAAATAAAAAAAAATTACATACTTTGTTTGAGGTGAGATTGGGTGCTATTCTTATAGACTAGCGAAAATTTAAATTTTGGACTCAATAAAACTTACACAAGCGCACTCAATTACATAGTTATGAGACAGCATAGTTAACTGTAACATGGCCATATTACTTATCAAATATGTTTTAATAATAGCGTAAATCCGCTTATTTTGCAATAAGTATCAATATATTATAACTTCACTATACATAATCTGTTCCACTACTTCCCTTTGGCGGTCCACAATCGTCCACAGTCTACAATAAATCAACCAAAATATTTTAAACATAATATTTCTGTACACTATACACATCTGAACACTGACATACCTTATTATTGCACATAGTAAATAATAGGTTAACAGTAATCACATCAGGCAGATTTATTAAGCTACACTGCGTTCAGAAAGGTTTAAGCCACTTTATGTCGCCAAGACACAGGTATCTCTAGAGTTTTATTTATTTTCGGCTGTCAGTTCAGTTCACTGTCAAGTGGAGGTTGAAACTTGAGAAAGGCACACACAGCGCTCGCGCTCAGCCCTTCATAAGTTCATCCGTCGAGGGCCTGGCGGGGGTATAGCTGCCACTCCTGGAAAAGGTATTCAAATTCAACTCTGGAGCGTTGGCAAACAATCTCAGTAGAGTGGTTGGTTGGCTGGATTACTCACGTAAAGTAAATATTTTTCAGAATTTACTGAATTTCAAAATTTTGGAACAGTTACATTGTAAAGCTATCTTAACATTATGTCAGTTATAATAGGTAGCATGTAGCAATTTTCATTGAAAAGTTAATGATTTTGATAGATAGCCGCTGAAGAGTTTCTTTGAACGACGCTCTAATTCTAATTTACACACTGGCCGCTTTTATTAGGCTACTATTTACCGCGAGCAAAATCATCGCTACGGGGAACACCAAAGTATAATATAATGAGAGAATGAAGGGAGTCCTTTGCCCAGCAGTGGGATGATACCGGCTCATCTTTATATATATAATTCTTCTGTGAGTATGTATGTCACTGAACTTCTCTCAAACGACTGGACCTATTTTGATGAAATTTTTTGTGTGTGTTCAAGGGGATCTGGGAATGGTTTAGATTCACAATACGGTCAACTGGATATTGTTTTTTGAGACGTGGGACAGGACAACGTCTGTCGGGTCGACTAGTCTTATATAAAATTCTCGTGTCACAATGTTCGTTCCCGTTCTCCTCCGAAACGGCTCGATCGATTCTTATGAAATTTTGTGAGCATATTGAGTAAGTCTGAGAATCGGTCTACATCTATTTTTCATTTTGCAAAACAACGTTTGCTGGGGTCAGCTGGTAATAAATAAAGAAAATGGGGGTGGTGCACTGACCGATCTCGCCCTGCGCGTTGTGGTCGGCGGGCGCGGAGACGGCGCGCACGCGCGCGGCGCGGGCGGCCCGCGAGGCGCGCGCGCGCCGCGAGCTGCGCTCCCTGCGCGCCGACACCTCCACGCGGGGCACCAGCGGCGCGCGGGGGGATGTGTTACCGCTGCAAACGGACATAATCATTAATACCATCTAGATCATTATATCATTATGTTATACAGTGGTAAAGTTTGTAAGAGTATGACGTTGTATAGGGTAATTAATGGATCTACAGAACCGATTTAAATATAATGTAGCAAGCGGAGAAGTTGTAACATTATTGTACTCGGGGCTTCACTCGATAATACAAAGTGCAGAAGAATTTCGACCTATCTCTTAATGGCACGTTGGTGTAATTGGTAGCGCGCTGTGGCGTTATCACAGAGATGCAGGTTCGAATCCTGTGCGTGCGAAAGTTACGGATGTGTCTTATTCTTTTTCTGCATAAAATTTATAAAAAGTTGTAACATGCTTCTCCTTTATACCCCAACACGTGGCTGCTGACCCGGGATTTTTTCTTATACAATGGCCCCTCTAATTTCAGGAAATGAGAGATATTACTAACGACTTCCATAAGAAAACTATTCTCTTATATCATTTTATAGATATAAAATTGTATGCAATGTATTGGACGCCCAATTTGGGCAAACTGTTGTTTCTCAACTCTACTTTAAAACATTTGTTCACAGTTCTAAAAATAAATATTTTCTTATTCTTATTCTCTACCCACCAACCACCAACTCTCAGAACCATGATATACTAACAAAATCGAAAAATATCGAAAAAAAATTGAAAAATCAACCATCACATACCTCGAAAGCGCTTTGGATATTTATAAAACTGTCGACTTAGGAACTCAACAGAGTATCTCTAATGTTTACAATAAAATGTGATGAAATGCTAATTTGTACCAAATAATTACTGTTTATGGACATAACAGAGGGTAGTAGTGTTTTTCACTGTCTTTGTGCGATTTGTGTTGTGGTGTGCTTTGTGTAATTTTGATAAACGTGAACATGCAAGCCAATAAAGAGGCATTTATCCAAACATTGAGCAAAAACAACGTCATTTGAGTGCCTTGAAAAGAAATATATAACATCTGTGCTGAAATGAGTGAAAGAATTCAATGTTATTTGTCTTAGAGAAGGTGAGTTTACCGATTTTATGAAGTTTCTATTTTTGTTCCATAGTTTAATTAAAATCACGAATTCGTGATTTTGCTTTAAATATCCGCTTTCGAAACATATCAAAAACTTTTTTACCTCCTGGTCTGTTGGGGCATGTCCTACCTCATCGCCGTGTCGGGGGATTGCAGAAGATGCATGGGGCGAAGTTTATATACTGCATTAAATACCTTTCCAATAGTCTGTGCCAGCTCTCGGCTCTACAGCTATATCCCATAAAGAATTCATGATGGAATATGTGATGACTCATAGAATCAGGAGTTTTAAAGTTTAACATCACCTGCCCTATTACCATCTTAGATAATCAATATAATGATGAACAAATTAAGATTTATTAATAACTTAATTATTTCTAATGTATACTCACTTTTCATCATTATTCGCAATAGCAGCATTTATATGCTCGTTGTCATTTGGAGGTGAAGGAGGTATCTGAAAGAAATACAGATTAGAATTGCATTCTATAACCATTTTATCAAAAAACGAAAGAATCGAAGAGATGCCCATTATGTCGAGTAGTTGTTGTCTACTGTTTTGTGGGTTGTGTTAAATGCAAGCGTACACTTTAACTGAGTCTATATTCAAACTTGTATTTGAACACATTTTACATAGAATTTCTGTAGAAGTATTATTTATTATTAACCCCCGACCAAAAAAGAGGGGTGTTATAAGTTTGACGTGTCTGTCTGTTACATCATAGCTCCCGAATGGATGGAGCGATTCCAATTTAGTTTTTTTTGTATGAAAGGTGAGTTTGGCCCGGGTGTTCTTAGACATGTTTCATGAAAATTGGTTGAGCCGTTTAAAAGTTATGGGGGTGAGAGTGGGGAAGAAAAACAGAAAATCTTCAAATATACTAGTGTGGGGTATCAAATGAAAGCGCATTGCGTCCACATTACATAATATTTATTTATTTATTTATTTAAGGAAATTAAGACATTGGAATCAGGGTTTTCTTAAATTTTAAATTTAGTTTTATTTCAAATACAATTTATTTGAAATCGTTAGAACTGGTTCAAGGCGCGGGAGTGACTGCCAGTTAAATGTAACAGCGATCAAGCTAGCCAGTTTCGCTGAATCGGTAAAAAACATACATTTGTTGCGTATTATAATTAAACTGTGTCCCCACAATAGTTGAACTGTGGCCAAAACTGCGTTACGATGCGAAAACTATTACGCAAGTAGCTAATACTTGAAAGCCGCTTCTAGTGCATAATATATTTGTACTGAAACCATTGATATCAAACGTATCGTTCGTAACTCGACATACCTCCGGGTCCCCGTTGGCTCGCGCCCGTAATCTCGCCATGAACCGAGTGGCGCGCGCGAATGGATTCTCGCGTTGCTCGTCAAATGTACCACCCTGGAATATATCAAACCGTGTCATTATTATTATCTGATTTTGGAAAAGTATTTAATGATTTTGGTTGCACATGATGTTGCATTTCACCAGTGGGTATATTGCACTTCGTATAGTTGAACCGATGTGAAGCTTTTTGTTATTACTATGAAATTTGGTAATACCGCTTCGATTTTGCGTCTATTCTATCTTTCCAGCAAAAGCGATATATCACGGCCAAAATGTTCTTTAACGTGAGTGTAGAATGAGGAGAGATTGTATACAAGACGTCCCACGGCCATGCCTCATGAAGGGGACGTACCTTAATTATTGTAGATAGAACATTTTACTGAAAGAAGACTTAATTTTTTTTATGCAAACAAATTAAACTGCATTCTAAGATTTTTGAAAAAATGGACTGTCTGAAACTCTGAACCATATTAGAAAAAAAACTATACATCTAAAAACTGCTGTAAAATGCTCTATCTACAATATATAAGGTACTTCGCCTCCATGTGTCATGTTCGTGGGACGCCCTGTATATACACCGCCAAGGCGACACCGCCGTAACAGATGATCCACGATTCTGACACTTTAGTTTATAAGATTTATATTTGTATGTATGTTAGTCTATAAGCCTAAAAGCCGTGTTGGCTAGGTGGGAGGACACTCGACTTTCATTCCGAAGGTCGTGGGTTCAAACCCCGCCACGCACCTCTGGATTTTTCTTGAGAAATTTATGTGCGCTTTAAATACGTGCTTTAACGGTGAAGGCAAACATCGTGAGGAAACCGGCATGTTCTGAGAACTTCAAAAAAGAGTTTGAAGGACATGTGACATTCACCAACCCGCACTTGGCCAGCGTGGTGAATTAAGGCCTAATCTCTCTCGTCAAGAGAGAAGTCCCTGTGTCCCAGCAGTGGGAACGTTAATAGGGTGATGATGATAGTCTATAAGGTGTATGTTTATATGGGCCTTAGATACCTGAAATAAATTATTGTTATCTAATATATAAAATTCTCGTGTCACAGTTTTCGTTGCCATACTCCTCCGAAACGGCTTGAGCGATTCTCATAAAATTTTGTGAGCATATTGAGTAGGTCTGAGAATCGGCCAACATCTATTTTTCATTTTGCAAATGTTCTGAGAACTATAAAGAGTTTGAAGGACACGTGACATTCACCAACCCGCACTTGGGTGGAACGACGTTTGCTGGGGTCAGCTAGTTATGATATATACCCGGGCTGGTTGCGGCGGAGTGGCCAGTAAAGGCTCGTCCTCGGCGCCCGAGGAGTCGGAGTGCGCGCGGCGCCGCTCGCCGGCCGCGAACACGCGCCGCTTGCACACGGGGCACACCCGCTTGTTCTGCGTCAGCCACGGGTCAATGCACGCGCTGTGGTACGCTGACAAATAATAACTTCATTCATTACAGATATTCCGACAGGGATTAGTTCATAAATAGGGATATTACGCGAACCGCAGCGCAGATGGCGTTACTAGAACAGGTTGCTGCCTGTTCTACATAATCCTTTTCTAGGGTTTATGTCTTTGTCATAGTATTTATATAATATGTAAAGCTTATTTATTATTCAACGTTTATGTTTCTATTATTTTACCAATTTGCAGCATCCGTCGTTTTTAGATTTTCTCCAGTCCATCCAAAGGTTGTCTGGAAGAGATCACTTTTAGTGATAAGGCCGCACATTGTTACACAATTAGTATGTGTTTTAGTTTTTTTTTTGTTTCATTGTTCTGTTGTATTATTTATTTTGTGTTTTAAGGTGGTTGTATGGGCTAACGCGACTTTTTCAAATTGATATATCTACTTTATGAGTGAATAAAAATGTATAAAAAAAATATATGTTGCAAAATAGATATTAAATTACAACTTGAACGTTTGAAATTATTGTATCTTCAATATTACTTAATAAAAAAAATATTCAAAGTAAGGCATTTTTTATCCGAAATTTGGATATATCTTTTAAACGGTATTGAGTTTGAGTATTTTTCTTAAACTTAAATATTTGTCAAAGTATTCCACACAAACTGTACGTTTGAAAATTAAAACAAATGATTTATACGACTACAAATAATTATTTTATGTTTTCGGTATGAAATGGAACGACCGGGTCTGTGCGGGGGCGACGGGCGGCAGTGTGGCTCAGACTATCGGACGGGGAGGTTGTGTCGCGCGTCTTCGTCATCGGTCCAAATGCATTTTTCGATGTAACCGTATAACAATTATTGTTTGCGCATGGACGCTGTTGTTTAGTTTTATATTTTAGAAATAGGTATTTGAGCTCGGACTTTTGTATATTCGTTGGACAAGTTCAGTAAGCAATTAGCAGGAATAAAAGTTAGTAATAAATAAGTAATGATTATACTTACTACCTACCAACTAGTGAATTAAGTACCAAGCTAATATAATAAGTACCTACCTATTAATATTTATAAACAAAAAAAACACTTATGAAAAAGTTGTTTTATTTTTTATAAGGGTTACCTAGTTAACTAACTCTGACTCTGAGTGCCTCGTAGGCGCGGTGTGCGAATGTCCGCTTGCAGAGCAAAAGGTAGCGGGTTCGATTCCCGCCGAAGGTAAAAGTGTTTGTATGTTCTGCAAGCACTTTTCTGCTTGGTCTGGGTGTTTAATATGTATAATAAAAAATATCTTTAAATGTATGTATATTATAATATAATTATTAATATTATGTATATCAAATATCTAGTACCTACCCGTAACACAAGCTTAGAGCTTACCACGGGACTAAATGTTGTTGCGTGAATTGTCTGGAAATATTATTTATTTATAACTAGCACAGACTAGTATAAATATAATTAAAAATTAAATAATTAATTAATTGTTATATATATTTTAATTCGCTTTATTTTTCGAATTAGCTCGCTAAAGTGGCAATGGGCAGGCCATGTCGCACGCAGGACAGATGGCCGTTGGGGCCGGAAAGTTCTCGAGCGGAGACCACGGATCGGCAAACGTAGAGTAGGACGTCCACCAACTAGATGGACGGACGATCTGGTAAAGGTAGCGGGCTCGCGGTGGTTGCAAGCTGCTACCGAACGAAGTCACTGGAAGTCATTGAGGGAGGCCTATGTCCAGCAGTGGACGTCCTACGGCTGAAATGATGATGATGATGATGATATATATTTTATGTCACGGCACCGTCCAGTTATTTGCTGTGCATTATTCTCTCCATCCTAAGGTTGTCTGGAAGAAATTGCTCTAAGCAATAAGGCCGCCCATTACGCATTTTTGTATTCAGCTTTAAGTCCCTTTTTGTATTGTCCTGGTGTGTAATAAAGAGTTTTATTATTATTATTATTACTAGGTAGATGATACGAACAAAGTATATACAATGTGTATTTTCGAACCTTGATCAAACGAAATGCGGATACACGACATAAATTTATGGATAAATATAGGATAATAATTATTATGTTGGCTATTTAAAAAAAAAGCCAATATATTTTTTTATGAAATCTACTTCGTATTGTTTTTTATTCGTTTCTGTTTGAGTAAATGGTGTATTTTATTCAAAGTAGGCTCATTTGAAAGCTAGATAGTTTACATCATCATCATCATCAGCCCTTATCCCATATTACGTGGGGTCGACGCAACATCTTTCTTCCTTCCATTTTCCTCTGTCACTCGTCATCTCAACACTCATTCCTTCCTTCAAAGTTCAAAATTAATTTATTGCGTAAATACATGTTACAGCGTTGTTATGGCTTAAATTTTGCATGGATCAATGTATTTGACCTGTCCAGGCATGCAATTATAAAATTGGCATTACATTATTGAATAAACTAAAATAATAATAATAAAAATCTAACAAAATACAGTACTAAATATTTTTTTATAATTATTAACTTTAAATTAATTTCATTAAACATTTATAACATCAGTAATCATCATAGTAAGCAAACATTCAAAGTCATAAAACTAATTATTGTACAATTTAAAAAGTCATTATCTTAGAAACATTTTTGTCAGTCATTTTTGTTCTTACGCATGCCATCCTTCAAACAGTCCATCAATATTTTCTTTGACCTACCTCTTCCCACATATCCATCAACACACATATCTAACACTCTAAGCTAGATAGTTTACCTAATTAAGAAAATTCAAAACAAAATACAATTTTGGTACAAGAGCCCGCAAAATTATTTTTTTTGTAATAATTTACCAAAAAATTTTTTTTTTATTTTGTTGATGATTTATAATTTTTAAACTTTTTTGCATGTTTTATTAAACTTCATAATTTTTTTGAAAGGTTGTCTGGAAGAAATTTCTTTAAGCAATAAGGCCGCCCATTATGCATTTTGTATTTTGCAAGTCAATTTTTGTATTATTTTATCTTGGTTTGTAATAAAGAGTTCATCATCATCATCAGCCTATTTTAGTCCACTGCTGGACATAGGCCTCCCCTCATGAGCGCCATAGCGCCCTGTCCTCGGCTTGACGCATCCAGCATCTGCCTTCAGTCTTTCGCAGGTCGTCATCCCACCAGGCCGGAGGGCGTCCTACACCACGTTTGCCGAGTCGCGGTCTCCACTCCAGAACACGTTTACCCCAACGGTTAACAGTTCTTCGTACGATATGGCCGGCCCACTGCCACTTCAGCTTGCTAATCCTATGAGCTATGTCGGTAACTTTGGTTCTCTGTCGGATGTGCTCGTTCCGCATTCTATCCTTCAGAGAAACTCCGAGCATAGCTCTCTCCATAGCTCGCTGCGCGACTTTGAACTGGTGGACCAACCCTATCGTAAGTGTCCACGTCTCGGCACCGTACGTCATTACGGGTAGAACGCACTGATTAAAAACTCTCGTTTTCAAGGATTGCGGTATGGATGACGAGAAGACTTGACGTAGTTTACCAAATGCTGCCCAGCCTAACTGAATCCTCCTCTTAGCCTCCTTATCAAAGTTGTTTTTTCCCAGCTGCAGAACCTGCCCGAGGTAGGGGTATTCGGAAACAACTTCGAGAAGGTGCCCATTTACGACGATCGGCCTTGGCTCAATTTGGTCATTAATAATGACTTTGGTTTTATCCAGATTCATGCCAAGTCCGATACGTCGCGAAGACGCAGCAAGGTCGTCTAACATCTGGTCCTCTAACGACTCCGCCATTAAGACTATGTCGTCCGCGAATCGTAGGTGCGAGATGTGGTGGCCGTTTATGTTGATGCCCTTACCTTTCCAGTCCAGAGTCTTAAAAACATCTTCCATCGCGCTCGTGAACAGTTTCGGGGATATGACATCCCCCTGTCTCACACCTTTGCGCAGTTGGATGGGTTTGGACTTCTGATCCTGTACTTGGACACACATTGTAGCGGCGTCATAAAGACTTCTCATCACCTCGATATAACGACAGTCTACTTGGCATCGCTGGAGAGATTCCAGAACAGCCTAGGTTTCGACGGAGTCAAAGGCCTTCTCATAGTCCACAAATGCTAGACACAGGGGCTGATTATACTCCCCAGTCTTCTGTATAATCTGCCGCACTGTGTGAATGTGGTCTATGGTGCCAAATCCTGCGCGAAACCCAGCCTGCTCCAGTGGCTGAAACTCGTCTATAGTCTCCGTTATCACGAATCGTCTCGATTTGTGATAACTCTTGAGAACAGCTTATATATGTGGCTCAGGAGTGAAATGGGCCTATAGTTTTTAAGAAGAGCTTTATCTCCCTTCTTAAAAAAGAGCACCACTAAACTTCCGCTCCACGCCTTGGATAAAGAGTTATATTATTATTATTATTCTACAAATTCTACAAAGAGTATGGGTCTACCTTTTTTCGTTGTCATGTTATTAGCCATTTTAATTAGGTACTTTCTGCCTTGTACAAATATCAACAGACAACAAATTATGTATCTTAAGTTGCATTAAAATGATCACGCACGATTGTGGTGAAGTGAGCTGGAGCGTCACCATGAATCACGCCAGCGAATCAGAAACGATCGCGATGTACTAAAAAGAACTTGTGAACTGAACGTGGCTTTACTTGAACGATATGCATTGAGGAAAATGGTTGGCATTTTGAACAATCAATAAATTAATTGAAAGTAATAACTTAAAATGTTGTATTACTTAATCTTATCATTATCCACCGTTAATATCCCACTTTTGGGCAAAGGCTTCGTTCTGTTTCATCTTATCTTGCCTTGTTTTATTACATATTTTGCTGTCTGTTGATCTCTGTACAAGGCAGAAAGTACCTAATTCGAATGGCTAATAACATGACAACAAAAAGAGTTTAATTAACCTTTTTGGTACGTGGGCTACCCACCAACCTTAGAGTATCTATGGATACCAATAGTGTCAGTCGCGTAGCATTTCAAATAATTTTATACTCTCTACCTTAAACTTTAAAGGATAAGCAAAATACCTCGAAAACTTAGTGACTGACCAAAAATCTGAAATTGTACTCGTCTTTATGCCCGATTTTCTAATCCTATGACATTATGAATATTGCAGATACTACCTAGATTCTATCAGACGATTGGCCTTCAAGCAAAAACCAGACATTATTCATAAAATTAAAACCCTTACTTTTTAGAAGAGATTTGTAGTATAAATTATGAAGTTTAATATGACATGCAAAAAAGTATACCAATTTTTTTGTTAAATTTCTACAAAAAAAAGTTTTAATAGGCTTTTGTACCGAAATTGTATTTTCTTTTAATTTTCATAGCTAGGTAAACTATCTAGCTTTTTAATGAGCCTACTTTGAATAAAATACACCGTTTACTCAAACAGAAACGAAGAAAACACCAGATAAAGTACCTAGTTCTCATAAAAAAATATTAAATCGGCTTTTTTTAATAGTTTACATAAAAAAAACTTATCGATTAATTTTTGGCATGTATCCGCAAATTGCGTTTGATCAAGGTTCGAAAATACACATTGTATAGGTAACTAGCCTACCCTGGCAGGATTGGCTTAGGATCTTATTATTAGGTTGGTACTTAGTAAGTAAAGAAAACCTAGTTAAAAACATACTTATTATTATTTATTTATTTGTTATATTAGGACCACCAACAAGAAAATACACTAAAATAGTTTAAAAATTAAGGTTCATTAATATCTAATAATAATATATACTTAATTTCAACAATACATTTTAAATTAAAAAAAAATTAAAAAAGAAAATAACATAAGCACAAACGCATAAATCTCTAGGTACAATAGTTTTAGCGTAATAATGATGTAGTTGGAAAGTCCTTATTTACGGCGTCGCGACTCGCGGGACCCGGCACGCGTGACCGCTTGCCGAGAGCGCAGGCCGCGCTCTGCGTCGTAAAAATGTAGCGGGGAATATGCGGTTGGCGCGGGGAATAATTTTGACTCCGCCCGAATCCTCAAGGCCGTTGGCCCATACAGGCGCCTTAATAAAGAGTACTTATAAGTATTGTATGTCACATCTATGATCAAGAGACTCTTTTCTCGACTTGAAGGACAAGTCAAGACAAGGTAACCTGTTCTTTCTGTATTTTTTTTTTATTTTACTACTTACGGTTGTGCTGCCCTCTGGCGCGAGCACATTGCAGTAATATCACCTAAAATTATTTCCACCAGCCGCCGCGCAGCGCATAGCATATTATAACAAGGAAATATTTTGTCTTTCGTGATTTTGCCTTGTTTCATTTTTATAATATTGGGTATCAATATTTATTAACATTTATTTTATTAATACCTTGCGACACAAGCATAGGTGTCAACACTTTCGTAGTGGCACCTATGCCAGCTCAAAAGCAAAAATTATACAAAATTACTAAAACCCCGAGTTATGCAGTTTCCCACATTTATTCATTTATTGAAGTGAAACTTCTTTAGAATCGTTGTGATTTCAGACCGGATGCAACGGAAATACGTCAGGTAAGCCAATCTTAACCCCAACAAGGTTAAGCAACTTTCCGGAACGCCAGTACTTGGATGGGTGACCCACCCGAACAAAATCTTTTTAACTGACCGTGCGCACAAGGCAGCACCCGCAGTTTGTCCCCGTCCTGGTAGTCGTCGAGGCAGATGGCGCAGGTCTCGTACGGGTCGCCCTTGCTGAACTTGTAGGTGGGGATCTTGTCTAGCGCGCGGCTCGGCAGCCGGTGCCGCCGCGCTCGCCGCCTGTCCTTTATACACTTCACTATCTGTGGATAGAGGAAGGCAATTAATACTATTAAGTAGCGGTATAATGCGGTAAGTCTCAAGCTGATCTTTCAGAGTTTGTGTTATAAAATATTTAATAATAACTAGCGGCCCGCCCCGGCGTCGCACGGGTTAATAAAGTTCCCGGCAATTTTTCCTTATTTGCTCACCGTTTAGACCTACCCTGGACTATGACAAACATTTTAAAACCAAAATCAGCTCAATCGTCCCAGCCGTTCTCGTGTTTTAATCAGACTAACGAACAACAATTCATTTTTATTTAAGTAGATAATATAATAATAAATCATTTATTTCAGGCATCTAAGGCCCATTACATAAACATATACCACATAGACTAACATACATAAAAATATAAATCTTATAAACTAAACTAAAGTGTCAGAGGCAAAATTTAATTTTTGCCGAAAATTTCATTGTAATGTAGGTAACACCGCGCGGCACCGGTAACATTACCGAAAAGACGTTTGTTGATCATAAAAGAACTGAGTTTAGGTGGTTTTGTAATGGGCTTAAGTGGTTTTCTATGTTTTATAGAGGTATTCAGCATCGTAAGTAATAGTGATTTAAGATAGTACATATATTCTTGATCTTGTGATTCCAATGGGATTTAAGAGGACCATAACATTGCAATCGAAGGGGATTATTAAGTTAACCGATAATGCCAATTTTTTAGTGGGTTCCCCGGCTGTCAATGCAACAATTTTATCGGTCAGTTATTTTTATTGACACCGGGTTTAAGTGTGTTCTGATATTAACCCAAATCGTAATTGCACAAGTTAATTTGCTTTGTTTCTTTGAGTAGAAGCACCCCATTACGTTTCCACTTAATGGAAAAAGGGACTTTTCTCTTGACACGAGAGATTAGGCCCTAAGTCGCTACGCTGGCCAAGTGCGGGTTGAAGAATATCGCATGTCTATCAAACTCTTCAAAGTTCTCAAAACTTTTACCGTTTTACCACTATGTTTTTCAAGTGTTCAACGAGCACATACATTTTTAGCATCAATCCAGAGGTGCGCGGCGGTGTTGCTATTAGTATATTATAATATTTAGACTTGTCCGTACGTACAGCGAATATGAGCACGACTAGCAGACTCAGCAACACCACGACTGCAAACGGTAGGAGCAGGCGCGTGTTAATGTTGAACGGGATGTCATCATTCACCATTATATAAAAACTGAAATAAAATAAATATTGGTAAGTGAGGTCGATATTTATAAATAGGTATGTTTTGACCAGATGGGAGCCCAGATGGGAGCTAACCGTTAGATCTGTAGGAAGGCATTGGTGACTAGCACAGGACCGTAAAAGTTGGCATGACAAATAGAAGGTTTTTACCCAGCAGTGGGTGTAAACGGCCCGTTAGATAGAGATGGTTTGCGTGATATCTCATAAAGGTGTGCAATAAACGTTCAAAAAACGACACAGTCAGTGGTTGGAAAAATTGTTTTAAATAAAACACAACAAACCTTAGGTACACCAATTGAAAATCAAAGTAATGTAGGTATGTAGTATTTTCTTTGAGGATCTTGGTTATTCTATTAGTACTTTTTTGGATCGGTGTCGAAAATAACAATAGCAAGGTAAAGCCTTGAACATTGTCTAACATTGTAGATAATGCCTAGCTTCACAAACGATATACGTGAGCAACGCGGATATTATGAATAAGGTACCTACATACTCATACAAGGTCAAAATTAAGTACAGGCACACGAAAAGTATGTTCAGGAAAAAAAACGTTTTCGAAAAATGGTTAAGGTAAGACACCTACTTAGCATTACTTGTTGTGTTAATAGAGAACACTATATCATTAATTCGAGTACATTTTATACTTGAAACACATAAAATAACTGAAATTTAACTTGTCAGGTCTATTACTTTGACATCACGATATAGCAAGTTTTAAGAACTCGGTTTAGCCGTTATAGAGATAAGATATAGTCCATTTACTTGATGGAGGTACTACTAAGGGAATCTTGGCCGAAAATGGCGGCAGTTCGAGACGAGTGGAGGGAGAAAAGGGAGGCCTTTGACAAGCAGTGGGACACCTTGGCTTAAAAAAAAACTAAGAATGGGTTATAAAATAAATGGACCAACAACACTCCTGGCAAAATGGACCACCTTGAGTCTAAATGCGGAAAATCAGGGCCCCCTAACTAACTAACTCCTGGCAAAATCCAGAATCATAATCTGCAAGCCTTTCTGAGTACAAAACGCGCTATGCGCTGAACACGGTCCTCGTATTTTGCATACTTAGCCTTCTAGGTCTTCATGTCCCATCTTAGACCACATCGTCACTTTACATCAGGTGAGATTGTGGTCAAATGTAGGCTTATCGACCATAAAAAAAAATTCAACTAAGCACCTGCTCTACTGGTTTCGGGTCTGGGTGTTTTCTATGTATGATATGTTTGTATTTACAACAAAAAAAAATGTATCTATGTAGTATATCAGTCACCTAACACCCATAGTGGTGATTAATATGTATAATAAAAAATATCTATATTATGTATGACTATATTAGTCATACATATAGATATTTATTAAGTATATCAGATATCTAGTACCCGTAACACAAGCTTAGAGCTTACCACGGGGCTAGATGTTGTTGTGTGAAATGTCTGGAAATATTGGGAATATATATATTATAGTGTTACTTATCGAATAGTACAAGCTCTGCTTAGTTTTTGGTTAGGTGATGATTATGTGTGATTAGTCCGGAAATATTTAATATTTACTAGAAGTTTAATTAGGGTGTTTAATATGTATAATAAAAAATATCTATGTATGTATGTATATTATATTAAGTATATCAGATGTCTAGTACCCGTAACACAAGCTAAGAGCTTACCACGGGGCTAGATGTTGTTGTGTGGATTGTCCGGAAATATTTATTATTTATTTATTAGTTACTGAAAACATTGATCGTTACAAGGACTTACCCATTGGTGTAGACATACTCCTCGTAGAGAATGAGTCCGGTGAGGTCGGTGACGAACACGGACGGTATGCTTATACCGTTCGGGTCATCCGCTGTCATTACCTCTGAAATGCACAACGTTGTCATCTCATTGTGTGTGTGTCATTTACTTTTATGTGCATGCTTCGCTGATTTTGGACTAATAACCTAAACTGACATTTGGAGATTTATTAGATAGATATTTTGTATGTATTCGAAGAATTGCCTATATAAAAAGCCACGTGCGGGCAACACGACAAGCAAAAAAAGAAGAGCTCTAGTTTTTTCGTACATATAAAGCTGTCATCTAATCGAAATCGAAGGTGTATGAAGGTGTAAATGTATAAAAATAACGTAGCTGTTAGTTTAATTAATAGTCAATTTATTTATTAAAATTAATATAGAAAAAATATTCTCGTCATGACTATTTATTTCTATGTTTCTAAATTTTATAAAATTCGTCTATTAAAATATTTTAACACGAGAAAAACTATTTTGCAGTGCTCTATGGGATGCATGCACCTTGCAATAGTTTGGAGAAGGTTTTAGTAAATACGTTACCGTTTTTGATTAATTTGCCGAAATAAAGATACATAAGAACATTTCACAATTACTAAAGCTAAATAAACTCGGAACACATTGAACTCCTTTCAAATCGTTGAACTACGGTAGTAGGTACATAACGTCAGTTCTATTGCACTCACGACTTATGAGTACTTATCAAAGCAACAATGCATTATCAACAATACTACATTTTTATACAAATAAACTTACACTTGACATAATTAATGGACACTAATTATTTCGGCACTCATTATTACCTATGCACATAATTCAGAAACTTCAATATACTTGCAATAGTCCCGGAAAACTTTTCAGATAACCACTATTTTTCGAACCAAATGACTGTACCTAAGTGATTTAGAAGGTAGGTAGCAGTACATACTGTGTCAATACCTCGATTAAGTGTGGACGATTAATAAATAAACACAGATAGAAGCAACGTTTAAGAAAATGATAAGACAAAAGTGCATTTCTTTAGGTAAGTAAGTTTAGGTAAGTAGGTAAGTAACATTGAGATAAATTATCGAGGTCACAAAATTAATGTATGGATTTTTCAGAAAAGTTTTAAAAAGTAGTATTTGGAAACATTGTTTCTTTAATGTAGTCTGTTTTATGTTTAAAATTAATTTAAAATCTCTTTATTTTTAATTAGCTAGATAAAGTATAATTAGCGATGAGATCGACTCATGCATTATTACGTGTATTTTAACGATTTATAAACTTATTGTTATCAAAAAAAGATTTTCTTTTAATTTTGTGGTTTACAGAATACAAGTACTTAACTAGTTTTACAAGTAAGTTCTTTTTCGTAAAAAGGTAAAAAGTGGCTTAGATTACTGACGGACAGGCAGACATGATGAATCATAAGTTCCGTTTTTTGCAATTTGGCTACGGAACCCTTAAAATGTTAGAACGAACCATTTCCCATAAAGCCATTAAATTTGAAGGATATTAATAATATACATACATTTTGTGTGTGTTTATTTTATTAATATGAGTTTTTCTTTATTATTCGCGTAGCCGTGCGTGTCCTTCGCAAGTAAAACAAATAAGTATTTTATAATTTGTCAAATTATTGAATAGCAATAATTTACTCACCCTTATGAAGGAAATTTAGACCTTTCACACAATTTTTATAACTTCACACTATCAGTTTCCACGTATGTTTCTTGAGTGGGGAACTGTTTGGAAACTAAAACAATTTTGATACTACAATTGCGTTCCTTTAGTTTATACAGTCATACAATTTTATAAATATCAGAGAGGTGAGTAAGTGAGCGGTACGCCCCCTCCCGACAAACAACCGTTTAATGTAAACAATAGGAGAAATGTGGACCAATGCAAAGTATTTTAAGGACTATGGTATTAGGGCGGTGTTTAGAAATGCTGATCAATTTCGTATGATAAAAGAAGTTTAAATACGTTAAAATAATAGTGAATATATTTAACGTCACTTTTATTTATTTTTGGAATAATACTAAACTGATTTGGATGAAACTTGCACGGCACTCGCAGGATATGTGATGCAACTCATATTTTTTAAAGAAATTATATGTATTAATATTTTAATGGGAAATAGAAAGCTGTCTAAGTTAGTATGACATTATATTTTGTCTCTTTCTGACATACACAAATGTCAAATTGAGTAACAAGGACAAACGAATACTTCTTCTAATATAGGTTTAGTTGACTACTTATTTCAGATAATAGGGTTAGTGTGTAAGCAACCACAACTGCCAATCGCCCAAAAGAGTTTCGCCTAAGCTAAGATAATAATTTAACCTGATATATCCCATATGATTTTTCACAATCTAACTACCTCCAAACGATATTCAATAAATTTTCGACCCATACAAATTAGCTTCCATTGATTCTTACGTCAATTCTAAGCAATTTATAATTCAGCAGGTCAAGATAATAATTGACTTTTATATCTACACCCAACGACACGCGACCCGACATTCATTAATTAGACATATATAAACCTCTCTTTAAGTTCTTAATTTAGAAATATGAGATATAATGGATAATTAAAATCCGTACAGTAATTTAAATGGTCTAAGCACATAGACTACGGAAGCGACTTCCATAATAACCATTACACTACACATGTGACAAAGCAAGTAGCTCATGTCATAAATAACCATTGACGCGTTTATTGACATGAATGAATGTATTTATTGTTTTATAAAACTTATTTCTATTTGGGTATCCAACATCTTTACAAAGGTGAACTTAGTAACTAGAGCATTTATATTAAATACAAGATAGATGGGTACCTTCAGTTTGTCGATGTGCCCTACACTAGGTCTATCAAGCCTGTACAGTAGGGTCACAAGGATTTGCTGTCGGAATCACATCGTTAAATGTATACGAATTGATACAAATGTAATTGTTACAAATTAAATATATATAGCTCTAATCGACATAACTAACCATTGCTTAGTGTACTACGATTTTGTAAAATAAGTCCTGTGCCTTGGGAGTGTTTGGTTGTTAAGTAGCTTAACGTTAAATTTATTTCCAACTAGTGGCCCGCCCCGGCTTCGCACGGGTTTTTATTAAAAAAATTTTCCCGGCAATAATTCGATTTTTTCTCGCCTTTTAAACCTTCCCTAGACCTTCACGAACATTTCAAGACTATGATAAGATAAATCCGTTCAGCCGTTCTCGAGTTTTAATCAGACTAACGAACAACAATTCATTTTTATTTATATATAAGATTTATCTGTAAGAGCACTTAAGTTTATTTGTGTTTTCTGACCTCGTTAAAGCAAACTTTGGAAATAGCATTGTTTGATCTTTGTGTGTTCGTGTTACCTAGTGCGCTGGAGTTGACGTTGTGGACGACGGCCGCGTCGAAGCCCGCCGCCTGCGCGTTGCGGATCTGCGTCTCGAAACTGCAGTTGTGTCTGCAACGGACGAACATATAAATACATAATAGTCATCAATAGTCATTTATTGATAAAACTAGCTGTGCCCTGCGGTGCTTCCCGCGTTATAATGGATGAAGTACTCTTAACCAACAACATATTTATTTGAATAAAGATTAATATTATTATGTTGATACAATTTAAACAAATTATTTCGACCAAATTAGGTACCATAAAAACGGTTTTTGTGAGTTAATCTTAAAAGATAGACATATACTATCGATGACTGTTTTTTAGATCATTAAAAGAGCTATTATTCTTTAATACATATTTTTTGTGTAACTTGAACCGTTTTCACGGCGCACGCAACGGAAGGCTTCAAAGATGAACAATTTCTCCCGTTTTTTACACATTTACCACTATATCTTTGCTCCTATTCGTCGTAGCGTGATGTTATATAGCCTATAGCCTTCCTCGATAACTGGACTATCCAACACAAAAAGAATTATTCGATTCGAACCAGTAATTTCGGAGATTAGCGCGTTCAAACAAACAAACAAACAAACAAACTCTTCAGCTTTATAATATTAGTATAGATTATTATACGTCACAATTACATTTTGTTTACACTGGTTTTTCAGTACTAATAATCCCTATGATATTAGAATAGCTTCTGTTGTGCGAGCGGGAATGTTATGGAAATATATGAAATGAAAAAAAAGTGGCTGCGACATCCTCCTCTTATAGCAATGTCTCAGTAGGTACTTAGTACTTGGATAATGTTAAAAGACAAATACTAGTTGTAGGTAATTGTTTTAATTAGACTGGCTAATTGTGCTTTGTTAAGTCTCAGTTATTTTCTTTTGGCGATATTGGTATATTTATGGTAAAATTTCTCTAAAATAAAACCTCATCGAAGTATAAAATGTAAAAATAGGGTGAAGGCACCACATTTTAACAACAAAATGTTACGCCGAATAGAGCACCAAAAATTCGCAAAAATAATTGCATTACATAGAAATGAGTTCAATTATAAGTCTAGTGTAGGAACATCTTTACAAAAATTGGGACGATTTTTGGCAGTTTTTGGTCGGACAGGCTGCTCAATGCTACAAATACATACATTAGCAAACATTTTCTTTTTTTTTAATTCACGTACACACACTTACTAGTAATTGTTTAAGATCTTGATGATATAATATTGATGTTGAGACAGTACAAATAAGATACAGTGATTGATAATTAATGCAAACATGTCTTCATGTTCGAAACTAGTATGCTATATGTTGTTATGAATTTATTTATTATTCAGATGGGAACAATAATCTCAAGAACTAATTATCAAAGAAGAGGGATGTATTTCCGTTCCGCTATAACAACAAATACGAATAACATACAATATATACATTTTTTTAAGGGGGCTCCCATACAACAATATTATAACGTTTTAGATTGAAGGTATCTGTTATATGTGTATTTAATAAATAAATAAACAAACGTGATTTTTACGAGGTTAAGCATCGTTGCGCGAGGCCAGTACTTGGATGACGACCGCACGAACTTAATCTTTTTGCACTAATAAATTATTATTTTTACTTAAATAAATAAATAAATTTTTAGATATACACACAAATACTCGACAGTTGTGGTCATGGTCTTGAGTTTGTTAAACATGACGGCAGTGGAGACTAACTTGGCAATGAGCACGATCCAGCGGCCGGTGAAGTTGTCGTCCACGGCGGGCGGGCGGGTCATGTTGGAGCAGCCGTCCCTGGGCTCGCCTTCCACCAGGAACCCGCGGATGCCCTCCATCGGGATCTCCAGCCCGAAGTCTGCCGGCATGTCTAGGAACTCCTCCATTATCTTAAACAAGCATAATGTTATCGTGAGGTGAGAGCACCGCTGAAAACCAGTTGTCAGTAAAACCCTTTGCATATTGATATAGGGCTTTAGCTGAGATGTTCATTTGTCTCTGTTCTCTACTACGCCAAGTATAGTTTTTTAATTTTATAATTTTATTAGGGCCTGTTTCACAATCTCTGAGGTCATTAATAAATAGTTAAAATATACAGCAATCTCGGCAAGTCAGTCGTTGACAGTTGTTGACTTGATAGCTCTATATTTTAACCTTTGACTAATTTACTACCTCGGAGATGGTAAAACAAGCCAAATAATTTTTCAAATACAAATACAAAAACACTCTTTTGTACACGAAAACAAAACAAAACAAGTTGTTTTGTACTTCTTCCTCATATAATTATGATATGAGGAAGAAGTACAAAGGGCGGCCTTATCGCTTATCTTTTAATACAAAACAAAGATCTATAAATACTATAATTATACCTTAATAGCATAACAGGGTCGTGTTTCTTTGTATAAAATACTCTCGTTCAAGGTTAATTAATATTTAGCATTTCTTTAATCATTAGTTTAACATCGCAAAGAGATATCTCTATTACCATTACTATTTTTCTATATATTTATCTAATAAACCATTTCGAAAAAATTATAAAAATGTTCATGTTATGTTACGATTTAATACTAACAAAATGTTGCAGGCCGACGATGTGCATCACTTTCACCGCGTTTACAGCAAGGTGAGGCAACATGGCGCCTTAACCCGACCGTGCGGCACCAAGGAGGTTCATTTACATCCTATTTCAACCAATACCACTCCTACAGCGGCCGCCAACACCATTGCCCATCAAAAACACTTTTGTACTACATACAAAGAGATCCACAAGAGATACACTTCAGATATCATTTTAAATTAACTGGTTTCAGTTTTTATGACATGCAAATGTCTTTGAACCTAAACCTAGGTAATCACAGGTAAGGTCCAATACGACTCAGCCCTCAATCATATCCTATCGCAATACTTTGATTATAAACTAGTGATCTATAGAGAGTACAAGTCCATACTAATTAGCGAGTGGAAAGATCTCTATAGATAGAAGCAGTTGATAAGGGTTATCGTGAAGTATTTGCGCGTAATGTTTCACAATATTGATAGAACAATATTGTTGGACGATAATGCGGACGATATCGACAACTCCATTAGTCAGTTATTTCCCTCTTCTTCTTTTTATCAAAGGTTATTTCTAAATTCTCAGTCATTGACTGCTTTGAGTGTGTAACCCATATCCTTTTTTATATCACAATTTATTGCTTTATAAAATTTCTCAATATAGGCGCAGATGCAGAAGTTATTGATATAGGTTAATCAGGCATGGCCGAACGGAGCAATGAGAAATCTATGAGAGCTTAAGGTATACAAGTCGAGCATTTTCTATTCGTTTCATATACACTACAATTGTTACAGCCATACGCTAGTTGGTTTGTACGATTATGCTTCGGCCAAAGCTTCACTACCAAAGCGACTGCGACGCGGGAGCCTGGGACGCTACCAAACTTTAATATATTTTTGGGAAGAATCCTGTTTCTTTAGAAAATTATTAAGAACATTTCATGCAATAATACCATTTGTACATAATCTTATAAAGAAAAATGAATCGCAAAATGTGTTGCTAATAAGCGCATACCTCAACAGCGCCTGCTGGATCAATTTGGTCAATTTTTTTTTAAATGGTCTTAGATATCCATGGATGGATTTTACGGAAAAAACTAGAATAATTGCCGGGATTTTTTTTAGCCGTGCGAATACGGGGCGGGCCGCTAGTTATGTATAAAACTAATTTTGTCTACTAGATGAGACGCACTCATATCTACGAGTATATCCACAAAATGTAATGTGTACATATTATGTATATGTGGAGTTTTAATAAGCTAATTGCAATTGCACGTAGTAGGATAGAATAGATGAGTTAAACAGTCATACATTCTCATGACAAGTTCATGAGTCAAACTTACATTAGGCAGTAGCGTAGGTAAGATTGTAATCTCCCGGTCGAATACTTAAGCATTTTTAATAATAAAATACAATACAAACATTATTATTTGCGACACCACAGCATGGGAACATACATAGGAGATATATATTACATACAGTGCAGCGTTTACACAGATTTATACATAAATGAGTAGGTATAAAAATCTAAATTTAAAATTTAAGAAAAACCCCCGATTTCAATGCCCATAACTTCCCTAAATTCAAAACAACATAATATTAGGTAATGTGGACGCGATGCGCTTTCATTTGATACCCCACACAAGTATATTGGCAGATTTTCGGTTTTCCTTCCCCACTCTCAGCCCCCTAAACTTTTAAACGGCTCAACCGATTTTCATGAAACATGTCTAAGAACACCCGGGCCAAACTCACCTTTCATAAAAAAACTAAACTAAATTGAAATCGCTCCATCCGTTCGGGAGCTATGATGTCCCAGATAGACAGGCAGACAGACAGACACGTCAAACTTATAACACCCCTCTTTTTTGGTCGGAGGTTAAAAAGTACCTTTAGTATATTAAACGCAGAAGGAGTGTGTTGTAATGAAGATACATAATTCAAATTTATTGACTTATATTACGCGAGGTTGAAATAAAGTTACAATAAACCATAATTTTTGAAAAATGCTATACTTACAGATTTAGCTTTTTTAATGTTTATTGGCAGAGAATTCCATAATTTGATTGCATGCTCTGTAAACTGTATTATACACAGATTATTAAAAACTGTCGTAAAATTGAATCAATGTTCATAATGACGTTAAAGCGATTGTTTAGATGACCTTTATTTTTATCATTCTGGACAGTGGGTTATCGAAAAACCTACTTATTTAGTTAATATACTCGGGTAATGAATTAAATTCACTTATCAAGTTGTTACTGATTGTTGTACTCGATAGTCGTTATAGGCAGGTAAAGTAATCACATTATAGAACATTTTGGAGCAAGTTAAAAAGGGACCATATTACTGTGACGTCGTTGACTGTCTGCATGTCAGTCTGTCACCAGGCTGTGTCTTAAGACTCGTGATAGATAGACGCAAAATGGCGTTGAACTGAGTAACATCTAGTATTTCACTTTATAATTTTACTTAACTCGACACTGGCAAATTTTCGCTTCAAGCGCAAAGTCCAATTACAAGAAACTGAACTGAACTGATAGGGTAACGCTCATCATGTAAATATAACTATATTAACAATAAATAGCAAGCATCTGTAGTATGTTGGGAACCAGTTTGTGGATAAACGTAGCACGGAACGGGGAGCTACTTTGTATTTAGTTGTACCTACCCGCTACGGACGGCCATTCGAATGACTCACTTCTTGTTCGGCACTGGAGTGTACCAGACAAAGGAAATAAAACTACTTAATTTCATAAATTGGATTTATTTTTAATACAAATACCAGTAAAACGAATATAGGATTATAGTTCAGAAGTGGTATTACTGCAAAAATATATTGTTTTTGTAACGCCCAAGTATCATCGGATACCAAAGCTACAGGTGATGTAATTTTTTTTCCCATTATTCATAGAAACTAAAAACGATAGATTGAGCCTGAGAAGATTATGAAAAGAAATAAAGCGTCATTGAATACAGTCGTTTAATCCTGGATAAACTCGTGATAATATCATTTGATCAGAGATATGAACGTTAGAACTTTGTTTCTTTGTTCAACCTTTGTTCCATCTGTATAGTTCAACATATAAATATAAATGTTTCTGTACTTCTACTGTTATATGTATAAATGTTTATTAGAAGATACAGTATCTGAGAAAATATAGCTTTTGTTCAATTCATAAGCACTAACGAGGGCAGATAAGATGATTAGTTTTCTTGTCGTCAGTGTGATTATTTCTCTTAATAATTCACATATATGTCAATACATTTAGAGTGAGATGTTATGTAATTAATAATGGTTTTGGGTAATATCCCTTACAGCTAGGATGTTAATAGATTTGTTGTTTATTATTACGAACAATAAGTATGTTAAAAGGCCCAAGAAAAAAACATTTGTCTAAAATAAAGGAGGTATTATACGCAAATGGCAATGGTACAACATAATGGTGTTTATAAGTTTCATGCGATTATAATGACTCAAAAAAGGGATGAAAGTAGATTTAAATGAGATAGTGAAATATATATTTAACTAGCAGGCGGCCGCGACTTTGTACGCTTAGAGTGAGTTATTTGCACACGACATGTATTAGTAGACAACATAGGTTTTTAAAACAAACTTCGAACCTTTGTTTTAAACCCAAAAGGGATTTCTAAAGATACATTAGAAGCTCACCTTTACACCATCGACAGAGCATACATTTTATATTTCAAGTGTCTTACTTAAAACATAGGACTGTCATAAAAATTCCAACCCCGGTTTGACCCCTATAGGTGTGCATTTTCGTAAAATCCATTTTGGCTAATTTTTACCCGCTATAGATAAAATCGAACTGCCAAATTTGATATTTCTAAATTAAAAATAGGTATTTCACTTCTAACCCCGGTGTACCTTAGAGGGCGATTTCTGAAAATAATATTTAACACATATTTCATTATTTTATTGATATTCAAGCTGAGTTTAATTCCAATAACAAAAAAAAACGGCAAAATTTCATACTAACTTTTTTTAACACCCCACTTTATAAAAGGATTTTGTTGTAAAATTAATATAAATGAAAAATAGATACATAGTAGCCGATTCTTAGACCTACTGAATATGCATATAAAATTTCATAATAATCGGTTAAGCCGCTTCGGAGGAATGTGGTAACTAACACTGTGATAGGTGAATTTGATATATAAAATCAAATCAATTTGTCAATTTGTGAAAACGATGATAATCCTTGTTGTAATAGCAACAGCATTTTATATCGGTACAATAACGGTACCTCAGGTAAATCTATGATACCTAGACCAAATACATCGTGGGCATTGTCTCAAGTTTCAGGAGATGGGTGACGGAGGTGATCATAATGAACGAAAGCATGAAACACCACCTCTGCGGAGGAAGCCCGGACGTGAGTCTGAGCGACGAGGACAATACGAGGTGGTAGCCGTCAACGATCACGCTGTCAGAGCCGGCGCGTAAACAGACACAAGGAATTGAAATCGATGAGAACGCTATACGTCCAGGTGGACTGAAAACTCAACATGTTTCGGAATTTCCAGGAAGGTTTGGCACTGAAGGCTTGCCACGATGATTTTATCACTTTGGTTTAGAAAAACATTACAACGCATTCGAACTTCTATTTGATTCCCTAAAATGCTAAAGTTTCATAAATAAATTCATAATTTATTTTTTGTCAACAGAAACTAATACAAATCTTAGGTAGTAACATAGGATATGTACAAAGACGAGCTTAAACTTATTAGAGTTTACTTACAACAAACCTTAGGGTATGAAGGACATGTTACAGCGATGTTATGGCTTAAATCGTACATGGATCAATGTATTTTATCTGTCCAGGCATGCAATTATAAAATTAGAATTACACTATTGAATAAAATAAAATAATAATAAAAAAAAACCAACAAAAATACTGTAATAAATAAATTTAACTTTAAATTAATTTCATTAAACAGTTATGGCACATCAGTAATCATCATAGTAAGCAAAAAAAAAAAATTCTAAGTCATAAAACTAATTATTAACCAATTTAAAAAGTCATTATCTTAGAGACATTTTTGTCAGTCATGAAATCATGTTTACTATAGTAACACATAATTGTCTACTATAGTATACTATAGTAAGCAATGTCGCTACCTAGGGGTAGAAAGGTCGTATAAACCATTTTTGCCCAAAATGAGTTATGAATGCAGTCTTTTTTAGAATTTTACGCTCTATTGATTAGTCTATGTGACGCATTTCAATTCGCATAAAAATGGTTTTAACAGCCCAGACGACTTCAACGTCTAAGCAGAGTTTTTGTTGGAACTTATGATGTAAGAACCAAAAAAAATATATATATATTATTGCCATGACCCTTTGAGGTAATGCTATAATTTTTAACTAGTTTAGGTTGTAAAAGATAGTAGATTTCAGTCAAGTATGGTGTACTACCAAAGTAATAAATTGCACGTGGTTGTAAAAACCTAAATTTAGTATGAATTCGTTTTACAGCCTTTTGCCTCCATACGTTTAGTACAATTTGGTTTTTACACCCTGAGCTCAAGAAGAGAAACTTACAGTAAAGTATTTACACCCATCCTCAATACTTTCGAGAAGAGCAAATTGGCTTTTACATCAGTATGTTTTAATTTATTGAAAGTATAGATTGCCGATCATAGCAGAAATACCTACACTGACGGCGAATTGTCAGTTATTTTAGTCGTTGTGATCACATAATAATTAGATTCATTTTTCAATACATCGCGGCGGCGACGGGCCTCCCTTTTCTAGTTCTTATGAACTTCATAGGTCAGAGTAAGATAGATAGTAGTCAAAGAGTTTCGTTTTAATTATCGTTTTCTAGTGAGGCCGGTCGGCGTGGTTCAAAAAATATATTTGTCATTAAAATCTTCTGAAACACCCGACAAGGAAGGTTTCTCAAAGATTCAGAAGTTTATTATATATAGAAGGCGCCATTCGAAAAATGCTCTTGCCCATAAATGCTCTTGCTCAGTTTTCGTGTTAGGCACGTAGATTTTATTTTTGTCTCGTCTGTTTCTTTCAACAACGTCTGACAGTTGAACGAATAGGCAAGGATTGTTATTGACTAGCCGATATTATATTCTATAAAATAGGGTTTGTCTGTATCTGTAATCTTAAGATTAAACATTGATCGTAGGTATACATAGTTTTGGTGCTTTAAGACTATTAGACCATACCTTAAGCGAGAAGCAAGTCAGAGATCATCATATAGATTTCGTATTTAGGCTAAAATAATATATATTAGTCAAGATATATATAAATAAATACTTAGGTATAATAAAATTGATCTAAAACTGTTACGAAGGAAGTTTATTACAAAAAATATGTGCTGTCTCGTTATAAATACTTCGATGCACGACATTACAAGCAAAACTACCACCGAAGTCTTGATTGGGTGATGTAAAGTAGGAATTCCATCTGATGGTTTATTAAGTAAACCTTTGTCTCTAACTTAAAATCCCATACATCTCAACTTGTTATCTTGAGCTATGTAAAAAAAAGAATTCCACATCGTTTCTCATTCGAATCGTAAGGAAATCGTTGTCCCTGCAAACTATATAAACTCTCCCAATTTACTGCAAAAGATAAAATCTATGTTCTTCTTAAAGCGACTAGATTAAATTGTTCATTATGCTGGTACGAATTACCAATCAAAATATTTTTGTGGCGAGCAGGCAGTAGATTTAATAATATGTGTGAATAGTTTGATTTATACATATTCTGTTCAAGTGCGAGTACGGCCAGGCGCGGCGCCCGGCGGCTGAGCAGATATTTTTTACTGTTAATTTATTTTGTTTTTAACTATTCACATATTGGTAGTGTGAGATAATTTATATTGGTATATTATGTTTTTATTCGTGAGAACATTTAATAAGCCTTTTATTTTTATTTATTAAAATTGGCTACACCAACAGAATATACACATAACAATCACTTTACAACAATCAATACATACATTATTACACTATGATACATATTCTAATGAAAGGTATGTTTTCCACAAAGTACACTTATAGGGTGATACAAAAAAAAATTCTAAATTTAAAATAGTCCTAGGACTAGTTGTCGTTAGTACGAGGCGTAACCCGTAGTTGCAAGTGTAGAAGAAATTGAAGCGAAGGTTAGTTTAGTTGGTCAGAATTTCGATGCGAATAATACCGAAAAAAAAAAAAATTATGTATTCGTTACTGTACCATTTAATACTCGTTACTTTCATATCGGTACGTTACTGGTTACTTTTGATACAGCATTATGTTCGAGTAACGAATCACATCGTATCGCGTTCACGTACAGATATAATTTGTAATTTGTGAAAACATTATATCTATACTACTGCTATCTATTACATAATCAAATGCGTAATGTTTTTTTATATTTCCATATTTTCTACATAATTATGTTCAGTTATACAAAATTTAGTTTGATTTAAAAGGTACAATGTTTGTAAAATGTTCACGAATCTAAATTTGCAATGGAATTACTATTTTGAAAATGACTAAGTTAATTTAAATATTTAACATTAACAACTCAAGTCATGATGTGTCAATGTATTATTTGATACCGCATCAACGATACATGCGCATAAAAACAGTGTTGTTGGTACCGAATTATTACGAAAAATGCGAGTACCTAACGTTATGTGTTCGTAAGAGTAAGGATTCGTTACTCGGTACTGGTCGGAGTACCTACCCGTTACACAGTGCCGTGGTTATACATACGGGTTGCTACAGCGAACAGAATCTTTGGTTGAATTTTTAACGCACCTGCTAGTTCTTTCAGCGATGATAGTGATAACAATGATTAAAACTATATATACATTGACATAAACTATTATTTAAGATCTGACATTGTATTAATAATTATTATGTATTCTCGCAAAATAAACAATTTCATTTAATTTCATCTCAAACATATTTAAGGTACTTATTAATAATGCCTAAAAGTAGATGAAACATACATATTAGTAAAAAAATTAACATTTTAATATAATTTTATACGAAATGAGATTATTCAATAATTTGGTATTTTTCTTTATTAATTTTAAGTTGAACGTATATTTTAATACCTATAACTATAGGTAATTAAAATGACTCATGTGAGTGAGTAGTATATGATTTTAATTGTAAATACCAACAATTTAATGTGATTATAATGACTATATACCTATGTATAATAATACTGATATATAAGATGTGAATTGAATACGTTATAAAAGATGAGCCCAGGTTTTTTTATGTGACATAATGACTCGTGCGATGCGATGAGTTAGGTAGGTACCCATGTAATACATGAGCTTGGTCTGGCATGAGTGTTATGTGAGGTTCAAAGCCAAGACCAGAAAGAGGTGAATGGACTCGAAGAACCTCTTTCTGCCTAGCTTTGGGTACCCATATAATACATGAGCTTGTACCAGCATGAGTGTTATGTGAGGTTCAAATTCAAGACCAGAAAGTAGTGAATGAACTCGAAGTAACTCTTTCTGTCTAGCTAGTTATTAAATCAGTATCACAAATTATGAAAATTGTTATAAAAAAATGAACTGAAGTAATTTTGTTAAGTGACTCTTGTTATAACTCGTAGGGAACCCATATAATACATGAGCTTGGTCTGGCATGAGTGTTATGTGAGGTTCAAAGCCAAGACCAGAAAGAGGTGAATGGACTCGAAGAACCTCTTTCTGCCTAGCTTTGGGTACCCATATAATACATGAGCTTGTACCAGCATGAGTGTTATGTGAGGTGCAAATTCAATGAACTCGAAGTAGCTCTTTCTATCTAGCTAGTTATGAAATCAGTATCACAAATTATGAAAATTGTTATAAAAGATGAACTGAGGCAATTTTGTTATGTGACTCTTGTTATTACTCGTAGGGTACCCATATAATACATGAGCTTGGTCTGGCATGAGTGTTATGTGAGGTTCAAAGCCAAGACCAGAAAGAGGTGAATGGACTCGAAGAACCTCTTTCTGCCTACCTTTGAGTACCCATATAATACATGAGCTTGTACCAGCATGAGTGTTATGTGAGGTGCAAATTCAATGAACTCGAAGTAGCTCTTTCTATCTAGCTAGAGACATTATAATTTGTATTTTTTTTTTGTTAACATTGTAGTGTATGTACACTTACATTATTAGGTAATTCTAAGCAATATTATGTGTGTAATAAGGAGATTTAACAATCATTTTTTTTCTATACTTACATATTTCGTTTGTACCTATTGATGTAACGAAGGGACTCGTTATTTGTTACGGATGGCCGACTGTAACGCTCATCATGTAAATATAACTATATTAACAATAAATAGCAAGCATCTGTAGTATGTTGGGAACCAGTTTGTGGATAAACGTAGCACGGAACGGGGAGCTACTTTGTATTTAGTTGTACCTACCCGCTACGGACGGCCATTCGAATGACTCACTTCTTGTTCGGCACTGGAGTGTACCAGACAAAGGAAATAAAACTAGGTACTTAATTTCATAAATTGGATTTATTTTTAATACAAATACCAGTAAAACGAATATAGGATTATAATAGAATGTTGAAATGTTGAAGGTGATGTTATTTCTCTTGCCTCTAACAACAAATACTAAAAGAACATAATAAATTCATAGGCCACGCACCTCTGGATTTTTCTCCTTGAGAAATTTATGTGCGCTTTAAACACGTGCTTTAACGGTGATGGCAAACATCGTGAGGAAACCGGCATGTTCTGAGAACTTTAAAAGAGTTTGAAGGACATGTGACATTCACCAACCCGCACTTGGCCAGCGTGGCGAATTAAGGCCTAATCTCTCTCGTCAAGAGAGAAGTCCCTGTGTCCCAGCAGTGGGAACGTTAATAGGGTGATGATGATGAATAAATTAATATATGTATAAGAGGGCTCCGACACAACAAACGTTACCACTCCAACTGCATCATTTTGCTAAAATGTAAAATGTTATAATCCCCTCACGGAACCGTAGGTTAAGTATGAGTCCATCTAATTCTAATCTAATAATAATAATAAATTATTATTTTACTAGCGGCCCGCCGCGGTGTCGCACGGGTAAAAAAAGTTCCCGGTAATTTTTCCTTATTTGCTCACCGTTTAGACCTACCCTGGACTACGATAAACATTTTAAAACCAAAATCAGCTCAATCGTCCCAGCCGTTCTCGAGTTTTAATCAGACTAACGAACAACAATTAATTTTTATTTATATAGATTACCACGCTAAACTACAACCAGCGCTGGAACTATGTTTATGTCACCATCTATGCCTATAAAGGTGTCGACCTTTTGACTTTTAGTTAGGCTCACCAGGGGCTATTAGCAGCGCTGTGGAATGTTTAACAATATTTAATTTATTTATTTGTTCCAATAGTATTACTCTTAAATTTGCATGCATTAAGTTATGTCGGTTTAGAAGTTAGTGTGGTAGTGATGAAATATAATGTAGAAACAGGCGCAAAGGCCGTTTTTCTTTATACTATGTATTGCCTTAAGATCTATTATCGTTTGATGTGTTATGGAGTAAATGTGACTCATTCTGTTATAGGGTTGTGCTTACATACGTACACGAATTTATTTGAACGCTTATGATTCGATATACAACCTAAAGTAGGTAGAATCGTTTAGTTTTTTCATTCGATATTAAATCATTTTGTCTGTGCTTGTTCAACAAATGGCCTTCATAGGGAAACTCCCTTACTTATGAGACGATTCAAATGAAAACTGAAAAAAAAACTACCTTTAGATTTTTAATAAGTGAGAGAAATCACTTTTACGTTTAACTATTTTTGATTTATGCCGAAGAAGATTAAGATAATCCTGCATGCGTAGGTTACGGATGCGTCTTAATCTTTTTCTGAATAAATAAAAAATACCGACTTAAAGTTATATTTCGAATTCGTTCTAAATACCATAGGCGCGAGAACTTCCCCCCTGGATAACCTTTTCATTCCGCGACTGTGCATAAACTTGCCTTGGCACTATTTTAATTATTAAGATTATCTATTAAGCAGGCAGGCCGAACAGTGTCGACGGGCAAAATAAACAAACACTGATAAGCGTTTACAGAGACAATGCTACCAAGCAAGTCTGTTTAAGATGTTAATTTAGATATCTTAAAAAATAATGTAAATATAACACACAAACCCCATACATATACAAATAACATAATTAGTTTCTAATCTCCATTAAATACAAAATCATATACTATGAATGCCCAATAGCAAGTTATGTAGGCAGGCACTAACAAAATTACCTGTAAATACATTATCTCTTTATTTTATCAAAATAAATAATATGTTAACAGTCTAACAATGGCAATGAATATATCTTATCAGCAATTTTACTTCCTACCAATCCTTCAAAAAACCTTTAAACTCAACCCATTTAGGTATACCTATGGTGTGCCTTGTGGACCCATTGTCTGAAATAGTAAATATCTCCGGACTAATCACACAGCATAGTAATTTGCGCAAGTCGCGAAAAACAGCATAGATAACAGCATAGGCGTGTGTTATATTGATCCTTTCATTTTAACGCGCCCTTGGAGTAGGGCTTGTATTACCTAGTGTTAGGTCACACTGAGGTTAGGCTTAGAGGTATAAAATAGAGATAAAATTATAAATGTGTTAAGAAGTCTAGATAACAAGGAATTCAGCCTGCATTGGGTAAATTCCTGGAATATAATGAAACAATAACATATTCTGCCAATATTATAGATTTTCTAAAATGTTCATTAGATTATGCCCAATTCACTTCAATTAAGAAACACAAAGAGTTGTGTCCAATTTTTGCACTGAACGAAATATTGGAGACAACATCCTGCTTAAACCTGTTTATTAAATTCATGCAAGGTTCAAGCTCCTACTAAATTGGGATGTGGTCATTTATTTTATTATTTACAAAAGGATATACAAATAATCTTAAAAACAGGTATAATTTCAAGAATACACACATTCTACACAGGTAGAACTCACATTTAAATAACATTCAACATTGTAGGTTGAAGAGATCACTTTTAGTGATAAGGCCCCCCATTGTTACACTATTATCTACATGTATTTTAGTTTTTCAGCATTGTTCATTTGTATTGCAATGTTGGTGTTTCAATAAAGAGTATGTGAACCTTTATGGATTTTTTATGCAAACTCAGAAATGTTGTTTGTGTTTAATTCACAAAATTTCATCTCAATTATGCTTCATGGACCATCATTATTTAGTTAATAACAATGGGAAGAAAATGTTGAGGCTGTATAGCCTCAACATTTTCTTCCCATTGTTATACAAACCATAGCGAAACACAGTTGTATGACTTAAAGATCTGTGTAAACATTTAAATAAAAAAAAGACATGTTGTTAATTTGATCCATACCTTTTTTTTCTTTGATATTATAATAATATAATGGTTTATAGCTTATAATTTTAACCCATTAATAAACTTATAACATCTTCATCCAGAAGTACATTGTAGGCCTTTGTTATTTCCTAGACATTTATAATTATTTTAGAATATAAACAGGTTTTACCATGAAACATCAGGACTGAGAGCAGAAAAAATAAACTTTGACTTACAGAATGCGGAGTGCTCTGTGTGTAGACAAAGACATTGGCTTCAACTGCAGCCAGCACGGCCAACAGCCCCAATCCGCTAGCAGTCCACATGACGGAGGTTTCTCTTCACATCACAAAAGCAGACAGTACATTTCTTTATTCCCCTAATAGGATGATGATGACTTCACATATTATTGAATCCTAAAAAAGGGCAGAACTATATTACTTAGAATTATACTTATTTATAAAATTTCAAGGTTTTTAGTATTTTAAATGTTTGTTATTATGGATTAACGTAGTAAGTCATTCAACATACATCTTCCAAATTCCAACAGAGTTTAATTTAATCCAAGATCTATCTGAGAATCTATAGGCACAGATAAGCAAACGAAAATTGAGAAAGTATTGTTGTAAGACTGGACAATTTACAACCAACTGCAGTCAATAATTATCATGTCTATTGGCATTGCGTTTGTTGCTTACGAAGTAAGTGTGTATTGTGGCTTCACAAATGAAGGATTTCATAATCTTAACGTGCCAATAATGTTACTAATTCAATATTGCTAGTGTATGGTAACTACATTGAACAAGTGGATGCTTTACTGGAAATAATTAAATTAATTGAGGCACAGAGCGGCCTTGGTCGTATGTGTCCATATAACAATAACAACTCGTCCGTTTCACGCATTGTACACAAAATTAACGTGAAATGTATTGAGAGTATTTCCAGGAAAAACAAAGGGATTTCATGATTTTGTTCATCGGGAAACTTACATAGGATAACGCACTGGATTAAGTATAGTACTTAAATAATGTAGAACAACAGCTGATAAATCCTTACGAACAGCACATGCACAAATTTGCAAATATTTCGAAGGAAAATAAATTACGACTGATTCAACAGAACAGAACAGAACACAAAGTACAGTACAGCAAGCAATTGACATTGATTGATGTCAATGTCATATCTAACAGTGGCAGAATAGTGTATCTTAAGTTTGACACTGGCAGACAAGTATGTGTGACTATTTTTCTTTAGTGCGATACGGCTTTCTTTACTTTAATCATCAAGAGATGGCAGCATGATGGCAGGATATTGTGCTTTCGAAGCTAGATTACCTATAGCTAAGCTAGATGCTAGATAGATTACCCTCCGGTGCTGGTACAGTCTTGTAAAAATATTTACTCAGGTAATTAATTATATTTTCGTTTTCCGGATGAACAACCCGTGGTCGTGATAATACATTGAAAAGCTGGTAGAACATAGTGCTTTTCATTTGTTTAATGTATGTGGGTACCGTGATCGTACCTACCTAGGTATACTATATTTTATTATTATTTCACAAGTAACTAGGTAAAAAGTCATAAAGGTAACGAGTAAAGTTAGAGCCACCGAAAGCATGCAGTAAGTCCGCAAGCTTCGAGCCTGTACCACTAATACATAATTTATAGGATAGACGGAATGGACGAGCTTACTAATTCACTCCTATATTGCAGATAAATCCCTCTGTGTTTGCAACTGAAACTTTCGACCAAAAGCACAGCCAAAAGCCAAAAATAGGTCTATACACAGTACCGTAGAACAAATTTTTCGTGAAAAAGAATCTAATGACCTTAAAATAGAGTTTGTTTTTAATTGCTTTGTGCAACAATTTATGCTTTGAATTGTCGGTGTGTGTTATAGCGAGTCAGTATGAATATAAACGTGGTCTTATCAAGTGGATACGTGTGCGAAAATACTTCTTTTGAATTTCAAATGCAATGTTTGTTGGTATAAAAAATATGGTACGCTGTGAACTTTTGTTATGATTGAGTTTAGTGGGTTTTTATTTTAGTCTAAGAATATTAAACGGTAGTTGAAATCATGGAATTGGTAAGTAATAAATACTACTTAATTATGGATACCTACGTATCTATGTGCTTAATTTGATTTTAAAACAAACGACGATTTAAAATCCTAACTCAGAATTAGCAATTAGGAAACTTATGCTTACCTAAATCGACATAATCAGTGAAATCTTCAATGACCACAAAATATCAAATGAGAAGATTTTTTTTTATATTTCTTTTCAATCTGCAATCTCGTAAAATAATACAAACTCCTCGTCAATGAAACTCTGTTCAAAAACATACTTTTTTAATTTTCATTATCACTTTAGCCGCTGGACAGTCTTAAGTATTTAAATCATGATTTCAAATTCACAATACTATACAGTGGGCACTGCTTCACGCCCCCTGCAAAGTTGCGTAGCAGACGATATCTACTTATTAATTATTGAAGTTACGAACCTGAATTCTATACTTTAATCTTCAGACAAATTTAATTTGTTGTTTTAACTTGTTATACATAACTTATACCTACTTACGCAATAATAATTATGTAGGTAGGTATTTACTTATAATGTTTGCTAGGAGTAATTATTCATCATAACAAAAAAACAGTGATAATTGCACCAACTGATAATTATAGCATAGCCTCTTGCTAATAAAGAAGTACCTATAGCGGATATGCCTCTGCATATAATGACGCTATACTTTGTTAACGACATCCAGAGTTACGTAGTTATTTTATGTGCCCAGAAACAGAGAGAGAGAGAGTGCAGTAGTTGCATGCGAAATTACGTAGACATACGCTGGTGTGTGACAAAGTTACAATCGTATCAGCATAGCTTTGCTTCTAAGACACAGAGCAGTGTAAACGCGGCAAGCATCAGGGCTTAAAATATCTGACGTAGGTAGAACGAAACAGCGTCTACGCTAATGGTTGCCATTGCAACAGAAACTTAATAACATTCAAACTTCGTAGCTACGCTACGCCAGCTGTCCTATTATCCGACTCGTAGCCTTTGGCGTCGTTGTTTCTCTCATGAAGGTTCGTAGCATACACGTTACTGTGTAGCTCATAGCACTCAGTTGCAGATGCTACGTCTACGTAGCTACGAAGCGTAGAGGTCTTTACGATACTAGGAGAGACGACAAAAAAATAATAAGTCCGTGGCGTCGCGTCGTCTAGATTATTCAATTAAATATTATTCATATATTTATTTTTTTCCTGCAAGCGGAAAATTAAGACGATACAATACCTTGAAGTTTTGCGTAACGTCACGTTTCAGTTTACGATTTACACTATATCACCATATTGTATAGATTTATACTATAACACCATATAGTTTAAATCGTACCTGGAGTGCTAATCGTAACTTCTGAAGTGAACGTGGTGATGTTTATGCTCTTTATTTTCGTACTTTTTTTTAATTGTTGCAGAAAAAATATGTTTCTAGTTTTTTTAGGCGGCATAACAGAGGAAGTAATTAGATTATCTATTTTTTATGTAGTCGTCTCGTCTATAAATACAAGACAAGCTGTAGCGTAGCGCGGCCCGCGTAGCATATAGGAACGCTAAAATACGATACAAACAGCTATTAAAAATAGAATCATAAAAAACGTAGGTACAAAATGAGATTATTCCTTCTTATTTTTCCTCATTGCTGTTTCAGGATACAATGTATACTCTGTTATTGCACGTCACAATGTAAATAGCTAATAATAATAATAATAAAATGTTAGCTGTTTCGGGGTAAAAGCAGAGCAAATTAATATTCCTTTATACATACTATGTTTGAAGTAGAAGAAGAACCTTTATTGTAAAAAACTGTGTAGGTACATACTCGTAGATGGTGGGTGTGTTGAGTAATGTTATAGTATTTTAATATTTGGGCTTTAGACTTGTAAATAAATTATCGTTGAAATAAACGTACATTTAAAAACACGAGTCCTAACCTTGTTTTGCCAATTTTATAAATGTGGGTAAAATAAAAGAAATAAGTATTTATGTATCTCTGCAACGTCGTTAAGAATATAAAGGATTTGGCCAAAAGGAGATTTGCATGTTTATGAACAAACAAACATAAAAGAAATTAACTTTTACTACAAGAACCGGACGTTGCTACAGCTTGTTTGACCTTAACCTTTACGAGCCTTCGCGTGACCCACAGCCCACGCAGGTCATAAGTGGAAATCGAGTTTCTTTCGTTTATTCTTACACTTGATTGCGCGGTGTTATGTAATGTTATGCTAGTAGGGTTTAGATACCGTAGTATTATTTTTAAACGGAAAATCCAATCAGTCATAATTTTTAGAGGGAAGGAGCCTTAGTGAGATTGTTTTCCAAGTTTCCAGTGGGATAGTGCTGAGTGCTGACGAGAATAGCTTCAGGCTAATTACTTGTACATTGTAAAATAACTTAGATCCGCAATAACCAAAAATAAAACAAAAATGAATAAAATTAAATTACCGCTCCTTTTTTTATATAATGTGCAAATATAAAATGACGTTACGGTGAAATGACGTTTCGCATGACTTACTAAATGTATACAAAGTCCCCTACTCAGGATATTTGATGCTCTTTATTTTATTAAATAGTTAATGCGACAAATTGGTGTCCTGTATATTTGAGGACTAAACAGTATACCTCTTTTTTTATGTAGTCATCATGCCTATTCCTTAACGTGTAGAGGGCTATCTGTTTAGAAGAAATCCATGAAATCTGAATCCTTAAATACATTTTTATTCATATATATTTATTGCATAACACAGTGTATTATATAAAAACAATGATAAATGTACCCTGCTTAATTAATAAGTTAGGTATAGCAAATTAAAATCTTAAATCTAAGTTATATTTAATAACAAATTGTACTTGGTACCTAATTACAGGTGATGTAGAGTAGAATATATGATATTATAGGTAGGTACGTACCTAATACAAAAATGTGTATTTTACCTATCAATATACATACTACATACGTAGTGTATTACTAACACGAACTATGTAGTAGGTAGGTACATACTTAATTAATTAAGTATATTAATTCTTAGTACTTTACAACTTTTATAGCATATTGTTGGAACACGAAGTGAAATAATTTGTGCTGTCATTCGATGACGATAGTATTCGATGATGATAATATTCTTGGAGGTATTTGAGTATTTTGTGTCATTTTTTATTATTTGTCTATTTAAAACGAAGGCAACGTCGCGAATTGTGTTCATAAGCCTTATAGGATCCAAAAACTCGTTATGACAGAGCTAGAAAAAGGTAGCTCAACTATAATTATGTAGAAATCGGCAAGGAGGCGAATGGACTATACTAACGATACAACAGAATTTTTTTTGTTAATTAAATGTGTTGTTGTTCCTGAGACTGCATACTAGCAACAAATAACAAACAACCTCAAAAATAAAAAAAATGTATTCTTAATAAATGCATAAGTAATGCAGAAGTTGATTTTATAAGAGCTGATGCTATATATCTCTCCTAATCAATGTAAATTGAGGGTCGAATCTCTACGAATTCAAATGCTACATTGCACTATGTCATGACAATTAGAGTTTTTTCTGGCTTCAGCTCCCTGGAGAAAAACTCTAGATGCGCCAATGCTGGTTGCCTTACAAATCCTACCTCTTTGTCGAGTATTTACCTACTTTACCAATAACGGATTACTTACTGGGTCACGGTGAAGTTGAACTTGACATTTTTATGTATATGTATGTGTGTAGTAGTGATCATAATTTCTCATTTGCCCATACAATGTAATGAAGATTCTAACTCCTTATATCAATTTGGTTTTATGTTTTTAGGATTATTTTGACTAATCTAGGCGCTTAGGTATATCAATGTTACGCTGTCTGTACAATATTTAAGATAGAACTTGTCACACAAATTCTAAAAATGTCAAATAAATACATAGACATATCTAATAAAAACTATATAATAACACATATGCGATTTTATACATAAATAAATATATAAACATATATTAAATATAAGTATACATACAAACTATATGTTATTAATATGGTATAATGTTATTAATCTCGTAACATGAACGAAAGTCATGTTACGAGAAGAACGTTAGGTATGAAAGTGGATGGATATGTGGGAAGAGGGGGGCCAAAGAAAAGATGGATGGACTGTGTGAAAGAAGATATGTGTAAGAAAGGAGTAAGTGCTGAGATGACGGGTGATAGAGGGAGGGAGGAGGAACACATGTTGTGCCGACCACACATAGTGTGGTACAAGCGCAGGATGATGATGATACATACAATAAACCAGGGATAATTTATCAGTCAGGGAAAAAGAAATGCTCATCTCATACGTATAAAATTTATTTTTTCCTTAATACATTCTTAATAATGTGATATGGTTTTAAATAAATAACGGTACAAATAAAATGGTTTCCAAAATAAGTCAAATACCCTTATTTCATAATTAATCAGAAATAATGTAATATTTGCGATAAACTACAACTTTCTGTATTGTTGGAATATAGTCATTTCTGATTGTTAATGGTCAAATGGTTGTCGCTATAAAATAATAAGTATCTAAAGTTCTTGATGTTTGTCAAATATTTCAGAAATATCACTTTTGTTGAAAACTATTACAACAACGCCTAATTTTAAATGTGTATTTAATTAACTTCACTTGGATTTGAGAGGTAGTTACTAGAGAATATACATATTTAGCGGTTGCTTTATTTATATTCGTATTAGAGCTAATATAAATATGTGTATCTAACTAATAAAATTATTTAGTTAAGCGCGGTTAAGCTATGCATTAGCACAGGTCGAAGGTTACCATATTTCTGTTTTGCATAACATCCGAAGATTTAAGTAAAACTGTTAGTATTTGTTATTAGCGAGGTTATTATCTATTCATAGACTCGCCCACGTCAGGTTCCTATTAAACAGAGTCGTAGAAGTTTAAAGAATCTACTGCCACAAACAACTACGAGGTGTGTAATTATGGTTGCGTTGCTCTTTGTGATTTTGTGGTACACGTGGATTAAGCCTAACTCCGACCCGAACCAAAAAATCGTCGGAAAAGCTTTGAAAAGTAAATAACTGTTTAATTGCTACAGTGCAAGTAGTGTAACAGACATCAGACACGTCGGGGATTAAAAACAATAAAAATATATATATAACGAATATAAATAAATTCGATAAATATGAGATACACTCATACTACACCTAGGGATTCCGTGTACAGTTTAAACATAATTAGTAAAAAAAATAAAAAAAAATTTAGTGCCAATAGATGCTTTTCGAGCGGTCACCCAAGTACTGGCATCACGCAATGTTGCTTAGCCTCATAAAAACAAGTTGGTTGTATGGTAGTCCCCTTATAAATATATATTTATTATGTGTTTGTTGTTATAGCAACAACAGAATTACATCATCTTTCAAAATTTCAACTATCACGGTTTCAGAGATACAGACAGACAGACGACGAAGTCTCAGTTATAGGGTCCCGTTTTACCCTTTGCGTACGGAACCCTAAAACTAACTTCATAATGCACTAGGTTCTAGCGTAGGCTTTTTTTTAAACATGATATTAATCCTTATCAAAATCAATAGATAAGCTATTCATTACTTAATTTTGAACACAATTGTCCTTTACATCATTTGAATTCAATGAATATCATAAGAGATATCGCAAATTTAAAATAACGTTTTGGAGGTTTTTAACCCCCGACCAAAAAAGAGGGGTCTTTTTTTTTATTATTGATAAGTCTTCATTTGACCACAATCTCACCTGATGTAAAGTGACGATGTGGTCTAAGATGGGACATGAAGACCTAGAAGGTAGATGGCTTCTCCGGGCCACATTACGAAACACGAAAAAATCGCTTCACGCACTGGCCCAGCCCGGAGGGTGGTGACAAGCCGCGGCCGAAGCCACCAGAGACTGTTCAGAGTGGGGAAGGAAAACCGAAAATCTGCAAATATACTCGAGTGGGGTATCAAATGAAAGCGCATCGCGTGCACATAGCAAAATATTATAGTGTTTTACTTTTAAGAAAATTAAGGCATTGGAATCGGGGGTTTTTCTTAAATTTTAAATTTAGATTTATGTCTGTTCACGTCCGTAAGTGTTACCCTCTGAATCCTTACACGTGACCTCCGGGTGCTAATCTAAAACTCTGTACATGCCGGTTACCTTTCGATGTTTGAACACAATTATTGTCCTTTACATCATTTGAAAATATAATTGTATAAATACTTTTTTTAACTATAAATAAAGGTCGCCCACAGCGTCTGTCTGTCACTATGTTCGCGATAAACTCAAAAACTACTGAACTATTCGGTATGCACTTTTCAGAAATAGGTAAACTATTTAAATGCTCCATCTAAAAGTTGTCTGTAAGAGTTCGCTTAAGAGTAAGAGGTTTGTTAAGTAAGCTGTAAGAGTTTTGTTTTAAGTAGAGTAATACACTCTACATATTTCTGAAAAGGAAGGTTTTTAGTTGTATATACAATCGGAGATCCTATATCTAAAAGCGATCTCTTACAGACAACTTTTGGATGGAGCATTTAAATAGTTTTGGATATAATACCTAGATTATGTATACCTATACATATAATACATAATTCAACGAAAAAAATTCAGGAAAGCAGTTAAAATGACGGTAAAATTAATTGTAAATAAAATCATTAGAAATGTCATATTTACTTATTTGTTAGTTAAAAATTATTACGTGTTAAAAACATTTAGTGGTCAAAAGTTTATTTAATTATTGTTTATTTATAGGTATCCATGACAACTGACAGAATAAGTCACAGGCAAAACAACGATGGCCGGGTTAGCTAGAAAACGATTAAGAAAATTTTAATGATTAGGTACAAAATTTTTATGATAAGCATACCATACTTTTAAAAAAATATAAATATTTACGTAAAATCCACACAAGAACATCATGTTACGGGAACCAGACAAATACGAATATAATCATTTCTTGAAATGATTTTATTACACGAAAAATATATGTTTAGGAAGCCTTGTTACTGTTCTTTACATGATTTTTGTTAATTATGGAATATAGTCTCTCAATTAAATAAAACATTATAATTTCATCGATTTGGTAAACACCTGTCGCATTTGCTAGTAGTCTAAAAATGTGCCAAAAATATTGAATATGTGAGCTGTATCTGTGACGCCTACACATTGTAAACTATTGTAACTAGACGACAGAAGACGATGTACATTAAACGATATTGACGTAGATTGAACAGTCTCTGGTGGTAGCTTCGGCCGAAGCTTGTCACCACCCTCAGGGCAGGGCCAGTGCGTGAAGCGTTTTTTTCGTGTTTCGTAATGTGATCCGGCAAAACCATCAACCTTCTAGATCTTCATGCCCCATCTTAGACGACATCGTCACTCATCAGGCGAGAATGTGGTCAAATGAAGAATTATCCAGCAAAAAAAAAAATAAAAAAAATATGAACGTTATCGTATAATTTCATTAAGATGCAATGGTCCCATAGACGCATTTAGCCTGGTTGACCCAATAGGGTTTGGACCTGGAGTTAGCTTAATTTTGTGTTATTAACGTGGCCCTAATAATCTTTTGAATGTTTTCCCTGTCGTGTAGGTAAAGATCAAAGCAAAAGGAATCGTAATTTAAACTTCCCGTACCAATTGCAATAGGTTGGTACAGTCATCGACATAATCGTCATCTTTTATTATTTTACTTTTCTTATATAAAAATGTATGTGTGCACGTGTTTAATCGGTGAAAGCAAACATCTGTCAAATTTAAACTTTTCGGCACGCTACTTCATGTGAAGTAAGAGGGTAGGTGGCTTATATTTTAACAGTCAATGATGCAAGTTAAGTGACTTTGAAAAGCGATTCTTCGTTTTCAGTGGTACTGATCCAAGTTTTTGTTTAGGTTTTTTTGTCTTTACTTTAATGCTTATTTAATATCATTTGTACAATTATTTTCTTCTGTTTTATGGTAATTTATTCAGTTTATAATGGTTGTGTATTTTTTTTTATTCTAAATTATTACAAAATTACCAGCTGGGGTTATACCTACTGCTCATCTGAACTTCATTCCCCCATGTGATTAATATAAATTTACACAATTCTAATTGTAGTTAATATGACATCCAAGAATTAACTGTATTTGTTAAATTGAAAAAGCTTAAATGACGTAAAAATAGGAAGAAGTAATGCTGGATTGTGATTGCAGTCATTACTTTTATTATATTTGAACGATTTTATGAATATTTCGGTAATTAAAATTGTATCTTACATATTATATTTCAACACACATTATAACCCCCTAGCCTAAAAGCGGTATTACCCCGCATCAGGGACATTTTTTATTTTTTTATTTTTCATTATTGCCTTTAGCTGTAAACAGCAAATTAGAGACTTCTATAATGGTCTTAATTTTGATTACGTGAACGCCATTCCCCCTCCATACCCTAACTACTGGTTCTATGGACTGGGTCTCACGCTCAAACGTGAACATTTTGCCATTGTCTGTACTTAATACTTATCTCATGATCATTGCACCGATGAATTACCTCTGCGTGTTTTGTTGGTGAATCCGGTGGAACCATGCATGTGTACTTACCTCTATGTATATAATGTACATAGGTATCCACAAATGTATAACTACTGATCCGGCGGAATTGTATAACTACTTTTATTGTTATTAAACATATCCTTGATAACAGACACAACAATATGAATAAATGTTACTGGACCATCCTCAAACAGGCTAGCTCTAGACTTGTGAATTAAATACTATAATATTTGTATTTAAAGTAAAGTTAATATAGGTAATTAAAAAAATAATTGTACAATTTGATTAATCTATGTTTTTTTATTACAAATGATAGCTCATGTATTAAAATAAGTCTAAGGATATTAATGCTTATCAATTCAAAAACCAAATTACATCAATACTTTAAAAAGCCGTGACTACATAAAGAGACATTATGATAGTCCACTGTGCTAGTTTAAAAATGTTAATGTGCAAAGGTTGGTTTTAGTCAATGTATAAATCGTTAATAATATAATTATCTTACCCTAATTCTTCAGAATGTAATGTTTGATATTAAAATCACACAAAAATTTTACGTACATACTTACCTAATACCAAAGCCTTAATTCTAACTAGGAGCTTTGAACGAGAAAGTACGAAAAATTCAGTAAAATTATCCGAATATTAATAAAAGCCTTTTTGTAAAAAAACTATGGCTGTTACTTTGATTGTATCCGGCTTGTTAACAACCAGCACCCAAAAACAAAAGCTAATTAACTATGCAAAAACTACCATTTTGTAATTAATTCTATTTTAGTCCTTAACATCGTGGGACCTATGGGTTTTAAACCGTGACTCCACAATTCGTCACAACTTCTCAATTGCTAAATTAAGTTCACTTCCTTTTAATTGTTACGTAATGTTTTTATTTACAGCTGCAATTTATGGCTGAATTAATATCCGGCTCATCACCATTTATTAATTTATTGATTGCTTCGGTACATGATCTAGTAATACCTTTAAACGAGCAATTATTATTCTTTGTTAACTTTAAACATGTTCCTTTTAACCCCTGACGCAAAACGGTGTTATAAGTTTCACGTATGTACGTGTTTAGGTGTGTCTGTTCATCTGTCAGTGGTATTGTAGCTCCCAGACGGATCAACCGACTTCGATTCTGTTTCTTTTGTTTCAATGCAAATCTGCGAATCCAGGAAGAACTAAAACAATAAATCTAAATTTAAAATTTAAGAAAAACCCCCGATTCCAATGCCGTAATTTCCTTAAACGTAAAACAACATAATATTATGTAATGTGGACGCGATGCGTTTTCATTTGATTTTCCTTCGGTTTTCCTTCATGAGGTTTTCCTTCCCCACTCTAACCCCCATAACTTTTAAACGGCTCAACCGATTTTCATGAAACATGTCTAAGAACACTCGCGCCAGACTCACCTTTCATACAAAAAAAACTAAATTGAAATCGCTCCATCCGTTCGGGAGCTATGGTGACACAGACAGACAGACAGACAGACACACAGACAGACAGACAGACAGACAGACAGACAGACAGACACGTCAAACTTATAACACCCCTCTTTTTTGGTCGGGGGTTAAAAAGCTCGCGAGAGTTTCAGTGTTAAACTATTTTGCTTTCTACTGGAACTAGTGTCACAGTGTTCTCATCATATGTTAAATTCTTTGATATTATATTAATAATATATTATTTAATCGATGATAAACAACTTAACATGCATGTTCTGAGAACTTTCAAGAGTATGAAGGACATGTGACATTCACCAACCCGCACTTGGCCAGCGTGGTGAATTAAGGCCTAATCTCTCTCGTCAAGAGAGAAGTCCCTGTGTCCCAGCAGTGGGAACGTTAATAGGGTGATGATGATGATGAAACAACTTAATGAGTGGTGGTGGATAATAATAACAGGAATCTCGGAAACTAGTTTGCATAACATTTTGATGTGAAGGTAAATGGGAGTCGTACAGTCAACAGCAAAAGTAAGTCATCAGGTATGCTATCAAAATCAACGTTTCAAAACATCTACTAGTGTGACGTGCCAGATGTAACAAGTAATACCAAAGTGTCAATTTTAGTGTGAAGTTTTAAATTAATGATCATCGTGTTATGATGAAGATGGAGGATCGAAATAAATATGATCACTTACTTTTGACGCTTTATTTGTTCCTTTACATAAAACAAACTACAAAAGTCCGTAGCTTTTGACGTAATTTACTGTTTATATTATTAAGGGACCCTATTTCTTCAGTTTTTTTTGCCGTTGACAGTACAATATAGATTACATAAAATATATTTCCGGTTAAAGCTCGGTTACATTTTTGGTCAAGGCTCACATAATTATTTACTTTAAATTTATATTGTCAGCCCTTTTCCTTTTCGTGCTTTCAACGGCTCGCTCCTTTGCCTTGAGATAAAGTATGTACCCGCAGCAAAAATACTGAATGATTTTTGATCTATCGACCAGTTTCTGATGCTAGTTTTATCAAACAAGAATATGTTGATGAATAGTCTACATGGGAGTTAGAAAGTGTTGAATTAGAATGATGATGATAGAGAATGATAATTGTGTGTAAGCATGTTCAATTGTTTGTATTGTCTGTGTGGTTTGCCGGGCATCGCCTTGCATAACAATAAAGTGTCTAACCAGCACAGTATAGGTAATGTCCTAAAAACTGCGTAAATTATGTAGTAAAATTATTATGAAAGATTATAATTATAATTCTGAAATTAATCATTCGTTAAACTCTAAGTTAAGTAGGTAGTTACAACAAATTATATACCTAATTTAAATGAAATATAACGATGATTCGCATTTCTCCTTCCACGAAATTCTGATTCGAAGCTACCTCACTTTATTTAAGCAAATTGTACCTTCAAAATACTAATCCATTACTCTGATGACCTTGCATAAATATGAAATACCTAAAGAACCCACGGGTCGTTTGTACGAAAATATAAAAGCAAATTAATCTAAAAATAATAATTTCATGCACGTTTCTGTATTATAGCCGCTGAAACAAAATAGAGGAGAATTTTGTTTTGCCAAAATGTTATTTCAGTCCATTATGCATCAACATGTTTTAACAAGTATTGTTAAAATTTGTCTCCTGTGTTTTTCTATCCGCGTTAGAAGAATTTATAAACGATAGGTAAGTAGGATTTTTTCATAACCTTTTCACATGTCAGTGGTCAAGTGCTTGTATGTTCTGTAAGCACTGTCTTCTTGGTGTTTAATAGTATAAAAAATGTATAGAGGTATAATTATGTATGTCTATTATATTAAGTAGGTATATCAGATTTCTAGTACCCCTAATACATGCTTAAAACTTACAACGGTGCTAGATGTAGTTGAGTAGAATGTCAAAAAAAAATAATTAAGTCCCACTTTGCAGTAATACATTTTGAACTTACTTTAGAAAATATAAAAATATGCAAATTATGCAATCTGCTGCCTCATCAATCAATTCCGTCCACTCAACAAAACGCTGATAGTGCTAAGTTAGTATTTGCATGCTCAGATTTATTGATATTATCAGTCATTTCGGATTAGTACCTAGTTAAATAAATACTGGGTAGTTTAGGTTAGGCTCAGTCCACATCTGTTTGCCGACGAGTGCGCGCGTGGCGGTGTAACCGGCATTTAATCTGATATACAAACATTAATAAAACTCTCTATAAAGTTGTTTTAAAAGTTTTCTAGATAAAAATACATTTTTTTTTGTTATTTTTGGAATAACTAAGTTTGTGTACTTACCAACTTACTTAATTCTGTCGTAAAGTGAAAGCTCTACAATGAAGGTGAAAGAAAACGAAGATAATTTTAAGGTAAAGATATAAAAGCTTTAGGACACATCAAAATGGAATGATGGAATCATATTCTCCATTATTGTAATTGCTATTCAAATCCGACGAAAACAGTTTATACCATGGTCTATAAAAAAGGGCCCCAAATCGAAAAATATTCGAAAAAATATGTTTACATCCTTTCTGCTTTATATACCAATTCCGAAACACCTTGTCTTTATATGCCTAATAAAGGTACACCTAATTGTAATGTACAGAGGTACTTGTTGTATACAGCAGACTTTTAGCATACACCCAATTAATTACTAGATAGGTATACCACACGTTTATCTGAGGCACAGACTTGGTTATATCCCTGAGAGAGCAAGAGTTCCTCTATCTGAGCCTGGGTCTGTCTGACGATTAAAAACAACCTCTTTGGTATCTAATTTACTGACTTCAAGCATGTGTGCCTCTAGATACTGCAAGGAGGTTATAATACTCGATATATTGTCTCTTCTATCAGTCCAACAGTTCAGTTCAGTTTCGTAACATTCGTAATAATTAAGGGTGAAAAGATCGCAGGTTCTACCGGTGCCGGTGGTGCTTTCACTTCCGAGCAACGAGGTAAATCCTTGACCGGGCTTATAACTGGTTTTAAAGGATGATTTACGTTTCGTGCATAATGTTGAAGCAAATTGAATTTAACATACATAGAGAACACACACCATGCGAAGTTTAAGAATATTAAACTTGATTTGTTCTTGGAAGTCTGTTAACATAAGTCATGTAGGTGAACTAGTGTGTAATTAAAAATATAACAACATTTTTGTAATTGCAACCATTATGTTAACAAAGGGGTTCCATAATTTTTCTGAACCATCAAAAATGTTTGAAAGAGAGTTTTTCAAAATTTTAAGACGGATTTTAATTATTATTATAAGTTAATGTTATTTTATAAAATGGTTCTGGTTCATATAAAGATTTAAAATGTTTTTATCCATCAAAATGTTGATTTAGCTATTTTTGTGCCCAAATAATGGTATCTAATAAATGTATTTTTTTAATAAAAGGGTTTATGAGAAAATGTCTTCTCTGGAAAAAGACATATTTATTATACACAAAAATATATGCTACAATCATATTTATACGTAAATTGCGCATTGTTGGTACTTGTATTCCAACCGTCACCACTAGCGTTACAAAATTACGACGTCACGAGTTAAAGGTTAAACAAGATGAAGAGTAATATTTTGACTCCATATTCTACCGTCAAAGGTCTTAAGAAACCATAGGCGAACGAATTAGACATGATTTTGTATTAAGAAATTTACAGAACACTCACACTTACGTAGTCACTAGACAGTGGTCCCCACTAAAAATCGATTAATTATTTTCCTAAAAATAAGCAGTAGGTAAGTATATAATTATATTATATATAAATATAAATAAATAAATATTTCCAGACAATCCACACAACAACATCTAGCCCCGTGGTAAGCTCTTAGCTTGTGTTACGGGTACTAGACATCTGATATACTTAATATAATATACATACATACATAGATATTTTTTATTATACATATTAAACACCCAGACCAAGGAGAAAGTGCAGAACATACAAACACTTGACCCCTCGACGGGAATCGAACCCGCTACCTCTTGCGCCGCAAGCGGACTCTCGCCCACCGCGCCACTGAGGCAGTCCTATAAGTATAATATGTTATTCTAAACATTAAGCGCCTGGGCATGGTTAAATGTCCAATAATTTTAAATTGAACTGAAATGTATTTATTGTGTTCTTAAATTCTAGGAGGAACAACAGTTAATCCATTAATTATGGACGTACCTACAATATTCAACATAAAACTAAATTAAATATAAAGAAAGTATGAAAGATATATAATTACAATTTAAAAATTATTTCCTGCCATAAAACATTTTTCTACGAACCACTTGCGGAGATTTGTTTTAAATTTACTAGTTAAATTTGTATTAGGGCAACAGAAGTCTAGTGGGATCTCTATTCTAAGCACAGAAATGGTTGTTATAAGAAGCATGCTTCTTTACAAAACAACCGATTAAGAAAATGTATAAGCTGGTTAAAGTTAACAGTTTATGCTTTTTAAACAGGGGCTTAGATGGCACTTAATGGGCTTGCTCCAAAGACAGATCTTAAACATTATCATTGGTCCGGCTGGCAAGTCCAACATATTTTGCCATTTATGTTAGGTAAAATTTGTTTGCCTTTTTTCCCACAAAACCTAAAACAATAAAACTCAAAATAACAAATATAAGAACGGCGGAATTAAAAATCCACGTCAGTAGAATATAATCGAAAGCTTGAGTACCTACTTTTACTCTTTTATATTATTAGCATTGTTTTAGGTAGTGTATTTATCTGTTTAATATTTAAAATATTTTTTAATAATAGTTTCTGTGCAAACTACGATTATATCGTATAAGTTGTGTTTAGACCAAATGAAGGAGATCATTACTTTACAAATAGGTACAGTAATTAGTCTTTTTAAATTATTTGAAAATGTAGACTACATACTTAAAATTACAAAAATAAGTTTACGATTTTTGGCAATGATCGGTATTATGGTGATCTTGTCCGCCAAATTCTAGACGGAGTTACCCGCTACTGCCATTTTGATGTTAGGTTTTGATTACCAGGAATAACTTCGTAGAGAACGTATTTCGATCAATCCTAATAAAATAATTAGATCAATCAATTTATCAAAAATGTGCTTCCATAAATTTAGCAATAATTACGATAAAAATATTTTATGTAATGGTAATGTACACTTGAATACAACTTGCCAGCCAGACAATATTTTGAAGCTCGTTTCAAAGCTATCTATGTCAGTGAATTAGAAGTAAAATGCTTCACACTTCCTAAAACTATGTCTCCCATCATCGTAGTTGTCCAGAATGGTATGTCCAGACGGTCTTCACCGCAGAGCAGTACTAGAGCAAGCAGAAAACATTTTTGCGTTATTCCACTTTAAAACTAAAACTACCTTGAGGCGTGTGTGCACAGCTTGGTCGGCTTGATGTACCCCTTAAATACTGGGCTTTACTTTGTTACGCATTACACCATCAAATCATGGTTTGTTACCCGTTTCAAATAATACGCTCTCAGTACCATTTTATAATTTCAGCCTTATTAATTAATTGATAGTTATCAAATGAGGCAGATAGGTTGGCGTGAGGAGTATAAGAAGATGTGTTGTGTTCCAAGAAGACCAGACTGCATGTCTTCTAGATTTCCTAGGCACGATGATGGATTGATTGATTGATAGGCACAATTCTTAAACTTTTGCTCGCTGCGCTAGATCTATCGAAAGATGCAAATAATAATAACCCTATTAGCTAATGATGTTGTTTCCATCCCGTGGCAATAGGTGCAAATTATTTTAACCCTTAGTAAACTGTGTTAAATAAACGATGATGTATTTCCAGGAGTCGCGAGAATCCCTTCGTCAGCGCAAGACCGCAGAAGCGGACGTGTTGGAGACTATTCTCGAACATGTTGGCGAATGGGGGCGCTACCAGAAGATCCTGTTCCTCCTGATGGCGCCCTTCGGCATCTTCTTCGCGTTCGTCTACTTCGTCCAAATGTTCATTGCGATCCTTCCGCAGAAATACTGGTGCAGGGTACCGGAGGTGGAGCATTTGAGCTTGGAGCTCAGGTAATAGTTTAAATTATGTTAACAAGCAAAGATTCTGTCTTTGCCTTGGTAGAGGGTCGTGCTTTTAACTTTTGTATACGGGTTTATCCTGAGTAGGTATTATAGTTATCTACATATTTGCTACATACAATTATTGACCTTCGGCCGACACAAGACTGAGTCAGTGCGTTTTTGATTAGTAATGTGATGTGGAGGAGTAGCACGCTCTCTTGGCCTTAGAGCCTCGTTCCCCATGTCCAGTAAAGTATCAATGTATGGAACAAAATGTCAAATAAAAATTATTATGTTGGTAAAGAAATAACTATGCGGGTACTTCAATTCAAATAGGTAGCTATTTTGTTTATCTGTGAAAAGTATTGTACAGATTTGTAGATAAGATGTAATTTTTTGCAAGATTTAAAATACTTCTAAGGAACCAAATATTTAGTAGGTAGGTACTATTTCCGCAACCACTTTTCTCAGGTAAGATTTTACAAAATTAACGTGCATTTGCACTCACTCACAAGCTCACCGGAAGATGAACACACACGACCACATATGCAGAATCCAACGAAACAAGATTATTTCACTTGCTGTGTATAAGTGAGCAAGTGAGGTGCAGTTGCATTTTAATTTTGTAGTATCTGTCCGGAGAAAAGTACGTGCGGTATCAGTACTAAATATTTGTTTCCATGGTATTTAGAATGGATTTCCGCAAAGTGATGCTAAATCTAGGTATCAATTATTAAGATTAGATATTCTGCTGATAGGGAAAATCTGTTGGCCCTGAATATGACGATAATCTGGGCGAAATCGTTGAAATTTGGACTATGATGTAATTTTTTTAATCTTTTCATCTATATTTACGAGATTTCGATGTCAGTCTGTTCGATTGCATCTTTTAAACCACTCAATGGATTTTAATGCTGTTTCAGTAACTGATAGTGATTCAAGAGTTAAGTTGAGATTGAGACATGGACAGTTCACTTGGTTCTGCACTTGTTCACTGGTCGGTTCTATTTTATGAGTTATTCCATCCCAATCCTATAGCATTTTGTTATCTCCATAAAGATCCATTAGATTCGTATTATGACTTAAAACGGGTAACATACCATAATTTGACGGTTTAAGAGTTTCCGATATTTCCGTTTTAAGTAATAATATTGTATAATAACCTAATGAATTAATAAGTTACGTTATTTTTTAAGACTAGGGGGAGAGAGTTTGTTACCTCAAGCATATAATAAATTCCTACTTAGGCACGCCTCAAGGTTATCGTAAAACTATATTGATGATTACTTTTAAATTAAAGCTGTTGTTTGCAAGTTCATCATGTTATTTAGAATGCTATGTTTTCCATTTGCGGCCATACGAAGTCAACTGCAGGACATAGTCATGCCCCATCTTAGACCACATCGTCACTTAACATCAGGTGAGATTGTGGTCAAATGAAGGCTTTTCTTCAATTCTTCCCGAATACATTGAGGGGGTTTACCAATGCTAGCTTTTTTACCATCTGTTATTTTGCAGACAGAACCTCACCATACCTGGGGCGGCTCTTGGCGGGAAATGGGACATGTGCGCCACCTTCGATGTGAACTGGACAGATGTGCTTCAGAGCATGGAGGCACCAGCTCCTGGCGCTCCCACCGTGCCCTGCAGATACGGCTGGGAGTACGATTACACAGATATATTGTATCCCACTGTTGTAACTGAGGTAGGTTATGCATTTATAAAGTAATAGCTTTTTCTTGCAGAGGCGTTCTTCGTGTTATAATATGACTGGGACAACGTATTCTTCCAAGGGGAAAAAAACTAAAAAACAGGACTTATAATCATTTCGCAATTGGCAATATAGGGGAATTAATATTGAAATATGTTTAAGGAACAGATAGAGACCAATAATATGATCTTTGATAAAGATAAAAAAGCACACCGTTTGTAAAGCTTCGGTAGTGTCATCGCATCCTATTATTTAAGTGCATTGTTAATATTGACCTGAATAATCGTTGTATTTTTTTAATTGTGTGTTTTAATTTTTTAAATAAATGCAACGTAACTAATATGTTGCAGAAATTAATAATTGAAGACTATACTCGTTCTGCTCGTAGGACTTTTCCCTTGAAGCGGTCTTGACACAAATAACACGCATTATAATTTTGTATCATTAGATATCTTATAATCATTGATGTGCTATACTAAGCATGGGCTCATTATTCCATTTATAGGATCGATTTTATAGAAATACCGATTGGCTGTCGTCCAACAGTATGCGGCTCAAATCAGCCATCATTAGATCTCATTTTATTCACTATTGAGTGAAATAAATTAGCTCTGATGATGGTCAAAGCACTCGAAAAGGGGTCAAAGAACTCAAGGCATCCTTTAAGCCCCAAAATACTGAGGTCTCTTAGGCACACTGGGTCCGCCATTCGGGCCCGGTTAACGTATTGCAAGTTTCGAATCGGTCAACTTGCCCCGCTTACTGAATTCGTAGCGCTATCTCGACTTGCAGACAATTAGAAAAAGACAACAGATTTCCATTCAGACTTAACCAGCAACACATTATTATTTTTTCACGATAAAAATGTATATTGAATCTATGTTATTGTTATAAGGGTTAACAAATTGTAATGTCTCCCACATGTTTTGACAAGCACGTGTTAAACAGATGTTTAGAGTACATTTGGTGACAAACAGAAACATTCCGGGTAGACGTAGCCATGTTTATAAAATAAATTATGTTTTCAGCGCGACTGGGTGTGCGACCGCGCCAGCTATGCCCCCACAGCTCAGGTGGTCTTCTTTGCGGGCTCGTTTGTGGGCTGCATTTTCCTCGGCTGGATGGCCGACCGCTTTGGAAGAGTCCCGGCTTTGGTGGGTAAGGAACTGTAAAAACACAACAAACAGAAAATCAAGAAACAAATTCAAATTAAATATATTTTTATCGCATCTTGGATAGAGTGTTTTTGCTCTTGGATATCTGAGCCATACTGTATAATCGTTTGTCTGTGCGCTTTGCGTTTGCTTGTCAACATTTCTAATCTGTTTGTTGTATTGTATGTTAAAGTTTTGTATGCATAATCAACCCCATTTACGTTACCACTGATGGGACACAGGAACTTCCCTCTTGATGAGAGACATAAGGCCTTAATTTATCACACTGACAAAGTGTTAGTGGGCGGGTTGGTGAATGTCACATGTTATAACTTATGAAACTATTTTGGTAATCAATACTATTTAGACAATCAATCATGTAATCAATCAGTAAGTATCCCGTTATAATTTTCAAAGATTTTGTTTCGAATTATAATAATAGTAACTGTTGATGCTTTATTTTCATGACCGATTATACATAATATTATTGATCCATGTTCTTTGGTCAATAAATTCATAATTTTAAGCGCTAAAGTAAAAGTTACCGAACATTTTGGTATTCACATGAGCAAAATATTTAACAACCGAATACTTGTTTCTTGTTGCATAATATGCTTTTTATAGATTGTTAATATTAATAGATTTATTTTCAAATTTGAATAAGTTATTAATAGAGCCTCTAAGGCGTCGTTTTACAAACGGAATGGCTCTCGGAATTCATAATCAGATGAATATTTATTGAGTATTTTAAAACGCTATGTTTTGATCAGAACAAAATATTTTAACTAGCGGTCCGCCCCGGCGTCGCACGGGTAAAAAAAGTTCCCGGCAATTTTTCCTTATTTGCTCACCGTTTAGACCTACCCTGGACTACGACAAACATTTTAAAACCAAAATCAGCTCAATCGGCCAAGCCGTTCTCGAGTTATAATCAGACTAACGAACAACAATTCATTTTTATTTATATAGATAGACTAGCAGACCCCAGCAAACGTTGTTTTGCAAAATAAAAAATAGATGTTGGCCGATTCTCAGACCTACTCAATATGCTCACAAAATTTCATGAGAATCGGTCAAGCCGTTTCGGAGGAGTACGGCAACGAAACTGTGACACGAGAATTTTATATATAAGAAGAAGATAGATTAATACTTACGGACAATCCACACAATAACATCTAGCCCCGTGGTAAGCTCTAAGCTTGTGTTATGGTAACTAGAAATCTCATATAGGTACTTTATATACATAGATATTTTTAGCATACAAATTAAACACCCAGACCAAAGAGACAACTTGCAGAACATACAAATAATTGACACCTCGGTGGGAATCGAACCCTACTTCTTGCACCGCAAACGAACCTTCACCTACCACGCCACTGAGGCAGACAATTTTTGTTGTTTTTATATACAAGGTGTTTCAAAATTAATATTTATAGCGGAAGGGGTGTGAATGGCACGCACCGGGTGAACATATTTTGTTGTAGGATTTTTAGACTTTGAAACACCTTGTATAAGTAGGTATGTCTATGCCTTTAATATCTATATATTTATTTCAGCGTCGAATCTCCTCGGTGCCGTCGGAGGAATAGCCACCATCTTCACGTCTGGCATCTGGGATTTTATCTTTTGTCGCTTTATTGTCGGGATGGCGTTCGACAACTGTTTCATGATGATGTACATCTTAGGTAAGCTATCTTCGGTTTAAAGAACATTATTATCTCAAAAGCATTATAATTCACTTAATGAGATATTACAAACAAACAAACAAAATACATTTATTTCCTAACAAATAACAAAAAACTTAAATCTATTATAACATTTTGAATACATTCACTTTTAAAAAAGATTAAATAAATAGACTCACAAAATAGGAAGAAAAACAAAAAAAAAATAACATTCGTTAGGAAAATGGCTACGTCTCAGCATGTGCTTGATTACTAGAGAACTAGTATCAGCGCTGGTCTTCCGACGGAGCCACAATACTTATCAATTGGATTGTACAGAGGTTTTCACTATATTATTCACTATATTTAATACTTCACTATATATTTATAACATCAATACAACTTCACTTTAATTTAACAGTTGTCAAGCAAAACGTTTAAACAACCAACAAAAACACTTAATGCGGGTATTCAATAAAATAATCTTGATAACAATATAGATAATTATTGTTGGACAATCCACACAACATCTAGCCCGTGGTGAGCTCTAAGCTTGTGTTACGGGTACTAGACATCTGTTATAAGTTCAAAGTTCAAAGTTCATTTATTGCGTAAATACATGTTACAGCGATGTTTTGGCTTAAGTCTTACATGGATCAATGTATTTTACCTGTCCAGGCATGCAATTATAGCATTACATTATTAAATAAACTAAAATAATAAAAGTATTAGTAATCATCATAAGCAAAAATTCAAATTCATTAAACTAATAATTATACAATTTAAAAAGTCATTATCTTAGTTACATTTTTGTCAGTCATGAAATCATTTATACTATAGTAACACATTTTAATTAGAAATGTCATTAAAATCTTCTGAAACACCCGACAAGGAAGGTTTCTCAAAGATTCAGGAAGTTTATTGTATATAGTAGGCGCCATTCGAAAAATGCTCTTGCGCATAAAAGCAGTTTTAGTGTTAGGCACGAATATTTTATTTTTGTCTCGTCTGTTTCTTTCAACAACGTCAGACAGTTGAACGAATAAGCTAGGATTGTTTTTGACTAGCATAGCCGTCTCTAAGATATACAGGGAAGGAACGGTTAAGATATTATATTGTATAAAATAGGGTTTGCATGTATCTGTAATCTTAAGATTAAACATTGATCGTATACATCGTTTTTGGTGCTTTAAAACTTTATCAACGTCGGTAGAGTTGCCCCAAAATATCAAACCATACCTTAAGCGAGAAGCAATGAGTCCATGATAGGCAGTTATAAGGGTCTTATCATTTACTAGTCTTGATAGTTTGAATAAAATATAGGCAGAACTATTAATTTTTTTACATAATGTCTCAATATGCGATTTCCAATTTAGTTGTTTGTCAATATTTAAGCCTAGGAATTTTGTTATGTCAACCTGTTCTATATTAATGTCATTATATTTTATGTCGAAATTTAAAGTTGCTGCAGAGTCGCGTTGTCGAAAGTGAATAATTTTAGTTTTTAATAAATTAATTTTAAGGTTGTTTCTATCCATCCATGAGACTATATCTGTCAAGGTGTTATGAATATCGTCTTTGTATGTTTCTCTATTTTTACATTCAATGGTTACTGTACTATCATCTGCGAATAGTATCATAGGTTGCTTAGTGACTTTTGGCATGTCATTTATGTAGAGTATAAATAGCAGCGGACCTAGAACGCTACCTTGGGGTACACCGAATGTCATAATTCTTTATACTATTTTACTGTTATTATACTATTTTATTGTTATTATACTTAATAACAATAAAATAGAGATACATTATCATTAGAGAGAGTGTTATAAGTTTGACGTGTCTGTCTGTCTGTGTGTCTGTGTGTCTGTCTGTCTGGGACATCGTAGCTTCCGAACGGATGAAGCGATTTCCATTTAGTTTTTTTTTGTAAGAAAGGTGTGTTTTGCGCTAGTTTTCTTAGACATGTTTCATGAAAATCAGTTGTGCCGTTGCGTCTTTCCATTCTATACAAGGCCAGAACGCAGCCATAGGAAATTGCTCGCGTATTTATTGTAATGCTGTTTTTAACTCAAAATGCATACACGAATTTTGCGTACAGATCGTATATAGTTTGTATCGTGGATGCTCGCGTCTTCATTCCCAACTATACTACACACTTACGTACACTTGATAAGAGTGTTAAAAGTCTAGTATTTTTGATTCAGTAAAATATGGAGTGAAAAAGCCGTGTTGGCTAAGTGGGAGGACACTCGACTTTCATTCCGAAGGTTCAAACCCCGCCACGCACCTCTGGATTTTTCTTCTTGAGAAATTTATGTGCGCTTTAAACACGTGCTTTAACGGTGAAGGCAAACATCGTGAGGAAACCGGCATGTTCTGAGAACTTTAAAAGAGTTTGAAGGACATGTGACATTTACCAACCCGCACTTGGCCAGCGTGGTGAATTAAGGCCTAATCTCTCGTCTCTCGTCTCGTCAAGAGAGAAGTCCCTGTGTCCCAGCAGTGGGAACGTTAATAGGGTGCTGATGAAAATATGGAGTTATATTATAACTTTATTAGATAGGATTAAATAAATAACAATTACTTATAATTATTTTTTATTAAAAAACGTACTTTTCAACGAGCATTATTAACATTATTCGAGACGTGAAATGCTAGGTCGTGTTTTCTTTTTCTATTTTTTGATGCGGTGGATGCTAAAGGTCGATGTCGGTTGTACATGTATCTTGCGGGACAGTCCTTTTTTAAAGTCACTGACAAAGTGTTAGTGGGCGGGCATATTCAACAATATAAAATTTTGGGCTTGTTGGTCTGTAGTGACATGATTCAGAGAATTATTCAAAATATACATATATGGCTTTTAAATTTGATGACGATGGATGTGCTTCTAAAATCAAACAGTTCTTGTTTGTATTCACCACATTTACTAAGTAAAAACTCTTCTAAGCTGACCTTGGTAACCATTTTTCATATTTAAATTAAGTATTCTATTGTTTTTACCACTTTTTATAAATTAATTATGCAGAAACAACAAAAAACCGTCAATCAAAACAATGGCACGTGCCAAAAGATGATGCAATATTTAAAATAGACACGCATATAATTTACCATGAAATAGAAAGAGAGATCAATAAATCAAAATGGCGAGCATGCAACTGCTCGCGTACACATAGTAATCTAGAGTTTAGCACGCTTATTCCGATACATACACGATTAGTCCTTATGCATACTGGCACTGTACATTGGAACAAGAAATACTTCTACGTTATTACGAAGTATACGCGAGTATTTGCGTACTGCTCTTGTATGGATTGGAAGAACTTAGTAAAAAACGTTATTTCCAATCTATACGTGATTAGTTTCATACCCTTGCGTTCTGACCTTGTACAGAATGGAAAGACGCTGTGCCGTTTAAAAGTTATGGAAGTGAGAGTGGGGAAGGAAAACTGAAAATCTGCAAATATAATCGAGTGGGGTATCAAATGAAAGCGCATCGCGTGCACATTACCACAGATTAGATAAATATCTAATCTGTGACATTACAAAATATTATGGTGTTTTACTTATAAGGAAATTAGGGCATTAGAATCGGGCGATTTTCTTAAATTTTAAATTTAGATTACTTATATCCTATAGGTACATAATGAACATAAGCCAACATCTAACACCCAAACTGAAAGGAGAAAGAGCTTGCAGAAGTTGTATTTAACTTCAAATGTAAAAAGAAGGATAAATAAATAAATATATCCGGACAATCTGCACAACAACATTTAGCCCCGTGGTAAGCTCTAAGCTTGTGTTACGGGTACAAGATAATCCGATATACTATAATATACATACATATTATATAGATATTTTTACTATACATATTAAACACCCAGACCAAGGAGAAAAGTGCTTGCAGAACATACAAACAATTTTACCCTTGGCGGGAATCGAACCCGCTACCTCTTGCTCTGCAAGCGGCCATTCGCCGCCCGCGCCACCGAGGCAGTCCATTCTAATTCATGCATCATCATAGGTCGTATTAGTTCTTATATACAAAATATATTTGTATTATATAAGATATCATTTTGTCGGTGGCATTGGCATCATAGCTCTTAATCGTGAGAGGAAGGTATGTCCAAAATAGGTTCACAGAATAGGTACATAGAACGTCCTTAGTCCCTTCTTGATTTGATTCCATACAATACACCTTATTGAACACATACAATAAGACACAAAAAAGATAAAAATGTACAAAAATTGTGAATCAATAGGCGGCCTTATCGCTGATAGAGATCTCTTCCAGGCAACCTTGGGATGGGCACAAATCATAAAGCACGAATAAGACGGGAGTACCAAATTATAATGGAGATACGATTCCATTTTCCTTTTGTAAATACATAATTACAAGCTAAAAGGTATTTACTGAGTCATCACCGGCGTACCTTGACAAGTACAACATATCCTCAAACATGTTTAATTCAGGACAACCTCCAGTGGCTGTCAACCCGCTGATTTGTGGCCATTAATGCACACTCAGTGAATTTAAATGCGCCAGAGTGGTTGGTGGCTCGGCTTTGTATGTAAATGACAATGTACCGAAATTGGGACATAGGTCTGCTCTTTGCTTTGTTAATACATACCTGGTACAGTCAACTGCAAAAGTTGATCAAAATTTGTGTTTCAAAATATCTTCTTGTGTGACGTACAAGATGTAACAAGTTATACCAAAGTGTCAGTTCTAAATGAAGTTTTAATTTGTCAAAAGTAAATGCTGAAAATAAATGAATCTATTATTATTACTATTAATTATTATCTGGGACACGTAATTTGTTCCTCACTTCTAATAAGCTACAATAGTCAGTAACTTTTGACTCATTTATTGTTAAATTATTTCGGGCCCCTATTTCATCAGTTTATTTTGCTGTTGACTGTACGTACTTATCTACATTGTTTTTTCTTATTTGTCGTGGGCTATGAATGGCAAATATTTTACTTATATTAGTACCTATTATATAGGTAAAAACTGTATTTTAATTAATTACTCGATCTGAAGAATCAGTTCTTATATGGATGGAATTTATTATTCACTTATTTACTTATTATCTATTTATTAAGTGAATAAAAGTATTTGCTATTCATTTATAGCATTTGCCATATTTATCACCTATACAATAGTCTTATACAATAGTATATAAACACAACATTACAATAAACACAAAAACACACACAAACAGTTTTATTACGGAGGCTACACAACTTTACAAAAGGTCACAGTAGCCTTAATCGACAAGGTATTATCTCTACTAATAATAAATACTGAAGAGTTTGCTTGTTTGTTTAAACTCGCTATTCTCAGGAACTACTAGTCCGATTAAAATAATTATTAGACTCTGTTAGATAGCCTATCATCGAGGAAGGCAATAAGCTATTTTTTACTTCGGGAAAATAAGTCGTACACACGGGAAAATACACAAAATATGGGCAACGCCGTAGCGTGAAAAGCTAGTTGTTATTATAAATCTCACATTATATATTTATTTTCCTATCTCACCTCTCATCCTATAAACCTATCTCACATTGTATAATTGTTTTCCGCAGTGCTCGAATACGTAGGTCCCAAGCACCGCACCTACGTAGCCAACATGTCAATAGCGTTGTTCTTCGGAAGTGGCTGCATGGTCCTACCTCAGTTGGCGCGCTGGTTGGCCGACTGGAGGGTGCTGCTGTGGGTAACGTCACTGCCGATGCTGCTGGTCTTGTTGGTGCCTATCGTGGTGCCTGAGAGTGCTAGGTGAGGCAAAATGGGAACATAATGTTATTTTCCGTAATGCTAGAGTACATAGGTCCCAAGCACCGCACCTATGTAGTAAACATGTCTATGGCGTTGTGCTTCGGAAGCAGCTGCGTAATGCTGCCTCAGATGGCGCGCTGGTTGGCCGAGCTGCTGGGGGTGACTTCACTGCCCATGCTGTTGGGGCCTTTTGGTGCCTGAGAGTGCCAGATGTGGTAGTTGATGGGAAAATAGGATGTTACTTAGATTTTATCTGCCTCAGTGATGAAGTCCGGCACAAGGGATACCTACCGGGTTTCCAAAGTTTAATCAGTTCCTGGATTGAGAGGCTAACCTTACCTTCATAGGGTAATTGTCGAGCAATTTTCATTGTTGCTGAAGTTGATTTGCTAGCCACCGATGACGATGCCTTAGTTAATAATGGAGTTTTGTGGCTGTTGATAATGATGATGATTATGTTTGATGTATACAAGGTAATATCAATTGTTGGGCACACTTTGTGAGTGATACCCTATAAATGATCAATTCAAAGTGAAAGCTTTATTAAACACGAGAAGGTCATTATTCTTTTGATTAAAATCAGTTGGATCGAGGTCTGAATTCTTTGCTGATGTTGTTTTAATGTAAGGTATTTATTACCTTAGATACTAATTGGGTACCTGCCTTTCTGTATTCTGTGTTATTATAGGTACGATGACATTAGCTAAAATGGATTAACCTTTTATGGTAATCTCTATATCAAGGAACTAAATCAGGTCGAAACACTAAAGAATAAAAAAATATTTTATTTTTAGGTAGCGCATTTAACAAGGTATAGCCCCTAGGGCTATCAATTAAACACGGATAGCACCGTTAAAAACCCGATTTAACTATTTATTTAATACCATTTCTTATGTTTCCAGGTGGCTACTCACGAGAGGTAAGGTGCACCAAACTGTTAAAATAATGAAGAGGTTTGAGAAGATCAACAGAACCAAGATCCCCCAGAATGTGATGGACGAATTCATGGAAAGTTGTTCTTATATATATGTTTTAGGTAAACTATAGAACTATAGAAGTAAATAGATTTTGTGGTAGCACTCGCCGTATACAACATTATGTCGGCCAAGAAACGTTTTTGGGCGAAATGACTTTGATGAGTACAACCGAACGAACCGAACCAAAGAGTAGTAGGTATCACTACGTTTAAACGGAGCCTCAGACCGGGACAGAGGACCGGTACAGTTGGAGGGTTATCGGGAAGGCCTAAGTTTTGCAGTGGGATAAAATAAGGTTAAACGCCAACCTAAGATTGTACTTATTGTATGTCCTAGCGGATAAAAGGATTGCTGATACTATATTTTAACGGTGTTAGATCTTTATGTACATAATTTAACAAAAAGGTGTGTGTGCGATTCACACACGGTAGAAGTGAAACTTCAGTAAATCGACAAAAGTATGAGATGAATAAAAAAAATACTGTGCAAAAAGATTTTGTTCGGGCGGTCACCCATCCAAGTACTGGGGTTCCGGAAAGTCGCTTAACCTTGTTAGCGTTTAAGATTGGCTTACCTGACGTATTTCCGTTGCATCCGGTCTGAAATCACAACGATTCTAAAGAAGTTTCACTTCAATAAAGTTTTTCTTTATCTTTATCATTATCACTATTTCAGCCGTTGGACATATTAAATTCATAAAGGTGTTTTTAAATAAATAAATATACTGTTACAATTTAACCCTTTTATCCCGTTGTCATGTCGTCACCATAATTGTATCGAATTTATTTTTCTTTATACTTACAGATGTTCTCCCGTCAAACAAAGAAGTCATCCGACACGATCGTGACTCTCCTACGCAGCGGTCCGCTCCGCACCGCCTTCGGGATCATGATCTTCGCGTACATGGCCTGCGCGGTCATCTTCGACGCATTGGTGCGCATGTCAGACCACCTGGGGCTGGACTTCTTCCTCACCTTCACCTTGACGTCAGCCACTGAGATACCGTCCGTGACATTGCTGGCTTTGGTACTTGACAGGTCAGTTTTAAAACTTTTTTTTTATGGGAGATAGATCTATGTTTGTCCACAATCTCACCTGATGGTTATACTCAAGCAAACTTCTCTTACATTTGCGTACATGGTCGGCGCTGTCATCTTCGATGCATTAGTGGGCTTGACAGATCACCTGCTGTGGCTGTGGTACTTGACACGTCAGCTCTTTGTATCTCTCTACCTAATGTCTATTTTGATCTTGGAGAACATTTCCCGTGCTTGGAGGATATGATCTTGAAATGGTTTCTCTTATTATAAAATGTCTTTCGTGTAGATAGTATTACCGTGCTCTTATATTATAATATCTCTTTTTCAGATTGGGAAGAAGGTTTTGCACCGGTGGTCCAATCGCGGTGTCAGGAATTTTAATTATCATCGCAATTTTCGTCCCAAAAGGTATAGATATATCTGTTTGAATGTTCTATACATGTATAGTTATTTAAAAAAGTTAAATAATCTATATTAACGAACTATCAAAATATTTGTCGGGTACGGACGAAATAATATTGCTCTCCCACGCGTTATGCCAAAGGAATTTCACCGGAAGATTGATAGTGCATTAGCTATAATTACCATTTCAGCCTTTTTAAAACCCCTGTATTATGTATTAGAATTAGTTTTATTATTATTTTGGTTATTTACGGACAAGATCCTGCGACATCTTGACACTGAAACATCTTAAAATTCTTCTATAATTAACACAGGTATCCCATTAGCTGCGCTGGCGATATTCGCCCGGTTCTTCATCAACATGGCGTACAACGCGGCGATCCAGTGGTCGACCGAGCTGCTGCCGACCAGAGTGCGCGCGCTCGGATCCTCCACTATCCACATGAGCGGCTGCTTGGCAACTATGCTCTCGCCTGCTATTGTGTACTCTGTAAGTGCTAGCTTACCATTGATGATAGAAAAGAGGCAGGACAAATTCCTTAAGCTTTACTAAAGACATGCGCTCATCAATTTATTTATGTGTTCACAGGAAGTATGGTGGGAGACCCTGCCATTGATCATCCTGGGCTCGCTGGCGGTGCTGGCCAGCGCGAGTGCCCTGCTGCTGCCGGAGACCAGGGGCCGCGACCTGCCGCAGACCATGGCGGACGGCGAGCAACTGGTCATCCAATACGCCTTCTGCGGGTAACTGTCTAACATTGTACTCATCATCCTCCATTACGCCTTTCATGTAAAATGTAGCAAAGACGAGAGCGAGACCACATGGCGTGCACCGTCAAAAAGTTACCAGATCTTATGTAGAGCCCAGCTTATTATAGCTCTAACGACCCCAACTCCACAAGTATCTTACTTAAAATCACAAACTTAAAATGTTTGCCAACATAAGGTGGTATTCCAAACCCAAGCTTAAATTTAGATTACATTAGATGTTCCGAGATTCAGTCAAATCAGTTTAACCGTTTGAGCTTCTCATAGTAACAAATATCGATAAAAACTTCTCGGATTTAGTGTAAACTATGGTTCCATACCTGTGCTGTTTTAAATCATTTTTTTTTATTTTCAGAAGAGGGATGGCTAAAGAAGTGTCTCCGCCACCGTCCCCTACCTTAAAAGTCCGAGAAGTCTCGACCTGAGGAGCTCACAGAGTACCTACTAAAACCCGCGGAGCAAGTGCGCCAGGCATATCAAACATACTGTGATTCATTAAATAATGTTATACTATAAACGATAAATTAGCTGAGCTAAGAGTTTAAACTATTTTCCGAGTCAGTTATTTGATTCAATATATCTAAAACAGTAGAAAAATTTGAATATATACATAATTGTATTAAGGTTGTGCCTGAGTTTTGTCTACGTAAAAGGATTATATTAATGTTAACGATTCTAGACTGCTAAGTGACTATGATTACTTAGTAAGGATGTCAGTGGCAATTCTAAGTTTGTTTAAATCTCATTGAATGCCGCTTAGTAGCTAAAATGCCGCTAAGTAGCTAAATATACTATAAAGCTATTCTGTATAAATTCCTAAAATTACCGAGAAGTTGATAGTTCTAAATTTAGCATTACGGTAATTCTTCCTTAATTTTATAACCATTACGTTATAACTGACAACGATAACAAATAACGCTTTAGGGCACTGAAATGCTAATCAGAAGATTAATAATAATAATAATAAAACAACATTATTTATATTGATAAATGATGAAACTTTTAAACCATCACCCTACTAGTAATTTATTATTCTATGACCCTACATTATACAGTTGTCCTAGTAACGGTGGTCTAGGAAGAGCAAAAACGTCGAACTATTTTTTTGGACGCAGGTAAAGTCTCTGCTTCGTTGTTCTGCTATTCTGGTACCTGATATCGATTTTGCTGGTAGAAAAAATTGGTTTTACCTGTTTTATTAAAAAAATACTGTGCTTAAGAATTATCATCAGTTCAAGTCGTCTCTGAGTCGGCTGACTATACAGAATTAGAAGTTAAGGCATATTTCTCATTCGAGTTTGTTTTGAACTAAAAATAACTCGTCTAAACTACTGTTTAAAATACACCTAGTTAAGTTGTAATGTTGGTACACGTCATCTTAACTAATCTTATCGTTTATAAGATGGTAAGATCACGTTAAATCACGTGGACCTTTGTAAGTTGCGTATAAATCAAAGTCTGACCAATGTAACAATAAATTACATTAAACAATCTTGTTTTTTTTTACTATCAACCCTAAAAGGAAATAAGAATAGAATAGAAAATGCGTTATAAAATACACCAATCAATATAAACACAAAACAAAATCAAACTGAAACTAAACCTAGCATGTGTAATGGGCGGTGCAATTGTATATCTTCCAGTAAACTTTGGAATGGAACAAAGTGACAACATAAAATTTCTGAGCAAATTTATAGAGATCATCGGTTATGAAAAGATAATTCCAGTCAGTACAGCGTTCATCAACGGAGTTGTTGTACTTTGTCATAATTAATTCGAAAAGGAAGCGCATTGACATAAATAGCTAAACTTGCACGGTGATACTATCTACATAGATAATCTTACAAATACATTATATAAACGTGGCTTATGGATACTACATGCTTAAATTATTGCACGTGGCGCCACGGCGCGACGTGGCCGCTCTTACGTCAGCCAAAAATACTTTTGCGGAAACGGAACTTACGTTCTTCCTCATCGATTCTTAACATTTATAGGTCAGTTCACACCGGCGACACGCGACGCGAGGCCCTCCAGTTTTTAGAAATCAATACTAAATGCAATTTTTTTTTCCGTACAAAAAGATGATCGTATCTTATTGGAAGGAAAATAACGCGTATTAATTAAGTAAACATAGACAATAGTTAAAATATAGAGCTAGGTATTTCGCTCAGTCGCATGTGGCAAAGCGAGATAGCTATTGATATAACTAACCAGTGACACGTATTATTGACATATTATGTAACTAATGATTACAACGGCAAATACCGGAAAACCAAAAAAATCGATAAATCTTAATGTTACCAAATTTGAGTCTTTTTTTAACCCCCGAACAAAAAAGAGGGGTGCTATCAGTTTGACGTGTCTGTCTGGCTGTCGGTGTATATGTCTGTCTGTCTGGGACATCTTAGCTCCCGAACGGATGGAGCGTTCGAGCGAGAGAGCGAGAGTTCTTATACATGTTTCATAAAAATCGGTTGTGCCTTTTAAAAGTTATGGATGTGAGAGTGAGAAAGGAAAACCGAAAATCTGCAAATATACTCGAGTGGGGTATCAAATGAAAACGAGTGCACATTACGTAATATTATGGTGTTTTACTTCTAAGGAAATAAAGAATTTAAATCGGAAGTTTTTCTTTAAATTTAGATTTATTTAAATAGGTTTAGTCTTTATTTCACTCTAGTCGAGTCTCAAAATAAACCATCACATATAACATGTGTTTTCAATCAAATCAACAATTTCATTTCAAACGTTTTATAAATGAATCACCCGATCAATACACTCGTATTGATCGGTTACTATAAGTACAAACTGACACACTCGTTGTCTAGGCATACCAACAATTTGGACAGCTCTTATCATATCAAGTTTATCAAGATAAGTTTGGTCGTAATTTAGGGATCCGTACCCAAAGGGTAAAACAGGAACCTATTAATGAGACCGTCAGCCGTCTGTCTGTCCGTGTATCACCACACTGTATCTGAAGAACCGTGATAGATGGAGAGTTGAGATTTTGAGGGATGATGGAGACCTAACTGGTCTACGCTATAACAACAAATACCTACTAAAAGCATATAATAATAATAATAAAACTCATATACTTAATAAATAAATATTTAAGATGGCTCCCATACATCAAACGATGTTTAAGAAGTTAAGCAACGTCGTCAATCAACCGTGATCATGGCGCGTAACTGTGCCGAAATATCGGGAAACTCCAACATTTTGCACTCTCTTTTTTAGTTTATTTTTTTTTGTAAATGTTGAAGTAGGTACACGGAACCCTTTTTGTATGAGTTCATATCTTATCAAATTTATTTAAACTATAATGATTGCACAATTTTGATGTTACATTTATTTTTGTGTTATTATCCTGATGTGCACTTTTTGATTTCATATCACCTTTAATTAAAGATTAAAATATAGGAAGCAAAAGTCATTAGATAGGAGAAAGAGTTATGAGTAGGACGTATAAAACTTTGTGTTAGGTGAAGACAAAAATAAAAGATTCTGATGTTATATATTGTAAAAGATATGCAAACATATTTGTATCTAAAGTCGAGTTAAAAATGTATGGTATCGAAGTTATTATGTCACTGTAGACTGACCTTGCCTTTGTTTTAGGTTATGATTTATGATATAATTATTGTGTAAATATTATTATTTATTTTGTGTGTGGCCTAAAGTTAAATATCTTAAAGCTAAGAGTGTTCAATATGTCCGAAAAAAATGAATTAAAGGTAAGTTTTTGTTAATAAGTTTTAAAATGTGTGTAATTTAAGTGTTATCTAATTAACTAAGTTATCTAAGGTTAGTTATTTATAGTATTCATACTTTTTTTTTATTCAAGAGTTATTATGTATAAAGAGGGTTTTGTCACACAGTGACGATGTCACCCCCATGGGATATAATTTCTACATGACATACTTATTTTATTATTTATAATATCAGTCTCAACAAGAAAAATAAAGAAACTCTCAATACCTACATATCAATCTACCTAAGTATTTACATAATGAACGAATAAAGCTTAACCAGCATTTTGACTTCTTAAGAATACGGAGAAGACAAGAAGCTATTACGCACACCAACATTATAATTAAACCTGCTTCTCATATCTTGTCGGATTGCATCATTCCGGACACACTCCGCCAAAATATGTAGTATGTCTTCTATTACACTGTATTACATTCCGAACAATCCTGGGAATCTGAAATACCCATTAAGAATTTAAATTTGTTTGACGGATTAAATATACTTACTTCTAACAAATTGTTCACTTACGATTTTGTAGAAAAATATTTTTTTTTATTTGAAATAGTTTTTATTATAATAAAGTGATAACTTAGGAATATATTTTAAGCTACTTAATTTTTGTAATATTTGTTACCTCTTAACTTAATTCTCCGAGTATTGATTTTGATGATGATTTATTTAGCAGCAACTGTGCTATCCAAAAAGTCGCATTCATATTCGATAAAAATCGGTCTATTAGTTATTTGAATTATCAAACTATAAATAGATTGATAAAATTTATATTTCCTTTTTTTAATTTGGAATTTTTCTTAAAAGCTAAACCAATGTATATGAATAACAACTAGGCACTGAATAGTAACTACATATATGTAGTTACTATACTGTTATTCATTTATATAGGTTTTAGGAATACTATTGAAACATTAGTTCTGTCAACAATTCTGAAATATTACGTTATAATTTTTTTTTTTTTTTTAAATAATTGATTGTAATTGATGCCGTTTAAATTGTTCAAAATCCATATATAATAATTAATGTAAATTCTTTAGGAAACGGAGGTTTTAAACAAGCCTATAGAAGATGTCGACGTTATGGAAGAGATCCTGCGATCTCTGGGCGGTTTCGGAACGTACCAGCGGCTTCTGTTCCTCATGATCGTACCCGTCGGGATGTTCTTCGCGTTCACCTACTCCTCGCAGATGTTTGTGACGGCCACGCCGAAAGCGCACTGGTGTCTGGTTCCCGAGCTTACGCATTTGGATGTCGACCTCAGGTTTGTTTGTAGATAAATAGACACAATTTTATCTAATCTACGCATCAGGTGAACATATTTTGTTCTACGATTTTTTGAGTGTAAGTGTAAATCTTTAATTATTTTTTTTTGAGTTTGGCCTTAAAAATACCGCGAGAGGTATCAATTGAAGTATCTATCTCACTAATAAAACGGTGATATTTATTGTACTTCAATTAACTTCATCCAGGGGCAAAAAAAAACTGGTATGAGGCTAAACATAACCTAGTCCCAGAATAGTAAATAGCTATCTAGTGATAGATAAGGACAAAAAAATTAGAGGCCTCAACTTAATGTAATTTTTAACCCCCGACCAAAAAAGAGGGGTGTTATAAGTTTGACGTGTCTGTCTGTCTGTCTGTGTCACCATAGCTCCCGAACGGATGTAGCGATTTCAATTTAGTTTTTTTTGCATGAAAGGTGAGTCTTGCGCGAGTGTTCTTAGACATGTTTCATGAAAATCGGTTGGGCCGTTTAAAAGTTATGGGGTTGAAAGTGGGTAAGGAAAACCGAAAATCTGCAAATATAGGTACTAGTGTGGGGTATCAAATGAAATCGCATCGCGTCTACATAACATAATATTATGTTATTTTACGTTTAAGGAAATTATGGCATTGAAATCGGGGGTTTTTCTTAAATTTTAAATTTAGATTTATTCTATTTAAATATTGACCAAACTGATTTCATTTTATTTTGGTTGGTTGGCTGGATAGTCTTTTTTTATTTAGTCTTGCGTGTCCCAAGGCTTCTCCCAATCCCCCTGTCCATTGCTTCCTGCCACCAGTCGGCGGGGGGTTGTCTAGGTAGTTCCGCCAGCGCTTTCTTGACCGACTTCGTCCGCCACTGCCGGATCCAGGCTGTTACAGCATTAGCCCATCGGCTGGAGTGCAATCTTACGGTGTGTCCGGTAGTTGGATATTTCTAGAAAAATTACAAAGGACCTTTAAACTAAATGTTATTTATTTTTAATAAATAAGCTCACTTTTTAGGTTAAACTGTTTAAACTTTTTTCCTAAAAAAGATTGGTAGTACGTCGTCGGGGCGCTTTCCCGGAGATGCAGGTTCGAATACTGCGTGCGAAGCTTACTGATCCGTCAAAAATTAAATAAACCATTATACTTATCGCTCTGCTACCGTAATTCCCTAGGAAAAGTCTAATAAACAGTGTTGTTTATGGATTTTCCCGTGATGAAGTTACGTTAATGATCTATGTTCAAATTGTTCGATTGTCATAAAATGATAATGTTTTTTTAACATTATATTTTTGAAGTTTATTACCTACTTTGTAAATTCGTTTTTTGTTTGGTATGAAAAAAGATAAATCGATATTCCCAACATGTTTATCGTTTTGTTACGTAACCATCCATCAAGCGGGCTTACCAAGAGTTAGATAAAGGTTATCCTGTCAAAATAGACTTCTATTGTTCCATATAATAACATTTACATACTTTATTTGCTTATAGCCGTTAATAATTGTATAATACACACATCACATTTGTTTTAAACGTTTTGTGTACATATTTTGCTTCTGTTTAGTGGTGTATTGCACGGAATAAACATTGACTGCCTCGATCCCCGCCGGTCAAGTGTTTGAATGATCTGCAACCACTTTCTCCTTTGTCTGGGTGTTTAATCTAGTGCGTGTAACACAAGAGCTTTAGAGCTTACCACGGGTCTAGATGTTGTTGTGTGGATTGTCCAGAAATATTTATTATTTATATTTACTATCAATTTTGTAGACGGAATCTGTCAATCCCAGGAGCGTCTACCGGCTCCTGGGATCGCTGCAGGGTGTACGACGCCAACTGGACCCGGGTGCTGGCCAACTTGACCCCGCCTGAGCCCAGCACGGCCACGCTACCGTGCCAACACGGCTGGGAGTTCCTCTACGACGATATTTTGTACTCGACTGTTGTGAGCGAGGTATGTAGGTAATATGTTTTACCGAGCCGGTACTGTTTGTTGTACGGCGCGAACTGGGCCCGGATGCTGGCGAACTGTCAGCGGTTGGGAGTTTCTCTGCGATATTTTCTATATTCAATTGTAGTTTAGTATGCACTGAAATATTGGAAAACGATAGTTATCTCGTATTGGGTTTTCTGAAATTCAGTCTGAAAAAACACGGTCCCGCTACGTTCGACGACGACGATGTTCTGTTGTCGACTGTTATTAGTAAAGTATGACTAATCAGATTATTAATTGCCTCTTATTTGGTTTTATTCATTCTTTGAAAGTGCCTAATTAAAAATAAAAGGCTTTATTCTAAAGATAAAAAGAGCTACAAAGAGAGAAGACAAAAACTAAAAAAATAAGTATCCAAGACGCTCGCTTAGTTTTCGAATACACCAATTTGGAGTCACCTTGTATAATTCCTACTTAGGATATAAAGTTGCATGGATAACAAAATAATTATAGTTGTATGAGTTTGTTTGTGTACTTACAATAAAAGCTTTCTCGTGTTCTTTGTATTTAATTTATCCTTTTAATATCAGGCTTAATTCAAGGACCTAAATTACAAAAAAAAAACTTTTTTTCAGAGAGAATGGGTGTGTGATAGAGCCAGTCTCGGTCCATTCGCACAAGTGATGATGTTCGTGGGGTCCATATTTGGATGTGGGCTGTTCGGATGGATCGGAGATAAGTACGGAAGGGTACCAGCATTAACAGGTATTTGCCTATTTCAGTTGAATACTTCAATTCAGTTTAGTGACTTTTAGACTTGCACTCACTGAGACAAGATTATATGTACTAGACAAATTTGTCTGCTGGCTGGCCACCGGTCGTCGTGTTCGGTGGCCCGTTTGTGCCCGGCCTTAAATATAATGTACATACGAGTAAAGTTACTTCAGATAACTTAAGAGACTATACGCAATGGGTTTAATTAAGCTCTTCGAAAAGGAGTTCCTAACCTAACTTCATACTGTACCTTAAAGTCTTATGAAAGTAGTACCTGTTATTGTATGTCCGAAATGGATAAAATTGTTGAAACCTATTCTACATTTTAGATCTTATGTATATGCAACACAATTTTACAATAAAGTTTTCTTATTCTTATTCAGCTCCTTCATTCATCAGCAGAGTTTATTTAACTTAACATAAAAAAAACGAATTCGAAAGCCATCCAAGCATAGCCACTGATCAAAACATATTTATACTTAGGTAAGGCCTGTTTCACCATCTCCGAGTAAAATTAGACAATGCTTAAAATATACAGCTATTGCGTTCAGTCACATGTGACAAAGCGAGATAGCTTCTTCGAGAGATTAGAGATTCTAACTAACCGTAGACACGTATTATTGACATAACTAATTATTGCTTAGTGTACTCAGATTTTGTGAAATAAGCTGTTAATATTATCTGTGGTATTACTCAAAGCTCACAAAAAAGGAGGAGATTCTTAATACGTTGTATATGTGTAATATATTTTTTTCATTTGCAGGATCAAATCTAATGGGTTTCTTTGGAGGCGTCGCCACAGTGTTTACCGTTGGTTTCTGGGATTTCGCTTTCTGCCGGCTGCTGGTCGGATTCGCCAACGATTTCAGTTTCGTAATGCTGTATATTATTGGTAAGTTATTTTACAGTAATTGAAATTGAATGTACGGCGTCAGCGACCACCTTCCTATGAATTCTGCCCCCTGTCATCGTGAACTTGGTATGACCCGTCTAAGGCTGATTTTCGTGTTACGCAGACCATAGGCGCCGGCGTGACACTTAAACCAGCCTAAGAAATGAAAACCAGAAGTGGGGTATATAAGCAAATTGCTAAATAATAGTACGTAACCACGTACATTTTGCAACAAAACTTGCTTTAAGGCTCCTCTAACTCCAAAACTCTATTCATAGTTTATTGATCTATTAACAATTTTTTGACGTTGGAACAATCTGTCTTTTAAAGTAAGAATCGCCAAAGTCTAATATTATATTCTTCTATAATTCAGTTTTAGAGTACGTGGACTCAAGATACAGATCGGTGATCGGCAACATGTCGCTCGCTTTGACCATCGGCATCGGCGGCATAATCCTGCCACTTCTGGCGTACTGGCTGCGCAACTGGCAGCACCTGCTATTAGTGACGTCAGTTCCGATGGTGGCTGTTGTCGTCGCCCCGTGGATCGTACCGGAGAGTGCTCAGTAAGCTTCAACTACTGTGTATCCTGCCACTTCTGGCGTACAGGCTGCGCAACTAGCAACACCTGTTAGTGACGTCAGTTCCGATGGTGGCTGTTGTCGTCGCCCCGTGGATCGTACCGGAGAGTGCTCAGTAAGCTACAAACTACTGTATAAGATTCATAATTCAAAGGTTCGACGCGTGAGGCGTGCGTAATGAAAGCCCGCATAATACACACTGGTTTATTCATCTACGTTTTGCTTGCAGCGCACCCGCAAACCTATCATCTATCATATGTACGTACTTCGTACGATATGTACGCAGGTACATATCAAACAGTTTACTATCATGGATCATGTCAGGATTGAGATCCTGACAGCAGATTCGGTTTGTGGTAGTGAGCTACCACAGAACAATAAATTAATCATTACTATGTAACACCTAAATGTTACACATAAAACAACGATTATTATTATTTTGGCTGGACGTAATATCTATTCATAAACAAATCTAAACACAAAACAAAACCAAAGTTACGGTAGATTTTTTTAATAAAATAGATCGGTCTGTTTCCAGGTAGCTAAAGGTCTGCGATGTTTAATCAAATATAATTTAAGTTTACGTTTAAAAAGGAAACAATTAGTAAGATCACGATTGGCGGAGGAATATTGTTCCAACATTTGGAAGCGAATATTTCTTCCACGAGACCTGTGGAAGCAACTTTGATTTGAAATAAATATTCGTCAAAATATCATATAAGTAACTATAGGTCACATTGGAGTAATTGGCTGGCACGTCAAAGACTATATACGGAAATGCAGTTTCGCATTTTTGTAAGCAAATTTATTCGTTCAATTTGTTTCAGATGGCTGAATTCAAAAGGAAAAACAGATAGGGCATTAAAAACATTAAATCGATTCGAGCGGCTTAACGGGAAGAAAATTCCAGAAGACTTAATTGCGAACTTTATAGTAAGTTTTATTACGTTTTATATTAAATTTTAACATTTTTTTAAATGAAATATTAAAAGCCTTAAGTTGCAATGAAATGTCATACCAACATTTTTCTTGACAAATCGTCCAATGACAGAGTCCTCAGGTAAGGGTACGATTTTTATGGTAGGTTATTGTACAATAAATAACTGAAATTAAAATAAATAAATATTTCCGGACTACTCACACAGCATCACCTAACCACAAACTAAGCAGAGCTTGTACTATGGGTGTTAGGTGACTGATATACTACATAGATACATTTTGAAGTGAAACTTCTTTAGAATCGTTGTGATTTCAGACCGGATGCAACGGAAATACGTCAGGTAAGCCAAAAAAGCCAGGTCTTAAACGCTAACAAGGTTAAGCAACTTTCCGGAACGCCAGTACTAGGATGGGTGACCGTGACCGCCCGAACAAAATCTTTTTGCACAGTATTTTTTTTTATTCATCTCATTCTTTTGTCGATTTACTGAAGTTTCACTTCTCACTGTGTGTGAATCGCATACACAACTTTTTTTTTTTGTAAATACATACATTATGATACATAGAAAAATTAAAAGTTAGTTGTAATCACATAGTCTGCTCGGAGATGTGAGCACTATTACATACTATTGTTTATCGCGTAGTGTTTTTGGTGTCGGTTCCCGGACTATATGATTTTATCGCGCCAACGCAACATGACGCGCGCTGATGTAACCCTACCTTAAAGCACATCAAAATAATTTAAAGTACGCTTACAAGATAATAACATCAAAGGCACTGTAAAACTTAAGGTCTAACATACTAACTACGGGTTAACTTAACTGATTAGTGGTTATTTATAATTTGGTTTTTATGAGATTATTTTATAACCCATTATATACGAAAAATTGTTCGCTTATTTTTTTGTTCCTACGTTAGGTACCTCAACCGCTTTTCTCGTGAAAAGATTTATTGATTTTGATGATTCTTGAAATGAGAGCTTTTTATTTGTCCAGTCTTGTTTTATATTGATAATCCAAATTTTTTATACAGAAAGTGTGTTTTATGTAGTTTTTCATAAAAACATGTGATGTGACTTTAAACTAACGTTAACTTGTTTTGTTAGAAATCTGGCGCAACCACACTAGAAACTGACGAGACGTTAATGGCGGTGCTGAAGAACAGCACCATTCGCAACAGCCTGCTGAACCTGACCTTCATCACCATGGCCAGCAGCGTCATCCTCGACGGCATCATCAGGATGTCGGAGTCCATCGGAACCAACTTCTTCCTGACCTTCGCTCTGTCGTCGATGGCAGAGATACCGGCTTTGACGTTGGTCGCGCTAATTTTAGACAGGTAGAAATAATAAAATAAATATCAATATTGTCGGACGATCCACACAACAACATCTAGCCCCGCGGGGCTTAGATATAATATAAGCGTAGTAAGCTCTATGCTTGTGTTACGGGTACTAGACATCTGATATATTTAATATACAGTTTTTTTTTATTTTACATATTAAACACCTAGACCTAGGAGATGCTTGCAGATCATACAAACACTCGGGGGGAATTGAACCTACCCTACCTCTTGCGCCGCAAGCGGACCCACGCCCACCGAGCCACAAAATGTCGTCAAATATTAAACACAAGCTTTTTCACGCCGAGGCATTACCCGTGCCCCAGACCAATGTGGGGACCAGATTTGTACGATCTACAATTTCTGGTTTCGGGTCTGGGTGTTTTCTATGTATCTTATGCAGATGTGAATTTACAAAACAAAAACATCTATGTATCTCTGAGCACCTAACACCCATAGTACATGCGCTGCTTAGCCTGGGGTTAGGTAATGCTGTGTGATTAGAACGGACTTATTTATTTATTTATTTGTCGGGACCAAAGTGTTATAAAATATGATTCTTTGTTTTAGAGCTGGGCGTCGCTTACTGACCGGTGTCACTGTTGCGATCGCAGGGGCATTGTCATTAGTCTGCGCTTTTATATCGCAAGGTAAATATGTGTTCACCAAGGTTTACTACTAACCAATGGTCTTAGAATAGTAGCTACTCACGATCGTTTTTATTCAGCTTATAAATAAAATTAATAATAAAGATAGATAATATTATTTTTGCATCTCTTCAGGTATAATTCAAATGGTGCTAGCGATTCTGATTCGCTTCGCCGTGAACATGTCAGTGGGCGTTCAATTCCAACTGAGCACGGAGATCCTGCCGACCGGCCAGCGCTCGACTGGCAGCTCCTTGATACACATCACCGTGTATTTAGCTGCTGCTATCTCCCCTCTTGTGGTCTACTCAGTAAGTGTTGATCCGAGTTCCAACTGAGCGCGGAGATCCTGCCGACCGGCCAGCGCGCGACTGGCAGCTCCTTGATACACATCACCGTGTATTTAGCTGCTGCTATCTCCCCTCTTGTGGTCTACTCAGTAAGTGTTGATCCGAGTTCCAACTGAGCGCGGAGATCCTGCCGACCGGCCAGCGCGCGACTGGCAGCTCCTTGATACACATCACCGTGTATTTAGCTGCTGCTATCTCCCCTCTTGTGGTCTACTCAGTAAGTGTTGATCCGAGTTCCAACTGAGCGCGGAGATCCTGCCGACCGGCCAGCGCTCGACTGGCAGCTCCTTGATACACATCACCGTGTATTTAGCTGCTGCTATCTCCCCTCTTGTGGTCTACTCAGTAAGTGTTGATCCGAGTTCCAACTGAGCGCGGAGATCCTGCCGACCGGCCAGCGCGCGACTGGCAGCTCCTTGATACACATCACCGTGTATTTAGCTGCTGCTATCTCCCCTCTTGTGGTCTACTCAGTAAGTGTTGATCCGAGTTCCAACTGAGCGCGGAGATCCTGCCGACCGGCCAGCGCGCGACTGGCAGCTCCTTGATACACATCACCGTGTATTTAGCTGCTGCTATCTCCCCTCTTGTGGTCTACTCAGTAAGTGTTGATCCGAGTTCCAACTGAGCGCGGAGATCCTGCCGACCGGCCAGCGCGCGACTGGCATAACAACAAACGTTATTTTAATGAGGTTAAGCGACGTCGCGCGAGGTCTTTACTTGAATGGGTGACCACTCTGACTGCATCTTTTTGAACTCTAAAAAGTTTTATATTACTACTAATTATAAACTATACACGAAACCCTAATAATAGTGTGGTATATCTCATACTTATTAATAAAATCATACTTAATTTTTGTTTAGTTATTGTACCTACTCTGCGTAAAAACCCTGTTTTTTTCTCCTTATTTGTTGGCAAAAGGCTAGGTTAACAAGATAACCTAAAGTGATTATTGTAATACCTATCTGTGTAGAGGTATATATAGTCTTCGAGTGCCAGGGCGCGAAAGATATCTATCACTGTCACTGTTTGTCTCGATAATAATTGATCATCATGTTTGTTTATTAGCAGAGAGAATATAAATCACTACGATTTCTTAATCGTTACCTAGATACTTTTACTTCATTTAGCACACAAAGCAATACTTATTAATATATGGAAAAACTAAGGTCCAAGTAAAAAAACGGACCAAGCGACCAAGAAAACAGTAACTATATATATATAAAATATCCTATTGTGGTCGAATATCGATTTAATTAAATCGATATCGATAAATTATCACTGCGGCTTCTTAAGTTTCTTCTATTACATGGCTTAAATAATAAGTTAATTTAACAAAATGAAATACAAAATTACGAATTAAAAATCTATAATAATCTTTAACAATTGAATGTGTATTCACAACGTTTTAATAATTATATTGTGAAGACAGACATTATTTTTATTTATTATTATTACGACAATACTACGAACCACTATTTTTTGCAGTACAAATATACCATTTTAACATGCTGTATGAAAATTCAGCTAGCAAAAATGTACCAACCCTAAATATTAGAGACCCTATTTTCATAATTTTCATACTTTAAATAAATAAATATTTCCAGACAATTCACACAACAACATCTAGCCCCGTGGTAAGCTATAAGCTTGTGTTACGGGTACTAGATATCTGATATACTTAATAATAGTCATACATATATATATAGATATTTTTTATTATACATATTAAACACCCAGACCAAGGAGAAAGTGCTTGCACTTTCACCCTCACTATAAAAGCTCTTTATTAATTAATTTGATCATCGACGATCACTATATCTTAGCACTAGGTGGTATAGTGGTATAACACTAGGTTATACCTACATAACTACTATAAAACAGTAAGGAAATTAGCTATATACCTCTAGGTTAGTAGTTTGCGGTTTTATTTGTCCAGGGTACAGTATGGAAACCATTACCACTAATCATCCTCGGAGTGCTGGGTCTCCTCAGCGGTGCCGCCTCGTTCCTCATCCCGGAGACCAGCGGGCGGCCCATGCCGCAGACCGTGGCCGAAGCCGAGACTCTCATCAGGGAAAACACATTGGGCAGGTGTGTGCAGTTATGTTAAAGTTTGGAGGCTTGATAGCCCACCTTTGTGGTTCTGTAGCGTTCAGTATGGAGTAAATACCTAGACTCTTTATCCAAATTTTACGTACCTAGTAGCATTTTGTCATGCATGTTTGTGTTTGTTTTGGGAGGTTTTGTCTGTTCACGTCCGTAAGTGGTAACCCTCTGAATCCTTACACGTGACCTCCGGGTGGTGCTAAGAACAGTCTCTGGTGGTAGGCTTCGGCCGCGGCTTGTCACCACCCTCCGGGCTGGGCCAGTGCGTGAAGCGATTTTTTCGTGTTTCGTAATGTGGCCCGGAGAAGCCACCTTCTAGGTCTTCATGTCCCATCTTAGACCACATCGTCACTTTACATCAGGTGAGATTGTGGTCAAATGAAGGCTTATAGATCATAAAAAAAAATAAAAAAAATAATTTGACCGTTTCGTGAAAGAATGCAATCGTACGAAATTAAACGTGCGTAAAAGCTTTAAGCCGCATAGGAGCTATGTATCTTCCTTGACTTAATTTTAAATCTTAAGCCCGACTTAAATACAAGTCTAGGCGATGAAATTATAAAATAGTTTGTTTATTTTTCAGCAAACGTAAAAAGGAAAAAGATGGAGCGGACATTATATTCTTAGAGAACAAGAATGTTGAAAACATTGGCTAACAATGCATCATTTAAGATTTAGCGGCCCCTGCGCAAACATTCTCACTGTGTGAGAGATGATCTGACCAGTGAAGTTTTATAAATTAATGTGATGCTTTAAGTAATATATTTTTAACTACTATTTAATAATTGTTTCATTTAGGTATTCATTACATTACAACGACGCCGAAAGTCGGAACATTAGTTAAAGCATAAAACAAGCAAAGGAAGTCCTTCGCAATTAATTTGAATGGTCTTTACCTCATAAAGACGATTTATACAGGATCAGTGATTGGCTTCAAATTCAGCAGGACAAGTCAAAACGCAAAACCAAAGTTTAAAGTCAATACAGAGAGGTGCGAAATTAGTTTAAAAGTATGACACTTCAGGTGTTATTTTATTTAATAGTCATTGAAGTTGTCACGACCTCTGTGCCTCCGTTCAAGTGTAAAATATACACAATTTAAAACAAGAAAATGGTATTGATAGAAGTGTGCTTCATCGTGATCGGCTCGTTGTAGGAGGCAGACAGTTCCTACGTAAGGTAGCCACAAAAAGCAAAATTGTAAGATGTTCAAAATTTCAATCAATAACATGATTTTGGTAGAAGAATCGTTATCTTATAGTGCAAGCTTAAAGCAAGCGAGGTAGATCTTACACTGTAACTTCGAATGGTCTGGAGTTGGTTAAGGCTGGTTTATAACAGGTTCAGTCACTGACTACGAATACGGGAAAAGTTAAAAAACAAAAACTTTGAAAACAATAGGTACGAAGCGGTGTGAAATAAGGGAGCGCAAAAGTGTGAAATTTTAATACAAAAAAATAAAAAACACTGATCTTGTCGAAACCAGCCAAGCAGTCAATAATAAATCTAAATTTTAAATTTAAGAAAAACCCCCGAGTCCAATGCCTTCATTTCCTTTAATGTAAAACAACACAATATTATGTAATGTAGACGCGATGCGCTTTCATTTGATACCCCACACTAGTATATTTGCAGATTTTCTGTTTTCCTTCCCCACTCTCACCCCCATAACTTTTAAACGGCTCAACCGATTTTCCGAAACATGTCTAAGAACACCCGGGCCAAACTCACCTCATACAAAAAAAACTAAATTGAAATCGCTCCATCCGTTCGGGAGCTATGATATCTCAGACAGACAGACACGTCAAACTTATAACACCCCTCTTATGGTCGGGGGTTTAAAAAGAAAACACAAGATAAAATGTTACAGGTATTTAATCAGATTCAAGTCTCATTAATGCTGAGGTGCATCTTCCCGTTGACCATCTGCTTGACGGGGTTGATGCGCTTCAGGATCTGCGTCATGGTCTCCACGAGGCGCTTGCTGCTGACGCCGGTGCGCTTCGCCTTGAACTTGTGCAGCAGCTCCGTGGTGGTGATCGGCTTGCGCGCCAGGTAGCGCCGCACCGCTTCCTCCGTCACGCCGCACTCGCTGCAAAAACAATGTTTTATTTTTACTTGAAGTTTTTGGAGGTTTTGGCTGTTCACGTCCGTAAGTGGTAACCCTCTGAATCCTTACACGTGACCCCCGGGTGGTGCTAAGAACTGTCTCTGGTGGTAGGCTTCGGCCGCGGCTTGTCACCACCCTCCGGGCTGGGCCAGTGCGTGAAGCGATTTTTTCGTGTTTCGTAATGTGGTCCGGAGAAGCCATCTTCTAGGCCTTCAAGCTCCATCTTAGACCACATCTTCACTTTACATCAGGTGAGATTGTGGTCAAATGAAGGCTTATCAATAATAAAAAAAAAAAAAAACTTGCGTTATACATACGCCGCCCATTTTCCTGTGAGAACAATGTAATTTCCCGCAGTAAAATTTGTCTATAGCCTTCCTCGATGAATGGGTTTTATAATATATAATATTGACTCGTTAATTATTGTTCGTTAATATATAGTATAGACTCGTTGCTCCTTTTAACATCAGCTATTTGCTGCGGTCCCCGAAATATTGTCTAAGAGAAAATATGCGTAACAAAGGAATCCTTTGACCAGCAGAATATGGGTGAATACTGAATAGGGACAAAATATCGAATAGTCTATTTGATTTGCCTGCAAAATATTCTTATATTATATTAACTCGCAAAACAACCCCGTAGAAGAGCTATAGAATAAGAGACAACATTACTTATAGGTATACAACTATTCGGCCGAAAGAAACACATCTATCGTCTAGTCTAGACGGTCCTTTCTTTTCTTCCCCTGAAGTGGAAACGAAACTTTTACTCTAACCATTTAGTCAAAATTCAATGTTGTGTAAGAGACGGGTAGGAAGTCAAACCTCTATACTTTGGATAGATATAAGTACTTACTAGTAGGAGGCGTCGAGTTTTTGTCTCTTGAGTGAGGGCTGGCTGTTGTTGTGGGCGTTGGCGGCGGCCACGGCGGCCGACGTCGCCGAGATCGCGGGGGAGCCGGACCGAGACGTGCCGGCGCTATCTGGAACAAATTATACGTTTTTTGAAGAATATTGGGCGCAACAACAGATGATAGTAATATAACTGGATAATTCTACACCCATCCCTGAAATTGGAAGTAGATCTGAAATTTAAGAACTCAAACATTTTATGTTATAGGCGGGAAGAAGACTAGAAATCTGAGACTTGAAACATTCTTAAAGGAGCTAGGTAGATCAGAAATCGGGAGAACTCATGAGTTCTCTTGGCGAGAGGGAATTAGAAATCTGAGAAACCAAACACTAAAATAGGGATAAAGTGGAAAGGTAAACCAGAAATTTGATACCACAAAAATTATAGAGGTAGGAATACTAGATAAGGACCAAGAACTGATAGTAAAGAAATTATCGCCAAAATGTAGGTTAATTACTTACTCGCATTTTTGTCTTCTTTTCTCTTCTTCGATGATTTCTTATTGCTACTGCCCATTTCAGGATCCGTGTCGGAATCTGAACTGAGCTCACTACTCGACTCTGTAAATAGAATAAAAGAAAAAAATATAAATATAAAGAACTAACGATGTTTGTTATCCAAAAATAGCCTAAACAAAATCGAACGCCGACACACATAGTGTTTCGGAAAAATGGTATTGAAGCTCTTCCTCGAAATGCCTGTAAGATTTCCACGGTCTGTAGTCTTTCGCTGTTGGACAAAATATAAGGGGGTAAACTATAACCAAAAAAAACCCCATAAAGCCATAAAAGCCGTGTTGGCTATGTTGGTGTTGGCCGGTTCAATCAACCCAGAGTACCTCTAGATTTTTCTTCTTAAAAATGTATGTGGGCCTTGGTGAAGGCAAACATCGTGTTGAAACCGACATGATTTGAAAACATCAACGAGTTTGAAGGACATGTGAAACTCACCAATCCACACTTAATTATGAAGGCCTAATCTTTCTCTCGTCAAGAGAAAAAACTTGTGAGTGGTACATACCTTTCTTGTCGGGTTTCTTATCATTCTTCTTCTTCTTGGTGAGCTTGCTGGCGCGCTCCTCGCCCTCCTTGGTGGGCTCGTCCTCCTGTTCCGACTGCTCCGCCTTTTGTTCCTTCTCTTCCTCGTCTGAATCCTCGTCAGATGTGAGCAGTTTCCTAGAAAGGATGTTGGCTACAGTTAAAATGTCACCATCTAGCCCCGTGATAAGCTATAGATTGTCCTTTTTGAAAATAGGGTTTACAAATTATCAAAATATCACGTGAAAACCATAGAATTCTTAATGGTAGGTATAAGTAAATATTATTAAATGCGAAGAGCTATCATCAAGAGAGAGCATTGTCCCAGTTTCAGTCAGAGATAAGGTGGGTCAAATGGACAATCAGCTCAATCTGCAGAAATTAAGTTTCAATAAATCTAAATTTAAAATTTAGTAAAAACCTCCGATTCCAATGCCTTAATTTGCTTTAAAGTTAAACATTATTATTAATATTAAGGAGCGATTTTTATTACGTTTTTTTTTTGTATGAAGGATGAGTTTGGCGCGAGTGTTCTTAGACATGTTTCATAAAAATCGGTTGTGCCGTTTAAAAGTTATAGCAGTGATAGTGGGGAAGATAAACCGAAAATCACATTACAATGTGCACGCGATGCGCTTTCATTTGATACCCCACTCGAGTATATTTGCAGATTTTCGGTTTACCTTCCCCACTATCACTGCTATAACTTTTAAACGGCACAACCGATTTTTATGAAACATGTCTAAGAACACTCGCGCCAAACTCATCCTTCATACAAAAAAAAAACGTAATAAAAATCGCTCCTTCCGTTCGGGCGCTATTATGTCTCTCTGTCTGTGTGTCTGACACAGACAGAGAGACAGAAAGACAGACACGTCAAACTTATAACACCCCTCTTTTTTGGTCGGAGGTTAAAAATAACTAGGTCTCGCTACTTATCAATAATTATTTGTCCTGAGACAGGAGTGCAAAGGCCTCATAAACATTAAGTACAGTAATTCAATCACATATAGGTGCAGAGACATTATAAATTGTATCAATATTATAATAAAATGTCCACGTGTTTATCTTGCTGTTCCTATTTATATTCCTATTATTTTATTTATATTATATTATTTGATTCAAAGACGTCTATCTTACAGAATGGTAGATGATAAAAAACACATTTAACCACTTTGGAAGTGTCAGTTTACAAAAAAAAATGTATTAGAAAACCCAAAATTAGTTTTACGAAGACCTATCCACATAGATACCCCAGACGTGTAGTTATTATGAAAATATTTTTTTAATTTTAAGTTTAGGAAACACCCAAAATAGCTCTTATAGTTTCCGAGTCACTTTTTTGACAGAGACATAGGAACCCGGGGGAAAAAAGGGTTCCGTTTTTGTCATTTGGCTATGGAACTTTAAAAATGATAAAGGCAATTAAAATAACGAAATAGATACGTGTGTAAACCACGAGCTATATATTATCGTAGCCTACAAATGCGTGTCGTTCTTGTATAATAAACCGCAGGCAATATCAAGTATATTTATAATACTGTCAACGCATAAATTTGCAATCTTCATAGGAAAAACAACATTACAGATCGGACACCCCACAATGATTCTCGCGTTAATATTTATATTGATTTCGATCCTTATTATAATTTACCTTATTGGAAAATACAATGAAAACTATTGGAAAAACCGCGGTGTTGTGTTTCACACGAAAAATAAAGTGGCCGGGGTTTTTTGGGAGTATCTCACAAAGAAGAGAGCGATTTTTCAAATATTTAACGACATTTATACGGATGAAAAGTACGCGAATGAACCAGCAGTTGGTTTCGGATCATTCTTCACACCAACCTTGTACGTGAAAGATATAGTCAACGTGAACCACGTGCTCCTAACAGATTTTGACAGCTTCAACCAACGTGGCCTAGCGTTCGCAGACGATGACATACTCTCACAGAACCTGTTGTTTCTTTACGGACCCAAATGGAAATTGACGCGACAGCACATTTCACCGATTTTCACAACAGCGAAGTTGAAGAACATGTATTACATCATGAACAAAAGCGCACAAGATTTTGTTGTGTACCTTAAAAACAAACCGCCAGCAGAACTAAAGGGTGATGGCTTCAATATTTGCACCACTTACAGCTGCGCTGCTCTCGCCGGTGCTGTTTTTGGAATAGGACAGACCTCGACATTCGATTCACCGTTCATCCCTCTAGTGAAAGAAGCAATAAACCCGACGTTTTGGCTCAATTTTAAGTTTTCGATATCGAGTTGGAGTAGAAAGGTATTTAAGGCATTGGGCTTATCTCTCTTTAGTGTGCATGCCGAGTGGTTCGTAGGGGCTATCAAAAAGGTTATAAGAGAGAGAGAGAAAGACACCGAGAAGAAGTATGACTTTGGTGAGTTGTGTGTGAATTTACAAAAGATTGGAACTGTGAAAGATCCCGACACGGGCTACGAATTGGTATTAACAGACGAGTTGTTAGCAGCACAAGCATTTTTCTTTTTTCTCGCTGGACTAGAAGCTTCGTCGGCTGCCACTTTCGCTGCCTTTATGGAACTAGGCCGGAACCCTGAGATGCTGAAACGGATACATGACGAAATAGATGATGCATTTGAGAAAAATGACAATCAACTGTCATACGACAATATAATGGATTTGCAGTTTGTGGATCATGTTGTAAAAGAAGTAATAAGGATGTACCCACCCGTCGCTTACTTTCTGAGGGAATGCGTAAGAGACACTGTTCTTCCTGTTGGACACATCAGAATTTCTAAGGGGACAAAGGTATTTTTGCCTATATACGATATTGCCAACGATAGTAAATTCTATGAGAATCCAAAAGTGTTCGATCCGGACAGGTTTGCTAGAAAGCCGGACGCACCTTATTTGGGGTTTGGATTAGGAAAAAGATATTGCATTGCAAAGAGATTTTCCTTAATCCAAGTTAAAACAGGAATCGTCCACGCATTGCGCCATTTTACGATTCAGACAACAGTAGGGAAAGGGGGGATAACATTTTTGAAGACTCCGGTCCAAGCGCGTTTGGGAAATGTTGATTTTGAATTCATTCCGAGGAACAATATTATAAGCTCGTAGTACCACTAAAAATTAAATTACATCGCTACGCGTGTCTGTCATGATCGCGATTATCCTAAAACTACTGTACGATGTTTTATGTGGTTGTGCTTTTTAATTTACCGGTTATTATAATATAATTATCATTTTTAATGTTTTTAATAAGTGTTAAACCTCACTTTGCAGGTTTAACTATTTTTAAATTTTATGCAGAAAAAAATAATTATTTTATTTTATTATTAATTGGTCTAGCACGTCAGGGCGCATTCCTGGAGATGCAGGTTCGAATCCTGTGCGCGAAGGTTACGGATGTGTCTTAATTTTTTCTGCATAAAATTTAAAAATAATTATCATGTAAAATATTCGGTCGAAAACTAAATTACTGCTGCTCTGTTGTTTTCTTACGTCTGCCTTCGTATGTAGGAATGTCTTCTGTTATGTTATTTTCATGATATCTATACTAATAAAATAAAGGTGAAGAGTTTGTTTGTTTGAACGCGCTAATCTTAAGCTCCAAGATAGCCTTTTTATGGGTTATTTACTGCGGAAAATTGTTTCCAAGGGAAAATCCATAAAATACGGGCAACGCCCCGCGTGCTGTGCACATTTTAATATCTTAATAACTAACACTGAAAAAATATTTCAAATCCGACCAGTATCAGCTCCTTCATCTTTAAAATATTAGTTTAGACAAGATTATTATTAAGACATTATTATTAAAATAAATAAGATTTATATTGGCATGAACATAAATTATGTTAGTCTGTAGTGTATATAATTATTAAAGTTACACATTAATTGTACAAACAAGTCAGAGTGTATAGGTGTAACGTTTCGTGGAGTCTGCGCGAACGCGGGTTTTGTACGTTCTAGGTTAGGCCTGACATTTAAACAGATAAGAAAGTGAGCAAAGTACAGCTCTCTTTCGCGCTTCTAAGGGAAGAAGTCTAAAAAAGAATAATTAGCCCATTATTTAGATAATCTAAAAAATAAGACCCATATTTTTTATTTTTTCTTACAAGTGGTCAGATATGCCATAAACCTTAAAAAATATATAGATATGTTTCCTGTCAGTGCTAATGGCGCCATCTGCGCTGAGTGTTATATCCCTTATTCGATAATTATGAGATCAGGACTCATACTTTTACTACTACTAATTTCCATGTAAGTGACATAATGTTTTTGTCTTTTTAAATAAATGATATTAAACATATATGAATACTAGCTGACCCCAGCAAACGTTGTTTTGCAAAATGAAAAATAGATAGTAGCCGATTCTCAGACTACTGAATATGCTCACAAAATTTCATGAGAATCGGTCAAGCCGTTTTGGAGGACATACTCATTCACAACGAAAACACGAGAATTTTATATATTAGATTAATTCAACACAAACACACACAAAAATCAAATATTAAAACAAAAAGTACATAAAGTTGCAGTTAGAGCGATCACCCATCCAAGTACTGACCGCGCGCAACATTGCTCAACTTTTTGGTAAAATCACGTTTGTAGTATGGGAGACCCCTTATTTATTTAATGTATTATATTATGTGTGTTTAGTATTTGTTGTTATGGTGGCAACAGAAATAAATCACCACCTTGAACTCTCTATCTATCACGATTAGTTTTATCCTTTTTATAGCGTTGCAGAATACATGAGTTGTTCATTTTCAAATTCTTAGCCAATCATTGTGTTTAAATATAAGTACCTATGTATAACTAATGTTAGTATAAATGTTTTTATGTTGTATGTTTTGACTTGCCTGTTATGTAATATAACGTTATGGTAAATAAATAAATTGAAATTGAAATTGAAATATCTATCTAGATCAGCCTGATGACGGACGTACAGACAGCAAACGAAGTATCAGTAATTCCGTTTTACGGGACGTAACGGTAATCTAAAATATCTCGTTGATTAAACTAAATATAAGAGAGACAATATAGATAGCAAATATATAATGAACTGTTGGTGTCTGTATAATAATATCATACTTCTAGGTAGCTAGGTACTTAATTGTCTCGTTATGGTAGCCACTTATTAAATACCTCGAGATAATATAAAGATTTAATTAAATACTTTAGAAGTAATTATTATGGATGAGTATTTATAATAAATAAATAATAAATAAATATTTCCGGACAATCCACATAACAACATCTAGCCCCGTGGTAAGCTCTTAGCTTGTGTTACGGGTACTAGACATCTGATATACTTAATATAATAGACATACATACATAGATATTTTTTTATTATACATATAAATCACCCAGACCAAGGAGAAAGTGCTTGCAGAACATACAAACACTTGACCCCTCGGCGGGAATCGAACCCGCTACCTCTTGCGCCGCAAGCGGACCCTCGCCCACCGCGCCACTGAGGCAGTCAAAATTATGGGAGCTTTGTTGCATGTGTACTGTTTTTTTTTTCGAATATACGAGTGTCTTGTAGTTCTCGAATAATCGTTAATCGTTAATCATTAATATTACGCTAGAAATTGATTTGTTATAAATTACATTAAATTGACCCACAACTTTTAAACGGCTCAACCGATTCATCAAACATGTTTAAGAACACTCTCACATAAGTCACCTTTAATACAAACAATATTGAAATCGCTTCATCGATTCAGGAGCACCACAGACAGACAGACACGTCAATGTTAACACCCAACAACCAACCAACTTCAACACCCCTCTTTCTGCGCCGTGGGTTAAATGATACTTGTTACAAGCAATGTATTATAAGATACGCACCTAAGCGCGTCTTCTTCGGCGACTCCCTTTAATTCCTTGTTCGCTTTGTTCTCGTGGTCCGATTCACTGAAACAAATAGAATAATATTAAGATATTTGGCTTGCAGAACATACAAACACTTTCACCCTCGGCGGGAATCGAACCCGCTACCTCTTGCGCCGCAAGCGGAACCTCGCCCACCGCGCCACTGAGGCAGTCAAATCAAATCAACTCAGAACAAGTCAAATGTACTCAGAACTAAGTTAGAACAAGTCAAATGTACTCAGAACTAAGTTAGAGCAAGTCAAATGTACTCAGAACTAAGTTAGAACAAGTCAAATGTACTCGGAACTAAGTTAGAACAAGTCAAATGTACTCAGAACTAAGTTAGAACAAGTCAAATGTACTCAGAACTAAGTTAGAGCAAGTCAAATGTACTCAGAACTAAGTTAGAACAAGTCAAATGTACTCGGAACTAAGTTAGAACAAGTCAAATGTACTCAGAACTAAGTTAGAACAAATCAAATGTACTCAGAACTAAGTTAGAACAAGTCAAATGTACTCAGAACTAAGTTAGAACAAATCAAATGTACTCAGAACTAAGTTAGAACAAGTCAAATGTACTCAGAACTAAGTTAGAACAAATCAAATGTACTCAGAACTAAGTTAGAACAAGTCAAATGTACTCAGAACTAAGTTACCTCTCCGAAGAATCCGAGATGTAGTCCCGTTCCCTGCCCTCCTCGTCGCCGTCGTCGCTCTCCTCGAACGCCTCGTCGTCCACCTTCTTCTTCTTCTTTTTATTTGCAGCAGCTAATGGTGGAACAAAGATTGGAGATTAGATAACCTTAAAGTGATAAATAAACCGGAATATCATAAAGGTTTTATTTAACAAATAGGGGATATTACTGCAGTTTAATCCCCTATTTGTTAATTAAAACCTCTGTGCTCGCGCCAGAGGGCAGCACTACCGTAAGCAGTAAACAGAGAAGGAAAGAGTTTATTGATTCTAGGTTATTTATTTAGTACCTTCAAGTAAGTACTTCGTTTCCTGATCAATCAGGTCATTAATACCTAAAATAAATATAAATTTAAAATTTAAGAAAAACCTCCGATTCCAATGCCTTAATTTCCTTATAAGTAAAACACCATAATATTTAGTAGTTAGGGCATGCGGTGCTCTTTCATTTGATATCCCACTCGAGTACATTTGCAGTTTTTCGGTTTTCCTTCCCCACTCTAACCCCCATAACTTTTGAACGGCTCAACCGATTTTCATGAAACATGTCTAAGAACACCCGGGCCAAACTCACCTTTCATACAAAAACAAACTAAATTGAAATCGCTCCATCCGATCGGGAGCTAAGATGCCACAGACAGACACACAGACAGACAGACAAACTTATAACACCCCTCTTTTTTGGTCGGGGGTTAAAAAAGGAGATGTTTACTGTCATTATGTCCCACCTTTTTTCTTCTTCTGCTTGTCCTTCTTCTTCTTGGAGGCGCCATCGCTGTCCTCCTCCTTGTTGGCGCCCTCCGAGTCCGAGGACTCGTCGTCCGAGTCGATCCACTCGTCCATCTCTGATATCTTCAAGTCTGTTAAGCAAAAATATATATATATATTACGTGGGTAATAGGGAAAATTACTGCAATTTGCTCGCGCCCGAGTGCAGCGCGTAGACGGTACAGAGAATAAAATAGTTTCTTGATTTTTAACTTTATGATTTTTTTAAATGTGATAAGCAGTGTATGTTTGAAGTCTTTAACAAAGCTATTTTCTCAATTAGATCTTTCTTTATTTTTTCTCGATTATGTTAAAAGACAAGAGTCCACGTCGTCCACGCTTCCGGAACTTCAGAGAGAAGTACTTTATTACTTTGATTGAGAAAAAAGCCGTGTTGGCTAAGTGGGAGGACACTCGACTTTAATTCCGAAGGTCGTGGGTTCAAACCCCGCCACGCACCTCTGGATTTATCATCTTGAGAAATTTATGTGCGCTTTAAACACGTTAACGGTGGAAACCGTCGTGAGGAAACCGGCATATTCTGCGAACTTAAAAAAAAAAAAGAGTTTCAAGGGCATGTGACATTCACCAACCCGCACTCGGCCAGCGTGGTTAATTAAGGCCTAATCTCTCTCGTCAAGAGAGAAGTCCCTGTGTCCCAGCAGTGGGAACGTTAATAGGGTGATGATGATGACTTTGCTTGTGACACACAGGTCTGTTGCCTTTCTAAGCCTTGGCTCTTTTGGGTATCTTTCCATTGGAGAAGTAATTAACTCTGTTTGTTACAGCAGATTCAGTTACCTTTCTTAGCCTTGGCTCCTTTGGGCTTCTTCTCGTCGGGATCGTCCCCGTCGTCCGCGCCGTCCTCTCCACGCATGCGCTTCCGGAACATGAGCGAGAAGTAGTTTATCACTTTGTTGCGTCTGGATAAAAATAATGGGGCATTAAGACGTTTTTAAAATAAAAATCGTGTGCGTTCGGGAAAGCCGACAGAAGTGATAGCTTAGTTAGAATCTGTTCGAAATACGGCTAGCGCTGCGGGTAAGGCTGATTTGAGTGACACGCTTACCATAGGCGCTGAGAGCTCATCATCTTTATGTATGCCATAGAAACCTTTTGGAATAACGTCGACCGTTCACCGACATTAAGTTTCTAGTATAATAATAATTATTCATTATGTCCATACATATATGATAAGCCGTGTTGGCTAAGTGGGAGGACACTCGACTTTCATTCCGAAGGCCGTGGGTTCAAACCCCGCCACGCACCTCTGGATTTTTCTTCTTGAGAAATTTATGTGCGCTTTAAACACGTGCTTTAACGGTGAAGGCAAACATCGTGAGGAAACCGGCATGTTCTGAGAACTTTAAAAAAAAGAGTTTGAAGGACATGTGACATTCACCAACCCGCACTTGGCCAGCGTGGTGAATTAAGGCCTAATCTCTCTCGTCAAGAGAGAAGTCCCTGTGTCCCAGCAGTGGGAACGTTAATAGGGTGATGATGATGATACATATATGTAGTAAGTCCGTCAGAGTGACTTTAAAATCAACCGTGTCAATCAAATCAAGTGAGAGAGAACCCATGCGACTTCATTTCTCGCAAGCAACGTGCATCACGTTTGCTTGCGAGAAATGAAGTCAGACAGACTGGCGGCGCCGCAACGCGTTACTGTTACTGTACTAAGCAGTTACAGTTCATTATTATAAAATTGATGTTAGCCGCCAATGCCTGTTAAATGCGCGTTTGAACAAGTTATTTTTGTTTATGTAGTTAATATAGATTTTCACTTTTGAAATAAGCAGTTCTACTCAAACTAACTATTTTATATATCAATGTTAAATTATCCTTTTGATGCTTTATTTATGCTTTATCAGGAAAACTTACCTGCCAAACTCTTGCTCAGCTTCCTCAGCTGATAAAGCCTTATACCTCTGGATTGGTTGAAAATTGTACCTGTAATAAATATATAAAAAAATGGTACTCATGTCATCTTTATTTAGCAAATTAATACAGACACATTCCCTTAATAAAATATGTTCATTTTTGCAGATATATTTGCGTTTTATTTTCATTTAATTATAAATACATCAATATTATTTTGACTCTTGTCAGGTAGCCTAATTTTAACAAACCATCCCCCACCAAGAAACAGTTTTTTAATAATAAATAAATAACAATAAAATATTAAAAATAAATCCATTATGAAATCTAAAAATTAAAAACAAAATGGAAAACTATAGACTCAGTATTAAAAGTCTAGTTGGATAAGGCATTTGAGACTCAGGGTATTAAAATTTGTACCTGTCATGGTGGCAATTATAAAATGCATTTATAACAAGTACTTAGTAGTATAATTTTTTAAGTGAAGTATGGAAATGAATTCTATAAATAATGAATGTATAAGTAATTACCATTCTTGTAGTGGATAGGCATCAATAGCTCCGTCTGCTGCATGAGTGAACACATAGTATGCTGCATTCTCCGACACACCACCTTCTCTGATGCCTTTGAATCTAACAAAAGACTACATTGAAACATGTATTAACATGCGAAAACATATAAATGGTTAGTAGCTATTCATATGTGTATTAGATAAGTAAATATAACTGTTTGTTTTCCTATAAAATAAATTACAATAACCTATATCACTGTGTATAAGTGCTAGAAAAACCGATTACAATTTAATCATCTATAAGCCAATGTTGACTGAGATCAACAATATAACAGGTACCTTGCTCCTTTACTATCTCATATCTATACAATATTGCTCTACCTAAAAAACTATACCTTAACATCATAATACAAACATAAAAAATAAAATATATAGTTCATGATTTAGGTACATACTTCTTTCCAGTCTTTCCTCCAACTTTGAGTATCCACGGTTGATCCTCAGGTTTGTATTTACGTGAGATGATACCAAACTTTTTTCTACGGGCTTCTTCTCTTATATCACGGCCATATTCAGAACCCGCACCAAACCTAAAAAAAAGATTCTATATGTTTCATAAATCTTTAAATTGGTATGCGAACATTAGCCGTTCAACAAATAGAGGCCAGTGTATTAAATTGGTGTGCAACCATTAGCTGTTCAACAAATAGAGGCCAGTTTATGTTGTTAAACAAGAAGATGGCCCAAGGCCCCCTTGAGACAACTATGGCTTCTTATAAGGATTGTCTGTTTGTTAAGCACTTACTTTGGCATATCCTCATCTATTCCCTTAAATTCTTTTATGTTATTCTCACGTTCCATCTTCACGTGACTCCATTTGGCAAAGTCTACATTTAGGGTAGCATTGAACCTCATTACATGATACTTTTTCTTCACATTCTTTGGCACCCGGATCTTGAACTCTTGTGTAGACGCTGACGTCTGCAAAAAGCAAAGGTTGAATGCTTACATTCACATGAAAAGTTAAATAAACGGCAGAATATAGGAAAGTCTATGTACCGCAGCTGGTCCCGACGATCCAGGCGCATTCATCTTAGCTAAATTCATAGCAACTTCTGGGGGATAATCTTGTGCAGTAAATTATCACTTTACCATTATTTCTAATGACTAACTATCAATAAATTCAGAAAATAAATAAACTACTTAAATTATAGATCTACTTTTCGTGACTGTGACTGGTCTTCGTGGACATTCATTTCATTTCATTCATATTAAACAAAGTTGCCAACGCATTTTTTTATTACCAATTTATTTATGATAAGATGGAGCAACTTGTACCCCATATCATTATGTATATTCTGTGCCTTTAGCTAGATTTTAAAACCTTTTGTACCTGTATAATAAAAATGACAGTATTATTTATAAAATTATACGTCGCTTTGAATCGTTTCAAACTATATTGGAATGGAAATTATTTTTATCAATAAATCGAATAATTGCCGGGATTCTTTTTTAATAAAAACCCGTGCGAAGCCGGGGCGGGCCACTAGTATAAAATATAAAAATATTTTATTTTTGAAATTACCACATTTAAATAACACACATTCCCCCAAAGTTGGGAGATATTAAGTAGAAACACTATGCAAATGATAAAAAATTGACACTGAAAGTAACGTGACTTGACAATGACAACGCAAATAAACCCAAAAACTATGAAAATGAAAATAAAAAAGTTTTATCACAAAAACTATACAATTTTCTTTCATCAACAAACATATTAAGTCATTAGTAAGACATGACTAATGACTAAATATGTTAATTTTTTAATAAACGCAGACTTGACATTGAGCCACGATACTAAAGGAACAAAACTTTACTATATTATTCTAAACAATCATAGACAATCATAGTAAAACAAAACATGCAAGTTTCCGATCGCGTTCACATTATAACCTAAATCTTTGTTTTTTTTTATTTTGTTTGTTGTGGATTGTGATTGTGGATTTTATTTGTTTTATTATTTCGTATCCTTGTTTCTACAATATTTAACTCAAAATGGGTAAAAAGAAGAATAAGAATAAAGCTAGCGGCGCTGAAAAGACAGCAGCTAAAACTGAAAAGAAATTGGCTAGCAAATTGAAGAAGGAACTTGCCAATCTGGGTGAGGTTAGTCCATGCCGCTGAACTAAAACAATTGAACTACGTAAAATCATAACTAATAACTTGTGTTTGCTAGAATACTAACTAGAATTAATTAAACTTAAAGTCATTCAATTTATGGTATATGATATGACATAATTTATATAGTTCTTAGATACATTCCAAAATCAAACTGAATTTGTTTACCCATTTCTTTTTCTAGGAAGACATAGCAAAAGTAATTGCTGAAATAGAGAAAGATGAAGCAAAACGTTCAGCGGCGTCAGAAAAATCATTAAAAGGGCCACCAACTCCCAGAGCTTACGCATCTCTCACTCCACATCCCACTAGCAATGAACTTATTATGTTTGGTGGTGAATATCACAATGGGCAAAGGGTAAGTTGAAGACTTATCAAAGTTTCATAAATTATTATTAAGAAATCAAAATGGTTAATTGGCATTTGGCTTAACAGTAGATTGACAAAAAAAATTGTTACAAAAATAAATCTGCTTAACATTCTGCAGGTATTTTTAGAATAATAATATGTTTGTACCCATAGCATTATATTGTTTAAATTACTATTACAATCATGGATGGTTTTATTTTCTAATTGTATATTGTTTAACAAAACATTTATGTTAATCAACCAAACATGTAATTTCCATAATGTACATTTTTGTTTTCAAGCACACATAATAACAAGACATTTTGCACTTTCTAGACTGAGGTATACAATGACTTGTTGTTCTTCAACCCAGAAAAAGGAAGTTGGAAGCAGGTGAAGGCTCCTGGAGGCCCAGCACCCCGCAGTGCCCACCAGGCCATCGCCACTCCAGCCAATAAGTATGATAATATTTACTACTCAACAATCATCTATTATTTTCATCAGCTACACCTTCATATTAAAGAAAGACTAACAAATCATTATTGTAAAATTTCCAAATTTCCCATTTGTAAAAAGAATTGTGATGTGACTAATTAGCCCACAGATGAGTGATTCATCTTATGTAAAGTGATGCAGTTGAAGAAGGAGGATGAAGGCCTATAAGGTTCTAAATATTTTACTCTTCTTGAAGAAACCCAGTTTGCTTTTGAAGGCAGATGCAGGCAGCATGTTCCTTAGAATTCCACTTACAACTTGGATGACAAAATTGTGAAGGTTTTAAGATTTAATGAACTTGTCAAACTTAGTTGACTACATCATGACATCATCAATACTTTAATATGACCATGACCCATGGCACTTTGTCTATTTCAATCTTAGAACTACTCACTAACACTTTTCTATCTTATGTGGTGGAAGTTATATGATAGGCAGTAAATCTATTTTCCTTATTGTAAACCAAAATCATTTTTCAGAGGAGAACTATGGGTGTTTGGTGGTGAATTCACAAGTCCTACAGAAACTCAGTTCCACCATTACAAAGACCTCTGGTGCTTCTCACTTGCTGAAAAGAAATGGGAAAAGGTAAGATTATGCTTAGTTAAAGTAATAATAAATGTTCCTTTTAAAGTCTTAAGTAAGCTAGTCTAGTCTATCTGCTACTATTTCAGTCCTCCTACTGATAGCATATATATATCCAAAAACTGTTTCTTCTTTCGAATATAGAATGAATATAAAGCCATCCAAATTGAATTGCTTAAATTTGATGAATTTACCTAAGATCATAAAATCTTATCGAAATCCCTATTTAGTTGACTTAAAAAAATACTTGTGTTGTATTTAACTTGAAATTGAGAATCACTCATAGGTACTTAACGTCAATAAACTAGGTCAACCAGCCGAGCAATCTTTATGCTTTACTTAAATTTTATGTGTGCATATTACATGAAATAAATTCGGCTTCGTTATATTTCGAGTTTTCCCATTACAATCCCTACAATAATTATAAATTATAATTTACAGGTAGTAGCACCAAACGGCCCGTCTTCCCGTTCCGGTCACCGCATGGGCCAGCTGGGTCGAAAGCTCCTGATATTCGGCGGGTACAACGACGACGGTCGCGAATCTCGCTACTTCGACGATCTGTACTCGTTCTGTCTGGATACCCGCACGTGGACCAAGCTTAGTCCCAGCGGGAAAGGACCGTGCGCGCGCTCCGCTTGTATCATGCTCCCAGCTGGGAATGAATCTGTGAGTATATTTGGTATATTAACGCGGGTATGACGATGGTTGTTAGTCGTGCTACTTCAATGATCTGTACTCATTCTGTCTACACAGTCTCACGTGGTCCAAGCTTAATTCCAGCGGAAAAGGACCGTTTCATATTTCGTTGATTGTCGAATACCCTATCTTCTTCTTTCTCATGATTTTTCGTATTCCATTCCCCAGCTGCTGATCTACGGCGGCTACTCGCGCGTCCGCGAGGGGCGCACTGAGCGCACGCACACGCACACCGACCTGTTCCGCCTGACGCTCAAGCACGAGGCGTGGTCGTGGCGCGCTCAGGCCGCCGGCGCGCACGCGCCGCCCGCGCGCGCCTCGCAGACCGCCGCCGTCTCCGTGCACAGCCAGAGGGGCTATGTGTTCGGAGGGATCAGTGTGAGTGCTATGTCTATCTATATTGACACGTCTACACTCAGCCTTGTTGGGCAGGGAAGTGAGCGGAGAAGTAGGCGAGTATGTTAATAGGTTGTTCGCGTTATCACGGCCCATGCCGCCGCCACTGTCTGGTGCTCCCTCAATTGTCGGTTTTTCGCAGTCAAACGCTGAGCGCACGGCGGTTCCGGGGCAAATGAGCGTGACTGTTAACATTCTCGCTCTCTTGCCGCGGAAGTGTGACCGAGAAATATCGTGCTACAGTGTGTTGTACCCGACTACGGCCATCCATCCGCCACTGTCAATGTGCACAGTGGGAGTAGCTCAGTGTTTGGAAGGATGAATGCGATTTAAATGTTATCTCTGTGATATACACTCGACAGAAGCATACAGGACCCACATTAACTCTTCCGATGTCTTCCGATTGGAGCACTGTTATCTCGAACAGTTTTTCTATGCACATGTCATTGGATACCAAATGCTCAATAGAACATTAGGGTAACTGTATTTTAAGTGACGACTATGTCTTATACTCAAATCACAGATACGAGAAGTAACATAATTAACTTTTCTTTTTTAACTGGACTGGACTGCTTCAGTGGCGTGGTGGGCGCGGGTCGCGGTAGGTAAGAGGTAGCGGTTTCGATTCTCGCCGAGGGTAAAAGTGTTTGTATGTTCTGCAGGCACGATCTCCTTGGTCTGGGTGTTTAATATGTATGTATAATAAAAAATATCTATATATGTATGACTATTATATTAAGTATATCAGATATCTAGTACCCGTAAACCAAGCTTAGAGCTTACCACGGGGCTAGATGTTGTTGTGTGAATTGTCTTGAAATATTTATTTATTTATTAACTACTTATATATTATATACAGGACGTAGAAGTGACTGAAGAGGAGATCCGAGGGGAGATGTCGGACGACTTGCACATGTTGGATCTGGAGACGGGCAAGTTCCATGACGTCACGCTGCGGTCCGAACAAGTAACGAGCGAGAAAGAGAATATGGACATGCAGGTTGTGCAAGAAGATGTTACTACAGGTCAGTATTAAAAGTTCTGCTCCAATAGTCGTGAACTATCTCAGACACGACAATCTTAAAACAGATATGATTTATATTTACAAAATAGAAGAATACTCGCACACTTAAAACAAAACATCTAATAGACCAAACTAACAAATACTTATGAATATTGAGACGCACGACTAGTGTAGACACCCCGGCAGCAAAACTCGGCATTCATGCGTGGCGGCCGTGATTACCAAGATACGTGTGGATACACCATAAAGCGAACACACTTTGCTTCAATAATAACTTGTTTAAAATGTATTATTCCTTCCAGTGGAAACAAACGACGGTTTCACCCTTAAACTAGGCGGCGGAACCGCGCCCTCCGCGAGCGCCCCCGCCGCCGTGACGTCAGAGGCGCGCCGCAGCGGGCCCTCGCCGCGCATGTCGGCCATGGCGTGTGTGCAGCGCTCCACGCTCTATGTGTACGGCGGGCTGCTGGAGAAGGACGAGAAACAGTTCTATCTGAGCGACCTCTACAGTTTAGGTGAGTCTCTATGTACATAGTGTGTCTACCGCCGTGACGTCAGAGGCGCGCCGCAGCGGGCCCTCGCCGCGCATGTCGGCCATGGCGTGTGTGCAGCGCTCCACGCTCTATGTGTACCGCGGGCTGCTGGAGAAGGACGAGAAACAGTTCTATCTGAGCGACCTCTACAGTTTAGGTGAGTCTCTATGTACATAGTGTGTCTACCGCCGTGACGTCAGAGGCGCGCCGCAGCGGGCCCTCGCCGCGCATGTCGGCCATGGCGTGTGTGCAGCGCTCCACGCTCTATGTGTACGGCGGGCTGCTGGAGAAGGACGAGAAACAGTTCTATCTGAGCGACCTCTACAGTTTAGGTGAGTCTCTATGTACATAGTGTGTCTACCGCCGTGACGTCAGAGGCGCGCCGCAGCGGGCCCTCGCCGCGCATGTCGGCCATGGCGTGTGTGCAGCGCTCCACGCTCTATGTGTACCGCGGGCTGCTGGAGAAGGACGAGAAACAGTTCTATCTGAGCGACCTCTACAGTTTAGGTGAGTCTCTATGTACATAGTGTGTCTACCGCCGTGACGTCAGAGGCGCGCCGCAGCGGGCCCTCGCCGCGCATGTCGGCCATGGCGTGTGTGCAGCGCTCCACGCTCTATGTGTACCGCGGGCTGCTGGAGAAGGACGAGAAACAGTTCTATCTGAGCGACCTCTACAGTTTAGGTGAGTCTCTATGTACAGAGTGTGTCTACCGCCGTGACGTCAGATCCACGCCGCCGCTTTCATGCAACAATTTCCCAAGGCCACACCTACTCCCACCCTCACTCTTACTCCCTCGACCACTCTATACTCACTCTTACTCCTACCCACACACACCTGCTCTAACCTCACTTCTAGGTCCGTATTAATAAAACACGCTTAACGACGTCAAATACTCAAGTTTGACATACCAAATGCTCAGGAACTTAGGGTTTTGTGTGGTTTTATTCCCATTCCTACTCCCACTCTCTCTCCCATTCCTATCCCACGTCCACTCCCTTGGACTTTTTAATAAGTCAATTCAAATCTCGTTCTCTTTAAAATATTAGGTGAGATTCGTCCAAACCTTATATAACCCTGTCATAACTCATAAGAGTGCACGTGTCCACAGATCTGCACAAACTGAACGAGTGGAAGACGATCCACGAGCAGCCGTCGCTGCCGGACTGGCTCGGCTCCGACTCCGAAGGGTGGGAGAGTGGGTCCGGTTCCGATAGCGATGATGACAGTGGAAGCGAATCCGACGCCAGTTAGGCTTTGTATGTGATGATAGTCGAGTATATGTAAGTAATACAATGTGTAATATAGTTGTTAGCAAAATAAGAGTGACAACTGATTTTCATGAAACATATTGTCTAAGAACACCAGGGCCAAACTCATCTCTCCTACAAAAAAACTAAATTGAAATCGCTCCATCCGTTCGTGAGCTATGATGTCCCAGACAGACAGACACATACACACACAGACAGACCGACACGTCAAACTTATAACACCCCTCTTTTTTGGTCGGGGGTAAAAAAAGTTAACTGGTTATTCGTTTTTTTTAGGTCGATGTTATTATGTATAAAAAAAATCCACATAATTAAAAAGGGCTCTCGATGAATCGTTAAAAAAACCTAATAATGTATTTTTAATTAAGCTAGCTTAAGAAATGTAATAGATATTTCTTGTAAATACTTTAAATATGTTGTCTATTCTCTTTTATAGCTATTTGTAAGTCAGTCAAAGACAATAATTATCAGAGGTTTGCAAACTTAGAGTATCTATGGTTGCAAAACTCCGGCCCTTAGGGCTTATTACACAAACTCCGAGTTAACTAAGCAATGCAGTTATTTCAATAATACATGACCATGGTAAGTTATAGCAAAAGCTATCTCGCTTTGACACCTGTGACTTAGCAAAATAGCTCTATATTTTAACTATTGTCTAATTTTACTCGGAGATGGTGAAACAGGTCTCATTAATCTCTATGTTAAATTTGTACATAATGTAAGTGTTTTGGAAGTAAGAATAAAACACACAAGTACACATGTTATCTTTTATTTATGTACACCTTCGAATACATACATGATAAAAATAATAAATCTTTATAAAAATCCTTTGCCAGTGAAGATTATATTCTCCCTTTTCGAATTTAATAAATAAATTGTTTTAAATCATGATTATAAAGCAAAAATTATGTTGTATTTATCTACAATCTGATTTTTATAAAAAAAATATGATTCTTGACAAATACACACAACTTCAATGGACTAATTGGTTTAATCAATTCCTGTTACAAAATCGTATAAAATCTACATTCAGAAGACACAAATGTTTCAGAATATTTCTTAATAAACAGTGTCCAAAAACTCAAATTTGACTAGTTTTTTTCATCAAACATGACAGACAAGTGTTTATGTATTTTACGTGAAATTCATTGCACAATCTTTACAATAAGTAGAAATTTTAAGTTAACATTGTCTTAGCAATTTGGCAGTGCATAGACATTATATAATATTTTAAAATCGTTTTGCCCCAAACGAATAATATAAGTAGATATTTTGGAATATGCTGCAGTTCTAGACGAAGATATAAATAAAATATAATGCCTAGACTATGACAGTAAATACAATTAATGATCGTGAACTTAACATACCCTGTTAAATATTGATCGTGCTGCTTTAAAACTACGACTTACAAAAATCAACGTTTGTCGGCATTAGATGTAAGACATTTTGGCATAGTGTACCAAAATTTAGATGCCCCTAAATTCACAAAAAGTGTATTTAAGTAAGATTTACGTATACTATACTTATATGCCAATTATTGGGGAAAGGACCTAGAATATGAGCCGTCAAAGGAAGGGGGCATAAATATTAATTTATTAAATAAGTTTTCTTAAATAGATGGCACATGACGATGATTTATTGGTCCCCGTGAATTCTTCATTTGTATTTTGGTTTTAATTATTTTTTTATCCAATGTCTTAGTGAATTGTTTCATTGACACATCTTTAAATATTACGGCAATTCTATTAGAATTAATGAACCAGGACAGGTATGTTTTATTGATTTGATTATGTTTGAAATCATAGACTGAATGCGACACATTATCAATAAAATTTAAGTGCAATATTAGCAGTTAAACTGCAAAATGCTGTGTAGTTTTGAATAACCGGTGATTTGCTATTATGTGCGTCATATATTACACGGATATACCTACTCTATCAAAATCGAATTTAGCGTCAGCTGTTGTTACCCAGACGAATATTTTAAGTATTTTTACGTATTTCATTAGGATAAATTAACACTTATAAAAACTGAACTTATTATATAGTGGTGTCTATACTAAACGCGTGTTATATTAATTCGCAAGGTATTATATCGGGCGTATAACAAATTGCCTAAATTATAACTTTGTACGCGACATAGTACAATGCAAATTAATAGTTGGAAATTACTAGAAAAGTAAAGCTGAAGCCAAAATAAATGTTAAATAATAATAACAAAGATTTTTGTACACAAAATATAAAAGAGTCACACAATATTAAATATGTATGATTTAAAATGTAAATTATGTGATCCGCAGTATATTTTGAGTACCTCAAATAATATGTAAAGCCTAAACTAAATTACCACTATTATCAGTCGGTTAAGAATATGTCAATAAAAAGATAATTAGAATTTAAAAAATTATGATTTTTAGATTTCGTGAAAGTAATCCAAATCAAATCAGTCTCTTACCTTATTTTATTCGTATATTAAAACTAGATAATATTTACATTTTTTTAAGATAGGTGTTCCGATTGAATGGTTGAAAGTAAAACAATTATGTATTTCATAAAGTAAAGGGTAGCCCAGCTATTTGTTACTTGATTATTTCGTGAAATCTATTTTATTGATATGATTTCATTAAAAGTTAAATCTAAGGCGTAAGACACGACTACCAACATATCCATGCCATACAAACAACATACATCCATACAATTAGAAACGTACTTTCACTATCTACTTAGCATTTACAATTTATTTACATAGAAAAAAAAAGATCATTTTTAATAAATACAATAATAATTTGGCTGAATTTGTGCTAAAATAAACTTAAAATGCAGAAGATAAAATTGCCAACTACCCGCTCAAATAAGCCGATAAGATGTAGCTACGTCGGGTCCAAATTATTGTCGTCCACCTCTTCAGTACGCGCGGAAAATCCTGACCGCTGCAAAACTTACGCCACTTTTAAAATGTGTACCATTATGTTACTTAACCCCATTTCTTTCTAATCCCAGCAGCCAAGAACCACCGCGCTTAACGTAACCAACTCATAAAATATCAATAAATTAATTCACTACTTTCGTAGGAGAATATCAATTTGTTTGCTAGTTAGTTCGATTCCGTCCACAATATCACAGTAGCGCGTGGCTAGCTTCACGTCCCCTGACTAGGTTGTCATCAAATCATTATAAAGTCACTTCACTATCAGCGATCGTCAAACTCAAATGCGTCCGAGTAATTTAACCCCAAGAAGTCATCCTGCACTTTACACGCGAGTGCGCATAACACTTTTATACTGTTACAGCCGGTACTAAAACCGGTGTTTATATGCACTGATCAGACGCATAAGAATTTGACGTCAGCTGTCACTGTCAACTTAGAACAAGTCAGTAACGATGGTGCCGAACCAAGCACAGACCACTGGTAGCGCGTAAGTGAGCAGCGCCTTGTGGAGCGAGGGTCGTTCCGCCGATGAAGCGACAGGTTCCTCCCGGGCGGTGGGCACGTCGGGCTCGTCCGGCTCGGGCATGTCCATGGTGCGGGGCCGGCCCGGGAGGAACACGTTGTTGGTGCCGGGGGTTTCGACGATGCTGGGCACGTAGGGCGGCTCGGTTGGCGCGGGCGGGTTTTCTGGGAGCGGCGCTGAGGTTGGCTCTTCGTATCTGCCGGAGCCTGCTGGGAAATGGAACATTTTAATTAAAGATACTAGTACTTAAAAAAAAAACTATTTCTGTATTTTGTTACTTCTAGATGTATGTACTTTACACACTATCTTCGAATAAAGTCGCTCATAATGAAATAAGTCGCCAAGCAGCTAATCAGGGAGTGATTATAGAACAATCTTGCTTAGATACTGTCACTGATTGACTGCCTCAGTGGCGCGGTGGGCGAGAGTCCGCTTGCGGTGCTAGAGTGTTCGATTCCCGCCGAGGGTTAAACCTTATTTGGGTGTTACATATGTAAAAAAAATATCTATAAATGTATGTATATTACATTAAGTTTATCAGATGTACCCGTAACACAAGCTTAGAGCTTACCGCGGGGATAGATGTTGTTGTGTGGATTGTCCAAAAATATATGTGAAATATACGAGTGTATACATATTTCACTCAAACTTATATTTATTTAAGCAAGATAAGACTATATTCGCCATTATATTAATTTAAGTGATGATTTAGTCAAGAGTCCAATCAGTGGGAACGTAAATAGGGGTGCTTTTAATAAAAACATTCATAACTGATTACCTACTTAGGACTTTACTTGGACATAGTCTAATAAGCCCTTGACAACTTAAAAAAAAAACAAAAAAACTATTCTAGCAGACGTTTAATGGCTGATAGCTGCTGTAATACGGAGTAACTTAAGATTACATTTACTGTGAGAAATGTCAAATGTGCCATACCGCGGGGTGGAAAGCTTGAGATAAATATAATATGAGTTACCTTCAGCGATAGAGTCTTCATCGTCATCAGGCGGGCCGTCGTCGCCGCTGTTGTAGTCGCCCGAGCCGGAGCCGGCCTCGAAGTCGTCGTAGTCGCCAAGTGACATGCGGTTTATTTGCGTCAACTCTGTGGAGATGCAGGGAGTTAGAAGGTGATCCGAAGCTAATTACGAATAATTGTAGGTCTGGCTAAACGGCGAATGGGGTAGCTAACGTCGAACTCTGAACCTACAGTTCAGCCAGACAGATTGGGGATCGTAATCTCCTGCCCTATTGGATTAAAAATTTAGTTTTTGGAGGTTTTGTCTGTTCACGTTCGTAAGTGGTATGGTAACCCTCTGAATCCTTACACGTCACCTCCGGGTGATGCTAATAACAGTCTCTGGTGGGAGGCTTCGGCCGTGGCTTGTCACCACCCTCCGTGCGTGAAGCGATTATTTCGTGTTTCGTAATGTGGTCCGGAGAAGCCATCTACCTTCTAGGTCTTCATGTTCCATCATAGACCACATCGTCACTTTACATCAGGTGAGGTTGTGGTCAAATGAAGGCTTATCTATCAGTAAAAAAAAAATGTTTCTATAATAGCAGAAGTGATATAAACACAATAATCATCATAATAATTTTCGACTAAATAGTCGGAAATTATTACAAACAACTGCTGGACAAAAAGCCTCCCTGATATCACGACACGGGTGGAACACGTGCTGGCGAAAGCGTCGCTGTAAAACCATATTAAATACCAACTTAAGTAGGTAGGTAGGTTGTAGGACGTTCACAACTGACTATCGGTTTCTTATATATTTTTATTTATCATTTAATTTTAATTAATAATTGATTTTTATATTGACATTGATGATGATGATAAGTTTGAATGACATGAGAATATTGTATAAAATTGTTTTTCTTTTTTTAATGTAATTTGTCGCAAACCCAATTTGTGTGCATATCGACTTAAGATGTAACAATTTACCTATATCTGTATAAAATTGTACATGTGAGCAAATAAATAAATAAAATAAAAGCGTAAGCCGTGTTGGCTAAAGTGGAAGGACACTCGACTTTCATTCCGAAGGTCGTGGGTTCAAACCCCGCCACGCACCTCTGGATTTTTCTTCTTGAGAAATTTATGTGCGCTTTAAACACGTGCTTTAACGGTAAAGGCAAACATCGTGAGGAAACCGGCATGTTCACAGAACTTTAAAAGAGTTTGAAGGACATGTGACATTCACCAACCCGCACTTGGCCAGCGTGGTGAATTAAGGCCTAATCTCTCTCGTCAAGAGAGAAGTCCCTGTGTCCCAGCAGTGGGAACGTTAATAGGGTGCTGATATTATATATTATTATATTATATTTAAAAGCGTACCTTTATCAGCGTTATCTGGCCACTGCACCTCCTGTCCGTTGTAGGCGTCCTTCAGCTTGGCCGTCAGCATGCGGAGCGTCTCGCTCTGGGAGTGCGCGGCCACCACGGCCTCGGGGTTGACCGCGCCGCGTACTTCCGGGTTCGATGCCTGCCCCGTGACACCCTCGCCCGCCGCGGATAGGGTGTAACTGGAAGAAAATTACAATTTAGCTTTTGATATACGCCTTTATATGATACATTCAGTGATATTTAGAGTTATGTCTGTTATTCCGTGTTAATGCATTCATAATAATTCTTATGTAAATACGTGAAATAAACGCGTTGATTTTAAAGTACTATTTCATATATGTAATACTATGTTTATTTAATTTCGAAAACGGGTATAACTCGCTCAAAAATTGTGACGTTATAATAGATTATATACCAGACGTTACGGTTCCAATCAAGAGGAACCGTCATTACTGATGAACCGAATGGAACCGAACTCAAGTGGAAAAGCCTCTCCGTGTCGTTCCGCGCGCGCAACTCATTGTATAGGTATAAATTAATAATTGTTAAATATTAATTGTTGGCGTTTAAATTGGCGGTTTTCGTCTTCAAAGACTTGACGAAAACCGCCAACTTCGCAAAAGTAGCCTACATCTACAACTCCGCTGGTCAGCTCTACTGCCAAACATGCCGCAGGGTGTTTAAGTCAAAGTTTGGTCTGGCCACTCACCTATGAGCCCATAACAGAAATTAAAGCAAAGGTCGCCGTCATCGAAATCGATGTGGAGGACTATAGGTATAAATATAGGGGACTGCCTCAGTGGCGCGGTGGTGCAAGGCCCGCTTGCGGTGTTCGATTCCCGCCGAGGGGTCAAGTGTTTGTATGTTCTGCAAGCAATTTCTCCTTGGCCTGGGTTTTTCATATTTATAATAAACAATATCTATACTTACGTAGTAATTTATAATTCTATGTCTATACTACATGTTTTGTCTATTTCATTTATTTATTTTATATAGCGATAGTTTTGAATAATAGCAAGGGTACCTACCGACGGTATTTATATATTTATTTTAATGATCGAATAACACACAAATTTACCAAAAAAAAAGAATATTTAAAAACCGTTGCTAAAACCGTAACTAGTCTTACAATACATGCAAACACACCTTCCCACATCAGATCCATTGAAGCACGGCGAGGTAGGCACGCTGGTCGCCGTGCAGAGCGATGCTGGCAAGTGGTTCCAATAGCGCTTGGAATTGCGCATCCTCGTCCGGGTCTCTTTCACTAGCTTCTCCAGCGCCGGACCGCCCCATTCATAACCTGGAGAAAGGACATTTCAATATTCATGTTTTTCCAATGAGGCTATTCACCGCAGGCTTGCCTACAAGAATGTTGAAGTAAAATTTAAGAAAAAAGAAGCAGTAGATATGCCTTTCAATCCAAGAGTGTCAGGTTATAGCATAACGTTTACGTTATTTATCATGGTTTTGTAACACTGTTTGTTCACAATTTTCAATTAAATTAAACTTTTTACCTATTAACAAGATTTGGAATCACTCTTTGTAAAATGGGTTAAAAATTATTGTTACCTATGGAAGAGTTAAGAACGAATAGAGAACCTAATACTTGGTATTCTCATGGAAATATCTTTGAACTAAAACGCGGACTGCATGACGGAAAAAACGAGTCCGGTATTATCTCGTACGATTATTATATGCACACATTGCTAAGCGATATTATAGTATCGGTTGCATCTCCAACTAATATGGAATGAAAACTAGTTTGTCCGTAATTAGTATTAACTCCTAACACGGTCACAATAGAATCATTTACATAATCTTCCTATTTAGGAATACTTAATGACTCGTGGGTTTTTATGAGAATTAAATGTTTTCTTTTATGGATTGCCCTATCAATTGGATCTGTTGGTGATCCGTAGGTAGAGTGGGAGGATTTCAATTCGCACCTGGTCGGGTACCAATGTTTATAAATAAGCTTGTGTGACCTGGTGTTTTGTTTATATAGTACTTAGCCACAGGTACCTATGTATATCAGCAATATCGCATGCAATGTCTGTTTGCTTATTTTTAGTTATTGCTCTTTGTAATGTAAACTGTATGGACTATAACTGTATGGTATATTGGTATAAACTTTTGTACTCAAGATCCCTAGAGACACTGGGCTGAAATTTGGTTGACAGATATAATTATTTCTAATAATAAATAAATAAATGAATTACCTTGACCATCATCGTTCTTCGCAATGGGCTTCTTCTTCTTGGGGCCTTTCTTTCCATCGAAGTCGTAACTCTTAAAATCTATATCCATCCCGCTCGAACCCGCTGGTTCCGGATTTGCTTCTCTCCTCCTTCTCTCGTGTTCCTCGTATTCTTCGAGCGGTATAATTCCTTTCATATACTGTAGGAAGCGATCACGTAGTTTCGCTTGTTCAGCCATTTCTGCGGTTGTTTTTCTTATACCCTCGGGTGTTCTGAGATCGACTAGCATCGGGTCATCATTGATGAGACTTTCGAAAGATGCTTCAATTTCGAAATCGTCTACGTCATTCGCTTTCTGGTTCCAATCGAAGTCGGGTATAGATCGGACGGAACGGCGCGATTTGTCCGAGGGTATGAACGGCCCCGCACCTCCTCCCCCGCCTAAGACCGGCTTACCACAACCAGCGAATATCTTCTGTGATATTTCCTGATTGTGCTCTTGGAAGCTCATTATGGCCTCCGATATTTTTATATCGATGGGTTCGACTACCATCGCTATGTTGAACGGTCCCAGTAGCCTATCAGCTACTTTGTCTACGGCCTCTGTAATTAAAGACAACGTGTTAGTTGTATAATTTATAGAACAGTTACGTGTCTTCATTATATGTAATAATGCTACACATGTCTGGACAACAAAACCACTATTTATTACGGACGATACTGTCATGCGTCTGCATCGTGACCAAAAAATAGTGTAATTGATTGATATTTTCTGTGAAATCTCGTCAGGCCAAGGTTTAGCTCCGAAGCCCCCACTCACCGACATAAGAGTCCCATGCCTCGCCTATATCAGCGTGAGCCGGTAGACAGCCGCGGATCACATTGTGGCAGTATCTGGAGCAGGCTGGGGGGTTCATCTCCCCACACACGCCGCAGTACTGCAGTCGCGTCCAGGACGCCACGCACTCCGACGTTATTCCGACCTGGAAACAAAAAACATCAGATTCTTAATTCTGAAAACCGGTTTTACTAACGTAAATCATAACAATATTTGTTTCTATACCATTCAAGAAGGAATCGTAATATTGGAAGCGGGTGTACCTCTCCCGTGAGACCGTGGGCGCTTAGCTGAAAATCTTATTTTGGGTTGTGGGAACTACGATGCACTGACTCCTCGCGTAGGTATGCACTATGCATTATAATAATATATTGTGCATTATCCCCTGTCTAAACTGCCCCTTACCAACCCAACTCCTTGATACGAAGTAGGTCTTTTGGTGCAGTGCAGATTCGTTTCAGCATTTCCGTAGGCGTGACCAGGGTGCCGTATTCATGATAGGACATACAGAAACATATTGTTGTTAAGGTGAAAGGGAATCGAAAGACTGTTAAGAATACAAACAAACGAGAAAGTTGATTTTCTTTTAAACTTAAGAGGAACGAAAGCTGAAAGCCGAGTTGGCTAAGTAAGAACACACTCGACTTTCAATCAGACTCGCCCTCTGGATTTTTCTTGAAAAAATTATGTGCGCTTTAAACATGTCCTTTAATGGCGAAGCCGAAAACATCGTGGGTACTGGGTATGTTCTGAGAACTTGGAAAAGTTTGAAGGACATGTGACATTCACCAGCCTGCACTTGACCAGCGTGGTAAATTTAGGCCTAATATCTGTCGTCAAGAGAGAATTCTGTGTTCTAGAAGTAGGAACGTAAATAGGGGTGCTTATGATGAGACGAAAGATGATTTTATAAACTGGGTAAAGATAAAAGAAGGAAAATAAAACAGCATTGTCATTAGTTTTATTTTTTAAATTCAAGCCAAGCCGGTTTCTGTAAAGCGATCTTACTGCACCTTCTCATCCATTAGGATCGCATATAATTTAAGTACCTAAATGTTATAAAATTATACACTTACTGATATCTTATTATTCTATTCAACCTAAATGCCAAAATAACAGGCAACGTATTGCGAAAACAGCGATCGATACCTGGATAAGCACCTACGCACTTTAGCTAATGATCTGTTATTCACACTCCATTGGCCTTTCAGTGACCCAAGAGATATGCCATTTAACAGTATAACTAAGTCTGAGACTTTCACCGTGAATAATCCATGACACTGCTTTAATAGTATTCTCACCTGGAATAGATTACTAAACGATGGGACTAGCACTTACCACTCGCTGTGAAATTCCCCGAAGTTCATTTGCAATGCATAAGCTTCGTCGGTGAGTTGCACGTATGATAATATCCATGCATCTGTGTAATCATTACTACTGCGCCTTACTGGGCAGGTATCTTTTATGGTCGTATACTTTAATAAATTGAATTTGAGGGTAATGTTTTCTAGAAGAAACTTGAGTATACGGTTTAACGGAGCTTAAAACTTTATCTTCTGCTTTATCTTGGGAGCTCATGATCCTGCTTATTTTAGGAATAACTAGCGGCCCGCCCCACGCGGGTAAAAAATATATTTTATTATAAGCAATTATTCAAATTTTTCAAAGCGCTGTAAAAACCATCCTTGAACACCAACGAACATTTAAAAAAAAATGCCCAAATTGGTCCAGGTGATGTTGAGATAGGCGCTTAGCAACACATTTTGCGATTTATTTTTATATATAAGATAAAAATAAATAACTGTAATACCTAATGTACTCTTAACCAACAACATATTTATTTGAATAAAGATTAATATTATTATGTTGATACAACTTAAACAAATTATTTCGACCAAATTAGGTACCATAAAAACGGTTTTTGTGAGTTAATCTTAAAAGATAGACATATACTATCGCGGACTGTTTTTTAGATCATTAAAAGAGCTATTATTCTTTACCTAATACATATTTTTTGTGTATCTTGAATCGTTTTCACGGCGCACGCAACGGAAGGCTTCAAAGATGAAATAATTTCTCCCGTTTTTTACACATTTACCACTATATCTTTGCTCCTATTGGTCGTAGCGTAATGTTATATAGCCTATAGCCTTACTCGATAACTGGACTATCCAACACAAAAAGAATTATTCAATTCGAACCAGTAGTTTCGGAGATTAGCGCGTTCAAACAAACAAACAAACTCTTCAGCTTTATAATATTAGTATAGATGATAAAAGGTGACTTAATGATTATAATTTAATATTCAGAGACTCAATACCGTGATAAAACCATACAAAATATCTCCCTAGGTGCTGATGTCGTCGCGACGCCGTAAATTGTGTACCGCTATTCAAAATCGACCAGACATTGAGTATCAGGTGAGAAGAGAACTGGTATTTATTTTGGATAGTCCAATAAAGCTCTTTATTACTCATTCGAATGCCACAATTGCAGAGCACAGGCGATTGCCAACTCGATTTAATTTTAGATAAGCAATAAATCCCCTATAAATCTGAGACTTGTTAGCGCCTGAGGATCAACGAACTTGGCGACGACTGTACCGATTCTATCTTATGACTCATTCACTAAAACTGAAGATTTACATACGTCGTGCGAATAAGTTGAAGGTCAATGTGAATTTGCATTGATTAGCGTATTTGCATTGCAATCGCGCATGTTTAGCTAAACCGGCAGCTAAGCAGTAGGCTTAGATTGTTCAGTCACGTTTTCATTTATGTTTTGGTTAAGTTCATAAATGGCGGATCTCAAGCCGTTTTCAGCCTTTGACAATAGCGCAGGATGTATGGACAATTTGCATGAATTAGCAATAACAGGCTATGCTTGGCTACCGGCTGTTGACAGTAATAAGGCGCAGGCGGCTTTATTGGGATTCTGAAATGTTTGCTAATATGACTCGAAGAACGCGGAAACAAGCTTCGGAATGAAATCTCGATTAGGACTAGTTTTTTTTACATAATGCTAAAATAATAATGTATTTATCTATAGGGGTACTATTGTTTAATATGGTAACGCAATTATTTATTTATTGGAGTAACCAAAAACTTTCAAAAACACAATGTATAACTATATTTTACATAGGAAGCTTATTAAAGGACTCACGGATCAAAAACATAATATCAAATATAACACTGTGAACAAAAATTAAACCATAACACATAACACAACTAAAAATAATAACCTTCATATCAATTTAAATAGTTACTCGCACTTGTACAGAACTAGTCTAAATCAAACTTTTGCAAACTGCAATTGATTGTATCACAGTTCATGCACAACAGGATCGTAAATGTTTATGAGCAATCAAATAGCACCTAAGACTTGAAAATTCAGCGTTCTGTATCCGAATATCGGTAGAATAGGTGCTTCAGTATTTTATTGCACTTTGCTGCTTAATGGCATGGGTCCTTATTTCTGTGCTTCAATGGGGCGAGCTACGCTCGTCTGAATCCACTTCTTCAAGAATGTTATAATTATCTTTTACATATTTTTATTGCAAGAACTGGTTTGGTTTGCATACAATTTAATTATATTGCAATTTTGCGCGCCTACTATCAATAATTACATCGCATTCGTTGGTACTCTAAGACGCTGGACCAGTCATATCAACCAAGTCATCAGCTATCGTGAAATACCGCAGAGTAAGGCGAAGTAACCAATCGAACAACATCGGGAGTGAAACTGTCGTCTCGATCCGGCTCGCGATTGTGAGTAAACAACCTAATAATTTACTCAATATCAAACCCTGTTCTATAGTCCAATATTACGACATAGTTTACTTGGAAGGCAGACATTGGAAGAATACAAGAAAGAGCGAAACGCCTATACCGAGAGAGTGTTTATGTTTATGAGGTACCTACTTAATACTACTGCCACAGAAATGATGGATGGACTATGTAAGAAAAGTGTGATTATTGTGATGTCGAGTGATAGAGGAAAATGGAGATAAAATACATGTTGCACCGACCTTACATCATGTGGGACAAGGACAAGTAGGTAGATGAAGGAATCTACTTAGGATGTCGATTCATTCTTCAACTCCAGTTTTCATATCTCCCTTCTATTCAATGACATAATGTTGCCCAACATCGAGTTAGAAGTGGATGCCGATACAATCCAGTTATCGATTGGAATGTGCTGCTAAGTGATCCTACCTGAACCATGTTCCGGACGACATCAGCGCCAGCTCTTAAAGCCTTGTGGAAGGTCCTGGTCGCGACCACAGCTCGCTTCAGCTGCATCGTCAGCTTGTTAGGGACGTCTTCGAACGGCTGGATGTCTCGCATGTTCTCGTTCAGGCATTTTAGGTATCTGTAACAAATGTGGGCTTATAGCAGTAACTGGAAAGGTAAACGCCTAGTTACGTAGTAAATTAAATGGACTTTAGTTATTGCCTAAAACTTGAAAGGCTTATGTGCTGTACCAATATTGAATCCTACTTTGCAATAGGGTCATAGTAGTGTATTACTGACTAGACACACAAGTTAGTGTAAATTGCAAACTATTAGGTCAATCAGTATCTCCTATTGTTGGCTTCAACATTATTTGCCAGAAATAAGCGGCCATCTCATAGGTAGGTAAATTTAGAGCCTATGTCACCTATGTGGAGATACCCTAATTAACCTTATCAAAGCAAATGTTTTGCTCATGTTTAAATTCATTGAAAAGCAGCGCCAAAACAGTTTAAACGAGATCGGCCAAACCGCAACGAACTTTATTGGCTTCGGCTTTCAGTGATTTAATCTGCCCCTCGGTTTACAAAAAGTTTGTTAATTTTCCGCTGATAGAAAAAATGACTGAGCATTTAACTCATTCACGACAAAATAGCAGGTTATTAATTTGACGCTTATTTTTCCGTGAACGGATTTTAGATTATTTATTTGAAAGCTGCACTGAAAATGGTCCCAATTAAATTTGCTAAGGACCGGTCAATTACTTCTTGAGTTTTCCTCATTTCTCAATCATCCCGTATTGTACAATAAAGTCGGTAATTTTTATTTAATTTTTAGGGACCCGTAGCCAAATGGCAAAAAACAGAACCCTTATGATTCGTCATGTCTGTCCGTCCATATGTCACAGTCACTTTATCCAAAAGTATATTGTTTCAGATTTTCACCCAAAACTAGAAAAAAAAACCATTTAACGTTATTTAAACAAAAACATTATACTGTAGGTACCATTCTACTCTATATTTACTCCTATAGTTTATATATACATAATAGCAAAAACCTGCCATGGCAGACGGAAGTTAATTAGTTTGCTCAGTCCCGACACAACAAACAGCGCATCTATGCAAGTATTTAACTCTCTAACTAGATTTTCACCATCCTTTTACCACCTCCGCCCCAGCCAAAGGGCTTTTAGTCCTAGCAATATAGTTAGGTATACTATGTAGGCACGTGCCAACAGCTACCCTTATTTTCGCTGAAACATCATTGGAGACCAACCTTTTTCGATCTAGTAATAAAAGGGAAATTGGATTCAAGAAAGCTTTTGGGATTTTGTGGATACTCCATTTCCTCAATTTATCCTATTAGATTGAACATGTGTTATTTCATAGCAATTTTTCACAACTGCTTGATAATAAACGTTTCCATGAGGACCACTGGTTAATATAAGTTAATTCCACGCGAACATGGATGCCAGAAATTGTGCTAACCTCCGAAAAATCTGAGAACTGACTTCAACCAATGGCGCGCCTAACAGCTACATTTCTATTAGAAAATTTTAAAAGGACTAATCATAAGGCTCTGGGAAACTATTAAGAAATACCTACACTGGTACCTACAGCTCGTGACAAGCGATAAACCACACCATAACGAGTCATCCTACACCATAAAGGGGCGTCTATTGTTTATAAAGCCATACACATAACACTTCTCCTCTAAACATGCTATTATAGCCACAGTTGGTGCAAGAGTCTCTATAACACACTAGTTGACAGTTACTACGGGCTTAGGACATAGATTAGTTGAAAGTGATTAACTCGTCGTTATGGGAGGTTAATCTCCGTGAAATGTGTTGATAACGGTTGATGACCCCTTTGTTATGTTTTATGCTCTGACTGCTTGTAAACATGAGGTTTATTTGATTACCTGATAGTTAAGGGGATAAGTAGATAATTCTAATGGTCGGGAGTCGCAATTTTGTTTTTAGATTATTCACGTTCGTGTTACTCATCAAAAAGGACGTACACTGCTAGAAATAATCCTCGTACATAGTTTGCCATTTATTTCGGTTGGAGACAGCCTCGATCCACCTATCCGTGGTCTCCATTCTAAAGCTTTTCGTTTTCAAACAATCAAAAAGGTATCAATAAGATAGCGGAACGCGGAACTTACTTCTCATCAAACTGGTACTGGGAATTCAGAACTGTGAACATCTTCTCATACAAAATCGCGAAGAAGCCATCCATCATCACGCTGAAGCTGGTGTCTCCTCGCGCGTAGTACCTGGAACAGAAGGAACCTTGACATCTGATCTTAAACAAATGGCGATGATACTGAGAATTATTTTACACTTTAGCTGATGACAGATTATCGTCTGCTGAGAGAAAGGTGCCGATGGATTGATGAACTCATTGTAAAATGTCGAAAGTCTTGGATACTAATTAAGTATAAGCATTTTCTTGCTAGACTTTTACATTGTGATCAATTTACTAAATTTTGTTCTAGGTATCAAAGTTTATAAGTTAAATTATTTCAGTAAAGTACCTACGTACGTAATTATAAATACATCATAATAATAAGCTCACGTATTTTACTAACAATGCATACATATTATTAGAAAATAAAATTTGTATCTATGCTATTTCGTTTTGCCTTACCTTTCGAGTTGTTCGAACAGCTGTTCGAAAACATAGGAGTGCTGTTCGTATATCATCCCGTAGGTCCGCTTGAACATGGAGTGAAACTCTTCCCGGGAGAGCTTTAACAATTTCCTGAAGAATTCTGAAACAACGAAACAACTCTAGGTTTATATTTGTTACCTCAGGAAATAATATATTTCGTAATAGATGAAAAAATATAATCAAAAAATTTAATCTATACAAATATTATAACCTGAAGAGTTTGTTTGTTTGTAAGCGGGAAAATACGTCGTTCCCGAGGAAACTTTGTCTGCGCATAAAATCATGTATTTTATCTATAAATAATTTATTAAGATATACTATGAAATAAGTTTAGCGGTTTGCTGTGGTTATGCTGTCTGCTAACAATATCTCCTATCCTACCTAGTGCTTAGGCTTTGAGGTTTGGAGATGTTTAAAAGAAAGACTTGTTGTTGTAGAATGAGAATTGGAATCATAATTTATTTATTTGTGTTTATATATAACATTATTAAATCTTTAAAACATCTGTGAACGGACGAGCGTGATGTGCGGAGAGAGGCGTGGTCACAGCGCGCGGGGCGAGACGTGCGGGGACGAGATGCACGCTGGCGCCGTGAGGAATGCGCGTGCGCCTACTTATATCGGCCTGCGGCCGAATTCTGCCTTTTGCGCTGCGAGCCACGGTGGAGAGCGGACGTCGGACGACGGGAGCGCTGGCGCGCCACGCCGAGTCATCGCGTGGTCTTCATCTCGGGCTGTGGTGACACCGAGGTCCTGACGGTGCATTGTGATGAGTGCTGCGCTGATTCCGGGGTCCTGCTGCTGTGTTGTGATGTGTTTGGGGTTTTCATGGCGCTCTTTTCAGAGCGAATGATTCCCGCTGTTTCTTCACGGTGTTTCTTGCGGACGTAATAAAGTTGTGCTGTGATTGTGTTGCGTTTCATTTCTTCGCTTCATAATAAAGATGTGATGTTGTATTTTATTTCCGTCCGGTAAGGTAAGGTAATGTGCAATCAGGTAACCGGTAAGCAGGTAAGTGGTAGCAAGGCAGCTACATTACTCCTCCCCTAGCGAAAGCGTACCGGAAGGTTTATGCGGCGGCCAAGTCGAGTTGTCTTCAGGATTGATGACTGGGCTTGAGTTGGTTGTGGCGTGACCGGGTGCTGGCTGGCTGGCGGGAGTGGTGATGCAGTTGAGGTATCCTGGCTTGGTGGTAATGTGGTTTGGCTTGGCAACGTTGAACAGGTATCCTCAATCACTGTGTAGGCAGGCTTGAGTCGATCGATTGATATGGCAGCTGACCGTCTGTCTGGTAACTGGAGTTTGTAGATCTTGCTGTCTCGCTCTAGCACTTTGTAGGGTCCTTCATAGGTAGGCTGTAGTGATTTCTTTACTGCATCGTTTCTTATAAACACTTGCTCGCATGTTTGTAGATCTTTATGGACGAAGATCGAGCGCTTGCTGCTATGCGATGTATTTATGTATGGCTTGTTTGCGCTGATTGATGCTCGTAGTCGGCTTAGGTAATCAGCGTCCATTGTTTCGTGCTTTGCTGGTGCAGTGAAAAAATCACTCGGTAGGCGTAAGTTGTAGCCATAGGTAAGTTCGGCGGCGCTAACACCTGTGTCTGAGCGAGCGGCGGCGCGAAGTCCCAGAAGTACTGTAGGTAACTCGTCAATCCACGTTGTATGTAGGGATAGACGAGTTTTCAGTGCGGTCTTCAGCGAGCGGTGCCATCGCTCGACCATGCCGTTGGCCTGTGGGTGATAGGGCGTAGTGCGAGTCTTCTGTGTTCCCATTGTTTCGAGAAGTTTGTTGAATAGGCGGCTCTCGAAGTTTCTTCCTTGGTCGGTGGTAATCTTGCTAGGAACACCAAAGCGAGTAATCCAGTGCTCGTAGACAATTCTCGCGATGGTTTCAGCTGATGTTTCTTCGGTTGGTATAGCTTCGGGCCATCTCGTCGCTCGGTCAATCATTGTGACGAGATATCTGTGTCCATGCGGCGAAGTAGGTAGTGGTCCGACTACATCGATGTGGACGTGTTGAAATCGCTCCGTAGGTGCGTACGAAGCGAGCGTGGATTGTGTGTGACGCTGTACTTTGCATCGCTGACACTGTAAGCATTGTTTTGCCCACAATGCGACTTCGGTGTTCATGGACGGCCAAAAGAATTTTTGTGAGACGAGTTTTCTTGTTGTTCGGATTCCAGGGTGACTAATGTTGTGAAGGGCGTCGAATGCGGCTCGTCGAAATTCCTTTGGCAGGTATGGTCGAACGAACGCAGTTGAAACTTCACAATAGATAGGCGTTGACGAATCCGGCAAAGTAACTCGTTTTAGAGTTAAGTTACTTTGACTGGCGAGTTGATTGATGGTAGCTTGGTCGTTTTCTTGTGCTGCGGCGATTTTCGTGTAGTCGAGTGTTGTGGGGCAAGATATTGTCTCAATCGTCGGAATTCGACTGAGGGCGTCGGCGACTATGTTCTCGCTCCCACTTATGTGACGTATGTCCGTAGTAAACTCGCTGATGAAGATGAGTTGTCTTGCACGGCGCGGTGTTTCTGAAGCTGACGGAGGTTTTTGAAGAACGAAGGTGAGCGGCTTGTTGTCGGTGAAAATTATGAGGCTTCTTCCTTCAAACATTTTTCTGAAGTGTTTTATGGACATGTAGATTGCGAGTAGCTCTCGATCGAATGTGCTGTAGTTTCTCTGCGCGTCGGTGAATTTCTTTGAAAAGTAGCCAAGAGGTTGCCACTTTTCATTGATGTACTGTTGTAGGACGGCTCCGGCTGATTGATCTGATGCGTCACTGAAGATAGCTAGGTTGGCTTCGTGTGACGGGTGAGCGAGTAAAGTTGCATTTTGAATCGCAAGTTTACAAGCTTCAAATGATTTTCTTGATTCGTCGTTCCATTCTATGATTGTTTTATCTTTCTTCTTCGTGTTGTGTAAGTATGCATGGAGTGGTGCTTGGATCTCTGCGGCCTTGGGAATATGTTCCCGGTAGAAATTAATCATACCGAGGAAACGTCGGAGCTCTTCGATCGTCTTGGGAAGTGGATAGCTGCAGATTGCGGACACTTTTTCTGTAGGAGGCTTGATTCCGTGTTGGTTGACTGTGAAACCAAGAAATTTCACTTCCGGTTGGCCAAGGATACATTTTGATGGGTTGATTGTGATCCCGTTCTCTTCCAGTCTTCCCAGTACTGTGCGTAGGTGCTTCCGATGCGTGGTTTCATCCGGGCTGGCGATGAGTAGGTCATCGATGAATGCGTACACGAAGTCGAGTCCGTGTAGTACTTCGTGGATGAAGCGCTGGAAGGTTTGTCCTGCATTTTTTAGACCTGGGACCATCCTGGGAAACTCGAAAAGGCCCATGGGAGTAATCAGGGCTGTCTTCTGGATATCCTCTTCACGCGTCTTCAATTGTTGGTAGGCTCGGTTGAGATCGATAGTACTGAATATGGTTTTGTTGTCGAGTTGAAATGTGAAGTCCTTGATGCGAGGGATTGGATAGCGGTCCGGTACTGTGATCGCGTTCAGTCTTCGGTAGTCTCCACATACTCGTATGTCACCATTTTTCTTGGGTACGATGTGTAGTGGTGACGACCATGGGCTTTTGCTTGGTCTGCATATGCCCTGGTCGATCATGTTCTGGAATTCCTTCTTGACTAGCTCGTAGCGATGTGGTGCGATAGGTCTTGCGCGACAGTGAAGCGGTGGTCCGGTTGTCTCGATGAAATGTTCCACGTTGTTCTTGTGAGTGAGTTCCATCGAAGTTAGCCTCGTGATGCCGGGAAATTCAGCCAATATATCGTGATAACATTGTTGAAGATCAATGCTACGCACTGTGGGTATGTTCGTGGCACGGACGAAAGAGTGTGTCTCGAGCTTGGTTATCCCATCGATGAGTTTCTTGTTCTTGATGTCGACTATGAGTTGGTGGTGTTGCAGAAAGTCGGCTCCGATGATTGGTTTGCTAACTTTCGCAACGATGAATCGCCACTTGAAAGGACGGCGCAGGTGTAAGTCCAGTTCGATTGTCTTCTCGCCGTAAGTGGGTATGACGGTGTTGTTCGCAGCGTAGAGTTGAAAATTCAGAGGTTTCTGTTCTTGTCCTTTGTATGGAGGTAGCACGGATATGTTTGCGCCTGTATCGATGAGGAAAGTGAGTTTTGTCTTCTTGTCTGTGACAAATAGGCGGTTGGAATTTTCATGTACGCCGGGTCCCGCCTCGGCCGACGTAGATGCTAGTTTTCCGAGTTCTGAGACTTGAATGAACACGGCGTGGTGCATCTTCTGGCGTCAGCTCCAAAGCGGCGATGGTAGTAGCAGAACGGCGATGGAGTTTTGCTGCGCGATCTGTTGCTGGAGTTTTCTCGGCTTGAGGAACGGTCGTCACGGCGGTGATATGGACGTCTGTAGCTGTGCTGATGCTGATTCGTTTGCTGGGCGGCCTTGAGAGCGGCGACTTCAAACGATAGCTTCCGGATCTCTTCTATGAGAAACTGGGTGTCTGTGTTCTGCTTATGCGATGTGGACGGCAGAGTTCCGACGGCGGAGATTTGTGATGTTGATGCTGTCTCCATCATCTTGTCAGCCATCAATGCCAGTTCGTCGAGCGCGGTCGTAGTGCTGAATGACTCGGTTACAGCCAGGACAGAACGGACATGTGGAGGTAGATGGTTGGTCCACATCATCCGTAAGGTGGAATCTGGCACCTTATCTCGTGCCAGGCTTCTCATTCGGCGCAGGAGTTGTGTCGGCTTCTGGTCTCCGAGCTCGATTTCCGACAGCAGCTTCTGCAGTTGACGGCTGTCCGACTCCTCGTAGGCAGAGATGAGCCTATTCTTCAGAATGGTGTATTGCTGCGTTTCTGGTGGATTGTGGAGCAAGTCGGCAATTTGTTCAATATCCTGTTTCTCCAGTTTGGCTATGACAAGTTGAGCTAGCTGGGCTTCCCCTTTCTTCAGATCGTTGGTCGCAGCCTCAAAACTGATAAACCATAAACGTGGTTTATCTCTCCAGAATGGCGGTATTCGCATGGTTAGAGCAATACCAGCGATCTCAGGCGGGCAGTAGTGATCGTGCTGCACAAATGTGGATGAATGTGATTCGCTGGGTTTTTCAGAAACTGGCTGCATGATCGGTGGTTCTGTTGTGTATGGGTCTGCCACGGACGTTGGATTTCTCGAAGGGCTTCGAGACATCATCTTCAGGTTGTTGATGGCGTTCTTGATAGGGACGCGGCGGCGCAGTTGGCGTTCTTGATCGGGGTCACCAATTTAGCAGATGGTTGTGGTTATGCTGTCTGCTAACAATATCTCCTATCCTACCTAGTGCTTAGGCTTTGAGGTTTGGAGATGTTTAAAAGAAAGACTTGTTGTTGTAGAATGAGAATTGGAATCATAATTTATTTATTTGTGTTTATATATAACATTATTAAATCTTTAAAACATCTGTGAACGGACGAGCGTGATGTGCGGAGAGAGGCGTGGTCACAGCGCGCGGGGCGAGACGTGCGGGGACGAGATGCACGCTGGCGCCGTGAGGAATGCGCGTGCGCCTACTTATATCGGCCTGCGGCCGAATTCTGCCTTTTGCGCTGCGAGCCACGGTGGAGAGCGGACGTCGGACGACGGGAGCGCTGGCGCGCCACGCCGAGTCATCGCGTGGTCTTCATCTCGGGCTGTGGTGACACCGAGGTCCTGACGGTGCATTGTGATGAGTGCTGCGCTGATTCCGGGGTCCTGCTGCTGTGTTGTGATGTGTTTGGGGTTTTCATGGCGCTCTTTTCAGAGCGAATGATTCCCGCTGTTTCTTCACGGTGTTTCTTGCGGACGTAATAAAGTTGTGCTGTGATTGTGTTGCGTTTCATTTCTTCGCTTCATAATAAAGATGTGATGTTGTATTTTATTTCCGTCCGGTAAGGTAAGGTAATGTGCAATCAGGTAACCGGTAAGCAGGTAAGTGGTAGCAAGGCAGCTACATAAGTATATCTTATCTACACCTCATAATCTGAGGCATTAAATTTAATAACAAAATACTCTTCGCGCACTTAGATACTCAGCAACTTTGAGCGAAATAAACAATAGCAACTCGGCGTAAGCATCGTTTATCTCTGAGAATAAGAATGTTTACGTATTACCACGTCTTACTAAGCATTTATCTAGAATTTCAGTTGTTTTAAATATAATTGTTTTTGCAAATCGTTACGCGGAACACTGAAACGGTTTTCCTTATTTCGCTGTAATCCAGCCGCGTTATAAAAATAATTGGCAGTAATTTCATGATCCGTGTTCTGAGAACGCCGCAACACTGTCACAGACAGAAATAGGCTTACAGATCTGTCTGCCACATGCTTGGCTTGTAATCTGACGGAGGACCCAGCGCACATTGATAAAATCAGAGATATTATGATTCAGGATTCTGATTAATTAATTATAGTCATATGTTTTTGTTAGATGTGATGTCATTTTTGTAGCTGTCATTAAATTATAATGTTAAATTTGGTGTTTGCCAAATAATATATTATGTTCACTTTAACTTGTGGTGCAATTTATATATGCACTAGCTGTGCCCTGCGGTGCTACCCGCGTTATAATGGATGAAGTACTCTTAACCAACAACATATTTATTTGTATAAAGATTAATATTATTATGTTGATACAACTTATTTCGACCAAATTAGGTACCATTAAAACGGTTTTTGTGAGTTAATCATAAAAGATAGACATATACTATTGCGGACTGTTTTTTGGATCATTAAAAGAGCTATTATTCTTTAATACATATTTTTTTAATATCTTGAACCGTTTTCACGGCGCACGCAACGGAAGGCTTCAAAGATGAACAATTTCTCCCGTTTTTTACACATTTACCACTATATCTTTGCTCCTATTGGTCGTAGCGTGATGTTATAATAGCCTATAGCCTTCCTCGATAACTGGACTATCCAACACAAAAATAATTATTTAATTCGAAACCAGTAGTTTCGGAGATTAGCGCGTTCAAACAAACAAACTCTTCAGCTTTATAATATTACACTCGAGAGCAATGAATCCGGGTCACTCAAAGAATTCAAAAAATCTCTGAAAGTAAGAATGCTAGGTTAATGCAATAAATTGTATTTAATAGACATCGTGCTTGTAGAGCATAAATTTTGATTTGTCGGATAAACTAACTTTCGACCAATCTTCAATACTCCAATTTACGTGGTTCTGGGCATATCTTAATCTTGAAATACGATGGCCACGCTCCAGTTTAGGGCCGTTTTAAGTTAGATTCAGCAAGCCGACGTCTTCCTCAACGAACACGTTGGTCCATTTATGGTCAATTTGGGTGAGGATGCTATATTTATGCATGACAATGCCCGACCTCATACAGGTAGGATTGTGAATGACTACCTTCAAGAGATGAACATTACTTGTATGGAGTGGCCAGCGCGCAGCCCGGATATCAACCCGATCGAGCATGCTTGGGACGAGCTAGGGAGATGCGTAAAACAACGAAACCCTCCCCCAATCACGCTTCCTGAGCTCAAAATTGCTCTCACAGAGGAATGGGAGAATATTCCCCAAAATCGTATAAGGAACTTGGTGTACAGCATGCCAAACCGCGTAAACGCAGTAATGGAAGCACGAAGAGGTAATACGAAGTATTGAAATTCAAGAAAATCGTCATAAAGTTCAAAATTTTCATGTTTCCTATTTTTGTTTTAAGGAGAGATCAGCAGTTTTTTTTCTTTATGTAATTTTGTGTAAATAAATGTATGGTGACTCATATTTTTTTAACTTTCATTTAAGGAGTATTAAATTGTCTATTAAATACAATTTATTGCATTAACCTAGCATTCATACTTTCAGAGATTTTTTGGATTCTTTGAGTGACCCGGATTCATTGCTCTCGAGTGTAGTATAGATTTAAATTATGTGTTGATTATATGAAGGGAAATAACATTATTTTGTATGTTCTTGGTCTTTTTTCGCCATAAATAGCTCTACATAATCTTTTACCTGACTTTTCGTACTCAGTGATTGACAGATTGACTACATTGACCGGTGAACTGTCAGTTGTCAAATTGATACAAATTGGTGCGCACGGGAAAGTAATAAACTTGTGCGGAAGAAGGAACAGTTTAGCTGATGGATGGACGCATCGAAATGTTACAAATAGGTAAGTAATTCAATTACTAAGTGTATGCATTTTCATGCTCCACCTAGCACTTACTTTTTAGGATTCCGCATTACACTTGATCGCGGTTTTTACAAGGCCATTACGAATTGATATGTTACGACAGTAACACTAGTCCGGTAGGAAGTTCGAGTAAGCAGTTATGAACTGATATTTTTTAACGAAACGAAAGTATTCGCAGAAGGTGATAAGAAATAAGTTCCTCTATGAATTGCTTATAAATTATTGGGATAGCTATTATATGAAGGTAAAAAGCCTTGTGTATTTTTTCGAATACTAACTTTCTGTCTTCCTGTTTCGTTTATGGCTTAACCCTCTATTGCTTGAATTAGGTAAAAAAAAATTGTATTTCTTATAAAGACATTTTAGTCAATATACAGCGAAAAGAATTATGTTTTAATTTAAATTTATTATATTTATTTTAATTAATTAAGTATAAGTTACGCGACTGCCATGATTGGCTTCCCATTCCCACCAAATACCAAAACCCATACAAGGTGAAAACAGTTTCTTTTTCATGAAAGCAAACAAAAACGTCGTATTTAATATGAAAACAAAACTATGAATCACCCTGGAATAACTCATGATTCTTTTAGTAAATAACTGAATGGTAAATTTTCCTACATACAAAATTTAGAGGTAGGCCTTACAATTCTGCTGGGGTTCGTGCCCATTTCAATCAAATGTCACAGCCCTTTAACAAATCGTTATAAAAAGGCGATTACCTATCGTAAAATATTCAGGACGCTGTTTCTATGATTTGCATTATCGCTAGAATGCTGTATACTGTATAACTATATTATGCTGCATAATTATGTACTGTATGCTGTATAATAATGATTTACTAGGTCACCAACATATAGTTGTTACAAATTATTCTCAAAGTTGTTTTACTTACCAGATCTTAATGTTATATAATACTTATTTAGAGTCCAAAGTTATCTGTCCGAGTTCAAAAAAGACATGCACTTAACAATATAACTACCAAATTAGTGTTTATACCAAATTTCTGCTCTAATTTCAGTGGTTTTTGCTGAGCATAATCAAACAGTTTATGCTTGTTTTAAATTTCAAGAATCTTCGTTATATAAAAATAGACTTGTTACCTAGCTAACTAGCATTTTTATATCTCAATTAACAACGAGACAATTATAAGGCGACTGCGTTAAACGAATGGACAGGTTCTTTGAATATTCAGTGGCTTTGACGGTCTGCTGTTTTTATCGCATTTTTATGAAGCGCAGTGGAATTATTCATCATTTATAATAAAACTGAGACGGAAATGTGTTTATTTATATTTTATCTATCCATAGTACCTACTTAGGGTAGAATTTTCAATCACGCAAGAGGTGAATTCAAACAATCGCTTGTATTGATTGATTGTAGAGGAAACAGATTTTATTACCGCCTGTTTCCCTCTCGCAGTCGACTAGAAATAGCTAACAAGAGTGCACAGTGCACACCATTCACATCCGTTCCCGCTACATTAGCGCCATCTCTGGCGCGACCGCACACCTCCACACACTCTTCCCTCGCACGTGCCAGATGTGTAAGTGGCTTTAGAAAACGTTTTTATCTATGGCTTTGAGAAGATACTTTTGAAATTCGAAGCGTGTTGAATGTTTTCGATTGCTGAATTGAATGTAAAGTGATAAAAAGAACATTTTGAAAAAAGTGGAACCGGATCTTAGGGGTTATAATAATGTAAAGAAAAGAAAGTGTTGCTTTGCAAAATAATAAATAAATAATTTATAATAGGCAGTCTGAAGTGGAACTGGGCTGGACACGTCTGCCGCATGGCTAGCGACTTGTGGGCAAATACCACAACAGAGTGGAGCCCACCTAGGCCTTCCAGGCGACGTGGAAGGCCTAGGATCCGATGACGGGACGAACTTGACGAGACGAGTGGAAGGAGAAAAGGGAGGCCTTTGCCCAGCAGTGGGACAGATAGGCAATAAAAAAAGTGCAAGGCCATCTAGGTCTGGAACTATTATAAAATTAAACTGATGACTGTGTAAATATGTGTACTTTAATAAACTTCCTAGTGTAAGATTTGGATATACATACATTTTGTTTTTGTAAGTTTTTGGTTTCTCCAATAAATTAATAATAGAGCAATAAATCTAACCAATAAAACGTTTCTAACATGCATTAAATTTTATGTTTATTATAAATTCCGACAAGTAGTCTGATTAAGTAACTACTTTCATCGTGTAACATTTGATATACCTACTTAAAACTTACCCAAATGTCTTAAGTATAAGTAAATATTTTTTTTTGCTCTAACAGGGCTTTAAGTACTTATTATAACATAGGTACCTAATTAGGGTAGGTAAACCATTTTAACCTCTAATCCTATTAAAACTCCCGCCTACCTAAAAATACAGCCCCAACGCATCGGACGTAATCTTGTTACTAAACAGACAGGGGTTAATACTAAACTCTTTAGATAGCGCGTAAAAAAAGTGCCACCCAGCTTCATAAATCCTTTTCAGAGCGCAGTGTCAGTTTACCGACTGTCACATGTCAAACGTGGTAGAATGTCGTAACCACGCCTGCTAAATCATAATTAAAAAGAAACAATTTGTAACATGTTAATGCTAGCTTGATTTATGTTCTGTGTACACATTAGCATTGTCGTGTTTGTCGTTTTTCCCCTTTTCTTTGTGCATCTGATTATAATAGCTTTCTATGAATGTTTTTATTATTTCAACCAAATTTTCCATCTTTATGCCAACATTTCATGCATGTATGAATAATGTAAATCGTATGAAAAAAATATTAGCACCACAAAAAATTTAACACTGATTTCAATTATTACCTACCACTGATTCAAATATTCACTGATTTACCCGGAACACGATAAATTTTAAAGGCATTAAAATATCGGAGCTTTTATGTTTGGAACCTTTGATTCAGTTTCAGTTTCAGTTCATTTATTGGTCCAATTAAATACATGTTTGTACATTTAGATAGGTCATATTATACATTACATATTCACAAGGATATTCAATTTAATTTACAAGTAAAATTCATCAGCTAAAGCTTCGTCAATATTATAAAAAGATTTTAACATTAAATAGTTTCTTATAGCTACACTGTATTCTGTAATTTTAAGTTTTCTTATATGCAAAGGTAATTTATTATAAAATTTAATGCTTAAATACAAAAAACTCTTGTTTAACTTAGCTAGCCTATGATTTGGGATTGACACATCATTCTTTCTGCGTGTATTATAATTATGTTTGTCACTTTGTAAATCTAAATTATCAATATGCATTTTTGCATAAATACAGTTTTGTAATATATATTCTCCAGTAAATGTCATTATATTTAAATGTCTAAATTTGTCTCTACAAGAGTCCAACTTACTCAGTTGTAACAGAAAACGTATTGCTCGCTTTTGCAGTATAAATATTCTATCAGATTGGGCAGCATTTCCCCATGCCAATATCCCATATTTCATGACCGAGTGGAAGTACGCGTGATAAACTGACTTGGCCGCCTGAATCCCACTTAATTGTCGGATAGTTTTAATGGCATAAGCAGCTGCTTTTAGTTTACCTGATAGGCTGTCAATGTGATGAGTCCAAGTTAGCTTACTATCTATCTTAATTCCTAGAAATTTTAATTCATTAATTATATTCATGTCATTTTTTATAATCGTGTCTTTTGCAGGGTCAATACTATGTCCATTACCTAAAAAAAATCTCATTATATTTGTTTTATCAATATTTAGTAGTAAATTGTTCGCTTTGAACCATTCCATAATGTCGTTGATAAGTTTATCTAGTTTCAAATTTACATTTGATTTATTACTGTCACTAACTATAATTGTAGTATCGTCTGCAAATAAAACTATATTTTCTGTTTTGTCTACGCAAGTTACAATATCATTTACATAAAGTAAAAACAGTAGAGGACCAAGAATTGACCCTTGAGGTACACCTAAATTCATACAACATGATTCTGACACATGACCATTACATTCGGTTAATTGAATCCTATTTTGCAAATAGGATGTTATTATGCAAAGCTCATTTTTACGTATGCCATAATGGTTTAATTTGGCTAGTAGTGTTTTGTGGCAAACGTAATCAAAGGCCTTAGAAAGATCACAAAAAAGGCCATATGTGTTTTTAGATCCATCTAAGTCCCACATTACTTTTTCTAATAGTCCTGTTATAGCATCAGTAGTACTCTTCTTTCTTTGGAATCCAAATTGTCTCTGATTGATTATATTATTGTTTTCCAGGTAATGATAAAGTTCATTCGCTACATATTTTTCATAAACCTTACTAAATATTGGAAGTAAAGAAATTGGCCTATAATTATTAGCTTCTGTTCGAGTCCCCTTTTTAAATAAGGGGATTACTTTCGCAATTTTAAGTATGTCTGGAAAAACGCCTCTACTAATACAATCATTTATGCTAATGGCTAAAGGTTCCGCTAATACAAATTTCAATTCCTTAAGTAAGTGCATAGAAACTCCCCATAGATCGCAAGTTTTTTTAGGTTTAAAGTTACCTATTATTTTAATAACATCGCTCGGTGTCATGTACCTTAAGGAAAACGTAGTTTTACTAGACTCAGTAAATTTTGACAAGAGATCTATAGCTTTACCTTCAGATCTTACCAAATTTCTAGTTAAGTTATTAGCAACCTGGGAAAAAAAAGTATTAAAATAATTAGCTATGTCAGACGGTGAAGTTAAAATGTCATTTTTGGAATTCTTTATTTTACTAATGTCAGTGCTATGATCTATTTCTTTTCCTGTTTCTTTCTTAATTACTCTCCATGTTGTTTGTATTATATTATCTGATGAAATAATTTTGTTCCGGATACTAATCTGTTTGGCAGTTAAAGTACATTTTTTAAGAATTTTATTGTATTTACGTATATGTGTTCTAATGTTTTTATCGTTAGTCAATGTTAACAAACTATACAATTCATTTAAGCGATTTTGAGATTTTTTTAGCCCGGGGGTAGTCCATTCATAGGCTTTTTTCCTTTGGCTTTTTAAAATTTTAAAAGGCATAACTGCATCTAAATGTCTCATAAATTGTGTGAAAAAGTCATTAAAAGATGTATGGATATTGTATCTATATTCCTCGGTCAAGTTATGTATAAGAGTGTCTATTTTGTACTTGTTATTTAATCTTTGTTTTATTATTTTATTACATTTTATGTCATTATCAATAACTACAGTCACTAGTTGAGCAAAATGATCCGATTTTACTCCAGGACCCACGCTTGCGCTTAATGTTTCTACCGAAGAGAATATATTATCAATACATTTAGCACTATGGCTTGTCAGTCTAGTTATATCTTTAATATTTTGCCTTAAGTTGTAACAACCAAAGAGGTCCATTAAATTATTTAGCTGATTACTATTACCTAAGAAGTTTACATTAAAGTCCCCGCAAACAATTATGTTCTTATAAACTGATGATTTTGATTTCGTTAACATTGATAAGCTAAGGTCAAGTTTTGTTATGAATTCCGAAAAGTTGCCATCAGGTGAGCGGTAAACTACTAGTATTATAAATTTATTCGTTTCTATACAACTAGCTTCAAAATCTTTTTCTACAATAAGTTTATCTATATCTTTTCTACATTTAGCTTTAAAACCATTTTTTACCAGGATACCAGTACAGCCTCTTCCATATTTATATCTACAACTAGCACTAACTAATGAATGAGAGTTAAAACTGATTACGTTAGCCTCTTCTTCTAGTAACCACGTTTCTGTCATACAGAATATATCTATATTCTCTTGTTCCAAATATAGGTCAAGCATCAGATTTTTACTTTTAATACCTTCTACATTTTGATGGCCAATTCTAACAGTTTTTGATTTATGAATATTATTATTATCCCATTTTAGATTTATGTTTAAGTTGCTAGGACAGTTTATATGCAATAAGCTGGCATTTTTATTATTTTGTCCTATTGTCGTATCTATAAGTTTAAAGTTTTTACAGTATTTGTTGAATTTTGTCGCCCTTCATTTAAATTAGGAATTAAATTAGAATTTATAATTTTAACAATAGTAAGTTTTTGCCGTTTAGATAGTCGATAATTATTTCTAGTCATAGTTACCAAATTATTAATATCAAAAAGTGTAATTTCTGAATCTTTACTATTATTCGTTATAAGATTATATAAACATACATTCAATCGATAAATTTTTTCATTTTGTTCTTGACTAAGTGAATTTGAATATGGCAATGTACACATCACGATTCGGGTTCCTTTGGTTTTGCTTAGTTCTAGAAGTTCTTCGATTCCGGCAACTAATTGTGTCTTTTTTATCCCTCTGCTTTCCCCCAAAAGTATTAAAATATTGTCTTCGTCTGTATGCAGTTCACTTACAATTTTCTGTATAAGTTGATTAAATCGGATATTCGGCATGCAGTTGTTAATGATATTATTTTCCATATGTCTGTTGAAGGTTTCGCCAAGACCTATTCCTATTCCGTCACAATATATTTTTGTAGTTCTTAAACGTGCGTTCGACCTTGTCTCCGCTACACAGCTATTTGTTATACAGCTGTCATTGTTATATCCATACGAGTTGGAATTAGAATGATTCCCTATTGATTCACAGCGGGACTCCCCGTTTGTTTCTGTATTTGCTATAGTCTCACTTTCCATAGATTCAACCATTTGAAGATTGTATGAACTTGTTTTTAGAAGTTCATCAATTGTCGCTATATATTCTCGCACTTCCAGCTGCGCCAACTTATATTTCTTATTTATATTATTTAGGTCTCTCTCTAGTTTTTGTATAATCTCAGCATTGTTAGAATAGTCTTTTTCATAATTATTCATTATCCATTCATAATTTTCTATTTCTTTCTTTAATATGTTTTTTTCTTTTGTTAGGAGATAAACTTGTTTTTTCATTCTTTTTTGACATCTCTTTGATCTCTTTGATCATCAATTATTTTAAATAATCAACGTTTGTTACATCATAAATATGTATAACTTTTCTTTTGACTTGATAAGAATAAGTACTGGTAAAGTAGATCTTGAGTTATTTTATTACTTTCCGAATTAACTTGTATTCTCCTATCACTGGGGACAAATACATCTACCGGGACCCACTAAAATTATAAAAATGACTACTCAATACTTATGATGATGATGTTCAAAGCTAAAAATTAAATGTAAGTAACTTTCACGTCCTTAAATATGAGATTGCATGAACGGGCCTGAAATGAGAAGCAGCCTTCCTTATAAGATAACATCTGACGGTCCGGCATTGTGGAGGTCACTCTTCATAAGGTTTTATCAAGTCTTCATTAAAGGATTGCATATGAGCGTTTAATTGGCAACTTTTACAATCGCAAGCATAATAATTAAATACCGGTTTGGGCGGTTGTCTCCCAGCATAATTGACAGGTATGCCGTATCAACTTTATTTTGATATAGCTATGTCAAAAAGCCACTTATAATGAATCGAGATTATATTTGCAAAAGAATGTCAATTTTGAAACAATTAGATGCAATCTATTGGATTGTACAAACTTCATGATTGGAAATACAGAACTTTCAACTCTTAAGTTGCAACAGGGATTCTCACCTGGATCTTGAGTAATATGCTCTAGAAGAAGCACGTTAATATTCATCATCATGAACAAAACCGTCAGTTTTCATTTATTTTTCGGAGTTAGTACCTACTTGCATTATAAACCAAAAACAGGAATAAAAAATAAACAAATATTTTTGGTTTCATATTAAGAAGAAATTCCTTGGGTGGTCTTATGCTACGGAAATCAGAATCTGACGATGTTATCCCAGAAAAACGAAGGGAAATCGAATCCTAGGAGCACATTTAGTGGCGTTATTTGAAAGTACCGCGGCAACAGGGAGCGTTTTACAAACCATTTAAATGCGGCATTTATAAACATTTTGTGATGATAAGAACCGCATGCGCATAAACACGTATTTACAATGTTTACCCTACTGTCATCACGCACATTAATTCACACATAAATTTATTTTTATGTCACGCCTTGATCTACATCGCATGCGTCAACGTAGATTGGCATATTTTAGTTATCCACACAATTTGTTACCATGGGTCTAGCCGGTAATTAAAAACGAAAAATTAACGATACGCTGTTATTACAGGGTTTATTTTCAACATAGGTGCAGAAGGCCCTCGCCGACGACCATTTCTGTTCGCGCAGTTGCCCTGGGTGAGATGAGAACACGCACCGGCGCTAGCGCCCCAACCACCCGAGCTTTCGCCTTGATAAATCGTTTTATTGACCAGTCCAATGACGTTGACATATTTGCTGACAAGCCGATTAAGATCTTAGGACTGATATTTTTATTTTTGACTCAAGAGTGATACAACATATGAATGTTTTTTTTTAAATTTTTGGAATGTTAAATATTATTTTAAACATTTAATATAATTCATTGTAATTTGTTTTTTTTTATGATTTTATCAATTGTTATTAATTACTAATTGAAATTGTATTAGACAAATATAATTTTAACTTTTGAATGTGTTGGACTCTAGTCTGTAAGTTCAATTATTGTGTATTTAAATAAATAAATAATAATAATAATTGAGGTACTTATATAATATTAGGATATTAAAGGAGTATCTATACTTCCCTTCTAAGATAGAACTTATTTTATGTCCTAGCGGATAAAGATGGTTGATACTATTGATTTAACTGTGAAGATCTTTATGTACACAATTTAATAATAAAGTTTTCTTTATCTTTATATTCTTTTTTAAAACAAACATGACTGTTATATAAATCGAAATCTATTCACGTAGGTACAAATCATTTCCGAAGAAACAAGCACAACAAAATGCAGTCTAATATAAATCCTCTTACTACGAGTAAAGTCGGTTGAAACAGTTACCCCGACTCGTCTTTATAGGTCCTGAGTCCAGTGCCTATACAACATTAATAAATTTTTCACTGGAGACTTTTCCATGGCGCCGCCGGGAACGGGACTTCGGCCGGCGCTGATACCAAACATGGCCATCCCTGTTGGTACACTTTATGGAATCTGATCTTAGCAAAATACATCTTGCTCAGTCTTGCGGAGTTTGGTATGTCAAGTCAAAGTCAAAGTCAAAACGTTTATTTCCTTAGAAGCACATAGCCGACATGGACAGGTCAACTTAAAATTAATAAAACTAAATTGCTTAAATAACAAATATCAAGGAAATAACATTGTCTTGACAGTTCGCTTCAATGTTTTATACTGAGTTGAGAAGCGAATAGAACAACACAGCTTTATCAGTTATTACAATTTTGTAGTTATTACAATTTTGGAGTTCTTATTTATAGGTAACTATTATAAGTTTAACATTTACAATAAAAAAAAAATGTTTGTCATATAAGGAAGCTATTATAACATGAGCATATCAGTCCTGGTCAACCAGAATTATTAGAGCCTGTTACTGTGGAACTAAGCAACATCTATCCAAGCTGCATCATCCTTTATATAATCATTTATAGAGTAATACGCTTTTTTCATTAGACTTCTCTTAATAAATGATTTAAATTTTCTAATAGGAAGCTCTGTTACATTATGAGGAAGCTTATTATAAAAACGTACAGAGTTACCCATAAATGATTTGCCTAGTTTTTTTAGTCTGTAAGTAGGAATTAGTAATTTTTCTTTACTTCTCGTGTTAATACTATGTACGTCACTTTTTCTTAAAAACAAATGCTTATTCTTGTGGGTGAACATCAAGTTATCAAAAATGTACTGTGAGATTACAGTTAGAATGTTAATCTCTTTGAATTTTTCTTTGAGGGAGTCACGTGGGTGCCAAAGATGAACAAAATATATCTGGTTCGTGACTATTTATATATATTGTACCATTAACTGTTTCTCTTTCAAGTCTATCTGAAGTTATTTTCATACAGTAGGTATCAGAGATACCTAAACTATTTATTCATTGAGACACATTACTTTTACGAATCGGGAGGTAATTAAAATACAAATTATACCCAAAAGCTTTTTTTGTGTATTTAGATATAATATGCCGTGTAAAAAGTTTTTTTTTTGCAAAAAATCAAGTATCTTTTTTATTCCTAATGTCGCAAGAAGTTGCGATGCGTTTAATAGTCCAAAAAAGTTTACTCTCATTTTATTACGTGAAATCTTTACATATGATGAATGTTATTTTTGTAAAAGAAACAATCGTGCATAGAATATAAGTTGAAAGAGAAAAGTAGCATCGAGTTTTATCATAAACAAAAGTAGTTTATACGTTTCACTTGCCCACGCTTCTGGCATATAGCCCCACACCTACTTCAAAGAAATCAGGGCAAGTGCACTCGGCGATTACCTATCGTAAAATTATTCAGGACGCTGTTTCTATGATTTATTGTTTTTGCATTATCGCTAGAATGCCGCTATGTTAAATAATTATTTATTGGGTCACCAACATATAGTAGTTTAATATTTAGAAACCGGCATAATGTTATTAAGTATTTAGAAACCGGAGAAGTGAAGACAGAAAGCAAAATCAAACTCAGTATAAAAAATTTAAGCGAACTGCCAAGATGGTAATTCCTTGACAATTTTTATTTTAAAAAATTAAGTAGGTATAACACTCTTTGATAATGGTCAAAGACTTGGTAAAAGAACCAAAAATAGCAAAAAAATATATATTTTCCCAAAAATAATATTTCAAGATACCTAACGTTATGTTACAATTCTAATGATATTGACATAAACACCAAAATAAAGTAATGCGAATAATAAAATTTTATGAATTTCAACTTGACCTGTCCATGTGCTTTTGAGGCAATAAAAGTATTGACTTAGACTTTTATGAGACATCGGATCAGGAATGTATCTACACCGATATAGGCAAGTGGACTCGCTGACGTGGCAGTAACCACTTAGCCTAAGTCAGCATTTACCTTTAAGGAATTTCAATAGAAATACGGAAACTATTATTTGTTTCGAGTGTCACTGACATGGACAGGTAGATAACCTTTGCAATGGCAACAGGCCATACAACACGTAGAACAGACTTGCCAAAGTGGCTGCTCAGATGGCAATAGGTACCTAGTACATACATAATACGAATGTAAGTTTAAAATTAGCAAGACCGGTGTAGGACGCCTATTTGCGAGATAAACAGATAACTCTAATAAAGATAGTATAAATCGCACGAAAGTGTTCATCATCATCAGCCGTAGGACGTCCACTGCAGGGCATAGGCCTTCCTCTAAGATTTCCAGCTTTCGGCGGCTCTACGATTTAATTTCGGCTGACAACGGCCTGCATAAAATATGTGAATATATTTTTCTAAATGACAGAATAAGCAATAATTTTTTAGTCATTTACTCTGAGGTGGAACTTAATCTGACAGACGAGCTCTGAAAGAGGTTATTTAACAATATTATAAAGTTGAAATGTTTGTTTGTTTCGTTTTTCGTTGCTTGAACGTGCTCACCTCAGGTTTGACTGAACCGATTTTTAAAATACTGTGAATTCTCTGCTTTGGAACCTATATCGAGGAAAGCCAAAGGTTACTTTTAACTGAAATCCTTAAATTGAAAGAAACCCACAGCCAAAACCGTGACGTTAGCAGCCAGTTCTAATAGAAAATTTGTCCATGTGTTTTGTATTATTATCGATAATCGGGTCACGAGAAACACAAATAATGTGTGTTCTAAGTAGGGTAACGTGTCTAGAGAATAAATAGCCAGATAACTTATGGTCTTATTACGTCATAAATATCTGCAGCCAGACCAAACCGGGCAGTTTATTCGTAATGTTTTATTCGAAGCCCTAAATACTTAGGTACAAGGTTTTAGAAATCAACCTGTGTTAACCACATTAATTAACCGTTTGTTTGTTTTTTCACTACATAACTTACTAATATTTAAGACAAAGAATTATTAGTATTTATATTACATCCATGCTAATATTGGGCCCAATCGGCGTTGTTTTTTCGAGCGCTTTTGTGGTTTTCTTGCGGTAAATTGTCATTTCCCTGTAAAAATAATCTTAGTAACTCCTTACTCTCTACTAACTAGTAGCCTCTAAATTGGTCCAGCCGTTTTAGAGCTAACCCGGAACAAAGAAACAAAATTAAAAAAAATTATTTTTCATGCTCGTAATACTTTAAATAAACAATAAATAAAAAATAACATATAGGTATAAAACGAATGTTAATTTCTTAAAGCTTTCAACATGAAACCGTAGTTCAATAATTTCTACGCCATGTCTATCAATTAGTATGCAATTGAAACAAAGAACTGTCCAAATAGGCGAAGCTTCTGTCACACACTCACACACTTTCTGACGTTCTCGCCGTCAATATTGACACTTTCCACGTTCAGTTTGTGATATGAAGAGCTGCCCACTTATTTTTTGCAACATTTGACAATATTATAAGCTCTGCTTAGGCGTAAAGTGAATAGTCCGGAAATACTAGTTTATTTATATGCAGGATTATGAGTTACTTCATTAATCTTTAACTACTAAAATTATAAACCTGACGAGTTTGTTTGTTTCAACGCGTTAATCTCAGAAATGACTGGTCCGATTTAAATAATTCTTACACTGTTAGATAGTCTATTTGTTAGAAAATCCATAAAACACGTCAACGCCGTGGAGTGTAAAGCTAGTCTCATAATATATTTGAAGAATAAGAGCATAGGACAATGTGTAATTCATAGTGACTCATAATCATTAATTATTGATTCCTCTATGATTACACCTGTAACTGCTAACAATGATTGAAAGTAAGCAATGAATGTATGCCACTATGAATTCCGGCCTTAGATATAAAAAAAATAAAGAACCTTTAAAATTAAAACGCATACCCAGGAATGTACATAATTTATTTAATTTTTATTACCTATTAATATGTAGGTATATAATATATAGGTAAAGAAATTATTACATAACAGATCTTCCTATATCCGTGTTAGTATAAATTTAAAACTAGACTAGGTGTTTAATTTCTACTGGCCATAAAATTTTAATTGAATCGTGGCATAACTGTTATTTACGTTTCTTTTGATAGTATACGTCAAATTTATCATCATTTAATGAATATACTACTTAGGTACGTTAAAATTGTTTATTATAAGATAAATAAAACTAATTTAGTTCTAATGTAGCCAACATTCACTGTGACATGTAATTATGAATTATTACCAATAAAATGACTATCTGACAACTTTATTCACCAAAAAGGTATGAAATAATTTCAACTTAAACGGACTTGCTAATTATTAAGTAAGCTAAACGATTTGCATATTTTTTTAAAATTAATTTTCTATATAACTTTCGAACCTTATAATTAAATGTAGTAAGTAACAAAGACATAGGCTCCTGTTCTATCGCAGAGACAGCGATCGCTCCCACGATGTTTAATATTGATAATTCGTAGTTGCAACAGCAGTGTCTTTCAATCGTAAAACTTCTTTGAAATGTATGAACATGTATGAAAGCTCTCATTATCGACACTTATTTCTAAACGCGTAATGCCGGCTGTCGTACTCACTTCTCATAGTAGTTAGTATTGGCAATATCAAATAATTTAGTGTAGTATTAAATCTTTAGTACCTACTACGTTAACTATTGCTTAATAGTTTACCTAGTATAAATTGAAACCACTTCCGCTATCTATTCGCTTAGTTAGATCTTTAGGGTCAATCTTCAGTAGTAGAGGTATACCTTACCTATGCAGAGATTCCAGAGGATGATTTGTAAATATATACTATCCGTATATTTAATATAACCTACCTTTACACGCCAATGCATTGCCCGTGTAGTTGAATTTTCACGCGATAAAAAAAACCTTGGTTTTCCTCGATAATAAATGGGCTCTCAAACACTTAAATATTTTTTCATATCGTATTAGTAGTTCTTGAGATAACCGCGTTCATTCCCTTCAGCTTGTTAATATTAGGATAGATATCATGGGTACATACCCATACGGTTAAAAAATTATCTCGTAGACAAACATTTCTCTCTACTTATTTCGCGTGCCAGCCAAACGCAATGTTCCAATTGTATTAATCCTGTATTCCCTGAGCAATTCCTTTCTCCTAAACCTTCGTTCAAAACAACTACATCTTCCAAATAATCGAGTTTCGACCAACTTTGATTGCTTCTAGTTTCTCAGCCCTTGACGAACTAGTCAAAGTACCCAACCCTTTGTTGATCCTTTAGGAACCCATCTATGTTAATTCCTCTTTAAAACCAGTTAATTAATTGGTTTTCAGAAGATTTTATAGACAAAAACTTGGTCTTACAAAGTTCCTCGGAATTGCGTAGGTGGTCAAAATGCCAAGGATATCTTGTATCATTATCCTTAATTAATAAAAAATATAAATTGCGACCACAAAAGATACCGCGGAGTTATTCGTTATAAAATTCATTATATATACTCAAAATAATCAATTCATTTTTAATTACAATTAACCTTGCGATGACTAGTCAATGAGACTACATCAAAGTGCTCTTTAGTTCTTGAAGAACAAAAGGAGTATTAAATTCAATAACCGCAAGTGTTGTTTTATCGCTATAACAACTGGCAAGACTAAACATACCCTTACAATGGTTGAATACTCGAAAGCAAATTAAAATCGAGAAACACTTCTAAACTCAGTATTGTGTAGAAAATGTTCGTGCTAATATAGATTTTGGACAGGCAGTGAAAATCAGTGATAGTGGACTCACAAATTAAGCATATTAATACGTAAGTAACACATAGTTATCCCATAAAGGAGGGAATTGACACAAATTTTTTTTTTACAAATACCTGTGAAAGATTAGACGAAATGAATCCACCCAGCCAGCGTTATGCTATAGGTGCGGAGAAGCAGGCTACAGGCAAGGTTTCAGTGGTGCCATAGAGAATTAACTGCTTATTTGTCCTTGTATTTCATCTACTATTTAAATAATCATGGTACATCGCGTGTGTGGTAGTAGGGGCCACGATAACCCGCGACTATTTATACTTCTGACCGACAGCGTCTGTGCAAGCTCACACTTGCCAACTGTGTGCTCTTACGAAACGATAGCTAGGACTTGCATGTACAACTGACCTAAAATCGATATGTTTGCTTTGAAGTTTTCGCACAGTAGGTATGCTGTTATAAGGTTATTCAACTCATCGTGTTTTCTTGGTTTCCACCGAAGAGCAAAAGTATAAGAAAAGTGAGTAAACGCACAATAGGTATTATTGCCTTGTTTACGGAAGGAAAACTGTTCATGAATTTTATTTTACGAATAAAATGGAACATTTCCCATTTTATTAAAATGGGAAAACTGTTCATTTTTTAATGTTAATCGTCATACTGCGTATAGTGAAGATTCATGAATCTAAGAAAGCTTTATGTACTTCCTCTATTTTACTGTTGAATTTCTCGTTTATCATTTCGCGTAATTTTCTTTTGGGGCTTACAAAGTTTTCGCTTCTAGTATCTCCCCGCAGTGTTGTCCGCGGAAAGATTTATATTCTTAGCTAGCTATGTATATCCCGATTTTCAGTCAATTCCGTTTAGCCGTTTTAGCGTGAAAGAGTGTCATCCACACATCCAAACATCTCCTATATTATGTAAGTAAATTTATCGACGTCGAGGAAGATTATCATACACAATCACACACAATAATTTCCCGACCTCATGCGTCGGCACGGGCGTATAACGGGTCAGAGGCGGGTTTACAAATTTACAAGGTATAGGCTGAATAGTTTTTGCCGCCCTTGCCTCAACAATTGTCTTATCATACATTATTTTTACAATGCAACAATTTCGTTGAAGTTGCACGTAAAATATTTTTTCGGTATATTTATGAGCTAGTCGCTATAAGTTTGCTACTCTCGAAATGTGCAATGATAAGTGAGAGACAAAAAGTCATCGACAAAATTTGTTGCAGACTTCTATCTGTAAATAAATCTGAAAACCGTCATAGAAAAATATTTTTAATTTATATGAGGTAAAAAGTATCTAATAATAGTAATCGTTCCCTAAATTAGCCGCCCCCAAAATCTGCCGCCCTAGGCTCGAGCCTACTCAGCCTGCTGATAAATCCACCACTGTAACGGGTGCAGTGCAAATGGACGCTGAGCGCTGCAATGATCATTATGGTGAGCCACAGTCGTTGTGCGCTGTTTGTCTGTCGCCACAGAAAGCTCGATATCACTATCACAACGCCCTACTGTATATTCGAGCTTTCTGTGGCGACCACAGTGATGTGGTCGATATCACCAGCAATCTAGGGCAGGCCGAGGATATGTTTAAAGTTGCGTTTTTTCTCACTTGTTTTTTTAATCAAGTACACAAGTTGTGAAATAGATGTAAGACATAGACGAGGAAAAATATAAATATATATAAAGTAATAAAAATTACAAGTATGCTGTACCTAATTATCCCAATAACAAGTATGTATGTAGTATTATATTTGTTTGTTTGTTTGTATCGCTTCACGCTTTTTCTATTAACCAATCTTCTATATTTGCATAAGTTAAAACAGTTCTGGCCTCGAACGTCAATTTCCAGAATGCCCAGTATCCGTGGTTGTACGGAGAATCTTACAATCGAAAATAATGTAATTTTCCCGTAATTAACGATAAGAGTGCGCATTTTTTTTAAATTAGCTTTAAGTTGACCTGCCATGTAAGAAGCAGGCTACAGGCAGGGTTTCAGTGGTGCCATAGAGAATTAACTGCTTATTTGTCCTTGTATTTCATCTACTATTTAAATATTCATGGTACATCGCGTGTGTGGTAGTAGGGGCCACGATAACCCGCGACTATTTATACTTCTATACTTCTGTCCGTCAGCTGTCTGAGCCAGCACACAGTTGGCAAGCTCAGACTTGCCAACTGTGTGCTGGCTCTTTGACTTTGACTTTGAATAAATACTTTGACTTTGAACAGAAACTAAAACTCACCATCAAACCTGGAGGCTCGGTTCGCGAGCATGTCGCTGAGCTTGTTGAGCTCGCTGCGTAGGGCTCCCTCCAGCTGGGACTTCGCCTGCTGGGACAGGCGGCTCCTCGCGCCCGCTCCGCAACACCCCTTGTTTAGACAGATACCGTCTATGTCTGAAACGATACAACATTATTATTAGAATTTTTTTTAAAACTGATGATATTGTTATGTTAAGGAGGAAGACTGAACGTGAAACGTATTGACGTTTACATTTGAAAATACTTAGTTGTTTTTGAAGTGAAACTTCTTTAGAATCGTTGTGATTTCAGACCGGATGCAACGGAAATACGTCAGGTAAGCCAATCTTAAACGCTAACAAGGTTAAGCAACTTTCCGGAACACCAGTACTTGGATGGGTGACCGCCCGAACAAAATCTTTTTGCACAGTATTTTTTTTTATTCATCTCATTCTTTTATCGATTTACTGAAGTTTCACTTCTACCGTGTGTGAATCGCACACACACCTTTTTTTTGTCTGAAGGTCGACCAAGGTATATTGTGAACAGATACAATGTTATAGGCAAGGCGACACCGCCGTAACTGATGATCCACGATATGGACTCTATAATATATAAGATACCTATATATTTTTATGTATGTTAGTCGGTAAGGTACCTATACATATGTTTATATGGGCCTGAGATGCCTGAAATAAATGGTGATTATTATTATATTGCCTTTTTTCCTAGTTGCCATGCTCAAGTTGTTAATGCTTATTATTTTTTGGTCTTAAAAATAATAAGCATTAAGAACTATTTTGTACCTTTTAGAAAAATGATGTTGAATTCTTAAAATGTTGTGCTTTCAAAAAGTTGAATTGTTGAATTGATAATCAACAATTCAATTTGCTTATTTGGTTTGGTACAGGTGAAGGCAATAATCTATGTTAAATTTTTATGTCACATTTAAAGGTAGGCATAAATTCAAAAATCTCTAAGTTTATTTAAATCTATCTAATGTTAATTATAGCCCGTAGTCGCCCTAAATCATATTGATATAACAAAAAAACAGCACAAACACAGTACCCGAGTAACACCAGCACGCATACTTTGTAAAATCTGCCTCCTAAATTATACAATGAGTCACAGGATCCCTGTAAGCATGTCCCTAAGCCATTTCTCAGAAAACAGGATATTTCTCTTGAAGCATCATGAATCATGTCTGACGGCAGCTTCTTCGCACTTTGCTCTCGCGATAGCGCCATGTTCTTTGTTTATTGACTGGCGCGAACCATATTGGCATGCCTGTGCTATCATTGGTTGATAGATTGAAATATTAAGATTAAATGGGCGCCTGCCGCTGTTTCCTGATTAGGTGTTGTACCATTACTTATTAACACATTATTTGATAAGCGCGTGGACTAAGTTTGTTGCTGGGTAGGTTGGCAATGGTTAAATATAGATAGATATATATCAGGCCAAGTGACAACTGTCAATGACTGACTGACAGCGATTTCTCTATATTTTAAGCTTTGGCTATTTTACTCGATGATATGGTGAAACAGGCCCATTATTTTCAAACAGTGGAAGTCATACAAACTACCTATCTCATTTGTAACTGTAGTGGTTTTTGTGTAACCTACCATGTAGGTAGTGTTCAAGAAGCCATTTTGAAACAGATTCGAAAATAGATTCTCTTTAAGCCATTCAAAAGCAGAAGAATGAGCCCAAAAATTGCAAAAGTACCTACCCAACTAAATCATTTAACACACTTTTTATTGCATCCTATTTTCCAAAACCTATAAGTATAAAAATAATCAAATCCTGTACTCCCAAATCACGGAATTGACTTCCATCTCGAAAACATTTTGCCAATATCTCTTTCATCAAGTTGGAATCGATTTTGAGTTCCCCATTCCTCCTCTAATGCAATAAAGCCCCGGGCTAGACGCTTGTTTAAACTTATTTGCCCCCCTTCTACCCTTCATACGCATCGTACCTTCACTTTGACACCCTATACTGCTTTAGCGATTCTGTTACACCGTGTAAAACTTGCTACTTTCTGCTATAACTTTGTGACCGTGGCTAAGCTTCGATGAGTTACATTGTAAATGGAGGAACATTTTATGGCGGTAAACATCGTTGAGAATCTTGTTTGGGCTTTATAAAATCTTATATTGGTCTCAATTAATTTAGAGTTATGTAAGATCATGAAAGTAGTAGACTTCTAGATGTGTGTGACAATCCCATGCAAGAAAGAAGATTTTTTGCATGGCCTGGCCCCAGGGCAGATTTTTGTATGATAACTTGATAAGTATAATTTTTAATAATAAATTAAAAATATGAACCTACCTATACCTAGTAAAAGCTTTCTACTTCTATATAATTATGGTATTACACCTAAATGAATTGACGGCAATACGTTAAAATTTAATCGGTATGTTATCGGGATTTACACTATTCATTTTAAAATCGTTCGTATGTGTTCTGTGAGTAAGTAAATCCCGTTTTTAAATGAATAATGCCTTGAGTTTGATAACAACGGCTCTTCATTAAAATATGAAGTTTTCGGGAAGTTCTCAACTTCAACCACCAAACCAATTAAACTTTTGTAATAGTAAACAAGTTCCATTGACCCATTTACCAGGGCGGGACAATAATATCTTAATCAACACAAATCCATTGAAATCCCCAATAATAATCCCCATGGCGCGTGCTTCCCACTAACCTAGGGGGATGAACCACCTTCACTGCAAATTGAACCTTGTACCATGTAAATAAACTAATAAAGTTAGTCTATGGTTTAAAACTTTGTTTACAGTTATGTAGGAAAGAAGACCTTATTATAATGGTGATAAATTGCAGTTTTGAAAAGTTGGTGGCAGTTGGCCCAAGTTATAAGTGAGAGCTTTTTTTGTGTATGTTTTTTCGCATGGTATGGCTTGAATTCATAGTCGCCAATAATCTCTGACTACTTGAATCAATTAATTAATACATTCTGTAATTGCTAATAATTGAGAATAGGCAATTACAGATGTAAACAAAGATAATATAAATCACTATGTTTAGTAATCGAAGATTATTTAGTGACTGTGATTTTTGGCCTATTATTCGAATAATTTGCAAACTTATTAAACTAAGACATAATATATAAGTACAATTAATAATTGTTTAGTAGTCATTGATCAATATTGAACAAGATGATGAACAATGTCACACAATGTTTCGTATTTACCCGAGACCTCTGTGTCTATACCTACATAACAATTACAAACATTATGTAATATCACCAAAATAGCACTTATTAATAGGTAGGTAGTTATTCTGTGACCAATAAAAATGTCCAGCGACAACCTTCTATCTACGTGAAACAGGTGTTAGAATAAGAACAATGGCTAATGGCAAACAAAATATAGCGAACCTCGTGAACTACAAACTACAATACGACAAAACGTTTTGCCTAAGAATATTCTGAGTCACCACAATTTTTTCTAACTACTCTAGAGGTAAATTGCTACAATTCCTAGGACACTCAGACACTTAAACGGCATATACATGATCGGTTTCAATCGATTGTCTATCGTCAGGTGAATCGGTTGGTAGAAATTGAAAATGAATCGTGTGGAAGCCGGTGGTCTGACCGAAATTTCGTAGGTATCATCGAGGACCAGCCCTGCCGATGGGCTTTGACGGTGGTCGTGTCCGATGGCATTCTAAACGATCGCACCGCTCATGGACGCGATGACTTCATTTTGAGCTGTCAGTTGGTGGTCGGAATGTCTTTTATTTAGACAACTAAGTAAAAAAATAGTTTAGTTTCAATTTCGAAAAACTACTTCTTAGACTAGTTGCTCTTTAAACACAGTGACTATCCCTTACTATCATCCATTCTGGAGGATATGATATATTTTAGGGATAGTATATCGGCGTTAGAAAGCTTTCGTTCTTGCCCCACACCACAAACAATCAAGCCCGAAACTAGGGGCGACATCTACCGATAATGTGACTCACCATAGATATTAATGTTTAGGCGAGGGACGACAAAACGGGCACAAAAATTCATAAGCTTGTCTGGCTCGGATAACAAACTTATACCATATTGAGCGGAGATAAATATGGGCTTACGTACGCAAGACGTGTCACTTTTTTTACTTAAAGTGAGTGTTGCTATTTTAAACTATAATTGGAATTATGAATTCATCTCGTTTGTCGAAAATTAATTTTGTCAATATATATATCGGTTTAGTCATAGTCATGAATTTTTAGTCATACCTACCGTTAAGTTTATAAAGTTAAGAGTTTTTTTTATTGGCCGGTATATTAAATGAGCATGCAGATGCCGGTGTATAGAAACAATTTGAGATTAATATTATTTATGTGAGGAAAAAATGGGACTATTATTTAACAATTTAATATCCGTCAACGTAGATGGTCATAAAAGGGGACACAAGTCACAACGGAGATAATTAGATTTTTAATACAATTCTATAGTACCTACTGACAAAGTGTAAGGATATCTAATATCTATCGGAGAAGTTTGGATTCAAATGGTTCAAACATAAACTGAAAGGAATGAAAATTACAATGACAAATAGGACTATTGTCATTTTAAATCACTCTTTGTACTATAAAACATATTCCAAAACACATTTAAAGCTGTATAGTTCAAATCTTGACCTTTTAATAAGCACATAATGTTAAAGCGGCTCAAAGGCATTGTCATACTAATAGCAATTTATAGCGATCAGATTATTTAGATGCGTATCTAAACAACTCAATTGAGGCGAGAAGGCGTACCTACATATTAATAAATTAATTAAAACCTTCAAGAATGCAGCTGTCTATGGGTCTGTCTACGTATGTGAAGTTTGTATTCTTGTCTATGATAGATTATTATTATTTATTGACTTTGTGGCGTATGACAAAGAATTAAGAAACTACCTTTTTATTTGTTTCTGTAGGAATTTAGTTGTGAAATAATCAAAATGGGACCAATATTCTTATCATTATTTTTACAGATGAGTTAATTAATAATTAATATTCATACTTTGCACTTTCACAAAGTTTGCACTCGTGCAAAGTGGAGGCAGTTAACTAGTGATATTATTAGTCTATAACACAATTTAAGAAACTGTAGAAAATAACACGCGTACCATAAATAGCGTTGCCATTATAACATGACAAGCCATTTATTTGTCATACATTTATAATGTATCATTGATTTTCTTCCGTTTGCAACAATTCCATAGATACCAGGCTACTTAACGAATAAAAATCAACGAAACGGAACAAGATTTAAAAGCACTTTTCCTCTCCAAGTAATACACTTTGTATCCTTCTTCGAGATCTCTTCCTACAATCTCGTTACGTATTAAAGAGTAATAAAACGATTAAAGTGAACTCGAGTGCAAAACGAGTGTTTCTTTAATCTCCCGAGATGTCAACAGACGGGGATGTTTGATCAAGGCCCGTTCCGACATTTTTGTCCACAAGTTGATTGTGTAGCACATAGGTTTGAGTAAACGAAAATAAGGAAACGGATGTTTTTGGCTTTGGATTAGGTTGGACACATTTTAAAACTGAACTTTAAGGGACTTTTGACTTTATATTGGTTTCACGTTAGACTTAGTTAGATAGTATTTATTTTATGATAGATAAGCCTTAATTTGACCAAAATCTCACTTGATGTATAGTGAGTGAGGTATTAAGTACTACATAGTAGCTAATCGACACACAAGTCTTCTATCTAAAATCGTAGCATCAATGTTCAAGGTTTCTCTACAGCTTTAAGGCAATAATGGGTTGACATTTGTTAGATTTAGAAGTTCTTTCCATAGAATTCAGTTAATTCTCCTCTGTTTTTTTCCCTGCCCCTAAATATTAATATGAATATTTATTTATTAAGATTTATTTATTCATAACCAAGGAAAGCATTACATAATTAACGTAGTTTATAAGACTTTAAATAAATAAATAAATATTTCCGGACAATCCACACAACAACATCTAGCCCCGTGGTAAGCTCTTAGCTTGTGTTACGGGAACTAGACATCCAATATACTTAATATAATATACATACATACATAGATATTTTTTATTATACATATTAAACATCCAGACCAAGGAGAAAGTGCTTGCAGAACATACAAACACTTGACCCCTCGGCGGGAATCGAACCCGCTACCTCTTGCGCTGCAAGCGGACTCTCCCTCCTCTTTACCTCCTCTGCTAGTTAGAAACTGTGTTACAGCAACGTACCGACCTATTACCCCGCAAAACATAAAATACCTTACAAAAGCATATAAATTACAGACCTTACAGACTAATTATATGCTACTAATATTATACTATAAGATATAACTTAAAATAGTTAGTTTATGTTAGGCTTTTCTTCGAATGATTTCTACTCATATTAAACCTTTTTTTATTTAATCCAGATTAGGTACTTATAACTAAATTATATGCTTAATTTACTTGTAGTTGTTACGCGACCACAACTTAATGGAACCACAAATAACAAAGAGGACGTTTACTTTATTGATATTTTAATATCTTTCCAATATTACTACTATACGTATCTACACCGTTTATCTATAGCGGTTGAATTTGGAGTAACGGCCTATGGCGCTTAAACTATTTTTATTAAAAGTGGTCATTTAAATCAGCAAATTACTATCGTTCGAGTTCAATTTGCCTCACATTCCGGTTCTAAAATGTTAATATTCTATTTCTGTTCAATATATTGGAAAAGCTACGCGATTCTATGTTTGCCGATAAATTTAGATTAGTTCTGGCTTCCATTTAGATTTATATAGCGGTTTAGCTGGAGTTCTGACTTTTATGTTGAATGTATATTAATGGTAATTGATATCAAAGAGCAAAAATTAAAGGCTAGTGCGCCTGAATATCTTAGTAGCTATTTAATTAATTTATATAAATATTAACAAAATGCGAAATATAATACTTATGAATGAATACCGGAATACTATAGTACTTTTCTCAGTTATTAGGATGATTTAAATATGATATAAGTACTTTAAATGATATTTATGAAATACTATAAATCTTGCTAGAAAAAAAAGTCATAGCTATTTATGTATTTAATTCAATAACTATAATTTTATTTTTGTTACCAATTTGATTATAACAATGATTCTAAATGATATAATAACTGAATGAATTTCAATCAATTATGTATGAATCTGTCGATATTACGCATTCATTTAATTTTTTTTTATTGTTGATGAAAAGCTAGTAATAAAAGGCTTTTTTTAAGAATCGGGTAAGTAAGCTGCATTAGACTTATAGAACCCTATATGTATATAGCATCCACAGTAATAATGCAATTTCTGTGGATATTAAGAAAATGTCAAATACATGTAGGTACCTATGTAGGTACATACATATATGTATTTCATGGAGACGAGATGTCGGATGGATATCTATTCGACCATGAAACGAACATGACACGCTCTGTTAGTGGTTAATATACGATTTGTATTGAAATAGTCATCAGCATCATTAATAACAATTGTGAACACTTGTGACCCGCTAACGTCAAAATCATCACAGAGTATTTCCATTAATATCTTCGTTCTATATGATGACAAGTGACAGCTCTTGATTTAATATGCTACAAGGAGGCTAGACAATTGACAGACCTCTTCCACTAATGTACAAGATGGTCGGAAGCGACTCGCATCCATATATTATCAGGCTTTCATCGAACAGTATATTTGCAAATAATCCTTGCACTTTCATAAAATATTGTATATATTTGTTTGGGATTTTATAACGCCACGGCTTCTAGTCCGGTCAATTTAGACATTCGAAGTTACATAAAGTCCCAACAAGCTGAATTTCAGTGAAATTATTTAAAACATAATTATAAACAATGTCTAGAAGTTCCCCATCATTCCCATGTATGGAAAATTATTTATTCAAGGTCAAAGGTTACAATAATGAATTTATCGTGATTTTCAGCAAAACGGTAAGTTTTATCATAAAAGTACCTGAGACAAAATTATAGATCATAAAATGATCTATAAAAAATGTATGAATACTTTTTTTCTTACGAGCCACCGTTTCTGAGATAATAACGATTCAATAAGTATAAATCTAAATTTAAAATTTTAGAAAATCCCCCGATTTCAATGTTTTATTTTCCTTAAAAGTAAAACACCATAATATTTAGTAATGTTCACGCGATGCTCTTTCATTTGATACCCCACTCGAGTATATTTGCAGATTTTCAGTTTTCCTTCCCCACTCTCACCCCCATAACTTTTAAACAGCTTGTTGGGACTTTATGTAACTTCACTCTCTTTTTTTGGTCTAAATTGACCGGACTATTCCTCGAGTTTTAGGGATTTTCCTACTGAAAGAACCAGTATTTACCTACTTACGCGTTTTTCGGCTCAGTAAAAGAAACCAATAACCGTTTTCGAAAAACAATTTTTTTTTTTTATACACAACAAGTATTTTTTTTTAATTTAAATCGTTCTAGTGATTTTCTAGAGGTTTCATTTTGCAATACGTATAGGTATATTCAACCGTACCTACGATTTAGAAATAATCTCAAAAACTTTTGGGAGTGCATATGAAAGCATGTAATTCTTGTCTTTCGTATCTGAGATGAGGAAGGCAAGGTAGATGATTCATCTTTATCCAGGTTGAATGTTCAAATGCTCAGTTGCATACAGACACGTAGCTACCTTTTAGGGGAGCGATGCTATGACGATAAACAAAACAGCGCGTAATTACGTGATCTTAAATCTAGAGTGGTTTATGTACTCGTAATTTAAAAGCTAAACGAAAAATTTACACTTTGAATCTCGTTTCCCGTTTAAAATGTATGAGTAAACTGCTTTTTAACAGTGCTCACGACGCACGTGATCGCGTATGCGAGCATTGAGCTTGTTAACGTAAGTATTTTAACAATCTAACTGAAGTGAATTATACTCGAATAACAAATTAATTCCTACTATATCATGTTTGTTTAATTAGATATGTTCTCATATTAGTTATTATGATTTGCACCAGTGCGAAGCGGTGAGTCTATCCATCACCACTTCATACAATTTATCGGCGAAAGAACACAACATAACCATGAAAGCTAAAACAAAACAATAATACCTCTTACATAAATTTCTTACAATCTGACTTTGCGCTCTATCTAGTATCAAGTTAAATAAAATTATAAAGTTTATTATATTATGCAGATCAAAAGACTTATACCCGCAACACAAGCCTAGAGCTCACAACGAAGCTGTATGTTGCTTCGTGGACTGTGCGCAAATATTTATTTGAAAAATATGTTACTTAGTTGAACGCCATTTTGCGTCTCGTAACTTATTTAAATTTAATAATACCCAATACTAAAATCTATATGTATAAAAATACCACTTACCTAACCGTATATCTGCCACTACAACTAATCTCTCAACGTCATCTGACAATTGATTTTACAGCTGGCAACATAAAAAATGTCATCCCCAGTGTCGCTACCGTCTACGCATAGTAATGGAATAATAATAGGCGGGAATTCGTGTTACTGCACGTGACAGGAGTAAGTAAGGGTCTCAGATGTAGATGCTGATGATCTCCTATGCCTACGGAATATCGTCGCACAACTGAGGGATTACGCTTCACATATTGACAGAGTTGTCATAAATCAGCTTCGAAAGGATACTAGACTGAAGGCAAGTTTGATAACCGCTTACCCCCGTATTCATAAAAATATTTCACTTTATACCTATCAGACTTGAAGATGTTTAATAGAACGTTTGACGAAAAACGTTATTCTTAAACCTAAATTATTGTTAAATTTGTTTAACAACTGTTCAATATAAGCTTTACCATCGCTTATCTTTAAAATAGTCACAATAAGGCATAATATAATGTGATTTAGCAAATTCAGTTATATTAGCCAGAAATATCAGTTTTTATGAATACGAGCGTTAATAAAACTAAAGTCATATAATATTGTGAAATGATATAGTCACAGCCAAAAGTCAATAGGTAATAATATAAGGTACGTATAATATTTTTATTTATATTGAATATATTCTAAAGCTCGAAAATACATGTTGTGCCCACTCCACGTGATGGGGACAAGGAAAAGATGAATGATGATAAAGCGCAAAAGTTGATTTTTAGGGTTGAAAGCCCGTTTGTTTGATAGTTATGCGGTTTTTTTGTTTTCTTGTGAATACCTTTTATCCACCGCAAATCTATGCAATATCCAATAAATATGAGTAAACTAATTAAATTAAAAAACCCGATTCCAAAATTGTAGTTCCTTTAGAATTTAATTTCGTACTATTTTGTAATGTCTACGTGATGCGTTTTCAATTGAGACCCCACTCGAGTATATTCGGTTTTCCCTACCCACTTTCACCCTTCATCATTATTAAACGGGGCAACCGATTTTCATCAAACATATCTAAGAACACTCGCGCAAAACTCACATTTCATACAAAAAAGTAATTGAAATCGCTTCATCCGTTCGGGATCTATGATGCCACAGCCAGACACGTAAAACAACCCCCCCCCCCCTTTTTGCGTCGGGGGTTAAAGCCTAGCTAACTAATAATAGCAAAGAACAAAGCTATCTCTCGGGGATCGATACCGCTACAATATCTACAAATTCCTTCTGTGTTATTGATCCGCATTAAACCTTCTACGTGATCCACATAACTAACCGTTAGTAAGAAACAGGACGAGCGCCCTAAACAGAGCAAAAGGAATTGAAACGTGGTTGGTAATTAACGCCACATCAATCTTCGTTTGCAAATAATCCAGTGTTCAACCCTTTTCGACTAATGTGTAGCAAAGCAAGTCCTTCACTTGTGTGTTATGTATGTAGGCAATAAGTATTCTATACATGTTTCAATAGCTCCCTGATAACACAAGCATTTTTAGTAAATATTAAATTTATAATAGGTATTTATAACACCTCTACGAACACCCAAATTATAATTATAATTGAACTACAAAATTGTAATAACTGATAAAGCTGCGCTGTTTATTCTATTCGTTTCTCAACTTAGTGTAAAACATTGTATTTTGCTTGATATTTTCTATTTAAAATGTTTAGTTTAATTAACTTTAACTTAAACTGTCTATAATGTACATGGCATACAAAGACAAGGCTTCTAAATAAGTTCTTCTCAATAAGTTAAAAACGTAAGAATTTCAGCTGAATAATGATTCATTTTATGTAAGTAAATATTTAATTAGCCTACCGTTATTTAACAGAAATATAATTTGTTTCATAATTGGACTTCTTTCGTTTTCGTAACAAAACCTCATTTAAGGTCGCTGGAAGTGACTGGCGAAGCGCGTATCTTTTTTTTAATTAAAATACCTATCGAAGAATCCGGAAACCCAATCCTTTTAATACTCAGCAGGAATCTCAGATCATTAGTGGCAAATACTTGTCGCTTACAAAATTTAATGAGTCACAGTAAAGTAACTGTTTTCCAGCACGCTGATTTTAAGGTTTCCATGCCCAAAGGGTTAAACGGGCCCTATTAGTTTTAAAGAACTTTATTCTCATAAAAACACAAAGGTTCACTTAAAATGAGATACATAATAAAATTAATCTAGGTTTTACATAAATATTACTTAACCTCTAGTACCTTATTAATTCTACAATACTTATTTATCTTATTTAACTATAAAAAATAATGTATTTTACTATAAACTACTAATAATTAAATTTTATTCTAAGATGCTTCATGCTATAGGTTACGTACATGTTCTTTAAGTTTAAATTTATGACTAAGACTTCGTTGTCTAGGTACCTGTCCGTCTGTCACCAAGCCGTATTTCGAGAACCGTGATAATAGATATAAGAAGATATAAAATTTTTAGGAATTATGTATTCTGTTGCCGCTATAGCAGCAAATACTGCACTTAATATTAATAAAGTAATAAGGTCGGCCCCATACAACAAACGTGGAATTTTATGATAATGTTTTCAATACTTGGATCTGTAACCACTCTGACTGCATCTTTTTAACCCCCGACCAAAAAAGAGGGGTGTTATAAGTTTGACGTGTCTGTCTGTCTGTCTGTGTGTCTGTCTGTCTGTGGCACCATAGCTCCCGAACGGATGGAGCGATTTCAATTTAGTTTTTTTTTTGCATGAAAGGTGAGTCTGGCGCGAGTGTTCTTAGACATGTTTCATGAAAATCGGTTGTGCCGTTTAAAAGTTATGGGGGTGAGAGTGGGTAAGGAAAATCTGCAAATATACTAGTGTAAGGTATCAAATGAAATCGCATCGCGTCCACATTACAAAATATTATGTTGTTTTACGTTTAAGGAAATTATGGCATTGAAATCGGGGGTTTTTTTTAAATTTTAAATTTATATTTTAATTAATTTTTTTCATTTCTGTTTTTTTTTCTTGAAAAAAGTGTATAAACTGTATGCGGAACCCTAGATCCATCTCATACTTGTCAAATTAACTTATGAATGATCTGAGATCGGTTTGGTTTATTGTTACAAAATTGAGCGCCGCATATTCAGGTTATGTTGAATTTCAAAAGATTTTCGCTTTAACGCCGAGCCTCGGAAAGTAGAAATTCCTTTGGTATGCGTTAATGTTATCCTTCGGATTGGCTAATTATATAGGAATTCAAGGGTGCGTCATCTCCGAGACCGCGATCTTTTTGAAATAAAACAAGCCCGAACAAGACCCAACACGTCTGAGAGTGATAAAATATCACCTTAGAAATTTGTAATTTAAATAGTTAGCTGCATTAAATTATCTTACCTATAGAGATCTATAGCTATAATTTTAATGTCTATTATAACTACCTACACATCTACATCATCATCTACCTACTCAAAAGAAACAAAATGTTTTAAATTTTAATCAATATAGTTAAACTCAATTTACAATACATGTTAAGCGAGATTTCTCTAACACAGGTATTTATAACTTAAAAGACAATCTTAAACCTTGTCACTTTATGGTACATGAAGATTCATCATCAGAAATATATATTTTTTGTATTTAGAGAGTTCTAGATTTCCGCCCCAAGGCTTTAATTACTTAGGTCTCCAAGATACAGGATTTTCCTTACTTAGAGGCCAAAGACTCTACAGAAACTATGTTCAATTGCAAAAAATTTGCCTAATCAGTAAGTAGCCCCTTAATAAACGGTTATAGCAATAATTAATCATAAAAATTTATTCTGTGTAAGTAGTCCGGAAATATTTATTTATTTATTTTATTTATTCATAATTTCAGATAAATGCATTCACTCAAACAAAATCTTCAGCTTATTAATACTATCTCCCAGTTTCCAGTCTACCGTGTTAAGACAATACACTATATGTTGAAAAAAATTATGTTATGATTAGAGATAAGTAAACCATAAAAAATAATATTATTGTATGTGACACTAACATTGTACAATGTATTCTTTATTTATAAATAAAAAAATAAAAACATAAAATTAAAATATACTTAAGACTTTGTAAAACAAAATATTCATAAATGAGATAAAGATCATCAACAACAAAATATCATAATTATTGTCTCGTAAAAAATCATTTTCATTAGGACAACAAAATGTGGTTTAGGTAAAATAAAGATTAAATTACATTGATTCGACCCGTACATATCATGTTTAAAATATTTTGATGGTCATCGTCCTTCTTAAAATACCTACATGATATAATAAAAAATTGCCTAAATCAGCTGTGTCGTCTTTTGGTTTAGTTATATTTAAAATTTGGGAGGTTCAGCTGAAATTTGGCCTTAATAAATTACAATTTTCGCACACTTTCTGAGATTAAATGAGAGAAATGGTTAAATAATTATATTGGTATATTCTGTTTTGTATTTTAATTTAATTTTGTATGATAAATAGGAGGCAACATAGTATAGCTTTTTATAATAAGTAGGTACCCAACAGTAATTGTACCAATATTTATGAAATAAATCATTAGATTTGGTCATGCAAAAAAAATTAGTACAATCAGCTTAACACGAATTTATTTCTTTCTTTCTAACTCTGTTCTAATTGATAGCACCTATTTTAATTTTGGTTTAATTGTTCAGTTTTATTGGCACAAACACCACGAGTTGTGCCTTACTAATAAGTGTCATAATCCCCTAATATAGGCATACATATTCCAATATATTAACATTACATTTCATATATCAAATTTACATTTCATATTAAAATGTCTACTTTCAAAATATGTTTTATTAGGTGCTGTTGGTGGTGCCTTAATAAATAAATAGATATCAGTACTGGACATATGAATACTTTTTCATCGCTCCCAGAGGAGGAAGCCGTCAATACTCATGACTCCGTATGCTTTATGGTAGATAGGTACCTACAACATTTAAAACCAACCGCAACGTACGATTACGATCTCTCGCTGAATAAAACCGTGCTATAAATCAGTATTATTGTCATACGGCAATTTACTGCCTACGCCGCGATTGCAGATTAAATAAATATCGCTGGGAAATTCAGGCTGCTATGGAGCTTGGCTTGGCCATGTGTCCCTAAATGAGCTACACCTTTCAAGATGATTCTAGGTGATTTTTTATGACCGCGACGATTCTAATGAGTTCGATTAATTGATGTTGGGAAGTATAATAGTGATTATATTCTCTTTGAGTACTACCTACTTACCTACTGAAATTCTAAATCCGAATTTAGACAAAATTTCAAATTATAATTTGTGGTTAGAAACTAGAACTAAGTCCATAGATTAACGCAAGAACCTATTGCATGGTTTTCTCTAGGTATTCTATACATTTTTCAAACCCAGTGCAGCGCACTTTAAATACTGCATCAGTCGCTATAACTTTTGAAGTCAACATGCAATGCCAAGCTTTTTGCTGAGCATTGCTTCGACGGTTTGGGCACAAAAACCAGCGGAGGTTGCAGTAGAAATTGTAGAAACAAGTAACGAATGCGTTTGAATATTTACAACTTTGCACTGCGGAGACAAATGTTGCCAACTGCGGCGGGAAACTGCTACTTACATGGTTATAAATTTTAACCAAATATACAGATCAAGCACATCGAAAATTTGGTTTAATACGGTCATTATCGCATCGGCGCAATCAATGTGCTAATTATTAAAATCGAAGACTTAGGTACATAGTTGAATCAAATATGTAACAACTACTGGTAAAAAGCTGATATCTTTTTCAGCAAAAAACAAACATTTGTAATGATAGAAGTTATAGTTTGGGGGAATGTCAAACTGCAAACTTTAAAAAGAAAAAGTTGTTTTATATCTCTCAAAATGGAGGCCGCGGATCAGCGTAGGACGACCACCAAGAAGATGGACAGATGACTTGTTCAATGTTACTGGCTCACTATGCCTTCAATTAGCGTCCGCTTTATATTTGATCCTTGATGAGGTCTTTTACTTATGTCCAGCAGTGGGCGTCTAATAGCTGAAATTATTATGATGTCGAACACCTTTAATGTTACTTTACTAACCAATTACTAAGTTACGCCTAAATTGCGGTAGTAAAACGGGTTTCTATGTAGATCGGGCTGATGAAAACGCGCGAGCTTGTCGTACGAGGCGCTATTTAGGTACTCGTTACGTGTCAAATCCGTTTACCCTTCCAACCTCACACCTGTAAGAAGTGAACACTTAAAAAAAACATTTTCTACAGCATCTGGCGAGCTCTTATCGCTGCCCTAAGTCTAAGTGGGTAATCATTCCAGGCCGCAGCGCCTCAGAGTGTTAATTCTCTCCCTCTCGGCGCCGGCTAATTGCGATTTCAAACTAAACGTGGGGGCTGACTTTCAACAAAATAACAAATTCGCCACTCTGATGTTACAAGCGATCAAAGATTTCTTAAGGGGCTATTTAAATAAATACCTAGGGTAGACCGGGGGCAACAGTAACACTTTTTGGTTTTCGGACGATTGTACTATATAAACTTGGGTATTTTACTATAGTGAGTATGTTTCTAGAAACCTAAATTCAATAGCTACAAACCATTTTGTTGAATTTTACGTAGGGCTTACAGAACATAGGGAAAATTAGGTAAAAATGATGACAGGGCGAGTGCTACAATTGACCCCTACTCTGGGTCACTTGTACCAAAAATTTAAAAGGAAATAAAAGAAAAACAAATTATCGAATCATAACTATAATATCGTATATTTGTTATTTTGGCACTTATTAATCAGTCTCTATAATTAGGAACGTAAGTTTTAGGAACAGTGCTACAAAATTCTCAAGATAAAACTAAACAAATTTAAATTAAGTTTTCTCCACTTTAAACATATTTAACTCAAATTCTTATAGTTTGGCATAATCTCTCTGGCCTGAGCTTTGATTAAGAGTTAACAAATAGCTTATATATTTAATATTATTGTAAATAATTGACATGTATTATTTTCTATGGAGTTACAATTGACCCCTGGTACAATTGCTCCTGTTAAACTTTTTGTTAACATTCAGTAAAATCATTATCTATCCAGTAAAAAATAAACATAAAAAGTGCAAATATGGCGAATAATTAATATTGAACCTGGTTTGTACTCATCTTTATACCTAAATCAATCAAATTTATAATAATTTTAATGAAGAATTTTTTTTAATTAATTGCACAATTAGATTTTTAGACTTTCAAGTAATTCTAAAATTTCAGTGAGTTATCCATCAAAATATAGTTATAAGTACCTAATTAGGTAAAACTATGTTTCTAACTATGTATCTGCTAATCTAATTAGATTCGCAGTTATGGCAGAAACAGTTTGCTTCCTGGGGATACATTCTTCGTGAGCTCACATTTTGCATTCGGTACATTGTATTATTTGTATTGTTATTATTATTATTATTACAGTTACCCACCACCTACTAGCACTAGCACGGCCTACTAGCACTAAATGGCTCCGTATAAACAACGCAAAAACATTCCTCTTCACTACTTTCACTGGCATCATCTCCTGGCTTAATTTTCATTGTCGTTGGTTGGGTTTTTTAGCATCTTCCTTTTCCTTTTCCTTTCTTGTTCTCTTTATCTCCAAGATTCTTTTTAACTTGTTTCGACCTTTTCAACCTTTCTGCAGTTTCTTTCTCTATTGCTTCCTTTTCCGGGTATCTGTGTAAATAGCGGTTTTTCTTACTTTTCTTTCTCGGTTAGTTATTTTACGAGGTGGTGCCTTTGGCAATGGGCGAACTACATCAGGTGAAAAATAATTTGTTAAATAACTAAATATTATAGTTAAATAAATTGTATTAGGGGTCATTTGTACCACGGGGTTAATTGTACCGTTACAACTGTCCCCAGAGACGACGGTACAATTGACCCCAAGTATAGATTTTGGAGAAATAACTAATTATCTCGGAACACTGTTGAGCTTTAGACACACAATATTGGGAATTCTAGGACTGAATACCTATGTAAACGCGTGGTTAATATATAATTACATGCATGCATGTAACCACTGAGTGACAGGGCAATCAAAATAGCAAAAAAAATTACCTTGGGTGCTTGAAAATAAACAAATACTCCTGCAGATGTCTGTTTCGCAGCGAGCGCGCTGTCGACTAGTGAACAATTTGGGACACGTAAGGCGCGTGCCCCCGGCTAACGAACACACAGACAGGTCGCCTAGTAGTTGAGATATTCTCAATGGTACTATTGCCACGTGTTACTAGTGACCCCGGTCTACCCTACCCTGTTTACCCTAAGCAAAAGCATAAGGGAATATTCTTTGAAGAGGGCAAAAGGAACCCTTATGTTGTTTTTAATTTTAGAATGACCCATTATTTGATGTAATGGCTTCTCTCAATTTATAAAATAGCAGTTTATTAGTGAAAACAATAATTATATGGACCGACCACCTACAAAGGTAGATTAGGTCCAAATTGCTGGTGTCGTGACGCCATCTTGGGAAAGAGACAGCTATTGTCAATGGTTTTGGAAGTTTTGGAACACCTTTGCGCCACATTTATCTCACCATGAGGTTTTATAATGGTCACCTTTTATGGAGACTACTTATTCCTTATAAACTTAAATCAATTATTGTGAAACTTGTGATTGAATACCCACACATTACCTAGTGTTAATCGAAAAATAAGATAATAAGACAGATTACGTCAATTTTGTGATTTATTAATTGCATTTGAAAATATACTTACTGCAAAGGCTTAGACTTCGAGTGCAAATTATACATTTTCATGAAACTTTCTCTAGATTGCAAATGATTCTAAATCCTTTAAACAATAAGGATATATTCTGACCTACTTCCCCTTCTTTTATTTATAACTAGCGGGCAATTTATCGATTTTTATCTACGAGCATTTAAAAAAATAATTAACAAAATGGGTCCAAACGTTGCTGAGGTATGCGCTACCAATACATTTTGCGATTCATTTTTTATTAGTTAACCTAGTGCTAAAATATCATGAAGGTAATGCCATCTAATTTCACATAAATCTTTATTCATAGAAGTTTTTTTAACAAAACATTAATTTGTTTTGCAATTGAAATACAACGGCATAGGTAGCAAATTAATTAGCAAAATAAACCTCTCAAACTGGTAGGTAGGTACGTCAAGTTCCTCCTAAAATAAGCCACCATGCGCTGAGTGGTAAAAAACAAGAACTTCAAAAAACAACGAGTCTCTCAATCTCAACCACATTTATCTGATTGAGATCTCAGCCACAGATAAAATATCTCGTCTTCGTTTAGGACTACTTACATGTGTCACCGAATGCATCTGATTCTAGTAGGAGAGAGAAAGGGCTATACACGTATTCCAGTAATCGAATTACTACATGGTCGGAACTTTAATGCAGACCTTTTTTTATGTCGATTTTTTAAGGCATTTCGTGTCATTATTGAAAACGTTCCTTTTGCAGTAAAACCTCGGGTAACAATTTAATTATTTTCTAATAAGAATTCTAGGTTAACACCATCATAATGGGCTTTTTTATAATTTAATGTGTTTGTTTTTTTACATTTTACGCCAAAATAATAAAGCTTTGTGAACTAACCTTCCCATTATGAACACATTTACCAACTGGTTAAATTGTGCTCAAAGAATCACATAAGTACCTACCTTAAACATACGAGAAGCAAAATATTGTATTCATACATTTAGAACACGGCTTAATAAATGACAACACAAAAGCCTGCACTGGATTATAGGTATGCTGGTAAAGGTGAAACACCGTGTATTCTTTTAATGGTGTAATTACATAGACCACCCGCGCTCTCTGACCATTAGGTACGGAACGTACGGAACTTTTTGTGGTTATGATAATCAACGGAATGAAGTCATCTGCGTTCTACAATATCTATGGTGTGGACGGATCAAGGAATGTTATGTCAAATTGATCATTATAATAACCGTTTAGCGCCTGAGGGTGAACAATGAACTTTATGTAGACGATATTATTAAAATACATGTTTTGTTATAGGTGGAGTCAATATAATTAATCGATGGTTTCGTGTGCTTTAGAGGAAGGTATAGAAAATAATTAAATCAGTTTATTTATATAATATATAATATTTATATTTATCAATTATAAACAAAACAACAATTATAATGTGTTGTAATATATAATCAAGTGAATTGTAATTATTTTGAGATAATAAAGTTCTTTATACCGAACAAAACAGAATCAAGAAATTGATAATGATTCCTCTAAGTTCTGGACAAACCGGTACGACGTTTCTTAATTAGCTCCATCAATAAACCTTCATATTTTTCTCAATAGTGAAACATTCAGACATAATCTACATACAAAAGAAGGGCAGTGTTGCCAACAAATGAAGTATCTCGTCTCTTTAGACCAATCATTAAGTGCGAACATAAGCGTACGGAAGGTTCGTCCGGCCGTGACGGAAACCGTTTCGGACCGACTGCCTTTCCGGTAGCTAATGGGTAAGCATATATACCTAGATAGAATAAATTAATTTGTTAAGAAAACTTATTCAATCTACCTTCAATCAATAGACTACCTTAAAATACTATGGGTACTAAGTAAGTATTTAGGTGCTTAGACAGATGCAATATTTTTAAATGTATAAATACTTTTCGAAAATTTGAAAGTTATTCTTTTTATATTTTTTATGTGATTCACACTTTTTCAATATCTGATCTGACCTACGACAAAACTCATTTATGAAAAGACGCCTAGATATTCTAACTCTGACATGTAGATAGATGTCTTTACGATCATTCCTTTACCATTTTAATATGCATAAGTTTAAGAATTTAGTAATATATTCTTAAGCTTCTTATTCTTATATGCCTACCTAAACGTTTTCCAAGCACGACGCTAATCATTTCTTTAGTTTATACTAAGCCGAGAGGTTTATAAACGCAATATGCAAGATAAGGTAAGCCTCCCACAAGCTACCCAGGACCTAAGTGATTTTAAAGATTCGTAAAATTCTTTCAAACTAGTTACCTCTTTCTAAAAACGGTAAAGGAGCGTGTACAGTATTTGAAACTATGCAAATATAGCGTGATACAAGAACATAAATTGCTCTTAGAACCAGGAAAATTGTGTCACTTTCTTCATTAGTTCCGAGGGGTTTACTTATTTTTTTTTATCATGCGGTCTAGGGGGCCTATTTTATAGAAAACACAGATTACGTTTAGTAAGGCTGAGCACGACATTTTAACTGAGATTGTTTTTAATTAAGTAATAAAATCAAGATTTATTGTGTCAATTAATTTACAAAGGTCCGTAATACCCGTGTATTAAATATTTTGTTAAAATATATTCTTAAATGACATACGAATGTTAATAACAATTGATGAATAAATTATTCAATTTCATTGAATCTTCTCTCAAGTTCTATGCAAAAAGATGTTACATATGAAATATGTAGATACCTAGGTAGTAAGCTTTATTTTCTTCTAAGACGAAAACAATTCAAAATGATTATATCTTATGCTTATTTGAATACAGAAAACACCATAACTTGTCTGTGTGTGTGTCTCAAACTACTTGTAAGATTGAGAAAATACTCTTTTGTACCGATGCAATTTTAGAGTAGAACAATCGTAAATAAATTTTAAAAGCCTTGTTTTGTACAAAGGGTCTTTCAAGACATTAATTTATACATCTTCCTTCAAAGGCTAGTTTAATAACAGTTTTCACATAGCGTACGAAGTATTTTATCGACTATTGTTGTCCGACAATAAAACCAGTCCTTAATTTAATTATAGGAAAGTTATTGTTCGTAAAAATATTTTACAAAGCTCCAATACGTTCGTGAAATAACAATAACAATAACGGAGGGGTCACAAGTCAACTCACAATGGTGTACGCTTTCGCCTTGTTGTGAATTGATATAAAACACTTTCTTAGTGATTTTGTTTTGCATTAAATATTATTTGTAATAATCATCATTTCAGCCGTAGGACGTCCACTGCTGGACATAGGCCTCCCTCAAAGACTTCCAGTGACTTCGGTCGGTAGCAGCTTGTAACCACCGCGAGCCCGCTACCTTCACCAGGTCGTCCGTCCATCTAGTTGGTGGACGTCCTACTCTGCGTTTGCCGATTCGTGGTCTCCATTCAAGAACTTTCCGGCCCCAACGGCCATCTGTTCTGCGCGCTACATAGCCTGCCCATTGCCACTTTAGCGAGCTAATCGCTTGGCTATGTCGGTGACCCGCGTTCTTCTACGTATCTCCTCATTCCTGATTCGATCACGCAGAGAAACCCCGAATGCTAGTGAACAAAGCTAAACCAATTTTAGCTTTATTCACTTGCATTTTTTTTTTATTAATTGGGCTTACTTTTGTCTACAGCTTAGCCAGAGCCCAGAGGGCAGAGACAATGGTCGGGTCTTAAAAGGTGCTGGGTTGTATGTTTCCGGAAATACAAACGGGAGAGAATTCCACTCCTTAGTGGTGCGCACTATAAAAGTATTTGACGCCATGGTGTTGCTGTGTATATTGTTTTCCGGTGGAGATAAGAAGATAGATATTTTTAGGGTGCCGACGCCGTGCCCTAATCTTTTTGAACTTTAAACAAATTTATTCTTTGTTTTATTTTTGTTTTTGTTTGATTGCAAATTGTGTATAAACTGGGAGTAGTATGAGTCCATAATCTCAAACTTATAAATTTTTTGTTTTGCTATTATTTATTTGTTCCTGTGAATTTCCTATTCTGAGGGTACAGAACGAGACAATAAATATTTATCAACTAGCGAAAGCTAGGCGAAGTAGATATCCTACTACTATTATAAAGGCGAAAGTTTGTAAGTATGGATGTATGGATGTTTGTTACTCTTTCACGTAAAAACTACTGAACCGATTTAAATGAAATTTGGTACACAGAATCTCTAGAGCCTGAAAAATAACTACTATATACTACTATATACATAAATACTTTTTACCGCGGGAAAACGTTATTCCGCGGGAAAATCCATTATAACGCGGGTAACACCGCGGGGCACAGCTAGTAATAAATAAGTTAAGGCACTCAGTACTTATCAACTCCTAGATTGGTTCCCAGAAACAAACAGAAAAGCACTTCAGGAATATTAGGAAAGTTGCTTGTAATAAAATAAATCACGCCAGTAGAACTTTTACTAGATTGCCCTTTCTACAGCCGAAAGCGATTTCTCCCGATTCCGAACCATAACGAACTTAAATCTTATTATGAGAGCAGTACAGCCTTTTCAATTTAGGCTTCATAACAACCTAAAGTATTTTAAGACTGCGAAATTTCGAAGTAGGTTTTATTATATTAGGACGGAAATTTCGACGGAAAATCAAACATTAATTCAAGTTTAAGGACGATTTTGGCAAGTGTCTTGATGAAAGGTACTCGTAAATTGGAATAGTTCATAACCATTCGTTACTTAGTTCTTGTAAGTTCGACGTTCGGGCAGGAATGGCTGAGTTTACAATTCCCGCATTCTCGCGTGAGCCGACTGCTATTACAAAGAAGTATGCGCGCCGAGTTTGTTATAGGAGAATTCAAAAGAGTACCTATTGAGTTTTATATTCAGATTTAAAATAAAAGTTATGAACTATACTTATGAATATAAAAGAATAAAATGCATTCTGGAACTGAACTGCATGCAAAATTCGAACCCGAATCTCTGATTATGATTATACACATATATAAACATCAATTCTTTATCTATACAAAAAAAAAAATGTATCTAAGAGGTTTATCGCTTAGAAAAATCATATCGGTTTGGGTTCTAGGTCTTAAAAGCGACATATCATTCCCGTAAATTATTAAAAAAAATTACGGGAATATATTCCAAAAGCAGGCAACGATTTATTGATTTGATTTACAAACTTTGTACTTATTCATTAATGTTGTGTTGAATAAAGAGTATTGTAACGATGTGGTTGGTAGACAAACTCAGTTTTAACCTTCTTCCTCTATGACTATTATATCCAGATTTTAATAAACTCCATTTTAAACTATTCTCAGGTATAACCTCGGCTCCAAGCATCTAGGTGAAGAGTCCACTACATCCATTGTGTCGCGTCGCACAAAGTAAATAGGTCACTCTGAATGTATGATGTTCCACAGTAACTTTCAGTTGGGAATTAAAAGTTGGTTGGAAAGTTACGACAACTTTTTGTGTGTGCTATATCAGATTTAGAATTCAATGTACGTAAATTCTTGTTGTTTATACGCAGAGTTAAATGCTGTTTGTGGCAAAATTTATAAACTGTAGGTAGGTAGGGAAAATACAGACTTTAGTAAATAAACTATGTGTTAGTTTTACACTTGAACAAACGAAGTGCGTAAATGATGTAGTTTCACAAAACACGCTAAAATACTTTAATGTAAGTTACAAATCAGAAAAGATTTTTTTACCAAAAGAATATCACTTGTTTTTTTTCAATAATGTTTCTGCTCGAAACTTAGGTTATTTTTTTATATTTATTGATAGTAAATCTTTCTTGCTTTTAAATTACCTATGCTATTTAATAGAACACTTTTAAATAGATAGAAATTTGACTGAATATTAAATTTTAATGCCTTGATTTTGGAAATCGCTAGCATAAAGAAAAGTACAAAATTTTGTATCCAATATCCGTGCAGTATTAGAAAAATCCTAGTCCTTAGAACGTACTCGCTGTAGGTACACAATTATCCTGAAACTTGTAAGACGTTTATACAAAGTAGGTATGTAGTAAGGTCTATTAAAATGTTGTATCAATTCTATTATAGTCATGTCGCACATTTGAATAACAGAAAGCTATTCAAACGTCTATCAAATGATCTTAAACATATAACTGCTTATGTTACATAGCTAGGTACTACATTACCATAATATTTAAATTGTATACCTATACCTACTATGTCACCGGACGTCAAAATTACAATAACTAGTCACCATCGCTCTATCTCGGGCTCCTTGCAAATAAGAAGAAGAATTGCAAAATTCAGTTGACCATATACAAGAAATTGTTTTCTCTCAGACGTTTTCGCTAAAAATAATCTTTATCATAAAGTTTGTTGCCGAGCTATTTAACCTAAGGCGAGTCACGCCTCCTTTCTAGTTAATTTGCGTCATCAATATCCTCTCCTAGTCTATGGTCCCTGTGAATATTCATAGAGTTTACCAAACACGCTCGCCCTTACGTAGGTACCTACTTGCACCACGTGGCGCTGGTTCGCATCCATCAGTGCCCTTGTTTACATTAGGGCGCTAGGTTTGTTATCTTGCTGTAAATAGCAGCAAAATATGAAGATACGTTTATTCTACCTACGGGGTCAACGGCTTCCATCGTTAGCGGTGATCCAATTAAATGGAATTCTGGCTATGAAAACCTTTGATGAAAGGGCTGAAATGATGCTATCTCCAATTCGTTGGTTAAATTTAAAGCTGTTACAAATTAATCGTTTAACGTTTAAAGTTAGTCTTTTGTCTTTTTAGGTCAATAATTATTTGAACGCAGATTTAGTGCCGCTATTTCACGTTATAAATAAAAAATAAATACATTATTTGAAAACCCTATAACCATGCCTGTCTACCACCGCCGTCCACAACCTTCCTGATATAATATTTCCATACAAAGGTTGTCTGGAAGAAATTGCTTTAAGCAATAAGACCGCCCATTACGCATGCTAGGTTTAATTAATTTTTTGTTAATTTTTGTATTTTTGTATAATGGTGTGTGTAATAAAGGATTTTTCTATTCTATTCTATTCTATTCCATGCTTTTGAGAATTTTCATCGGATATGTAGGTATTTGTGCCTCGAATATGGAAAATGCTAGGCTGTTATCTGTTTCTCCCCGTTATACACTCAGCTTAAGTTACAAAAATACAAAATACAAAAATATTTATTTAACAACTCACACATTACAATTTCACTTAGCAGCGGTCCCCGCACGAGGCAAGCCTGTATTGCGGGAGACCTATTACAAATTGGAATTAACCGGGTATAGAAAAAGTGCATGTAAAACAAAGGTAAACATTTTGTACCTTATAAATATTTTGTCAAATTTAACGCATTCCCGATTCCCTAAGTAGTCATACTCAACTCAACAATTAATTTCTCAAGTACACATGTGCCAAGATTTTTTGCTTCTATCTCACCATTCATGAGCTTATCTCGAATCTTACGCGTTCCAGCTGATGTCCCAATCTTTACCTGCAAATAGAAAAAAAGTTTTAACATAAAACCTTGAATAAAACGCTTAGAAACTCCTTTGGCATGCCCATGTTATATCACTTAATGTTTGTATGAATAGCTTGAGAGGATTAAGGGCACCTTATTAGTTGTATGCATTCAAAGTTATGAATCCAACCGTTAAATCTTCGTATGCATGCGAAAATTTTCGCTTACTTGTGAAAGTCAATGTTTTTGACTCAAATTACGTCCCTATTAGCTAGAAATAAGGTTGAATTGATGTATACTAGAATAACCGATGTGCTCAACATTTTTTACATGTTTTTGTCAAATGGATAACAATGTGATAAAGGTTAGGTACTGGTACGTTGAAGTAATACGATCTCTTTGGTTCGATGTTAGATTGTTGCTTGTTATTGGAGAAGATGATTTGCAAACTTGTAGGAAGTTCTTTGATAGACCGATATGGTTTGTGGTTTCTGTTTTCACACCGAGCATTGCTGGTGAGATGTTTGGTAATTTAAACCAATCTAAAAATGAAGGGCGAGGCGAGATCAAAACACTTTATTGGAGTTTACTCCTTAAGCAACGATTTGAGTTATAAGGCCCGGTACGGAAATTTTATGGGGAGTAAAATCAAGTGTTAACAAAAGTTGAGGCGTTACGTAGAAAGAGACAAACATATATATCTGTAGGATTCAACGTGTAAAAGAATGAGATGGAATACCGTCGAAACGTCTCGTTCGAAATAAGAACTTTAACGCATTTTGATTGGTTGTTGTGTCTCTGGAATGCGAGTTACCATTTTTGATATTCGAATACGCGTTCGAAAAAGTATTCGTATAGCATTCACTTAGAATTTCTCAGTGAGTAGAGGTGAGAGTGCAAAGTTATTCAGTAAAATCATCAATATTTACAAAAAAATTTTGGCCGGACGTTTCTTTTTCACTTGGATATCGTCTTACAAAGATAGCTTTTACGTTTTTGTGCAGGGAACTAAAACAATTAACGAATTTATGGTCCTCTCAACGCGTTTCGTTGGAACATATAATAAGTACCTTCTGTTATTTATTAATTAAAATATTAAATAGAAGCTATAGTTTCGACACCTAATTAATTTGTTCTTTGCAGTATTTACGAATGATATTATAATTTAAAGTGAAAGAAATCAATCATCCTAAAATTGGATTTGTATAAATTGAACACAATTATTATAATTTTGTAACATACTTTATGTAATACGCTTTATTGAAGTAATATAAACAATCCGAATAATAATAGATATTAGGTCCTTACATATGAAATTGGCGTTTTGTATGGGAGGAACAAAAAGTCGAATATTTTTTAATATAATATATTTAATTAATCAAAGTATGAACCATTATTTTCTATGCACTTTTGCCATCTTATAGGTAGTTCATTGATCCCTTTACTAAAAAAACCAGTCGGACGGGAATCAATAAAATCTTTGAAGGCGATTTGGACTGCCCCATCGGAGTTGAATTTTTTCCCTTGCAAGAAGTTATCCAAATTTCGAAAAAAATGGTAATCTGTTGGAGCAAGGTCCGGGGAGTACGGAGGATGTCTTAGACTTTCCAATTGAAGCTCTTCTAATTTAGTAGCCGTCTGTTGCGCAGTGTGTGGTCTAGCGTTGTCGTGAAGCAGCAGTGGCGTGGAGCGATTGACCAGCCTAGGTTGTTTAGCCGCTAGCTTTTCCATCATGGTTTGCAATTGCTGACAATAGACATCAGCCGTAATAGTCTGGCCAGATTTGAGAAAACTGTAATGAACAATACCGGCACTAGTCCACCAAACGCTTACAAGTAACTTTTTTGGGGTTAATTTTCGCTTGGGGCAGGATTTGGCTGGCTGGCCAGGATCCAACCATTGCGCTGAGCGCTTCCGATTATCGTAAAGAACCCATTTTTCATCACAGGTAATGATTCGGTTTAAAATACCTTCATTATTGTGCCGGTTTAGTAATGTAACGCAGCAGTCGACGCGCGTTTGCCGGTTTGCTTCAGTCAATTCGTGAGGTACCCACCTTTCAAGCTTTTTAATCTTCCCAATTTGCTTCAAGTGAATTAAAACAGTTTTATCACTAACACCGCAGCCTGCAGCTAACTCGGACGTGGTTTGCGATGGATCCGCTTCCACAATAGCCTTCAACTCTTCATTATCAACTTGAGTCTCAGGCCGTCCACGGGGCTTGTTCTGCAAGTCGAAATTTCCAGAACGAAAACGTTGGAACCAAAAACGAACTGTGTTTTCTTTTGCAACACGACCGCCATACACATCATTCACCCTTCGAGTTGTTTCCGCAGCACTAGTGCCACGGCGGAACTCGTACTCGTAAATAATGCGATATTTTAAGTTTTCCATTTTGTAAAATGAGTGACGCAAACAGAAAAAAACAGAAGAAAAAAAACAAATGAATGACGATCATCGAAGCACAAATACATGAGTCTATAGCTGTACAAATTTGAATTTGGAATTCCTTACCAAAGAGGAGAAATTTGTGATTAAAGTGGCCAGTACGAAAAACGCCAATTTCATATGTAAGGACCTAATATATGTTTGTTTCTCTTATCAGTTTAGCAGATGCGTTCATGTAACCTTTTTTCTATTAGATGTACATATATCATAATATCGTTCGTAAGTAGTTAACTCCAAGCGTGCGTCGTAGCTGACACACACTTTTTTTTTCTAAAATAATTCAGAATGGGTTTTATTATTTAAAAAAATACGCAAAATCTTCTTTAGTTAGGTAAGACTGTAAGAAATATGGTGACTGATAATTGTAATGAATAATGAACGCAGAATATACCAACATGAAAAGTAAATTTAGTGTGGTAGGGTCGCGTTCATTAATATATGAGCTAGGTGTTACCTAACACCAAAACAAAACAGTTAAAACAGTTTTCTCAAATAAGTCTTTAAAAGCATAGTAAAATAAATATGTGTGATTTTATAAATCTACCCGTTTAATCCTATCTACTCGTATAAAATGCCCGGGGCTTCCATCAACAAAATGTCGAAAAGCTAAATTATAGATCACCTGATCCGCTATTAGCTGGTTATTAAAGGTTTGCGATCTCTGAGGGCGAATTCTGATAAATTGCGAAACATTACTACTTTATTTCGAAAACTCTATCCGGTTTAGGTATACACTCTTATGTTGATAAATTCGAGATCCATAGGTATACCACCAAGAATTGAAAAAAATCGATTTTTTAACCCCCGACCAAAAAAGAGGGTTGAGAAGTTTGACGTGTCTGTCTGTCTGTGTCTTGATAGCTCCCGAATGGATGAAGTGATTTCAATTTAATTTTTTGTATGATAAGTGCCTTTTTTCCGAGTGTTCTTAGACATGTTTGATGAAAATTGGTTGAGCCATTTTTAAAGTTATGGGTCCGAAAGTGAGGAAGAACTGAATATCTGCAAATATAGTCGGGGTCTCAAATGAAAGCGCATTACAGTCGCATTAAGTCTTCAAAAATAGTGGACTTAATGCACCCGGAAACACCTGGGTGAATAAACCAAGGTGAATTAAAATGACTGACGCCGCCAAAATACATAGTGGGCGGAGATTCGTGTCGCGTTGGCGAGCTAAAATCATCGTGAACAGATTCTTGTCTACATTAGCTGATTCTGAAGTGTCATTTATAATGGTAGTCACGCCCACGCCAAACATCGTCTTTGCCCGTACACTTCGCGTTGCAACTATGCACCCGGCCACACACATCGCGTTGACACGAATATTCGTCTTAGGCCGCTAATGTAGCTACACCATTATAAATGTTTAGATTAACACACACGGTTTAATATTATTTGAACTTGCAGAAGTATTTGCTATCCGCTTTAGTAGTTGGTTCATAAGGTTAGTGAGAATACCGACCCGTTGCAAACCTGTGCAAATAGATTTTATAGAGTTCCCCGTAATCAAACTAACGGTACTGTGATTTATACTGCTGGTAACACTGCTATAGAATAGGTAAGATAAATTTAAATGTATTAACTTTATCTAATAAAACGGCAATAAAATAGATAAGTGGTTCACAGGCGAAATTTTGGAGATAGGTCATAGGCTATGTAGATTAACCGAAGCATTTTGCTTGTTAACAATTATTTGTGAAATGGAATTTAAAAAACAATTGATTTTGCTATGCTTATATCTGAAAGCCGTTTATACAAAAGGAAGAACTCAAATTGACACCTACTACTACTCTGGGAACATGAAAACCCATTCATCCTCATTTCACAAGAACTTTAATACTTAATTATCAGAATATTTGCAGAAAATTAACGGTACTAACATCATTGTCTAGTCTTAAAGTCTAGGTAGCTCGATACCTATCCCATTCAGTCGTTGCCCTCATAGGATTGTCTACAAGGCCCTCAGTCGCCCCTTGTTTGTTCTTTGTTAGAGCTGTCACGGGCGACTTCTGTTTACGAACGTACGGAATAGTTTGTTTTACTGTGCAACCGAATTTACTGCTGGACAAACCTTTTTGCTGGTAACCCAAAATGATAGATAGATAGATAACTCTTTATTGTACACCACATATAAAATACAAACTGCAAACAATAACAAGACAATACATTGGAGTACAAAGGTAAATGATGTGCTATTACAACCTGCTTGGATTTAAATTGAACGTGTAAAACGTTCTATATGCTCATTTTACACCTGTCATAACATTATGCTGTATGTTTATGGAGACATTCCTCGTCCTAATTTTGATAAAGTATGTAAACATTAAGCCAAAGCTCAAATTTAAAATACGTAGCCTTCAAGAAGACTGTCGAAAATCTCTCTGATTTCTGTCGAAATTTAAATTCCGGAACTTTTTTAACTCCGTAATAATATATAAAAAAACGGAATTTCCACTCCGATCCGGCGCGACCCTAGTTCCTTTGATGCGGGCACAATACAGACAAAACACAGATGTAAATAAGATAGCGCATTACAAACTGCATAGATCCAACGCACCGCGGCGCAGCTTTTACTAAACTTTAGGAAAATACCAGTTATGTAATGTGTAAACCTTGTAAATATTTGATGATTGTCATTTACACAATTATTGCATTATGTTGTGGTAGTGTGGGTTAAAGACATAGGTGTTTGCGTAGTTGATAAACGGGTGGGACACAACATTTTTAGGATTTTACGCGAAAGTTTATGAGGATGCGAGTGTTTGAAGATGTTTCTTGCTCCTTCACTCCAAAACTACTGAATGGATTTGGACTTCCATATCAATAAGGCTTCTTACCGCGGTTTAATACCAGTATTCGCGGAATACTCAATTATTGCGAGCAAAACCCGATTTAACAAGTAAATTACCCATTATCTTATAAATTCTCTACGATAATTCGTTTAATTTTTTATTTTATTTTAGTATTTAATTTTCAATTTTACGGCTGTAAAATAGCTGCCTGCTTTTTAAGTCAGTTAATAACTAAAATATAATTACATATTTTAACATTTATTTATTTATCTTTTAGATTAATAAATAAAATACTAGCAGGCAGGCGGAAGCTTGCTACAAAGAATTGACTTTCTCGACAATATATTATGCTGGTAGCTGTATTAATTATAATGCATTGTAATCTAAGGAAGAAAGAAAGGGCTCACAATTGTGCAATTTAATTAATAAAATCGAGTTAGTAGTCATCATATCGCCAGCATTTTAGACGTTATATTAGTAACTTGGGACCTGTTTCACCAAAATAAGACGATGGTTAAAATATTATAACTATTTCGCTGCCTCATGTGATAGTTCACACAGCGAAATAGGGATGGGAGGAATGGTTAGTGATGATTTTGTTCTTCCGATAACAGATATTAAGGTAAATAAACAGATGAATTTTGTTTTCCTGAAGATAGGGAAGGTTTTGGTAAGGAAAATATGAGAAAAAATACTGTTGTAAGGTAAACTGGATATCTTTATAACCGATCCTATTATAGCTAAGCGAAAGGTAAACAAGGTGTTGCGGTGTGGTGTCATATCGCTAACCACAGTAGGTAAAGGTGGTAAAGCTACAGTCAGCGTCATATTTATATGAGCGTCTATAATCTGAAAAACTTAAAAGTAAATGATAAACTTACGCAGTTCGAATCATTGTAACTGTTTTAGGTGTGTTCAACACTTATTTTACTTGGTAAAATGGTGTCAAAATATCTTACTCCTCATTGTTTTATATTAAATGAGTAGGCATGGTGTTCAAAACCACTCAAATTCAAAGGTGTTATGACTCAAATGGCTTCGAACGGAAGATCAGCGTTGTCTTGTTACATACAAGTGAACAAATGTTGAGCTGGAAGCCCTTTTCTGAAACTGTTTATGTGCCTTTACTAATTAATTTTAGTTCTGCTTATATGAATTATTATTTTTATTTTCATTTCATTAGGTATTCATTTCAAAATTATCTTACCAAGCAAAGCTTTGAAATTTATTTTATTTTAAGCTGCCTACAAAAATTTACTTATTTACTACTCTAGGCGCATATATAAATGATACGCTGACTGTACCTTAGTAGATAGATATAGTTAGTACAACTGGGTGTGACTGCGGCTTGCGACAAACTACACAGCTAATTAAGTCGTCTCAAGAATATGTCAACTCGTTAAATTGTAATTAAAACCTTTAAGCGAGTTTTTCTTTTTGATACAACGTGTTACATGTTATTTTTATGTTTTTTTTCATGTACCGAAAGTCTGAATAAAGGTGCATTCAAATTGGGCGTTTCGAGACGTACGTCTGAGGCGCTGCAAGCGGGCGTTTGACGTACGTTGTACGTTCGATTGTTTTCATATAAATATAAAGATCGATTTATTCGCATTTTCTATACTTTCGCATAATTTACACCGCTGTAGCATTTCATACATTTTGTAGCAATCTGTATAAAAATTTAAACGCCCCGCTTTTTGTAGCAAATCATACACTTTTGGTTTCGTATTGTGATTCATTAGCAGTTTATTGCCTATTCTAGTTCGGTTTACTATAATTATCATAATAGCTACGCTGCGGCTGCAGTGCGGCGAACGTACGGCAACCAGTCCAGTTGTCGAGCGTTCGCGGTAAATAACGTCGCTTTTATTAGAAAACCATCTAACGTAGCGCCGCGCCGCGCCGCACATACGTCTTGCACGCTCAAATCTAAAGCGCCCTAAGATTTGGGGCGTGGGCCTCGTGGGTTCGTTTCATAATTATGTTGCATTTTTTTCGGGATATAATGTAGGTACCTATCCAAGTCTATTTAGCTTTTTTGCTTTTTCTAAATAAGCCTTCATTGACCACAATTTCACCTGATGAAAAGTGACGATGTGGTGTGAAGGTATGAAGGCAGATAGGGATGAAATCCGTACAGAATGCGTATGAGGAGTTTTCCAAAACAAAGAACTCTCTAAAAATAGATAGCATTTGTGATTTTTATAATTTACAAAATATTTCTTGTTAAATTTATCGATATTGTGGAGCTCATATCATAGAACCTACAAAATATGACCGATAGTGGCGCCACAGTCGGCAATAAATCACAACAGGTCGTTTACTGTCAAGAGCACTCAGCATGGGCATGAATGGTCAGAGTATCAGCGTTTTAGATGACAATAAAAGTTAGTCCGTCATATTTATTATTTAAAAACTCACATAAATATGAGTTTTTTTTTCCTTGAAAACTTAAAATTAAGACAATCCAGTACATTGAAGTTTCGCTTGACGTAAAGCTTTTGTGTGATTTGTACTCAATTTTAAGTCACAAGCCCCCTTTCCGGAACTTTTGTGCTCTATATCTCTATCTTATATATTTTATAAATTGATAAAGCGAAAAATATAAGTCCAGCATTTGCGGGATCCCTCCCATTTTCATAATCATTATCCTCCATTATATTCATCGATGAAGGCTGTAAGCTACTTTTCTTTGTTTGTATGTTCTGCAAGTAATTTCTCCTTGGTCTGGGTGTTTAATATGTATACTAAAAAATATCTATATATGTATGCCTATTATATTAAGTATATAAGATATCTAGTACCCGTAACAAAAGCTTAAACCTTACCACGGGGCTAGATGTTGTTGTTTTAATTGTCAATAAAAAAATGAATTCTATTTATTTTCCACTCAAATTTCTCCTCCGCCGAAAATGACACCAAGCCCTTAGTAAAAGCTCTACTAAATCACTTCTGTTGACTATCCATTGCCCAGGGAACTCTGAACTTTGTTAGCCTCTCTATTCACAGCCAGCAATGCGTGCTGCGATATCATACTATTGTTGCGAGCCTTTTGTCCAACCTTTTTATGGGTATTATAAAAAACCCCAAAAACTTATTTTTTAATAGAAAATATAATATTCAATGTTTTTTTTTGGTATTTCATTAAATATATTTGAGAGATTTCTTAGAAAGTAGTTTTAAATATTAAGTGGGCTAGGGCAATTCGCAACACCCACAAACTATGTACATATATAAAATATAATTTTCCAGTCCAGCGTTCTTTGAAGTCATTTGAATTATAAATAAAAAACAGATCTCATAAAAAATATACACAGAAAAAGCCCTGCCTAATTCTTAATCAATTCCACTTTTAATCAAAAATTCAAGCTCGGTTAATAATGATTCGGAACTATAATTTATATTTTCGTAGATCTACCGGGTGACTCACCCAACCTACCTGCGCGGGCGCATCCTTTAGAAGCTGTTATGAAAAATAACAAAGGCACACCTTTAGTCGGTGCCACGGTTGATGATCTTACAAATTCCACTGCAAATATTTGTTTTTTTTTCTTTACTAGAATGTTTTGGGTGGGATTTTCACCATGTTTTTTTACCTTCCTTAGAGTTTTGTAGACAAATAATATAAATAATTGTAAATGACATAAGCTTTTTCATGTGATATTTAAACAATTAACAGTCGATTATCGAATCAACAGACTATCGAGTGATCTAAAACATTATGGACTTTCATTTTGACGGCGCGGCGCTTCAAAGACGTAAGAAGAATTGAAACTCATTCAATTTGCATAAACATATACGATTGGTTTGATAAATAAAAAAATACAATCTATATAGCTAACATTCAAACTAGTTTTATCACTTTTGTGTAAAAAAATCCAATTATAATAAATATGGTAACAAAATCACGCATTCAAGGCGGCGACTCCAGCGCACCCATCCGGTGATTCAGATGACATTTGAAACATGATGTCAACTTAGCGCCCAGTGAATTTTAATAAAATCTTGTAAACATTAGGACAAATCAACACTTACATTTTAATATAATTTATAAAACGAAATAAGAAATTATCGTGTTTTTTTTTATTGTAGTTTGATTGAGCGATAAGACCGCCAATTGTCGCATAGTTTTAATAAAATTATTGTTATGTTTGTTTTATAATTGTGTGCGCAATAAAGAATTATTATCTTATTATCTTATCTTATCTTATATATCTATAATAAGTTTGATTATATATTGTATGTTTATGTGCCTACTAACATATCAGTATATTATTGGTACAAGTAAAAATTAGGATTTTAGAAACAATTAAAAAAAATACGTTAGACAAGGCTGTATTATTAAGAAATAAACCTTGTAAGGTAAAACAACTTGTGGAACAACTCAATTAAATCTTTATTTTGATAAGTTCAAATTCAATTCAAAATTTGAATTATAAATTTCAATATTTTTTTTTATTTAAATGTGTATTAAAATACCTAGAGTTTATTATAATACCTATCAAAAGGTTTGACAAAAGGTTCGCAACAATTGTATGAGTGTATAAAGCTAAAGAGTTTGTTTGAAATTAATTTGAAAGATTATTTCAGTGTAAGATATCCTTTTTATCGCGAAAGGCTATAGGCTAAACACGGGCAACGCCATAGAGTGTAAAGCTATTATTAAATAGAACTGAGAAGTTTTCTGAGTTTCCAATTCACAGGATTAGCTACGTTTTGAACGTAATATGTTCTACCTTGATTAGCGTTTCTCAGCAACCCGCCTACATCGACCGTTATCGTCTTGATCCGGGGTTCAACACACGTAGCTCTGCGTATTGGTCGGCAATTAGTGAGCAATCACTTGGAATTGCAACACAATTGCTACAATTAACTATGGGAGTGTTGGGGCGTCTTCATAGCGGAAGTCAACATCATCATTCTCTTACCTTTATTCCACATTACGTGGGGTCGGCACAACATGATTTTCCTTCCATTTTCCTCTATCACTCGTCATCTCAACACTCACTCGTTTCTTACACATGTTATCCTTCACGCAGTCCATCCATCTTTTCTTTGTCCTATCGCTTCCCACATATCCATCGACCCAAATATCTAAAACTCTTCTCGTCACATGACATTCTTTTCTCCACGCAACTTGGTAATTAGTAATTACATAAATATTGCTGGATAGTACTGTACCAAGGACCCTGTAGCGAGCTCTTAGCTTGTGTTACAGGTAGGTACTAAATAAATTATAAATAAATTGATATTGCTCAATAATGTTAACATTGAAAATCTAAACTAAACATTCAAAACAATTTAAATACTCTTGCATGCATTTCGGGTAGCATTAGAATATTATTGTTTAATTTACCATTTAATTTAATCCTTCACAAAAATATCAAATTGTGGAATTATATTGTTTTTTATTTAAGTGTGAAAACGTCTTTACTTGCGCCGGCGCCGACAAACAAAGGAATAACAAAACTAGTTCGTGTTGCTTCTGCCATTTGACAATTCATTGATCAATAACATCTTCATGGTTTGTAATAAAACTTTGAACTTTTAGAACTCGTTTTTAAAAAAATATGTTAAAAACCTTTTGGTCCACACACACGAAATGTAATACATATGTTTATTTGTGTTTACCTACTGTGTGTGATTCAATAAATGATTTCCTTATTTTCTTTCTTTTAAATCTAGTCACAGTAGATAGGTATGTGTCGGAATGTGTTATATATAAGTAAATATATATATTTATCCAACGTATTGAAGATCCGATGGTTGGAAGTCGGGGTTATTATTATGGAGCACGTCTTATTCTTTAAACTTAAGTTATTTTATATACTCCAAAGGCTACGAATAACTTCAAAGCTCAGAAACTTCACCATCTAAGCCTTACAAATTCTATGTTTACATGAGGGGGATATTATTAAAAAGAAAATGATTATCTATCAATTTCTGTCTGTTTTTATTGTGTTTACACAAAGGCCAATTTTCCTTTCAATTAATTATCAAGCAATTATTTACGCCGCGTTTAATCAAGGCGCAAAGGAAATTGTTATTCTACAATTAGTTTTACCTGGAAAAGTATACAGCTATCTTTAAATTGAAGTACACATTATAGATAATGATTCTTACTATCGATACTGTCCATGCTACCTAGTTGTGCTATTGAAAAGGTAGGAATGTTTTGATAATATTGCGATAGTTATCTTATCTTTCAAAGCGTTAGAAATATTGTCAGTATAAATTCCGTTACAGTAAGTTCTTGTATTGTAATATATGTATGTAGGTATATTAAAATTACCTAACACTACTATTCCATTTATTTTGACAGAATAATCCGCAATGGTCTCTGTCCTTGTAGTTTCTGAGATGCGCGTATCGAACCAAACTGAAGGAAACAAACAAACAAAAGGAACTGTTGAACTTCTAGAAATTACTTTAAACCGTTTTTGAAAAAAAAATTAAATTAAATAAATATATCCGGACAATCCACACAACAACATCTAGCCCCTCTTGGGTCCCAAGGTTTTCTTCCATAGTTAGGTCGCAGCATAGAATTAAAAACTGCAACAAAGTCCGTTAATGATGATGACAACTAAATACAACAGAAACATCCACCCACACAAATTACGTGCTCACCACATTCTGAGAAGCAGTCGTTAAAACCGTTCCTTAAATAAAATTGGCTCCTACAATGTTTTTGATCGGCCTATAACATCCATATAAGTTTGATTTCAGGAAACTTTACGTAAACAAACGCCCACCTTACGGAGAAATAGCCTGGTTTCCCAGTACTCTGTACTAAACTGCATGAGACACGATTAAACCGAACTGTTTTAGTTTTACGTGGTTATAATATATTGGAATTTAGGTATCAGTCAAGCAAGCTTAACCAAATTTATTTTATTTATCCGGCAAGGAAAATAGAGTATATGTACCTATATCAATCTTCAGTACGTGTGTTCTTCATTGAACTCCTTCTAAAAGGCTGGACCGATTTTAATGAAATTTTTTGTGTGTGGGTTCGAGAATGGTTTAGATTCACAATACGGTCAACTAGATGCGAAGTGGGGGCGGACTGCTAGTATAGTATATTTTTGTAAACAATATTACTGCAAAGTAATACAAAACCAGATTAAAGAGAATTAGAGCACAAGATGTATTAATTGTAACACATAGAGAATTAATTTTAGCAATTATTTCAACAAAGTGATCAAACGATACCGTAGTCATTTTCAAATAACTGTACACACTACGTAACCATGTTATTCATACGTAACCTATACGCCAACTTATATCTTAAACCTGTTTGAGGTTGGCAGGTAGAAAATGCTTTGGCATTAAGCCCACCTTTTGTAAACTCTGTATTTTTCTTGTGCAATAAAGTATTCTTAATAGTAATAATAATCCACGTGCATAGCCACAATTTTATATTTTATTTATAACTAATTAAAAGGTGACATCAATTTATCTTCTAGTCAAAACAATGTTGTTCTGCCAAACCTCGTATCAAGAATCATAAGTTAAAAACACCGAGCGACCTTGTACTAGATGGAGCATTTCGGACAATAACCCACGAATGTACAAACATCAAACGTCTTCGAATATCAGCAAGTGGCTATTTCAGTCCGTCACTGCTCCTCTCAATGCGGAACAGAAATAGGGTTTGGGACGGAGAGAATATCTAATATGAGTGCTGATATATTTTAACAAGTAATAAAAACTATGAATGATTGTTTTTTATAATTTGCTACTGGACCGAACCGAATCTTTAACATTTAATGAAACCAACTAACAAGCAATAGATTCATGGAAAATCTAATAGTCTCCAGGAGATAACAAAATCTGACATTATAAACGTAAAAAAAACAAGTTTGATTGAAAACCTATTCCTTCCTTGCGAAAAATTTACCTTCTTTAGCCATATCAAAAGAAAATTTAATGTAAGGTACCTGATAAAATGTTGACATATTTAAAAAATGATTTCTAATTTAGCTGCTTAAGAAATACCACAAATATCCACTTAAAATAAACGAGACCAGTACAATCAATTTTCCTAAATTAGACATTTAAGTTAATTTGTCCATTTGATAATAATTGAACCAATAAAGTACGTCTATCTTTGAATCTCCGTTTTCTCTTCAAACATTTCTTCAATGCTATTATAGATATATGTATAGTATACGTTGAGCGGTGTTATTTATGTAGCCACAACCCGTTCCCATTTATCTACCTAAGTTTAACATCTTCGTTAATTGATACAGGCCGCATTCTCTAGTTTTATTGGATGCCCGAGAGTAAAACCTCCTTGGCTCTGGACTACGGATCGCGGTTATCTAAAAGAGTTTTGTGGTGTTTTACTGTCTATGGTTCTTAGCTGAACAAAAAATCAATGGCCAATTGATTTTAGAGTTATAAGTATTCTAAATTTGATTTTTGTTTAACATGTTTTGGTTTTATGATTATTGTTTTCTTTTGTTTTTTTTGTAATCGTATATAAGATTTCAGTTATAAAGGTAAAGGGTTAGTTTGTATCCACTGACACTACGTTGAGAGCTGATACAACAGTTTACTATAGGCCAAGTAGATAAAATAACTGTCTGATTTATAAAAAAAAATACAAATTTAGGAACCTAAAATATTAAAAATTACTAAATATTCGCATAAAACATCCACGAATTGCATTCAAACAAACACTGCAGTACTCATTACTAATGTTCCCCTAACAATGACAAAAGGTTACAATCTAACACAAAACTGTTGTAACTCCACACCGTTACGCGTTTGTGGAGTATCTACAAAGCTCTTATTCCATGTGCATAGCGTTCCGATTAGCGTGATATTTGACTTGCGGCTCCTTTGACCGTAGATAACATCTAAGAGGCAGGTAGGCTTTTATGACGTGCAGCGTTCGCAGACGAGTATCTGAGGCGTGTTATTTTTCACACGAGACGCGACGAAATGTCAAAAGTTATCGTTGATAGCGCTTTTAGAGGTTATTGTGCGTTTTATACATGACGAATGCCCCGCGGTATTTACACGCGTTATAATAGATATTCCGAATTATTATTCCTTTAAGAATAAAACCAAGTTCCAAATTTAATTTAAATCGGCTCAGTTGTTTTTGCATGAGGACCAACAAATAGGTACAGTGCGCGTCAGATTTAAGTACCCCCCCCTATCTCTATGTAAGTGGGTTCGAATCCTGCCGTCAATCGTTGAGATTGGAAGATTAAAACTACATGTTATTTGAAATTTTCCATTCTATTTAGTTTTTTTTTTGTTGTTGGTTCCAACAAAAATTTTATGTTTTGTATCGTTAAAATGCTTATTATTATATAAATGCTAATTTTATTTCATTTTCATTTGTAACCTCACTCAAAATTTCGAATAGGTCTTTAAGTAACTGCTTGGCTCCGTGGCAGTAACAAGCAAATTAATATATCTATCATAGTTATAATATGAAGTGACGGAGTTCAAATCTCGTGAGCGGTGTTTTTTATTTTGTTTTTTTTTTATCAAATGTTATCTATTCCCGTTGCAAGATTTTTGATTAAGTAATATATTGTTCCTAATGGCAAGTTATTAAAAAAAACACATATTAAAAAAAAAAATACTTTTATTTTATAAACGCCTACAACAAAAGTCAATAAATTAAGTATAAGTGAGATTAATTAACGAAATAATAGTTTTAATAACAAATAATATTTGTAAACAGTAAAAGGTTTTAAAGGTTAGATAGTGACAATTTATTCAGATATACTTAATTTGTTTACATCGAAAGAACAGACATGTTAACTAGTAACAATTTCGATCTCTCGGTAAACTAACATTTTCTAGGGGAATGTGGGGCCAAATGTTCATAATATTTTTATACAAATACAAAATATCATGTTCACGTTTCTTTTTTGTGTAAAAACAAAACTCTAATAACGTATCGGATGACCTTCGTTTAAAATAATTTGCTGCAATCTACTTTTCATATGAGTGACCATATTCCAGCTTGCCTCACTACCACGCATTATTTCCCAGGTCCTCAAAACTTCGTCTTGTAAGTTAGACTTGGACCTTACATCACTAGTGTCCCAATTGAGAACCATTTGACCCCACATATTTTTTATTGGATTCAAATCCGGACTTTTAGATGGCCATGCAATGACAGTTATGTTAGGTTGTGATGATAACCACTCCTTTACAATTCTTGAGCGATGGACGGCACAGTTATCGTGGACAAAGTAAATTTGTTCATCTGGATAGGCGACACGGATAGACGGCAACATTATGTCTTGCAACATTTAGATGTTGCTCTCCATTCATGCGACCAGCAACTTCCACCAATTCCCTGGCCCCATTGACGACATCCATCCCCAATAACCTAAAAAAAAACATTAAATTTACTACAGAAGCGTAATTGTGTAGTTAGATCTAAAAGTCAAACTATTATGAAAAAGTTAAAATACTACTAATAAAATAGCTTACCTACCTAAAGTTATTCTACCAATTGCCTTTACAGGCTGAATGTTTTGTGGCAAGTATCGCTCATTTGGTTTTCTCCAGAGTATTTTTCGACCGTCTGTGTCAGATCTGAATGTCTTTTCGTCACTGAAATAGCTATATTGTTCTCCCAATCAAAGTTAAGGTATTCATATGCAAAACTAATTCTTGCCCTCCGGTGATCTTCTGAGAGTTCAATTTTTCTTGCTGGCCGATAATTGTGTATATTACCAGCATGCAAGTGTCGCCTCAAAGTTGACAGAGATATGCCATATTGCTGAGCAGTGATGCGAGTTGATGCAAATGGTGCCATTGCATGATGATTCACAATATCTTGGTGGCGTTGTGAGGTATAAGCCGTTGAGATGCAGCCGGGTTTATTAGCTTTCACATCACCAGTAGACAGATATCTGTCCACCCATAGCCTTACTGTTCTCACCTAGAAAAGCATTATACAAACTTAATAAATGTTTCGTCACTGAACTGTTCGAACAAAAAATATCTTAATTAAAATTTTACACTTACTGTAATGCCAAGTTGTCGTGCAATTTCTTCCTTACTGACTCTTTGTTCATTAAGAACAGCAATTTTTGTTCTTATAATGTTACTCATATGATGCATCGTTGAAAACACTCAAAACTCTCAGAGATACGCACAAAGCAAACCACACAATATAAGACGAGTGACAATTATTATTATACTTTGTCCGCTACAAACGATATCAAATCAAACCCTACCCTCATCTATAACATAAATAAAATAATGGTAAAACTTTGCTTTAAAACTAGGGACTAATTAACCTATAGACAAAATTCGACGCACCGTCTATCAGCTAAATGGCTCAGTTGGTTTACTGTCGAGAATTTGAGAATCTGGATATGGGTGCGAGGTTCGATCCTGAGCGGCGTGATTAATTTTTGCATGCTAAAATTGGTTATCTGTTACAATGGAATAGAAGTTATAGAAAATATTTTGTAGACAAAGGGGATACTTAAATCTGACGCGCACTGTACATTTACATATTTACACGCTACAAACTTACATCCTCACAAAGTTTCGCGTTTATTTATTATTAGTAGGATAAAGTAATCATTGGGTTATTTAGAGTTATGTTCGCTCAGTGGCGCGGTGGGCGAAGATCTGCGATTGCCACCGAAGGATCAGTGTTTGTATGTTTTGCAAGCACTTTTGTCTTAGTCTGGGTTATTAATATTTTATAAAAAAACTAAACATGTAGGTATGTTTAGTATATATTATATTGAACGTCTAGTACCCGTTACCTGGTGTAACTTAGAGCTTACCAGAGATATTCCTAATAATAAACTCTTATAACATTGAATTATGAATTAGAATCACTAATACCAGGAACTAAAGTACACTGATATAATATATATGTATTAATATATAAAGAGCCTCTCTTGCACCACATGCAAAGAAGTTGACTCACAATTGCTGATAACTATGAAATGCGAAACCGTAGAGACATTGTCGCAGACGGCTAAGCTAAGTTACTTTGTACTTAGTAGTAGTTACTTAAACATTATACATTTAAAAAGTATGAGATGGACTCATACTACATCTAGGGTTCCGTATACAGTTTATACACATTTTGCAATAAAAAAAACAACTAAAATATTTTTAAAAAGTGCTAAAATATGCGGTCAGAGCGGTCACACATCCAAGGTACTGGCTGCTCGCAAAATTGCTTAACCTGGTAAAAAATTTGTTGTATGGGGAGCCCCCTTGCATATTCGTCTTTTGTCATCATCATCACCCTATGAACGTTCCCACTGCTGGGACACAGGGGCTTCTCTCTTGGCGAGAGAGATACTGATCTTTTGTACGTTTTAGTATTTAATGTTATAGCGGCATCTGAAATACATAATTCCTCAAAATTTCAACTTTCTTGTTAAAGGTTCTTGAGATACAGCCAGACGACGAAGTCTTAGCAATGCTACCGTTTTACCGTTTGGGTACGGAACCCTAAAAAGCACTACTTTATGATCACGGAAGTAAATGAATACGCCGTTATCTAAAGGAATGGTACCTATCTTAGTGTTCTTCTTTATCGGGCGTTCAGCTAAGTGCAAAGACGTAAGTACCATAACTGGTGTTCTATCTGCAGCTTCTAGCAGATGCAGTTATTATAATGCAGTATCAGCTAAATTTTTGCTGCGAAGATAATGGAGCAACTTTAGCTGCATGTCGCTTAGATTATGAGTTTTAATGGCAGTAAAAATGGACTAAGAGCAAATTGCTCGGAATATTACGAGCTTAGTGTCCCACGGTCATGCGATATAGAGGGAAAGTACCTAAGTATTGTTGATAGAGAATTTACTGAAAGAAGTCTTTATTTTTTTTTTTTTTTTTAAGGTTTAGGTGACGAGTTTTTTCTTTGATTGATATCTCAGTAATCTCTAGTATATTCAACAGTATTACAGTAATGTAATTAATAACAGTCTGTATCTTTGCCCCTTTAACAACAAATACTAAAAAAAACATAATAAATAAATATGTATAATAATATTAAGGGTTCTCCGGTACGATAAACGTGACTAGCGCCGGCCGGCCGTTGCGCGAGGACTTGGATAAGTGACAGCCCTAACTGCATTTTTAGCACTTTAAACAAAAAACTTTTTACTAATTTTTTTTCGAAATGTACCTATATTATTTGTACACGGAACCCTAGCTGAAGAATAAGTCCTTAAAACACTTATAAAATATATTTTCCAGTGGTCTCATTACATTACACAACCAATAAGTACTCCCAACAAATCCGTGGAACAGTGTAAGTCACCAGATCGAATGCAAGCGAGTCGCAGGCGCCGACTCCAAGGGCCGGCGACATTCCTTACCTGTTGTCATGTTAACCAAACAGCGCTCATTATTCGGATATTTTAACGAACCGTAGCGCCACGTACTTGTGCTGTCCTGGCCTCATGTTCAAAAGGAGCTGCTTGTCTGTCACGCTTACGATGTTAATTTCGGGATATTTCGTGACATATAATTATTACAAAGCCGGGACGCTTTGCACGGGTTATTCAAAATTGTTTTCCCGGCAATTATTTGAATTTTTCTCCCCGTAAATACCAGTATTCTATCTACATTCATTATGTCTTCTATGAACAATTGGCCAAATTGATCCAGGCGTTGTTGAGTTATGTGCTTACCATCTTGCGATTAATTTTTATATGAATAGATTATTTTGTGATCATGGCGACTTGCAACATCGGAAATATCGGAATATCAAAGATATTTTTTATAATTTATTTTATATTTTTAGTTTTCTGTAAGAGTAAGTTGACCTATACTTCTATGGTAATAAACGTTTTGAGTTTATATTAGTAATTTAAAGTTAATGATGACGTCAATGTTTTAAATGACCTAAGAGATATATATAATTTGTCTTATTAGTCATTATGACGTAATTTTAGTTAATTCTAAGCAGTAGGTACGCGTTCAATGATGTTTGTGTGAATACTCCAGAAGTTTTTTCTCATTATTTTTGAAACTAGACTAGAGATTTTTATGCAAAATATTGTCAGTACTTTATCTATCACCTATACTAGTACAAGCTATTTTAAAACGTTTCGTGTGATTCGTGTTGGAATTTTTACTTTATTGAACTAAATCTGCACGTATTCGTCCACTTTTCAGAAGAACGAGTATTTCAAAAGAAGAGAGATAAGATTCAGAGCTCAACTATTGTTTTCGTTTCAATGTTTGTATTACTTTGGCAAAGCCCAAATGGGGATTACCTCTCAGAAGCAGGCAAAGCAGAGCGCACTACACATTATTTGAACAGAGTCGCAGGACGAGACTATTGTCGGGCTTTTTGTAAGCGCATCGACTTCGGCCCACCTCGGGTCCAAACCCGAGTATATCCGAAGAGACTTGGGACATACTCTGGTTTGGCTTTGGACCCGGTCGGTTTTTGGAATTCCAGCCAAGCGCCGCTGGAGGTCCGCTCCATTCATAACCCACAGTGATGCCAACACACAGTTCCAAACTTGTTCTACGATAGGTATCACACATGTGCTCCGGAAACGCAGCGCAAACAAAACTGGAATTGTTTTAGTTTGGTTATTGTGCGTTTGATTTATTGTGGTCGAAACAAACCACCGGCGTCGCGAGACAATGTTCTATCTGTGGTGTTTTAATGAGCGCCTATTGCTTGAGACCAAGTGTCTTAGCATTTGATGACAAGATTTCAATGACTACAATTTAAAGTTTTCATAGGATGTTTGTTTTAAGTAAGGTAGCAGCTCACGTAAACTTAATCTCAAAAATTTTTGGTACCTATATTGGTAAATTTGGTAATTTATTCGTCGTAGGTAACATTCTGTACACTTGACTTCGTTTCTCTCTATTTATCTTAACATTATATAATCGTTATTATAAAAGTATAAAAAAGCACTCTGCAAGTCACTGAAAAGACGCCAATTAATTGTCATAGCATAAAATAAAATATGAAAATATAGAACAAATGTTGCATACCTAGGTAAAGTAGCATTGTTATTCTACTTATTCTTTTGTTGGATCCGAGATTTATACATTTAAATCACGGTTAATTCCCATAGTACCTGTAAAATCATGTCAAACCAGTTTTAAAACAAAGAGACCATTTCGATAATTAGAACGCCATTTAAATTCCTACCCTACTAGGCGATTTCCTATAGACTTTTTAATGCACTGAAAACAAATGCCTAACGAAGCTAGTTAAACTAAATAACAGACATAGCCTCCAAACAAATTATAGTTACTCTGAAATAATCTAAATATCCAAGGGACCCCAGAACATTAAAAATGGCAACACTAGTAATTAGAGGAACATCGACCACGCAAACATTCCATATTTCTGTAATGCAATAGCAGAGATCATAAAGCGTAATAGCCAAGTAATAAATAGAAAGGCGGATCCATTATGGACCTGCTGGTCCGTGGGTGTTTTATAGCCTTTTTTATGTGGGTCACAGATATGTTGCGGTTTCGACGCTGTCTTGAAATTAATTCTCAATTTCTCACTGCATGGGATTGTAAATATTTATGCTGAGAAGTGGGAGCGACGACGGCTTGCAAATATTTGGAAATAGCACGAAGTTCTGAGCTCATTGATTCAAGTTTAGGTCTCTTACGAAACTTCGCACATATAAATGGTTTCTGTCAGTAGAAATTTAACAGTAACCAAGTTGGATTTCCGCGATGTTCGGCTGGATAAGTGAACATGTTTTTTGTTGCGTTACGTGCTAAAAGTGATTATGTCGATAAAAATTCAATGAAATTAAAAAAAGACCACGCAGCAAGGATGTGGTATACAGCTCTACGATTGAAATTCGAATTTAAAATTAACGCAAAGTTAAGCAAAAAACAGAGGTCGCTTCATCTCGCATCTCGCCGATGGGCAACTTTAACCCTTCGAGAGTAAAACACGATTTTTAAAATTTTAAAATTAGAACTGCAAGCCGCAATTCTATTCTAGAGGTTGTGCCGTAAAGGTGCACAGGCACCTGGCAACACCGGCGGTTTATAGGCCGCGCCCCGCGCCCCGTAGGACCGCATTCCTCTCCCATGCGACCAGCTTCTCCCGGCTCTCCAAAATGTCATGTTTTTATTAATTTTCGCTCTTTACGGCCTTTGCGATTCGCTAACGGATTAGATGGCCCTTTTCGCTTTTACGACTCCTTTGCTTTGACTTTATTGGCGTCTAATGGGATTATATTTAAATGAGATGTTGGTTGTTTAGTTTTGGATTTATTGTCGGGAAATTGATAATTAAAACGTTTGGATTTGGAACGAGCGATACATAAAGAAGAGTTTTCTATGTTCGTTTTATAGAGCAGTAAAATGTATCTTTTCCTTCCGTGATACAAAATAAATTTGCCTAACTTTTAAATTGAAGTACATAAAAATAAACCAAAATATATCTTCCACCAGATATTTAAATGAAGAATATTCTTCGATTTCGGAATAACCCTAACCTGGATCTTTGTAAAACAATGTTATATTTTCTGTTCTCGATAACAATATAAAATTTCCCGCTTGACAGATATCTTCAACACAGACAAGTTCAAGGCACATTATGCTCAACCATCCGATGGTTTCTATAAGTCATCGCGTCGATTCACACGGCTATTGGCTATTCCATTAACTAAATCAGACGATGACGAATCGAGCTGTAAATCGAGATTATAATCATTATACGAACTCACGGCATCACATTCTTATTGAAGAATCCGTGAAGCTCCGGAATGCACGGACTCGATTCTCGATTCGAACTTGTTTTGTTTTCGCCACGTCATAACTCGAGTCGGAGTCCTGGCTCGATGGTTTACGACCTCATTCGAATTTAAACGATTATATATAATTAATTTTGACCATCTATATTGATACATTTGCTTTTGGAAGTAGTTAATCTATGACATCGAAGAGTTCAAGGATAATGAAGTCAGTTAACCACATCTTCTATAAATATTTTTATTCAATTTCATTAGGTAATTAATTCTTGACCCAGAACACATGTATGGCTACTTTAGTAACGTCATCACACCCTTGTTAACCCTTTAAAAACCATTACGTTAGCGAAATTATGTTTTCTTCTTTGAGATATTTTTAAAAGAACGGCATATCTAATTCCACATTCTTTAAACCCTTAAGCATTCCAGGCCACAAGTCCTGAATAAAGAAACCGTTCCGCATGAGAAAGAATCAACCATTAAATACCATCAAAATAACGTTTTTTTTTATTTTGCAGTGCTGTTTCCAGACTTTAATTGCAAGAGTCGTAATGGTCCTTAAAATACAGTAACAGTCAGCATAGTAAGAAACATATTAATTGTAATAAATGTCGATTGTTATGAGTTGATAACATTAAATAATGACTGTTTAAGGATAAGGACCCGATGTTCTTTAACTTTAACCCTGTATGCCGAAGCGTTTGCAATAAAGATGTAAGTCTTATGATTAAGCAAAATTACTGTATGCATTTGATATACACATTTAAAATACCAAAAAACCTATTTGGTAAAAGCGTCAACCGTAGTAGGTACTTACTAACGTAGCACAGCTAAGCGCTCTGATGTAATTAACTTAAAATATATTTATATAGCAAAGGTTCAATACCTATGTACATAGCATATTTCTTTTTAGCAAAATTCTACCAACTTACAATTTTTTAAAATTAATACTCCTACCTACTGTCGTAAAAATGACGTACATAATGCTCTTAGGGTTAACGCCTGACCGCAAGATAAATAGACTATTGACCAGATGCTGAGTGACGAACACTATTTCATTATATTATATTATGATAGGTGTTAACGCTCTCTGACACTAATGGTCAGCCTGGCTATAAATATGAAACATTGAAACGTCAGTTTCATTGCAACCGGTTTCAATGCCAAATATAATTGTTTGAGATGCAGATAATCAAGACATAAGACGAAGAGTATTTTCATAAAACATTAGGATTACATGGATTAAAATTGTAAATATATTTCCATTTAAAATTCAAAAACTTAAAATTGTGGTTCTCAAACCACAATTTTAAGTTTTATATTATTTAATTATTATTTATTAATTTTTTTGATATATTAAATTTTTCAGGTACCTATGCAAAATCTAAAATTGTAGAACATTTTGGATACCTACGACTTTTTTTGTTACGAGAAACAATTGTAAAATAGTTGCGTTTTTTATTATTCTTTAAACATTTTTTGACTTTGTTATGTTTTGACAACATAAATTAAAACAGAAATTATAAAATAACCCTACAGATTCTGTCGCAAAAACGAGTCCAATCAAGAATAAAATATACCATAACGAGTATTGCTGCATTAGGAATGGGTCCGTATATTTAAGTATCTTTATATATAAGCTTTTAGCTCTTCATCAGCTGAATCACCCCAGGATAAGCGATGAAAGACGCCGACGAAAACTTTATTTAGATACTGCAACATATCGCAAAGTGGTTTGATAACATAATTAAGATAAATAACTCAATAATTTATGCTACAAGACGACTTTTTGTATGCGTAAGCCTTTTAAACCAAAGAATTAAGTTTTTGCTTAATTTAACAGAAGAATAAACTTCATTCTTCACCCTATTAACGTTCCCACTGCTGGGACACAGGGACTTATCTCTTGGCGACAGAGATTAGGCCTTAATTCACCACCCTGGCCAAGTGCGGGTCGGTGAATGTCACAATCAAACTCTTTAAAGTTTTCAGAAAATGTCTTCACCGTTAAATAAAGCACGTGTTTTAAAGAAACGTCCAGAGGTGCGTGGCAGGGTTTGAACCCTCGACCTTCGGAATGAAAGTCGAGTGAGAGTTCTAATTTTCTAAAGAATAAAGTGGCATGCAATTAAAAAGGTTACGTAAACCTTCATGCTTCGTGAATGTTTTTCCTGGATATAAAAACTAAAGTTAAAATCGTCGGTTATTACATTTTTATTTTAAGTAAAAAAAAGTTTATCGTCTTTATTATTTACTTAATAGACAGCGCGTGGTAATTAAAGTTTTATTTTCCGTTAGTTTGAATGAGGTTTATTTTTAATATAAACATTGCTCAAAGATGTTGATGTTGCATAAAAGATACTTGTTTATTTTCAACGTTTGTTTGAATATTAAAATGCTAAAATGGAATAGGTAGTATGCATGGTACGTATAAATGCTATACTAACTAGATAGTCCAGCCGCTCAAAAGATATCGAATGTTATGAGTTTGTTCTTTTGTTAAGCAATGCAATTTGATATTTAATGTTTCCAACTATTTTTCGACACATCTAAGTATGACATATTATAAAAAAATAAGTTTTTGGCAGTAAATTCTCTAAGGTTGTTTATGCGATTGATTTTATATAACAACATAAAATGACAAAATAAAGGAATTTAACCTGTGCTAAAAGTAATTTAAAATAAAATTGTTGCTGAAAAGAGTTGGTGATTTTTGTTTTCAGTAGTTACACTATTTTAGGGACATCTATGAATGTAAGTATATTTTGAGAGCAGATATTTTTTAGTATCTGGTATGAAAGTCTTTAGTTTAAATATAAGCAAAACCGCGGGCACGTTTTAGCGAATGCGAGTTTTTGCAGTGAGACCCAGACCGGTCTGCAACAGGCCGCCACCTGCTGGGACGAATTAAAGAATTAAGGGCTTTAATGGGCACAATGACGATTTTCCGGATTATTCCCGTTTATTGTGGTTTTTCAATGATGTTGTAGGTGTACAATGTATGTAAAGGGCGATTACTTGTTCATTTTGGATACTCAATTAAGAAGTTTTATTTAATATAAGTTTGACCTCATCGTCGTGACTAGGGAGAGGTCACAGAGTCAGGAGTCGGAATTGTTAGGTAATTGAAATACTTACATAAAATAAAAAATTAAAATAATTTTATTTTGCGTCATAAAATTAAAAATAACCTAACAAACTAAAACTTAAAACAGTAAATACTTTAATAATTTTACATCATTTCTACGAATTATATGACCTTCCTTAAACTAGGGCTACGCGCCGCGTAGATACTAACTGACCTCCATGGACAAGCGTAGGTACGTACGTAAGCCATAAACACTGTTATATTCATATTTATGACTCCACATTAACGTAGCATGTGATCATCAAGTGTAGGTGCCAGAATAAAGGCCTTTCTGTGCACAGCGGATGTTCAAATTTAATTTGAAAACGGTCGAATCGGACACTCCCATTTCAGAGCATATATGTTTCGACCAATTTGGACGATCCATTCATATATCAAAAATGTCAGCCACGCAAAGCTTATTGCTATCAAACAAAAAGCGGTAAAAACATAATACGCTGCATCCTGTACCCGTGGAATCCGCGGGCCTAATTACAGAATAAGGGCCTATAAGCACGACATAAAGGGTCTGCCTGTGAGTGATGGAGCGCCATTCAGCTAACTCAATTGAAAGGGTTCGTTCTATGGATGTTATTGGATTTCTTGTACAGGTAAATGCTAATTTTCCATCAGCTTTATCATAACCGAATTCCGTTTCGCGGTCCCTTTTTGAAAAAAGAATTTCCCATGGATGACATTTTGATGTATCGACTACCGTAATGAACAATGTTATAACCCAAAATTGGAAAATTTTCATGCATTGGTAGGTATTTGGCATTCCCTTACTTTTTATAATTTTATTTAAGTAGGATCATAGTAGGGCGTGAACTAATAAATTAGTAATCACTTGGACATCGATCAATAATACTGAGTGGCGTCGCACTAGGGTTGTCGACCTTACCTCGTGTACCCGTGTTTGCTCAATACTCTGTCAACCAGTCCACCCACTGAATGGTTTCTATGCCATTCCAAACATTTTAATAAAGGTGAGAGTTCTTCGGTAGCTTTAAGATAACTTGTCCGGCCACTTCTCTGGACTACTATATTTTAGGGAAAGATATGCTAATGAATGATAATTTGAGAAACAATTATGTTTTCTATTGCACGAACATTTTCCTTTACATCCTCAAACTTTCTAAACTTCATATGGGATTCAGCTCACAATACTTTGTCTTAGTTATTTTAAACATATTTGGTATGATGTGATCTGTTACATACGACTGGTTTCTGCTTTCTCGCAGTCGATGCTCGTTATCTCTAATATGGCTCCTATGACAGCTATGATAGATAGGTTAGTTTAGTAAGTGGCTGCCTAACCAAACAGGATATTTCTGTGATAAGGCCGTTTATCCCTGTGACTTTTTTCCGCCAAAGGATGTTTGCTTAAGAAAATAAGAAACAACCGGAGTGACCGGATTATTTCTTCATCGTTATAGCCTATAGCTATTGCATTAAGCTCATTGATTAACATTAAGGTACTCTTCATTTATTTTTAGCTCATTTCCTGTATTCAATGATAAAATGGTATAAGTTAGCAAATCACGCAAGAGCGTCCATCATGCCTGGATGCCGGTAGTTGTCGCGACAAGTTGTCCGTTAGCAGTCTGGCCGCCGAGCGCTGCATGCTAAATGACTAGTCGACTATGCAAAACGCTTTATAAAACTTGATATCGACGCCGCCACCGGCTGATCTACTAGCCTTAACCATATTAGGACACAAACCAACCTGCACTTTTAGTCAATACCTGCAAGATTATAATGATAAAACGACTTTGATCTCCCTACAAATTAACATAGGCGACGAATAACATTTGCGTTTTAATTACGCAGCGATGGTTATTCCTTTAACGAGTTGCATTTTACTGTTGGGACTCAAGCTTAAGTCCTTTAAGCTGCATAGGTGAGATGGTTAATAGCCCGAAGCTATTTACTGGTATTTTATGCGTTCTATTATTAGATGATTGCACAAACCTTTTCAATGCACCGCAAAAGCTTTTAGTTTTTCTCCAGTTTGAGTTGATTTATGAAATTATAATGAAGGTTGCATAATATTGGTTGGCTGCTGTAAATATTTCAACCGGCTGTAATATTTTAAGATGTTGAAGTAACAAAGGGCTTAACAATGCGTTCGGCAGAGTCAACGGTAGGTAATGACATTCGTGGGAAGCCAAAAGACATAATGTTCGTGCCAAATACGGAGCCCGTGACTGTAAATTTTCACGGAATAATTATTCGTCGGCGCTTGCTTTTAAAAAGGGACTGCGTTGCGATACAGACTTTCGAATCCCAAAATGGAAGATGCATTGACGGAATGACGGCAGCGAGCGTCATCACATGCCAGCAGCAGTTATTTTTCCCGTTCCTGCTTTTAAAACGAGGCTACGAAATAAATCGTACTTTATATCATCGACTGCAAACCGAATGTCGTTAATGGAGCCGTGGCCAACTGTAATCAACTTTTAAAGCGCATAAATTGGAATAAGTGTCAGAAGACCATGTCGAATCGTGTTTGAGCCTTCCGTGTAGAACCTTCGCCCACGCTTGTTTCAACTTGCCATTACCTGCGCTTTTATAAATTTAAAAGCTTCTTCAACAAAATATTTGTCAATTCGAAATGAGCCCTAACTGGCCGTGCGTTAGGCAAGTTTTACGGTGACATGCATCGATATGATGAGTTTCTAAGGTTTGCTTATAGACAATGTTTTATTTGATGGTAGGTATGAGTCGCGATACGTGTATTTCACAACAACGCCCACAGCATCAAGTACGCCTACCACCATCAGCTTTTGGAAGGTATTTATATTGCCGACCATTACAATTTGTGAAGGTCGTCATTGTAACGAGTAGTAATAAACTCATGGAATTTGTTAGTTGGTTTTATAGTCTGACATTTAGTATCAGCTCAGTCAATGGTAAATAATTAAATAGGTATACAGGTTATATGATATTAAGTTTAATACAGAGTCTACCTAATCATTACAACGTTTAAGTAAGTAATCTTATATTAACCAAATCAATAGTTGTCTTTAACCATTGTAGTCTACTAAAAAAAGCCAAAATCGTAAATTTTAAGACAATCGTCATTGGTAGGTTTCACTTTATCTTTACTTCTTGTTCAAACTTGTATCATCCCCAGGTAATTTTTTTTTAAAAGGATTTTGTTATGAATTGAATAACAATAAAGCAAGGTAAAGCCCATTCGTTCCTTTCCTCGGGTCATTATCGCTTTTAGATTCGAGGAATTCTGATAATGAGGATTTGTCGTCTTTGTACTAAGTTAGACGAAGTAGTAAGCTGTAGCGGCATTTTATTAAGATCTCCGATTAGAAGGGTAGGATTTAGGATTAAGGGTGATCCTGGTCTGTATTCTTTTGTCTTCTATCTATCTTTCCTTTATGGAGGAATTAAATATTAGTAAAACATGAAATAATTTCTTTATACCTAATCATTACAAATGTTTCTATTGAAGGTAGTTTATAAATGTTTGTTTATATGCGGGAAAACCTTGTACCATGAAAATTAATGGAATAAGTAGGTACCTACCTATTGTTATAATATAAATTAATAGCTATGCACCTGTCGCGTACAGTTTATATCGTATGAGTTATCGTTTATCATTATCACAAATGTTAAGCGCATGATTCTCACCTGAATTCGGCTGCGTTTGCATATCCGCCGCCGACAATATTCCTTTCTTCTCAAATATACTCCTCACATTATTACACGATATATCGGCTGATGCATCAGCAAAGATCCAGGACGCTAACAATAAACACAATATTTGGCTCCACATTCTCAATCCAAAAATCGATTTTTTGTTAGTAGACAGTTTATCACTACACTTTCTCACTGCCATTTTCGCGTTGATTTTCCGCGAATTGGCTAGTCAGTACACAATAATTTATAAAACCATATATTTATAAATAAACATACAGTATTGTATTTAGTCTGCGAATTGTATTAGTTTACGGAGCGACCGCGGCGATTCAACTGCGATCCATGGTGGTCGCAGACGGACTGCCCTCGCCGACTGAAGTCAGCCGAAAGCGGGCAGATGGCATTTTTAGAAACGTTGCCAGCAACAACGGCTTATTATTCCACACTGTATCTGAAAAAAAATAAAGAATTGTTTTTTTTAGTAAATTTTATAAATAAAGTAAACTATAATTCAAATCTGAAAAAAAATACTTGTATTAGTTAGACTACTATTTTCTCAGACCTGCGATACGAAGTACAGCCACGCCATCTATATTAAATCTTGGAACTTGGAACACTACAAATGTCAGAGAACAAAGCATAGCTCTTTTGTCATTGGAGCATTACACAACTTCTGTCAGTTTGACACATAGTGCTGCAATTTAATTGGTTGTTTATTCCACCAATAGCCACCTACTACAAATTTATTAATTTCATTCATCGCACTAGACGTCACAAATGTGTGGCTTAGCCAGCTGTTTGCTTGGCGATGTAAAAGTAAATAAAAATAATTGAAAAAAAACAATAGAAAGTAGAATTGACTTAAACTTTTTAGTTGAAGCTTAAATAAAAAAGGCTAGCGTGGTTAAGTTCAAGATTTTGTGTCATATCGAGTTTGTTTTGATTCGTAAGTTTTTACATAACCGGTGTGACCATGAGGATTAATTTGATGAAAACCGCTTCCAAAGCGTTTAGTACGCGTTTTTACTCAACCACAAACTTCAAGGAGGTAACGCACTGTATTTTCGACATGGACGGCTTACTTTTGGGTGAGTTTAGAATTTTCAATATGACCTGTTACATTGTCGTCAATGTTATTGAAATGCAAGGTTATTATTTACATAAACTTAGATTTATTTGTGTCATCACAATAGACATCAACCGTAATACAAGAAGCCAAGGTTTATTTTTCTACTGCTTTTTAAGTCAGTTTCTGTATGTAACCTAATAAAAAGTCGTTGTTGCCATTTATTCAGTTTGAAAGAGTAATTTTATTAATATGCGTTAATAATCCATGATTGTATCCAGTAAATGGATTGAGTACTAAAACAAGAACGATAAAAATACGAAATTATTTCTTTTGCACCAAAAATTACAGCCACTTCAGACTACGTCGTAGCTGCTGATGTGCTACGTCAGAGCTACGAACGCCTACGTAATGACATTGCGTAGACTTGCTACGTCTTTAAAACTATATGCTACGCCGTAGTTGCTGAAGTGCTACGTCAGAGCTACGACACGTAGCAGCGTAGTATGCAAGTAATCTACGAATCTATACAGAATAAATTATGAGTGTCAGTTTGTTATAATGTACTACGAGTTAATTGATACGTAGAGTTGCTACGCCTTCCATTCCACAGCTACGCCATAACAGCTGAAAATATACTTGTTTGCATGTGCTCCTACTTCAGAAACTTGATATAGACGAGGAAGTTTTATTTTTATAAACCGTCGTTTGTTTACTAGTTATTGGATTACTCAAGGGCACTGATAAATTGAAAATGTTATCCAGTAATTAAATGCAGTTACTTAAGAATCACTGAAAAATATGGTATGTATTATGTCACCGTACCTATATTAATACGAATTTTCCTAGGAAATTGATAAACTCACGGAAAAGTATAAACTGCTGTTGGAATGGATTATTTATTTATTTTATTAATAAAATTGTTCACTGCCCTCGGTATAATCTGTGCCCTCGGGTAACCGCATGGAAAAGTAATTTAAATTCCGGTGCGAGCATTAAATTGTTCGAACCCAACTTTGCCACTGAGGCAGTCAGATATATTTATTCCTTTCAGACACCGAACTAGTGTACAAGAAGATGATAACCCAGCTATGCGCGAACTACGGGCACAAATACACAGACGAGCTGATGATGAAGGTCCTGGGGGGCACGGAGCAGCGTCTCTCGGAGATCCTGTGCAAGGAGCTTCGGCTGCCCGTCACCCCGACCCAGTTCCGGGACCAACTGCTGGAGCTAGGGGACACTATGCTGGCGGGGACACCGCTGCTTGACGGTATAATAAAATATTCACGATTCCCACCGAGGGTGAAAGTGTTTGTATGTTCTGCAAGCACTTTTTCCTTGGTCTGGGTGTTTAATATGTATAATAAAAAATATCTATATTATGTATGACTATTATATTAAGTATATCAGATATCTAGTACCCGTAACACAAGCTTAGAGCTTACCACGGGGCTAGATGTTGTTGTGTCTGGTAATATTTATTTATTTTATTCTCCGTTGAACACCTCAAAACGTTCAAATTAAAATTAAAATTTCTTTATTTGCACGAACATAAGTAAAAAAAGTAAGGTCTTAAAATAGTTATAGATGCATTATGTTCTACCACATTCATTTGGCATGTAAAATCTTAACAAAAGTTCGCAAGACCATGCAATTCTCGCGCCCTGTGATATTATAACGAAATCGATATATAACCTAACGTCGGTAGATTTTTTTTCGTTTCAAAATAAACAGTGGTGGTGGTTCTATGCTTGTGATTATTTTTGATTTATTTATTTATTAGAGAAACCTTAACATTAAATAACTTAAAAACCTAAATAAATAAACTTAAAACGATTCGTAAGTAAACGAAAACAATCATCAAGTACATCGAATTCGTCATAGTGTCATAGGCAAAGAGAATATAAATCACTACGCTAAGATGTAGTTGTTTAAATGCTGTAAAAAGTGTCCAATTGTCCTCTTCTTTTTTCTCTATTTCTCGCGATTCCATCTAATACAACCGCTTTCGCTTGGTATATCAATATATGATGTGCGTCCAACCATTTAGTTATCAGCTAAGCTACGTCGGTGATCCTGATTCTTTTTCGTTAACATAATTATTATTATCTATTTTATTCTTATTTACTTAATGCCTGTTTTAACTGTGGAACATAACCATGTTCTTTGAGAGACATTGATTAATTGCGCCCGAAAGTAGAACATACCTACCTTGTTTTGTGTCCTTAATATTTATAAAACTATGTAGCTAACTTTTTAATCTTCGTAGGTAGGTATAGTATTATTTAATCTTATCAATAATTCTGCGATAACTATCAATGCTGTTCTTGCGATTCAATCTGAATTACATATAAATGTAGGTACTGATATATAACAGAGATGTAAAATTAGCATAGTCGTAATAGTTAATGTTTTTAGGTGTTATGATGATAGACATAAAATTGGGTTTATATCATTCGTTAGTCAGTTTTTTAACTAACTAAAAAAAAAGATTGAAAGCGACAGTTTGCTAAATATCTCGTTAAAATTACAATGCTTAGATTACGTACGATCGTCATTCTCATGGCCAGTCATCATAATGCCTAGTAGGTATATGGTTATATTTACGTGTCGCGTAACAATTAAGACCTCACGACAATAATTATATTACATAGGCTTCGCCTAAACCAGCGCGACCAAAGCGGGAGTGTCTGCCGCGCGGCGGACGCTGCTCATACTTTATTAAGGCTCTTTTCACAGCTACGCGACCACATAGCGAGACGCAGGCAAAAGAGTCCCGCGTAGTTTTGGCCGAAGCCCTGTACGTACAAGACAGCCAAAGACCTCTCTTTTTGGAATATTTGTGCTGATAAAATAAAACGAAAGCCTTGTTCGTAGCGGCCGTGATTTAAGAATTTTCCTAATTCACGTTTGTTCTTATCTGCTCACCTACATCATCATTATTAAAGTCTAAGGTCATCCACTGATGGAACATGATCCTATCGCATATTTAAGTGGTTCAAATGAAAGAAAACAGATCTTTGGGGATTTAACACAATCTCTGATCATCTAGATCATCAACACTCCATTCTATTATAACATTACATATTTCTAACAATTACGTTATTTTATCTATCACAATATATGACCATTTCAGGAGCAGAAAGACTGATCCGCCATCTTCACAACACCAAAGTACCGTTTGCGCTCGCGACCTCATCATCAGCGCGGTCAGTGGATACCAAAATAGCAGCATACAAGGACCTGTTCCAGCTGTTCCACCACATGGTCATGGGTTCTACTGACAAGGAGGTCAAGTTCGGGAAACCACACCCTGATATATTCTTGGTGGCCGCGAGTCGGTTCCCTGATAAACCTGATCCTCAGAAGGTGAGGAAACCTACGTTACCGAGATAAATTATGGTATATTTATACCTTGGATCCCGGAAACATTTCGCAGATGAGGTCGGTCGCAAAAGCGTTGGTGGGACGACCTCATAAACTTCCTTTCCTGACTTCATTTGTCGTGCAGTATACATTTGGCTAAATTAAAATAATAGTAAGCTAAAGTATACTAGACTTTGGAAAATAGGTACAACAAATAATTTAAAATGCAATACATAGGTACCATGAAAATAGGTTAGGAACATCGTTGTTACTGCGCTAACGCCAAAGGTCAATTGCTTTTTATTAGCAGTTTCGCAGTTTGCACGACAACACCAATTTATGAACATTTTATGAAGGTCTTAACACTGTTATACACAGAACAGAACAGAACTGACTAAACCAACATTCAAATTGCTTATGGTTATCGATTACCAAAATATTTCTTGTCCATGTTGCAAATAATTGAAGCGAAAACGGGATAATTTAAATTTTTCGGTTACATAACTTTCACGAAGGTAATCTTTTGACGAGCTAAGACGGTCCATTCAATTTTGTTGTAACGAAAAAATCGCAATTTTTATCCTGTTGTATTATAATTCAGAAAGTACTAAGTATTTTATTATTTTTTTGTTCATCAATTGGTATCCGCCACAAATTGAACCATTTGATGTAAACATTAATTGTTCAAATTACATTAAACCATTGCCATTCTATCCCCAGTGTCTAGTATTCGAGGACTCACCGCATGGCGTCACCGCGGGCGTCAAAGCTGGCATGCAAGTCGTCATGGTGCCTGACCCGCACTTAGACAAGAAGCTGACCTCGCACGCGACCATCGTCCTCCCCACTCTCGCCAAATTCCAACCAGAGAAGTTCGGACTACCCGCATTTTAACTTGATACAACCATTTATGTGAAAACGGGTATTACTCACGTAGGTTATTACCGCGCGGTCTCTCGGAAACGCATTAATAAATTCAAAACAAATTACCCCAAGTACTTATAATAAATCAGGACTTCAGCCCTCAAAGCCTGTGAAAGGGGTCAAGTTTCGATAAATGAGGCTTTTATGTTTGTCTATAGGGTGGCTCTCTGATTTTTTGGGTATAAATGCTATGGTTCCATCTTGAACGGAACAGAAAAGTCAGATATACCATATTATGATATCGTCACAATTTACTTAAGTAATAACCGTTTTCAAAATGATTAGTACATCGCGTTATTTTTGGAAGTGATTTCAACCTATCAAATCGTTTCGTCTTATCGCAGGTATTTCTATTATAGTTTTTGGTTTTTTGAGATCTCTTTCATGACTAAATTCGAAACCAAGTACCCAAGTACTTAAAATAATACAGTTATAAAGCGTTAGCAAGTTGCGGAATCAGCACTCGCAGCTCTCTAAGCCTGTAAAAGGGGTCAAGTTTCGATAAATGAGGCTTAAATGTTTGCTCTATTTTTTTTTGTGGAACATGAGTTGTTTTTAGATAACGGGATTTAAATATATATGTCATTGTTTTAGAGCCCTTGGTGTAAGAAATGCAATTTAGAAGAACTTTTCTGTTTTGACTATTTACTTTTACACCTATGGAATAAATTGCATTGATTGCCTATTGAAGCACAAAAACTTGCAACAAGTAATGTACCCTAATTTTTTACTTAAGGAATCTAACTGTGTTAATTTAGAAGTTCAATAGTTGTTTTAATATTCATAGATACTCATCTCACATTTACATTCATAAGTTAATGTGAGATGAGTATCTACGAGTAACTAGTGAAGTTCACTTATTTTACCATACAGGGTTTACAATAAAGTACCCCAAAATATTAAAGCAGTTACCAGTCCACTAGGTCAAAACCTTTAAAATTTAGCCATAGTTATAGTATATGATGTAGATCTATGCAAAATAAATTATTTTATGTAAAAATTATAAATTTATTTTGTCCTCACCTGATTTTTTTTCAACTGATTGTCATCTAAATTATTTGAAGATAGATTGTAGTCCTCATTGCATTGTCATGCTGCATTCACACAGAGTTGAGTCTTACTCTGTTGAAGCAGACTTTTCGTAGCATCAGGGTCAGTTTCAACAGTATTTCAAAGCTAGAGTTTACAAGAGCATTTGGTGAATGCAGCATCAGATGTTGTATGTGAATGCAGAAATTAAAGTAAAAAAATAAGTTACTAACTTCTAAGAATTATATTAACAATCATAAATATGAATAAATTATTTCATTTAGTGAGTTTCTGGAGCGTTGAAAGGACATCAGGAGCAGATAAGTTTGTTAGAGGAGCAGTTCTTTCTTCTCCCTTTCCTAAAAAGAAAACAAAATATTATAACTTAAGAAATATTTTTTGGAATTTGATCCAACATATTGCCACCTATGAACAAAGTAAGTATTGATTGTCATACTTAAACATTTGTAATATTTGTATTGATTTCTCTCACAGATTTAAAACTTAAGGTTTAAAAATGAATGTCATCAGCCTTACAGATATAACTTAAGCTTTAAAAATTTATAAGAAAAACTTTCCATTCCAAGATTAATGAAAAATGCTATGTATACTAATATTATAAAGCTAATTAAGTTAGTTTGTTTGTTTGCTTGAACATGCTTATCCCAGGAACAACTGGTATGAATTGAAAAATTCTTTCAGCGTTTAATAGCCACTTTATCATGGAACAGTCGGAAAATACAATGCTTTGAACAGCTATTATGATATAAAATTCCAAACTAAATAAAAATCAAAATACTGTAACAATCATAATCCATGTGAAATTGTTTCTTTACAATTACTTTTAATTCTATCTATACATATTACTTATCTCAACTAAAATAAGTCTAGTATAAATAATATTATTTACAAATATCACCTACACAAAGTTTACAACCAATATACCAGTAAATCATAGGACTATCACGGAAATAGCAGTGCAGAGCTACATGTGCTACAATATACTACAACTCTGAAACATACTGGCTCAGGTTTATCAGCAGCCTTCTGTGCTATCTCCCGTACAATATCCAATATTTCAAGGTGATTCATCTCTTGAAGAAAAACACTAGTTTCCTTTCCTAACTCTGTAATATTTTATAAATCTCTGTAACTTCAGTGTTGATGACCATGTAAGTCAATGGTTGCATTTTCAACTTTAAAAATCAATTAACTGATAAGAATGTCTATCTATAGACAGCTCAATATAAGATAAACTTTTAAATCCATTTGTATCCTGTGAAGTCATAGACGAGTATCTGCCTAAAATAACAACTGTATAAAGATGGTTGTAACACATTATCTATGATCCTTGGATTTTATATTTTTGTTCCGTAAGTGGTCAGCGGACGAAGGCTATGGCAGAAGTTTAAATGAATGATAGAATTGAATGCTCTACGTACCAAAACGAGCCCACAGACGAGGCTGGACACCGGCGCACTCACGAATCAGGATGGGAAAGTTCGGGTTGTCTTTCTTGATATCAACATAGTGTTTTTTGATAAATTCACTACAACAACAAATAATAAACGTTTATTCAGAGGATATAAAATATGAGGTTATGTTAGTGTTTATGTAATCAAAAGACTTACCGTACACCTTCAGATTGTTTGCTAGTCTGGCATAAATGAATTCTAAGCTCTTTAAGAGCACCTCCCAAGCGGATAGACATTTTTATTGATCGTTTTTCGCTAGTGATTCTGAGAATCTGAGATTGAAAATGAATTTGTTTTTTGATTGATTGACGTCTGTCATTATTTTATAAACAAAATATTTGGCACTGACAGTGACGTGAAAATTTTGAAACTGACAGAGTAAAACGTTGCCAACAATCTCATAAACTTAAAACCCTAAATTACGGGTATTTAATTTTGTTTACCAGAGCAATTATGTAGAAGGATTTTTTCCACTATTATCTACAAAAATGTTTCTTTTCTACCCTAAAACTTCGGCTTTTTATTAATCTAGTTTCCAATTAATTACTTCATGATTCAGTCCAGTCGTTAATGTTTTTGTCATAATACGTATACTATTTTACTTCACGATCACCAAGGAATTTGGTAAATTTCGATATTATATTAAATTGTGATTTCGGATGGACTAATCTATAAAAACTGCTGCTGAACGTGGACACAGACAAAATAAACTATACTGTTTTATTTAACAATTAAATGTAATTTATTTATTACTCAATACATCAATTTCATTTTCTTTGTACATTGATCTAAGTACCAAACGTTAAATATAATTTGAATGTTAGCTTAGAAGCATCACATCACTTCAAACAGTACATAATATTAGAAAAAATATTTTGTTTTACAGCAAAACAATTATATCTACTTCTATTCTCACTCGTTTTAGTACTTGATAGATATTATTGCTGATATGGGTTAAATAAAATTTCTTGTAATTATCAAACATTTTGAAATGATACCATTCATTAACAATCCTCAAAATCGACAGTTATAATGTTAAGGACAATAGATTGATAGTTCATTTATTTTTGTCAAAATTGCACTTTTGCCCAATGTTGAATAGTGATTAAAATAGATGTAACATGTGCCAATTCTAACAATAAATAAATGAACAAAGCTTCCTATCATTGCATTGAGACAGCTTCAAACTATTATGTTGATTGCAACCAAAACACATGTACTGAATAAAAAAACATAGAAAGCAAATAACTAAGCTTCATTTATAAAAAATGTAATATCATTATTATGTATGTACATATTTACATCTTAATTTATACATTGACAGCATTAAACTACAAGGGAAATTACATAAATTCAAAATTCAAGGGAACTTTAAAATGTGAAAATTTCTTTGATCTTATTACCTTTATAGGTAATCAACAAGAGTCTAACAAGAATTTCAACTAGCGGACAACAGTTCTACAGCTTAACAGTGGTGAAGTTAACCGTTAAGCTTAAAATTCACTTAAACACTGCACACAGTTTTTAATTTGCACCAATGTCACATTGTTCAGCTACACAACTCGAAAACGAGGAAGACAGCGACCCACTCAACTGCGTACAGCTCCAGGCCATACATCACAAATCTGGACAAGAGCACTAGAAAGCATGTCCTCAGTGCTTTAGTGTACCTGGGCCTCTGGATTTCATTGTCCTGTTCCATCTCCTCGTTTTGTTGGCAGCAGGGTAGTGACAGCTAGCCAGATGCTGGCTCATTCGCTGCTGTGAGGCCCTGCTTCTGACACCATTCCACAAAGTCATCAATGAGGACTGGCCATGCACCTTCTGCATCATAATTACTCATGCCATCATCTATTTGTGTGGCAAAATCAAGTAATAGGTTCCAGGTGTCTTTAGGTATTGATCTCTTGTGATGCTCCTGAAATTTATAAATTCATGATAAGTGACATTTAATTTAAGATCTTTCTGGTGCTGCTATTAAGCTATAGGCTATTAAATTAAGAAAATAGGTTTCATACAAATTGTAACTACAATAATCAGTATTATTTCAAAATATATTCAAGGCTAATATAAATTGCAACAGCATAGAATTGGTCAAGGTCATGTGAATAAACAATTAAATTTAGTATTTGAGTCAAATCTTTGGCCTTGACATTGTGTAAGCAGTCTTAATATATTTAATTTTTCTTCTACAAGGTACCTGTTTAAATTAAAGCTAGCATAAATTAAAGAAAGTATAAATTAAAGAAAACACATTGTAGGTACAGCTTTTAGAGATTATTTATAAAAAAAAATATATATATTTTTTTATTTTCAAACAAAATATATTCACATCCATAGACACCAACAAAATTTGTTATATTATCATCATTCATCTGAATTATCTAGGTATAGGTGTTATTTGGAAATATAGGTATAATTTTAGATTCAAATTTTAAGCTACAAAAATACTCTAATATAATAAAAATACTTACTGTGAGAAATTGGCACCATGCATCTAAAAACTTAAACCTCCCACGGAGCACAATATTCCAATAAGCTATCGCCATATCCAGATCTAAACCTTTTTGTCCCAAGTTTTTCGCATAATTGAATGTGAAATGATAGAAATCTTTGAATTTATTCACATCTTTTATTTCAGCTTCTAATGTTGGTAGTTTTGCTTTTAATTTATCTATACTATCAACTCCAAGTTCTATGAATCCGGATATGAACTCTTCTTTAGTAAATTCACACTGCACTGCAGCTTTGCATTTCCACGCTATGATTAGAACAAGTATGGACTCTGGGCTAAGGTTCACATCCTCTAGAAACTTCATAATACCGTCTAACATTATCTTGTCATTTTCATGTAGGTCCTTGTATTTGCTAAATAATTGTTCAAGCTTCTTTCTGTCCACTGCAGTCTTAGCAGGATCTTTGTAATAAGCGTCAGGATTTTGGAAGTAGTTGTCGCTTGCAAGGTCTAGTTTCCAATCATTTTGCGTCAAGCAATTTATTGCTGTGCTTTCGCTCGTCTGTGTAAACGCGACGAACTTCTTCACTTTGTCTCTCTGTGACGATTTTAGTTTATTCTGAAAATAAAAGTGGGAACGTCAGTTCATAACCTATTTTATGGGTTTGTTTATTGTTCTGGGTATCGTTTGACGCAAAATATACAATAGGCATACATAGATTGGGCAGTAGAAAGTGTTTATGCATTAGTACTCACCATTTTGGAAAGATTTTTGGAAATTCTATGACTTTCACTGTTATTTCGACATCGGAACCAAAGTGAAATAACAATTGACCATAGACTAAAATAATAATGTTGCTTGCAAATCCCTAAAATTTCCTCATTGTTTACGATGTTGTTTACAAAAATACTCGGCAATGGCGGCGTAGGGTTAAAATAACCTTTAGGTACCAATTTTGTTATTTACGCCAACGCGAGGTAGCAGAGGACCTAATATTCGATATATTTGCTATCACACTGTCTAATATCATTTGTTCGCGTGTATTATAAAATTTATGATTATTCAGATAAAGCAAGTTAAAAAATAGTAAGTTTAAAATTATTGCAGTATATTTATATACTGGAGCATCTGGACCAATAATTTATTAAAGCCCAACCTCACCAAAGTTAGATGTTTGTTTAGGCACACTGTTACTATTACTTCAATTAGCCAGTTTTTAACGTGACAACGTCTTATAAATTGGTTTGCCGGGTGACACTTCAAGAAACTGCGTTACGCTCCGCTCACGTTATGCGCTCACAATGAGAGCGAGTGAGAGGCACGCGTCCCTTCCACTCAGGCATGGTTAGCCCGCCTAAGAGCGAGAGAGAGAGAGTGAGAGAGATAGGCATACACACCGGTTCATGTTCATCCTTCTTCTTACAATACGAATGAATATTCACATTAAAATTATTTTACCACTCAAAGTCGTTGTCACGTAAAACTTTCGCCCGTAAAACTAAAACGTAAAACTTTACAGGCAACCAATTTTTTTTATCTAGCTATCTTTGTAACCTTTTTCAACCTATATCTTTAAAAATGAACATGTGAGCAAATAAATAAATAAACACTCAAAAGTTCTGTGGGACCATGGGTCGGTATATTAAGCTAAATCATTCAGGTCTTTGAGTATTTTTATTTTTCTTGTTACGGGCGCCATTCAACGAAAATGAAGAAAATATTTGATATAATTTCCAAATCAATGCCGTGTAGAGGTCAAATGAAATGAAAATGTTATAGGATAGTGTATACCAGGCTTTTAACGGAGGTGGTTATGTAACAAAGTAGCTATCCACGTCTGCCTGTATATATGCGTAAAACTTTAAAACTACGCAACAAATTTAAATGAGTTTTTTTATTAAATAAATATTTCCAGACTAATAGATCTTGTACTATTAAGTGACTGATATACAACTAAGATACATTTTTTTGTAAATACATACTAATGATACTTAGAAAACACCCAGACCCGAAACCAGAAATTGTAGATCGTACAAAATCTGGTCAAGCCATATATTGTGTCTTTAATTATATACATCAAAGATGATAATGGCATGCTTGTACAGATGTAGCATAATTGTCCTAGGATAACCAACATAGTCAACATTTAATTTGGTTCAATGTGCTAGCGTTACAGCACACTGTGCAGTGCATAAGCTTGGATAAACCAGCACTCAGCCACTGAGAGAGCACAAAGAACTAAATAACCGTAAATTGATACTGAATAAATAAAAAATAAAACGCATTTGTCAAGCCCGAAATGGGCTGGGACAAATTGTCATATTTCATATGGTGATACAGTGGACATTTCAAATTGACGTTTTTATTGTATTACGCAAGTTTCTGGATATTTATTGGAGCGAGAAACACTTTAATTTCGTTCTAAAAGTAATTCCAAAGATAACAGACGATGATGAATGAACGAAACAATAAGTCATAATGGACGAAATGCCAAAGTCAAAAACAGCTGAGATGCGACCACCGGTGGGTGATTTATTTTGTTATTTTGATTAGATCGTTATTATTGTCGGTGCTGTTTTACTTTGATTTACTAAACCAAATACAATGAAATCATCTGCTTAGAAGTGTCTTTCGAGGATACTACAATAATGAAGCTCCTGTTAAAAAATAATTTGTTAATCTCATCTACGTTTTATTTACATCGAAGTTTAGCAACCAATGGACCTCGGGTGCGGTTTGCTCCCAGTCCTACAGGATACTTACATTTAGGAGGTTTGAGAACTGCTTTATACAACTACCTCTTTGCTAAGAGCCAAAATGGCACTTTTATTCTAAGAATCGAAGATACCGACCAGACAAGAAAAGTCGAAGGCTCTGAAGATGCTCTAATCAGCGACTTGAGATGGGCTGGAATAGAATATGATGAAGGCCCTGGAACTACAGGGCAATATGGTCCTTATATTCAAAGCCAGAGACTTAATATCTACAGGTATGTGTAAATATTCTTTAATTCTAATTGTTGGTTACACTTTGAGATTTTCATAGACATGATAAGATGTTAGGTAAATAATTATTTTACTTAAATACAAATCAACTTCATGGGTACTTAGAGCAGCTATGTTACTTCGAAAAAATAGTACCTACAATCAGGCCTTTCCATTAATATTGTTGAATGGGATATGTCTTTTTTTAAGGATCCATACCTGAAGTGTTAAGCGGGACCCTATTACGGAGACTTAGCTGTCTGTTTGTCTGTCTGTCACCAGGCTGAATCACAAAAACTGTGATAGATAGAGAGTTAAAATTTTGAGGGTGATTTATTTGTGTGATGTGAAAACAAAATAAATATAAAAAGGGGCTCATAAAAAACATACATGATATTAAGTTATGAGACGTTGTGCCAGGTCAGTACTTTGATGGGTACAGTTCAAAATGCATCTATTTGCACTTTAAAAAAAAATTGTTATTTATATTTATTTTATTTATTGCAAAATGTGTATAAACTGTACACAAAACCCTAGGTCCTTCCATACTTATGAAACATATTTAATTATTAAAAAATCTATGAACACAGTTGAAATTGTTTTTAAAATCAAATTGAAGTCTTGTTTCTGCAACATGTTCTATCTACAATATTGATAGTACCTCCATGAGGCAAGGCAGACACCCTGTACATAAATTTAATTCGCCAAAAATCAATGTAATGCTCCTAAAATTATCTTAAAATAATGGATTATAATAATTATAATCATAATTTCTGTCATTCAGAGAATATATTGAAAGGCTGTTGGAAAATGGCTCTGCATACAAGTGTTTCTGCACAGAACGTCGGCTTAATATGATCCGGAGAGAAGCGTTAAAAAGCCAGCAGATACCCAAATATGATAACAGGTGTCGAAGCTTGTCACAGCTGGAAATCAAGGAGAAGATAGGAGCTGGAGTACCCTATTGCATAAGGTTCAAGGTTTGTTTATCATAATACTTTAGAAATGTCTTAGACAAAACATGTTTAACTGTCTCAGTGGCGCAGAGGTCGAAGGTGTGATTGTGCTTGGTAGTAGCGGTTTTGATTTCCGATGCGCACTGAATCCCAAACTTAATGACCTTAGTCGATGCTTTAGACCGCGCGAAGGTGAGCGCAGCGACACAGCTAAAGTTTGGTCAGCGTCTGCCGCGCGGCTGATACTCCAGTTTAAAATTTTATTCCTGGTACGTCCTTTGCGTACAGAACAGGTCGCTGCAATACACTTACTTTTCATTCTTCACAGTTGACTCCAGTTATAAAATTCTTCGACGACCTCATCTTCGGCGGGATCGCGTATGACATTACACTGAACGAAGGAGACCCGGTGCTGATGAAGAGTGACGGGTACCCGACCTATCACTTCGCTAATGTTGTCGACGACTACCTAATGGCTATCACGCATGTGCTGCGAGGCGTGGAGTGGCAGATATCTACTACTAAGCATTTGCTTATCTACAAGTAAGTAACCAAGCTGTTTACCGACAAGTTATATTTAATAACCGGCTTCTTGTTCCGTAAGAGAGTGGAAGTAGGGAATGGAAGCCTTTGTCTCTTAATTATCTTTCACTCTCATCATCATTTCAGCCGTAGGACCTCCAATGCTAGACATAGGCCTCCCTCAAACACTTCTACTAACTTCGACCCTTAGCAGCCTATAATACCGCGAGCTCGCTACCTTAACCAGGTCGCCCGTCCATCCAGTTGGTGGACGTCCTACGCTCCTAATAATAATTGTACATGCCCCTAATTTATATGGGACCAGCTAATAAGCACCGACCTTCATGCCAAAAATATAAATAATTTCACGGAAAAATAATTTCAGAGATAACAAATATTATTTAATTAAAATAAAACTGTACAAGTATACTGTATGTATACTGCTGGACAATAGTAACAAGAACTTAACACAACCCCACAGTAGCTTAGCATAATAAGCTTTGGTTAACCTAAAGATGATTTTTTCCAGAGCATTTGGATGGACACCTCCTCAGTTTGGACACCTGCCCCTGATCGTAAATCCTGACGGCACGAAACTCAGCAAGCGACAGAGTGACGTTAAAGTCGAGGACTACAGAAATAAAGGTGATCACATATAACGTTATAATACCAGCTTATTAACTTTCTATGCCTCCCTGGAACTGACAAGGTCTTTGACCTTTGCAGGAAAGAGATGACAACATTCGCTGTGCTAAGCCAACAGATCAAAAAAACAGCTAGTGTTTCCAATCGCCTCATTTTTCTAACTGAAAAAACGGATGTATTTATTTCTTTATCCTATTTCGCTAAATCCGGGTAAAATTAGACAATGGTTAAAATATACAGCTGTTTCGGTCGGTCACATGTGACAAAGCTAGATAGCTCTTGACATAACTATAATAATTATAGATGTAAGTGAAGAAAGTGACGGGTGAAAATAAAGAATGTTGATGATTGATTTTTATTAATATATTTCAGGTGTATTTCCTCTAGCATTGGTGAATTACATGACGTTGGCAGGCGGAGGATTCGAGCACGTTACGGGCGCGGGGGTTCGCTTGAAGAGTATGGTGGAGTTGACCTCAGAGGTAGGGACCAATATTGAATTTCGCAACTTATATTGATTCCGTGTTGGCTTAGTGGGAGCACACTCGACTTTCACTCCGGATGGCGTGGGTTACAACCCCGCCGCACATCTCTGGATTTTTCTTAAAAATAAATAAATGTGCGCTAAGCACGCGCTTTAACGGAGAAGGCAAACATCGCGAATTAACCGGTATATCCTCAGAACTTTTAAGAGTTTGAAGGACATGTGTGATATTCACCAATCTGCACTTGGCCAGAGTGGTAGATAAGGGTCTAATCTATCTCGTCACAAGACACGTACGTGACAGGCCCATTCAAAACAGTAAACGGGCTACGTCTGACATGATGAAGAATCAGGACATTCTTTAATAAGGAAGTTCGAAAATTATCGTAATAAATAGATTATTATTAAAGAGAAAAAGTCATACTACGACTAAGTTAGCGTATCGAAGTTCAGGGGCGGCAAAAATAGTCTACAAGCGGCTAAACTTGATACTTCAGTATACTAGATGTCGGTGTGTGGATTGTCTAGCAAAGCAGTTTGTTTTATTTAATAAAACAGTCGGTCTCATAAATCTATCTTTCCTAACAGATACAAATAAGGAACATGTCAAGCCATCCGTCGCGTCTCAACCCCGACCTACTAGAGGAGTGCAACCGACTGGAGCTGAAGCGGCGGCTCTCGGACGAAGAACTGTCCAAATCGCTGGTTAAAGCGCTTCAAGGGATGGTGCAAGAGCGCTACCCTGATCACCAGACTAATACTAAAGGTGTGAAAAGTTTTAGCACAAATAATTATTTTTTTAACGATTCGATCAGCAGAGTTTGTCTTAAAATATACTCAGAATTAAACGTGTAGGTTAGGTTGTGTTATTTCATTAGAAATTCTGAGAGAGGCGAGCGAGCGTGCCGAAGCAGAGGCCTCTGAAGCGTCAGAGAGACAAAATTAATATTTAGTAGGTACTAGATTATATAAATGATTTTTGAGTGAAATACTTACTAGAGCGCCACCTTTATGTAAATAATGCGTCTCTAACGGCAAAAATGCATCTTTTTTAAGCTACGACCAAATAATCTTGAGCTTGATGTGAGAAAATTCTTATATGTATACTTGTTTACAGATGAGCACGTGAGGAACGTACTAAACTGGGCGACAAGTCGCATCACGCGAATAGAAGACCTAGTAGCCAACGAATACGGTTTCTTTTGGATTCTACCCTCAAACGACGCAACCTTCGACAAAGAATTACTCACAAAAGTATTCAAATTCCTGGAGAATATAGAATTTGAGGATTTGAAGCTGAAGGAGCATTTGAGGACGTTTGCTAAGGAAAATAAGGTGCAGTTTCCTGTGCTGATGAAGACACTGCGCGCGGCGCTGAGCGGGCTGCGCGAGGGGCCCGCCGTGCCCGAGATGATGCGCTTGCTGGGGAAACCGCACTCGCTGCAACGGATTAAAGCTGTGATAACATGATATTGGTTATTTCATTTTACCTAAGTCACTAGTGGCTAGATTATGAGATACTAGCTTTACACACCACGGTGTTGACCGTGTTTTTAACGAGAGAGCAACGTATTTTCCTCGATAAATAGGCTATCGTACAATATAAGAATTTTATTACAATCTAAGCACAATTCCCGCCACTTATAAATTACTTCTGGTAAAGTACCTAAAATATAATTTTATATTTACTTTTATTACTCAGCCTACTATATGATTGTGGGAGGCCTATCTCCTGCAATAGAGTTACTACGGCTGAAACGAACTCAACTTAGCCTATCATTCGATTAGCCTACTACACGAACAACACCAGATAGAATTGCAAATATTATTTTTAAAAACAGTTTGGTAGGTAGGTGCCTAGGCAGGTACTTCCATAAGTAAGTATTATATTCTAATTATCAAAAACCAAATTAGTACCTACCCACTCAGTAATCAGCATATTAAAATAATAATATTCTGTTAAATAATACACGTAAGTTACTCCAAAACAGAACAGCTGTTCAAGTAACAATAAATTTAAAATTTAAGAAAAATGCCCGATTCTAATGTCTTTATTTCCATAAAAATAAAACACCATAATATTTAGTAATGTGCACGCGATGCCAGTGGCGTAGCGTGCCATCTCAGTGCCCGGGGCGGGAGACCCATTTTGCCGCCCCCATTCAATAGGTACTTAGTTAAAATTAAATTTCACATGTAATGAGGTATCTACAAATATTGATTTTAAAAGCTTTTTAAAATAAAATTTCACACAACTTGCAAGACGCCAAAGCCAAACATTGCCCTTTGAAATATGTACGAATCAAGATGACTATAACACTGCGTTACAAATGAAAAAAAAAATTGAGTAGGTACCCGCTTTGAAATGTCATGTTTTCTTATGAATACTTATAGTTTATTAAAAATACATACAACATTTCCATTCATCACGTCTCATTTTTCTTCCATAAGAATTTGCCAAATTTTACTAAAAATTTAAATGCTAAAACATATTTTAAAGAAAATTAGTTATCACCAAATTTTTTCACATTAACCAAGTTTAATTTTATCATTAAGGTTAAAAAAAAAACAAAAAAAAACATTATAAAAAGTTTTAACACAAAAGATCGCAAAACTTTAACTTTTTCTTTTGTGCTTTGAATGATCTTCTCGTTTTAAACGCCAGCAGTAATCGCCTAGCATAGTTGTGTCCCAACGTCCTTGAAATCGTTCTTCAAGCTTCTTTACATCCTGGTGGAACTTCTCACCTTGCTCATCACTGACTGCACCAAGATTAGATGGGAAAAAAGATAAGTGAGAATGAAGGAAGTGAATTTTTAACGACATTCTGCAACCCAACTTTTTTTATGCTTCTAACATGTCGTCAACTAGCTTTTTCGCATTTTCGGCCCTGTGGTTCCCTAAAAACCCTTTAATAACTGCTTTTTGGAAAAATTTTTTGTTTGTGACTTCACAATATACTGTCCGCAAACATAACAAAACTTATTTGGTGCATTTAAGCAGTTGCGACGACCACTTAGTCCAGTATTCATAATGGATTTCCAAAGAAATATGTACGAATATATCGACGTTATCGAATAAAAATGACTACTAAACAAAACAAAATAATAAAAAAGTACAACACATCAAAAATGGTAACTATTTCGTTTACGCCTAAAGTGAGGGTAATAGAAAAAATAATTTGGTATGTACCTCGAAAACTAGACGTGATAGATACCACATTATGTTTGGAACATTTAATCTGTGACTCATTAGCTATTCATTCCAGCTAACACTTACGTGGGTACCAAAATCGTGTAACGCAGTGTTATTGGCACCGAAATTCTGAGATTCACTTTTTGGATGAACTGGAGGAGCCATAGTGGTCTTTTACCCATATCCTCCCCCCCCCCCCCCCTAACCGCTCCCCCCTACCCCCAGACCCTTTTTAACATCTTACATTGCTTGGTTTTACAAATCATAGAAACGTCAAAAATAAAACACAAAAAATAAACTTTGGTGCTTAAAGATAAATAGGAAATCAAATTATCGGATCTGGTCGCTTCGCTTTTTTTACACTAAAGTAACGATTAGAAACTCTAGCTCATTTTTGTATTGAAACTTTACAATAATTATTTGTTAGAGTTGTTTTTGATTTGCTGTTGGAGCAGATTCCGTTCCAAGCAGTTTTGTCATCAAGGTAATCCGATATTTCAAAATAAGCTTTTTCACAAATATTGTTTTTTACAATATTTTTAAATTTAGTAATTGACAACTTTTGCAATTCTTTGGGAATCATGTTGTGGAAGCGTAATATAAAGTCTCAATATATTTATATAAAACATTAAAGAATTTTGAGACGAAATTTGAAGACTTGGATTTACTTGGATCTCACAACTTTTTACCGCAGAACAACTGAGTTGCGCGACTTGGTTTTTTTGACAAGTATTGTTTTTGATGGGATACAATTTCATGTTGATACTTTACAAGATGTGGCAAGTCATTAATATATCAAAAAAAAGGTAAGATTGTAGTATGGATACCAGAGGTACACCCATTGAAACTAAGGACCCTGGAGATCGTTTCGATCCAAGGATTTGCCACTAATTCCATAGTGGTTCAATTTTCTGATCAATGTTTCATGGTGTACGCAATCGAATGCCTTAGTGAAGTGAAGTGATCTAATTTTAAATTTACGTAATTAGTATTTAAACTAAATATATAAAATATTTTAATCGTCATTTTGCCGCCCCCGCGGGCTGCCGCCCGGGGCGGGCCGCCCCCACCGCCCCACCCACGCTACGCCACTGCGCGATGCGCTTTCATTTGATACCCCACTCGAGCATATTTGCAGATTTTCAGACAGACAGACACGTCAAACTTATATTATAATAACACCTTTTTGGTCGTGGGTTAAAAAGAGGCGTACATGCCAAAAAGTTTTATAATCTACTTACCTAACTCCATCAGCAAAATCCGTAACTTGTGCAGAAACACTGTTAGGATTAATTATTTTCGATTTCGAAAGCCGTGTTGGCTAAGTGGGAGGACACCCGACTTTCATTCCGAAGGTCGTGGGTTCAAACCCCGCCACGCACCTCTGGATTTTTCTTCTTGAGAAATTTATGTGCGCTTTAAACACGTGCTTTAACGGTGACGGCAAACATCGTGAGGAAACCGGCATGTTCTGAGAACTTTAAAAGAGTTTGAAGGACATGTGACATTTACCAACCCGCACTTGGCCAGCGTGGTGAATTAAGGCCTAATCTCTCTCGTCAAGAGAGAAGTCCCTGTGTCCCAGCAGTGGGAACGTTAATAGGGTGCTGATGATAACATACGATTTAACTATTTAAAAACACAACAGCAACAAAAATAATCGTCGCGACATCACACTGTTCAATGCGAAACTTAAAGACGAAACGAATTACTGGCTCGCTTTCTATGAGAGAGAGAAACAAGCGAGCGCACGCCGGCCGGCCGGGCGGCGGCGCCGCCGGCGATGCGCCGTACGGAGAAAGCAAAAAGTGGCGTTACAACTTTTGGTCTTAATTTTGAAGTGAAACTTCTTTAGAATCGTTGTGATTTGAAACCGGATGCAACGGAAGTGGAAATAAGATTGGCTTACCTGTCGGGAAAGCCAATTTTAAACGCTAACAAGGTTAAGCAACTTTGCACGACGCCAGTACTTGGATGGGTGACCGCCCGAACAAAATCTTTTTGCATAGTATTTTTTTTTGTTATTTTTTTTTATTTTTCTTATTATTTTGACGATTTACTGAAGTTTCACTTCTATCGTGTATGAATCGCACACACACCTTTTTTTTCCCATCTAGCCCCTTTCGCAGCGCGCGATAAGGAACTTCTATAGGGGTTATGCCAAGGGTTGGCTTACCTATATTTTCCTAGGTATAAGTTCTAGTGGTAGGCGGTGCACGGCAATCACAAGTCCACGTGAATAAAAGCTTTTTAGGAAAAAGCACATAAACAGAAGGCAGAAAGAGTCACAAGCACAGAGATGAATAGCACATGATAGGTACACAGAATGAGAGATGATTTTGCGAATGATATAAGCGTCTGATGTAGGTACATAAGCCCGAGAAATCAAGCGCGCGCTTCGCGTCGCAGCAGGGGTCTGACTGGTTGCGCGTTGCGCGGGCCGTGCGCCAGCGCATTGTATATAAGTGCCTATGTATTATCCAACTAGTGATGGGGTAGTGTCGATGGAATTTATTACACTCGATAGCTAAATATTTTGTGTTATAAATTTTGAAGAACTAAAGTGTTATATTATTATAATAATATAATTAATTATAAATATTAAAAATAATGTTAATGTATGCCACACTTCGTTTCAAAATCAAAATTTAGTTGACATAAATAGGGAGTAATTGTTTCCAAATCTACCTAGGACCTTTTCGAAATAAGAGATAAATCAAAATACATAATGAATCGAGTAACAATATAATTTATTGAATTCCCAAATATAAATATCGAGAGAAAATTATCAAGAAGAATATCCATTATAAGTATAGTCTATTACTAAATAATAATTCAGATGCATCGTAATATGTTCCATAATTCATACATAACACAGCAATCATATCGTAAAAATCATATTAAACAATTTATATCCATAAAAACATCAAAAAGGCAATCACGTAATTATAACCTAATTCATACGGTAGATATTAAGTGAAAAAATGTGCAAATGTCTTAAACACATTCAACCAATCACACGTTATAAAACAAATTGAGCACGTAAAACTTGAGTTCATTTTATTGCGTTACCTATTTGACGACTGACGCCTGCAAAGGTTAAATACGTTAGAATTTAAACCCCACCTGGGTTTAACCTATTGACGATGCGTCCATCAAAGCAAAAAGAAAGGACGTCTGTCTTCCAAAATTGTTTCGTGAATGTGAAAATCGCCAATTGGATTTCGTAAAAGTTTTGATTTCCAAACGGTTTGAAATTCATACATCGATTCGAATCCGCGTATCAACGTTCGGAGGTTGATAACAATATAAAAATTAAACCCACATTCAACCTCTTTTTTTTAAGTCGGTGGGAATTATTCTTCTTCTCTTATTTTGATGGTGTCCGTGGCTGGCTTTATGGATGGGAATTACAAATCTTATTGTAAATTAATGACAGCGCGTAGGGTACGTCCAAACGGAATTATGTCAATGTAGGCACATTAATTTGGAGTACCTATATCCTAATAATAGATATACTCCAAATTAGAAGTAATCTATTTAGAAGCATTTTCAAACAGACGCATCGAAAATGGGCACCAAAAAAAAAGAATACGAGTTATTTGAACATTGACCACAAAAAATAAATATAAATTATTAGTGTTGGTAACGTTGTTCTGTTCGGCAATTAGTGAACACTAAAGGTGGTGGTACACTAGATCATTTCTATGTAATGTTACTTTCTCGCGAATACCTGGCAAGTGTTTGGCTATGAGGTATTGCATTTACCTATACCTAGGCAATTTAATTGAAATGACGGGCGTGCGCATATCACTAAGGCTCGGTGTAATTTACACCCATGTTGTGCTTGTTAGTTTGTTTAATTAAGCTGTAACAAATCATCGAGCAGCTCCTTGTTCTGTTACATGTGTGGACCTAAATGACACAATACAATACGCTTTATTGAAAAATTAAATATACATATTTAAATAGTGTCACAATGGGCGGCCTTATCACAAAAAGTGATATGTATCAGACAACCTTTGGATGGACTGGAATGAATGATCGATTGTATCACCACCTTAAAGTATCTACTAAAACATTTTTAAATCAGAAAAATGTGTTTTCTAACACTGATTGGTCGTATAATTGATACAAATCGTATACCTTTAACTTACATAAAATAATTAAGTATGTACTTAACAATAAGATAAGGTCAGGAAGATGTACTTAACAATTTTCGATTCCAAGTTATTTTAATTTCTTAAGTACATTAGTAAATTTCATGAAACAAAAGTAGTCCTAAAACTAAAATTATATATTTTAAAATGTACTTGAATCTCACAACTTTAAACAGGAACATACTGATAATATCGACTAGAAAACTAAATATTACCAGAAAATATAATTATCGATCAATATCATAATATATAATAATATAAACATTAACACGACACATAAATAGAAAATACAAGCGAAATATCTATGCGTATTGCTTATAAAACATTAAAGAATGATTAATTTATTTAATTCACAATTGAAGTAAATAATGACTAAAATATTGATATGATTAAAGTTATAAAGGAAATGTTAAGCAACAAAATATATACATAAATATTATTTAAAGTTATTATTTTGTTAACAATTATTCAATAATAGACATAAACACGAACTCGTAAATTGAAGGAAAACTCCATTCTCAATAAGTGAATACCTACATTATTTTCGAATATCTTACCAAATTTACCTTACACTAATCAATTTAGAATTTCACGTTTATTTTTAGGAAGAACTTATTTATTAAAATGAGATCGAGCATACCTCAAATAATTCATTGAGGGTTTAATTCACAAAATCCGAGAAAACTAATTTATGGTTAGTTATGTCAGTAATAAGTGTTAAATTGTCAATGCTTAGTCATGTCACTGAGCGAAACAGCCTGTATATTTTAACCATTGTCTAACTTTACTCGCAGATCTTCGTAGTGATTATAATACTCTCTGATGTTTATTACTAAATATTTTAAGTGTGTCAGTTGTGTCTAAGTTTTGTAAAACCAAACAATGGAAATAAGTGATTTTGTATCTTGATGGTGACACAAAAAAGTTTAGTTGATAAAAGTCTTATTTTCAGCTTTTTATGAGGAGTATTGCTCGATCAAAATTATAATAATAAAGAACATATATATAGGAATAGTTACAGTATATAATATCCTTAATATATAAATACATATAGTTCTATATAACTAAGGCATTAGAACCGCCATAACTGTAGAAGTGCACTAGGTTACAACGTTCAGTAAACGTTTATAAATAGAACAAGTATAGTAAACAGTTATATTATTATAAATAGATTGCTATTCTTATACAACAAACACATTCGAGATAGACGACTCTAATACATTTATAAGGCAGATCATTTCAAGGAACTAGGACCACGTTGGATGTATTTCATGATTTTAATTATTTACTTCAACGCTGGTTGCAAGTTGCAAGAGTTAGTTAGTGGCAACTAACTCATTTTGAATCAACCCACGTTACATTTTTTAATCCAAATACAATAAATTATTCTTTGTTTTATATTTAATAAAAGTACAGTTATAATTGATACTTAAATATTTTAAGAATGAAAAAGTAGGTACCTATATTATATCAACGCAAATCCCATACAAAAGGACAGCAAAATCACTTTATTGTAATATATTTTTTAACTGATTCATAAACATTCTGCAATTTTGTCTGTAATAGTGAAGTACCACAAAATTACCTGTATATGAAAATCAGAATTCTTTATCTAGAAATAAATCATTCAACGTGGTCGCCGTTTACCTAAAGATACATTCGAGAAAACCCGCGAGATCACAGTAGTCTTTCGACTACAAACTTGTTACAATTGTATACACACCAAATTACTTATAGTCCCTTCAATATATTGTGTAATGGATATAGAAATCAAGTTTTATCTTATCTATAGTTATACTTAGGTATATAGTTTTCCTATTGTGCATGGCTAGGTAATTACTTCGTGTTAGGTACTTCTAAATTCGTAAATTTTAAATGAATATTTTCAGATATTTTAATTGTTTTAATACTTATGGAAAACTATTGTTGTTGTGTATCTATTTAATCTACATATTTGGTAAGTATCTTATATTAAAAAAAATGTGCTACTTGTATAATATGGTAGTTAGTATTGATTTATTTATTCTTAGTCATTAGGGATTCTAGGCAATTGCCCTAATAATTATTAAACATTATATTTCTCAAAAATCTATTTCGTGACTGATTTATTGAACAAGAAAAACAATTGTTCTAAACTATATTATTTTACAAGTTTCTAAAATCTCGTTGAAATATGTGAAACTACAAACCTGTTTTTTTTCTTTATATATTATTAATTACTTGAATTGAGTTGGAAACACTTGCATGTCTTGAATAGATAAATAAATTCGTTGTTCACAACATCAAAATAATATTGGATCGGTGGGTTTGGCAGCAAACGGGTTGGACAACACTATCGCATTGTTGTGCGTAAAGGCATTAACTTAGCAAGTGAGACAGGGTCCTAAAACAAAAGTGTTAAGTACATATTAAGGAAATTTACGCGTAAATATGTATATCTAGTAAATTCGCGTCTGATCCCCACGTAGATTCGTATTACGATATCTTAATATTCGATTCAGGGTCTCCAAAATCTTACCCTAAAAATTGTTACAACAAATTTCGGTTTGAGTGAGTTCCGAAATGAAATTTAATTTTAATATTTCAGTTGATTTTAACCTATATGAAAGTGTGTTTAGTAGGTAGCAGCTAATATGAGAAGAAATTTAAATGGTCGCAGAGGTAGTAGGTAATTCGTTGAATATGTGGAAAGTGCAAAGTCTCGAATATGATATCTAGCATAGATGTTGCTGTTGATGTGGCTTCGCAAATTGTTTTATTTTGTTTATTTATTGCTTATTATGCAGATGAGCCTTAAGCACCTAATTTATCGAATATTGCCATATTTTCATAACGTTGGTAAGTATATTTAAAAGTAGGTATTTGATTATTTTTATAAATGCACATAAAACATCTCTCCATTTCTTATCATAATTTTATACATACTTTCTTCAAATACCGCCATGTTCCAAATTTATAATGTCATGAATACAAAACATGATATTTTCATCAAATATAATTAGTAATAGCATGACATTTAAAATGAAGTTTCATATACAAAAGAACAGGAATATCTAACAGGAGACAAAGGTAAATATCTAAATCACAGAAGGTTTCATAATATACATGTAACTACACTACATATAGATAAAGTTACAATACGTCGGAATACAATAACACTTATAATTGATTCTGATAAAAATATAATTAACAAGATTACAATCACTTGCGCAATTATTTCCTTAAACTCACATGAAATAGTTTAAGGAAGGTTCCAAACATGTTATGACAGGGGTTTATTATATAGAATATATTATTGTGTTAAAACCACTGTAATAAAGAAAATGGTAAACTCTAAAAAAACTTGCAATAGCTAAATATGCCTGTGAAGGTTGGCTAACTTTTTATTTCGAGCGACGGTCACCTACAAACCGCTGTCAAATTTGACGGTATCTGGTTCAAATTGCGATGGTCTTTATTCAGCGTGAGTAAAACCAGTGCAAGTGTCTAACCATGGCCATCTCCCTCGGAGCGGCCTCGCCGCCGTCACTGAAGCTCCTTCACCGCCTGCAGGATCCTCTTCACGTGCCCTACCTTGGTCACTCCCAGGTCTCTTAGATCCCTCCTAGCCAATGACAGCAGCTCTTTACCCGTGACGTCATGTTTCGCGAACGCGTCGCTGTATTCGCCCAGCGACAGGCCCTCAAGCCAAACCTGGACTTCTTTCACTCCCCAGGTCTTGACCTGGTTGCAAGGCGGACCTTCGGAGACGGAGCGCCGCCCTCGCAGCCAGCGACTGCCTCCTTTCTTGGGAATCTGGGCGGATAAGGGATAAATGAGGGGTACGTTGAGGAAAACAACTGATAACTTGTTTACTGCAATGGGTTTGCGGAAGGTTTGCTAGTCGATTCGTTTGTTTGTATCGATTATTTGTTGTGTAGCAGTATTCAACAACTTTATTCGAGGTACGCAGAAATATGGGGCATGCATAGGTGAGGTCTGGTTAAAGAAACGTTTACCATTGCTAGAAATATAGCCGTATGCCATCTAACGACATTCTACGATAAGGCCGGCGGGGTCTCGGTCTAGTGACTACAGACTGGGATGGTGCAGGGGACAAAAATAATATTTGTTAATATCGCAAATAAATAAAGCATTGCAAGATTTTAATAAATTTCTGTGCTTTCTTTAAGAAGTGAATTGAACCCTGCCGCACCAGAAAACTACGGGTCACGTATCCAATCTGTTACAATTTTAAGTAATGCGAGTCCTTTTGACCACAATTTAACAGCATAGCCAGGCTATTCTCCTATCATGATTGCACAATGACCTACGATTGAGGGAGCACTAGTCTTACAATTATTAATATATTTATCCTTATTAAAAATTTAACAACCCTTCTAAAACTAAAATCTTCCTGTCTTTTTGTTCGCGATAATCTTAAAAACTACTAAACGGATCTTAATGCGGTTTTCAGCTATAGGCAGAGTGATTAAAGAATAAGGTTTTAACATCCAAGCAAAGCCGGAACAGGCCAGCTAGTCATAAATAATTTGAAGTGAGGTGTATGTATAGATTGATTCACATATTGTACATTTTGGTAACGTGGACCATGTTGGTAGTCCTAAATAAACAAAATTGTGACCGTTAACCGTAGCTTGCTATTGCGTCAAGAAAAAATTGAACTCGGAGTTTCAGAGATGATTATTTATATTTACACCATCTACTTGTAAATTTTGCATGTAGCATAGCGAAGCTTTAAAACCAAAAGAATCCATCAATATACATATTAATATAAAAATTTGTTTTCACCTCATCAGTCTGCAAGTAGGCGTGACCTTCGTGCAGCTCGACCCTGGCGAGCTGGGTGCGGATGGACGCGGCGGCAGACGCCGCGGCGCCCGTCATCCCGCCGCTGTCTATCAGCTCGTGACAGCTTTCCACCTGGAGTCGAATATGGATCATGCATAATTGTCTTTTCACAAAGGCTTTGCTAGCGTTCTTCGAGAACTCGTTGGTTGTTAAACAGGCAGGCGGCGTTGCTGTTTTAGGAAAGTAGCATCTACGCCTGATAAGTAATGAGGAAGCCCAGGGCCCAGTTCCAATATTGGTAGTCCCACTCAGTTGGCGCGAGACATTACACTCACCAAGGACAGTTTCCTACCGTGACTTGTAGAAACTCACCAAGGTAGCCAGCAGTCTCCTGAGCTGCGGCGCCGGCAGCAGGCGCCCCTCCGAGTCCTGCAGCGCGTCCGCCTGAGCCGCCACCCTGCGCGCCGTGGCCACCGCGCGACTCACGCTCGACACGCTACTTTCGCTGATACATGACAGTTTCACCTGCATAATTATCAAAAATATTCTTATTTCTATTTTAATCGCACTAAGCGGTATAAGAGCATGCTGCCTGCATCAGTCTAAAAACGCAGACCTTAAATATCCCGCAAAGCAAAGCGCGTTGCCTTACACGCGCTTCGCAAGTTCAGCGTCAGTTGTAGCACTATAATTGAGCATTTACTGGATGAAAAGACTTTAACATTATGGGCAAGGAAAGTTTTCCACTAAAAGTGTTCTTACAAAGTAAAACTCAAAGTTATTATTACTGTACGGGTCCGATTTCTAAATGGAATTCATCTACACAACATCTGATAAAATTTCCTTATACTATAACTTTTTAAATTATCATGGTTTTTAAAAATATTATGATTTTATTTTTGATTTAGTAGCACTAGTGAGTGTCAAGCTCGCAATAAAAGACTCAGAAAGAGGGTAGACCGGTTCGTTTGTGAATAACCGTCTGCCCAAATCGCAAAGACAATGACAATTCAGTTGTTTCCGTGATCATGGCGCTTGCAACAGCGTCGAAATATCGGAAAACTCAAAAACCGTCAAATCATGGTATGTTAATTTAATTTATTAATTTAATTTATTAAGAAAGGACACCCAACACAAGTTAACACAAGATACAAACATAAACTAAACATGACTAAACGGATTAAATGCGATGTGTTCTCGTAATAACAGGGCATCACATCGAGTACAATATAAAATGGCAACAGACAGTTAAAATAACATTAGCACTTAATAAAATAAGCAGTGGACAAAGAACAAAAGAAAAGAAATTTAAAACTATTATTATATACACAATATTATTAATGAAACATATAAACTTTAACAAAAGGAAACAAAAATTAAAATCTTCATTCATACACAGAAAAGTAAGTAAAAATTAGACAAAGAGGTTAAACTTTTTATAAAATTAAGTCTAGCAAATGTTTTTTAAATTTAGGTAAGGGATCAGAAATATCAATTTCGCTAGACTTAGACTTAGACTTATGTTACCCGTTTTAAATCATAATATTCCTTATACTAAACGTGCTAGAGTGCCCCTAACTTGTACTTACATGTTTCACAAGAGTGTTGATATCATCGAGCAGAACCAGCAGTTGAGCGCTCTCCGTGAGGCCGAGCGAGGAGCGAGGCCCGGACGCGCCGCCGTGGGCATGCGCCTTCAGCTGTTGTTTCTCGTCCCAGGTCCTGCACAGAACGGCAAACCCCTCATCATCATCATACACGTGGCATACATTAGGCTAATCTCTTTCCGTGTGCGCTTTAGAACCCGGCCAAGGGAATGACTGATAGATTGAGTATAATGTGTATGGCTTATTTCACAAAATCCGAATAACTAAGCAATGGTAAGTTATGTCAATAACTGCCAATGGTTAATAATGTCAAGAGCTTCCGTTTTGTCAAGTGTGACTATGCAAAATAACTCTATATTTTAACCATTGTTTAATATAACTCGGAGATGGTGAAACAAGCCCTAAGTCTATTAGTATCTATCAGTATCTACAGCTGAAAACAGGGCCGTTATTTTGTGATTTTGATTAACCCGTTGTCATCTTGTTGTGAACCTACATACGTAGGATTAAGCATTTTAGGTAATGTTAATATGTAGTGTTTTTTCTATATAGAAATCTATGTACAGTACCTACATTAAATATTGTATGTACCTATGCGAAACAGTTTTCTTCTATTGTAGAAAGTAAGCTACTATTTATGCAGATTTATAGCTGAGATGGACCGAAGACGTTATCTTTTCCATCCATCGTCTCTTTATTATTCATCATCATCAATAATCATCATAATTATTTATCTTCACCCACTCTGCTGCATACGGCAATAACATTCATCTGTCGTTTTTCTTTACGAATCAAAATAATTGACCTTTATTGTTAATTAAGTAATGGAGAATTTCGCTGGGCAATCCAATCCTTATTCCTTCCAAGCTTAGGGCCTCCCTTACCATGTCTACGTAGAGTCCTAAGTAGTTGATCAGTACTTAAAGAGCATTCTGTCTCTCTCAGACTTGTGGAACTCAGCGAGACAGCACTATAAATAATCACTGATATTAGCTGCCTGGGACTGTACGATGGTGAAAGAGCCCCTGGCCCGTAGACAAGAATTCTTCAATTCTCTAACACGAGACAACTACTCTAGCTACTCAATAGGCAAAGTCAACAGAATTGCTAGTCCACTATATGTTTTATACATCGTGGATTAATGTTATCAGTATCAGTAGATGTGGAAGAATGTGTGTGTTATTTGAATGAAATGTTAAATGAACTAATAAATTTTTAGGTTTAAAATCATTTAAGCTCAGCTAGGCTTTTAATTAATTCTATCTCTAAAGTAATTTAATCTAACTAAACCTTTAAAACATCATAATCCGTGTCACTGACAGCCTGACGTATGATATTGCAGCCAAAATGGAATGATATTCCTGAAAATAGCTCGAAGCCAGCTTCAGCAGTTAATTGTTGAATTTAGAGCATGTTTTTTTGGCTGGTTGGACTCTTTTCTAAACACCACCACTTTTCCCTAAAGATATTATGTTAAATTTAAATGAATAAAAAACAATTGAACGGAAAATTAAGTATTTAAAATATTTTCCATGTCAAAAAGGGGATATCAAAGTTTCTATAGGAACTTTCACAATAGGTACTGATCTGTATAACTTGTTTTGACTTTAACTAACACCTTCATTAGTTAAAGCTTCGGAAAAATCTCATTATCTTGGGATAACAATTTGCGGAAAGTTGGTAAGAAAACAAAAGATTTATAACTTTGCTACACGGGAATAGGAGTTAATCTCACCTTGCGGCTAAGCTATTAAAAATGTAGGTACATTTTTACTTCAAAGTAACCACCATGATGCTAATCCTATTCAAGAATTAACTACATTTTTGCTTTATGTGGAAATTGATTGAATGTTTTAGGTACATCAATTAAATGCACAACAGAATATAATTTTTGAATGCAAAATATTTTAAGTAATTATTGCCATTTTTACACATTAATACATACTTTAATTATGTAATTAATTTATTATTAATGTAAATTTAATTGTTTTTAGACATTATAATGTTTTAGAAATTAATATGCTCTAAGGATTTTTATTGTGTATAGTATAAAAATGATTCATTATTTGACTCGTAATTGTAATTACGAATAAATTAATCATTTTGCTGATTATTATACTACAATATTCAAACGCCCCGAAACCTATCTTAGGTTTCGGTAGAGCATTATTTTCATAATAAGACCTTTGTATTATCCGAAATTTATTAAATCAAAATATTTGATTTGATTACCTTTACTCAGAGAATACCTCCATTTTAGCTTCCCATTATATTTTAGAGAGAATTCAGCACAGACTAACATGATGCTATGTGCACTGCATAGTGTGGGTATTCTCTACAATCTCTAGAAGCGTTAGAATGTGACATGGGACTACGCTAGGTGGTCTAGCTAAGTCTACTCGAGGCAGTGAACCACCTTGATACATGCCTGAGGCTGGTCTCAAGAGCACGTGATCGGCAGAGCATCTGCGCGCGGTTCTTGTGGATGATCCTCACGCAGCCCGGCGGTTGCAGCCAGGCTTCTCCGTCCACCTAGGGGAAAGAAATTTATTTATTTATTGAAGTGAAACTTCTTTAGAATCGTTGTGATTTGAAACCGGATGCAACGGAAATGGAAATAAGATTGGCTTACCTGTCGGGTAAGCCAATTTTAAACGCTAACAAGGTAAAGCAACTTTGCGCGACGCCAGTACTTGGATGGGTGACCGCCCGAACATAATCTTTTTGCATAGTATTTATTTTTTGTTTTTTTTTATTCTTCTTATGCTTTTGTCGATTTACTGAAGCTTCACTTCTATCGTGTGTGAATCGCACACACACCTTTTTTATTTAAGGACTACTAACAAAGGTAACACCACACATTTCCTAAATTCTAGAATACAATAGACATACATAAAGTGCTCCTTCTTTGACAAGTAGCCACCACGCTGGTAATAACTGCTCAATAGTGAAATTTGTACAGTTAACTAGGGTAGAGGACCGAAAAAGAAATGTCCATTCTTGAGGTTATATAAAAAAAATTTTACACCTGTTTATTATATTTCCTCTTTTTTCAATAAAAAATAATGAGTTTACATTATTCATTTTAAACGTGTTTTTAAAATGAAGACGTCTTTTTATTAGTTTTGTTAATTTCTTATTTCCAGACAATTCACTCACTAACATCTAGCCACGTGGTAAGCTCTAAGCTTGTGTTACGGGTACTAGATATTTGATATACTTAATATAATAGGCAAATATATATAGATATTTTTACTATACATATTAAACACCCAGACCAAGGAGAAAGTGCTTGCGGAACATACAAACTCTTTCATTCTCGGCGGGAATCGAACCCGCTAAGTACCTCTAGCGCCGCAAGTGGACCCTCGCCCACCGCGCCACTGAAGCAGTCAAATATTTATATTAATCACAACATAAATAATTATTTTAAGGCTCATACATTTTGGTGTCCTTATTGCCCAGTAGGTACACAGTGCAAATACGGGAAACTTCATATATTTCTCTATCAAAACACGCGATACACTAATAATTCATTTTGGACTCCATATTTTGTCAGACTTGCACCATTTTTCGCTGCAGGTTAAACCTTATAAAGGTTTAACTAACCCGTCCAATCGTATAGAATGAATGTTATCATCTTCCTAGCAAAACCAATCTGGACACTCTAAATTGGACCCTACTTCAACTACTGAAGGTTAACATTACCTGAACAGGCACGCACTCCTCCCCGAGGATGTTGATCTGGACCGCGCGACACTGCGCTATCCTGTGCTTCTGAAGGTTTATGAGCCGCGACGCCGCCATCTGAGCTGATCCGAACACTGCTACCACCTAGAATACAACTATAAATATTAAATGTAATTTAGATTTCAGATTATAATCTGCTATACCTTATTATTATTAAACAAGGTACATAATTGTTGTTTCTATAATCTGAAATACTTACTATGTGTTGTGCAATAAATTTAAATGAATATGAATATCCGTATTTTTTCTTCTGGCATTCAGCATAGGGAACATACGTAATGTTGTTTAATGAGATGCGAAAAAATGAAGTAGGTACAGTTAACAGCAAAAGAAACTGATGTAATATGGTACCCAAATAATTTATACATAAAATTAAGTCAAACGTTATTTACTATTGTAGTTTGTTAGAAGTAAGGGAACAAATAAGTGATTACCTACATTTATTTCGACCCTCGGTGTTATTATGATCATTTACTTTTGACCAATTAAAATATATTTAAAATTGACACTTCGATTTAGCTTGTTACATCTAGCACGTTACGCTAGAACATGTTTTGACAAGATTGATTTTGATCACCTTTTTTTGCTGATGACTGTACATTATTATTTATTTTTGAAAAAAAAAAACATTATAATCTTGCAATGTTCATAAATGAGTTATGCGCTTAGCAACACATTTTGTGATTTATTTTTATAAATAAGAAGATTATAAATCTGACGAGTTCATTTGTTTCTTGGTATGAACGCGGTTATCTTAGAAACTACAGGTCTGATTTGAAAAATTATTTCACTATTAGATAGCTTATTTATCCAGGAAAGCTATAAGCTATATTTCTGCTATTAAAATGCGTTGTTTCCACGGGAAAAAAACAATGAAACAAAAAGCCGGGCAACGCTGTGGCGTCAAACTCCAGTAAGATAATAAATACGTAATCGGAGCTTTCAAGAAAATAAGCAATTTATTTAGAGTTCCATATAATTCTGGGTTGCCATTAATAATACTTCTCCATAATTTACAAGGAGCGGTCTACCCTACATCTTTCAACAGTATCTAAAATCCATTCAAAGCTTCCATTTTTATTTTATACGTTGGCTCATAAATAATTTTCTACACAATCGTATAAAAGACAACCGCATAAATCACTTTTATCGCGGGCCATTTCAGGGGCCGGCAATGGTACTCCAGTCTAAGTGCCACTACAGACCTATTTGGAGAGCCTGAACAAAGACCTTAGGCTCAAGTAGGTGCTACGCAAACCTACGTGCGAACGAGCTCAATGAATCAGTAATAGGCAAGCTGGTAAAACTATGTAAATCCATATTATCTGTGGCTTTTCTGTGGGTTTTTCTTCTTGAAAAATGTGCGTGCGTTTAAGACAAGTGCTGTAGCGGATGGCAAAAATCGTGAGGGAACCGGCATGAACTATAAAGAGTTTGAAGGACATGTGACATTCACCAACCCGCACTTGGCCATCGTAGTGAATTAAGGCCTAATTTCTCTCGCCATGAGAGAATTTCCTGTGTCCCAGCAGTAGGAATGGGATGATGATGATGTGGCTTTAAAATGTGTTATTTTTTAAATAGCAAAGGGAGTGGAAGTGGTGTTGCTAGTGTTTATGGATTTTCCCGCTATTAAATTATCATAATCATAAATCATTTATTTACTAGAATGCATTTGGTCTTGTTTACAATCACAATAGGCTCTAGTGAATGTCATATATTTCGATTTTTTCGTTTTTCGTAATGTGGTCCGGAGAAGCCATCTTCTAGGCCTTCATGCTCCATCTTAGGCCACATCGTCACTTTACATCAGGTGAGATTGTGGTCAAATGAAAACTTATCAATAAAAAAAAAAAAAAAAATTAAAACTAAACTACTCTTTATAACATAACATCAGCGATCAGCTAGCGAAAGTCGTCGACGTTAATGTGTGTTATGGTTTTTCCCGCGTTCAAATTAGCCTGAGGACTTATTGTGACTTTCACCGACTCAAATTTTTAGTTTATTTTGACGCAATAGTTTAATTATGCAGATTTCAAAGTGAAAGTGAAATGACAAAAAAAAATTATACAGTTACATACGAAATAAGGTAAAAATAATATCATGCTTGTAAAATCTGAAATTATTCAATTTCGCGGTCGTAACAATAACTATGTTATGAATGGTGAAAGATCATCATAATACGCCAATTTTATTTATCTGTATAGATTGCGAGGGGCTGAATAGACTTGTGACTTTTGCCAATCCAAAGGGCGAATGTTTTTTTTACAACAGTTCCATTTACAAAAATTCAAATTGGAAAAGTGAAGGTACTAGCACGTACATAATACAGATACTACGAATTACGAAAGAGGGTATAAAGCTAACCCTCTACGTTTGACTGTAAAATCTGAAATTGTCCAATTTCGCGGTCGAACAACGGCTATGTTATGAAAGGGTTCGAGTGACACCGCTGTCCTGGATTGATTAATTTACTTTTATAGACGTGCAGCAGCGTGGCTCGAAGTTTTACACAAAAGATTAATTTTAGAAGTTCTTCATTAAGTACCCACTAGCTTTCAAACTTTTCTAACTTAGTATCTAGTCATCCATGAATAAAGATTAATAACTGTTTTAAAAACTTGAGTTCGAAAGCAAGTTAAGGTAACATAAGTGCTAAAGAAATATAATAAATGATTAATTCAGTGAAGCAAACTAAAGGCACACTTAGAATAGAATACAAAAGAATGTCTTTATTGCTTAGTTGGGTGACTCTTTAAATCTTAAAACTAACTTTTTAAATACAAATGATATGTTTTTTTGTTGTTTTCCTAAGGACTAGAGGTGTAAAAGTAGCGATAAAAAGCGTACCCGTATGTATTCGTTACTAAATTATTTAGTTCTCGTTACTTTCGTATCGTTACGTTAGTTGTTACTTTTGATACCTCATTATGCTCGAGTAAAGAATTAAATCGTATTGCGTAGGTACATGCACAGATACTGTATGTCGATGCGGTGTCGCATCTTTTGTAATTTCGTGAACACATTATTTACCTATCCATTCCATAATTTGTAAAATGATAATAAAATTATTCTTATTCTTTTATTCAACTCGCCGCGGCTGGCGCGACGACATCGTGGACTTCGCCGGACCTACATGGACTAGACTGACCTCGGAAAGGCAATCATGGGAACTGATGGAGGAGGCCTTCACCCAAAAATGGGAAAAGACTATAAAGAATTAATGCATTATTGATAATTTAATTTACCTATATCTCATTTGAGCATAAAAAATGTTTTATAAGTATGAGTATTAGAATAAAATTAAATGGCTTTATTACTACTATTTAGTTATTACTACTATTAAAATCAACTGCGTAATGTGTTATTGTTTACATTTCCGTATTTTCTACCAGACTATTGTTAGGTTATTCTAAATTTATATTGAATTAAAAGGAAATAATGTCAGTAAAAATTACTAATACAAGTAAATACTAATATTGCAATGAGTCTACAATTTCGAAAATGACCGAGAGTGCATTTTAATATTTAACAATAACATCACAATCCATAATGTATCAATATATCAATCAATACCGAAAAGGGCTACTACCTAAGGGCTATTTTAATTATGTGTGACCCCTCAAAAGTCTTGCCTTAAATAAGTCCTCAACCTTCCTGATTTAAATTATTTCCATACAAAGGTTGTCTGGAAAAAATTGCTTTTAAGCAATAAAACCGCCCATTACGCATGCTAGGTTTAATTTTGGTTTTAATAATTTTGTATTTTTGTATAACATATATGGTGTGTGTAATAAAGAATTTTCTATTCTATTCAATTAAGTATAGTTTTTTTTATGCTAGTTAAGCCTCCATTTGGCCACAATCGCATCTGATGTAAAGTGACGATGAGGTCTAAGATGAGGCACGAATACCTAGAAGCTTCTCCGGATCACATTACGAAAAATCGTTTCACGCACTGGCCCAGCCCCGAGGGTACAAGCCGCGGCCATCTTACCTCTAGAATCCGATCATCGAAAGACGGCGCCAGGAACAGATCATCGCCGCGAGTGCCTCCCCAGAAGTTGGTGCCCCCCATGAACGAGGATATGTTCAGGACCACGATCCCTTGTAGCTCTGGCAGGGGGATCCGCTGCCCGTCGCATTCCAACTGGACGCGTTGGCCAAGATGTCTGTATGACGGAGATATTTAAGAAATACGTTATATTCATAGTTAACTAGTAGTGACAGTTTACCGCGGTAAAAATTAAAGGCGGTTCCCGCTCTAGAGAATCTGTGTACCAAATTTCGTTTAAATCGGTTCAGTAGAAAATAGCGCTGACTGTCCCTCTGTCTTATAATCATGTCACCGGTATATCATCCATATATTGGACATCGAAAACTTTCCATTGAAACAAGTAGAGTGCTAAAAATGGGCATACATGTTGAAGTGTTAATTTTCCGACGTGACACGGGCGGAAGTTAATTTCCTTGACTTTTTAGCTCATATCATAAATAACTCGTTAAGAATGAAATCTTGGCAAACTTTTATAATTCTTCGTTATTCAGGATAACACTACTTACTAATTACTATAATAATAAATCGGCTGTCCTATGCCAGTATAGTACAAACTCTTTTTTACTGTACCAGCTGTAAAATCAAAGGCTCAATCAACAGATCACTTACCTATAAGTTCTGTTGACCCACTCCTTAGATCCCAGCACTCCGTACCACATGTAGTTCCTCGCCCTCGAGCGGCATTTTTCTGGATGTTCTTCTCTCTTGTTGTGAAAGTCCAACGTGATCTTAGCGTCAATCCCGATCCCAAAATAGTTGTTCATGACAGCTCTTTCATAGAACCCTTCCAACAAAGTCTCGTCAGGGTCCATCAAGGGGCTGACGGCTGCGCATAACGCATCAGCATTCGCCAGGAGGCACTGGCTGATAAACCCTTGAGTAACGTGAGGCCAAGCGGGAAGTTGGACTAACGGATTTATTATAGGCAACTTTTTAGCTTTTTCCTGATTCACTTCCAACTTTGATGAAGTCGTCCCAGCATTCGACTGGCCACTCTCACCCCATACCGATGATACTGATGTTGACAGTCTACTGTGAAAAAATAAAACGATTTTATTTTATGTACATACAAAAACAATCTCGTAAATATATATGACTTCCGTGAACTTTGGTGACAGAATACACGGAAAACACATAACCTAGAGACCAAACGGCTTATTTATTCCTCGCACGAGTCAAAAATACCCTAATAATGAAATCAGTAACAACCCCATTGCATATATTTCTTGACTTCAGGGTACTTACGTTGAGAGTTCGCGGGCTACCCTTGGGCGCTCTTGGTCCTATCAAAATACGGTTATGGAGATGACTTCAACAAGATTTTTCATAACCATTTTCGTATCGTAATAAAAAAACATTAAATGGAATGTGGTGAAACAACATCGTGTAAAGTACTCACTTGTCTTCACCGGGTTTAAAGAGGCTCCCACAGGATATTCGTCTTGTAGCTGCGGGAGAACAGCTCAGAAACTTGCCATATTCAGGATCTGATCCTAAGAGTTTGGGATTGTCTGACTGTCTTCTTTCTCTTGTCGTACCTACACTAGGCTCAGGTGAATTAACACTTAGAGTATCGGTAGCTTGATCAAAAATGTCGTTGAGAACTGTTGCCATCCTACTCACGCAGTTTTTTATACTTTTCTTTTCGTCACTGTGAGAGGGAGATGGAGGCTCAACTACAACGCTGACGCAGGGGAAAGCTTGAGCTCCATCTTTTTCTTGTATGTTTTTTATAGGTGAATCCACAGCTAGAGATGGCAATTTCATTGAATCGTCAGGCTTATAATTTTCTTCAGCCGTTTTAGGCAAAAGACCTTTTAGGCTAGAGTCGTCGGTTATTCGTTTCTTCAAACTTTTTCGTAGTTGCTTTTTAAAAGACTTTCTAGCAATATCGCTGCCTTCCTCAAAATGTGCTAGACTGCAGTACTTTTGTTCTTCTACTTTCGTTGAATTTTCGATGTAGAACACTTTATTCTCAAATCCGAATTTTTCTACTTCTGTTTCTTTGGGTTTCTTTATTTTCGATATGTATTTCATTTTGGTCTCGTTGTTCTTTTGTAAGCTTGGATTTCTACTATCCAAGGTAATGTCTGATGCCGTATCAGAAGTGAACAGCGTCGTGTCATCCGTATACGTTTCGTTCTCTCCATTTTTGCCCATCATGGCCATCAATACTTCCTGCCCTAACATAGAACTAATATCATCCATGATCGATTCACCATGTAATGTCTCCGAATTAGCATACGTAGTTTCAGAGATTTCTGGGGAATCTATGTGCCCAATGACACCAGCTTCATCATCATCAGGCTTCCCATCTATAATCTCAGATATTAAACTATAATCATCGCTAATGTTGGACCCTTCTGAGCTACTACCGTCTATCTCCAAGTCTACACTAGAGTGCCTTCTATCAGGCGTGCAGTCTCCACTGGCCGGGGTATCCCTAAGTTCCTGGTAATGGTCGTCCGTATATGGTTTATCGATATCTATAATGGTCAGTTGGTCCGATTCGTATGTGTCTTGTATGATGGAGTCGCGTTTGTCGCTGTCGTCGGATATGACGAGGTTGGGTATGGTGAGGCTGCTGCTGTAGGTTCCTCTGTCTGTGTCGGGGCGGAGGAGGTTCTTGCAGGAGCTGGTGTCGCAGGAGGAGAGGTTGGAAAGGGAGAGCCGGTCCTGGGGGGAGGAGCTGGCCTTGCTACCGACGGCGTGGTCCACGTCCAGCGTGAACTGCTCCGTAGGGCTGGAGCTTATTAGCTTAGCTATGTCTTCATCTACGTCTGGAATGCTGTGGGAGTTTACAACTTGTTTAATAAGCAGACAACATAAAACAAGAACTATAAAATTAGAGTTCGCATTCTCTTCCTAATAAAGTTAGGTAGCACTGAAGTGATGGGGACTATTGAGATAGTACAGGGGCTCAGGGGTACTAACTGGTCAGGTTCCATGGAAGCGGCGGAGACGGCGGAAGCAGCCGAAGAGCGGCGGGAGTCTGCGAAGGCGCGAGGCACGGGCAGCGACAGTTCTGCCATGGCGGGCGCAGCACACACCTCGGGAACACTCGGCTCTACGGCTGAATCGCACTCCGACTCCGTGGATGCACTCTGCTGTAACACATTATTGAATAAGTAAAATATTAACAAAGCTACAGAGTACATCCATTGCTGGGTAAAGGCCACCTCTTTTATGGTCCTGGTCTCAACTAAGGCCCACGAACAGAGCTTTAGTACGTATTATATATTTTATTGAGCATTAGAAGTTTTCGATGAAGCTTCAAAAGTTATATGCGTGGCCTCTCCGTTCATAACCAGGTTCCTAACGCTGGCATTAGCAATAAACGAAAAAAAGCACTTTTCAAATATCGCGATTGTGGTCTGTGATGCCTAGCTTTACTGTTCCACTATTAATGTAGTGGAATAAAATTGCCTGTGTAATAACTAAATATGCCTTTGTTATTATTTTTCTGCGTTATCATATGTTTTACCTGGGGATAGAACTGCGAGAGAGACCTAACTAATGTCTTGAGCGCCCGTCGCACGCTGTCCGCCCGACTCGCCAACACGCAGCCGCGCGCTGCCCAGTTCAGCTGCTCCTAGAAACATTATGGCATTAACAGCCGCTCCTTTAATATCTTATTTTCGTGGGACCCAGGGAGCCTCAGCAGAAGATGGACAGTAGCATCTTCGTGAAACTGCTGCGGCCGCCAACAATGGCTAGTATGGCAAAACTCCAATATGGTGTTATGTCTATAAGGCTGGCTCAAGTCCAAAAAGTGTATAGTGGACGTTCCACTGCTGGAGAGATTTCGACATTAATTTATTTAACTATTGTTTTTAGGTTGATGTTATTACCTAATTATCCCTTTAAAAGAATTGGGGGTTATAGAACCCCCTATACTACTTGTACTTTGTGTTACGTTTGTGGACTTTACTAAGTTTTGTATATCAAACTATGGAAGATTAGAATGTTCAAATTGAAATCAAATTTAAAAGGTAATTGTTAATTTTCATGGCCTTCTGATTGTATTTGCTATTTAGAGAAAAAATAACCTTATCAGTTACCCTTTCAATCTCCATCATAAAATACAGCACATTATTTTTTGTCACATTTGACCGGTTCGAGTGCCGACTGAGGCAAGCGATTTTTCATAAATCCTTAAATGCAGTATTTATTGTTTTTAAAAACAAAGGAAAGTCTCCCTTACACAAAATGTGCTATTTACAATATTTAAGGTAGTTGCCATCCATGTGGCATTCAATTTTTCCAACCTGTATATAAAACCTGATATTTAAAGTCGACGATCGCTACAAATACGCTACGTGCGTATAATCCATTTAAAAACTTTTGTTCCTGATTCTATAAGTTGTAGAGAATTCCTCGGCGTCCTATGATCTTGTTTTATAACTCGATAGATCCACCTCTTAGATCTATGTGCAGACTATTGTACCCTGTTTTTAATTGAATTAAGGTTTTTATTAAATTAATTATTTATTTCTGTGGTGTACAATAAAGTGTTTTCTAATGTAATCTAATCTATTGTTTGCGGGATGAGTGATAAAGTACCTTTTCAGTCTTTTCGATGCTGCCTTTCTCTACAGCGGGTTGCGCCTCAGGCTCGCTATCACTGGTCGTTTCCGGCGGCTCCCAGTCCCTAAAAAATAAGTATTCATTGTAATGTCCTTGTAAAGGGTGTCTTAGCACCGATTTGGAACTTTTAACGTGAATTTCTTGGCAACCCGCGGAGATAGCGGAAAGAGAGTGGTAACGTTCGTTAGGTGAAAAGTGCGGATTTTTTATCTACTTTCAAGATTACTACAGTAAGCGCAAATTAAGTGTCCACTCATACTTTCGCTTCGAAGTGTACGGCAATTATCAAAATTGCCGTAATTGGTTATCCAGATATAAAAAAAAAACATCATTTCGCCTTGATGGAAGACATCGTGTCAGAGATATACAGGGTGCCCCAGTGCCCAAAGAGTAAATTACCTTTGTCTGAAACGTGATTCGATCCGGCTAAATTGTAAAAAAATCAAACCTAATCTAACGATACCGTAAAAAAATATCATCAAAATCCGTTCACGGAGAAAAAGGTACCTATGTTAAGAAAAAGTAAAGTAAGCTGAAGGGTTATAGACATAAAATAAAAATACACTTTAATTAACCACAATTAATACATATAATAAAGAAATACATTAAGTTTATTTACATCCCACATAGTACTCACTTGCAAGAGGCGTGGTCGTGCGCTAGATGCGTCCTAGCGTGCAGCAGCAGCGAGAGCGCGCGCCGCAGGCGGTGCGCCGCGCGGGCCGCCCCGCCGCCCGCGCGCTCCCCCGCCAGCGCCAGCCGCAGGCAGCCTTGTCGGAGCGACGAGCTCGTCGTTTGACTGATCTCACCGGCCTATAGTATAAAAATAAGAATCATTATAAAACATATGCATAAAACATTTTTTTTTGTTTTTTTTATTATTGATAAGCCTTCATTTGACCACAATCTCACCTGATGTAAAGTGACGATGTGATCTAAGATGGAGCATGAAGGCCTAGCAGATGGCTTCTCCGGACCACATTACGAAACACGAAAAAATCGCTTCACGCACTGGCCCAGCCCGGAGGGTGGTGACAGGCCGCGGCCGAAGCCGAACCAGAGACTGTTCTTAGCACCACCCGGAGGTCACGTGTAAGGATTCAGAGGGTTACCACTTACGGAAGTGAACAGACAAAACCTCCAAAATATGAGTATATACATGGTGGTAAGTTTAAAAAAAAAAAGTGTGCTACATGCAATGCGCAAATTTGATGGGCACAATGCATTTGGTCACAAATGTGATATGTCTGTGAAATATTTCCTGATAAGTTTATATACAAATAAGAAAATTCGGTAAGAAGCGAGTAGGTGCTAGTTTATATAAATAAAAAAAAAAACAAACAAAAAAAAAACATCGTATATCCAGTAGGAAACAGGCCCTTGTACAATGTGTAATAGATAAACAAATGTGCCAAAACTCTCCGTTAGTAATACCCTACTCTCCACTACAGATGTATCACAGATTGTCAAAATCCGCTGAAAAAGTAACGGAGAGTTTTGGCACTTCTGTTTATCTATTACAGGGACCCATAATTTTCACGGGTGAAAATTAAACAAATTATCTTTCCCTTTTGAACCCCTCAACTCAGAAACTCGTGCGAAAATGGCAGAAAAACATAAGTTTTCATAGAAAATTACACATCGATACGGGTTTTATAATGATCACTAATCTATCGCTGAAAACTGTGTAACAGATTTAAGCGATCAAATAACAGTAGCGATTCCATTTAAAACCATGTTAAGCAGATAATGTTATGAGAGAGAGAGAGAGAAAACATTTATTGACACAACACACACATAACCAGTAAAATAAAATAAAAAACATAAGATATTTATATAATACTAAATACTAAACATAAATAATAGAATGTGTTGTGCCAAAAGGTCTCGTCTCAGCATAAGCAGATCCACCATTATGTGGATTTGCGCTGGTTTTCAGACGAGACCTAATGACAAACAACCACACGAGCGACAAACAGAACAGAACGGCAAATAAAACAAACAACTTAAATTAAACTAAATTATACACGTTATGAGACTTAGCTTGTTACCTGCATGATCTCCTGCAAGTTCTTTAGAAGCAGCCCCTCGTCCTGCAAATCGGGCGGCGCGGGCGGCGGCGGCGGCGCGGACAGAGATCGCTCGAACGTCATTATTGACCACCTGCCAACACATACTCTGTCAGTGATACCAGTTGGTACTTGGAAGTTAAAACGTGACAAGTATATATATTATTATGTTTTACTTAATTTCACTGAAATTGATTCTGTCCTTTATATAATGCGTTGTTAATTAATGCTCCAAAGCAATTAACAGGTATCGCGCCATAAACATTATCAGAAAAAAAACTAGCTGAGCCCGGCAAACGTTGTTTCGCAAAATGAAAAATAGATGTTGGCCGATTCTCAGACCTACTCAATATGCTCACAAAATTTCATGAGAATCAATCAAGCCGTTTCGGAGGAGTATGGCAACGAAAACTGTGACACGAGAATTTTATATATTAGATAGTCTACTTTCATTTATTTGGGATATTGTTTTATTGGTGGATTCCAAACACAACGTTCGATTGTTTGAAAGATTTCTGACAGTTTTGCAGGTATCACATATTTTGTATCACAGTGCCACCGAATAGAGTGGGCATTTCGAGTCGAAGAATGGACGAACCTTGTTGAAGGTCATTCTAAGTTGCTTAACGTGTCTCGTGCCCTACTAAATCCCACCTGTCCAGCATCTTGGTGGAAGCCCGCTCGTATCTCTCGATGAGCTGCTGAAGGTGTGTAGAGTGGGCATTTCTAGTCGAAGAATGGACGAACCTTGTTGAAGGTCATTCTAAGGTGTTTAACTTGTCTCGTGCCCTACTAAATCCCACCTGTCCAGCATCTTGGTGGAAGCCCGCTCGTATCTCTCGATGAGCTGCTGAAGGTTGGCGGCGTCGTCGCAGGAGGCGCCCCAGCCCAGCACCCGCGCCAGGTCGTTTCCGGTTCCCAGGGGCAGCACCGCTGTTTGCACCTGACGCTGGACATGGAATGTTCATCATTTATTTCAGGCATCTGAGGCCCATATAAACATATACCTACCATACAGACTAGCTAACATACAAATATATGGAAGTAGAATAGTCCTTGGATTTTCTACTAGATGGCGTTACTCGATAATACAAAGTGCAGAAGAATTTCGACCTATCACGTAATGGCACGTTGGTGTAATTGGTAGCTCGCTGGGGCGCTATCCCAGAGATGCAGGTTCGGATCCTGTGCGTGCGAAAGTTACGAATGTGTCTTATTCTTTTTCTGCATAAAATTTATAAATAGTTTCAACTACAAAGTGAGGTCTATCACTTATTAAAAATATTTAAAAATACAAATATCTTCTAAACTAAAATATCAGCGTGTCCGTATCATAGTATCTCTGTGATCACATAATTAATCGTTGTTCTATCTGTTTATATTAATGTGGTGGGATAAAGCTGTTTTAACAACAGTTACTAAAGATTCAGTTAATATGTTATTTCCATTTTTCAGTTTTTCGGCAGTACTCGTACCATAATAACGTGATCATGAAAATAAAACCAGTGAATGAACAATACTTATAACCCTGTTTTCCAGCCTTATATTTGTATTTTGCTTCCAAAATTTTTATACGATCAACTTCGAGGTATAAAGTTCCATTCCAATAAAAAAAAAGTTTGAAAAATCGGACTGCTCAGTAAAACAGTTGTCTCAGGCATTAATAAATATATATTTACTAGCGGCCCGCCCCGGCGTCGCACGGGTATAAAATTTTCCCGGAAATGATTCGAATTTTTCTCGCCGTAAAAACCATCCTATCTCTCAAGTTGGATCGAACTGCACATGGTGTGCGAATTTTATTATAATCGGTTAAGTTGTTTAGGAGTCCATTGAGAACAAACATTGTGACACGAGATTTATATATATTAAGATATATACTCTTCGAACTCGTGAGAGCCTTCTCCTTTTTTTTCTCGTTGATTGAAAAACTCACATGCATCTCCAGCTTATCCACCTCCTGCAGCACCCAGCCCACGGAGCCGTCGCCGGAGCAGACTAGCACCCTCAGGGGAGCGAAGTGCCTGAACAGCCTCAGCCCGAGCCGCGGCCCGGCGCCCGAGAGCTCGAACACCTGCGCTGGGTTGAGGAGCTGGCGAAATCGACGAAGGAACTTCACGCCCTGATTGTCACCTGTTTGGAAAAACTGAATTAGTTTAGCAGGACACGTCAGATCGATATCTAGCCCCGAGTAAGTTCCTAGCATGTGTTGCGAGTAGACATCTGATACACTTAGGGCCTGGAATGGTAAAATATAGATATATTTAATTGGGTCAACTGTCAGTTACTTTGATAGCTCTATATTTAAACGATTGACTAATTTTATTCGAAGATTGTGAAACAAACCCTTAATAATAATAATAATAGGTATAATATAAACAGTGTGTTAAAGATGGACTTCTGGTACTTTATCAAATATTGAATGTTAAATTTTATCGAAAAAAGTGGGTGTCTTACCCCACAAAATGGGAACATAAGAAAATGTATATTTACGATTTTATTGAAACTCTTTGTTTTATGATTTTATGTTGCCTACATACAACAAAGTGGCCTTATTTAAAAGCTGTTAAAATATGCTAGCATTTAAAATGGAATCCGTAAGGACTTATTAAAAATAATAAACCTTTGATTTAAACGAAAAACTTTATAAAATATTGTGTTTTGTTAGTTCTTGTGCTCTACCTAACATATCGGTCCCTTATAATAAAGTTTTTTTTTCTGTTCACAAAACTAAAACGTTAACCTCAAATACCGTTAATAATGACAATAATTAATACAGCCACATAGCAACCCGTGGTATAAAATAACGGACAATTGCCAAAAGATTAAACCAATTTTAAAATTAAATAAGGCCTGTATAAAGGTAATTCCATTGTATCAAGCAATGAAAAAACAAAATTATAGCCCGCGGGTGGGTACACGTGTAGCAAAAGTACTTTGTTTTGTGTCTCCAACTTCAAGCGAAAACCCTCCACCTTAAAAGTAACACAGTATTTTCTCCCCATTTTTCCTAGAGTTTCCGCTTCTATTTCCTGTGGTTACATGGCGTTTCATAGAATGAAAACCTATTTTCGCTTGTAGAGGTCGTGAAATTGCATGTTTTGCAGGATCGGTACAAATCACATAATAACATTTTTAACCCCCGACCAAAAAAGAGGGGTGTTATAAGTTTGACGTGTCTGTCTGTGTGTCTGTCTGTCTGTCTGTCTATGGCATCATAGCTCCCGATCGGATGGAGCGATTTCAATTTAGTTTTGTATGAAAGGTGAGTTTAGCCCGGGTGTTCATAGACATGTTTCATGAAAATCGGTGGAGCCGTTCAAAAGTTATGGGGGCGAGAGTGGGAAAGGAAAACCGAAAATCTGCAAATATACTCGAGTGGGGTATCAAATTAAAGAGCATCGCGTGCCCTAACTAATAAATATTATGCTGTTTTACTTATAAGGAAATTAAGGCATTAGAATAGGGGGTTTCTCTTAAATTTTAAATTTAGATTTATTGAAAACAAAATTAAATATATGACGGGACGGAGGGTGTCCCGATGGCCGTCTGTAGCGTCAGGCATGCCTCGAAGCACTAATGAAGGAATGCAAAGTATTGTCCTGATGTTTATTGAATAATCACAATCACTTCGGAACGAATATAACGACGAATTATGAAACGCGGCAAGTTCAAGACACACGCCAGAGGATCAGTGCTCTGCTCGACGGTCGCTCAAAACTGAACTCTGAAACCATTAACGGTTTCAGCTAACCTCTCTAACCCACACTTTGACCATGACATGTAAAATAATACTTAAGTTATGAATCTCACTTTTTAAGCTAAACTATTTAAAAGAACTGTACATTTAGCGAAATATACGAAAAGTTGTTTTATTGTGTGTAAAATTTATAATCAATCGATATAAAATCGATGAATAATTATTTATTTAAGAAAACACTTTATATGGTTGAATGAAATATTTTTATGGCATTCATGAATTATTTTGACATTTATCCTTGATTTGATTAATTATTGCATGCTAGATTTTAGTGAAACATTTAGTATGTATATACCATGTTTGAACCAATAAAGACATTCTATTCTAAGATATTTGCTCTAGAATAGAGAACACTTGCTCTAGAATTAATTAATTAATTGCACTTGGCCAGCGTGGTGAATTAAGGCCTAATCTCTCTCGTCAAGAGAGAAGTCCCTGTGTCCCAGCAGTGGGAACGTTAATAGGGTGCTGATGATGATGATGATGCTCTAGAATTGAGTGATTCAAGTGAAGTTACCTGATCTAGAGTTGACGAACACTATCAGCGGCGAGGCATTAGGTGGCCGGTCCGGTACCCAGGCGTCATCTGGTCCGACGGAGTGCAGTCGTGTCGGAGGCACCACAGACGCGCGCGTCGGGCCCAGGGAACAAGCGGCGCACCAGCTAGGCTTGCACGCTGCGTGCACGCATTTACGGCACCATACGCATCTGAAGTCTTGCAGTCTGAAACAACGATAGTCAATGGTATACAGGTAACTAAATACGAATGGTGACTTCTTAAGAAAATGGTATTCTGTTATTTTTCGCAATTTAATATGAAAGTGTTAAGATACTACTTTAACACTACTTTTGGTGCAAAATATCAATGCAATGTCTTAATCTACATTTGCAAGAATAAAAGAAAAAATAATTGCGTTATACAAATTGTATCCTACAATACTATTTTATTAGTAGTCTACTCAACTTAAACGAAACTGAATGTTTTTGATGTTTTGGGCAGATGTAATTATTTTATTGTTCTTTATTTGATCAAAATTCGACTTTAATTTTAACCTAAAATTTGGCCTGTACCACATTCATACCAAGACGTCTCATCCCAATTTCGAATCAAAAATTTACATTGAAATAGTCCATTAATGATAGCGTTAGGTTTATTTTGTTGGTTAGCTACGGCAGCTTTTGTATCGACTCTGAGCCCAGCACTTGTGTTTTATATACATAATCCTAGCTTTCATAACTACCTCATTTCTCATCATCTTCTCTCGCATTGTCTACGGAAACTAGGTATGGTGCCGTACACAGACTGATTTTCATCAGCCCATAAAATCTAATTAAAAACATCAAGAAGTACAAAGTAATTAACAAAGGTAAATAAGCTTGTTTTGCAATTTCTTTGCTTATTAAAAACGTTGGAAAGAACAATCCAACCTTCTTCTCGCGTGGGTAATATAGCTTTATAGATAAAGTAATTGTTTTTGTAAGTACGAGTAGGTACATTTGTATACAGGGTCACGGACGCACGCAAAGTCGTGCCGGACTTTCATAACATTAACAAAATTAGATCTACGACGAAAATAAAGTAAAATGTTTATCATAGCCGGTTCCAAATCTACAATGGAAATGTCAATTTCATAATAAGCGCTTCATTGTGACAGCATTTTAGGTGATTTAGTATCAGAGCTGGCCCTATAATGTTGGTTATGTCGTAGCAAATGACAGTCCCGAAATTAACAGTCTATTTCGCATTCTCTCCAGACATCTCTTTCCATAGCCAAAGTCCTCCAGTCGGCTAGAAATCGGTCCAATACGTTCCGCCATCTCTGTTTTGGTCTTCCGCGCCGCCTTATCAGGGCACCAATTCGTGGCTACGTTTGCCCACAGCTATCCTGGCATACGGCAGACATGACCTGCCCAAGTTTGCTTATAATGTTTGGAAATAAATGGCTTATTATTATTATTGGGTATTTGACTGCCTCAGTGGCGCAGTGGGCGAGGGTCCGCTTGCGGCGCAATAGGTAGCGGTTTTGATTCCCGCCGACTGTGAAAGTGTTTGTATGTTCTGCAAGCACTTTCTCCTTGGCCTGGGTTTTAATATTTATAATAAAAAATATCTATATATGTATAACTATGATATTAAGTATATCTAGTAACACAAGCTTAGAGCATACCACTGGGCTAGATGTTGTTGTGTGAATTGTCTGGAAATATTTATTTATTTCTTTATAAACACTCTGTACAAGGATTTTTTTTATAAGAATACTCATATTCTCTCAGATACAAAAACCTATTGGAATATAGAAAGAAAACAAGTGGCATATTTTTAAGCCCAAGAAAACTAGCCTTAAAGAAGAAACTTTAAAAGGAACTTGGCGGAACGTAAGACACTTCTGCAATATGTCAGCGTCATGTTGCGGGTAAGTGGCGAACATTCTTATAAACCTTCCAGTTATGTTGAAAAACGACTGCAACTTTGTTATGCTAGTAAGTTATCGTGTGAATAGGAGAAGGAATGGTACTTGTTTACGTTTCAAGTGCTAGAAAGTTGTTATGCACGGTTTTTTTATTTTAAAACTTATTATTTATAAATAAGCATTAATTACTTACTTAACTTATAGATTTATTTATAACAATGACCTTTAATGTTTTTGTCAGGCTTAAATGATGGTTAAGATATGACTACGTTTTTTTTTAAATATTTCCGGTCAACCCACACAACAACATAATAGCCCCGTGGTACACACTCTAAGCTTGTGTTACGGGTACTAGACATCTGATATACTTAATATAATAAAGAAAGGTACACATGCATAGATGTCTTTCATTAGATATTATTTTATATTGTATTGCAGTAAATGTAGGTATATATTTATTGTGTTAATTTATCTACGTAGAAAATTATGTTAGTACGGGCTATGAAATACTAAATAGTAAATACGAGGAAAAATATTTTACGCGAAGGTTACGGATGTGTCTTAATTTTCTCTGCATAAAATTTATAAAATAGGTTAGCCTGCAAAGTGAGTTTTGTCCGTTATTAAAAATCATAAAACGAGACAAATTTTGATTATGATAATATTGTTAGTGATAGTAATATCAAACAATTATTGCGTTGTTATGAATGTTTCTCTAGGTTCTTCTAATCTACCTTCAAAAGTATCTTATCTCTCTCACTTTAAATTTTGTTTTTATTAATTTCGTTGGTAGGTGCAAAACCGAAGATATGTTGTTCACCGTGCACTGTACGCCACGGTACACTGTACGCCACGGCACACGGACTGCAAGCGACCGTGTACGCGTCACTGAATCAGAGGGCGTAGGTATTTGTTTATCGGAGAGTGATTTAATCCTATTGTCGGATTTCACGGCGCCGATTGGATAAAGGAGTGAAAACAAACAATAATATTGACTTTACCGGATTCAGAAAGCGAGATTTGATTATGATAATACTGCTTACATCTGGTAGCTATTAGTGAAGACAACATAATATATGAATTTTTGTGATAGCCTGTACATATAAATGAGATTGGAATGTCTGTTGTGTCTAAAGAAAAACATTATAACAGCAACACAGAGAGAGATTAGGCTTTCATTGACCACGCTCGTCATAACTCGTCAAAGTTTTCAGAACATGCCGGTTTCGTTACGATGTTTTGCTTTCACCGTTAAAGCAAGTGTTTTAAGCGCACATAAATTTTTCAAGAAGAAACATACAGAGATGCGCGTCGTGGTATTCAAACTCTCGTCCTTCGGAATGAAAGTCGAGTGTTCTCCTGCATAGCCAACACGGCTTTCTCGTCAAGAGAGATGTTCCTGCGTCCCAACAGTGGAAATGTAAAGAGCGGTGCTTATGTAACAACACTGATGGAAGATTTGACAAAAACAAAAACTTGTGAAGAGTAATATATAGGTGCCTTCAGTTATTGAGATATATTTATTATCAGAAAGTTTTAAAGCATATTAGAGCTCGCACCACTTGTGACTTCGTATAAGTTTCGATCTTTTAATGGCCGCTTACAGCCCCTAAGATAGAGAATTTTTGGTGAATAAATAGTCAAATTTGACAGTGTGTCATAATTAGTGTCTTTGTATACTTTGCGGTGCTCGTACGCCAAAACTATTGACTTTATGGAAACTGCAGACAAATCCCTACAACTTATGTTTATATAAGTTGTAGGTGTAATTGTATCTGTAATTTCATTTTGAATTAAACTTTTTTTAACGTAAAATACACGGACTTGGGATATTGCCAAAACTCTGCTACTAGGCAATATATTTCTAATGAAATTCGATAAAAGCACATCAAAATATATAAAATTGGCAATTCACAAAACTCCCGGAAAACTTTCCAGATAACCACTATTTTTCGAAACAAATGACTGTACCTAATTTAACTTCATAATAATCAGATAACTTTTGTAATCTTACAGCAAAACCTTTTTCGTGTCAAAATTCTAAAAGTTTCGGTAAATAACGAAGCTAAGTTGATTCTTGGAAAACAGATCGGATCAGATGGAGCCTTACCAGCTGAGCAAGAAAAAGGACATGAATAAGAAAATGATTGTTGTCTGCTAAAGAAGAAACGCAGTCTATGTAGATTAAATTTCTTGTACTAATCACCACAGTGGCGCGGTGGGCGAAGGTTTGCAGCGCAAAAGTTAGGGGGTTCGATTTCGTCCGAGGGTTTAAGTGTTTGTATGTTCTGCAAGCACTTTCTCCTTGGTCTGGGTGTTTAATATGTATACTAAAATATACATTTATAACTTTTATATGAATTATATCAGATGTCTAGTACATGTAACTAGCTTCGAGTTGCTGTGCGTCTGCGTTGTTGTGTGGATTGTGCGGAAATAATTATTTATAGAATAGATTCGTGACAAAATTAATATAATGCCTTCTGTCTTGTCTTGAATTTACGCGGGTAACTCCCATTCAAATAGTTAAATTGATTCACATCGCTATTCTTGTTTTGTTGTAAATTGAAGAAGGAAATATAATTGAAATTGTCATTTAACAAAGAAAGTTTTTATCATAGCTCTGACATATTTCAAATTCGGACTCCATTTTCATTTTTTTGACATTATAAAGTAGAAACGGAAACGTAGATTTCGTGCAGCGGGAGTAGATGCGCGAAGAGGTCAGGTGTATAGGTGTTGTATCTCATTCTTGCAAAGGCAAAAGGCGAATCATTTGTCCTTGTCTATTCCTGGGTGGATTAAACAGGAAGTCGTCGTGCTGGCTGGTGAAACACGGCGATTATGTTTATTAATAAATAATAATAATAATAATAAAAATTAAAGTCCCCCGCCGCGTCAGTCTGTCTTTATGTTCGAGAAATACTCAAAAGCTTTAAAACGGATCTTCATGCAATTTTCTGCAACAGGTAAAATAATTCAAGGTTTTGGTGTATAATTTGTTTACGATGTGAGGGAATTAGTTGAATAATAACAGTAAAATTGTTGAAGGGGTATTTGTAATAAAATATATTTTATAATGTATTTACATTTAAACACAAAGAATAATTAGCACCTCTTTAATATTGTAGCACAAAATAAATATTTTAGTATTAGGTATTCACTTTATTCATTTAAAAACACATACAAAATATATAAATATGTATATATACTACACATATATTTTTTTACTACCTATATATATATATATATATATATATATATTATATATATATATATATATAGATGGTGTTTTAAAGTAAAAAAAAATAATTAATAAAACAAGTATAATGTGCCACAATATAACAACTTCAAACTTGAAATTGGTAATAGAATCGAATTTATTTTACTTCGTACATAATATAGAATGCAAATTAGATAGCTACGAATGGAAACACTGGAGGGAATTCCATAGTAAATGACCACTTTAGATAATTGGACAAATGCGCAAAGCTTTTAACCATATTTACCAACTACCCCTGGAGGCACGAGGCATACAAGTACTGTATTAAGTTACATACTATACTGTAACTCATTAGTTCCACTAATATTATAAACGCGAAGTTCGTGAGGTTGTGTGCAGTGTGACGCCCTTTCACGCAAACACTACAAAAGGGATTTTGATGAAACTCAATAATATAAATAAGATTCTTCATCTTCAAATTAAGCATATTAAACCAATTTTCCGTCCAAATTACAGTACAAAGTCCTTCCGAGCCATCAGTCACAGGCACTTAACTTGAGAGTGGTGCAAATTGCATTCCGTTCACCAAATGCTGCTGCAATTTACGAGGCATGACATTACATCGGCATGTCCTTGTCGAAAGTTTGATCCCGAATAACGTCTAACTTTGTGTGACGCGCTGAGTGCATCAGAGTGTTTCGTGAATTTGACGCTTCAATAGGGATCAATCAACTGTCAAATATCACAAGGAGTCTAAGAGTAAGGATTAAATTTCTTAATTTAGGCAAGCTTAAAACATTTATATTTTGAAAAAATACAAGAGTTTTGGCTTTAATAAAATGCACCTAGCCGATTTCGGCTAAAGTGTCCTTTTTATAGCTCTGTCATAACGTGTGTTTAGATCTTAAGTGGCTTATGAACCCAATTTTGGACCTTAAACGTGACCGTCTCAAAGCCAAGCCTCTCGAATAGTACATGAATATTAGGGTAACGATAGCGTTGTAACATTTATCCTAAATGGAACCAAATATTTAGTTATAATTCCGCACCTACCTCTACTTCTCCCTGGCAAGATTCTACAATCATGCGAGTGCACAATTTTCAGTTCCATTTAGATATTTTGTTGTACAATGCTCAAGGTACATGAAAGTCTGATAACAGGCAACAGATATATTTCCTCCATAAAATGGTTAGCAAGCCTGATAAAGTGTTACAGATCGCCGGATGATCGGGCTGGGCGCACGCTCTTTCATCCCCCCGGGCTTCAGGCAACAAGGGCTTAGTCTCGCCTTTGTTCTAAGAATTTTCATTAAAAACTATATTTTTTAAAAGAAAGCTATTTCCAAGGCGATGTTAATGAGTTCTGTTCTGAATAGTGTATAGATGTTGCCTTGAGATTAAAGATTTAGAAAGAGTAATTAACCATTTAGGAGCTGAATTTTTTGCCGTTTCATTTTTAGTGAAATAATTTAAATAGTGGTTTATTTATATTTTGTAAAGAGCCCGAAAATTGAAATTACAGGATTCTGCTTTATTTAAGTAAATTAGAAAATGTTAGGTATAAAACAGAAAGCTTCTCGAAGCTACAAATAAATATAATGTTCCAGAGTTCTTGTTGAGTTGAACACAAAAGTCAAAGAAGTAAAATGCCATTTAGAGCCTCAAGACCACATCATCATCTAAGCAGGATCAGATCAGGATTTAAATATTTTTAGGATTACGAGTACGTAGCCAAATGGCAAAAAACTAAAACGTCATGGTCGATGGATTCATTCTTAGAGCTTATTTCACCATCTCCGAGTAAAAAAACCAATGGTTAAAATATAGAGCAATCTCTGCAAGTCAATCACAGCCAGTTGTCAGTGGACTCGAATTATAAATATTTGACTATTGCCTATTTTACCCGAGACTGTGGAACAGGCCCTTAATAAAACAAATTAACATAGGAATCCAAGACCCAAGACTTTACTAAGCACATAAGCTAAATCAAGCCAAGGTAAGGCTCCAAGACAGGAAGTAGCTAGATACTTGTATAACCAACCATCAGAGCCTCGGGGGAAATCGACGCTGCAATTACCGTAAGGCTGGGCGCGAGAAACGGAGATTGAAATATCCTGTTGAGCGGGGTAATGTTTAACTAGCTCACAACTTTGTACATACAGGTGAATAAGCATAAGCGTGAAAGGAGAAATTTAGAATTTATTCTGTTTTAAAAATGTCCTGTTCTCCTACTAACTCAGCATTTGGATATATGGATATTCGTCTTGAAACTGTAAAATTTCTTAATGTGTGTTGTCTTGCTTACGTGGAACTTTAGGTCTTTAAAAACTTTAACATAAAAGTGGAATATTTTTATGAATTAAATTCATAAAAATATTCCACTTTTTATTCGTCTTATAGGAGTTAAATAGAACGTTTGACAAATTAAAGCTTTTCACCGTTTATCTCTATAAAAGTCGCAAAATAAAGCAAACAGGCTTGTTGTTTTATGCCATTAGCCAGATATAGATTTTTTATGAATATGGGCAAGGATTATTACATTTATTCAAAACTTTCTTGTATCCAATAGTTTAGTACAAGTACAATGTACAGTACTTTTGGTCTTCAGGTGGACCATCATAATATAAAAAATAACAACAAAATAGCCATTGGCGGAAACTTATTTTGGATTTTTACGATTGCGATTGTGAGGCTTGTTCTGTTCACGTCCGTAAGTGGTAACCCTCTGAATCCTTACACGTCACCTCCGGGTAGTGCTAAGAACAGTCTCTGGTGGTAGGCTTCGGCCGCGGCTTGTCACCACCCTCCGGGCTGGGCAAGTGCGTGAAGCGATTGTTTCGTGTTTCGTAATGTGGTCCGGAGAAGCCATCTACCTTTTAGGTCTTCTTGTCCCATCTTAGACCACATCGTCACTTTACATCAGGTGAGATTGTGGTCAAAATGAAGGCTTATCTAGCATAAAAAAAATTAATTCCTATTGCAAAACAAGGTACGACCAACCTCCTTCAATTTGAACAAAGCTAAAAGTAAATACCCGTTAAAAGGAACAGAAACTTTTTATTGTTGCTAGAACAAATAAGCTCTACTATACACTACTTAGCAAGTAAGTTTTATCCCTCGTTTCCGTCGGGCGACATAAATCGCAACTTCCAACGATAGCTAATTGCAATCAGAACTTTCTATTTCCCTCTGTGGGGCGATAGTGCGGATGCCGAGACTATACTGCATTGTTCTCTTGTTACCAACTTAGTCTGATTTATAATGATCAAGGGCGGTTGGAAAGAACTAAAGTTTTAGTTCGTTATGGATAATTTTGGAACGTAAATTGACGCGCGAATATAAAGAATTTTTTTTAATTGAGCGCTTCTCAATTAAAAAGTAAAACAAAACCGTAAAGTTTGACTACTGTTATTCAGTGTACAACAAAACGACAATATCTTATATTACAAACCTTTGAAACTATCATGGTTATCAATACTTTTAGATTTATAACGAAATATAGGAAATCTCGAAAGACAATCAATCATGGTAAATATATAAATATACATAATAGTTATAAATCTAAATAGTATATGTATATTACAAGCCTACACTATTTATTTTAAGTTTTAACCAATTTCTTTAAGCATTTGTGTGGATTGTCTGGGAATATTTATTTATTTATTCTAGCACGCGTCAATAACAAGATGGCGTCTTATTATATCACACGATATCAATAGTTCAACCACCCATTGATGATTATAACTTTGAAAAATCAATAATGTCACTTACACCATACATAAAGATTTGCAATTTATATTAGCCATATAAATTGCAAATCTTTATCAGAATTTCAATAAAGTTTATTTTGCCGTCTCGACGGGACGCCGTCCGAAGCAGGCGTCCCTTCGGTCAGTCTATTTACAGGGGCCTTAGAATAGCTCCCCGAGGTTAGGCCATCTAATACAGTCGTGAATTTATTTGTGACTCGCTATTTCTGTAACAATGGGCTGAGCGTGATAGCTAAATTTTAAATATTAGTTGTCTGCCTAGATTAGCAAATATTGAACACAAATGTTGCCTAAACTACATAAGAGTTACACAGTTTCACGGATAATGTCGGTGTTAATATCTATGGAAATAGATGTCGTGACTTTTTCTTAACTTGAATAGTCATCATTCTCTCTCCCTTATCCCACATTACGTGGGGTTGGCACAACATGATTTTTTCTTCCATTTTCCCATCTCTCTCATTTTTTTACACATATCATCCTTCACGCTGTTCATTAATTTTGCATGACATAATTTATAAAAGTTAATATACCAACATTTTTCTTTAAAATCTGAATACTGTTATTTATCAGAACGAGCAGCTGTATAATTTATGTAATAAACTAGATCAAACTCTTCCTGCGCTATTTCCTTAGCTACAAAAACTTCGCTCACTCAAATTCAGTTTTCAGGAAGTCTAGGAACTTTAATAAACCAGCAGCCCCGGGTTTATTACTGGAAGAGCGTATAAAAGCTGCATTTCACCGACTTCTTGCATTATTCTCGTAACACGCATTAAGTTGTCTCTCCACTGGAGCGAAAAAGCACCGGAGCGGAAATAAGATGAAGTCAATATATTAAAATCGTTTGTGGAAACGATTTTATGATTTCATTTGTATGAATCAATATAATTATAATATTTGCATTTGTATCAAGTTAACAAGAAATTGTTTACTTGATATTAGTAGCATAATTGAATGAAAGTAGCATCGTGATTGAAAGCTTCCGTAGAAGAAAACGGGAATAAATACCAACTTAAAAGAACCACAAACTTGGAACCGACGTCACGTTTATAAATCAATACTATGTTGATACAGGATTTTATTGTGGTGGTGAGGGTATCGCAATTTAAGTTCTTATATTAGCACAGTAGCCTCTAGCTACTTCCTCGCTATTTATTTCTGCAACCTCTGTAAACTTTTAGAGGTGACCTGTAGTGAGCGAGCTTGTATACCATTTGTTTTAATATTTAAGATCGTGAAAGTGTCTGCTCTGTTGGTGTAACAAATAAATAAGTGACTCCTTCCTCCGCTATAATCCGATGTTCCGGTGTAAACCCGGCTTTAGGAGTCCTTGTAAAAGCATTGTGTATTTTTTATGAAGTACCTACTTACGTCATAATGGGGTGTTGTAAGTTTGTTTACAGCGCTGGTTTATGGCCGCTATTCTGGCATGCGCCAAGAAAGGGTTCGTAATCTATGTTCTTGCAGGATTCATGACTTTAAAAAGGCAAGAAGCGGAAAATTGTAGCCAAAAAATAGTACTTAATGTTTTTTTTTTAACATTAAAACACTACAGACAGAGAGAGAATCCGTAGGTACCTACTCTTTTTTGCTTACATAATACAAGGCGTTGCGTGTTTTAAAACTCCCAGGTTCAATATTCTACTTATATTATAAACGCAAAAGTTTATTAATTTTATAAATAAAGCCAGGAATTTAATAGCGCCACTTTTGTGCTACTACAACCAAAAGTCCACGAATCTTTAATTATATATAGACTAATAATTGGATTTCTCACCCACGCCGTCAAACAAAAATTATATTAATTACTCTAGCTATCATCATAATTCAACTAATTCTCACTCATCCTTATCAAATTATACAACAAAACCTTTCTCTTGTATTACTCTATATAATTATAAATAAATAATATAAATTATAATATGCATAGATTGTCTACCTATCTTATACTTAGGAAAACTTAGCTCCTCAACAGTATAAATTCCTCATTTTGATATACACAGTTGACAACATTTTTGTAGGTTAATGTTGCTGGTATGAATTATTTTTATATGTATGAAACAGCAGTGGAGAACGGAACTGGTGAAAACACGGCTTCGTGCAAACAGGCTCAATCCAAAAAAAAAACATTATATTCCACACAATTCTGTCTTCATGCGTTAAATGATCATATAAACTTCGCTATCAAATGTTATCAAATTTGGTCTAAACTTAGTTTTGGTCCTGAAACGTAGCAATGCTTTATACCACGTGGAATACAAATTTTTTTCAGCAAAATATTAAATTATTATCTTAGCCAATTTAATGGTAAGAAAGCTAGCCGTAGTATAAGTTGATTCGCTATATTCCAGGTGAGAGATAAACTGAAGATCCAAAGTGCATTCAATTTACCGAACGTAATGTTCTATCCGTGGTTTGTAACTGGGAAATATTTCTAAATTAATAATATCCACTCATTATAAAAATATAGAGTAGAAAAACATTGATATTGGCCATTGACTGCTACAGTGGCGCGGTGGGCGAGGGTCCGTTTGCGGCGCAAAAGGTAGCGGGTTCGATTCCCGCCCAGGGTTAAAGTGTTTGTATGTTCTGCAAGCACTTTCTCCTTGATATGGGTGTTTAATATGTATTATAAAAAGTATCTTTATATTATGTATGACTATTATTTAAGTATATAAGATATCTAGTACCCGTAACACAAGCTTAGAGCTTAGCATAGGGCCAGATATTGTGCGAATTGTCTGGAAATATTTATATTTATATATATATTTACTTATTATTACCATTTAGAGTAGAAAAACATTTATAATGGCCATAAAGCACATTTTAATTAATATTCAACGGTATTCTCTTTTGTATTTATTATTCCATATCTTGATAACATTTGCACGCGAAGTTAAAACCGTTAATAATATTAATAGTACCTTCACGTCAACGTGTAATAAATATACATATACAAAAAAAAGTACCAGTTTTATGTACAAATAGTTGCTCGATAGTAAAAAATTGGTTTTAGTAGCTCTAAAAAATTACCTCCCAAATTACACAGCTTTTCAGCTACATGATGCTATGCTATGTTGATAGTAAATTAGTCAGTCTTACCGTTAGGTATTGAAAAAAAAAAATGAAAAAATATTTATTTTATAACTACAAACATCACTAAGCTAATATACTATTAACAGTTGTGGTAAAGGTAGAAGACCACGTCATATTACCTGCAGCATCTTCTTAACTCGAGAAGAAAGACAGCGCTTCCCCTTTGATACCAAGATTAGCTCAGATATCCTCCATTCAATGCACCGCAAAATGACTTATAAAAGTCACGGATGAAAATGGAGAGAAATCCTTTTATAAGAATTTTATCGGGTTTTGTGATACACGTGTAAAATACCAATTCGGGTGTCGTATAAAGTTGCGGTTTATGGAGTAAGTGATGGAATTTTCATGAAGCCTTTATGAGCGTGTTTGTGAACGAGCAAAGTTTTATACTAATGGTGCGACAGCACGTCAAGTTGTATTGTAGTTTAAAATAAATAAATATTTCAGGACTACTCACACAGCATCACTTAACCCCAAACTAAGCAGAGCTTGTACTATGGGTGTTAGGTGACTGATAAACTACACAAGATACATTTTTTTTTGTAAATACATACATATGATACATAGAAAACACCATAACATAGTTTGCATTGATTTTGGCTGTTACGACTTTGTTACTTGAAACTGTACATTGCATACAATGCAAAATTTTACTTATACGATTATATCACAGATTTAATTAACAAAGCTCAAGAATCATATTTATTTTAGTTTAATATGCATCAACAAATTTTACAAAAATGCTTGTTTAATAAATTCATTGAAATTATATTATGTACCCTTTCTGTTAACAATAAAAATAATGTAAAAAACTGTCTTGGCGTTGTATCAAATAAACAAGTTGGTTCACTAGGGTGACATGGAAACGAGAAGGTATCGCGACTTAACGACTCTACGTTTTATCTACGCGAGAGACTTTTGTTATTGGCGATAAACTAGATTTACGCGAGCAGCTCGATGCAATGTTACAATCTTGCAAATACCCGACACTTCCTTTTACTTTGCGAGTGAGCATTAACCCGTAACCTTTCGTTACACCCACAGAGATCTAAATAATAAGGTACTATTTAGATTTTGTTCATATTTGAATAAAATTTATTATTATTATACTCTTTATTTCATTTTAAACACGTAAAAAATATATTTTTTACATTAGATTAGATAAAAAAACATTATTATTATCATCGTGTGGTTACACGTGCACTATTTGTTTAAAACTTGGGAGTCCTCGCATCTCGCGCGCTCGTACAAAAGTTCTACAAAATCTTATATATGAAATTATCGTGTCACAGTTTTCGTTCCCGTACTCCTCCGAAACGGCTTGACCGATTCTCATGAAATTTTGTGAGCATAATAAAATAAAAATAAATAAATCACTTCACCACCTTTAAACAAGCGTGCGATATGTCATACCTTAGAACGGAGCCGCAGGTTTTATCGCATACGTCGCACTTGGCAGCCACGGGCAGGTTGCCCTCCAGCCACTGGTGAGGCATGATGATGTTCTGCAACAAAGACGTACGTACATTAGTTTAATCAAATTCTTTAACTACTCGCTCGAATGTATCATAAATGAACGACGATTATCGTCTATTATTAAAACAGTTTATGGACATACAGTTGTTGTAGGCATAGAATGAGTCGGGCCGGAGACGGATCGATACTAATATTATGAAATTTATAATATTAGTATCAACCGTCACCGGCATGACTCATTATGTGAAAGTAACTGTTCCTCTTTCAGGCAAAAACTACTTAACCAATTTTTAATATAATTTAGTACACAGATTCTCTAGATTCTTAGATCTTATACTTTTTACCGCGGGAACATGTCAGGTAACACCACGGGGTACTACTAGTGTCAAATAGACTCCGGGCCGTCGCAGCTTTATCTTATGTAACTGTTCAATGATTGAATATTTTTGACCTCTTGTGAATATGGCAGTGGTCAAAGTCAAAATTCAAGTAATGCTTTCGTGAGATTTTTTTTTTATGCTATTTATAAGCTTTTATTTGACCACAATCTCACCTGATGTAAAGTGACAATGTGGTCTAAGATGGGGCATGAAGACCTAGAAGGTATTTGATTATACCTACTTTAATTCATTTATTTTATATACCCTGCTTTTTATCAAAATATCCATTTTTAAATATGTTTTAAGTTTTCTTGACCTCGATAGTAATATTGAGTAACTTTTGGGAACATCAAAGCGGTGGCCGGTTCCCTCAAAAAATGTTTCATCTTTGCAAAGTTTCTTACTGAACACACAAAATACGAATCCAACAAGTAACCACATTTTCTTTTATATGAACTTTGATGAGCAATTAGGAAATTATTGGAGTTACGAAAGAAAAATTTGAGAGTTACACGAAGAGAAGTTTATCTCTCAGCTCGGTGGCAGGGTGGCATTCACTTGTAATGGGTTCGATTACGACACTTGGCCCATTCGCTGTAAGACAAACAGTTCATTAAGTAGTTTACTGAGCTCCAAGAGCCTTTAGATTAGAGGTGACTTAACTTGATTAATTGAACTTTGGATAAATTAGGAGAACAGATTACGGAGGTCAGGGAATGCTGATCTCTGAAGATATTGTATAATGTTTTTATTGATGAGTTTGCCGTCTTAAACTAATGAAACGCATAATGATAGCGTGATACACCTACCACCAGTTGCCACTTCCGACTATACATGGGATTACAGCATGTTGTAATCTTCAACATATTTATTAAGTAATTGAATTTGATGATTTATTTGTTTTGACATTATTAGTACATACTAAAAAACTGTTTAACCAAAATGGAATTGTGACGTATAATTTTATTATCAACTAGCTGACCCCAGCAAACGTTGTTTTGCAAAATGAAAAATTGATAGTAGCTGATTCTCCAGACCTACTGTATACGCATATAAAATTTGGTAAAAATCGGTAAAGCAGTTTCGGAGGAGTACGGTAACTAACATTGTGACATGAAAATTTTATATACTTTTGATAGATATGATCTTTGACGTTAGGAACACACCTACATTGCTTAGACAACAGTGAGTGCTTGTAATTTAATATGAACTTTATACCATAGCAATAAAGCTGAAATTGACTACGTTTTAGTTACAAATCATTTGTATGGGAAAAAGAAAAGGGCTATTTTTAGGGTTTTTCCAGCAATAATTCTAATTTTTCTCGCCGTAAAAACCATCCTTGAACTTCAACGAACATTTTAAAAAAAGATTTGGCCAAATTGGTCCAGGCGTTGTTGAGTTATGCGCTTACCAACACATTTTGCGATTCATTTTTATATTATAGACTAGCGGCACGCCCCGGCTTTGCACGGGTAATAATTCAAAATTGTTTCAAAATTATTCGAATTTTTCTCTCCGTAAAAACCATCCTTAAACTCCAACAAACATTTAAAAAAATGAATTGTCTAAATTGGTATAGGCGTTGTTGAGTTATGCGCTTAGCAACACATTTTGCGATTCATTTTTAACCCCCGACAAAAAAAGAGGGGTGTCATATGTTTGACGTGTCTATCTGTCTGGGACATCATAGCTCCCGAACGGATGAAGCGATTTCAACTTAGTTTTTTTTGTTTAAAAGGTGAGTCTGGCGCGAGTGCTCTTAGACATGTTTCATGAAAATCGGTTGTGCCGTTTAAAAATGGTGGGGGTTAGAGTGGGGAAGGAAAACCGAAAATCTGCAAAAATCTCGAGTGGGGTATCATATGAAAGCGCATTGCGTGCACATTACACATTATTATGGTGTTTTACTTTTAAGGAAATTGAAGGATTCGAATCGGGATTTTTCTTATATTTTAAATTTAGATTTATTATTTTTAAGAAGATTAAGGTAAGAGAAAACATACTATTGATTGCAATGCTCAAATTGGTGTAACCGACAACAAACATAAACTTGGTTCGGGTCAATTGGTGTAACGTTAGTTTTTTGAAGAAAGTTGGTTTTATATTGGTGTATGTGTGGTTAAAATTTTTCGTTCAGGCTAAGAATTAGTGTAAGAGCATTGCTGGTTTGCCAAGATACATACACCGACTTAACCTTCTTCGGTCATAGGAATACAACAATTCGACTTATGTAAATGGATCACATACCTACTCAGTTACAACATAATTGCGACGGAAGTCTGCAAAATTCACAGTTAAAATGTGTAGCGTAACTGTAGTTTTTTTAAAGCTAGAATTCTATTATTATGCTATACGAAAGAGCAAAAAAAAAACTAAAAAAAACTGTATACTCAACTTAATTTACGTGTTTTGGTGGTTAACCCAATTGAACCTGCAACCGACGATATGTACAATATATATGCTATATGCTAGGGTTTAGTTCTGAAAATAACTTTTTGAATGGGATTAGTTACCTGTTAACGAATAATTAACTACTAACTAAGCGCTAAAATATTATCAAGCGACAATTTTTTTATTTCCGCACACGACCATTCAGTAGGGAGCCGACACCGCGCGGCATTATTTCGTGATCTTAACCCCCCAGTACCTCTATTATTTTTAAAAATTTTACTCGTGATATCTTTTGAATGGAATGTCAGAATCTAATAATTCAAAAAGTTATATAAAGGTTTTAAAGCAATCTTACATAATAAATTATTTATTTTGTTAAGGATTAATACCAAGATACAAATAAAGAGCCTTTTCAAACAGTGGTATTTTATTTTTTTAATAAAAAAAATCGCCTTTTGTCACAAAACTATAATAGTTAGAGCTATTATGTAACGACGTTTTTTGTAGATAATGATAAGTTCTACAAAGTTGTAATACATCACTTTGTTATATATTCAATAGTTTTCGCAGCATTCGCGATTAAAGGAAGATTTTAGTTTTATTTTTTCAAAAAAATCGCTTTTTGTCACAAACCTATAATAGTTAGAGATATTATGTAACGACGTTTTTTGTAGATAATCATAAGTTCTACAAAGTTGTAATACATCACTTTGTTATATATTCAATAGTTTTCGCAGCATTCGCGATTAAAGAAAGATTTTAGGTTCCTTTTTTTTCACCATGGGTTACATTATCGGAATTTGGTAAGAAATCATATTATTATTGAAAACTAAATATAGCCTATGTCACTCAGGGATAGTGTAGCTTTCGAATGGTGAAAGAATTTTTTAAATCGGTGCAGTAGTTTCAGAGCCTATTCGAGACAAACAAACAAACAAACAAAAAATCAAACCTTTCCTCTTTATAATATTATTATAGTATAGAAGTATAGATAAATGACTATTAATGACAGTCGTTACTGGTGTTAGGGCTATCTAGCTATCATTATGATTTTGTACATGTTGTAATCTCCAATCTCGTAATAGTAAGTGTCAACTCGTATACGGGCTAATAACTAAGGATCAATTTTAAAAACCTGATATCGTCTAGCTGATTATTACATGTTTGAAAATAATGTCAGTTACGGCACGTGCAGAAATTGATATTGTTAATCATTCAAGTTGATGGCACCAGTTGGCAGCACCGTCGGGTGCATGTTCATTTGACTGAGAGGGCAAAACATGTAAAAAGTTCTAATAGATGGCACTAGTTAGCAGCAGCGTCGAAATTCGCGTTTCTTATTGAGGACGATGCTTACTATTTTTACAAGAACATCGGATTGCTCGCATCATTAATAATTTTCTAATACATTGCCTACCTATACATACGTACACATACGTATACATACGAAGTACATACGTATACATACGAAATACATACGTTGTACACATACGTGTATTGTATATACGAAATACATACGTATGCAATACATACGAAATACATACGTATACATACGTACACATACGTACACATACGTACACATACGTACACATACGTATATATAAGAAATACATACGAAAAATATTCTTATTTAAATTAGAAAAACATGTCGAAGTAAGCTTGCTCGCCTAACTTTGCAGAAAGACTAATGACAAAAGTTTGAAGCGTATAATAAAATTAATCGTAAAGAAATCCAAAATGAGCTCATCATTGCTCCAGTTTCAGATGGGTTTGAGGGAAGTGCTCGTGTATCAGACTCAATGCTACATACAAATTCGACATTAAACTTTTCCAATTTACTAAAGTTTTTGCATTAATCCATTAAAAGATTTTCATAAATAATCATAAAAGTCTTTAATAATTATTAAAATCTTGGTAAATATCTACAGACGTCCTATTCAGCTTTATTGGTTTTGTTGAGAGTAAATTCGGATAAATTTTTAAGGTTGTAGGTTGAAATCATTTTTGCTTTAAATTGGGGTTTATTGTTTGTAAGATAAAGTTAAAATTATTACTTATCTCCTAACGCCTATAAGAATAATTAATAAACTAGATGTTAAACATTTCATCATCATCATTTCAGCCGTAGGACGTCCACTGCTGGACATAGGCCTCCCTCAAAGACTTCCAGTGATTTTTATCTCATTGTAATTTAACTAATATAAGTTTTTATGAGTCATCTTTAAACTTAAACAAACATCGTGCAAAATAATCTTATTTAACTTTAATATTTTTGCCCAATTCAAAACGCAAACAAGCTCAAGGTTTGTTGTTAGGTTTATGCTCTTAAGACTAAGTTAACTTACTCTAGACCCATTACAAAATAATTAAGTAAACCGAACGTACGCCCGTAGCACTTTCGTAGAGCCTCTACGAGTTGCCTACGTCGTAGCTGCACGTAGACCTTCGTAGCCAAACGACTAGAAATAGTATCGCTGCTAAAATTGAATTTGACGCCACTAAGAGATGGAAAGGCCAAATAACCCATTTCCGTAAATAAATTGGACTTTGATAGGCCGGGCCGGAATATAAAATAAGGAAGTGGCTCTTAAATAGGCCATCTTAGTGCAAATAAGCCTAAAATCTGTTTTGGTGGACGTATATATTTGGTGATTGCCTTGGTGTATTTTTGGCCGCTTTGTTGGTTTATAAAAAAACAGCGCCACGCGCTACTTTTAATTCTGTTGTCAAATTTGCATATAATTGTTAAAATCAAATTACGTGTTTTGTATATTATTCCTCCTTAATTTAACTCAAAACATAACTTTACACACTGCTAAAAACTTACCTTCTAATGAAAAAAATTCAATGAATTCGGTTTACGATCTTTGTAGTTCTATTGCCTAAGACACCCATACATAGCGTTCAAATAAACAACACCACTATTTTTTATCGACTGCTACAAAACAAGCTATTTCTAAACAAATATTAGTTTAATGGACATTACGTCGTCGGTACAAGAGAATTGTTATTAAATCATTGGCTTCCTTAGGGACGGTGGTTGACATTGACCTTTAGGCCGGATGATTTATTATTGAAGAGCCTGGCTAAGGGCGCGTAAATATGGGCTACGTTAAAATTATTTTAGTGGTTTTTACATTCAAATGATTCTGTTGGTGAATAATTAAATTTGATGGACACGGATTTGATTTGATTTTATATTCATATGAAGGATGTTTCAAATCAACTTGTATCTTAAGGCCGTTATTATCAAAACAGCACGAGTAGTAAACAGAGTTTGAACTAAAATTTGATCCATAAAGCCCGACAACAGGCGGATGAGAGCGACTTCATCATTATCATCACCCTATTAACGTTCCCACTGTTGGGACAAAGGGACTTCTCTCTTGGCGAGAGATATTAGGCTTAAATTCACCACGCTGGCCACGGGCGGGATGGTGAATGCCATATGCCCTCAAACTTTTTAAAGATATCAGAACATGCCCGTTTCCTCACGATGTTTGGTTTCACCGTTTAAGCACGTGTTTTTAAGAGCACGTACATGACCTTCGGAATAAAAGTCGAGTGTGCTTCCACTTAGCCAACACGGCTTCAAACGAGAGCGAGAGCGACGTGCTGAAGTTAAATAGGCCTACTATAGACAAGCTACTTTAAAACTTTTGAAACGACAGTATAGTTTTAAACGACTTATTAATTTTGTCTCCCGCGGACGCGTACGCTGTATACGTACAGTATGCGTCTCTAACTGGTCGCCCTCTTGCAGTAGTGGTTTCTATGCAAAAGGGGTTACCAGTTAGCGACGCATACTGTACGTTTTGCATCAGCAAAGAACATAAGCACGTTAATGAATAGCACAGCTTACCCCCTCGGCGTCCTCCACGACATGCGGGCCGACCGACGCCAGCGTGCTCCACTTGCAGGACGGCGGCGCGCGCGCAGCACAGCGCTTGTGCGCCTTGAACTTGCAGAGCTCGCAGGCCAGCGCGTGCGCGGTGCCCAGCGCGCCGAGCGGCTCGCGGCACACGTTGCAGAATGTCGGCCGCGCGTGCGTCGCCGCGTACCTGATGGGATAAATAACACGTTAGATATGTAGAATTGAGGTTTGCTATCCGGCTCGAAGGACCATAAATATGTAAGGTTTCCGCCCTACACCTTTAGATGATATTATATGATAAGGGATGATCATTGATAGAGGTTAAACTGATAATTTTGATTTATTTATAATGTGAATACACGGCACACTTATACACATACACATAAGGAACAAAATACTCCTTCACAAATGTGTCCCAGAACATACTATTATACCCTACTGACCGCGGCGGTCGAGCGCGTACTGATTGCTTTGTAGGTAAAAATGCACCGCTTGCAAAGGTGCAAATGTGCGGTTTATACATTATGTATCTCGTACAGATGATTTATGACGATATCAAATATCGCATTAACAGAAATAGGCAATCCGACTGATTCCAGTTTCCATAAATGAATGAGTATGTCATTCATTCAAAGTTTTTTAATGTCTATGTAGACCAAAATTTTACAGGCTTCTTAAGCACTAAAGCCTAGGAACTATTCAAAGTTTTTACTAGTTCAACACCGAGCCAACCCAATAGCCAAGTAAAGTTTCCAAGCCGCTGCAATGTGCTGGTATTTAATTATATATATATATATATTAACAATAGGGTTGATTTTGATGCCATTAGGCATAGATTTCAATGGCCCATTCGAAGTGCGTGACACGTGCTCCATTCTGAGTCACGCCGCCGACCTTTATCAATGGCCCACATCACCTGAACAACAAAAGCTTTACTTAGTTGTGCATTTAATATTTAAAAATGCTTGTTTTTAATTACTATTTAAGGCGAAAGATAGGAAATATTTACCAAGGTTATAGCAAGTTGACCATAGTGAAGAATATCACTTATAATACAAAATTAACAATATATTTATATTCATATTCATTTATTTGTTGATTCATGTGGTTACAAATGGTGTTAAGTTTTATATATAGCCTTACATGAGCCCCGTTGGGAAATATTAAATTATAATTATAATTTAATTAAAATTAAAGGATACGCCGCACTACTCACGTTCGTAGATGCTATCACTACTATTGGTGCTAAAATTGGGTTCCAGTGATTTCTCCCGTATCTTTGTATCAATAACTGACCTGCGTTTCGCACTGCGTAAATTTCAAAAGCCTGAATTACAATCCTTTATAATAATAAATAATAAATAAATATTTCCGGACTACTCACACAGCTTCACCTAACCCCAAACTAAGCAGAGCTTGTACTATGGGTGTTAGGTGATATACTACAAAGATACATTTTTTTGTAAATACATACATATGATACATAGAAAACACCCTTTGTGGGCATCATCACTGCAGATCGTGGTCAACAAAAGGCTTGACTTTCCAATAAAAACAAATTTGCTTCTAGTTTAGAATGTTAACCAAACAGTCAATCGATCGTATTCGCTCCAGCTGTTAATAACTCAAACTTTCACATGCAAATTGACTGGTTAAATATTCTTTTACATATTTCTTTGCCTTCCAAGCCAGTGTCCGCTCACTTTGATTTCTGTGTCACGGCCGCAGCATAAAGGAAATGGGGACTAGGTATCCTATCACATCTTTTGTACGCTTTCAAGGGAACACGCATTGTTCGCGAATGAACATGGACTCATTTTTACAACAATAACGATAGAACCTTTCAGATACAAAAATATTTACTTTCAAAAGGATGCCTCCATAATCTTGGATGCTATTGAATCGATCAAAAGGTTATTTTTACGGAGCTCCTACTTTTGAGAGGATCTCATATTGATTGAAATTGCAAGGCGAGTTTTGATTTTCAACAAGAATCATTTAAAATGGAATCAAATTTGATACGTGAATTACTGAACAAAACTCATTTTTTATACCACGTTTTTATCTGACTAATAATATTAATAATAACTGAAGCCCCATCAAATTCACATCATTGTGTATACTACATATTTTTATGATACATTTTGATTTTATATTTATACTAGTGGCCCGCCCCGGCTTCGCACGGGTAATTATTCAAAATTAATTTCCCGGCAATTATTCGATTTTTTCTCGCCTTAAACCTTCCCTAGACCTCCACGAACATTTCAAGACTAAGATAAGATACATCCGTTCAGCCGTTCTCGAGTTTTAGTGAGACTAACGAACAGCAATTCATTTTTATATATATGTATAGATATCTCATGGCCAACAAATATTTATATTATATGTCGAAAATTTTCAAGTCAGGATTACGGATGTTTAATTATTATTCTTCTGGACTAACTCACTCTATCCTCAAGCCTTTTTGTCTTGGGGTTAGACTGCAGTCAAAAATTCAAAACTCAAATCTTTTTTTTAAACTTTTGCCACATAGAACACTTAGTTACGTCTATTAATATTAAGTATTTATGAACAAGAGTTAGTATTAAGCTCAGTGAACAAAATACAGAAACAATGAGTGTTTCTGTGATGGTGCGTGTTGCATTGGCACGTGATCATGGTGATCTGGTGATCCGTTCACCATGATGTTTGTGTTCTTGTAATACGCGATGTTTGTCTACATTTATGGTCAAAGTGTTTTGTCGCGTTGCGCGCTACAAAATTCTTATAAGACGTAGGTTTAGCATCTCCCACTCCATACATCATCTTCGCCCGATAATTTTACGTTGCAACCTTGTACCCGGCCACACACATCGCGCCGACACGAATTACTGAAACATATATTTATTTTAATTAGTTTTCAGCAAATAGCAATGTCTTTGCTACAATACAACAAGTGTTGTTTGAATCTTAGCGAGATTTGAGATCAAAACAAACATTTCCACTCCCTTTCGAGTAACATGTGAAATCTTTCGCATAAAGGGAATGCCGTAACCCTACCCGTAAAACGTAGATACAGCGAGTTTACTTTCCTAATGGTTTGTTTATTTCTATCTCGCAAAACAAACGGAACTAGGGCTTTGAACTCGGGATCGAGTTGTGAACCGAAAATTTGCGCAGTCAATTTTGGTTTTGAAGTATTTGTGAGATAAAACTTTTGCTGAAATTCTTAGACCTTGCAACATTTATTCAAATAATTATGATAGACTTTTAGACAAAGTCGTACTTTTAACAAGCAGATAAATTTAGTTTGGGTCTAAACTAAGATTAAACTTAATGCTGGAAGCCGCCCCTTATTTATTTGTCTTATAAATTGATTCCATTAGTTAACATTTAATTTTTTTTTTATATTAAATATTATTACTGAACTCGCGGCCTTTAGGCAAGTCAAAGCGCCATATTGGTTTTTGAGAACTTTCATAGAGCAATAGCACCATCGTAGAGTTCCCTACATTGCCGTGTTCAACAAATTCAGCGTCACATATTACGTTTTGATTGTACGAGCAAATACAAACTCCGTGAAATACCACCAAGAAATCCAATATGGGTGTAAAGTAAAGGCCTTATATCAACCTGGGGTGCTTTCAACAATAGATATTGAAGCTAGCACACCAACACTATTTAGTTTACAAGCAGGCTTACAACATACATATAGACTCTGGTATATGAGTTGTATGTTTATTCTCCAAGCTAGCTGATAAGCATTTTATTTGTCAAAGATAAATCAGGGATTTCGAAAATTATGTTTTGTATATGATTCGTCATATCGTTAAAATGGTCCTAAGACGCCATCTCGTTGACATTTTCAATACCTTTTGGAATACCTACTTAACAGTGGTGGTTTGCGAAGGGTACGTGACGAGTGGGTAACGCACCATGTAAACGAATCGTAGTCATATAAGACCTTAGCGCGCAGATTAGGTTTTTGTGTTATCAAGACTTTAACTTCAACTGGTCTGGTCCCCACGAGTCTCTCTAGCAGGATGTACTCACCACTGGTGGTCCCCGGATGACAGCCTAGCGACCAGGTCGGCCACGTCGGCGCCCCGGTGCAGGGCGCCGCGGATGGCCCCCGCCCAGGACTCCATCTCGTTGCGGTTCTCAGCGCACAGCACTAGGCAGCGGCTTGGTGTTATCACCTGTTGGCAAGAATGGTTGTGAGAATCCTATAGAGGCATATTGACAGAAAAGGCGTTATTTTTTGGGATCGTGAAGAGAAGTAAATTATAAACTCGTGTCACAAAGAATTAATAGTATGAAGTTCATTGACAAATCTAAAAATAAGTGTAGAGCTACTTGGAAAATTATACAAGACCAAACAACATTAGACACTGTTGAAAATTGTATTTCATGTATAACTTATAACGGAGACGAATTAAATAATCCCATTGACATTGCCAATAGCTTTAATAATTATTTTATAGATCTGACAAACTCGTGCAGTGATTCTGTAGTGAAGGAAAATTATTCAAACATTTCAAACTTAGGATCCAGTATGTTTTTAAGTCCCACTAGCCCTGAAGAAATTCTTAAAATTATAAGATCGTTGAAAAATTCATCCGCTGTTGGATACGACGAGCTTCCCACTAAATTAATTAAATTGAATGCAAAGCATATAACTGCGGTCCTTAGTCACATAATTAATTTATCATTTACTCATGGAGTGTTTCCATCAAATCTAAAATATTCACTTGTGAGGCCTCTTTATAAAAAAGGTGACAGATGTGACATTAATAATTATCGTCCAATAACGCTTATACCAATTATCTCTAAGATTTTCGAAAAGGCCATGTTAAGTAGGATGGAAAATTTTATTGACAAATATGATATATTATGCAAAGAACAAAATGGTTTCAGAAAAAATAAATCTACTACTCTAGCAAACTTTAAATTAGTAAAATATGTACTTGATAACCTAGACAAAGGCATTCGTGTCGTTGCCTTATTTTTCGACATGAGCAAAGCCTTTGATTTTGTTCATCACAGGCAATTGTTATTTAAACTATATAATTATGGTTTCAGAGGCACTACGCACACTTGGTTTAAAGATTACTTAAGTAACAGATCACAATGCACGCAAATTTTCAATATTGACAATTCTAACAAACTTAAGACATTATTTAATTCAGAATCAAAGAGGAATTCTTACGGAGTTCCCCAAGGAAGCATTTTAAGGCCCATTCTATTTTTACTGTTCATAAATGATTTACCCGACATTACAATTCATGAATCTATCTTATTTGCTGACGACACGACTATTTTAATTAAAAGTAATACTAATGACATAACACTATTTGAATCAGAAATAAATAAAACAATTGACAAAGTGGTAACATGGCTCAACTATAATAATCTTAAAGTTAATATCAACAAAACGAAAGCTATGTGTTTTAGAACGCTTGCAGGCAAACCTATGAAATTGAATTTAAAACATAATGACACTGACATTGAAGTTGTGGACACTATCAAGTTTCTTGGTATACAAGTAGACTGTAATTTACGTTGGTCAGACCATATCGATAATGTTGCTATTAGACTTAACAAATTTGTGTTTGCCCTGCGACGTATACGTGACATTTCTTCTCTCGACGCAGCTCTTAAGGCATATCATGGCTATGTAGGTGCAATTCTGCAATACGGCTTATTATTATGGGGAAATTCATCAGAAATCTATAGGGCTTTCATTGTTCAGAAAAGATGTGTACGATCCATATACAGGGCCTATAAACTGGACTCTTGTAGACCGATCTTTCAAAAGTTGCGAATTTTGCCCCTGACTTGCTTGTACATTAAGCAAGCAATACTCTTTGTTAAGTCTCAACCTGAGTTCTTTAAAACAAACCAAGAGGTTAAAATAATTCAAAGAAGCAAAGAAGGCCGCGAAAGAGAATTAAGAAATAAAACCTGTAACGAGCTTTATTATCCTGGATTCAACTTGTCGATAAGTCGAAAGAATGCCTTTTGCATGTGCATTAAAATTTTTAACGCTCTACCCAAAACATTTAAAGATCTACCATTGAGTAAGCTCAAATCAAAGTTGCATCATTGGTTACTTGACTGCTGTTTTTACACAATGAATGAATACTTTGACCATTGTAAGAAACATAATGTTTAAGGATAGATTAAGAATAAAATGACATTATTAATTAATTCACTAAAATTTTTATTGACATGTTTTGTATAACTTATAACCAAATTACATTTCTAATTTATCCATTTTAAATTTGTAAATTATTGTTAAGATTTTGCATGCCAAATGAATGTGGTAGAACATAATGTATCTATAACTATTTTAAGACCTTACTTTTTTTACTTATGTTCGTGCAAATAAAGGAATTTGAATTTGAATTTGAATTTGAATAAACAAAGACGCAAATTCGCGCATTTTCGCTTAATTCTGTCTGGAGACTAAACTGTCTCAACTGTCTAGCTCTTGATTGCGCTAAGCCATACTTTTGCTACATTGTGTCGCTTTCTCTGTATTCGACCTTAGTGTAACCCTCATATCGACTGTATTTATTTATAATAATAACAATATAACTCTTTATTACTCACCCAGATAAATAAATACAAAAGAGACTTCTGCTAAATACAAAACGTGTAATGCGCAATGGTATTTAATCTGTATTGCTTTCATATTGTAATTCGACATTAATGATTTTTAAAAGGATTTCATTTAATTTCATTCCATTTCACCTAATGATAGACTTTGAACCCTGTAGATTTTCTATCATCGAACCTCGCAACAGCCTATTGAACACAATCAATATGCAGATAGAGGCTAAAATAGAACAGATTGATCTCGGCCGCAGCTCATGCGAGACTGCTTGTGACAATAGGACCAAAAAGTCCCCTATGTGGGGGCCTAATGAATAAACGTGGTGATGCATACCAGTGGAAGGTTAGCTTATTTGCATGGAAATAGAGTTTATTAACCTAGCCACACTGTTTAGTTCAGATAATCGACTAATTTTGCATTCCAGCAGCAGCTGACTGTTACCAAATTGCTTGACTATTTTACTTTTAGTCTGAGAAATTTAGACGAAACAGAATTTGACGATCTAACTTTTATCCATTATTGAATATTTGTTTCTAGAGAATTGACAAAATAATCGTTAATTCTGAGATAATTACCTAGTACGCTCGCTCGACGTTGTACCTCATACATGATCTTACACACATATGTTTCAAAATATAATGTATCTATAAAAAACAAAACCTACATTAGATTTGTTTGATTAAAATATCTGCTCAGATGTATTTACATCTGAGCATTTATAATATTCACATATTAATAAGCTCGACTGTAGCTACTTTCAAATTGTAATTGTAATTGTATCAATTGTAATTCTAAGTTCTAAATGTCTAAGTACGTGAACCTACAATAGAGATAAAATAATAAAATATCGCGTAGAATAAACAAAGCGATATTTGACCTAGTTACATAAATCTCTAAAAACTTTACTGTTGTTTGTGGACTTAGAATATTATTCAAAATCATAAAAATAATATGTTGAGTTTTTATTGTATGGCAGAATTATATTCAGAACATTTTCCACATTCTTAATTTAGAAATGGGTCCATATCTATTATTATTTTTTAAACTTAGCATAAAATTTCACATTAACGTTTAAGATGCGATAATTAGAATCCAACCAACCAACCCGAGGTTCTAATTACGTATTCAACACTCAGCCACCACATGATTACATAAAAAGTCCACTCAGCTCATAACGACTATCTACTGATGCGCCGTTACAATAACGGGTAACGAGCCTTATCTGCCGCCCCCGTCCGCCGTTAGATAATACTGAATCACCCGCATAGCGCTCTTATCGACGCATAATGATAGTGTTTTTGGCTATTGAATTTCAACAGCTTTTCTGGCTTGTGACTTTATTTGCGGAAAAAATAAATTAAGGATGGGATTAGAATGATTATAGCTCTATTATATGGGAACTCGTACTGAAAGTTCTTCGCAGTCATGCTGGTAAGTCTGTTGGGAGCACAGATATGTATCTAATCTGGGTTGGGAGGGAAGTTCCGAGTAGTTCTACTGGTAGAACTGTTTTCAGACAAGGTAATCAGGGAGCAGGTTCTGAAAAATTCCTAGAAGTTTTTCTAGTAGTTCTACCGGTAAGATTAGTCGGTAAAACCCTTCGCGTCGCTTCCAATTGAGTCGGCATTGCCTTGAAGTCCCCAGTCTATAACGTGACTGAAATCGTTCGATCGACACCGTTATAAATTGAACCAGTAGCAAAAAGTCCATCAAGTGACCTACATACTTCATGCAGCAAAGTTGCGGATGTATAAAATCATGCGGCAATCGAACACTGAGAGAACTAGGGGAACATATTTCAATAGTTCGGTTTGAAAGTTCCTAATGAAATAAAAAATTAAACCAGCGGTAAATTCCTTAAATTATGGCATGTGCAAGTTTTACCTGTTTCAATGGAGGTTATATACCAGGTGTTTCGGATATAGTTTAGAAAGCGGAAAAGGTGTAAATGGTACAAACCTTGCGGACATATTTAGTTTGAGAATTTTTTGACTTACAAGCCCATTTGTCGAAAAAAAATCTTTAAAGTGTAAATCTGTAAATCCAATCGTGAGTGACATCCTTAAATTATAATGTTTTATGTAAATTGGATACCTCGAGAGGTATCAGAGAGGGGTAAGAGGTGAGAGGTAAAACCTATCTCATTTAGTATCATAATAATAGTCACTAATAAATCTATGGTTAAAGATTGTACTATACCGAGTTTATTAATGGAAATGATTAAAAAAAATAATTTCAATTTACATTATTATTATTTAATCTATTATTTCAATTTATTTGACATAGATTAAAATAATACATTGTTGACATTCGTATCCATTGTTAATAGTAATTTTAAATTGACATTATTTATATTTCTTGTTGCTACAATTGTTAATGTATTTCAGAGTTTGACATTTAATAATAATTATGACATTAGTTATTTTGTTTTGAATAAGTTGTGGCATTGGGAAACCACGTTAAAAACCATATTGTGACTTATAATTTATATTATCAATATAATTAATATTAAGAATTCTTTATTGCACAAGAAAAATACAGAGTTGTACTAAAGGTGGGCTTAATACCAAGGCATTTTCTACCTGGAAATCCTTAAGGTAGGCCAAAGCGTGCCGTCTCGTAGCGAAATCGGTCGACGAAATAGCGTCGCGGGTCGAGTGGACGCGTTTATTAAATGGGAGTGGCAGTGGTCAAAGCATATATCCATATCTTAATATATATAAATCTCGTGTCACAATGTTTGTCCTCAATGGACTCCTAAACCACTTAACCGATTATAATAAAATTCGCACACCATGTGCAGTTCGATCCAACTTGAGAGATAGGATGGTTTTTACGGCGAGAAAAATTCCAATAATTTACGGGAAAATTTTATACCCGTGCGACGCCGGGGCGGGCCGCTAGTATATTATAAATTAGAGTCCCCTTGCCACGTCTGTCCGTCTCTATGCTCGAAATAAACACAAATGCACAACGGATCATAATGCAGTTTTAAGCAATCGGTAGAGTAATAATATTCATCGTAGAATTTTATGATGATAAATCATTGTTGAAGGAGTCGGGGAAAAAAATCAAGGATTTACTAGGAAAGTTTTGTTTATTTGTTGATATCTACTGACAGTAGCAGTAACATCAAAACAACGATTTCCGGGTCAGGTAGTAGCGTAATAAGCTAGTTTTAAATTCTTTTCGCCCAGCGGTTCGCTGTCGGCAGTCTAGCTCGGGAGGGCGTGGGTTCGATTCCCGTTGAGTTCTATTCTATTCAAAATCTCCTTCTATTTATCATTGCGGGTCGTTTAGAGGGCTCCAAGCATTTGCAGAGTGATTAATGAATGTGGACGAGAAACGATTAGTGCGAGTGGACTGATCCCTTAAATAGGTAGGTACGGATGCTTTCAATTTACGCGTTCCGTGACGAACGACTGCGGTCTCAAAGCGGTGCGTGTAACGTTCGTCGTACGGACGATCGATTGTGTTCATATAAAGTGCACGGTGCGACAACAGCGCACGATTACCATTCCTGTTGTCGTTCTTTCGCGGTACATACACCATGGACGTATAACGTACGTCAAATGCTTAAATTGAAAGCACCGTAAAGCGCTCGTTGATTTATTGCGTTTATTTTTCGTTAAATGTTTCTCTTAATCCTCACGGTCCGCAAACTAAACAACTCCAATATTTCGTTTGCAATTACAATGGCAAGAGTTTACCAACACTAAATCACCAAAAATAACCTCACATGAGCAAAGTGAACTTTATTACGACAGAAACTCAACAACTGCAGTTATTAATTCAAACAACTCCCGAAACTTGCAGTGGACACGCGCTTAAGCTTCTACTGTTGAATTAAAGTTCACAGCCTACCACGAGTTGCCACTTACGACTGCTGGATATTAATTACAACATGTTGTAATCCCATAATAAAATTTTATCTTTATCTGTCAAATGTACAGAATGTGTTGTGCAGTGAAATGTTTGGGTAACGAAATGCAACGAGAGAGATGCAAATTACAACGCGCTATCGAAGCGTAACATTAGAGTTCGTACAGTGAAATTCAATGTAATCGTCGCAGTACGAATAATCTATTTTATACTTATATTAACAAGTCGTAATGGCTAAGTGGGAGGGAGTAGGTACACTCGACTTTCATTCCGAAGGGTTCAAACCTCGCCGTAATCCTCTGGATTTTTCTTCTTGTAAAAAATTACCGCCATGTTCTGAGAACGTTGAAGAGTTTGAAAGACATGTGACATTCACCAACCCGCACTTGGCCAGCGTGGTGAATTAAGGCCTAATATCTCTTGTCAAGAGAGAAGTCCCTGTGTCCCCTGTGTGTATCAGTGGGAACGTTAATTTATTTATACTTTGTGCAAAAAAAAACAATGTACAGAGGAGGACTTAATGCTAGAAGCATTCTCTACCAGTCATCCTGGGCGTGCAAGAAAACTAATCAGGCACTATCAATATAAAACGTATTTTAAAATAAATATACATATAAAATGATTAAGTATTAATAAATACATATATATATATACCTAAGGAATATTTATACATAATTATATCAATATATACAGATATACCATAAACAATACATAAATTTGAGAATTGTAGTAATCATAAAAATACATAAAACAAAAGCTAAACCTAATTACAAGCCTTGTGAACAGTTAATAGGGTGATGATGACATTTTCATATAGTTTTATTAGAATGTATTTATTAATTTTAACTATAACTGGATTCACGTTTAATGCGCCTTTGAGCTAGCTTATTCGTTCAACTGTCTGACGTTGTTGAAAGAAACAGACGAGACAAAAATAAAATATTCGTGCCTAACACTAAAACTGCTTTTATGCGCAAGAGCATTTTTCGAATAGCGCCTACTATATACAATAAACTTCCTGAATCTTTGAGAAACCTTCCTTGTCGGGTGTTTCAGAAGATTTTAATGACATTTCTAATTAAAATGTGTGTTACTATAGTATAAATGATTTCATGACTGACAAAAATGTAACTAAGATAATGACTTTTTATTGAATTTTTTTAATTTTTGCTTACTATGATGATTACTAATACTTTTATTATTTTAGTTTGTTCAATAATGTAATGCTATAATTGCATGCCTGGACAGGTGAAATACATTGATCCATGTAAGACTCAAGCCAAAACATCGCTGTAACATGTATTTACGCAATAAATGAACTTTGAACTTTTGAGCTATAAATATCACAGACTTAATACGATCTACACTCCGGATTTGTGTGTTTCTGACTGGATATAGGCCTCCCTCAAAGACTTCCAGTAACTTCGCTCGGTAGCAGCATGTTACAAAAGTTACTACCGCGAGCTACCTTCACCAGGCTTCATAACGCTGTGTGAATATTCAATATTTTTGTAACGAGTACAATAAATGTATGCATAAAGGTTGAGATTGCTAACAACCAACAAAAGGTATTCAACGAACTAGAAATTTCCAGTCTGTTAGTCGACATTTAAACGTAATGTCCTTGAAACCTTCAGCCATTACGAAAAGAACATATAATTTTCCTTATCTTAATAATTTATGTTCCTTGCTTTCCTTTATAACCTATAATGCAGACTTAGTACGGGTAGTTTTATGATTGATGGCATTTAAGTAAGTACTCGTAAATAATAGTTTCAATTCACAACATGCTTAAACTTAAATAAGATGACGTCATATGACTAAAGTGACAGATGGCTCTAAAGTCATTTTAGTTTTAGCCTAAAGTTTAACCATGTTGTGAAATGCCACATATAAATAAAAAATATATAAATAATCTGGACTACTCACGTACTCACACAGCATCACGTAACCCCAAACTAAGCAGAGCTTGTACTATGGGTGTTACGTGACTGATATCTTTAACATCTACGTTTATGTTTAATATTTTAGGGCCATTTTGAATTATCTCACAACTTTAATTTTGATTAATTAAAAATAAATCATCATCATCACCCTATAAACGTTCCCACTGCTAGGACACAGGGACTTCTCTCTTGGCGAGAGAGATTAGGCCTTAATTTACCACGCTGGCCAAGTGCGGGTTGGTGAATGTCACAATGTCCTTCAAACTCTTTAAAGTTCTCAGAACATGCCGGTTTCCTCACGATGTTTGCCTTCACCGTTAAAGCACGTGTTTAAAGCGCACATAAATTTCTCAAGAAGAAAAATCCAGAGGTGCGTGGCGGGGTTTGAACCCACGACCTTCGGAATGAAAGTCGAGTGTCCTTCCACTTAGCTAACACGGCTTAAAAATAAATATGTATATTAATTTCTTTTATAACACAGCCTCTACCTACATGTTGTGTACACCCGTTTTTACAGCGTTTTGTGACGGACGGCCGCCGCGGTGGCAAGCACGCGGCGTGTTTGACGTGTGTTAGATTGTTTTCATACAAAGTGCACAACGAAACGCTCCAATTGAAAGCCCGAGTAAAATAACAACAGACTAACAATTATTATTATCATAGCTTTTAAATAATTATCAAAAAAAAAAATACATTTTCTGACATTTAAATACTTTTTGTCAAATCAAACTAATTGGATCTGACATAATGTAGACAAAATTATTTTTTATAGTTATTATTATAAAGAAAACTCAGTTGTGTTATCAATATCTTTCAAACGCTTCAATAGACAATAATACAGATTTTAATCATAATTCATTCAATGTAAATCATCAAATAATATAATTATAAACATAGCATCAAATAGAAGTCATGAACTAAATATCTTATATATAAAATTCTCGTGTCACAGTTTTCGTTGCCATACCTACTCCTCCGAAACGGCTTGACCGATTCTCATGAAATTTTGTTAGCATATTGAGTAGGTTTGCAAAACAACGTTTGCTGACCCCAGGGTCAGCTAGTAATGCTATAATGATTTTGGAGTTTGTTAACCGCGCTACCTCCTTTTTGAAACAGATTAGAATAAGCCTAGGTAGCCGGCACGGCTGACCGTGCTGAGCCTATAAACTCCGCACACATTAACACTCACAGAGAATAGATAGACTACGTGTGTATACACGTACTCTCATAACATCTGCCGTCGCAAATAACACTTTGCTTACATTTACGACTCAGACAATCTGTTTCCATCTCTCCAGCAGCAACAACTCTTTGATCGACGCTATTGTTCGCTTTTTAATGAGTTTCTGTGTTTTTTTCTACAATAAAACAATCCTCTGTCAGTAAAACAATCATATTCAAAGCTGTTAAATGATATTCCTGGATCTCTGACGGCTGTTAAACGGAAGACGTATCTCGGATACTTGTTGTTGTGTAGCTAATTATCAAACAAGGGCAGTGTCTCATATTACAAAACTAGCTTAACACGGGGCGGCGTTTCCCGTATTTTTGGAGATTTTTCCGCGGGACAACGTATTTTAAAAAAAGGAATGAAGAGGCCAATAGCTCTCCTCGATAAATGGGCTATAGAACGCTAAAGAATAGAGGTATCTGAGATTAGCAGCTTGAAACAAACAAACTCTTCCGCTTTTTAATATTTGTATAGCTACAAACACATTTAGAACTTTTATTGCGATTTAATTATGATAATAATTGCAACCTATTACCTAAATGGTTAAGATATATTTGGTAACAATTGAAAAAAAGTATGAGACCTATACAAAAACGAAACCAGAATTTGTTAATAACACAAATAATGCGCAAATTAGTTTGATAGTCTGTAAGCCGTATAGCAATGTATTAATGTAAGTTTATTAATCATATTTATTTACGTACTATGTACAGAGAAATTAAAAATGAATGTTATAGGTACAGTGAGATATAATATGCCTAATGGGCCAATTGGGCTTTGCTCGCAATAATTGATTTAAATTTTGACGACCTCTGTGGCTCGGCGGGCGAAGGTCCGCTTGAGGCGCAAGAAGTTGCGGGTTTGATTCCCACCGCGGGATCAGATCATAAATCATAAGTATGTATTGACAAAAAAAAGGTATCTGTGTAGTTTATCAGGCACCTAACCCATAGTACAAGCCCTGCTTAGTTTGGGGTTAGGTGATGCTGTGTGAGTAGTCCGGAAATATTTAATACTAGCTGACCCCAGCAAACGTTGTTTTGCAAAATGAAAAATTGATAGTAGCTGATTCTCCAGACCTACTGTATACGCATATAAAATTTGGTAAAAATCGGTAAAGCAGTTTCGGAGGAGTACGGTAACTAACATTGTGACATGAAAATTTTATATACTTTTGATAGATATGATCTTTGACGTTAGGAACACACCTACATTGCTTAGACAACAGTGAGTGCTTGTAATTTAATATGAACCTTATACCATAGCAATAAAGCTCAAATTGACTACGTTTTAGTTACAAATCATTTGTATGGGAAAAAGAAAAGGGCTATTTTTAGGGTTTTTCCAGCAATAATTCTAATTTTTCTCGCCGTAAAAACCATCCTTGAACTTCAACGAACATTTTAAAAAAAGATTTGGCCAAATTGGTCCAGGCGTTGTTGAGTTATGCGCTTACCAACACATTCTGCGATTCATTTTTATATTATAGATTACAAGTAACTTTTTATAAACCTATTTTATCTTATTAAAGGCAAAATGTGGTGTTTTACCGAGGTCAAAAGTGGCCTATGCGTTATTTTGATATGTAAGCTTTATCATTGTGAAGATTTATCAAAATCCTATGCAGTCGTTTTGCGTGAAAAAGCATCAAACATACTTTCTTGTGTATAATACTATTAGTTGGATAAGATGATTGATTAACTTTACCCGGAGTTGGTGAATCAGGCCCTGAGACTACCATCAATATTAAGACGGGTAAGATACTAAGATTGAGTTTCCCTTTTAGCAGTTCGATCTTGCAACAACGCGATATGACTTATTTGCTGTTTAGTTTTGTTAAGAGGAAATTTACAGGTGGTTAGGGGTATGTCTAAGTATTTATTGATAAAAAAATAAATAATAATTATACTAAAAACACTAAATAAAATTCTACAATCAAAGAGGTAAAAACTTTAAGATTCATTTTTATAATTCGTTCCCAGTGGATCTATTTGGTCAGATCCATCATGGATCTAGTCGGACTTCATTTAAGTTAATTCAGCAAAAAACTGGATAAAACGAGGCTAATTTTTTGGTGCGTTTTCAGAAATCCATTGATCGGATCCATGATGGATCGAGAGGGACATTTTTTCCCATTATATCAAGTTTGTTAAATTAAAAAAAACATTTTTTTTATACATATATACATATCGACGCTGGAAATTTGAAATGTCGTAAGGGACATTTTGTCGTAAAGGACATTTTTATACCATTCAACTGGAAATTTTGTCCTCTATCGATCTGTATATTTAAAATTTTGATATCTTTTCAAATAAAGAAGTATGAAGTCAAATTGTTTTGTCGTAAGTGAAATTGTAGTAAAATTTTTGAGTCATATTGTTCAAGTTTTGTTTATGTAGCTTTTAGCAACGTCGTAAATCTAAGTAACTGTCTGTTTCATACGGTGTAACACGCATACACAAAATTACGAATCCGTTAAGTACAACATTTTGTTCAAAAACATATTGTCGTAAGTAGTAACAGTATTTCATTTATTTCCTATACATTTCTTAACTGTACAACATAAAAAGCTTGAATGAACAAGGCGGTTCGCGTAGTTACGACAAAATAATTTCATTAGCTAATGTTTTAAAAAAAAATAACGTCGTAATGGACACCTCTTCAAAATATCCATGAGTACCTAAGTGTCAAAGTGTAAGGGACATCATCTCTTAAACTATTGAGTTTAATTAATTTCAATTAATTTTAAAACATTCTGTCTAAAAAGCATCTTAATAGGAAAATAATGACAAAGTTGTGACGTTTTAAAAGATCAAATTTTGTTTTTGTGCTCTCCTGTATAGCGTAGGTTTCTCCCTTACGACATGTCAAATTTCTAGCGTCGATATGAAGGTACATTTTTACAATACGACCATGATCTTACTAAATCAAAACGTGAATTGTAGTAAATTGTTTCCCAAAAATACATTTGAGTAAATGCCAAAACGTTTCACAATAAGTCGTTATATTCCTGAAATAACTGATGTATTCGCTTCTTAAGCAACTACCTAGTACAACTTACCTCAACAAGAATTTCCAACAATTCGTTTGCGAACCTCAAACGTTAGAAGCCACCTCTACTCAAGAGAGCGTTACAGATAATAATAAGCTGCAGACAGTGGCGTAGCTCCCGGAGGGCTAGCGGGGTCCGGGGCCCTCACGCCCATGGGGCCCCCAATGATATATCGAAAATAGTTAATCAAAAATCGAAATTTAAAATGTAGGAAAAAAAATCCTTAAAAGTAAAACACCATAATATTTTGTAATGTGCACGCGACGCGCTTTCATTATGATACCCCACTCAAGTATATTTGCAGATTTTAAGTTTTCCTTCCCCACTCTCGCCCCCATAACTTTTAAACGGCACAACCGATTTTGAAACATGTCTAAGAACACTCGCGCCAAACTCACCTTTCATACAAAAAACTAAAATGAAATCGCTCCATCCGTTCGGGAGCTATGATGTCCCAGACAGACAGACACACAGTGATTGAAACATCAAAATTAGTGATTTTCGACATTTAATGTCGAAAATTTTAAAAGGATTTTACAATTAAGGGGGACGTTTTTTTGCCCCTGGCCACGTAGATTCGCCACTGGCTACAGAATATGTCTATTGGAATTATGCTTAGATTAGATGTTTCGCGTTATTTCCATACTAGTTTTTGTAACGACGCTCCTTTGAAGCCATCCATCATACGTTATTAAGAATGAAATAATATTTCACGCAATATTTCGATTCTATGTTTCGTTACGTAAAGATAAAAGGTAGGCTGAAATTTAGTTAAATAAATAAACCTCTGTTGGCTCGGCCCTCATTAAAAACGGAGGTAAATTTCGGCGGAAATTAATTTTGATAAGCTAAGGGTTGCGTCCGGTGGCAAGATTAAAATATATAATAATTAAATACAAAATTACTTTGAAGATAGATAACGTTGATGATAGATTATAATGTTTGCCAAATAATTTTAACCTGCTATTTACCCGCGCCACGCAAAGGAGTGGTGATGTGTTTAACAGTCTATGTATGTTAGTATGAATGTATGTTCTTGTTCCCACTATACAGATCAAAAGCATGGGCCGATTTCTATGATTAACACGTCATTTATACTAATTTGATAAACTGAACTGAACTGAAAATATGAATTCTGTTCAGTTCAGTTTTTTGTAATTGGACTTTGCGCTTGAAGCGACAATTTGCCAGTGTCGAGTTAAATAAAATTATAAAGTGAAAAAAATGTTACTCAGTTGAACGCCATTTTGCGTCCGAAAATATCAATTAGGTAACACGTCAATCAAATTTCTCTTATTAGGGCGAGTGTCAGAGATATGACATTAGTGTCAAAGTAAAAAATAAATATTCATATATCTTTCAACATCATGTAATATTTATATTTTTAACTGTAACATTGTAATGTTAACTGTAAATTTTTTATGAACTTGTTTTATTAATTTTGTAATAAATTTAAACTTTTTCTTCCATAATGTTATATTATTTTAGTTGTTAATATTTTGTGGACTTAAACATTTACTTGCCAAATATAACAATGTTTTCAATGTTTTAGTGTGGTTAAATAAATAAATTAAATAAAATGTGGCCAAAAAGGCCTGTCAGTATTACAAATGTCAACTTTTTACATGGTGTTTTTACGTTATTAGGTCACCGTGTCACGTTTAGCGCTAAACGACAGGACAGGCGCGTTTTAATCCAGTCAACGGTTTTACGGCAAGTTGTAAAGATCATATACGGAAACTGCGCCGGCAGTTAAAGGGTTATGGGGCCTGAAATCACGGGGCGAGTCCCACTTCTGGTTCGGACGTGTTATGGATCTTCAATTGTTTAAATTCCATGTTCTTGTTAGAATATAATCATAAACACTCTGTTGATGTGACGATGAAGATAATGATAATTGTCATCCACGAAGAATTCACTATTTATTGACATATTAGGTTTTTCAGATTAGCGCGTTCAACCATTAAAAATAAACTAATTATTATGCCACTTTACTAAACTATAAAGCCTATAAACCAAACTTACGATCTCGAAAAAACATTAGTCAATGGTTAAAATATATAGCTATTTTGATCAAAAGTTTAAAGCAGGATAGCTCTTGACATAACTAACCATTGCATAGTTTACTCGAATTTTGTGAAATAAGCCCATAATCTTTATTGTATAGATTATTTGATCTAGACACAATAATTCCGTTTGGAAGAAATTGTTTCATAATAAAGTTTCACATGAAATGTGATCACTTTAGATTGGAAGCAATCCATTATTTCCGATGAAGCGTAAAACAAAAACCCCTCTAGTGATATGTGAAGATTAGAATGGATAGACGCGGGATACGCCGCGCGTAGGGCTAAAGGTCGCAGCTTATTTATACTCTACGGGTGACACGCTTCAGAAGAATTCGCATTCAAGGGTGCAAAGGATCGGTTAACTTGTGAGCTGAAAGAGTTTATAGGCAAAAACTTTCGTAGATACAAGTTTTGAATACCCTACAAAGTTCATAATAAAATTTTTAAGGAGTATATAATATCTCGACAAAAGAATACTGACTTATCTTATCTCTGCTTACTGGTTTCAAACTTTGTTGTGCCAATGTAAATAAGTCTAGAAATTATATTGATATTAGGTAATTTCAAGAATAAAATAAATAAGACACATTTAAGAAAGTAACATATTTACTCTTAACTAGAACTAGATGTGTAACCTTACTTTTTTACAAAGAACTATCACTATCATAGAATCTACTTAAATTACAAGTCAATACTTTTGCCATAAAAGGTCTCTGACAATATCACAAGCACACAGAAACTTTGCTTCACCAAAGTATACAATAAATATTTTAAAAAAGTTATTGTTTGTTGTGCGGAGTGGGGAATAATATATATGCTTCGACCACAACATCACTCGTTGGTTTTGTAAAAAATACTGCGTAAATCTTTATTCATTTGTGTGGATATGTGAAAACTGTGTCATGTTTTTATGTTTTTAGGGTTTTGTTACGTTTTAATCTTTTTAAATTTATTTTTATATTAGCTGGCCCTAACAGAACAAGAAGCCTATACAAAAACCTTTCTCTTGAATCACTCTTCTGTGCTGAAAACTGCACAAAGATCCTTTCAGTAGTTTTCGAGTTATATTTAATTGAATTTCTAAGGATATATTATAAAAGTAATGTTTATTCTTGTAAATCGTATTTCTTGGTGTTAAGCTGACTTCAATAGCCACTTTTGATGACAATGAAATAGAAAATATATGGAGTGAAGATTTTTCTTACGTCTAGTCTTTGATTTATTGTAAAAGCGGCAAGGAAAAAACATTATCTGTGAAATGTTTATTTGTCTAGAACGGTTAATGAGATACAGCTTTGTGACAGACAGACAGACAGATGAACAGAGGAGTTTTTATAATCGGGTTTCATTTTACGCTTTGGGCTCGGAACTCAGTAAAAACGAGTTTAATTTTTACTTTGAAGTTTCATAGATTTAGCATGACAATATTTGAGATTTCTATTGAACCCTTATAGGGGTATAATATAGTTTCGTTATAATTACTAATTCAAGATTCCAAAGAATTGAAAATGCCCTTCTTTTCTTTTTGTTGCTTTAAAAACGCGAATCTATACTAATATATAAAGCTGAAGAGTTTGTTTGTTTGTTTGTTTGTTTGAACGCGCTTATCTCCGAAACTACTGGTTCGAATTGAATAATTCTTTTTGTGTTGGATAGTCCAGTTATCGAGGAAGGCTATAGGCTATATAACATCACGCTATGACCAATAGGAACAAAAATATAGTGGTAAATGTGTAAAAAACGGGAGAAATTGTTTATCTTTGAAGCCTTCCGTTGCGTGCGCCGTGAAAACGGTTCAAGATACACAAAAAATATGTATTAAAGAATAATAGCTCTTTTAATGATCTAAAAAACAGTCCGCGATAGTATATGTCTATCTTTTAAGATTAACTCACAAAAACCGTTTTTGGTGGATGGTACCTAATTTGGTCGAAATAATTTGTTTAAGTTGTATCAACATAATAATATTAATCTTTATTCAAATAAATATGTTGTTGGTTAAGAGTACTTCATGCATTATAACGCGGGTAGCACCGCAGGACACAGCTAGTTTAGTATATTTCTGATTCTGTCAAGAGTCGTCCCTGAGATAAACTGTTGAACCAAACAAACACATTTTTCACCTATAAAAGTACCTATTAGTACAGATAAGTGTATGGAACGAATGTGAGTACTAATCGGGGTCATAGTTTTAGCCCCACAATCTGTTTTTCGCATCTTTGCCAATTTCCCACGTAAAGGTCGCGACCCACTTAACGCACTTTGACAAATGCGCGCCAGGTCGCCGTTTAATACCAGGTACAATGTGATGTGACCTCATTCTGTGGCGATAAATAAAAGCCCTAATGTTGCCAAAATTAACTGCGTGTGTAGCGTAGACTTTAAGGAAATTAATGTAGAGGAAATTATGAATAGTATTTTTTTTCGTATGTTTTCTTTTGTTTCATGGCTTTCCATTATCCCTATTCAAAATGGCAGAATCGTTAAGACGCCATTGTCGAGGATTTGATTTTCGAATAAAAGACTGGACTGTATGAGATAGACTGGACGAATGAAGTTGTGCGCGCCTATCTAGTATCGACGTCAAGTAGCAAGTAGTGTCCGAGTGTTCAGCACCTTCGTGTTAGGCGCCGATCGCTCGGCACTTTTCGGTTTTCTGAGTGAGACGGGGCGAGCGCAGCCGCAGTCAAGTAGCATGTAGTAGGTTGATATTTGTCAAAACAGTCATCAATCTCTCTTTCGTCTTTCCGACAATTTTATGGCATTAAACATGTTGGTGTGGTAGTCGAGTCACTTATTTTTTTCTCTTTAGTGTTTGTATGTATTACATACCTTTCTTTCTCGGGCGGTTTATGTGTATAGCACATGTTTGTCACATACATCTTCTTTTGAGTGTATTGTATTGTACTTTTTGTATTGGACATATTCTAATTATACCAGAAGGGCTAGATGTTGCTGGCGATTGTCTGAATGTGATTATTAATTAAGGTTTTTAATTAGTTATAATGATGACTAGCTTTCCGCCCGCGGCTTTGAATGTGTATTAATAGGTTTTTCCTCGGTAAAAAGAAGTGTTTGTCCTTTTCTAGGAAAACCGTTATGCCCGTTCCAAATTTAATTCAAATCGGGCTTTGCTCGCAATCATTAATTTTGCCGCACATTATGGTATTTTACAACATTTAAAAGTATTAGCCTATGTGTTAATCTGATCTGTAAGCTTTGTTATTATGAGTTTCATCAAAATCCATTCAGTAGTTTTTGCGTGAATTAGTATAACACACTTAAGTACATCTTTCATTCCGATGGTCGTGGGTTCAAACCCCGCCACGCACCTCTGGATTTTTCTTCTTGAGAAATTTATGTGCGCTTTAAACACGTGCTTTAACGGTGAAGGCAAACATCGTGAGGAAACCGGCATGTTCTGAGAACTTAAAAAGAGTTTGAAGGGCATGAGACATTCACCAACCCGCACTTGGCCAGCGTGGTGAATTAAGGCCTAATCTCTCTCGTCAAGAGAGAAGTCCCTGTGTCCCAGCAGTGGGAACGTTAATAGGGTGATGATGATGACTTAAGTACATACTCAAACTGTTGCGTTTTTTTAGTAGGATGTTAAAGTGATTAGAACATGATTTAATAAGAATGAATTGTACATTAAGTCTAAGTAGAGCAATAGTTTCAAGTATGTATCTACACTACAAGAATGTTTCTACCTAATAGAATGTTCGAGTTATGTCCGAAACGAGTTCATCCAAGCAGGCAATCTCAAGGGATCTGCGAGGGTTGATTCGAGTGGTTGAATTGGGTATTTTATCTACTTGCTAGTTTGAGTCGTATCTTCCTACTTTGCACAATGTAAGAAAAGTTTTCTTAAAAATGTTCCAATATTATGTTGTATTTATTTATTTTATTTTATTAGGAGAACCAACAGCAAATTAATACAATTAAACACGATCACATAGAATGGTGAGCGAATTAAAGGTTTCCACGAATATAAGTATATAGTTTTACTAAACCAGCCATAATGCCATGACTCCATACAAACTACTGTATCTGCATATATCTGTGACAACCAAGGTTGTAAAATGAATTGAAAACCACCGATCAGCAGCATCAATTATCGGATAACACAAAACCGTCAAATCTTGTTATGTTAATACGCGTTTCAAATTTTAATATAGTTTAAAACCATTATAATTTAAGAGTTTTCAGGGATTCAAACTTTCCTTAATTAGGTGCCTCGTCACAATTAAGATGATGACCAAACTTGCTCGTTTAATGTATTAGTAGTACTTATAAATACTAATACATAAAATTATGATTATTATTTTTGTGTATGTAGTATATTTGAACCCATTTTATTCTAAACGTAAATCATTACCAGTCTCACAACCTCGCGTCTAACGTGTGAAATGCCTCCTCCCTTACAATAGGCCCATGTGTGTTCATTTAAGTGAAAGCACGCGCGCAGTCAAACGTGGCCTCATAAAGACACACCACAGTCACATTGCATGGACAATCCATACAATGCGACTGTGATGTGACGTTTCGAAACACTATTGGGTGATTCACTGATTTCCACCATCGTTAAGCTATGCCGCATTGTTTGAATGTGGAGTAATCTAGGAGAGAGCTACTCTTGTACTACACTCTAGAGGTACAGTGAAGCGCTATCGGCTATTTAGTGATTCACACCTAACTGCGGCTTGGCACAAATGAAATGGTTCTAAACGTAGCTCTGCAACTGTTTTCTAAAGGCCCACTGTCAATTGGTAAGCCAATTTTATCCAAAAGTAATGAAAAACAATTTTCTCCCTTAACAAAATTCAATTATCATCATCTTAAGCACCGCTATTTAGTTCCCACTGCTGGTATTTTCTTTAGAGGAGACAGAATTACCCTTCATTCACCGCGCTGGCCAAGTGCGGGTTTGTGAATGTCAGACATGTTCTTCAAACTCTTCAAAGTTCTTAAACATACCGGTTTCCTCGATGTTTGCCTTCACCGTTAAGCAAGTGTTTTTAAATTATTCGAGAAGAAAAATCCATAAGCGCGCGGCAGAGGTTTGAACCAATATCAATACTCCAAATATTTATTCGTTTCGAAATTATATTTGCTTTCAACTTTGTTTCGAACGATTCGCAGAGAAGCCGTACAACAATAACTGAAAAATAACAAATAAAAAGCTTAGCTTTCACTTTTACGTATGGTTTCCAGGAAATGCCAATCTTGACATAGAATTTCATCAAAATCACTGAAGAGGTTCAAGCATGAAGCAATAACCGACAGATGGCTCAGGTCCACGAAGCGTGAAGGTAACAAATGTGGCTTAAGTTCCCAAGACATGCAAACTGGTTATTTCCCACAAAGGGTGGTTAAGGGTGGCTCCTAAGCTTACATTTGTACATGTCATCGCATCACGGTCGAAACCTCGCCCTGACTGACAAGACATAATGGACCCCACCACAGACACACATAGTTACTATGCCGGCCAGTGACTAAGCTACCGTTAAGTAACCCCTTTCTGTGACATAAACCAAAATTGATTATAGCCAGAGAAGCGAATGCTACTTAGGGTTATGTTGTTTGTTTATTGACCGAACGACGCATATATTCATGAGCTTTATTTTCATAAGGCTTCGTGCTAACCTAAGACAATACTATCGACTGGTTATAGCTTTACAGCATAGATGGAGCCGCGCACACTGTCAACGACAAATCTGTGTTGAGACTAAATTGTTTGAAACATACTTCTCATTAAATTCTCGATAAAAGCCTTATTCACATATTAAAACTAGACTTAAATTACAAGTCAACTAAAACAAATTCAAAAATCCTAGTATTTTATTCTTAAATTCTTTCAGTAAAAATATATATTTTAAGAAATATAAAACACTTTTATCAAATGCCTTTGACAAATAATAGACATCCAAGAGTAACTCCACCTTTACTTTTCTGCTGATAAATTAGTCATGTATGGAAATCCTGTGAAGCTGTCTCTCAAATGTTAAATGCATTTATTAGTAACACGGCGTTTTAAATAATTAATGGTCGAGATAAGGCAAGCTTGAGATAAACACGTACCTACAATAACGTCAAGATCTATACTAATATTTTAAATGCAAAAGTTACTCTGTTTGTCTGCTCCTCTTTCACGCATAAAACTACTGAACCGATTTAAATAAAATTTAGCACACAGATTCTGACGAGCCTGAGAAAGGACATAGGCTACTTTTTTCGCGGGAAAATGACATTCCGCGGAGGAATCTGTTAAAACGCGGTACACAATACAAGTATTTCATAAAAACACGCCAGTTAACAGTCTGTATATATTGTAGCTACTAAACCTGGTTCTCTTCAAGAAAAGAGTAATTGAGTCTAGGCCTTCATTTTCCAACAAAGCATTTTTACTTTACCTTTTCTTACTTTTAAGGATGGGTTGTGATCAAATGAAGGCTAATATTTCTTTCAAAGTGATATCAGATTAGATTTATACTTATTGCAAATAATATAAAAACATGACTTGTGAACTTTTGAAAGAATATACGATAAGCATGAGTAACATACGTACATTATGTTTTGGATCAAGATTTTTTTATTCACTGCTTTCGAGAACGGTAAGTATCAGATAGCGAACTTTGGTGATATGGGGTTTTCTAAGTTTGCCATTTCAGTATTATTTTTATTTCTCAAATAAATGTTGAAATTTCATGCTTCTGGGTCAGCGAGTCTCTGCGATTTTCTTTTTCAAGTTATCAAGTTATATTTTCAACTTTTCAAGTTATATTTTATTGATAGTCGGTTGATTTATGGTAAAACAAATTGAGGATATTAACATGTTCTAAGATCTATTATGAACGTGACATTCACCAACCAGCACTTGGGCAGCGTGGTGATTAATGCCTAATCTCTCTCGTCAAAAGATAAGTCCCAGCAGTGTGAACTTAAATAGGGGTGCAGATGCTTTACTGTCATAAGGACTGATTTAAAACTTGTACGCGGTCGAAGGAATATTATCAAAAAGAATTAACGATCGAAATCAAGCTCGCAATGCTGTTTCACCCTACCTATTACGTTTACAACATCTAAAATCGTATATATTCCATGTTTATGAACATGTTCTCCCATGTTTGTTTGGGATCACAAGACATAGTATTTCGCCAGCGGGCGTACAAAGGTACAAGTACACTAAGTTACATCGGGGTTGCCAACAGTATCCCAACCTGAATTATTAAATAGAAAAGACCCACATCAGTCTTGTAATTATTTACGGTTTCGGCTATCGCATTGTATTTTTTGCACATCACATTACCCCAGGGATTTATGCAGTTGACATGACCCCAGGGATAGGATAGGTCGCTGACATTAAACCCTTTTTATAATATAGCTTTGTCCAAATTAAGATATTTTATGAGTACAGTCAGCGTCAATTTGTTAAAGAATAGAATATAAACTTTACTTAATTATACAAAACACAAACTTAATATTATATTTATAATAATTATAATGGTAAGCTAGTGAATTAATATAATATTGTCAAGTTAACATGGTAAAAGTAATAAAGTATTTTAGTTCAATTATCAGATTGAATATTATTATTATTATTTAGCCTGCACTGTCCCAATGCAGGGCAAAGACCCTTCTTCCACTCTTCGCGATTCAACGCGTTGTCAGGCCATGCGCTCAGGTGAGAGTGAGTGTAGATTAAATATTAAATGAAGAAAATAATAACCAAGTAATTATCACACTCTAAATACTCTGTGACGGCCGGCATTGTGGTACCTCTAAAGCTGTGTAACGGGTGTTAGACATCTGATATACTGAATGTTATAGACATGCATAGATAGATATTATTTATTATATGTACAAGGTGTTTCCTTTATGGTATATTCTGCGGAAGGGGGGTGAAGGGCACGCACCAGGCGAACATATTTTTTCTTGATCTTTTCGATTTGGAGGCCTTTTTTTCGGAAAAAGGCCTCTTATTTTTATAGCCTAATCTTATCTTTAGGTCATGTTTAGACTCATATCAGTTAATAACTTATGACCTCTGTTTATTTAGTGTTTACTTATTTATTGATACTAAATGAGATAGGTTTTAATTTAGAAAACACCTCTCAAGAAATCCAATTAAAAAAAATAGTTTATTCACGAAAAAATTGGATCTATAGATTTACACTTTAAAGATTTCTTTTCGACAAATGGGCTTTCAAATCGAAAAGTTGTAGAACAAAATATGTTCACCTGGTGCGTGCCCTTCACACCCTTTCCGCAGTATATACCATAAAGGAAACACCTTGTATATATTAAACACCCAGACCATAGAATAATAAATTACTACGTAACCCAGACCAAGGAGAAAGTAATTGCAGAGCAGCAGTAAACTAAATGAGACCAATAGTCTCTTGGTCTATTGGTCTCATAAACAGGCTCAGAGTCGCTCAAAGAGCTATGGAGAGGGCTATGCTCGGGGTTTCTCTACGGGATCGAATCAGAAATGAGGAGATTCGTAGAAGAACGCGGGTCACCGACATAGCCAAACGGATTAGTTCTTTGAAGTGGCAGTGGGCAGGCCATATAGCACGAAGAACAGATGGTCGTTGGGGCCGAAAGGTTCTCGAATGGAGACCACGGATCGGCAAGCGCAGCGTAGGACGTCCACCAACTAGATGGACGGACGATCTGGTGAAGGCTGCGGGCTCACGGTGGATGCAGGCCGCTGCCAGCCGAAACCACTGGAGATCTTTGAGGGAGGCCTATGTCCAGCAGTGGACGTCTTATGGCTGAGATGATGATGATGATGATGAGTAAACTAAATAAATATAAACGTTATTTAGAGACACCTTATATTACTTAAGTAACTGTTATTTTACCAGAAAAATGTTTCATCTGGTTAAATATTTCAACAAAGCTCTATCTATTATTCTATTTATTTACAAAAAGCTTTTATTTCATGAGAAATAGAGCATTTTAAAGGTACTGCGAAACGACCGCAGCAAATGGATGGGGACGGAAATTTAAAAGAAATTAGGTCGGGAAAATCGGAGCGCTTAGAAATAAGCTTATAACAAAGGCTATATCACTCGTAGTATCACGGAGCATAGAACATTTCTTCCCTCATCTCATTATTCGTGTTTTCAGTGATCAATGTCTACTTTGAATTAAAATGTCATAATGTAATTTGATAATCATCATCATCATCACCCTCTTAACGTAGCTGGGACACAGGGACTTCTCTTTTCTCTTTGCGAGAAAGATCAAACCTTAATTCACCCCGCTGGCCAAGTGCGGGTTGAAGAATGTCACATCATGTCCTTCAAACTCTTAAAGTTCTCTGAACATGCCGGTTTCCTCACGATGTCTGCCTTTACCGTTAAAGCACTTGTTTGCGTGGCGTGGCGGGGTTTGAACCCACGACTTTCGGAATGAAAGTCGAGTGTGTTCCTAATTAGCCAACACAGCTTTATTAATTGACTTAATTTGACAATACTATTTGGAAATAACTGGCTTAAATAAATAAATATATGTATAGATGTAGTTGCACTGTAGGTACTTCCTACACTTCTGTTTCACACTAAGGTCGATTTTAGTGTCACGCTGACCTGTTCTGAGCTGACAGCCCAGTTCGAAGCAATCTTTATGAGTACAAATTTCGGGCCTAGAATATTTACAAATGATTTTAACCAAGAATCGGTTGCTATAAATCGGCTTTCTTACGAAATCGTAAAGGCTAATTGTTGAACGATAACATACAAAATTATTTAATATCTAAATAAAATAACATAAAATTATCTACTGACTTTTTTATATATTTCGAATTCGTTATAACATCCCTAGCAGGCAAAAGTCACTTCCTTGACCATAGAGCATCGAAACTGAAAACACTAGGGCATCACTGACACTGACATTTGTAAATGCGGTCATAGATTTTGTACAAAAGAATATTTCACACTGTGTCGGAAAGGTGGCTTCCTTGATTAGAGTGAATAGGGCTTCGGCCAAACCTACGCGACAGCAAAAGCGACTGCGACGCGGAAACATTAGCAACGCGGTACCTATTTTGCCTGATCTCGTCCCGTGTCGTGGTCGCATAAGTGTTGAAAGAGCCATAATAATGTATGGCTGGCGTCCGCCTTGCTGTCGCTTTGGTCGCGCAGGTTTGGCTAAGGTTTAACGGTTAATCTATTTGTTACCTGAAAGCTGTTATTTGCGTTGTTGATACTGCACTCCGCGAATGTGGCGTCCTCTAACTCAAACTCATCCCACAGCTGGCTCTGGAACAATAAAATATATATTTTAAAATTAAATCTTAATATATATAAATCTCGTGTCACAATGTTTGTCCTCAATGGACTCCTAAACTACTTAACCGATTATAATAAAATTCGCACACCATGTGCAGTTCGATCCAACTTGAGAGATAGGATGTTTTGTACGGCGAGAAAAATTCGAATAATTTCCGGGAAAATTTTATACCCGTGCGACGCCGGGGCGGGCCGCTAGTTTATTATATTATTTATCTGTTAGCCATGCTGTCCCGTTGCTGGGCAAAGGTATATTATGTAATCTGTGGTAAAGTTCAGCTTATTTAAAATACGTGTAAAAACTCTAAACACGCAGACCCATGTAGGTAACGTAAAATTATAGTTTGCATACGTAAGTAGGTACCTTGATTTTAAACTAGCTGACCCCAGCAAACGTTGTTTTGCAAAATTAAAAATAGATAGTAGCCAAATCTTAGACCTTCTGAATACGCATATAAAATTTGGTAAAAATCGGTATAGCCGTTTCGGAGAAGTGCGGTAACTAACGTGGAAATTTTATAAATTATATTTTAAAAAAATGTTTCCGGACAATAATTCACACAACAACATCTATCCCCGTGGTAAGCTCTAAGCTTGTGTTACGGGTACTATAAATCTGATATACTTAATATAATAGACATACATACAGAGATATTTTTTATTATACATATTTATTTAAAGACCCAGACCAACTAGAAAATCTAGTTTATGTGCCCTTTCTTGCAAAAAGTAATAAATATAAAGAAACAAAGCTCCTTAATTAAGGAAGAAACGTACGTAAGCTGCGCTTTAGGGTAAATATTTGCTCTAAGTGATTTCCAGGTTTCGATTTACAAGTAGGGACCTAATAGGTATATCAATTACTTTCCGGTTCCAGTTATTTTTTTCTGCAAAAGATACTACAACCACTTAAAACTTTTTGATGTAGGAACTTTGTTACTAAGGTCCAAGACGATTGATAACAAATTTTCCGTAATAAGGAAACCGATTTCGTTTTAAATTAAAAAATAAGTTTTTTGGTTTACAGTTGTAGTCAGTTTTTAAGGTTCCGTAGCCAAATGGCAAAAAAAAGTGTGTGTGTGTGTCAGCTACGACGCACGATTGGAGTTTACTCCTTACGAACTATAATTATGATATTATATCGAATAGAAAAAAGGGTAAATGAACGCATCTGCTAAAATGATAAGAGAAACAAACATATACATATCTGTAATTATTCGGGTTATTTATATTACTTAAATAAAGCGTATTGCATAAAGTATGTCACAAAATAATATAAATAAAATACAGTGAGACTACGAAGTATCGCGCAAAGAGGAGACCCCGAGAATGAGATACGCTGTGTAATGTATTCCATCTCATTCTTTTACACGTTCAATCCTACAGATAGATATGTTTGTCTCTTTCTACGTAACGCCTCAACTTTTCGTGTTACACTTGATTTTACTCCTCATAAAATTTCCGTACCGGGCCTTATAACTCAAATCGTTTCTTAAGGAGTGAACTCCAAAAAAACGAAACCCTAAAATGTCATATGAGACTATGTCATATTTTGAAGATTAGATACTTGTTTAAGTGAGAGACAAATATGAACAGAGATATACATAAAACAACATTGAATGCAATTCATTAATTTTCCTACTGTATCTTCCCATTCACTATAACTGTTCGCACCACGTTCCTATTAATATGTTGGTAGATCTGCTTACATCCTAAGCACTTATATGAACTAATTTAATAAATAATTAAAAATATTCTTAATTTAATAATAATTCTAAATGGGCAGTAATAAACGAACGATGCAATGTTAACAGAAGAAATCTCTCAAACATAATTAAATTACGCAAACAAAACCATAGCCAGCCAATTAACCAACTAGCAATCAAGTCATCAACAAATACAAAACGCCATTTCAAATTCCCTTTGTATTCATCTCCGGAGTCAGCATCCATTCTTGAAGAGGTTGTCGCGGTTAACCCCTCGCGAGCGCTTGACCCGGCCGGCTCAAGCGACCGTGTAATCCGCGGCCTTTTTGCTCGAGGGGTTGAAGGGTCTTGGCGTCCGTTTAATTTATTCATGCGTCTCATGATTCATTACGATACATAAATATAAACCCCGCCACGCACCTCTGGATTTTTCTTCTTGAAAATGTATATGTGCGCTTTAAAACATGTGATTTAACGGTGAAGGCAAATATCGTGAGGAAAGGGTTTGAAGGACATGTGACATTTACCAACCCGCACTTGGCCAGCGTGTTGAATTAATGCCTAATCTCTCTTGCTAAGGGAGAAGTTCCTGTGTCCCAGCAGTGGAAACGTTAACAGGGTGATGATGACGATGATATAATACATTTATAGCGTTGGAACATGCCAGAATTTAAAACATATTTGACACATGCCATAATGTTAAAATGTTCGGTTAGTTCTCAGAAATATCTGTTACATATTCATGCTCGTTTTTCTCTTTGATTAAACATCAAAGATTATAATTTATGTAGTTATATTTTTGACACACATTGTAATTTTGTTTTCACTTTTCGTAATGTTAAAAGTAATATGTTTTGTAAATGAGAAATGGAAAAAGAAATGATTTTTTGGTGGCATTTTGTTTAAGAATAAGAGTTGAAAGTGGGCGGTTTTCACTGGAAAAACATCTTTGTAAGCACTGGGGGCAATTGGCAACAATAAATAAATATTTACGGACAATCCACACAACAACATCTAGCACCGTGGTAAGCTATAAGCTTGTGTTACGGGTACTAGACATCTGATATATTTAATGTAATAGACAAGGAGAAACAATAGGAATTTATTTATAAGAAAAGTGTTACCTTTTAACGTAAATGTCAAAACTGTCACAACAATATCACTTCGCCTTTACAACAATACCATTATGTAGAAACACTATGCCTCCAACTCCTTGTTTGTGTTCTCTGACGGGGATTGTGTGTGTGACATTGACACCTCAACTTCTATAATGGATTCCAAATTTGAAGTAAACATTAACGTCAAACTTGCGCCGCCATTTTGATATCATTAACAAACTGTTGGGACTTTTGGTTATAATGATAATGAAGTAAATTCATTTCCATTTTGAAATTGCGATTTATCTTGATTTATTTCAGCAACCAGACAATCAGGTTGCTGGTAATTGGACCATCATGAGAACTAAGAACTGCTAAGAACAGTCTCTGGTGGGAGGCTTCGGCCGCGGCTTGTCACCACCCTCCGGGCTGGGCCAGTACGTGAAGCGATTTTTTCGTGTTTCGTAATGTGGTCCGGAGAAGCCATCTTCTAGGCCTTCATGCTCCATCTTAGACCACATCTTCACTTTACATCAGGTGAGATTGTGGTCAAATGAAGGCTTATCAATAGTAAAAAAAAAAAATACGTTTGTCTGAAAAGTATATATGTAATAGAAAATCTCGTTTTATCCCATCACATAACTATAATTCTAGGAATAAATTTTCAATTTGAACCAGTATCGACGGACAGACAGACTGTAAAGTAATCAAAACTTTAGAAAACTATATTCAAACTTCCATCTGAATCCAATAGTTCCGTAAGGTACAGTATTCAATCTCGTCCAACTTGACTGAAACTTGTATTGTATTAAAACCAACCCAAGCAAATCACGTCATGCAATCGATCTAGATCCAGTGTTTTTCATAATAACAGTTTTGTTGACATACCATGATGCCGTTACAAATATGCTGCCAATGGCGGACAAATTATTCGCGGTTCGAAAAAAATATAAAATCTCAATAATTTTTTTCGAAATAGTGATTTATTTTTTTAATTTTATGCAGAAAACCAATTATTTGCGTCGGGGCGCTATCCCGGAGATGCAGGTTCGAATGTGTCTTAAACTTTTTCTACATAAAATTTTAAAAAAGTTTAACCTGCAAAGTGAGGTTTATTACTTATTAAAAATCATTAAAGATAGTGTAAATATTTTACCATAATATTTTTTTCGTGGTTTGAAAGGTACTACGAAATCAACATTTTAAACAACTATTTAAAACAGAGTAGAATATTTTATTCACGTCAGTTGCTTCACAAATAGTCTTGATATTATACTATAGATAGTGGTTTACCACCTTCTTAGAGAATCTATGGATAACGGCATCTGTGCTTTGAAGTGACTAAGTAATTAAATCCGTAGCATCATCGTGATATTCATTGCCCTAGTTAAGCAGCTCACCTTGACATATGGGTGACTAGTTTCAATCTCGCTCAAATGAAAATAATGCAATGCATATTACAAAAAGTTAAGTTACAAAGTTTAATTGTATAAAAATGAAAGTATTTTGATTAATTTTAATAGATATTTTATTTAACATAAATATAATATTTTATATTTTATAATAACACACCACGCTGACATCTTACTAAAAAGCTGTAATACGCAGCCGCATACAGTGTACAGTAGTATTAGCTCACGTAGTTTTCACGTACACTAACACACGTTAAATGCTCAAATACAAGCAAGTATTGAACAGTGTGAATATACATACACACCGTCATCTGCTCTCTCGATCTGGCTCACAAATTACAGGCGACTATTGCCTATTACCTGTCGTTTTTTCCGTTGCATCCGGTTGAAATCACAACGATTCTAAAGAAGTTTCACTTCAACAAGCTATGAGATCAATTAAAAGCATGGCAAACACATTAACAGAATAGGTTCACAAAAATTAAGGCTCAAACGTAAACAAGACTTGATACCCCACCCTGTCCTAGACTATCTCTACCTTACCTAGAATCTTCAAGTGTTTCTAGGAAGGACTAGTTATAGAACTCATACAAATGCTTCATGTTAAATATGCATGGTGTTATTACCGTTTTCAATGGCCTGAATGGATTCTAGCAAGGCTAGGGCAGTAAAGCTAACGACTCATTGCAACTAACGGCTAAATCTTTGCACTATACATTTTGGAGCACTTTCAAATAATAATAGACAAGTTAAAGATCAACTCGTTTAAATTCAACGGGACCATTTAATATTGAAACAAGTGATATTAAGATCATCTCCTATAGTTTAAGTCGGTTAAAAATGAAACATTCATCATATAATCATATCTGGCCTTTTCCCAGCAGTAAAACAACATAGACTAATAAAAAATAATTAAAAATATATATTAACGTGCCAATGGTGCACATAATATTAAAATATGAATATTAAATTGATTTTTTATACAGAGACCAAAGGGAAGTTTACTGATAATATCGCAATTGCCTGTGAAAATATTATGTACCTCGATCGTATGCCATGTCACGTTTTAGGCGTAATGTACATGTTATAATTTGTACTTATTAAGCAAAAACAAGTAATAATCGAAAATTCTAAGGCACAGGACAATATGATGCAAAGGAAAAGATAATGGAGGTATAATTAAATATGCAGACAAACAAGTCGATTTTCGATTATCACTTGCCGTTATTAAGGCCGATATAAGGCTTCAATTTACTCAAAATTTAATAAATACACTATGCATTCGTGCACTGCAGTTAACAGAAAGCTTAATTCTAATTATTCAGAATAATGTCAGCGGGTCGTTTGCTAACAATGTGAATAAATGGAATATTATTCAGTTCAGTTCAGTTTCTTGTAATTGGACTTTGCGCTTGAAGCGACAATTTGCCAGTGTCGAGTTAAATAAAATTATAAAGTGAAAAAATGTTCCTTAGTTGAGCGCCGAATATCATTCTGAAACTTCATTTCATTTTATAAACCATTGTCAACCAAATGTCATGTCATGTCATGTCAATGTCAACCAGAATGTATCTTTGTAGTATGTGAGTCACCTAACACCCATAGTACAAACTCTGCTTATTTTGGGGTTAAGTGATGCTGTGTGATTAGTCTGGAGATATTTTTATTTATTTATATTATTTATCTATAGTCACGCTTTATGAAAAATACAATACAATACAAAAACACTTTATTGCATACAACAACACGTAGTAAACAAAATGTACAATGGGCGGCCTTATCGCTAAAAAGCTATCTCTTCCAGGCAACCTTTGGATGTAAAATAACTTAAGTAAAATAATTTAGATTATAATTACTCCATATGACAAAAATAAATATATGCGTACACAAATAAAATAAAATACATACATTACATAAATATATAATAATAAATAAAATATATATTAATTTTAAAGGATTCATTCTAATTAGCACTTATTAGTAGGACAGATAAAATTCTTTGACACACGTAAATAATAAAAATAGAGTAATTTTGACGTAGTAAGCAAATGGTTATTGGCAGTTGGGATCCATAAAATACTTGGGTGCATTTCTAAGACAAGTAAGAAGATATTTGGCGGCCTCATTATATTTTTTTCATGTGAAGTGATGCATTCAATATTAGTATAAGTTGACTACCTCAGTGGCGCGGTGGTTTATAATCAAACATAAATATATAATGTTTGCCTATTATATTAAGTATATCAGAAGCCACGGGGCTAGATGTTGTTGAGTGGATTGTCCCATAATATTAATATAATTTAAATTATTTTTAAATGAAAAATTTCGATGTAATTGGTGTATTGGGCCCTAAATAACGGTAGACCAGGCATTTCAATCGGGAATAAAGCGCAAAATTTGGAGAAAATAAAATATAGCGCGGATATAAAATTCAATTCCAAGCAAAAGTCTATTCAAACATTCAAATTGAGATGTTATTGGATTATGGGATTTCTTATCTAGGAAAAACAATGGTTACAATGGTATAATTTGTTTCAACAGTGTACGGAGTCATTTAAAGACGATCCAAGAACTGACTGCCCTAAAGAGGTGACCACATATGAAATTATAGAATAAGTAGAAAAAAAAATATAGAATGATGCTTAATTAAAATATAGCAATATGCAGAAATGGTTAAAAAATCGTTTAAAATACATTCTGAAAGTCATACAAAATAATTTGCCATTATTTTGTTTAAATGCAAGATGGGTGCCGCGGATGCCAGCGCAAAATCAACAGCGCGCGGATTATTTCAGCATTGTTAGCCTCAGTAATGAAGATAAGGATGTTGAATCAACTTATTACATGTGATGATTTTCATGAACCTGAGTCCAAACAAGACTCCATTCGGTAACTTAAAAATATCAGTTGGCCGTAAAACTCATGGTGACAGTCTTTTGGGTCTCAGATATTATTTTGCTGATAGGTTACAAAGACAAAGGTGTTTTATAACATAAAATACTAAGCTTTTATTTTAGAATAGTAAAAAGAAATTATTAATGATGATAAAGCCCTCGTTCACACGAGCGGATTTGCGCTGGCAATATGGGCTACGATTATTTTATTATTTATTTTTATTTGACGATATTCTTAATCACCCACCCTACGGTCCCGCCCTACGACGAATGATATATTTTTTTGATACTTGAATTGTTTTAAGAGAAATGCCTTCTCTGAGTTATTCCACTAATAATGAGGTCAAGATAAAAAAAAAGATTGTTTGATTAACTGGAAATCATGTTTTTACTTTTGGGCAATTCTTTAAACATTCTATTCCGCGAATATAAAAACGTGTCCTATTACTGAAAACTCTATTAAGTTTAAAAGATCAAAGTGTCTGGTAGAGATCGCTCTTGAGCGATAAGACCGCCAATTGTCGCATAGTATTAAGAATATTATTGTTATGTTTGTATTATAATTGTGTGCGCAATAAAGAAATATTATTATTATTAAAGTGAGCAGACAGCGGCAATTATTTTTTACAATGTTAAATTAAATAGTAATGTTTAAAAATTGATATACACCGAAACTAATAAATAAACCAACCTTTATTCGATGGAATAAAAGCACTACCATAACGCAAGTGAACTTTCTCCCACTACACCCAGACAGCACCAAATTTTACCTTACCTCGGCTTAAACAAGACAATAATCTAATACCTAATCTTCTTAACGAAAATAATAATTATGTAGAGCAGGTATTTTCCTTAATTTCGCGTGCCAGTTACCTAATCGTAATCCTTAAATGCGGTCGACAGGTAATTTTACTGCGCAATTTAAGCCGGTAATCTTCTCCCCAGCTTAAATACGCTAATCTTTGGTTACCGAAGGGGTCCTATTATGTCCCGGTCCTGCTGAAACTGTGAAACTACAAAATGTGGGCTTTTCGTCCAGTTTGGGTGTGTTTTTGCTGAACGCGGTCGCTCAACTGATAGTGAGTTTTTCTATTGAGTGATAGTTTGTGGTAAGAATACATAATGTTTTAGTACTGAAACATTAATAATTTCTTCATAACCACGGGTTTGCTGTAAGAAAACTCTTACAGGGTTAAGCCCGCCTTTGTGCATAACCATTGATACTAAACCTTAATGTATCCTTTTTGTGTACTTTTTTACGGCGAGAAAAATTCGAATAATTTCCGGGAAAATTTTATACCCGTGCGACGCCGGGGCGGGCCGCTAGTAATATTATAGAACAGATAAATCGTTTATCGACGGAGCTGTTTCCGAGATTCAGATTATGTAAAAGTATAGCTCATTTAAAGTTGCCAGATAGTAGACGTGGCACGTGCCGGTTCCCAACAGCTCGGCTACAAAATGTCAGCTTTTGTCGTTTCTCGTCCTGAGTAACGACATAACATCTGTATTCGCTGACTCGCCGCCGGTTTCGCGCTACGTGACTCTCCCACAGTGTTTTGAAATACATATTTATAGGAATATTCTGCCGCGAATTTTTTACAATAAAGTTGCCTTTTTTTTTTTGGAAAATCCGTGGTTTAAAATCAGTTTACTTATACAGAACAAAGAAGATGGGGTCTGTACGAAGTAAAATATGCCATCATTAAAGGTCCCTTGAATAAGAGGATTATGTTGATTCCTTGATAAAATTTATTCCTATCTAGCTTAGTTGAAGTCGATTTTCATTTAGCATAGGTTGCCGAAGTCATGATTTTCATACCAATGTTGATTAATATCTAATGATTTAACTGACCCGACACTAAGCGATTCTCTTGCACTGCAAAAAAACTAAGAATACGCTCCCTGCTGTATTTCTTGATAACAACAAGCTAAGTATTTACAAGATACTTTTTAGATACTTTTTAGATTTTAGTGAATATACTTTTACATGTTTCTGTTCCATCCTCACTAACTATCGGCCGAGATTGAGTCAAACAAAGGTTTATCTTACAAAATAGAAAATTATTATATACTCTAGTTCCTAAAACAATGGATAATCGCGAACATGTTAAAAAATAATTAGGAGACCCCAACCAAGAGTCAAAGCTAATTGGACTCAAAAAACACACAAAATTGTTCAACAAACAATTTCTGTAATTATAAAGAAACCGAAGCACAAAAAACTCTAATAATAGAATGTTGGTTGCCAAGCCACGGGGCATAATTTAGGAACAGACTTACCTACAGCAGTAATTTATTATTCTATGCCTACAGGATCAAAACATTTCGCTATAACTTTACTTTGACCTTTGATGCAACATGATACGGGTTTAAATGGGCATGTTTATTTAAACATAGGTGCTCACAATATATAACCCTTAAAATGTACCTAAAGTAATTTTTACTTAAAATACTTAGTATTACCACAGACAACATAAATATTGTTTGTGCTCTTGTAGCTATCGACTCTGTATATCTAGAGCAGACAGTCTAGATAGGTTAGGCTTAAAATCTAGTTCGGGTTGGACAGTTAGCCACGAAGGGAAACATTTCAACAAGATTCAAAATACCATAGTATTTTGAATCTAACCAATTTATTATCATCAACAATTCATAAATATATTCATAAAGCATTAATTCAAATATTCAGATATATAGTCACTAACAAACAAAACTGTTTCGATTTAGTAAAACACATGCAACAGATGAAACTGCTTAATAAGCACCGGCCGGAACAAGGATCCTGGGCGGACATGAACGAGCCCCATGAAATTCCGATAAAAAACGAGGGATACCATTCAAAGTCGCGTCACGTCCGCAAGTTCACCAATAGTAACCTTGGCAATGAGTAGGCTATAACCTTGGGATTAAAGTGTGGTGCAAGACATAAGAGATTCAAAAGAGTTTTAAATTAATATGATATTGGTATGTCTATTATATTAAGTAATATCAGATGTCTATTACCCGTAACAGGAGCTTACGGATTTTTTTATTTTTATTTTTTATTAGCCTATAATGTCCCATTGGGCAAAGGCCTCCCTCCGGAAATATTTATTCATTTTTAATCGTGCGTCAGTTCGTAATGAAAGACAGAGAATAAGAGTAGACGCTTTGTCTGCCAATAAAGCTGTTATCCAACTTGCTGGGACTTCAGTTCTACCGTGATCATGGCGCATTCAATTGCGTCGAAATATCGGGAAATTCTAAAACCGTTAAATGATGGTATTTGTTATGATAAAAAAATCATTTAGAATAACAATGTTAGTTTAAAAAGACATATGATGCGGTCTAAGGCCGTTTTATTTTCCGGACATTTTGCTTTTTAATTGTTCTTTGTTTTATGGGAGAAGAGAAAGAGATAGTTCTGACTACTAATTAAAAATAGCACTGTTTACGTAGATGCAATGTGTATTAGGATGTAGGATTGAACATTTACTATTTAAATCTGATAAACTGGACCCCTTCTATGGTTTTATCGGGCTAAGGCCTTATTTCACAAAATCCGAGTAAAATAAGCAATGTTAATAATTATGTGTCAAAAGTTAGTTTTGCCAAGAGCTATCTCGTTTTGTCACATGTGACTTAGTGAAATAGCTGTATATTTAAACCATTGTGTAATTTTACATGGAAAAGAAAACCGTCTTTAACTTGTTCCAAACTTCGAAGTCGATTTTCATAGCAGACACAAATGTGCGGAATTCTTCGCGCCACTTTGATCCGAGAGGAGCTGCGGAATACATACTATAAGATTATTTTATTACTGCGGGTGTGAATACAAGTAACAAAATAATTTAAGCAACGCCTATATTAATAAAAGTCGGCAATATAGAGTTAACTCATACAAACATTTCCACTTTTTTTAACCCCCGACCACAAAAGTGGGGTGTTATAAGTTTGACGTGTCTGCCTGTCTGTCTGTCTTTCGTCTGGGACATCATAGCTCCCGAACGGATGGAGCGATTTCAATTTAATTTTGTTTGTATGAAATGTGAGTTTGGGGCGTGTGTTCTTAGATATGTTTCATGAAAATCGGTTGTGCCGTTCAAAAGTTATAGGGGTGAAAGTGGGGAAGGAAAACCGAAAATCTCGAAGAGAGCGCATCGCGTGCCCATGACGAAATAATTATGGTGTTTTAATTTTAAGGAAACTAAGGCATTGGATTCGGGGCTTTTTAATTATTACTTATTTATTTAAAATTGATGTAGTGGTAGTCGGTTAGATAACATAGAGTTATAATAATTAGAAAAAAATTGAATATATATAACATTTTTGAAGAGATTTTCAAATTTGTTGCCGGTCATATAGAGGTAGTTCAAGTCGCAATTTAGATGTGTTATCACAATTATGCATACTTACATCATCAAATCATTATTGGGAAATATTTTGTAACGGTTTATTTATTTCATGTCATTCAAATTCGTCCTCTGTTGATACGTGATTCAATTTTCGTTGAAACTTTAAAACTTTTTCTAGCAAACCTTATACAGCTTTTTCAGCCTAAGAATGATTTAGAAAAATATTTTTGCTTATTATGTATCTTGAAACACTGTAAATAAGTCTTACTGTTGGATCCAAATAAATTATATCATTGAATACCATTGTCTGAAACACAAACAAAAACTAAATTCGAAACCAAAGGTCTATTCTCAGTTGGCAAAAAGAGTAAATGGAAAACTATTTTAAAACGTAGTCGGCGACGACTTAATTGCTAATCAAAGGATTCATGTAAGCAAAGAATTATTAAACATAGTTTTTGGGGCGAAATAAATATTACGTATTTTAAAACAAAGCTTGAAGTCAGAACTGATTTTTTTAGTTAGTTAGAAATAGTAATATGAAATATGTTTCACCTTATGATAAAGTTCATCAGGATCGCAAAATAATAAAGCAAAATTGATAGTGTAACTCTAGGGTTTCTCTGCGGGATGTAATCCGATATGTGCTGAAAATCAGGGTCACACATCACAGCTATAGAGAGGATCTCTGGATTTTACGAGAAATTTTAACTTAAAAACGATCGTCGCAAACAAATCCAGATGGATTTGCTCGCTGCATTGGCAGTGGAAGTTGTTAAGTCGTTTCATACAGTGAGATTATCATACTACGGTATGAATCACCCCAGGGATCTTAGAATGGGTCACTTATTAATATATAAGAAGATCAAAAAGATTTGTGAGAAAATAAAAAATAAATCTTCCGACTTAGGGATATATATTTAATTCGTTATAATATCAAAGGCGTGACAAATACTTTCCAGGATTGCAACAAGTAAGTTACTTTACTCGTAATTTATTGTACAAGTTACATGTCACTACATTGGATTCGTACCTTGCTACGGCGTAGCACGGAAACATAAGCCGTAGGCCGTAGGTTATAAAATTTGAGCAAAACACAGAAATCGTTTTTTTGGGGCCCCTAAAAAAATAGTTTTTATTTGTTGTTATTGCGGCAATGAATACATTTTCTGCCGAAATTAAGACTATTTATATCACTGTTCTTTGGGTATGTTCAATTTGTATATATTTTTATTTTATTAGTAGTATTTTATTTTTGCCGTTTGTAAAATTCTTCAAATCAAACAATGGATTTAAATTATCATGTAGAGGTATACATGAAAGATGGTAACAGACTGACTATGAAATCTTAGTAAAAGGGTCTCGTTTAAGAATTAATGTACGCATCCCTAAAACTGTGTATTTGAGCCTGCAATGTGAGGCTCAAATACACAAGCTTCAAGAAATCTAATATTGTTCGTTTTGTAATAAAGTGCAGAGATTCAATCTGTATGGAAATTCCCGAACAGCTGGTCTTTTGGCGCAGGTGGTTCCACTGTTTACTCACCTCGGGTGACTCGGCTTACTTAAGCTTTTTGTTATGTAACTAAAGTCATGAACGTGCTTCTACTAACTTTAAGCTAGAATAGGGAGATGAGACAACAAAATAATAATAAATTAGTTTTTTTAAATTAATTTTTTGTTGCAAATAAAAAATCAAGACGATACAATGCATTGTCGAGCGATTTGTCCTTAATTTGAACGTTACAAACCCTCACTCCGGATCTTTGATGCTCTATATCTTGATGAGGATTCAAGAATCATTAAACTGATTATGCGAAAAGTATTTGTCGAGTATTATTGGACGGGCTAGCAAAACCGTATTTTTATGTAGTTATAATGCCTTTTGTATAAAGCTTTAAAGTTTGGCAAAAACATAAACTTTACACCTTTTAAAATGAAGCCAATTCTTTTTAGTCCAATACAATTACATTGAAATGTCATGTGGTAGGGGTTGTGTATCATTGATTTCATTTGCAAATGTCACAAATTTGCATAACTGATTTCATTTAAATATTGAATGGTTAATTCAAATGTCTTGAATTCCTGACATTCCTACTGGAAACGACTTATGTAGGTACTCTTCTTATGTAGTTACCTCGGGTAGGGGCGTTAGAATGCGTAACCTCTTACAAACCAACTTCCAACTTTTTATGACTAAAAGTTCCCGCGTTGCAGACTCTCTCGCGTCGCAGTCGCTTCCCACGTTGCTGTCGCGTAAGTTTGGTCAAAGCCTTATAGTTGCAGATATAAATAAACACTGTTCCTGGTTTCGGGTCTGGGTGTTTTCTATGTATCATATCTATGTTAATACAAATAAAATTGTATCTATGTATTATATCAGTCACCTAACACCCATAGTACAAGCTCTGCTTAGTTTGGGGTTAGGTGATGCTGTGTGAGTAGTCCGGAAATATTTATTTATTTACTATTTTAACTAAAACAGAATATTTACCATGATATAAGGATATCTGTGTTTTATCTGACAGAACATGATGAACACATGAAACTGTAAGCATTTTGTAATATTTCGCTTCTATCGCACTAAGGACTTGGAAGGGCCTTTCCTCAGCTGTGCAAAATGCGATTTAACGTAGCGATGAATCCTAAGCTAACAGACCGGGTCGGCTTTCAAAGCACACACGCCAGCTTTATCTCGGCAAACATCGCGGGAATGCTGAATTCTAAGTATTAAGTTTCTGGCTACTCTGATCGGAACTTAAATCTATTGGAATAAAATAAAGTATACACATAACAAGCAACTATTTAGGCATGATGACTACATATAAATCTAAATTTAAAATTTAAGAAAAACCCCCGATTCCAATGCCTTAATTTCCTTAAATGTAAAACAACATAATATTATGTAATGTGGACGCGATACGTTTTCATTTGATACCCCACACTAGTATATTTGCAGATTTTCGATTTTGCTTCCCCACTCTCACCCCCATAACTTTTAAACGGCCCAACCGATTTTCATGAAACATGTCTAAGAACACTCGCGCAAAACTCACCTTTCATACAAAAAAAACTAAATTGAAATCGCTCCATCCGTTCGGGAGCTATGGTGACACAGACAGACAGACAGACAGACAGACAGACAGACAGACAGACACGTCAAACTTATAACACCCCTCTTTTTTGGTCGGGGGTTAAAAAAATATATTAACGTGCCAATGGTGCACATAATATTAAAATATGAATATTAAATTGATTTTTTATACAGAGACCAAAGGGAAGTTTACTGATAATATCGCAATTGCCTGTGAAAATATTATGTACCTCGATCGTATGCCATGTCACGTTTTAGGCGTAATGTACATGTTATAATTTGTACTTATTAAGCAAAAACAAGTAATAATCGAAAATTCTAAGGCACAGGACAATATGATGCAAAGGAAAAGATAATGGAGGTATAATTAAATATGCAGACAAACAAGTCGATTTTCGATTATCACTTGCCGTTATTAAGGCCGATATAAGGCTTCAATTTACTCAAAATTTAATAAATACACTATGCATTCGTGCACTGCAGTTAACAGAAAGCTTAATTCTAATTATTCAGAATAATGTCAGCGGGTCGTTTGCTAACAATGTGAATAAATGGAATATTATTCAGTTCAGTTCAGTTTCTTGTAATTGGACTTTGCGCTTGAAGCGACAATTTGCCAGTGTCGAGTTAAATAAAATTATAAAGTGAAAAAATGTTCCTTAGTTGAGCGCCGAATATCATTCTGAAACTTCATTTCATTTTATAAACCATTGTCAACCAAATGTCATGTCATGTCATGTCAATGTCAACCAGAATGTATCTTTGTAGTATGTGAGTCACCTAACACCCATAGTACAAACTCTGCTTATTTTGGGGTTAAGTGATGCTGTGTGATTAGTCTGGAGATATTTTTATTTATTTATATTATTTATCTATAGTCACGCTTTATGAAAAATACAATACAATACAAAAACACTTTATTGCATACAACAACACGTAGTAAACAAAATGTACAATGGGCGGCCTTATCGCTAAAAAGCTATCTCTTCCAGGCAACCTTTGGATGTAAAATAACTTAAGTAAAATAATTTAGATTATAATTACTCCATATGACAAAAATAAATATATGCGTACACAAATAAAATAAAATACATACATTACATAAATATATAATAATAAATAAAATATATATTAATTTTAAAGGATTCATTCTAATTAGCACTTATTAGTAGGACAGATAAAATTCTTTGACACACGTAAATAATAAAAATAGAGTAATTTTGACGTAGTAAGCAAATGGTTATTGGCAGTTGGGATCCATAAAATACTTGGGTGCATTTCTAAGACAAGTAAGAAGATATTTGGCGGCCTCATTATATTTTTTTCATGTGAAGTGATGCATTCAATATTAGTATAAGTTGACTACCTCAGTGGCGCGGTGGTTTATAATCAAACATAAATATATAATGTTTGCCTATTATATTAAGTATATCAGAAGCCACGGGGCTAGATGTTGTTGAGTGGATTGTCCCATAATATTAATATAATTTAAATTATTTTTAAATGAAAAATTTCGATGTAATTGGTGTATTGGGCCCTAAATAACGGTAGACCAGGCATTTCAATCGGGAATAAAGCGCAAAATTTGGAGAAAATAAAATATAGCGCGGATATAAAATTCAATTCCAAGCAAAAGTCTATTCAAACATTCAAATTGAGATGTTATTGGATTATGGGATTTCTTATCTAGGAAAAACAATGGTTACAATGGTATAATTTGTTTCAACAGTGTACGGAGTCATTTAAAGACGATCCAAGAACTGACTGCCCTAAAGAGGTGACCACATATGAAATTATAGAATAAGTAGAAAAAAAAATATAGAATGATGCTTAATTAAAATATAGCAATATGCAGAAATGGTTAAAAAATCGTTTAAAATACATTCTGAAAGTCATACAAAATAATTTGCCATTATTTTGTTTAAATGCAAGATGGGTGCCGCGGATGCCAGCGCAAAATCAACAGCGCGCGGATTATTTCAGCATTGTTAGCCTCAGTAATGAAGATAAGGATGTTGAATCAACTTATTACATGTGATGATTTTCATGAACCTGAGTCCAAACAAGACTCCATTCGGTAACTTAAAAATATCAGTTGGCCGTAAAACTCATGGTGACAGTCTTTTGGGTCTCAGATATTATTTTGCTGATAGGTTACAAAGACAAAGGTGTTTTATAACATAAAATACTAAGCTTTTATTTTAGAATAGTAAAAAGAAATTATTAATGATGATAAAGCCCTCGTTCACACGAGCGGATTTGCGCTGGCAATATGGGCTACGATTATTTTATTATTTATTTTTATTTGACGATATTCTTAATCACCCACCCTACGGTCCCGCCCTACGACGAATGATATATTTTTTTGATACTTGAATTGTTTTAAGAGAAATGCCTTCTCTGAGTTATTCCACTAATAATGAGGTCAAGATAAAAAAAAAGATTGTTTGATTAACTGGAAATCATGTTTTTACTTTTGGGCAATTCTTTAAACATTCTATTCCGCGAATATAAAAACGTGTCCTATTACTGAAAACTCTATTAAGTTTAAAAGATCAAAGTGTCTGGTAGAGATCGCTCTTGAGCGATAAGACCGCCAATTGTCGCATAGTATTAAGAATATTATTGTTATGTTTGTATTATAATTGTGTGCGCAATAAAGAAATATTATTATTATTAAAGTGAGCAGACAGCGGCAATTATTTTTTACAATGTTAAATTAAATAGTAATGTTTAAAAATTGATATACACCGAAACTAATAAATAAACCAACCTTTATTCGATGGAATAAAAGCACTACCATAACGCAAGTGAACTTTCTCCCACTACACCCAGACAGCACCAAATTTTACCTTACCTCGGCTTAAACAAGACAATAATCTAATACCTAATCTTCTTAACGAAAATAATAATTATGTAGAGCAGGTATTTTCCTTAATTTCGCGTGCCAGTTACCTAATCGTAATCCTTAAATGCGGTCGACAGTAATAATCAGTAATAATCAGTAATAATCATTTATTGTTTGTGAATTAATTACAGTTACATGGAGTCAGGTAGTAAGACTAGTTTAAAGTACAATTAATTCTGCTACAGGAGCATACAAACATTATAAATAACAGTTAATAAAATTATACAAATTAAATAAAATTTATTATTACTCATTAAATGTCATAAAATAATTATTCAATTCAATTAACAATTAATTTATGTCAAATTCATTTAAAAGTATGGTCATTAATAAAATCATCAATGGAATAATATGCTTTTTTTAATAATATGTCATTAAGTTTAATTTTGAATTCACTAGTGGACAGCTCACGAACAGACTTTGGAATATTATTGTAGATTTTTGTCACCATACAAAATAAACTTTTTCGCAATTGGCCAGTTCGGCATGGTAGGCGGCGTAATTTGCCCTCTGAGCGACTACCTATGGTAAACCAATTAAATTGTTCTTTATTGGTTTGAACAAAAATGGCTACTTCATAAATATAAATTGAAGGAAACGTAAGTATTTTTAATTTGATAAAATGTTCTCTACACGAGTCACGTTTTTTTATTCCACAGATCGCTCTCAAACAGCTTTTTTGTGCCCTGAACACTCTTATTTTATCTGATGCATTACCCCAAAATATTGCTCCATAGCGTAAAACAGAGCTTACATGTCCATGATAAGCCGCAAGCAGGGTCGATAGGTTTGAGACTTTTCTTAATTTAGATAGAGCAAAAGAGAATCGTTTCAACCGTTTACAAATGTCATCAATGTGCAATTTCCAAGTTAGTTTACTGTCAATATTTAGCCCTAAGAATTTAGTACTGTCAACTTCACCAACGATATTATTATGATATTGTATTTGAATATCTAAATTTCTATTGTCACGTTGCTTAAATTTCATTAAATGTGTTTTGGTCAGATTTATATTCAAATTATTGGATGATAGCCATTGTATAATAGATGTCAAAGTAGTATTTATGTCAAGTTCAAAATTATGGTATTTATTATTAATAAATAATATAGTACTATCGTCCGCAAAAAGAGTCATTGAATGGTTAGTTACAGTAGGCAAATCATTTATATAGGCTAAAAACAAGAGGGGACCCAGAACACTACCTTGTGGAACACCTTTTGTCACAACCCTTGATTTAGACTCAAATATAGTGTCAGCTTGTGTTTTTAGACATACTTTGTTTATTTGAGTAACTTGTCTTCTATTAGTAAGATAAGATTTAATCAATTCATAAGCTGTGCCTCTAACACCGTAGTCATATAATTTATCAAGCAAGATACTATGATTAACAAGATCAAACGCTTTCGTCATATCCATATATAATGCTAAAACAGTCTCATTCTTATCCCTATTTGTCATCACTTTATAAAGAAAATCATAAGTAGCTTTATTTATTGACTTACCCTTTCTAAAACCATATTGGTTATTACTTAAGATGTGTTTATCTTCAAAGTAATTATAAACTCTCGTAAAAATAACCTTTTCGAAAATTTTCGAGAATACTGGAATAAGCGCAATAGGCCTATAATTTCCTAATTCGTCACGTGAGCCTTTTTTGTGTAAAGGTTTCACAATGGTCGTCTTAAGAGCATCGGGGAAAATACCTTGTTCTAAAGATTTATTAATTATGTGTGTTAAGATAGGAGAAATATAATTAGAGACGTCTTTAATAATCATTGTACTAACACCATCAAAACCTACACTAGATGTATTTTTTAAAGATTTGACAGGTAATTTTACTGCGCAATTTAAGCCGGTAATCTTCTCCCCAGCTTAAATACGCTAATCTTTGGTTACCGAAGGGGTCCTATTATGTCCCGGTCCTGCTGAAACTGTGAAACTACAAAATGTGGGCTTTTCGTCCAGTTTGGGTGTGTTTTTGCTGAACGCGGTCGCTCAACTGATAGTGAGTTTTTCTATTGAGTGATAGTTTGTGGTAAGAATACATAATGTTTTAGTACTGAAACATTAATAATTTCTTCATAACCACGGGTTTGCTGTAAGAAAACTCTTACAGGGTTAAGCCCGCCTTTGTGCATAACCATTGATACTAAACCTTAATGTATCCTTTTTGTGTACTTTTTTACGGCGAGAAAAATTCGAATAATTTCCGGGAAAATTTTATACCCGTGCGACGCCGGGGCGGGCCGCTAGTAATATTATAGAACAGATAAATCGTTTATCGACGGAGCTGTTTCCGAGATTCAGATTATGTAAAAGTATAGCTCATTTAAAGTTGCCAGATAGTAGACGTGGCACGTGCCGGTTCCCAACAGCTCGGCTACAAAATGTCAGCTTTTGTCGTTTCTCGTCCTGAGTAACGACATAACATCTGTATTCGCTGACTCGCCGCCGGTTTCGCGCTACGTGACTCTCCCACAGTGTTTTGAAATACATATTTATAGGAATATTCTGCCGCGAATTTTTTACAATAAAGTTGCCTTTTTTTTTTTGGAAAATCCGTGGTTTAAAATCAGTTTACTTATACAGAACAAAGAAGATGGGGTCTGTACGAAGTAAAATATGCCATCATTAAAGGTCCCTTGAATAAGAGGATTATGTTGATTCCTTGATAAAATTTATTCCTATCTAGCTTAGTTGAAGTCGATTTTCATTTAGCATAGGTTGCCGAAGTCATGATTTTCATACCAATGTTGATTAATATCTAATGATTTAACTGACCCGACACTAAGCGATTCTCTTGCACTGCAAAAAAACTAAGAATACGCTCCCTGCTGTATTTCTTGATAACAACAAGCTAAGTATTTACAAGATACTTTTTAGATACTTTTTAGATTTTAGTGAATATACTTTTACATGTTTCTGTTCCATCCTCACTAACTATCGGCCGAGATTGAGTCAAACAAAGGTTTATCTTACAAAATAGAAAATTATTATATACTCTAGTTCCTAAAACAATGGATAATCGCGAACATGTTAAAAAATAATTAGGAGACCCCAACCAAGAGTCAAAGCTAATTGGACTCAAAAAACACACAAAATTGTTCAACAAACAATTTCTGTAATTATAAAGAAACCGAAGCACAAAAAACTCTAATAATAGAATGTTGGTTGCCAAGCCACGGGGCATAATTTAGGAACAGACTTACCTACAGCAGTAATTTATTATTCTATGCCTACAGGATCAAAACATTTCGCTATAACTTTACTTTGACCTTTGATGCAACATGATACGGGTTTAAATGGGCATGTTTATTTAAACATAGGTGCTCACAATATATAACCCTTAAAATGTACCTAAAGTAATTTTTACTTAAAATACTTAGTATTACCACAGACAACATAAATATTGTTTGTGCTCTTGTAGCTATCGACTCTGTATATCTAGAGCAGACAGTCTAGATAGGTTAGGCTTAAAATCTAGTTCGGGTTGGACAGTTAGCCACGAAGGGAAACATTTCAACAAGATTCAAAATACCATAGTATTTTGAATCTAACCAATTTATTATCATCAACAATTCATAAATATATTCATAAAGCATTAATTCAAATATTCAGATATATAGTCACTAACAAACAAAACTGTTTCGATTTAGTAAAACACATGCAACAGATGAAACTGCTTAATAAGCACCGGCCGGAACAAGGATCCTGGGCGGACATGAACGAGCCCCATGAAATTCCGATAAAAAACGAGGGATACCATTCAAAGTCGCGTCACGTCCGCAAGTTCACCAATAGTAACCTTGGCAATGAGTAGGCTATAACCTTGGGATTAAAGTGTGGTGCAAGACATAAGAGATTCAAAAGAGTTTTAAATTAATATGATATTGGTATGTCTATTATATTAAGTAATATCAGATGTCTATTACCCGTAACAGGAGCTTACGGATTTTTTTATTTTTATTTTTTATTAGCCTATAATGTCCCATTGGGCAAAGGCCTCCCTCCGGAAATATTTATTCATTTTTAATCGTGCGTCAGTTCGTAATGAAAGACAGAGAATAAGAGTAGACGCTTTGTCTGCCAATAAAGCTGTTATCCAACTTGCTGGGACTTCAGTTCTACCGTGATCATGGCGCATTCAATTGCGTCGAAATATCGGGAAATTCTAAAACCGTTAAATGATGGTATTTGTTATGATAAAAAAATCATTTAGAATAACAATGTTAGTTTAAAAAGACATATGATGCGGTCTAAGGCCGTTTTATTTTCCGGACATTTTGCTTTTTAATTGTTCTTTGTTTTATGGGAGAAGAGAAAGAGATAGTTCTGACTACTAATTAAAAATAGCACTGTTTACGTAGATGCAATGTGTATTAGGATGTAGGATTGAACATTTACTATTTAAATCTGATAAACTGGACCCCTTCTATGGTTTTATCGGGCTAAGGCCTTATTTCACAAAATCCGAGTAAAATAAGCAATGTTAATAATTATGTGTCAAAAGTTAGTTTTGCCAAGAGCTATCTCGTTTTGTCACATGTGACTTAGTGAAATAGCTGTATATTTAAACCATTGTGTAATTTTACATGGAAAAGAAAACCGTCTTTAACTTGTTCCAAACTTCGAAGTCGATTTTCATAGCAGACACAAATGTGCGGAATTCTTCGCGCCACTTTGATCCGAGAGGAGCTGCGGAATACATACTATAAGATTATTTTATTACTGCGGGTGTGAATACAAGTAACAAAATAATTTAAGCAACGCCTATATTAATAAAAGTCGGCAATATAGAGTTAACTCATACAAACATTTCCACTTTTTTTAACCCCCGACCACAAAAGTGGGGTGTTATAAGTTTGACGTGTCTGCCTGTCTGTCTGTCTTTCGTCTGGGACATCATAGCTCCCGAACGGATGGAGCGATTTCAATTTAATTTTGTTTGTATGAAATGTGAGTTTGGGGCGTGTGTTCTTAGATATGTTTCATGAAAATCGGTTGTGCCGTTCAAAAGTTATAGGGGTGAAAGTGGGGAAGGAAAACCGAAAATCTCGAAGAGAGCGCATCGCGTGCCCATGACGAAATAATTATGGTGTTTTAATTTTAAGGAAACTAAGGCATTGGATTCGGGGCTTTTTAATTATTACTTATTTATTTAAAATTGATGTAGTGGTAGTCGGTTAGATAACATAGAGTTATAATAATTAGAAAAAAATTGAATATATATAACATTTTTGAAGAGATTTTCAAATTTGTTGCCGGTCATATAGAGGTAGTTCAAGTCGCAATTTAGATGTGTTATCACAATTATGCATACTTACATCATCAAATCATTATTGGGAAATATTTTGTAACGGTTTATTTATTTCATGTCATTCAAATTCGTCCTCTGTTGATACGTGATTCAATTTTCGTTGAAACTTTAAAACTTTTTCTAGCAAACCTTATACAGCTTTTTCAGCCTAAGAATGATTTAGAAAAATATTTTTGCTTATTATGTATCTTGAAACACTGTAAATAAGTCTTACTGTTGGATCCAAATAAATTATATCATTGAATACCATTGTCTGAAACACAAACAAAAACTAAATTCGAAACCAAAGGTCTATTCTCAGTTGGCAAAAAGAGTAAATGGAAAACTATTTTAAAACGTAGTCGGCGACGACTTAATTGCTAATCAAAGGATTCATGTAAGCAAAGAATTATTAAACATAGTTTTTGGGGCGAAATAAATATTACGTATTTTAAAACAAAGCTTGAAGTCAGAACTGATTTTTTTAGTTAGTTAGAAATAGTAATATGAAATATGTTTCACCTTATGATAAAGTTCATCAGGATCGCAAAATAATAAAGCAAAATTGATAGTGTAACTCTAGGGTTTCTCTGCGGGATGTAATCCGATATGTGCTGAAAATCAGGGTCACACATCACAGCTATAGAGAGGATCTCTGGATTTTACGAGAAATTTTAACTTAAAAACGATCGTCGCAAACAAATCCAGATGGATTTGCTCGCTGCATTGGCAGTGGAAGTTGTTAAGTCGTTTCATACAGTGAGATTATCATACTACGGTATGAATCACCCCAGGGATCTTAGAATGGGTCACTTATTAATATATAAGAAGATCAAAAAGATTTGTGAGAAAATAAAAAATAAATCTTCCGACTTAGGGATATATATTTAATTCGTTATAATATCAAAGGCGTGACAAATACTTTCCAGGATTGCAACAAGTAAGTTACTTTACTCGTAATTTATTGTACAAGTTACATGTCACTACATTGGATTCGTACCTTGCTACGGCGTAGCACGGAAACATAAGCCGTAGGCCGTAGGTTATAAAATTTGAGCAAAACACAGAAATCGTTTTTTTGGGGCCCCTAAAAAAATAGTTTTTATTTGTTGTTATTGCGGCAATGAATACATTTTCTGCCGAAATTAAGACTATTTATATCACTGTTCTTTGGGTATGTTCAATTTGTATATATTTTTATTTTATTAGTAGTATTTTATTTTTGCCGTTTGTAAAATTCTTCAAATCAAACAATGGATTTAAATTATCATGTAGAGGTATACATGAAAGATGGTAACAGACTGACTATGAAATCTTAGTAAAAGGGTCTCGTTTAAGAATTAATGTACGCATCCCTAAAACTGTGTATTTGAGCCTGCAATGTGAGGCTCAAATACACAAGCTTCAAGAAATCTAATATTGTTCGTTTTGTAATAAAGTGCAGAGATTCAATCTGTATGGAAATTCCCGAACAGCTGGTCTTTTGGCGCAGGTGGTTCCACTGTTTACTCACCTCGGGTGACTCGGCTTACTTAAGCTTTTTGTTATGTAACTAAAGTCATGAACGTGCTTCTACTAACTTTAAGCTAGAATAGGGAGATGAGACAACAAAATAATAATAAATTAGTTTTTTTAAATTAATTTTTTGTTGCAAATAAAAAATCAAGACGATACAATGCATTGTCGAGCGATTTGTCCTTAATTTGAACGTTACAAACCCTCACTCCGGATCTTTGATGCTCTATATCTTGATGAGGATTCAAGAATCATTAAACTGATTATGCGAAAAGTATTTGTCGAGTATTATTGGACGGGCTAGCAAAACCGTATTTTTATGTAGTTATAATGCCTTTTGTATAAAGCTTTAAAGTTTGGCAAAAACATAAACTTTACACCTTTTAAAATGAAGCCAATTCTTTTTAGTCCAATACAATTACATTGAAATGTCATGTGGTAGGGGTTGTGTATCATTGATTTCATTTGCAAATGTCACAAATTTGCATAACTGATTTCATTTAAATATTGAATGGTTAATTCAAATGTCTTGAATTCCTGACATTCCTACTGGAAACGACTTATGTAGGTACTCTTCTTATGTAGTTACCTCGGGTAGGGGCGTTAGAATGCGTAACCTCTTACAAACCAACTTCCAACTTTTTATGACTAAAAGTTCCCGCGTTGCAGACTCTCTCGCGTCGCAGTCGCTTCCCACGTTGCTGTCGCGTAAGTTTGGTCAAAGCCTTATAGTTGCAGATATAAATAAACACTGTTCCTGGTTTCGGGTCTGGGTGTTTTCTATGTATCATATCTATGTTAATACAAATAAAATTGTATCTATGTATTATATCAGTCACCTAACACCCATAGTACAAGCTCTGCTTAGTTTGGGGTTAGGTGATGCTGTGTGAGTAGTCCGGAAATATTTATTTATTTACTATTTTAACTAAAACAGAATATTTACCATGATATAAGGATATCTGTGTTTTATCTGACAGAACATGATGAACACATGAAACTGTAAGCATTTTGTAATATTTCGCTTCTATCGCACTAAGGACTTGGAAGGGCCTTTCCTCAGCTGTGCAAAATGCGATTTAACGTAGCGATGAATCCTAAGCTAACAGACCGGGTCGGCTTTCAAAGCACACACGCCAGCTTTATCTCGGCAAACATCGCGGGAATGCTGAATTCTAAGTATTAAGTTTCTGGCTACTCTGATCGGAACTTAAATCTATTGGAATAAAATAAAGTATACACATAACAAGCAACTATTTAGGCATGATGACTACATATAAATCTAAATTTAAAATTTAAGAAAAACCCCCGATTCCAATGCCTTAATTTCCTTAAATGTAAAACAACATAATATTATGTAATGTGGACGCGATACGTTTTCATTTGATACCCCACACTAGTATATTTGCAGATTTTCGATTTTGCTTCCCCACTCTCACCCCCATAACTTTTAAACGGCCCAACCGATTTTCATGAAACATGTCTAAGAACACTCGCGCAAAACTCACCTTTCATACAAAAAAAACTAAATTGAAATCGCTCCATCCGTTCGGGAGCTATGGTGACACAGACAGACAGACAGACAGACAGACAGACAGACAGACAGACACGTCAAACTTATAACACCCCTCTTTTTTGGTCGGGGGTTAAAAAAATAGATATTCTGTTTAGTCCGTCAAAAATACTGGACACCTATATTTTTTTTATTTTATTATAGACCATAAACATTCATCAATCGATGTGTAGGCTTGCAGGTGTAAAAAGAAAGTTTTGATAGTAAGTTATAAATATATGTTATAATAGTTATGATAGCAGTGGCCAACTGCACTGTGCGCTCTGCAATAAAGTTTTTAAAACTAAATTTGGCTTCGCGAGCCACATTCGGGCACACAATAGAAAACATTAGAAAATATTAACATTCCAGGTTCGCCTTTTTCGGATACGACATGGAGGACATCATCATCATCATCATAAACAAACACTATTTAAACTAAATCAAAATATTGAGCATAAATTCACGATAGGTACTGTATACGACGCTTACTGGTAACTCACTTCGTAATTTATGTTAAATAAGTAATTTATGTTAAAGAGTTACCAGTTAATGCACGTGTTTATAACGCACATACATTTTTACTAGGAGTAAAATATAGGCGCGCGGCGAGGTTTGAACCCACGACCTTCGGAATAAAAGTCGAGTGTGCTCCCACTTAGCCAACACAGCCTTCACAAGAATTTATTACAAAAAAAAAACAAAAAAAGTTACACTCACACTAAAAATAACTTAGTTCGGCTCTTCAGCTATTTAATAAAATACAACAGTTCGAAACGAGCACTCGTTAAGCTCACAGAACAAAGAAAACCATTGAGTAAATAAAAGCAAATATACAACAAAAACTAATCTAAAGTTAAGTTTGACGTTTCTGCTCCGTCGACGGAGACGGATAGAAGTAATTTAAATGGAGGTAAAGTTTACCGGAATGCAAAAGTTTGTGTATTTTAATGCGATTTGTTTTAAACATTTAAAAAAAAGTTGTATCCTAGCTAAATCTTTATCATTTTGTTATTGATACTTAGAACAATCTAATCACCGTACCAAAGAATAGTACTGCCTCGTAATTTGCTATTCAGTAATGGCACTTTCACTGGCATAGTTCAGCGATTAGCCTATATCGCATTGTTTAGGCGACCAGTTTAATGTCACAGGTATCTTTTCTTATAAGTCGATACTTAACTTTGGCTAGATACGTAGGTATATATTTCCGAACAACTCACACAGCATCAGCAGGGGTTAGGTAACCCCAAACTAAGCAGAGCTTGTACTCTAGATGTTAGGTGACTGATATACTACATAGATACATTTTTTTTTTGTAAAAACATACAAATGATACATAGAAAACACCTAGACCAGAAATTTGAAATTGTAGATCGTACAAAATCTGGTCCCCGACGGGAGTCGAACTCCCAACCACCTGCACCTCAGGCGGACCTTCGCCCACAGAGGTCACCGATAAGCAAATATATATATTTTTTTCAGTTTATACCGTGATCATGGCGTTTGCAACCGCGTCGAAAAATCGAAAAATTCAAAAGCCGTCTAATCATGGTACCCCCCCCCCCCGTTTCAATTAAAAATAAAGATAAAAGCAAAGAAATAATAAAACTTAATATTATATTCCGTTCTCAATTAAATAATACAATAATATAAATGTACACCATTTCATAAACTGTAGGGTGAATTATATGATACAATATTCAAGACAATCATTATGCCTAAGCGGCTACACCGTTCATTTGTAAACTTCCAATAAATAAACAGGCTTTTCAGTCACGTCATAAAGTCATTTTAGGTCACAACGATTAATGGACTTGTAATGTTAGCACTATAAGTTCCTTGATATTTGAACAAAACTAGAAAATTGTTCCGTACCCAACGGGTAAAAACAAACAAACAAACAACATATTTATACCTATTCCTATCAAATAATAAACGGGACCTTATTACTGAAACTTCGTCGTCTGTCTGTAGATATGTCCGTCTGACACCAAGCTGTATCACAAGAACTGTAATTTTCAATCACCGTCACTCGAAACTATTATAATATATATGTATTTCTGAATAATAAATAAATATGGGGAGTTCCATATAACACACGTGATTTAAGTAACGCGTTGCGCGAGGCAAGTGGTTACTTGGATGAGTGACTGATCTGACAGAACTTATTTTTGTGTTATTTTTATTGCAGTTTTATTTTAATTTTATGCCATATAAGCCTTTATTTGACCACAATCTCTCTAAGATGGGTCATGAAGACCTAGAAGGTATATATAGCTTCTCCAGGCCACATTGCGAAACACAAAAAAATCGTTTCACACAGCCCGGAGGGTGACAAGCCGCGGCCGAAGCCTGCCACCAGAGAATGTTCTTAGCACCACCCGGAGGTCACGTGTAAGGATTCAGAGGGTTAACACTTACGGACGTGAAAAGACAAAACCTCCAAAACGTGAACAGAAAAAAGGTCCAAATAATAACACTTTACATTGTCTGTTACCCTAGTCGATGTATGTGTTGATATCATACTAATTGTAATTATTTTTATTACTTACCGTATGAAATTTAAATGATTACCTTTGCTATAACTTACTTTTCTCATCTGATTTATTATGTATTTTCATGTTCCAGTCTAGGATGTTAAAACTTAGTATTGTCGGATTATTTCCAAATGTACAAACACAATAATTACATCCGCTAATCATAGGCTACAGTTACACGTGCTCATTAGTACGAGTAATGCATGAGCATGCAACTATTAAGCATTCACTACCTGTGCCGCGAGTTAAAATACTTTCAATAATGAGCATGTTCTGAAATAGATTATATGTCAAAGCTTGTTTGGATTATATTACAAAGCATGCTTGGCATGTTTCAGTCTGGCGGAAGCCATGTTGGCTTAGAGGGAGAGCACACTCGACTTTCATTCCGAAGGTCCAAACCACGTGCGCACCTCTAAATTTTTCTCCTATAAAGAAATATGTGCGCTTTAAACTCTTGTTTAAACATTGTGAGGAAACCGGCATGCTCTGAGAACTTGGAAAATATTGTTGGACATGTGACATTCACCGACCCGCACTTGGGCAGCGTGCGAGGAATCATTGAATAATGCCTTATCCCTCTCGTTGAGAGAGAAGTCCCTGTGTCCCAGCAGTGGAAACATAAATAAGGGTCAAGGGTGATTTGCATGTTTGACAGTTTGACGAGCATGCTTATAGGAATGCTCTAAGCTTATAAAAATGCCAGTAATGAGCATGTTAAACTAAGTAATATCTCTGGTATCGCAGGCGTCCAGAACTGTTGGTATAATAATAACGGTTTAGTCTAACGGTGACAGCTGAAAATCAATGGTTGCTCCATAAGCAACTTTATGATTAGTTCTATCTATTTATCTTTTTTAATTTTATGCTATAATAGATAAGCCTTCATTTGATTACAACACACCTGCTGTAAAGTGACGAGGTAGTCTAATATCATGAAGACTTAGAAGGTACCTATTTACTCCTACTTTAAAGATACTGAGGTTGTAATCTAAAGGAAAGACAGATGCAAACAACTTGTTCCAGTCCATAGCGGTACGAATAGTCGCACCAAGCGGTTTTCCTCAATATTTCACATATTGAGGAAAACCGCTTGGTGCACTAAAGGGTATGCCCACAAAAATAGGGATGGTTCAGATATGGTATGGAGATGGTGGTATTAGATCATGTAGTTCGCGTGAGCACTCCATTAGAAGAATCATCCGCGGAACCGTCAGTTCTGATACCCGCTTGCTTCATCCGGTATGCGATATCGTTTTAATTTCCGACTAGAACGCTAAATGGATGAGAAAGCGGAGTGGATTTGGCTGGCGATAAGGGAATATAGGTCGTTATTTATGTTTGATAGATGGTTTTCATTTTCTGCTACATAAATATTACATCACCGAGGGAATGGATCGACTTGCATTATGAATAGATAACTGTAGGTATAATAAAATATTTATTTATCAAAGGTTAGGTTTGAAACAATACTGAAGTATATGAGAGTATAATTGGATGTTTGCACATTAGATGTCTAGTTCCGACGATAACAGTGTTGAAAAATAGACTCTAAATCTATAAAATTCTGTAACCAATTTTCAACGGAATGTCATTTTGAGGCCTCAAGGGCAACTTTATGGGTTTTTCTTTCGCAAAATGTAACGGATTGTACAAAATTTAAAATAAAAAACTAGTTTACAAGATAAAAAAACTGCCTTTGCTACTTAGTTTTTTATTGTTATTTTTTTGGTATTGTGGTTTATGATAAAGTTTTGTTGATTAAAAATTTAAGACAACTATTTTAATTGAATGTAACTATTTTTAAACGTGTGGAAACTAGAACCCACCTCATCATCACCATCATTTCAGCCGTAGGACGTCCATCGAGAACCCGCAGACTTTCTAAATCATCCGTCCATCTTGTAGTTAGTTGGACGTTGCGGTCTCGCGCTATATGGCCTACCCACTGCCATTCAGCGAACGAACACGTTTGGCTATGTCGGTGACCCGCGTTCTTCTACGTTTCACCAGTAGATTAGTTCAAGTATTGTTAGTGTTGCTATTGTTGTAGATAGAATATAATAGATTCATAGTACGTTGCCCTTACAAAGTTGTACAGTAACTCAAACGTAACTGTCACGTGTAGTTGTACGTGGGAAGTTATCTGGGAGCGAGTGCAGAATAACTCACGTGGACCCTACGGTCCTTACGTCTCTTAAACAACAATTCAGTTACTTAACATAAAATTCTATTAAGGTTGACTGAGAGATACCACTATATTTTAACCATTGACTAAGTTTATTAGGAGAGAGACGTAATCGCCCGGATAAGTTCTTTGAAGTGGCAGTGGGCAGGCCATGTATGTAGCTCGTAGAACCGACGGCCTCTGGTTGCCAAAAGATTCTCAAATAAAGACCGCGGATCGGTAAATGCAGTGTCGGACGTCCGACCAGTAAGTATATGTATTAAAAAAAATTGTAACATAAAACAATGCAAATTAACTTTTTTGTATCTTGTATCGGAAGTTATTAACGGGGAGCTATGGCCAGTTGTGGAACGTCTGTGGTTGTAATGAAGATGATGAGGCAGCAATCAACCACTATTGCTTCTCCAAAACCTCAATCCGTTTTGTGATCAACATTATATCAAAGTAATTGGGTAACTTTTTTGTATCTTGTATCGGAAGTTATTAACGGGGAGATATGGCCAGTTGTGGAACGTCTGTGGTTGTAATGAAGATGATGATACAGCAATCAACCACTATTGCTTCTCCAGAACCTCAATCCGTTTTGTGATCAACATTATATCAAAGTAAATGGGTAACTTGTTTGTATCTTGTATCGGAAGTTATTAACGGGGAGCTATGGCCAGTTGTGGAACGTCTGTGGTTGTAATGAAGATGATGATACAGCAATCAACCACTATTGCTTCTCCAGAACCTCAATACGTTTTGTGATCAACATTATATCAAAGTAAATGGGTAACTTGTTTGTATCTTGTATCGGAAGTTATTAACGGGGAGATATGGCCAGTTGTGGAACGTCTGTGGTTGTAATGAAGATGATGAGGCAGCAATCAACCACTATTGCTTCTCCAGAACCTCAATCCGTTTTGTGATCAACATTATATCAAAGTAAATGGGTAACCTCCGCAGCAATGACACAGGCAGGCCTTGGAGGACCTTCGCAGATTGAAGGAATCGCGAGCTGAAACATTACTTTAATAAGAAACGGATGCTGGCGGATAACAAATCCTTTGAGAATCCTTTGTTTGATTATATTGTATATTCTCATCGCACGGAGAAGAGGCTGATGGATTAGCATATTCATTGCTTTAGGGAAATGAACCAGTAGATTTTATTTACTTCGGTTGGGCGGAAGTATGTAGAACTGTATAAATAACCTGACACCTATGTAAACCATATTTCAAGCAATAAATAAATTTCATTTCATTTACTTAATCACACGATTGTTTGAACCTACTAAAATCTAGTTAACTTGTAACAATGTATTTTTTTACGTTATTATTTTGTATCAAACACATTTAATTTGTTGGATGGTTGTATATATATATAGAATGATATTAATGTGTACCTGTAAAACGGTTATAATATTTTTGATTAATTAACTAGCTGATCCGGCGAACTTTGTTCCGCCTTAGACGCCATAAATGAACATGTATAATGCCATAAATGAATTTTGGTCAGTCTTTCCAAACTTACCAAAATTCCATATTAAATTGAACTTTTAATATTAGGCCTGATGGCTCTAAAGGAACCGTTATGTGAACTAAGAAAATCAAGATTCTTAGATCCTTTAAATTAATTATCTTAATTTTATTGTTAATCAATAAAATAAGATTGACAGAAGAACGCACGCATTCAGTCAATTCTATGTCAAATGTCCTAAGGTTACATTAAAAAAGTTTTATAATTTTATATGGTGGTTAAGTAATTTTAAATTTTCTTATTTTCCGCGCAATTTCCCTATTTTTTTCTTTCATAAGAACCTTCTCCTGATAATAACGAACAGAACAAAAAAAGAATTAGCGAAATCGGTCCAGCCGTTCAGGCGTGATGCCGTGACCAAGGGAAATAGGGATTCATTTTTATATATATAGATTATATAAATCAATATCGTCGATGCCATGCAGAATGCATGATGTCATCACCTTTTTTGGTACTCAAGCATTTTATTATCTTAATTAATTTATTTAATATTTACTACACCCGATACCTAAAATAACAGGTCAGTCCAAAAATTTAAAATCTCCAGAACTGTAAAATTTTAATCAAGAAATAAAAAACATATTACCATTTTTAGTTAACATATTATTTAAACTGGTTGTAAACGAAGTTGGTGAAGGAATGGGTAGGGATTCCTCAACACCAGCCCAAAAATTTGGTGCACATTTTGCTTAATCAGCTGTGAGAAGAGCTCGCGGAAGCAATATAAAGTACTAAAAGTCATGAAATACAGGAATAACACAATACAATATTTAATATTAAAAAAAATATAACGAAATTTTTTTTATTTTGGGCACATTTTATTTTATTTTTTATCCTTATAATTAAATGCTGAATTGACTCCGTTTCATTGGGATAGCATATATTTTTTTTATTTAAATAAATACATATTTCCGGACAATCCACACAACAACATCTAGCCCGTGGTAAGCTCTAGGCTTGTGTTACGGGTACAAGACATCGGATATACTAATATAATAGACATATATAGACGACATAGGTAATAAGTACTCTACATCCCAGGTTTGTAGGTTTCGGGGGTAACTTGTCAATCTATCTAGGCTTCACTAAAAAATCCAAACAAGGCTCAATCATCCAGGTACTAAAACTTAAATTTGATCGGTTGAGTGCTCGCAAAGGGTTATCCCCACGCAAAGTAGGTACCTCCATCCAAAGCAATATTCGTCCACTTTCTCATATCAAGTACAATATCTAATCAAGCGGTTTATTGCCACGTAAATATTCGTCGGCCGTAATTCTCTGTCACCATAACAATATCATCAAAAGTACATTTATTTAATGTCGCCCTTCCCGTAATCTCAAACCTTCGTTTTTATTTATTGCTGTTGCAGATAACGGAACGATATATTAAGTAATACGAGTATGTATATTCTTACTGTGTTGGCTAAGACTTTGACTTTAATTCCGAAGGTCGTACAAACCCCGCCACGCAAGATGCCCCATCTAAGACCACATCGTCACTTTACATCAGTTGAGATTGTGGTCAAATGAAGGCTTATCTAACATAAAAAAATCGTCAGTAGTATTTGTAATAAAAAATCAAGATATTTATATTTATCATTTCATACTTATGAATAATTAATAAGTCTAAAATGACAAATATAAATATCGTATATACATAAGGCAAGCTATTTCACTGAATAATTATTCTTGTGTGAACATAGCTAACCTAACAAATCATAATAATTATGAGCAAATGTTTTCACAGAGTTACACGATAAAACAGCTTGATATTTAATGAATACTCTTAATAAAACACTCAACAACTGCAGTAAAATAAAATCAAAGTGCAATTTACCTCTAGGAGTAAATCCTACGTTTTTCAATCAACTTTAAAAGCCAATAACTTTATCAATAAACCTAATTAAAAGCAGTTTTATGTAAAACTGGCTATAAAATGTTAATGGACTGTCTGATACCATTACTGGAGCTATTAGAGTTATTAATGTACCCCGGGAGCCCAAATTACCTATTTTAGTTACGATACTAGCGACTCATGGGGCGTTAATTATGAGTTCTTTTTACTAATGGTGTTTCTCTTCTGCCTGTACGACATGCATGGTGACTACATAAAAAATAGGTTATTTGTTAAGTCCGTCTGAATGCAATTTTTCATTTTGCAAAAATCTATGACCTGATTTCTAAGATCAAATATTCTAATCTTTATATATATAAATCTTCTGTACGTGTGTTAGTCACTACGGTCAACTAGGAGCGCAGCGGGGGCGGAACGCTATTGTCTCATATTGTCAAACATTCCCATACTGACCGAAACTTTTGTTATATTCTGTGTAGGTATATAAATCTCGTGTCACAATTTTTGTCCTCAATGGACTCCTAAACCACTTAACCGGTTATAATAAAATTCGCACACCATGTGCAGTTCGATCCAACTTGAGAGATAGGATGGTTTTTACGGCGAGAAAAATTCGAATAATTTCCGGGAACATTTTATACCCGTGCGACGCCGGGGCGGGCCGCTAGTATTCTGTATATTTTTTAATTCAAATGCAAAACTTTATGAATGATTACAATAAAAGTATTTATCGACTATAACAAATACGATTTGCTGTAACCGTTACAACCGGAGCGGGTCGCGGGGATGACTGGTGATTTAAATTCAAACAGCGCTCCAGCTGACCAAGTATTGCTGAATCGCTGAAATGTACTTTTACATAGTACTATTAATGAACTTTGTAATACTTATAATAATAATAATCTATTATTTAAATAAATCTAAACTTAAAATTTAAGAAAAACCCCCATTCTAATGCCTGTAATGTAATAAATGTAAAACAACATAATATTATGTAATGTGGACAAGATGCGCTTTGATATGATACCCCACACTAGTATATTTGAAGATTATTGGTTTTCCTTTCCCACTCTCACCCCCATTACTTTTAAACGGTTAAACCGATGTTTATGAAACATGCCTAAGAACACTCGCGCCAGATTTACCTTTCATACAAAAAAAACTAAATTGAAATCGCTTCATCCGTTCGGGAGCTATGATGTCCCAGACAGACAGACATACAGACACGTCAAACTTATAACACGTCTCTTTTTTGGCCAAGGGGTTAAAAAACTTACATCTAGGCATACATGTTATATAATTTACTCAAATTTGATACAGTTCCTATTTATAATTATTAGGTACGACGTATTGATAATCAAGGGCCCCCACATTAGCCTATTAGTAGGTAAGTTGGTAAATGTTAGGATTTACGTAAATTTTTTTTTTCCAGTCATTATTATTATAATTTAGCACGTAATGGTTTTACCACTGGCAGCTGGTAAAAGGTGAAAATGAACACTCAAATGTCTAAAATAAAATAAAAATAAATAAAATAAAATAGTTTATTTGAGTAACTTAATCTATACATCTATAAATAAAAATGAATTGTTGTTTGTTAGTCTGATTAAAACTCGAGAACGGCTGGGCGGATTTATCTTATCATAGTCTTGAAATGTTCGTGGAGGTCTAGGGAAGGTTTAAAAGGCGAGAAAAAATCGAATAATTGCCGAGATAAATAAAAACCCGTGCGAAGCCGGGGCGGGCCACTAGTTTTTAATAAATTCATCGGAAACCCCCTTTTAAGTATAGAGATACCTGTGTTAGGGGTTCCGCTCTTGCCTATTGAAAGTAACTATGACGTACAGTCTATATGTCTAATCTTTTTCCCAAATATCATTGTGGTTTGCGCATAAATATCATTTATTCGTTTTCGATTTGCAAATAGGCTATAACTGACGTTATTTCGATACATTTAGCCAGTTAAAAAATATCGGCTGATAACAAAATCACCCCATATTAATATTACATTTTCTATTTTATAATTGTAATCTAAGACTTTAATGTATAACGTCATCGAAATTTACGTAGGTAATATTCCGAACGAGAATTTAGTTTACGGAGAAACGGAGCGATGTACTACAGTACTCGTAGGTATTGTTTATTAATGAATAATTACGTAAGCTGTGATTACTTAAGGCAGTGGTGGGCGTGGTTAAGATAATTCTAGCCCATACATAATTAATCAGCGATAACCTGATGCATTGTTTTATGGCTATTATTTTTATCATCAACAGCAGAGCAAATATTTGGACATTTTTAGCACGACACAATAACAATTGTTTTTTTATTAAAGAATTAGTAAAAAATACTTTCAACATTTGCCTTATTTAGCCAGCTGATGATCAAGTTGATCAGTCTATAAAAGAAAATATACTTTTTCTCAAAACGTCGACCAGATTTGGATTTGGATTTATTTCCTATTTATCTTTAAGCCCCTATATTCAATGTGTTTTTGTTTTTATCTGAAGCTTCTAAGATTTTTCTTTTATTGGAACAAACAATGGAAATACATGATTTTTTATCTTGTATGTAGGTATGGGATCGTTTACTAATAAACCTACTTCTTGATAATCCAAGTACGTTAAAAACGAATTATAGTATATATGTATAATACAATAATTTTTGTTATACGAATATACTATAATTCGATCTTATATTTTCATGAAGATAAAGACACATCACGCAGTATGTAGCAATATAAATAAATAAAATAAATATTTCCGGACAATCCACACAACAACATCTAGCCCCGTGGTAAGCTCTTAGCTTGTGTCTGGTACTTGACGTATGATATACTTAATATATTATACATACGTGCATAGATATTTTTTACTACACATATTAAACATCCAGACCAAGGAGAAAGTGCTTGTAGAACATACAAACACTTGACCCCTCGGCGGGAATCGAACCCGCTACCTCTCGCGCCGGAAGCGGACTCTCGCCCACCGCGCCACTGAGGCATATGTTTCAAGTTTATATATTTTTTGAGTAACCTAATAAATTTTCGATGTTTTGCCTAACTACTAATGGCTCTTCTACACAATGGCCCACTTCGATTCATAATGTAGCGGTCGTTTGAGCATAAATTGATTTATGGAGCGTCCAATGGCCTCGGGAATACATTTGGGTGACACATTAAAGAAAGTGGGCCAACGATGAGGTGAACATAATCACGTGAGTTTAAACATACGCAAAACGAATAATAGGACTTGGAAGGCCATTCTCGCGCCTATGATATTATAACGAATTCGATATAAATATATAATAACCTACAGTCCGTAATTTTTCGGTTGTCGGAATTATACGTGACTACTACGGAATTATACGTGAGTACTATGTATAGATAGTGAGTATAGATTTATTAATATATATAAAGACAGAAGTTAATAGGCTTTTTTAGTGCCAAGTTGCTTTATAGACGACTACGTTTATGCGATAAATTATTCGAATAAAAGCGATTATTGAGTAGCTATTTACTAAACCGATTTAATAATATCACTCCAAACCTTTGGGTGTAAAAGTCAGGAAGAGGTTTACCTTCGAATAAACTATAGAAATAAGGAAAAATATCTTATTATTATACCTTAGTATTGCCACAGATTATATAATATTATTACTAATTATATAACTGATATTGCATAGTAATATAAAATAATGACAAAGTCCAGAACAAAAAAGCTAGTTTAACAATAAACATTATAAAATACGCTATTCTCTAGTACTAGTCTCAGTGATTCGACCGGCTCGGCTTCAAACAGCAGACACAAGTCCCAGAAATAATAAATACCGGTACAATAACGATGCACCAGCCGTAGATTGTACACTGACCACCAATTGTAGTCTTGATGGGCCGTAATGTGAAGGAGTCATTAATGCACCAACGCTGACCCAGATACCGTACCGTAGTGTTTATGCTTAGAATAATATAGAACTACCCGCAAATGCTGTTCGTTCTCTAGTTTAAGTACTAGTAATAAAATCTGCATTAACTAAACATTTACCTGCATGATTTACGTGCAAAACATGACGCTCAATGATTTTTGCCTTACCCCATTACGCATAGATGGAACTAACTACGTATTTTAGCTATAATAATAAGCATTTGATTGTCCTCCACGATCAATTCGAAATATAAGTTGGTTAGAAGGTAACAAACATTTTTGATTGTATTCATTGTAACGGATAAAGATACTATTTTTTTAATTGTGTAAGATCTCTATGTACACAAATTAACAATAAAGTTTTCTTTATCTTTATCAAAATTCGCTTTCACTAAAGTGGACATGCTAACCTATTTTGCATGACGGGGTTTTTGGATGCCTGTAACATCCTCGTCTGTGCGAAATCAAGACGCAGCTACATGTTTTCGTAAAGGAAAGACGTCATTTTCGTAAGAATGTTACATAAGCTGTATAAAAACATAGAAGTTTTCTCTTCAATCCATTATATTCTTTAGAAATGCTCTTCTTATGTTATTAAAAAGGTCACGTCACGTGTCGTATCTTAACAACGAGCGAAGACTTTTTATGCAAAAAAACAAGCACAAAAGAAAAAGTTCCCATAAAGTGTATCGCAGTGAAAATAAAGTGGAGAAAACACATCAAACAAAACCAGCGAGCATTATAAAATCATAAAAACTGTGGCGACATCCTATTTGGCTAATGGAACCTGAGCTGGTGGTAAACCGACAATAATGGAGGTGCGTTCGCGTTCGAGCTATCAATGCGCTATTTGCTCACCGGGCCCCAAATGGGACGCTTTGCCAATTAACTTGCGGTGTACGGTTACTGCCTGGCGATAGATAAACCAATACGTCATTACCTATCATTTTCGTGCCCTTATTTGTGCACTTATACCACGTTACGTGGGGTCGGTCCATTTTCCACTGTCACCCGTCATCTCAACACTCATTCCTTTCCATACACATGTCATCGTTCACATAGCCCATCCATCCTACCTCATCATTACATACATAGGTACAGGTACATAAAGCTCAAAATGTCCAAGACATCAGTGTTTAGGGTACTGTTACAAAACACTGATGTCTCGAAAGACCATTGCAGAATGATATGGTCAGCTAGCGAAACATCACACGTCCCATTATAATATAAGACAAGCAGCCGCTTTTTAAGACGTCTTCAAACCCCTAGGATTTATAAGTACAATACAACAATACTCTTTCTTGAAACACCAATATTATAATACATTAGGATGGAGTCTGAGGGGCGAAACTTTATTTTTATTCTGACCTCTCAAGAGAAACTACTCATAATGCCAGGACTAATAAATATGTATCAGCATCATCGTCTATCCGTCGTCAGTCCCATCTCCGCGGTCTGAACAAGATAGGACGCGCAATGCGGGTGAACAGGTGAAAGCACAATTCGTTGCTTTCTAATTCTTGATTCAAATCCCACCAATTCATTTGACGGCTCATTGAGTAAGTTAACATGCCACATACACGGCATATAACTCAATATAAAATACTATGTATTATTATAAAGTTGTCAACTTATATATATTAGTTTTATGTCACACAGATCTGGGGTACTCCGCTCTGGGGAACGCCGCCGCCTCGAGAAATTTGAGATCGACGCTTGTTAACTCTTAACCATTTTCTTTGCGAGCGTACAATACATTTACTGATAACATAAATGCCTTACCTTTCGATAAACACAGTCAAACACTGTTAGTTCCCGCATTGGGTAAGTGGCACAATGAGATGCAGATGCACATGTGACCCGCTCTGGTACTCGACTTGTCGTCGCCCGGGGTATGAAATATCGGATCAATACATGGACTTGTCTTACTGTTACAATATCTGTACCTTTATTATGTACTATACTGTATCAATATACTCGCAGAATCACAGATATATTGCGCAGCAATAGTTGAAACACATTCTGAAACATAACATTGCATACGTGGGAAAACTACGCGACCATACCAGCCTAAGTTTTTACAGACGTAATACCTATTTTTATGCTAAATTTGTTGTTAATTGTGGAACCAGGCATTGTTTTGTTTTACTATCGTTTTTTTGACAAAGCTAAACAGGGACAATGTTTTATGTTTAGAAGAGAGTATTTTTGCTGGGAACCGAAAGAGAAAACAAAATGTTGTTTGCTCATCTGAATTTATTATGAAGTTTTTTTTTTTGGAAAAGAAGATTTTACCTACTAGAATAGGTTTTGCGTTCTGTTCCTGAAAATAATATTTGGTAACTGGTATTCATAGCGCTACCATTTTTTTTTTATTTATGTGGTATGATTGATTGATAAAATCAAGGGCTCCACACAAGACTCTAGGCCCGTGACGTGGGTGCCACTACGATAATGCAGACATTTTCAAATAGATTTCGAGGGTATCAGAGTTTGAACAGAGATTAACTTCAAATGAATAAAAATTTGAGATAAAAAAAAAGATATCTTTTAAAATATAAAATGAAACTACACATTAGATAAGTTTAGTTTATTTTTATTTAGACAGGGGTTTAGTCTCTGAACAAAAGGTAATTTTGCTCAGAGTACACAGTTTGGCAATTTTTTTTTATAAAACATATATGGCAAATACATCTATCTACTCTCGGTCAAAGTCCGCTGAAGCGCCAGACCACATATCATACAAGGTGTAACAAAAATTTCGGTCAGTTTGGAAAGGTCTGAAAATATAAGACATACGAAGATTTGTTCTTAGAAGCCAAGGCATCAATTTAAGCAAAATTAAAAATTGTATTTAATCATTATAAAAAAACTTATAGTTCTAAGAATCGAACCCGAACACTTTTTGAAAAATAAAAAAAGTACTATTTTTATTTAGATATCGATTGTATAGGTTATAAACACAACATTTTATTCGAAACATGATCACTAAAATAAAGTATTTGAGATCGATGACATCGTTCCCAAGAACAAATCTTCCTACTTCTCATATTTTCAGACCTTCCCATACTAACCGAAACTTTTGTTACACCCTCTATAGTTATTGTAAAATAAACAATCCAAGCTATTAATAATCAGGTCTATGCCCTCATAACTGACGTATCCGCGGTTCACCCGACGTAACAGTGGGTAATTTGAAGATAGGCGCCAGGAAGGTCGCTGCCGCACTAACATCGTACTAAACATAAACAGTGTGGGTCTAAATTATGCACTGAATTATTTTGTTTAGAACGTTAAGATTAGCTATTTCTAACCCCCGACCGAAAATAAGGGTATTATAAGTTTGACGTGTCAGTTTTTATGCTGTGGTATCATAGCTCCTGAACCGTTTCTGTTAGAAATAATTGAACATGTGTTTCCTCATTATTCATTAATGTACAGGTGAGATTGGCCTACGTCCGCCAGTGGACTTTTAATAGTTGAAATGGTGATGATGATGTTTTTTGTGTTATTCATAATATTAATGAATACAAATTAATATTAACCAAAACATTATTCATAATCATAATGGCTAGGAGATCGAATACATTATGTAGACCTCTTTCCATGTCTTCTATTTTTGGCAGCCTTAAAAGGCGCAATTATGTATTTCAGCGATTCTTGTTTAGCACCAGTTAAAATGTTGATGGGAATACCATTGGCGATCAATGCATAGGTGCCCAAATAATATGTGCTCAAACGGAAATATTTCAAATAAACTCTTAAACAAGCAAGAACAATTTCAACATTCAAATACCTATAAAACAACAGCACCTTTCGAAATTCCCAAGTTAGAGCCTAACATCTCACGGCAAATTTATAATTACAGGCATTGTTCACGTCAAGTAATTCAGAAGATTAGCTTACTATAACCGAGTTATGAGACTGCGGAGTTTGTTCGGGATCCGTAATCCTACTCAAGAATGCAAATCAGGAATGGGGCGTTTAGTCACGCGGTCACGTCTCGAGCTGGCTGGCTTGTCGTCCCACAAACTTCCAGAGACTTATGATAGCCTAGTAACTTATTCAATGATAATATATATTCAATGAGTAATGTATGTTAAGTTTTTAGTAATTTTCAGAAATATTTTGTATTTTATTTAATTGTAGCCCTAGTTGGTCTTAAAAACGCAATTTGCCATAAACTCTATGGACTAGTTGAAATTTCTGACTTGCTATTCGTACAAATTGCTTGTTAAGCAAAATATAGCCGCTTAAGGACTTATGGAGCAGCTTCGCGAGGCAGCCTCAGACGTTTGTCTCCCGAGACTTTGGCAAGGTGATGCGTAGGTTTGCCTCGGGCGAGGCATATCCTGAGTGCCCGAGCATTTGCCTCGCGTGTCACGCCTCATGAATCTCATCGGTCAGTCAGACATTTTCATGTTCCGTAATCCTACTCGTAAATGAAAATCAGGAATGGGGCGTTTAGTTACGCGGTCACGTCTCAAGCTGGCTGACCTGTCATTCCACAAACTTCCAGAAATTTATGATAGCCTAGTAATTCAGTGTCACTGTGGTGTGTGTTTTCACAGTTATCATTATCAGTGAATGGCAGTAATACTTTCAAACCTAGTTAGTGTTAAACACGAACATTACTGTATTATGCATGTCGTATTTGCAATTCTGAACTAACCAGACGTACAATTTGCTCGATATGCAAACCTGAATAGAATTTACAATAAACCATGTACACAACCGACCATTATCCTAAATGGCTACAGAACTCAGTGGAATCTATGATTGCGGGGGCGTTAAAGCGCTTTCATATTTAAGTTAGAATGGGAAGATGAATCGAGGTTTTCCTATATAAATCTTATAAACTAAAGTGTCCGCATCGTGGATCATCTGTTACAGCGGTGTCGCCTTGCAGTGTAGGCGACCGATGAACCGTTGAAACTTGACCCCTTGCGGCCAAAGGCTGCTCATTCAGGAAAGGTATTTTGCAACAGCATTTGCATATGATGATTTTAAATCACACACATACCGAAAAAAACTAGAAATGCCACTTCCATTGTCCCTTGTCATATCTAGCACTTTTTGTCAGAATACAAACACAAATCGATAATATAGGAACTTATTATTCATCACGAATTCAATATTCAAATACGTTTGTTCATATCGAAGTAACGATCCTACGTCTCATACGTAAAAACAAAAAGAACATAGTGAAAATAAAACATTTTCGTAACGTCTGTGAATTGACGTGTTCAGACGGAATATTGGAGACCCTTGTAACACAATTGACGTATGCTATGAATGTTTAAGTAGTTGCTAAGTGGGTTAGGCCTTTACATAGATCATTTATTGCTGGTCAAACTTATAAACAACTATGTTCGTTGTGGGACTTCTAGTACATTTATAATTTACCAGCTGCGTCAGACTTTGATCTAACTGGATTTTAGTAAACCCGCTTCACAGATACACGAAATACACAGGCTTTTTAAATTGTTTTTTCTTTAATACTTTAACTTTAACATGCCCATTTTAATTTAATTGTGATGTCTCTGTCTTCGAGAGCTTTTATGTTCAGAGGACCATACTCTACTTAAAGTTCAAGATCTCTCAAGTTTTCCGAGGAAGTAATGGCAGTTATATTATTTAGGTACAATCCTGAGATTTACGAGCTCAACTAAAGAAACTCTTAAGCTTTATAATACTAAATGTAAGGATACGCTGCATTCCTATACATTTTTAACAAATCAAACAAGATATGTCCTAGTGTGAGATATAGATTTATATCTAGATGGAGCGATATAAAAACTTCATCACTAGCCCAAACCGACGCTTTATCCTTATTTATTCAACGAAAAAACCGACAAGACATTTTTATCACTTGTTTTTCAACGCACACCAATCTATGGAAAACATGTTTAAATTGTTCTAAGAACAAAAGTGTAAACATTCAGGTTAATGCAAGGTTTTGTGTTAAACGCGGAGTAAAAATCAAATAAAATAAAATATAGTGTTTTATGTGGATGCTTCCCATATGCTTGTCAATGTCGGATGTAGGTGCGGGCCGTTGCCCTGATTTCAGCCTACGAATTATTTTCTGTTATCGGCCGGCCCGCTTCTCGCGGATATTATTTTACATATTTTTTTGACTCCTATGTATATACCTTACTCTCGTAAGAAAGCAGAGTCCTTGAGAGTCTAGGCAGTACAATGTTTGTAGCATATATTTTCATTATATTATCATTTTAGTTTATTGACAATCAATAATAATTGTCTACATACCTTGTATGGCCACAGGCCGTGTTGACTGTGTATTGAGTTAGTATCTTTTCTTACCTGAAAAGAAAAATATAAATATATTAATTCAATTGCATCAAGTTGAAGTATAAATTCCTAATAATTTCACATCATAAGACCGAGTGAAAAATGTTGCAAGATAAAGCGCGAAGTTTGGAGCTTGAGGTAGGTACCTAATAGTATCGAATTTGACAAATCGAATCCTTACCTGGTACTAAAATAACTCTAAATTACGGTCCCAGAAGACTTATCCGTAAACCTGAACGGGAAATACTCCCCGTGCAATGCGCACCGCACAATAAAACAATGTAAAGCTGGGTCCACACTTGTATCATTTCGGCGTATCGTATCCCCGTCGCGTATCCTCGGCGCGTATCATGATCGCTAGTTTGGACGCAAACTGATACACGTTAATGATACATGCCGTATCCGATACGGCCCGATCCGCACCCGATCTCCAGTGATCGCGTATCAAGATACACCGCGTATCCGATACGCGTATCACGGTAGTATGGACGTATTTTGATACTGTATCATGATACTGTATCATGATACTGTATCGTGATACACCCCGAACCATCCTGTGTCGGTTTTTCCGCGATCATCAAAGGGGATACGCGTTGCATTGAACAAGTTTGGACGTGAATGCTTGATGCAGTGCTGCCAAACGACGACCTCTGTGGCTCGGTGGGCGAACGTCCGCCTGAGGCGCAGGAGGTTGCGGGTTCGATTCCCGCCGGGGGACCAGATTTTGTACGATCTATAATTTCTGGTTTCGGGTCTAGGTGTTTTCTATGTATCCTATATGTATGTATTTACAAAAAAAAATGTATCTATGTAGTATATCCGTCACCTAACACCCATAGTACAAGCTCTGCTTAGTTTGGGGTTAGGTGATGATGTGTGAGTAGTCCGGAAATATTTATTTTATTTATATTTAATGCTGCGGCAATTACCGTGTTCTACGGCTTTCAGGCCAAAATATTACACAATGCACTGCCTACGGCTGCAACCCTGTAGCCGTAGCAGTTTCTACGGCTATTCGCAAATTCTACTGTAATTGATTAAATCCGATGCGCGAAATTACTCACTTCTCACTGACCCAAATATGATTTGACAGGAGATCGAGAGGAACAGCACTTTGGGATTGTCGATTTTAAACATCGGAGTAGCTAACTGTACCTATTCGATTAATAATCCAAATATACCGAAAGCCAACATTGCAAAGTTGTCTATGGTTGTATGGACTTTGTTACTCTTGAAGTTACTTGTTACATTTTCTTTTTGAAGCGTCCATATTTGTAAAGTTAAATTTGATACGCTGAAATGATACAGTATCACATAAAAGTATAAAATTAAGGCCTAAGGCTTAGGCTGGGTCCACACTTGTATCATTTCGGTGTATCACGATCAGGCGTGGCGTATCGAGTATCCGTATCATAAGTATGGACGCTCATTTTATACTTTTATGTGATACTGTATCATTTCAGCGTATCAAATTTAACGTTACAAATATGGACGCTTCAAAAAGAAAATGTAACAAGTAACTTCAAGAGTAACAAAGTCCATACAACCATAGACAACTTTGCAATGTTGGCTTTCGGTATATTTGGATTATTAATCGAATACAGTTAGCTACTCCGATGTTTAAAATCGACAATCCCAAAGTGCTGTTCCTCTCGATCTCCTGTCAAATCATATTTGGGTCAGTGAGAAGTGAGTAATTTCGCGCATCGGATTTAATCAATTACCGTAGAATTTGCGAATAGCCGTAGAAACTGCTACGGCTACAGGGTTGCAGCCGTAGGCAGTGCATTGTGTAATATTTTGGCCTGAAAGCCGTAGAACACGGTAATTGCCGCAGCATTAAATATAAATAAAATAAATATTTCCGGACTACTCACACATCATCACCTAACCCCAAACTAAGCAGAGCTTGTACTATGGGTGTTAGGTGACGGATATACTACATAGAACATTTTTTTTTGTAAATACATACATATATGATACATAGAAAACACCCAGACCCGAAACCAGAAATTATAGATCGTACAAAATCTGGTCCCCCGGCGGGAATCGAACCCGCAACCTCCTGCGCCTCAGGCGGACGTTCGCCCACCGAGCCACAGAGGTCGTCGTTTGGCAGCACTGCATCAAGCATTCACGTCCAAACTTGTTCAATGCAACGCGTATCCCCTTTGATGATCGCGGAAAAACCGACACAGAATGGTTCGGGGTGTATCACGATACAGTATCATGATACAGTATCATGATACAGTATCAAAATACGTCCATACTACCGTGATACGCGTATCGGATACGAGGTGTATCTTGATACGCGATCATTGGAGATCGGGTGCGGATCGGGCCGTATCGGATACGGCATGTATCATTAACGTGTATCAGTTTGCGTCCAAACTAGCGATCATGATACGCGCCGAGGATACGCGACGGGGATACGATACGCCGAAATGATACAAGTGTGGACCCAGCTTAAGAGTTCCGGATAACGTAATTCCGGGCAGCGTCCCACTTTTGTGATCCAATACCCGCTCGGGCGATTGACGCCAATCTCGTTACGAATGATAGTTTCATCCACAGTTTTCATTACAATTTTATTGTAGCAGTAAAATATCAAAATATTAAGTGGTTATTGCTCATTGTCTTCGATTATTTATTTTATAAATTAACGCTATTAAAAAAACTTTGTAGACCTCATAATATGGCGATTCAGAGTTGTATTTTTCAGGTAAATCATGTCAAATTTAATTCAAATGAAGAATAGCAGATAGTTGTGTTTTGTTCTAATTAAAATCAGTCTATAATTTAACCAAGCATCCATAAGCAATAGGCGACAATGTATTATTTTTTCATTTTTTTTTGGAGATGCAAAGGTTATCCGCACGCCTCTAGCGGTGAATTTTTAAATCTGATTTGTATTTATTATTTATGTTTTTCCCTGACGTTAATTGTAACGAAAACTGTCAAAGTGTCGTTCTTAGACAGCTTCACAATTTTGACACTATAGGCGCTAGTTAGAATCTTTGCATCGCCAATAAAAGCGCCTTTCCTCTAATGATGCGGCTACATTAGCGGTCTACGGCAATGGAAACGCGATGTGTGTGGCCGGGTACAGCGTTGCAACGCGAAATATTCGGACGAAAACGATATTTGGCGTGGGTGTGGCTACAATTGCGTCACTTAAAATCTTGTAGCTCGAAATGCGAAATAAATCTGTATCCTCTTATAGTATAGGAGCTAGCAACGCTTTCAAAAAGAAATAAAAAAAAAAAGTTAAACGCAACCGCTACTGCCAGCCAGATAGCCCAGACAGAACAGAAGAGCAAGAAGGACGACATATATCACAAAATCAGCTGACCTAAAAGTCTTACTCTATTTGTTGCTAGCTCCCGTACCATTATGTAGACAAGAACATCGCGTATACCCGATCACGATGATTGTAGCGCGCCACTGCGACATGAATCTTCGCCCGCTGATGTATCCGCACCATGAGATTGTACAAATTGAAATATAGATTTAAAATGATCATTGTTGATCTGACAACTATAAACTCCAAGAAAATAACATGACAGATCAAACAAGATGTCCGCATAATGACAATCCAGACATTACAATATAATGTTTAACATAATATCCCAAGGGTGCGCCAATTATATTCAATTTTGGTGGAGAATAAATAGTTTGATGGGCAATGAAACAAATTTAATTAGGGGCATAGCCGTAATCAGGTGAACGTAAACTGCGATGTCTCAAATTGCTCGTAAATGTTTAATGTGTGACGTCACGGCCATTGGACCAGATTCAGTTCATCTTGTGAGACCGTGGACCAAATTCCATGAAGTTAGTGTTTCTTTAACGCCTGGTGGAAGAAAGAAAGAATAGAATACAATAGAAAGTCTTTATTTGTTTCTCCAATTCTCCAATTTGTAGATACATTTGATCTGGTAAATTTAATTTCAAATGAATTTAAATACTCTATGCAAATGTGTCCGTATGAGATCCGAGCTCGCTAATGGCTACTGAAGTTATTTCACGTCACTGTCATGTCATTAAAGATAGCGGCCGTACGAATCATCATCATCACCCTGTAAACGTTCCTACTGCTGGGACACAGGGACTTCTCTCTAGGCGAGAGAGATAAGGCCTTAATTCACTACGCTGGCCAAGTGCGTATCTGTGAATGTCACATGTCCTTCAAACTCTTTAAAGTTCTCAGAGCATGCCGGTTTCCTCACAATGTTTTTCTTCACCGTTAAAGAACGTGTTTAACGTAGCCGTTCAAATAATTAGTGACAATTTAATTGGAATACATTTCTATCATTTTCGAAGAATCATAAATATCGTCAACTACGTACCAAGCTATTCCAAGAACCAGTGATTCATTATTAAATTACTGCAAAAAATACACGGGCAAAACGCCATCGCGAAAAACTAGTATGGGGATATATAACTAACTATGAATTTTAAGTCAGTGAACGTAATCGAAAAGCTAAAAGTTAAACTAATGATGATGTGGCAAATATATGTTTTTATAACCATTTAATTTTTTTTAATACCTATTACTGTAATAGGCGTTTTCACAAACATTAACTAGTAGACTCAAAAGTTTTTTTTTTTGCATTTTTGGGTATTTTACCTAGTCTTTACATTTTAATATTCAAAACGCTTGAATAAAAAGATCTGTCCCAAGCCTTCCTACAATAACACTTATGATAGCAGTGGCCAACTGCACTGTGCGCCCTGCAACAAAGTCTTCTAAACTAAATTTGGCTTCGCGAGCTACATTCGGTCACACAATAGAAAACAATAGAAAATACTAACAGTTCAGGTTAGCTTTTGTCGGATACGACACGGAGGTCATCAACAATTTAATGAATTCATTTTTTTGGTTAATTAAACATATTGCTACTAAATTAAAAATAGATTTTCAAACTAGAGTTATTGACCCGGCACACCAAAACCCTTATTTAAGCAAGCAGGTAATTACGAACTGGAATAATTAATTGCGACCGTCCTCAGTGCAAATTCTCTTTGAAATTCCATTTTTAGGTTTAAAATTATTTTGAAGAATATGCTTTTTGCACAGGAAGCAAAATTAGCTGTTGCTATTAATTATGCCACATTTATCAGGCACCCCAAAATGTTTAAATTATTTGGAATAACCTTTTGATTCTCTCAACCTTGCTTAGGTACACATCTGTGACTGTGATCCTTAATGGCTTTGGCTAAACCTACGCGTCAACAACGCGGGAAGCGTGTCGCGACGCGGGAGAGCGTCTGCAACACGGGACATTTTGCGGTGCAAAGAGTCATATTAAGGTCGCTTTGGTCATGCAGGTTTGGCTGAAGCTTAACACAGTCCCATCTTGAACTTTTCCTGATGGTGAAACCAACGTTTTTTAACGATGACTGGTATCAAGTACGTATGACGTCAGAGCAAGCCCTGTATCTCCGCACCTAAATGCAAGTGTGCCCGAAGTGGGTCACGTGGCCACAATCAGGGACCTTTTGTTCCCGCCTTTTCAATAGAAAATTACTTTCTCGCCAAGCGGCGCCGTTCTGCGCGCTATCACGATGTGTATCATAATCATTAGAGTGTTTGAAACATAACGAATGTATCTAAATATAATAGACATATATGCTTCTGTTCTCAGACATCATCAGACATTCTGTACATCTAGTGTGAAAGTAAAACTCCCTGCTTAAAATTTCTTTATTGTGTGACAAGGCCATAATATTTACCATACATATTTTGTCATAGAGCTGAATCGATGAAGAAGCTCGAAGGTACATCTGTTGTTGAAATTATCTAATATCATTTTATTGATTTCTAAATACTGCTAAAATTATGATAAGATTACTAAACAAACCCTCAAAGTCAGCTGACAACCGACCAAAGAATCAGTATTGGAGCTGCAGAATCCGCTTCTCGCAGCAAAAACCCATACAATACGAGTATGTTAACTATAATCTCCGACTATAATTTGAGAAGGGCTCGCCCTCGGTACAAAAGGATTAAATAAAGGGTTCAGAAGTGGTCGTCAAATCAAAATTCGTCAAACGTCGTAAGCTGTTTACATCAGAGCTCAGAGCGAGTTATGAAATTTTTTTGTTTATTTTTACTAAGCTTTTTGGACTCGGGTATTATACGATTTTCTACAAAACGATTGAATAATATTATATATCTGGTAATACAAGCTTAAAGCGAACAGGTTTAAATGTTGCTGTTTGAATAGGCTAGATGATACTTACATAAAAAAAACACAAAGGTTTTCTGCTTAAGCCGCGTTGACACGATCAGAGCCAGCTCGGGCCGAGTGAAGTTGGATACCTACTCGGATGCAACTCGGATTGTAGCAACCTTTAATCCGAGCCCACTCGGACGACGGCGTCCGATCCTAGTAGACTCAAACCGTGTTCTACTCATCCGAGCTAGTTCGTATACGAGTTGGAAAACAAAATGGCGGCTAATAAAAACAACCAAGAGTTTCGTGCGAAAAAAAAGTGGTCTGAGCGTGAAACAAGTAGATTTGTTGAACTGTATGAATCAGAAGAGGTTCTCTGGAACGTACGATTGAAGGACCACAAAAATAAAGATGCCAGGCACGCGGCCGTGCAGCGTAAATCCACTAAATAAATTACGAAAATTAAATTATTAAGTAATTACTATATTCGCACTAAATCCGTCCTTTTTGATGTTGACTGATAAAAAAAATTGCAATAATGACGAAAATGATCCGTCCGAGTGAACTACTACAACTACTACACTCTTATGAAGCTACTCCTAAGAGTCCACTCGGTCCGAGCTAGGTCCGAGCCGGCTCTGATCGTGTCAACGCGGCTTAAGCCCGACCAAAATACAGAGCACCTAATTTCCACTTATAAATTTAATAAAAAAATACCAAGTTTTTCAAAGTTCCAGAGTGGGGTTCCATCTCATTCTTTTACACGTTCAATCCTACAGATATATATGTTTGTCTCTTTCTACGTAACGCCTCAACTTTTCGTGTTACATTTGATTTTACTCCTGATAAAATTTCCGTACCGGGCCTTATAACTCAAATCGTTTCCTATGGAGTAAACTCCAAAAATTTTTCAGTTGTATTATGTTGACCAAATCATCTGTCCATCTTGTTGCTGCGCTTACCGATCCACGGCCTTCCGCCCTTAACTCTTTGGCCCTTATGACCATCTGTTCTACGTGCTATGTGACCTACCTATGCCACTTTATAAAGCTAATTTGTTTGGCTATGTCGTTGAATTTCTGATTCGATCCCGTGAGAAACCCATTTACATATTTAATACGTCGAAATATCCTTAAATAAAATAAAAAAATAAACAAATTACGATAGTATACGATACGGTACATAACTTATGTTTCAATAAAGATATTAATACCTTAGCTTTTAGCTTTATTTTATCAAGAGCGTCACTTATCAAACAAGGAAAGTTTGTAATAGGAGACCAGTGGGGACGGCCTTTTGGGAGCAATAAATATTATTTCATGAGCCCATAGCCCTTTATGTAAATATTGTGGCCCCTGAATTATTATTTAAGAACTATATTCAATCCCTCTGTAGGTTCCAAATATAGTAGTTTATTTCAAAGCGAGTTTAAATTTATTTTCGAGCCACCCGCCACTATGACTGACAGAAATTTATCAACATTCATGTTGGGTTCTCATATAATTAGGTACTTTCGATTGGTCTGGAATCATTATCAAATCTTTCACACTGAATCTATACTAAAATTATAAAGCTTAAGGGTTTTTTTTGTTTGAAAGCTCTAATCTCGGGAACTACTGGCTGATTTTAATAATTATTTCACTGTTAGATAGCTTATTTATCGAGGAAGGCTATAGACTACTTTTTACAGCGGAAAAATACGTCGTTCCTCGAGAAAATCCATATAACACGGGCAACGCTGCGGATTGAAAAGCTAGAAACAAAATAAGCATTGTCCAATGGAAAGTTATTTCTACTCAACGTTGATATACATATATTTATCCTTACAAAAGCACTGTTGACGTTCACACACGACAAACATATGCGCACGATTTTACTTTATAGCATTTTAATACTACTATTAATAGAAGTACTGTTATTACGAGAACACGTCGCATTTAATCCTTTTAGACACATGTTTATTTTATGTTTGTATTTTGTGTTCTCTGTGTTGGGTGTCCTTTCTTAATAAATAAATAAACACTCATGTATAAATTTTATGCAGAAAAAGAATAAGACACATCCTGTCATCGCACAGGATCCTGTGCGTGCGAAAGTTACGGATGTGTCTTATTCTTTTTCTGCATAAAATTTATAAATAGTTTCACCTACAAAGTGAGGTTTATCACTTATTAAAAATATTAAAAAAACACTCATGTAGTTCTTATAGAAAGCCAACTAAAACAAATAAAACCTTTCCAATCAGCACTTCATCTCGAGCAAACATTGACTCATCTACTCTTCGAGGGCTCCAACTAGCTCCACTCTAGTGTTTTGAGAGGCAAACCAATCGAGTGCAGTATTGAACGAAAATAGACTCTATTGTACGAGTTGAACTAGCGAGTTCAAGTATTGTATTGGCTGACAGATTGCAATCAGGCAATTTGCTATCGACTCATTTATTACTTAATTAATTTACACTTAAGTTATCAGCGTATTTAATTATGTATTTTTGCTGTGTATTAATAATACATATGAGCATTTATGTAGTAACCATTACCCAATACCTATATTAAACGCCATGCATTATTATAAGCATTCAACTCAGATAAGATAACAAAAAAAACATTTAATTTGATTTTAAATTTAAACATTGCCTAAAATAATCCACCCGTCATTTAAGCCGATTACGGGAAATAAAACAGATTGATTCCGGATTACGTAAATTGTCTCATTCATTTGGCAAAATGACAACTCTTTGAATTGCTGAGACGCCTTGGTGAAAATACATAAATACGGCTTCAAAACAGTTGTGTCGTCTTTCCAATTTGTAAGACAGGACTTGTCTCACAGACAAGAAACCAGATTGATATTAGCTTCTTGTAGGACCTCTAAAACTGCACTAGTCAACCCGTCATGCGTGGTGTGGATTCCCAAACCTCAATATGATGGTAAGCTTCAACGAGGAAGGCCTATCCGCCTAGGTACCGAACAGAGAAAGACCTAAGGCTGAATAACGATGATGATAACCAGTGAAACACTCTCCATTGTTTGATTTCGCTTGTCAGAATGACGCCTTTCTAAATAATAATACTTCTCACATTATGTTAACTGTCTTAAGAGCAATGGTTCAGATCCTAAGATCCTTGTAAAACTTTAATGCAACTAGACTACAAAGGGATTTTCTGAATAACAAGAAGATAAATAGTTCTGAGGTACCAAACAAGATATATCTTACATCTAACAAAGCTATCATAAACGGCAGAACGTCTACCTATGAAGAGAACATAGTCGTAATATTTTATAACGACTATATTCCTCGCTACTCTGGTTCCGCGAAAACCACAAAACTGACTCTTAAATATATTAACATCCTCGCGTCAAAGCTCGTAATAATACTATGTCTCTTGCCATAATATTTAATACGAAGCACGTGCCTAGGTTAGGAATACACTTAATTACGTGGCTCCTGGACTAATTGGAAGCAACGGAGACATTTGTTACTGTTGCTTATAGGATTAAGGGTAAACAGAAAGATACTGCTAAATTTCACTTGTCTTCATTTATATTTCTAATGAGCCTTATTAAGTTGATAAATGTTGAGTTTTTAGCATCAACACGAGAAATTTTCTAATTTCTGTAAATAATCCTCTCCCGTCACATTTTTTTGATTAATATTATAATTCTAATTCTAAGTGGAGGAAGTGAGATCTGCACTGACATCTCGCCTGGGAGTGTTTTGATTAATAAAATATATTTTAATGATTGTATGGCAAAATGTGATGAAGAAATTAAGGGTTAAGGCCATTTAGGCTTTGCACTCATTGAAGTCAAGTCTGTTTCGAAACATTTTAGTCGCAACACAGGCTTGTCGTTGAAGATGTGCGCGGCTTCATATATTCTGTAATGCGCAAAACAGGTTTTGTCTTGGGTCAGCACGAAGTCTTAAAAAAACGATTGGAAACCCCCTCATTGTGATTGAAGGAGGCTTGCGGTGGCCTTAATAAAGATGCATTCCCTTCATTTTAAGCCTCATTCTTACTATACCATAATATATTACATCTCCAAACCGATTCAAATTACCTGTATTATAATCACATTAATAAACATTTCTGGACTAGGAACAAAGCATAAATCTCAAATTAATGTTTAAGTTCGAATATCTAGCGACTGCGCACAAGATAGTCGAACTAGAAACCTCTGAACCGCTAATACCACTCTAGGTAACTTTCCGTGGCTTCAAAGTTTGCTATTGCTACAATTCCTTTGTGAAATTCCTCAAGTTCAACGCAAAGCTTCATTGGATTTCCACCACTTGCCAAAAGTCGAAAAGCTTAAAGAACATAATAGGAACAATTAGTTGAAAGCACGACTCGAGTGCGCTTGTTAGAAGTCTCGCGTCTAACAAGCGGCGTGGAAAGATTTCTACACTTTGGTTGTTCTAAAAAAGACGCTGATTTTATGAATCTCCTTTTTATTAGTAAAAGAACATTTTGGCTAAATAACAATTTTTCTGGAAGATTCTTTGTTTATGGAACGATAGATGGTAAATGATTTTTTTATGGGAGATAGATCTATGTTTGTCCACAATCTCTTTTGATGGTAAGTGTCGATGTGGACAAGGGTGGATCTTATAGATCTATAAGGTACCCATTTACTCTTGTCTTGAAGACACTCAGGTTGTAGTTATTAGGGAATTATCTGACAACATCCTACCTAGCACAGATGTTGTCAGATCCGTCAGATGATGTCAGAATAAGAAATCCAAAATTGAAATAACTGCAACATTTTTAAAAACTGATAAGGCTCTGTAGTTCTATTCGCTACTCAACTCAGTAGGTATAAACCATTGAAGAGAACTGCCAAGACAATGTTATTTCCTTGATAAATTATCAAGGAAATGAACTGTATCTACAACATTTTTTAAAACTGATAAGGCTCTGTAGTTCTATTCGCTACTCAACTCAGTATAAACCATTGAAGAGAACTGCCAAGACAATGTTATTTCCTTGATAAATTATCAAGGAAATGCACTGTAACTACATATTTTGTCCCATGATAATAAAAAAAACAGTTTTATTAATTTTAAGTTGACTTGTCCATGTATGCCCTGTGCTTCTAAGGAAATATAGGCAGAGCCATTCGAGAACAAAGAACTAACAAATTTTGATCAAGAATAAATCCCACTATCACCACCCAAATAAATAAATAAAAAATGTATTTATTCACAAAGAAAAAATAAGGTTTTAAAAATAATGAAATTATGTCCTTAAAAGTTTATAACTACATTCGTTCTTAAGTGTTTACACAATTGAACATAATACCCAAGTATCTCATTAGTGTCCAGTAGCACTATATACATAATATGTCTGTGTTTCAGCCACTTGATATCTTATTAAAACCTTCCTTATTATGGTTACCATTCTATTTCCGTGGCCATTAAATAAATTAATTAATCGGTAACGTGCAGCTCGTTGCTATAACCGCTTAGAGGTAAACAAGAATAGATATAAGAAATTTTATTTACAGTCATGCTTGTTACAATAGCTTTCTAGGAAGTTATTCCATAAATTTCTTTCACTTTTCCTGTTTCACACGAGTTAGAAACTTGTTGCATCAATCTACAAGGCGTTAGTTCCGTAGAACTTCTTTATTAAGTACATAGTATGACACAATGTCATTTTCGCTGTGTGTCCGTCTATGAATGCTTCGATCTTTCAAACTTAACAACGGATTTTGATGCGGTTTTTTTCCAATAGAAAATTCAAGAGGAAGGACTATGACTTTTACCGGGGGAAAATATGTTATTGCTGCCGGAAAATCCAGGAAACGCGGGTAACGCCCAGTGGAGAGGATATTATAAATTTATTTTTGATGCGGTTTTTAGCAATGCGTAGTATGATTTAAAAAGACTTATAACTACTTAAATTGCAACACGTGCGAAGTCGGGCCGGATTGCCAGTGGATCAGTATTGGATCTTACTGAGTTGGTTCTAACCTAATTCCAATAGCTTTAATTTTAAAAAAAACCATCGAACTCCATTCATGGAACTCAAAGTTCTGAAGTAACAATAAATAAAACAAACGCGTCGAACAGAGAAACTCCCTTTTCGTTAAAAGCCTGTCAAAACATAAAATAAAATAGGCGTTTATAGCGCATACTATTAATATAAGCAGATTACACACACAATGCGGTGAACTCTTAGGATACAATCTCTTTGCAAGCTTTCAGTGTCAGAATAGGGGTTTAAATTAATTTCCCCGCACATTACACACAAAGGATAGTCAACGGAACGTGAAACTAGCGGTTGAAGATAACGTCTCGAGAACAGCCTTCTGTTGCTTACAGCTAACCGGCCATTGTCTCGTTCGCACAACTGCATCCCGCAATTTCCATTTCATAATTAGCTTGAGAGGATCAGTTTTCTTGCACTTGAAAGAAACTACTCCATACCTACCTAAGTGAAATCCCCGTATTCATAAAAATATATTCGTCACGGAAGATCAGCGCCATAACAATCAAGGTACATACAAAAAAAACTAAATTGAAATCGCTCCACCCGTTCGGGAGCTATGATGTCCCAGACAGACAGACAGACATACACACAGACAGACAGACACGACAAACTTATAACACCCCTCTTTTTTGGTCGGGGGTTAAAAATATAAAATTACACAACCAATTTTCATAAAAGAATAACAAAAAGCATCCAATTAATCCATCACAGATTAAAGTTTCGCCCTGGAACTCTGACAATTCGGAAAGCAAGTCACTAAGTCGATCCACTCGCAGTCAAAGAAATATTCATACAAACTTCGAGGACCCCTAATCTGCTCTCAGGAATTGCGGTTACAGGGACAAGGAATAAATTGAAAACTTAAACCCCAAAGTTCGAACAAGTGGTTTATAACTAGGGTCCGGAGTGGGCTGAGGATAAACCTACCTACTTAAGGTTGATTCACATATCAGTGCAGATGTAGTTCCGACACAGTCACAGTTGTGGAACATAAAATAATACATTTTTGTATTGTTTTGTCTTGGTGTGTAATAAAGAGTTCTATTATTATTATTAATTAATGGTATGAGATGGACATACTACACTTAGGTTTCCGCGTAAATGTTATCAAATGCTTAGCTAATATTAAACTATCAGAGAGATTTTTAATGTTTTTAATAAGTGATACACCTCACTTTGCAGGTTATACTATTTTTTAAAATATTTTTATGCAGAAAAAATTAAGACACATCCTACAAAAACAGAGAGATAAAAACATTCTTATTTATATAACTTTTTAAATTATCATGGGTTTTAACAAGATTATAACCATCAAATCATAGTATGTTACCCGTCGTTGTATATTCTCATTTCTTTTCCAAAGATATAACAATGTTTTTTCTGTATTAATGTTGATGTTAGAACAAAGACATTCACAAAAATAACACAGATCACAAGAATATATGTGGGTAGACTATAAAAACACCCGTAAGGCAAATATCGAAGCAAAAACAGATACTGCGATATTCTATAGTTTTTCAGAAACCCAACAGGTTTTTTTAACAGAATTTCTTTTACATTTCCCGTTAATATTAATTTATTCAATAAAAATACAACAGTGTCTGAAAAGTTCTTAAAAGTTTCTGAACAGAACCTTAAAATTTCTTACAAAGTGATTGAAATATGATTCTTAGGGCCTGTTTCATAGTCTGTGAGTAAAATTTGTTAAAACCTGCGGGACAAAACGGATTCTGGAAGCCGAAGCCCTTATACGTATCAATCTGAATGTCCTCTGTGGCTTGGTGGGCGAAGGTCCGTCTGAGGCACAGGAATTTTTGTACCATCTACAATTTCTAGTTTCGGGTCTAGGGGCTATCTATGTATCATATAGCATACCATAATGTATGTATTTACAAAAAATATGTCTATGTAGTAATATCAGTCACTTTACATTCTTAGTACAAGATCTGCTTAGTTTGGGGTTTTTTTTTTATGATAGATAGGCCTTCATTTGACCTCAATCTCACCTGATGTAAAGTGACGATGTGGTCTAAGATGGAACATGAAGACCTAGAAGGTAGATGGCTTCTCCGGACCACATTACGAAACACGAAAAAATCGCTTCACGCACTGGCCCAGCCCGGAGGGTGGTGACAAGCCGCGGCCGAAGCCTCCCACCAGAGACTGTTCTTAGCACCACCCACCCGCAGGTCACGTGTAAGGATTCAGAGGGTTACCACTTACGAACGTGAACAGACAAAATCTCCAAATAAGGTAATAAAGGTAAGTTGATGCTGTGTGATAACTTATCAAACAGCATCACCTTATGTGCTATTACCTTATAAGGTGATGCTGTTAAATATTACTATAAATAAGTTAATCATTAAAGTAATATTTATAATCTAATTGAAAACGAAAACGGGGTTTACTCACCACTGATGAATTTTTTTTCTTGAATAGATACGTCGGAGGTTATATTTAATATAATAATATAATAATTTATTTATTTCCACAAATAAAATAATTTCACATAAATCACCATTTACAATCAATCTTAAAATCAAATTACAAACTATGAAAAATAAATTAGTGCAATCTAGATTGAATATGGTGAGCCGTAGATGTCTACGCTAGACTAGAAAAGCCTGTGTTATAGACATCTGCGATTCCCCCTCTATGATTCCAAATTTATTACATGTATAACATGTTAATATGTTTTTTACAGGTACAGTATTTTGCTCTGTGATTGTATCTTCTATTAAAAATGAAATTAGTGAATAAAAATAAATCAAATGGTAAATAGATAAAACATTATTAGACTCATTTCAATTTACAATAATTTTACAATACATTTATTAAAATTAATTTAAAGTATCTGTTTGATCGTGTGTGTGTGAGTGTGCGTGATATGTGTGTGTGTGTGTGTGTGTGTGTTGTGTTGTGTGTGTGTGTAAAATCATCATAGTTTACGTAAAACCCGTTTTCAAAATGAATAATGTAACTTGCGTTAGATTTGAAAGAATTGATAATCTGTCTACCAAACGCAGACACATTTGTAAAGGAGCAACATCGGAAAAGAAAATGAACATTTCCCAGCAGCTTTTTCAATTAACGAGACAGAAACACATTCGCAAAACGCCGAGGTTCAAGGACAAAGGAGGCATGTTGTATTATGAAAAGCGACCCTTTGAGCATCCGGCCCTATCTTATCTTCATTCCACCGGTACACCTCTTAGACAAGATTTCGTGTACAGAATTTAGGTAATGAGGCCAAGTGCTAATACTGAGCGTTCTACATTTACGTAGTCAAAGGATTCTGATGACAAAATATGATTCGTTGCAAGACTAATAAAGTAGTCTCAATGTCTTTGATTTATCTCAGGAATGTAATGCCGCGTTTTCACTTGAATATTTTGTCCTCCTCGCTCCGTCGTCGCTCGACTGGCTAATGTAAACCGGGTCTTGGGACATGTCGTAAGACATACTGCTAAACACTGGCTAGTGTGAAAGAGTCACTTATCGCGGGACATTTGTCCCACAACTTTTACAGAGACAACTACATAAATGTCGGACGATTTGTCTCTGCGACATGAAGGGGGGGGACAAATATATAGTAGAGGAGAGTAACCAAATATGGAATAGTATCCCTAAAATGGAATACCGCCATCTCTCGGAAACGAATACTCCTAGTTGCAAAAGACAGTGATCTTCTGTGTCTTTCCATCATTATACTCGCGTACAGGTTTTGACTTGTCAGTCGGGCGAACGTTGTGGCTGCGGTAAGAGTGTTTTGTTTTGGTGCTGTGAGAAAAGTTTTTAAGGTACGTAAAAACTAAGTATTTCTTTCAAAACGTGATGGAAAATAATATTGTATATTATGACTATGCATTGATTACATGTTTATTTGATTGTTTTAGAGGTTTTTTCTTGTCTGATTGTGTTTAGTAATAAAATCTGATATATGTTTTGATTAGTTTGAAATTTCCGAATATGGACAGTCCTTGGGATCTAAATATGGACTATTCCAAATTTGGATATCAAAATGTCATCTGGCTAGATTTCAAATTTAATATTTGGTTTTAGAATGGCGTCTTCGAGTTCAAAAGGAAAACGAAAAGAATGGAACACAGATCACATGACAGAAGCTATACAAATGGTTAGAGAGAAAAAAATGGGTTATTTTAAAGGCTTGCTCGCAGTACTCTAAATCTGGTGTCGCCCTATGACATCAGCCCTGTACCAGTTAAAAAAAGAAAAATTTCTAATAGAGGAAGAAAAGCAACTAATGCTGAAAGAGAATAAATTATCAAAGCCAAAAAATAAAAAACAGAAAGAAAAGAAAACTAAAGGAAAACAGCAAAAAAAGAAAATCAAGTCTCAAAATAGTCCCATTGATTCTGACGATGAAGAAGAAATACGTTTTGACACAGACAGTGAGCCTGATGCCGTTATAGGACTGGAAGTTCCTGACTCAGAAGATGCAGAGTAACAGTCTGTTTTCTCAAGATACTCAAGGAGAGACATGGATCAAATGCCTCATGTGCAGGCTCTGGGCACATGGTGATTGCGCAGGTGCAGAGTTCGATACAATGGAGATGTGATTTCTGCAAGTAACTTAATAAGTACCTATCTTCTTAAAATTGACCAAAGTTCCTGTAGATCTCATTAAAATAAAGGTTTATTATTCATAGTTTTATAGTAGTCCATATTTGGGTACCTATTCCATAATTAGGTGCCTTTATGTTGATTTTGTTTTTGAGAAAATTTTATATTTTAAATTAATATATGTAAAACAAAACTGTCAATAAGTTAAGCGCAACTGTATGACTGATAATAAATAAGAATAAAAGTTTTTAATTTACAATATCTTTTTTTTTTATAACACAAAAACAAAATGGTATTCCATATTTGGTTACTCTCCTCTAGAAGCATTATCATCATCATAATCATCTCAGCCGTAAGACGTCCACTGGACATAGGCCTCCCTCAAAGATCTCCAGTAGTTTTGGCTGGCAGCGGCCTGCATCCATCGTGAGCCCGCAGCCTTCACCAGATCGTCCGTCCATCTAGTTGGTGGTAGTAGAAACATGTGTTTTCATGATTATAGATGTTATACTATTTCAAAGGTAGGTATTTTGGTTGGTATTTTACAACGAGATATTATTTTTGACTTATGAGATGTATTGCGAAATTTAAACGAGTTTTTCACCATTATACCTTCATTCTTGAATATAATAATATGTCTGTCAGTAAAATCAAGTACATTCCTGAAAATACTGCATTAAAATTTTTATTTACTTCGGTGTCCTTCCTTTTTTTAAACCCGTTTTAAACTGCGCACCGGTGCTTTTCACACTGTCACGCTTACTTTTGTATGGAGCTCGGCGCTTGGCGTTAAGGCTCTTAATTATCCACGGGTGTAATTTCCTGCGGCAACATGACTATAAAGTGCATAACTATGACTGAGAAAAATGTGTCTTTTTTTTCTTATTTGATTTTTCTGTACAGACAATAAAAATAACACTGAATATGACTGCCTCAGTGGCGCGGCGGGTGGAGGTCCGCTTGCGGTGCAAGAGGTAGCGGGTTCGATTTCCGCCGAGAGGTCAAGTGTTTGTATGTTCTGCAAGCATTTTCTCCTTGGTCTGGGAGTTTAGTATGTATAATAAAAAAAATCTATCTATGTATGTGTATTATATTAAGTATATCAGATGTCTAGTAGGTACCCGTAACACAAGCTTATAGCTTACCACGGGGCTAGATGCTGTTGTGTGGATTGTTTGGCAATATTTATATTTTATATTTATAACACACATAGTGTTTCAAAAAGGCCCTCAACCCGGCATGAGTTATTTTACACGTGACAAAACAACGCTGATCTTCCGTTGAAAGCCTTTCGAGTTACAGCCACATACAATTAAAACAAAGAACAATAAAACACGCGAAAACTAGCCAAAGAGTTGATTTCATCAACTACAAAAAAAAATAAAAGTTATAATAATAATCAACAAAAAACTAATTTCACATTTAGTACAAACTTGTACATATAACTGATAATAGAACACATACTGTCACCTGTCGCAATATGGCAGAATTATTCTTGAAATCTGTAATTTAACACATTTGTAAATTCTAAACTAAGCCAGTTTCTTGAACTCTAATTGCCTTGTGTTAAGATTAAGTACGACTGAACAATTCCATGAAAACATTTTCATTTTGTCAGTCTCATGCATAAAATCCATACATTATTATAAACTAGCGTTATTTTTTATAGATTTCCACAAGGATGGACAAAATAGCATATTTATTTTTCTGTTAAGTGCTTGCTTGACTTACATTTGTTTGCAAATGTTAAATGTATAAGTGGTAACTATGTTGTACACCAATTGTTATAAAAACATAAGAGATGAAAGCTGGATTGTTCTATTTGCTTCTCAACTCTGTATAAAAAATGAAGCGAAATTTCAAGACAATGTTATTTCTTTAATTATTCTTAGTTTTTATTAAAATTAACTTTAAGCTGACCTGTCTAAGGAAATAAACGTTTTGATTTCTTGATTTAACGGCAACAGAAATACTTCTTATCTTCCCTCAAAATGTCAGCTCTATATCTACCACAGTTCTTGAGATACATCCTGGTGACAGACAGTCGGACAGACAGGCGGACAGACAGACGACGAAGTCTTAGTAAAAGGGGTCCCGTTTCGCCCTTAAGATACGGAATCCTAAAAAGTGAGAGAGTATTTATAGAATGTACACGGTGCGAATATTGTGTCGCAGAAACCAATCTCCATACAAATATACGGTAAAATGTTGTACATTTTTTTTGTGCCTCTGTGAAAAGGCAATTTGCGTTTCATTCGGGAACAAAGAGGATGCAACGAGTATATGTTTATGCATCATCCAGCTCGCAAACAGCGTATATTTTAACGTTTCTCTTAATTGTTACAAAGAGCCCTCTCTCTGTGAATTTAACGAAAATGTTATTGAATTGTTTCAAACATGAACAAAGATGTATTAACTCAATTGAAATGAAAATTTATTTGCAATGAACATTTATGTATGTGGTAATATTTGATGTTAGGGTTTTTAAACAGTTATTCAAATAAGTCCTACCTTAACCCAGGCATTCAAATATTATATATACACTAGCTGACCCCAGCAAACGTTGTTTTGCAAAATGAAAAATAGATGTTGGCCGATTCTCAGACCTACTCAATATGCTCAAAAAATTTCACGAGAATCGGTCAAGCCGTTTCGGAGGAATCAGGGAACGAACATTGTGACACGAGAATTTTATATATAAGATAGATATCTATTTATCATGTCTAAATACAGATTCTTTTTTTTTTCTTAATAACATAGCTCTTTCTTACACACAAAGATAAAACAATACAAAAAGGGACTTAAAGCTAAATACAAAATGGGTGGCCTAATTGCTTAAAGCAATTTCTTCCACTAATCAATACTACATAATTAAATTTCTGTAAATAGTCAGCATAAAAGTAATGTAACCATGTCATATTTTGTGGTCAGCCTTGTAATTGAGTAAAAACATACTAAGCCATTTGGATTTATTAAAAAATAAATTGTGATATAACTCTTTAATAAAATTATTAAAATAAAAATGCCCTTTGTCCTAAAAAATTTTAACAACTTGTATTTTAAAACTATGTGGTTGGTTATGTAGGAACCCCGTTTTGGGTGTAGGCCTCCTCCAAATGTCCACTGCACTCGATCCCTTGCTATTTCGTGTTACTCAGGGCCGAGCTGTTTTTTAACATTTGGTAATTTGTTAACATGTTATACGCCTGACGACGAGTCATTGCTAATTTATAATTAGGAATGTGTGTTTGAAGAATCTGTGTCCTATGTGTTTGATGTTTTGTTTTTTTTTCATGTAAGTAATGTTCGGTATAAGTATTAAATTTTAATGTTTTTTTATAAGTGATAAACCTCACATTGCAGGTTAAACTACTTTTAAATTTTATGCAGAAAAAATTAAGACATAAAAGGATATCCTGTGCGCGAAGGTATAGTAGGTAGGCGATAAAAAAAATAACGAATATTTTATTTTTTGCAGATAAAATTAATACATATCTTTAGTAAAATTAAGACTTACTTTTTTTAACCGTGCGACGCCGGGGCTGGCTGTTAGTTTTTAATATAATGCATTTTATATATATTATAATGCATTGTTTTTTTTACCGAAACATTAACACGGTACAATTATGTTTATCTATACTAATATTATAAAGCTGAAGAGTTTGTTTGTTTGTTTGTTTGTTTGTTTGAACGCGCTAATCTCCGAAACTACTGGTTCGAATTGAATAATTATTTTTGTGTTGGATAGTCCAGTTATCGAGGAAGGCTATAGGCTATATAACATCACGCTACGACCAATAGGAGCAAAGATATAGCGGTAAATGTGTAAAAAACGGGAGAAATTGTTCATCTTTGAAGCCTTCCGTTGCGTGCGCCGTGAAAACGGTTCAAGATACACAAAAAATATGTATTAAAGAATAATATAGCTCTTTTAATGATCTAAAAAACAGTCCGCGATAGTATATGTCTATCTTTTAAGATTAACTCACAAAACCGTTTTTATGGTACCTAATTTGGTCGAAATAATTTGTTTAAGTTGTATCAACATAATAATATTAATCTTTATTCAAATAAATATGTTGTTGGTTAAGAGTACGTCATCCATTATAACGCGGGTAGCACCGCGGGGCACAGCTAGTAATGTTATACGAGCGGTCCGCCCCGCTTCGCACCTAGTTGACCGTATTGTTAATCTCAACCATTCTAAAACCCACTTAAACACACACAAAAAATTTCATCAAAATCGGTCTAGCCGTTTAGGGGGAGTTCAATGACTAAAACACGTACAGAAGATCTTATATATAAAATTCTCGTGTCACAGTTTTCGTTGCCATAATCCTCCGAAACGGCTTGACCGATTCTCATGAAATTTTGTGAGCATATTGAGTAGGACTGAGAATCGGCCAACATCTATTTTTCATTTTGCAAAACAACGTTTGCTGGGATCAGCTAGTTTATATATATAAAGATGGAATCAATTAAAATGGTTTTCCCAAATAAGTTAACTACATTATAGCAGCATAATAAAATTTGTTCCAAAATTCAATGTTGTTTAATATTTTATTTTGTTCCAATCAGCAATTTGATCATTATGCGCATTGATAAAAATATGAATATATTAGCCTAAGTTACAACTTCGAAACGAACCTCAGTAGGAACAAAAATCAAGTTGTTTTTCAACCAAAAGGGGTCCCCAAACTCAGCTGAAGTTGTGGCATAACTTAAACCTTTTCAAACAGGGCTTCAACAAAGGCTTAAGCGTGTTCGAAACAATGCCCGGTGGGGCACGATATTAAAATCAAGTGATGCATCTATATAATTTGTACTTTAATAAAATGAACTTAGTGTATATATGTCTGTTATTTACTATAATAAGGTACCTGAAATTCTTCAAGCGTTCATTTACGGTAACAACCATAAGTTCTTGCTTTTCCTAGTGACCTACAAAATAGTCGAATTATTAACAAGTGAAAATAAAAAAACAACAAGTACATAATATGTATGAAAACGGATTTATTAATTCACTATAATTTATTTAAATGAACGCAAATTACATTTCTTGTTAATATTTTGGTACATTACATTCTAAAAATATCCGAAAATCATAAACATCCTAAGTATGTCCGCGGACGTGCTGCATTTAAATTGTATAAAACGAATTAATTGTTATGTTTTTATCTATGCAGAGCATTAGATACAGTAGTAATAATATGTATATACATATATATATTTACATATTATGTTTCCCAATTACGTTCCCACTGCTGGACTTTCTTCTCTCTTGACGAGGGAGTTTAGGCCCTAATTCACCACGCTGGCCAAGTGAGGATTGGTGAATGGCACATGGCCTTCAAACTCTTCAAAGTTCTTATTTATAGCAAGTCTATTTATATCATTTTATAAACAATAATCTAAATTTAAATTTAAAGAAAATCCCCCGATTCCAGTGATTTAACTTCCTTAAAAGTAAAACACCATAATATTTAGTAATGTGCTGTACATGCGATACGCTTTCTTTTGATACCCCACTCGAGTATATTCGCAGATTTTTCGGTTTTCCTTCCCCACTCCCACCCCCATAACTTTTAAACGGCAAAACCGATTTTCATGAAAAATGTCTATGAACACTCGCACAAAACATACCTTTTTTCAACAATTTTTTTATTTTTTTTTTGTTCAAAACAATTATTAGGAGCTAAGATTCATACAATGAATAAGCTACGTTTAGGCTTACACTAATTTACACTAATTAATCTTTAAGGACATCTAAAACCATTGTATAGAGAGCCTTTAGCGGCGCCTCGCCTAATGGATCTGATAAAACACTATGAACTACACCTAATTCTCTAAGTGTTTTCAACAAAAATTTAAATCAATATTTATCAGTTCGGGAGCTATGATGTTTCAGACAGACAGACACGTCAAACTTATAACAGCCCTCTTCTTAGACGGGGGAATGCCAAAAAAAATAAAAGTTTGAAGGGCATGTGACATTCACCGATTGACATGCCGGTTTCCTGACAATGTTTTCCTTCACCGTTAAATCACGTTATTAAAGCGCACATACATTTTTCTAGAAGTAAAATCCAGAGGTGCTTGGCTGGGTTCGAATCCACGACCTTCGGAATGAAAGACGAGTGTGCTCCCACTTAGCCATAACGGCATTTGACAGGACATACATTAACATACATTACTTAAGTAGATATAGAACATGTACTTAATATCAACGGAAGGTACACTCGGCGCGCGCATTATCTAGTGAGTTGTTATGCATTCCGGGCACGCTGCCGTTACAATTACAGCAATTTGAGGCAGCCCGAATCATATGGAACCGCTGGGAACACGTGGGGTACTCGTACAGCTAGGGTTGTTAAAAAAATATAAATAAATCAAATCATAGAAAAGTTTTCCTGTCTCTATATTTTTTATAGGTTACATTTAGAGGAATCTTCTCAGGAACTCCATGACCTGATTCCACCATCTCCCTTCTACTCCAGAAACAGCAGACGCACGCATCATTATTTAGTGGATATCCCGTCAACTCGCACTTAGAGAGTTACATCCACCTTTATATTTTCTTATAACTATTACCTGTATGTCTTCAAGACAAGAGTGAATAAGTACCTTTTATAGATCTATAAGATCCACCCTCGTCCACATTGTCACTTACTATCAGGTGAGATTTTGGGAAAACTTAGATATTTTTAATAAAACAACAAATTTTGGTATTATTTGTCATGTGTTGGTCTCGCCTTTAAAGTCACATAATTAAATAATAAATAAGTGAATACACCTCCACTTTAATTAATGCAAGCACTGTTCTCTTTGGTGTGGGTGTTTAATATGTTTAATAAAAAATATCGATATTTGTACGTATATTATATTAAGTATATCAGATATCTAGTACCGGTAACACAAGCTTAGAGCTTACCTAGCCTACCGCGATGAATAAGCTATTATATAACACTAAAATAATTTAATAATTCGGACCAATAGTTCTTGAGATTAGCGCGTTCAAACAAACAAATACATTTTTCAGCTTTATAATAGTAGCATAGATATAAAAAAACACATTTTGAATCAAAAGTGCGTTTCAAAACCCGCCGCATAATCATGTCTTTTTCAATATAGCTAGTTAGCCCGTTTATAGCATGCTTTAAACAAAAATGTTAGTACCCCTCTAGACACAAACCTTGAGGTACTGTTGGCAACCCTACTTGCACCTGCGTCCACATACCTAAGTTCCCGCGTGCCCAGTTATTTCAACATTTTGCAGATTCGGGGTCGCACAGAAGAGCCTGTGGTACAATCAAGGAAAATTGAACCGTGTACGCTATAATTAAAGTACAGAATTGAACAGACAAGCTATACATAATATAGCTTAACTTATTGAGTTTCAGTCGAAATCCGACGGTGAAACGATGGCTGGTTTTATTAAATTTTAACTGATGAGTCACGTTCGCTTTGAAACAAATTAAAACAATTCTATTTGTGTTTTCGTATCGAAGTACAAAAACGAGAATAGCATTGGTAAAATTCTAAAATAAATATTTCCGGACTACTCACACAAGCATCACCTAACCCCAAACAAAGCAGAGCTTGTGCTATTAGTGCTAGGTGATTGATATACTACATAGACACATTTTTTTAGTAAATACATACATAGGATACATTGAAAATACCCAGACCCGAAACCATAAACAAAAACTATACTTTGTTTATTTAGATAAAAATATGAAACAAATTCTGAACCACAAAATATTAAATAATAATCATATCTATGTATGTATGTATGCCTATTATATTAAGTACATCAGATATCTAGTACCCGTAACACAAGCTTAGAGCTTACTACGGGGCTAGATGTTGTTTTGTGGGTTGGCCAGCAGCAATACATTATTTATAACTAACCCCGTGTAACGTTGCTTGGCTATATTATAAAATCACGTTTTTTGTATGGGAGCCCTCTATATTTATTTATCATGTGTTTTAGTACTTGTTGATATAGCGGCAACAAAAATACATCTTCCCTCAAAGTTTCTAACCTCAAAATAAGCCTTGAGTCAAGTCAGCCATTTTATTTTTCTAGTAAATATTGCAGGAATGTCAGGATGACCTTTGACCTTAGAAGTTATTAAGTTGGAGTTGTAAAAAGAGTTCTTTGAAAATAAATCCAAAATACAACGTAAATAATAACGAAGTCTCCCTCTACGGTATCAATTCTATTTACATTAGACCCACAATTTCTTTTACTGCTCCCTACGAACCAATCAAATAACTTAAATCACCGAATCAAATTACATATCCACAGTTTCATATCTATTATTCATTTACTTTGCCCACGCTACGCTTTAGCAGATAAGACTCTATTACCTCAACAATAGAGTTTAAAATTGAATCTTACTATATAAGAGCTGGTAATAATAACGAAAGAGATCTGAAAGTCCGCTCAGGAGTCTTAGGAGCTTTTTGAAATGAGCTTTCTGTTGCACTTTCTTTAATCTTTGGGAGGTCGCTCGACTAGAATAAGTGCTTACTGAAATGGCTATAGAAGTAATTGATTAGCCAAGTTGAAGCCCGGGGGAAATTAGACCTAGAATTTACTAAGTAAATAAATGGTTAGTATATTAAATGGTTAGCAATTACAAAGTTCTACCGTGAAAAGATATTTTACTTCACTAATATTAAATTTAATTTTTTTCGGGTCGTGACGTTAAAAAATACATGACAAAAATTATTGCTTCTTGTTAGGTATGAAATTAATTGTGATTTCTCAACTTTTAAGGTTCATTTTATTTATTTAATTTGCACGGCTTAGCCTATTACACAAATTAATAACAATTAAAAATTAGCAACACAAAATATTCTTGAAAATTAAATTAATTAAAACAAGACACAGAAACAATAAACTAACATTAAATGACATTATTATGCAATTTTTATCTTACATAAATTTAATACAAGCACTCAGAGTACTCTAAGCAAGCAGCTCGGAATACGTGTCAGTCTGCTGCGAACACATCGCAGTCTGGGCGCAGGTTTGTAAAAGTTATCATATTACCGATATAAAAAAAAGGGTTTTAAACACGGCTTTAACGGTGGAGGCAAACATCGTGAGGTAACCGGCATGTTCGGAGAACTTTGAAGAGTTTGAAGGACATGTGACATTCACCAATCCACACCTGAAGAAAATTCGCGCCGGCGTGGTAAACTAGGGCATAATCTCTTTCATCAACATAATAGTGTGTCCTAGCAGTGTGTCCGTAAATAGGGGTGCTTATGAATAGGTATACAAACTGAAATAGTCTAAACTCTAGCCTTGTACCATATAACGTCCGATCTTCAGTTCGAGCTTCCTATAAATATTATCCAGATTCGCGGGCGTCACATGAGCCATGAGTTGAGTACCTCTGGATGCATAGGTCACATCCCGTCTTTGAAGGAAAACAATATCTTTATTATTAGAACTTACGAGCTGTTCGGTTTTTAGTGCCTGGGGCAGGTATTCTAAACATGTTATTCCGTAAATAATAGGAATGGTTTGATTGGTTGTATATAAACAAACATACAGGGAGAGAAGCAGGGAGATACATTTATTAGTTTGCTTACTTAAATATTATTAAAGGACAATGTGTGTGTGAAAAACCTATTTTCCTCGGGATTATCAGCATCGTCCCATACGTCAAAGATGAATACAATTATTATTTGTGTTAGAACCCACAACTATCAGCATGAAAGTTGAGTGTTCTTCCTTAGTGGAGCCAACACGACTTTTTTTACTATGCTTGGATACCTATAAGGTATCTAGGAGTTATATAAAATGACCCATAGCTTTATCACGCCAACTTTAACAGTCCTGATTCTGAGTCTGATCCTGATCTTCAACCGGCCAAAATGCTTTGCGTTTCCTCATAAACTTTTTGTGTCGTATTTCAACACTAAAAATTACTATCTCGACATCGTATGTAATTGGTTGTATAAACCGTGTTAGTTTACTTTTATAAATAAAGAAATAGCTACGACAACCAACGATCAGCGCTGACGGGGTCGTGACGGCTATAGGTAAATGTAATTAATAATTATACTAGTTTTAGGTTTAGCATTAGATATTAGGTATTTACATATATAATGTTTAAACCACCGTCCATAACGTTTTGTATTTTGCTCTCCATCCGAAATTGCTAGAGCAAAAAGACCGCCGATTACTTATTGTATTGTTTCTTTGTTGTGTGTAATAAAGTATTTTCTATGAATTATCTAAATTAACATTTTGTTGAGCCTAATTTAGTCTTAATCTGGTAATCCTGTTAGAAACTTAGCCAAGTTTCCTACCGCACCGTGCCCGGGCTCCGACAAGTCATGAATGTCTTATAACTTGGATGTCATACGTTGGGGCACGCCCGCCCTGGATCAACATAATCTTCGAAGTTGGAAAGTTCGTGATACAAGTGTTGTTTATCCAAAAAAACCAATACTGGTATGATACCAAATATCGATAAGACCGCCCATTACGCATGCTAGGCTAAAATGTTACCTTACTATTCATAATTTTTGTATTTATTTATGTTAATTGGTGTGTGTAATAAAGATGTTTTTATTCTATTGTTTCTATTATTCTAAAAGTAAGCAGTTGGAGCTGATTAACTAGTTGTATAAAACGTTACTTGTGAAATGATTCAGTCACGAAATACCAAATCGTTAGTAGGTTCGCATGCGGAACCGTTAGCAGATTAATTGGCTGTAGAGGCTATATTCAGGCTGCATCTAACCACAATTTACTGACAAGCAATATTAATTGCTTATCTAAGAAAATGGACTCAGTAGTTGTGTCCAGATAAGGAAATTCTGAGGATCGGTTTATAAATATATCACATTTGTTGTTTTTGTTATTGACAGCTCTACCCTTCATCTCAATGTTGCCCGAAGGGCGGAAAAAATATAAAAGTAATCTCCTTCTTCGACTAGCTAATCAATTGATGAAAGGAAAAAAACGTAACAGGAAATTGTTATTGACTTTTTTTTTTGCAAATTATCCGCTGACACTAAGGTTGAGTTCTAGGATATAATCATGAATGTACTTATCCCTTTAAAAAGGGCCCTAATAATTTATTAACTGATCTAACAAAAACTTTCAAAATTCAACTTACTATAGCAACGGATTATTTTATTTTATTTATGTTTAAGTCATAAAAGTCATAAATGACTGAGTTTACAATGTGATTTTTAATTATTTATTAATACGTAATACATGGATCGGTATTTCTCTTCCCAGCTTGTCTTTGGACAGCAATACAGATTATAATATAAATAACCACTCCCAAACCAATTTAAAAATATTATTAACAACTGCAATATCAAAGTACATGAATGAAACCACAAAATAAAAGAAGAACAGGGAAATTTGATTATTTTGACCATCTAGTAACGTTTGACGAACGAACGAAACGAATGATTGAGTTGAAGAACGCAAAGAATGAACTTCTAGAATATTATACAATTACCAATATCTATTAGTCTATTATAATAACAGTTGCACCCTGAAAGGAAACTTTGCATTTAGCGAGGTCCTAGCCTCGCTCTCATTCTGGTAAGTTTTCCATTTACATAACCAGTGGGGTATTGTAATAACTTCGAGTTTTAATGACTTCTGTGTGCTCTGGGCGAAGGAGTGACCTTATTCCAGATCTGGAATGGTCTGTGAGGGTAGCAGCTTTCTAAAGACATCTGCCTGTATTCGCCGTTAAATCGAGCCAACCAACTTCTTACCCAATTACTTAAGTTACTTACAAGTACGTATAGTTGTTGTGTGGATATTGCAGAACTTACAGTTCCTACAGTATTTATATTGTTTAAGCCACCGTCCATAAAATATGTAATCTTTTTCTTTCCATCTACGGTTGTCTGGAAGAAATTGCTTTTAGCAATAAGACCGCCCATTACGCATTCTAGGTTTAGTTTTAATTTCATATTGTATTGTTCATCTGGTGTGTAATAAAGTATATTCTATTCTATTCTATTCCTATAGGTGTATAGAATGCATTTACTATTACTAAAGGGAAATAGGTGTGATGACTTATCATTATATTATTTATTTAATCATATTATTTTGTAATGTTCCCGTGATGCGCTTCAATTTGAGACACCACTAGAGTATATGTGCAGATATTCGGTTCTGCTTCGCCACATCCCCAATAACTTAAAATGACGTAAAATTTTAAATCCCCCGTAACTTAAAACGGCTCAAGTAATTTTTATTAAACACTAGCGGCCCGCCCGCCCCGGCGTCGCACGTGTAAAAAAAGTTCCCGGCAATTTTTCCTTATTTGCTCATCGTTTAGTCCCTGGACTACGACAAACATTTTAAAACCAAAATCAGCTCAATCGGCCTAGCCGTTCTCGAGTTTTAATCAAAATAACGAACAACAATTCATTTTTATTTATAAAGAAGATGTCTAAGAACACTAGCGCAAAACTTACCTTTCATACAAAAAAACAACCCTCTTTCGATCGGGGGTTAAAAACAACTAGCAAGAACCAACCTATGAGTACCTACCTAAGATACCGAGATTTATTTATTTATTTATTCAATTTATTGTAATACATATTTCTATGATTTTGGGCAACTATGCGGAAAGTTGGTAAAGCCATAATGGCCAAGTACACATAACAAGGACAATGTATTATTAAAGTAATTATTTTAATGTTACACTCATAAGGTTGCTTGTCCATTGGAGTGAAGAGGAGAATTAAGCCACGTAATGGGGTCGTAATTTCAACCATTAAAATCTCATCTTTATAATTACACTCCGTGGTTCTGCTATGAAATTTATAAAATTATAATAATTAAATATTTCATTATTAAATTCGGTGTAAACCTTAATGTATTTCCTTTCTTTTTGTTAACTTTTAAAACGACTTTCAACGAAAAAAGGAGGTTATGTTAACGTACATTTATATTTTTTAGTATTTTCTGTTATTTTTGCCAAAAGTGTTTTCTACGACTGAACCTTATCGTGAACACATGTATTGTAGTTACATTAAGCGACAACATACATAAATGAAAATAGGTGGTAGTTTAAAAAACCAAATATTCCTTTATTTAAATTTGTTGATAATTATGGAAGAAGATGAAAAGGTTAAATAAAATCTTTAACTAGTGTTTATTTGTGATTATTTCTATAAATGAGATAGGTTTTACTATAATAATTGAAGAGTGTCACTCACGAAAACCAACAAATGGGTTTCCAAATATTAGAATCGTTGAACATAAAAACTCGTCATGAGCCGACCTTTCATACCCCTTCCGCTTAATATACAAATTTTCAAACACCCTTTATACTATTAGAATCACAGTCGATTTTTTTTAGCCTTTTTTTCCACTGTTGTTGTTATAAATATATTACTTACTAGCGGCCCGCCCCGGCGTCGCACGGGTAAAAAATGTTCCCGGCAATTTTTCCTTATTTGCTCACCGTTTAGACCTACCCTGGACTACGACAAACATTTTAAAACCAAAATCAGCTCAATCGGCCCAGCCGTTCTCGAGTTTCAATCAGACTAACGAACAACAATTCATTTTTAACCCCCGACCAAAATAGAGGGGTGTTATAAGTTTGACGTGTCTGTCTGTCTGTCTGTCTGTCTGTGTCACCATAGCTCCCGAACGGATGGAGCGATTTTAATTTAGTTTTTTTTGTATGAAAGGTGAGTCTGGCGCGAGTGTTCTTAGACATGTTTCATGAAAATCGGTTGTGCCGTTTAAAAGTTATGGGGGTGAGAGTGGGTAAGGAAAACCGAAAATCTGCAAATATACTAGTGTGGGGTATCAAATGAAATCGCATCGCGTCCACATTACAAAATATTATGTTGTTTTACGTTTTAGGAATTTAAGGCACGGAAATAGGGGGTTTTTCTTAAATTTTAAATTTAGATTTATTATTTATAAAGATAATGACCTTACAAGAGTAAGTAAAAATTATGAATAGTTGTGGGGTGTAATAGTCTCGGTAAACTAACTTTTGGGAAAATTAATTACGAAGTTGAAATAATGTTTTAAATAGAATGAGAAGGTGTTTCAAAGGCTACCATTTGTCATAATTTACGCTTTGTTTTAATAAAATAATGCATATTGCCATATAAAGGTTTTAAATGGAATTTATGGAGGTTTTGGCTGTTCACGTCCGTAAGTGGTAACCCTCTGAATCCTTACACGTGACCTCCGGGTGGTGCTAAGAACAGTCTCTGGTGGTAGGCTTCGGCCGCGGCTTGTCACCACCCTCCGGGCTGGGCCAGTGCGTGAAGCGATTTTTTCGTGTTTCGTAATGTGGCCCGGAGAAGCCATCTTCTAGGCCTTCATGCTCCATCTTAGACCACATCTTCACTTTACATCAGGTGAGATTGTGGTCAAATGAAGGCTTATCAATAATAAAAAAAAAAAAAAAAAAAAAAAAAAAATTGCAATCAACCTTCTGTCATGTACAAGTTTGCTAAAAATAGATGATGTTTACAGTTTAGAAATGTAAATAAATAAATATTTCCAGACAATTCGTACAACAACATCTAGCTCCGTGGTAAGCTCTGAGCTTGTGTTACGGGTACTATAGAGGTATATCTGATATCTACACTAATACCTTCTATTATAAAGAGGAAAGATTTGTACCTTTTTTTGTATGTTTGTATGTTTGTAATGAATAGGCTCAAAAAGTACTGCGCCGATTTAAAAACTACTTTCACCAATAGAATGCTACATTCTTCCAATTTGACATACGCTACATTTCATTTTGAAAAAAATTAGGGATCCTTGGTAAAATTTGAACAATGTAACCAAAGGTGTAGAAAAATGAGTCTTAAAATGTCTTTCGTCGAATGCGCTGCCGAAGCTATTAGCGATAGAACAAAATAATGTACAACAATATTGAAGAACATCATCTCATATAAAAAAATAAATCGCAAAATGTGTTGCTAAGCGCATAACTCAACATCGCCTGGACCAATTTGGCCAATTTTTTTTAAATGTTCGTTGGTGTTCAAGGCTGGTTTTTACAGCGCGAAAAATTTGAATAATTGCCGGGAATTTTTTTTACTCGTGTGAAGCCGGGGCGGGCCGCTAGTACTTAATATAATAGACATACATATTTAGTTTTTTATATTATACATATTAAACACCCAGACCCAGGAAATAGTGCTTGCAGAATAAACAAACACTTTAATCCTCGGCGGGAATCGAACCCGCTACCTCTTGCGCCGCAAGCGGACCCTCGCCCACAGCGCCACTGAAGCAGTGAAAATATGTTTATAGAAATACGCAATAAGAATACTTACTAGATATAAATCTAAATTTAAAATTTAAGAAAAACCCTCGATTTCAATGCCTTAATTTCCTTAAAAGTAAAACACCATAATATTTTATTATCTGGACGCGATGCGCTTTCATTTGATACCCCACACGAGTATATTTGCAGATTTTCGGTTTTCCTTCCCCACTCTCACCCCCATAACTTTTAAACAGTTCAACCGATTTTCATAAAACATGTCTAAGAACACCCGCGCCAAACTCACCTTTTATACAAAAAAAACTAAATTGAAATCGTTCCATCCGTTCGGGAGCCATGATGTCCAAGACAGACAGACCGACAGACAGACAGACTCATCAAACTTATAACACCCCTCTTTTTTACACTCACAATTTACTTATTTTACAAATATTTTATTTTTGCTCTAATAGGAATCGAATCAACGACCATCTGAGCCAGGCAGGATATAGCTTTATTTATTTATCTATTAATTCATTATTTTACATTTCTTTCTCAGCCATTGAGGTCATGTACATTCATTTGATTGTACCTGACAGATGAAATTTCATCCTAGTCTAGACAAAATAAATTACAGACATTTCGAGTTATTCCAAATCAAACAAATTGTTCACAACTATTAATTAAGCTGTCAACGAACTGCAGGCGAATATAAATTCTATTTAAGATTGACTTGTTATAAATTCAGATTCAGTAAATCTATTAAATATTTGTACATTTCGAGAATAAAGAGCCAAATGAATTTATGTCCCAAAAAATCTTTAAAAGCGGCAAGTACAAAAAGTACGAAGATTTGCAATAAACGTTTTTTTTTTTGCGTTTTGGTAAATGTAAAAGTTTGCTGTGACACACGGATGGACAGACATGATGAATTCATAAGGGTTCAGTTTGGTTTGGCTACGGAGCCCGAAAGTGAGAAATAAATAAATAAATATTTCCGGACAATCTACACAACAACATCAATTATTATATCAAAGAGTTCTATTTTAATTCAGCTAAATATGTGTTGCTTAGACAAAATTCTTTTTCACTAAAATGGGCATGCAAATATTTTTCATAACGGGGAAATATTCCTTTGCCTCCCGACATAACCTTTGGTGCAAATTTCATTTCATCACGAGGTACATTAATGCATTTCTTTCTTTTGTTTGCATACACAAAACTTAGACACGTCAAAACAAAGAACTTAGTAGGAAAGAAAGTAAAGATTCATATTTTCAATGTTTCATACATTCCTATACCCACTTATCGAAGAAACACCATAAGAAGACCATTAGAAAACAATGGGTTATGACCTCCAACTGGTAAGTATTCATATCTTTTAAATAGTTAGAATTTAAAATATAGGAATGTGGCGACTATGAAGAAATTTCAAAAACAAAGAAATATTCATCGTCTGGTCTTTCATTTCGTTGATTCGGAGGTGCGAATCGCTGATGCGTACAAATTGCCATCAACGTAGTTTCACCCCAACCGAAGCGCAGTGGGCAGTTTGTTTGTTTTTGTTTAATTCGTTGATTGGCACCGCTTGATTGGGCTCAGGGCTGCTGCACTCACTTGTCACTTTTGTCACTATTTGTCACTATTGTACTGTCATGAGACGTGTGCCGATTCGTTCAAAGTGAGAATGTCACTGTCACTTTATTTGTCATGTGGATATGTCATGATACTTCCCTAGGCATATATATCATCATGGCCACCGTATAAAAAGGAAAAGATAGATTATTTTGATGTTTCTAAAGGCCTGTTTCAGGTTTTTTCAAGCAAAATTAGACAATGATTAAAATATAGAGTCACATGTGACAAAGCGAGATAGCTCTTGACTAACCTTGCTTAGTTTTCTAGGATTTTGTGAGAGAGCCCAGAAAACCTGAATAAGTTTAAGATGAAGAATTGTCTTTCTACGCTTCTTGTGTAAACATACTGCCATTAAACTCATACGCAAATTAGGCAAAACTTCAATTTTATTCCAAAATCTAAGTAGGTAATTACGAAAAACGCAACCTTTGTAAACTAAACGAAAAGCTCAGCAGCCACGGAACAAAGTGAAACAAACATTCCAACGTAGTAACCGTATTTTTTTCCAGTTATTCGCGGGCGTGTCGGCCGCCATATTTCCGAAATTAATTAATAACACAAGCGATTTCAGGCATGTTACGGCATTCCGAGCGGAATTGAGGCGCGCTTACCTCTCCGAATTTCATTAAGTGGAAATTCGAAATGCATTATTCAAAATCCTTTTTTTTTCACGTGGAATGGCAATTGTACGGCATTTAGGCATTTTAGATTTTTGCAGGTGTGTATTATGCGTATAAATTATGTACGCGGACTTCTAAAGTTCTACAGAAAAAAAAACAATTACTGGAGACTAAGAAAGAAAAACACTGCGAGAATAGGCATGACTTGTGTACCTACTTGCAGCATACAACATTAAAAAACAATTAAGAGAGAATTTTATTTTTAACTGGTGGAATAAATTACGATCATACGATTAGGAAGGTCGTAAATTCATAATAAATCGTTCTAAGGCTCGCCATTTTCAATTATTCATTTTAAAATGCTCTATATATTGTTTTTTACTTCTTAGCATGTTTATGTCGCCAAACAGATCGAACCACTCTAATAGTCCGGGAGCCGACCACAAAAAACCCTATCTGATAAAAAAACAAACTATCAAGTAATTCCTATTCACAACTGATAAGTGTACATCATAGAGCGGAAGCTGGGAAGCCGTGTCTTGGCAATCTGTTGTCGGTTTGAGGATATTAAAGACTGTTTTATGTGACAGATATCAGAAAAAGGCATAAACACTTCGCGACACGTACTTGTAACACTTCTTTCTCTAAGCTACGTTAGAGTAAGTTACGGTAAGGCGTTTTATGATTGTATGCTCCGTGCATACAATCATAAAACGCCTTACCGTAACTATTAACGTAGCTATTAAAAAGTTATCGACTATTTATTTATTTATTTATCTTGGATAGGATTGTTTTGTGCATTATCTCCCAGCCTAACCAGGCCCCAACCAGCCAACTCCCATATGTAGCGGATTAGGGCCTTCGATGTCCCGGAATCCCGTTTCTTTTCTGATAAAAAAGCTTTGCAGTAAGTGATCTACTGTAGATCACTACAAGTTCCACCGTTTCCTCTTCCCCAACCAGCCGCGGCACAGACTGCTTTCTGTAGATTCGGTCTTATGAAAACTATTATAGTCTAGACTTTTTCACTTTAATTAGAGTGAGTAAGTTCACTACGGACGTAAAAAGCACAACCAAAGCCTTCATGTGAATATAATACCCATATTAACACCAGTGGCGGATTTACAAATTTTCAAGGTATAACGCTGAATAGTTTTTGCCGCCCTTGCCTCAACAATTGTCATATCATACATTATTTTTACAATGCAACAATTTCGTTGAAGTTGCACGTAAAATAATTTTTCGGTATATTTTTGAGCTAATTGAAGCTCAACAATCATGTATGGGCTGGGTAATGTATGCTATTTACAAAATAATGAACATTTGGCAAACGTAAAAAATCTTTTCGATTTCTATGAGATAAAAAAAAAGCGTTTCCTAAATTCGCCGCCCCCCAAAATCTGCCGCCCTAGGCTCAAGCCTTCTCATTACGCATTAACAAATTACCACTTACGATAAATTAGACAGAAAAAACATTCCGTTATTCAGCGTAATTGAAGGATAACATCCAACTTGTTATTTTCCAATTACGACCAACGAAAGGCAAAATCCGTTCACATAATGAAAGCTACATAATTATGAACTATTTTCAATTCAATAAGGTTGTAATCAGATTCTTATTTTTATAATGGTTATTGATTATTGATTTATTGCGAAACGAAGCGCTGATTTAGCTGGGTTCGGCTTTATATTATTAATTTTGAAGCTGGTACTTTAAATAACCTGGGTACAAGATATTTATTTTCATTGTTTCGTTTTACATAACTTGACACGTCAAAAATAAAATACAAAAAACAATAAAAATAATCATAGGTGCTTAAAGATAAATAGGAAATAAATTTATCGTATCTGGTCGCTTCGCTTTTTTACAGTAGAGCAAAGAAGCGATTAGAAACTCTAGCTCATTTTTGTATTGTAACTTTACAATCATTATTTGTTAGTCTTGTTTTTGATTTTGTGTTGGACCAGATTCCGTCCCTGAGGTACTTTTTCGATAAAACTTACCGTTTTCGAGAAAAATCCAAAAAACCCAAAATTTTGACATTTGGGCCCGAATAACTCCCTAAGCTCACATGGGACCGATTGGGACTTTTGAAACTTTATTTTTTATGGCAAACCTAAGGTCTCTACGGAGATTTGGCTCTGTCGGAGACAAACAGCCAGACAGACAGACACGTCAAACTCCCCTCTTTTTTGGTCGGGGGTTAAAAATAAGTAATACAATGAATTTTTCTATTTCATGCGTCAGTTTGCATTAAGTATCATTTGACAGAATCTCGGAATAATATGTCCCATGGTATGTGACCAGTTAGTAGGTGGTTGGTTGAATATTCACGGTAAATCATCGATAAAAAATATTTCAAGAGTTAATACCGCTATTGATTTTTTATTCATATTTATTTTATTTTAGTGAATCGATTTTTTGCACTGTTTTTGCTTCGTTTTCTTGGTTTTGATTTTATGTTATATTCTGATTTGGTAACACCATTGGTTTTAATGACGCGAAATAATATATATTTTTGGTAAAAATATTTTTAATGCTAGATAAGCCTTCATTCGACCACAATCTCACCAGATGTAAAGTGACCTGATATTATAATTTGACTACAATACGGCTGATCAATATATAAAATCTCTAGTAGCAATCACACGCGTTCCATAATTTTGTCAAAAAGGATTTTCTGGGTTTTCTGTGTTTGTGATCAAAGCTTTGTCATTTATGGTGCCGATGCCGATGTAAACGGAATTTGATGAAATACGTTCACGTTATAAATGACTTTTATCCACTTTGATTTTAGCGAAGCCAAACTCATGGCCCTCGTTTGTACAAAGAGTTTTTTCATCGCGTGTGAAAATATCTACATACATAACATAATACGTAAATGTTATATGTTTAACAAGCTAGCCTACCACTAGATGACTGTTTTCAACTGCTGCATACAATTATGATGGGGAAGATACCAGGCAAAAGTGCTGTTGGTAGAAGGAAAACTTTTTGGCTGCGTAACATCAGGCAATGGACGGGCTTATGCCCGTCTATTGTTGTTTTTTGTTGTTTCTTTATAGAAGGCAGAACACCTATTCAGGCTAGCCCTGGAGAAGGAAAAGTTTACAAAGATGACCGCCGACCGATGTATCTACAAGGAGTAGAGCCTTCAAACAATAATCAACAAAAAACAACATCTATTTATAATGACTGTAGGTCTTTTTCTCCATCTACGAGTAAAATTAGACAATGGTTATAATATACAGTAAGCTCTTGTCATAACTAACCATTGACAAGTATTACTTACGCAACTAACCGCTGCTTAGATTACTCGGATTTTGTCAAATAAAGTTATAATATAGGCATATGATTAAGTCCGAATGTATTGATTTTATTTGCTTTTTCAATCATTCAGCATTCAGTTCTGTTTTGTAATTATATGTCTAGCGAGAAGTGGCCGGAGATCGGGAGGTGTGGAAAAAATTATGGAAGGCTTTTACCCAGCAGCTGTGGGACACTGGGGGCTTATAATACTAATAGTCTAAACTTGTTAAATTATTTTCAAAGAAACGAAGCATAATTAGTTTGAAACTGTGATTACAGTAACTAACAAGCGTCTCGTATTCTAGTAAATAAAAGTTCGCGCCCTGTATAATACAAAGGTTGAACTTTTGCCAAGGGCCGTAGGGCGAAGCTAAACTTGGTACAGTTTGTACGAAGTTGTATCAACTTGATAATGATGGATAAACGTAGAGCTATAAAACCTCTTTATCTATATAAATAAAAATGAATTGTTGTTCGTTAGTCTGATTAAAACTCGAGAACGACTGGGCCGATTGAGCTGATTTTGGTTTTTAAATGTTTGTCGTAGTCCAGGGTAGGTCTAAACGGTGAGCAAATAAGGAAGAATTGCCGGGAACTCTTTTTACCCGTGCGACGCCGGGGCGGGCCGCTAGTTTTATATAATTACCTATGAATATTAGACACTGCAAGAAATAAATTTAATAAATCTCAGATGGAAACATACTACCTTTACAGGTTTCTGTTTCAGGTTCCTTATACAGTTTATACACATTTTGCAAAAAAAAAGAAAAATAAAGTAAATGGCCATCCCGGAACCCTAAAAAGTAATATTTTCCTTAAATATGGTTAATAAATGATACATATGTTTGTAGCTATAAAAGTTACAAGTCCCAAGGTATGAATATTTTTATGTTGGAATTTCAATTAGGCTAGTAAATAAGAAAATAGTTTATAGGTTAGTATTATAACCAACAAAATATTAAAATTTAAAAACTTGTAATGATTCACACATTTTATTATCTCTTTTAATAATATCTAATAATATCTAAGTTTAATTAATAGCATCTTTGTTAATAATTTGTAAATGTTATTGTATAGTGTAAGCAGTAAAGAAATGTTTTTCTATATCTATCTAGGCACATAACTTTTTTAAATTTAATTAAGTACCTATATATTTTTTTAAATCATTGCCCATTTTTTTAAAACGGAAATCAGTACAAATTTTAATAACATTTAACTAAAAAAATTAAGGGCCAAGGTTTTTAGTAATTTTATATTTATATCTATGTAGGCCACGTTCAAAATATTCGAATTAAACGCGATGTTAGAATATAATATTATTTCAAATTTATCACCTCAATGATTCAGCCAATGTCGACTTATTTTAAAACTAATCTCGAACTAATCTTGAACTCAATATCGAACTAAATACAAGCTAATCCGAATTAACACAGTTTAAAATTAATATACACATTCATACTTACATCAAAAGCTGCTACCGAAAATTGTGCAACAGATTCTAAATAAAATTCAGGTCAGATCAGTTCAAATAAACTTAACAACAAACACACTCAAAGAAGCGAACACGCACACACTATAGTCAACAATACGTAGATTATTGCTTTGGAAAAGTTTTTAAAGTGAATTTCATTAATGATTTTTCATTTTCAGTGATCGCACGGTTGTTATTCAAGGTGGCTTAGCTCAGGCGTCCGTTCGTTACGGCGCCCGCCGCGCGACTGAAAACCAGAGCCAGAATTTCAGCGATTTACAGGCGAGCGGCGCCCAGCAGTCTCCCGTACCTGTACTGTATACCATATTACATAAATAGAGAGCATCAAAGGAGACTACATCACTATACTCTCATCTCGCTTTCTCCTAGGCAACTTGTGTATATGCCGCGATTGAATAAAAGAGACGGGAGATAACAATTTTGGCTGGAAATGGTTATCTGTCTCGTTCGAATTTTACTATCAACAGCTTGTTCAGGCCGTTCCCGCCACGTAAGAGAGTCGTTGCGTTTAAATATTTACTACAATGGGTATAAAAGGCCCCAGGGCAGCATTACTCCGTTCCGATCGGTACGCGTACTGAATATTCCTCAAATACATTACAATACTCTGTAATATTCTGTAGTACATTTAAATATTCTGTAATCGTCAGATCAGTAATAATATAATTAATTGTCACTATTTCTCTGCATGTGCTTATATGTATTTAATTCTAAATAAATTATTTTGTATTAAATAGGGATTATAAAATATTCATTTCTTTATAGTTTAATATCAAAAGTTTGTTTTCGATTCCGCATAATGTTGATTTATTAGAAGTATTAAGTGATACTAGGAAACTGTTTGGTATTTACTTATTTATTGGGTAATAATAAATCATTGCAATGTAAGGCTGTTGCTTTTTGGGTCAATATACAGTAGATATATAATAGGCATGTCTTTATCGCAAAGCGTAAACATTAACAAATTATTTATGAATAAAAAAAACTAAATTAAACAACTTAAATTTCGAGTAGCAATTTCGTAGTTAATGTGTGGTGGTGTGTGATTGAAAAAAAGCCGTGTTGGCTAAGTGGGAGGACACTCGACTTTCATTCCGAAGGTCGTGGGTTGTACCGGGGTTTGAACCCCGCCACGCACCTCTGGATTTTTCTTCCTGAGAAATTTATGTGCGCTTTAAACACATTTTTTAACGGTGAAGCAAACATCGTGAGGAAACCGACATGTTCTGAGAACTTTAAAAGAGTTTGAAGGTCATGTGACATTCACCAACCCGCACTTGGCCAGCGTGGTGAATTAAGGCCTAATCTCTGTCGTCAAGAGAGAAGTCCCTGTTTCCCAGCAGTGGGAACGTTAATAGGGTGCTGATGAGTGATTCCAGCAGTGTGCTGAACTGTTCGGCGCTGTGGTGCACAACGTGCGGGACAAATGTTCGTTATGGTCGCGTCGCTCATGTTTCGCACGAATGTTTGCGAATAAATTAAATGCAAGTCAACTCATATCAAGCTTTCTCTAGAAATTAATAGAAATCTCGCAATATATTTACTAAAACGATTAATCATCAAAAAAAATCCTATATCTGGCCACAATCAGACAGATCTCAAAAATAAATAAATACAAATATTTCCGAACTAATCACACAGCATCACCTAACCCCAAACTAAACAGAGCTTGTTATATGGTTGTTAGGTGGCTGATATACTACGTAGATACATTTATTTTAAATGCATACTTATGATACGCAGAAAAACACTCACACCTGAAACCAGAAATTGTAGATGGTACAAAATTTGGTCCCCGACAGGAATTGAATCCACACAAACCCGCCTGTGAGAGAGATCAGAGACAGAGGTCGTCGTTATTAATTTAGTCATGTTTTCACCGTTACGGAACCCTGAAACTCTTCTGAATTATAAACAAGCCTAATTGAACGTAACCCTTGCGATATTGAAAATTCGGATCACGCATAACTTCGCTTTGTCGAATCATGTCGTGATTGAAGCCAGTACTGCTCTGATTAGTTCGTCAAATAAGCGCTGATTAACGTTATCTTTTGAAGTAAATGTATCGCGGGATTTCAATTAATTTCCTTGAGGAATGGTACTCGATGCGAGTTGACTTGTAGGTAAATTAGGCATGAAGCCCACCTTTTTGTACAAAATGATATTATCTGCTAATAAATAAAAAAAAATGTCTTTATATTAGCTTATTTTATTTTATTAGGAGGAAGCTTGAAAATAACAAATATGCAATACCACGTACAAAAGTGACCTGAAGGATTCTTCAAATATGTTATTTTCAGGCGAATAATGAGCACAATCTAAATTTAACATTTATAAAAACCTTGGTGCCCTTAAAATGAAAAAGCCTTCTTTTCGTAATGTGCAAGTAGGTAATGCGCTTTCATTTGAGACCGCACTTGAGTATATTTGCAGGCATTCGGTTATTCTTCCTTACTTTCACCCCCATAACTTCAAAACGGCTCACCCGATTTTCATCGAACATGTCCAAAAACACGTAAGTCATCTTTAAGTCATCAAAAAGTAAAAAAATAATAATTCAAAACCTTTTACCATTTGGGAACTATGGTGTCACAGCCGGACACGTCATAATATAAAAAACCTAAATATAGTATTTCAAAAACAATTAGTAAGTATAAATAGCTCTTTGCGAAAGAGATACCTAACTCTCCAGTACTATAACTTTTATTAAATTAAAGGTTATACTAAGTCATAACACTTTCACTTTATTCTACGAGTAATACTTAGATACTAGGACCTCAATAGCTATCATTTAGGAGTGTGCTCTAATATTCAAAAATGTAAAACAATCTACACACGACATTGCAAGACAAAAATAACTTGGAACAATACAGCTTTTAATGCGTAAAATAACAAAACAACGTTCGAAACACACAAGTCAAAACAAACGGCAGCAGTCACCTCAAACGTAACACATTTTACACATTTCTCGCTCAGTAAACATTTTCCGAGTCGCTACATTCGGACGCACGCCCCACTTACGCCGCTCCGGAAAATTAAACTGTCATATGTCATCTGTCAGATGTCATTGCGAAGACGCGCGAAAGTATGTATTTGTGATTCATATTTTATCTGGTGGAATGTAATAGCTACTTGTGTTTTTGGAGTACGAGAACTTCTTTTTATATGTATACTAGCGGCCCGCCCCGGCGTCGCACGGGTATAAAATTTTCCCGGAATTTATTCGAATTTTTCTCGCCGTAAAAACCATCCTAAGACTCCAACGAACATTTAAAAAACAGTTGAGTTATGCGCTTAGCAACACATTTTGCGATTCATTTTATTTATAAGATAAATGTTTAAAATGAAAACTCCGGAAAACTTTAATGCACCACAATACTCACAAACAACGTCCATTTGCCCAATACAAACGCTAGGATGCAAGCTGTAATCATTGCTGCAATCGTATCGAAACGCTGCTCGATTCAAATCAGCACTTGATAAATATCTTGTTCTGCGTCGCAAATTATCTATTTGTTGACCTCTGTTGTTCGCTCGACGATTCCGCATTGCCAACCGAGCTGTTTAGGGCCTGCTTCACTTTGCTCTCGTGATTGAGAAGCACGAAGTCGAGCCATACTATCGCGGCGCTGTTCACGTGCAATTTCTTGTTCTTCTTCATTCCTTTCATTTGCAGTATTTCGTATTCTTCTTGCATTACGGCTTTGTCGGGAAAGATTCGATCGTCTTGCTCGCGGCATTATTAATTAAACTTCACTTCACTTCAATTCACCTAAAATTTTTTTTCCATCATTTGCGTTTTGTTATTCCAAGTCTGATTCTTTTTTAACACGTTTTATAGTGACTGACGTTTCATGTCAAGTCACACGGGAACGCTGTCGAACGGGATGAAAAGTATCTTATGTCCGTCTCCTGGCTCTAAGCTACCTCCATACCAACTGTCGAACGGGATGAAAAGTATCTTATGTCCGTTTCCTGGCTCTAAGCTACCTCCATACCAATTTTCACCCAAATCTGTTCTACAGTTCTTGAGTTATAAGTGGTGTAACTAACGCGACTTTCTTTTATATATATAGATGTATATATTCGACAGTGATTTGATGAATTTGATTCTGTTTCGCACATGTTTTCGAGAGTTATACACCCATTTATTGTTTACCCAATACACCTTATTCGTTTAATTTGAAAATAAATGAGAGATTTGAATACAGCAATGTCCAACCAATTTATTGAAATTACAAAAAAAAATTATCTGGCCTAGATAACAACAAAAAAAACCGTTCTATAGATTATTAAAAAAAAAAGCTTCATTGGTGCATTGAAGCTTCTCGTGACGAAACAAAGTCGTATACGATTTATATTGACTGACGGATGACGTCACAACCCCCCATAACGGAACTTTGTTGTAGTACGAGAATTTATCTTAACACTATAAGATCAAATCTTATTCCGAATTTTTGGGCGGGATAACAGGAGGGGTTAGCACAGCTTATTTTATTATCTCACTAGCTGTGTCCCGCTGTGTTACCCGCGATATAATGGATTTTCCCGCGGAATGACGTTTTCCCGCGGTAAAAAGTAGCATATGTTATTTTTCAGGCTCTAGAGATTCTGTGTACCAAATTTCATTTAAATCGGTCCAGTAGTTTTCGCGTGAAAGAGTAACAACCATCCATACATCCATACTTACAAACTTTCGCCTTTATAATAGTAGTAGGATAATCATGCCTAAGTATAATAAATTTGATGATTGATATAGATACATATATACAAGCTGACCCCAGCAAACGTTGCTTTGCAAAATGAAAAATAGGTAGTATTCTCAGACCTACTGATTATTCATATAAAAATTCATAATAATCGGTTAAGCCGTTTCAGAGGAGAACGGTAACTAAAATTGTGACATGAAAATTTTATATATAAGATAATATTGTACAGCAAAGATAAAAAAAAATAATGAAAGTACTCTTGAGTCCAATTTGTAACAAAAAAATAATGATTACTTTCCTTTTTACCAAAAGTTAAACGAACAATCAAATTGAAAGGGTAAGTACATTTTCAAAACTCTAAAAACGTTGAGATAGCCTCAAGTAAACCATTTTACAATCTGAGAGTTTTACAAACACGCCGTATTTATCTAACAAGATCTCGAGCGTATTCGTAATGTTGAAATTGGAAATCTTACAGGAAATCTTTTAGGGTCAAGCAAAGTAGGTTAAATTTACTAACTGAGTTAAAATACACTTCGGCTCGAACATTGTACACTCAGATAAGTAGGTATTAAGTAGTATACCTAAGATAAGATTACATCTGCGTATAACTTGTCTGGTCCGAAAGTGTTTGTATACGTATTGCCAGCGTAAGCATTGATATTGTCCACAATTCGATGCTGAATAATTGGCCATCAGGTTACAATTCTCATTTTTTTTATGCTGGATAAGCCTCCATTTGACCACAATCTCACTTGATGTAAAGTGACGCTGTAGTCTAAGATGGGGCATGGAGACCTAAAAGTTAGATAGCTCATGTTTATAATTAAAACTAATTCGTAAAAAAACAATACACCCAACCAGTACAAACCGGTTATCATCAACACTGACCTCCTTCTCCTTCGCGTAGTAGAGCGTGCGCCCGCGCAGCCGGAAGTAACGGCGCTGCCATCGCTGGAAGCTGCGCGTCTGCTTCATCAGGTAACCCTCCCTGACCACGGGCTGTGGACAATATATCCAATCAGTATAAACATATCTATACTGATATTATAAAGCTGTTAAATTTTTGGAGTTTACTTCTTAAGAAACGATTTGAGTTTTAAGGCCCGGTACGGAAATTTTATGAGGAGTAAAATCAAGTGTAACACGAAAAGTTGAGGCGTTACGTAGAAAGAGACAAACATATATATGTTTGTATATCTGTAGGATTGAACGTGTAAAAGAATGAGATGGAATACATTACACAGCGTATCTCATTCTCGGGGTCTCCTCTTTGCGCGATACTTCGTAGTCTCACTGTATTTTATTTTATATTATTTTGTAACATACTTTATGCAATACGCTTTATTGAAGTAATATAAATAATCCGAATAATTACAGATATATGTTTGTTTCTCTTATCATTTTAACAGATGCGTTCATTTACCCTTTTTTCTATTCGATATATATCATAATTATCGTTCGTAAGGAGTAAACTCCAATCGTGCGTCGTTGCTGACACACACACACTTTTTTTTCTTTGAACGCGCTTATTTCAAGAACTACAGGTCTGCTGTGAATAATTATTTCACTGTTAGATATCGACCTATTTACCGAGAAAAGCAATTTTCGAATATTTTTTTGTTTGAAAAAACGGCCATCCGATAACACTGGAAACGCCGTAGTTTGAAAGCTATAAGCAAAGTGGTGTGCAAGCTACTTAACGCTAACTCGTTATACAAGAAGCACATTAAACTGCGTCACTACAAACGCAGCACAACTGCAGGTCAGTTGTACCACTACGAGGGCCGCTCTAGCATGTCAAGAGTCAAAAGGTTCGTAATGTAAAGCTAAATACCAAAGGCCTGACGCTGCGTTCGCGGGCGCGGCGCATGTTCATACAAATGTGATACGTTGCGGGGCCTCTGACGGATCATTATTGTACGTGTTTGACATAAAACCGCGCCCGAATGCAGCGTCATGCCTTTGGTAGGTCGGTATTATGTAGGTCAAAATTACGATTGTTAATGAGAGTTTTCGTTTCGTAACGGGCATAAACGCTACGCCGTAGCAAGTTGTGTAGCCCCTCTACATCGCAGGCTTTCTTGTAGACCTGTCTACGAAAATTCACGTAATGATATTCGTATCGAATATTGCTGCCGGTTGACCAAGGTTTCACGAGGCAATTGTATTTTTCCGTATCATAGTGCAAGATTGGTTCAATTAATCGAAAATGTAGATTATTTTTATTAAAAGGCGAGTTAATTAATACCAATTATATGGTGTTAATTAACCCGCTATTGTAAAATACACATGTATGAAACATTTGAAATTAAATTAATAGTTATAAGTAGTTATTTTTTTTTTAATTTAATTATTATTTCCGGAAAATCCATACAACAACATGTAAGTTTGTGGTAAGCTTTAGCTTTAAGATAATGTTACGGTTACTAGACTTCTAATATACCTACTTATTATCATAGACATACATTATCAAGATATTTTGATATATTTTAAAAGGCATACTTGTTTAATAATTTCTGTTGTTGGAGAGGTTACGTACCTTAAATACCATTTCTAAACCTCTACCAGAGACAAAACTCCAACCACTTTACAAATAAGCGGATATTATTGCAGATTACATCTACCGTATCTAAAGGTATCAATAAACCCAAACATAGGGCAAATACAACACAAAATTTTACGTTTTCTTCCTATGAAAGTATTTATTTTTTAATTCGCGCTATTAATCTTATCATTTACAGTGGAAAGACATTAAAATGATTGAAGACACAACTATTTTCCATTGTTAACCTTGCATAATAAACCTAAAATAGCCGTCTATTTCTCTTCCTGTACATATTGATGTACTCTTAAGTAAAAGGCTTTTAAGATGTTGGAGTGCAGCCATTTAGTCGGAAGTAGGCGCTCGCGAGAGCCCTATCTATTACCACTTAGGCGGGCACAAACTGTAGCTGTAACCTTTACCTGGTTGATTCAATGACTGACTTTATAGTCTGTATCTATAACCTTCACCTGGTTGATTCAATGACTGACTTTATAGTCTGTATCTATAACCTTCACCTGGTTGATTCAATGACTGATTTTATAGTCTGTATCTATAACCTTTACCTGGTTGATTCAATGACTGACTTTATAGTCTGTATCTATAACCTTTACCTGGTTGATTCAATGACTGACTTTATAGTGTGTATCTATTCTGTGTATAATAAAATCGACTCAATAAATTTAACACCATCGGTGGCCATATCCTATTACTACATAAATGGAGTTTTAACATGTATTCTTAACCACCAGAGAGTACATGAAAGGATAACACAGCTACATCCGCAGTAAATATTTTTTGAATGCCAATTATCGCAGTCGCTGAGGTCGAAAACAGCCAAGACTACATTATTATTAGGTCCTTACATATGAAATTGGCGTTTTGTATGGGAGGAACAAAAAGTCGAATATTTTTTAATATAATATATTTAATTAATCAAAGTATGAACCATTATTTTCTATGCACTTTTGCCATCTTATAGGTAGTTCATTGATCCCTTTACTAAAAAAACCAGTCGGACGGGAATCAATAAAATCTTTGAAGGCGATTTGGACTGCCCCATCGGAGTTGAATTTTTTCCCTTGCAAGAAGTTATCCAAATTTCGAAAAAAATGGTAATCTGTTGGAGCAAGGTCCGGGGAGTACGGAGGATGTCTTAGACTTTCCAATTGAAGCTCTTCTAATTTAGTAGCCGTCTGTTGCGCAGTGTGTGGTCTAGCGTTGTCGTTAAGCAGCAGTGGCGTGGAGCGATTGACCAGCCTAGGTTGTTTAGCCGCTAGCTTTTCCATCATGGTTTGCAATTGCTGACAATAGACATCAGCCGTAATAGTCTGGCCAGATTTGAGAAAACTGTAATGAACAATACCGGCACTAGTCCACCAAACGCTTACAAGTAACTTTTTTGGGGTTAATTTTCGCTTGGGGCAGGATTTGGCTGGCTGGCCAGGATCCAACCATTGCGCTGAGCGCTTCCGATTATCGTAAAGAACCCATTTTTCATCACAGGTAATGATTCGGTTTAAAATACCTTCATTATTGTGCCGGTTTAGTAATGTAACGCAGCAGTCGACGCGCGTTTGCCGGTTTGCTTCAGTCAATTCGTGAGGTACCCACCTTTCAAGCTTTTTAATCTTCCCAATTTGCTTCAAGTGAATTAAAACAGTTTTATCACTAACACCGCAGCCTGCAGCTAACTCGGACGTGGTTTGCGATGGATCCGCTTCCACAATAGCCTTCAACTCTTCATTATCAACTTGAGTCTCAGGCCGTCCACGGGGCTTGTTCTGCAAGTCGAAATTTCCAGAACGAAAACGTTGGAACCAAAAACGAACTGTGTTTTCTTTTGCAACACGACCGCCATACACATCATTCACCCTTCGAGTTGTTTCCGCAGCACTAGTGCCACGGCGGAACTCGTACTCGTAAATAATGCGATATTTTAAGTTTTCCATTTTGTAAAATGAGTGACGCAAACAGAAAAAAAACAGAAGAAAAAAAACAAATGAATGACGATCATCGAAGCACAAATACATTAGTCTATAGCTGTACAAATTTGAATTTGGAATTCCTTACCAAAGAGGAGAAATTTGTGATTAAAGTGGCCAGTACGAAAAACGCCAATTTCATATGTAAGGACCTAATATAATTATAATAAATATGTCAATGTGTGACACCATAAAAAGCGGGAAACACCGGGACTCTCTTTGGAAGGTAGCTGTTGTTACGAGTATGAGAAGTACTTAAGTTTTATTACCGAAGATAAATCTCAAATTCCTAAAACCCGAGCTACGTCACACACTTAAGCTAGTTGTGAATAAGAAGTTATGATTTATTTAAATTACTCTGTGGGCTGCTGCTTGTACCGTTGTTTAATCATATCATAACTCAGCGTCTTTGTTTTTCCTTCTGGAGGTCTGGTCGCGACAGTCGGACGTAATTAACATTCAAACTTTTATTTTGCAAATAAAGGCTGACAGGAATAAATATATTATGATTTAAAACGGGTAACATACCATGATTTGACGGTTTTTGAGTTTTCCGATACTTTGACGCTGTTGCAAGCGCCATGATCACGGATACAACTGAATTGTCATTGTCTTTGCGATTTGGGCAGACGGTTATTCACAAACGAACCGGTCTACCCTCTTTCTGAGTCTTTTATTGCGTTGACACTCACTAGTGCAACTACCACTTGTTTCATTCTCAAACACAACTCGATCACGACACACTACACTGACCGTGTCTTGGCGAATAACCGGTGTTACATACGTTCGAGTTTTGCATAACCGCACTACAGGATTCCATGCTCCTGACAATTGGAAACCATCTTCACGATATACGATATTATTAAAAACCAGATAATTTAAAAAGTTAAAGGAATAAATATGGCTATTATTAGACAACTTAATTTAGTTTAGTCGGGTACCTAATAAATATGAATAATATTTTACTAGTGACCCGCCCCGGCTTCGCACGGGTGCAATGCTGATACTAAATACAGTACAGAAAAACTGTGAACGCTGTATATAAAAACATAGCGGCCCGCTCCGGCTTCGCACGGGTATAAAATATATAGCCTATGTGATTAAAATCGATCCAGTAGTTTTGATAGAACCGCGGCAAAATCGGCTGTCCGGTGCGGCAAGAGCGTGCCTATAAATAGCGCGTCTGAGCGCTATTTAACCGCCGCAAACGCAACGTCCCGCAATTTTTAAATCTGTGATATCTTCGAAAATATTCACTTAAATCATAAGGTGTAATGGGCCATATAGATCTATATTGGTATAAGGTATTCAATTGGTTAAGGATTAATGCTGTATTGGTTAAAATTGCTTCGAAAATTAGCCATTATTTGTCGTAAAAAGTAAATGACAAAAAAAAAACGTTATTGTGGGCTATCCATAAGAGATAGACATATACCATCAGGGACTTTTCTGTAGACCTTTTTAATGTGTACAATACATTATTTTGATAAAACTCGTAGGGTTCAGCCTGCGTTTGCAATGTAAGCGGAAAAAATTGTAATTATTCACGACAACACATTACATACCTCAAAAATAACAGTACTTCTCCACTATTTAATGGATGTTATTATACATATAAACCTTCCTCTTGAATCACTTTATCTATTTAAAAAAACCGCATCAAAATCCGTTACGTGGTTTCAAAGATTTAAGCATACAAAGGGACATAGGGACAGAGAAAGTGACTTTGTTTTATACTATGTAGTGATTTCTGTTTCGTTGCTGAAATAATGTCGAGCAAAAGATCATGTAGATTTACGGACGTTATGTTTTTGGGCTGCCTTCTCCAAAGGGTATAATGGGACCCTAATACTAAGACTTCGTTGTTATTTGTCTGTCTGTCACTAGGCTGCATCTCATGAACGGTGTTAGCTAAAGTTGTCATTTTCAGCGATGATGCATTTATCAAATAAGGCTTAAAAACCCGTGTTAGCTAAGTGGGAAGACACTCGACTTTCATTCCGAGGTCGTGGGTTCAAATCCCGCCACGAACCTATGGATCTTTCTTCTTGAAAAAATTATGTCAGCTTTAAACACGTGCTTTAATGGTGAAGGCAAACATCCTGAGGAAACCGGCATGTTCTGATAACTTAAAAAAAAAAGAGGTTTGTGAAGAAAATATTTAAGTATATGTGACATTCACCAACCCGAACTTGGCCAGCGTGGTGAATTAAGGCCTTATTTCTCTCGCCAACAGAGAAGTCCCTGTGTCCCAACAGTGGGAACGATAAAAGGGTGATGATGATGATGATGATTATGCATAATCATTAGCTTAGCATAATTAGTAGACACGTACGTAAGCTTCAGCTTTATTGCTGCCAAAAATCACTTCACTACAATATTCAATCATAGATACTTACAAAAAATATATATCCGGTAAACCAAAAAAAATCCTAGATTTTTTTTATAGGTAGGTATGAATATAATTACTTGATTCTCTTTCTGTCCAATATAAATGGTAGTGTCTAGCGAATAAAGATGATTTAATGTAATGTTTCCACATGGTCCATTACCCCCGCCTGCGAAATAGTGACATGGAGCATGAATCATAATATTGAAGCGTCCCGCTGCTTAACTACGGGATAAATTGTAGTCTCGGAACCGATCGAAAATCTGTAACTACGAGTATTTATTAGCTTTTTTTTGTTGTCGTTGAAAAAAAATTTACTACCAGATACCATACTGCAAAAAAGAGGGTATGCGGTATGCTTATGTGGGGTTGCCAGGAAATGGCGACCCACTAAAATAGCCCCCGGTGGCAGGCAGACTGACATGCGTTATTGATGAGCCTGGGAACTCTGATGGACCGTGCCAGGCACTTGATAACTTTACTATTATTTATTAAAAGAAGCCGAAACGGCTAAATACTCACTAGTTAGTATCACGCCGAACAGAACGCCGAGTATGCGCAAGAATTAACATTACATGGAAATGCTCTCGTGTATACCGTACCTAGTAGTACATAAATATACTTTTACACGCACGGAGCTCACAATGTTGCTGACATTTGCACTGGTGCCAGTGGCGTAGTTAGGTGGTTAAGGGCCCTGGGGCTAAAGCGCTGGGGCCCCTAAACTATTAACTTAGGGGGTAAGAGGACGACGCCTCCATCCACTCCATTTTTGTGTCCCGATTAGTTTCGCTACGCCATGTTTTGTACAATGTCAAAATGTCAACTTATCCTCACATTCATGATCACTTCATTATTAGAAATCTCATTACAGTCTATATTATATACCTATTTAGCTCAGTCACAGTCACTTATGACTAACCGAGATAGCTCTTAGCATAACTAACCATTGACACGTATTAATGACAAAACTAACCATTGCTTAGTTTACTAGATTTTGTTTAATAAGCCCCTAAGAGTTACCGTTTATTTCACAGCTAATATTGATGAGATTTCTAATAATGAAGTGATCATGAATGTGAGGATAAGTTGACATTTTGACATAATAACTGTACTCGGAGATGGTAAAAGAGACCCATATGATATGCTATCGTTGTAAAGTAACTTTGACCTTAATAAATGTTGGTTCCGAAGTTTGTTAAATTTTTCGTCTTTATTTTAAGAATATGATTACTTATGACCTACTCTTGGGGGCCCCAAGAGTCGGGGGATATCTGGGGCCGAGTCGAGAGATGGAGTAGTTGTTTATATTACATTTTATACCTGCTATGGAAATAAAAGCGTACCTAATTACCTATTATAGTTTGGGAACTAATATATATTCTGTCTTCTTACCATTAAATCTCTTAGATCATTTATAAGTGCTAGAAACATAGCTACTTGTAAACGCAATAAGAACGTACCGTACACTTCAGCATTTGGCATCAAGCCAGCGTGTATACATACATGTCCGATTGGGTCCCGGTCAATGAACTAAATCAGGTTAATAAGATCGAGGGAGAAACAGAATCAAACTGACGGAATTTATAGTTCAGAACATATAAATAAATAAAAACATCGCTAGACTCGTTCTTCACCTCATAAGCTAATTATAGAGCTATCTCGTTCAGATATACATAATAATAGTCTGAGAGAGTCAGCATGCTCATTATGTACTGGTTACTAGTTGGGACTTGAGTCTTTAGGACTTTTTTAGTTGGAGATGGTGATACAAGCCTTACCAAAATATTACTGATAAACAAAATAAAAAAAATTAAGCCTGAACAGTTTAGTCCATTTTTTTTAACACCGCTGCAAAATATATAATATTTATGGCTAGCCATCTCACCGATAAGCTAGTATCTTAAGTCAAATCAACCAGACCTATCTCGTAGTTAGGCTGGTTTTATTTTGAATTAACATAATATGCCTCGGGCCTTTAGTCGTTTCATATCGCGAACTGTTTATACCACGGTATGAATCGTCCAAAGGTTCTTTGAGAATGGGTCGTTTTAACACCGCTGCAAAATATATTTTTATGGCTAGCAAACTCACGGTTAAGCTAGTATCATAAGTCAAATCAACCAGCCCTATCTCGTAGTTTGGCTGGTATTAATGTTATACAATATCTGGGGCAATTTTAGTAACATTTTAAACCCGACCGATATTAAAACGGAGCTTCTAATGAACCCGCGTGAAAGCTGAAAGGGCAGCTTACCTTGCGCTTAATGGATAGTGGAAAATGGAAGTATACACGACATACAGACTCGTGTAGGGTGTCCATGTTGAGTAAATCTACAAGATATTTTTTTTAATAAACTACTTATTTCATATTTACCATGTAGGTACTGATTTTATTAGGAAATAATAGTCATAATAGTCATTTACTAATAGCATAAATAATAATTATAAGTCACAATATGGTTTTTAACGTGGTTTCCCAATGCCAAAACTTATTCAAAATAAAATAACTAATGTGCTAATTATTATTAAATGTCAAAATCTGAAATACATTAACAATTGTAACAACAAGAAATCTAAATAATGACAATTTATCAGAATTACTTTTCACAATGGATACAAATGTCAACAATGTATATTTTAATCATATTTTAATATTTATTGAAATACCTTTAAAATAACGAGGTAGCTACTACTTTCTCCGCCTAAAGATTTTTAAGTCTTCCTCTTTACCTTAGCCGCTAGATTTGTCTGAAATGCATCAACAAATTTTGGTTTGTTTATTTTGTAGATCCTTTTGAACACCTTGTCAGCATATATAGATGTAAAACAATAGAATTTAGCTATTTTGATCACTTTCGGCGCATACAATATTATGATGATTTTAAGTGCTTAAATCAACTTGGCTTAAGGGCCCCTTATACCGCAAATGCTGTTTTTAAAATCAATATGAATCAGTCAAAAATTGACGTAAAATTCTCAAAAAAATATATGTTTCAGTTGAGGATCTTACAGAGTGCAATTCGCTTACATTTACACAATAAGATGAACTTCGCTCGATAGAAAAAAATACCAAAGTTGCCTCTTTTTAAAAAACATTTTCAATACTGTGCCTAAAATAATAAATTTATTGACCTTATTTTTACACCAATCTTTAGATAAATCAATTTTCTAGTGAAAATCGCTGAGGTGCGTGTTGTAGTGTTATTTTCCTATTTATTATGCCTAAATACCTACAAACCCGCGAGCGGCGCGACGCTTGCGGGCTTCGTCAGTCGCGCGGTGGCGCTTACCGACGTCGGACCTGTGCCAGTGCTCTTCCCGCCCGACGAGCGACGTGCGACGTGAAAAAAAAGGTGTGTGTGCGATTCACACATGACAGAAGTGAAACTACAACAATTAATAAAAACCGTAATTGGTTTTACAAGGACAACTGCGCGACATTGCCGTCGCGACGGCAATGTCTATTTGGTATATGGGCCGGGGAAAAGGAACCAGTACATATCGAAAGAATCGAAAACGATGATGAATTTTAGAAATCAAAGATAGAATCAAAATTATCACACTTTTACCACCTGTCCAATGTCTGCTGCCAGAAATCGTCAACTCCAAACACACTCGTGGTATGCCTATACGGAATCTGACACTTGAATGCGAATCCACCGAAACCAAAAATAAAGAAAAAGAGATTTTTTTCTCGCAAAACATTATTAATTTGCAATCAGGAATAAGAATAAGAACATTTTATTGTATAAATTGTGTGTCATGTACATGAAGATCTTAAATAAAATCGAGTATCAACAATTTGATCCACTTCGGACATACAATATAGTAATAATTTAACACAATAGTTAAATTATAACAAAAATTACTAAAAGAAAAACAAACAAAAATCCTACAGAACCTACATACTAAAAACACTTCGAACAAAGTACCTTTTATTTACCTAGTTCTCAAAGTATTCCTTTAGGTTAAAGTGAACACTATTTACAAGCCAGTTTCTAAGTTTAGTCTTGAATGAATTTCCGTTAAGTTCTTTTATTTCAAATGGCAAATGATCAGGACCTAGCACTAGAGCTCTAAATTAAAATGAAATTTAGGCATTTTATTCCTCATATAAAATGAATTTTTTTTTATAAATGAGAATAAATATTGTACATAACAATTATGTTTGTTTTCATTTTGTTGTTTGTATTCATTACCACAAATTCTTCAATCATAATTATCACCTCACTAATTCAAAAAGTTTAGTAAGTAAAATTATGTTTACATTCAATACCTACTACAATAAACTTTCATTTCAATCAAATAAAAGAATATAGTCAATAAAATAATCAATATACTAAAAAAATACAGTCAATAAAATTAAAATCACCGTAGCTACTGCATTATGCTGTATTGTGGCGTTCCTGCTGTCGACAAAGTTCGCCGGAGTTCATATCAAGTCGGCTCCCGCGTAACGCGCATGCAAGTCGACTGGGCGAGTAAAATGCCTAAATCTTCGAAACAAGGTGGCCTTAATGTTTTTCAGATTATTATATATATGTACTTCCTTTCAATTAGAATGGGCATTTAATCATGATGTTAAGAAGCGAGTAAACGCGTGTAGCTTGAACATGCGCTCTGATTTCAGCACAATATAATTTAGCTATCTCACTTGTATACCTATTATTTTGGTAACATTCGGACACATTTAAAAAGGTGTTCGATTATGGGATCAACCATTTTAACCGCCGACCAAAAAAAGACGGGTGTTATAAATTTGTCGTGTCTGTCTGTCTCAGGCATCGTCGCTCCCGAACGGATGAAGCGATTTCAATTTAGTTTTTTTTGTATGAAAGTTTTGTTTTGCGCGAGTGTTTTTTAACATTTTTTTTAAAGTTATGGGGTTGAAAGTCAAGGAAAACCGAAAATCTGCAAATAAACTCGAAAGGGGTATCAAATGAAAGCGCATCACGTACCATTACAAATTAATATGATTTTTTACTATTAAGGAAACTAAGGTGTAGGAATCGGGGGTTTTTGTTATTAAAAATTTAGTCCAAAAATTTATGTTACGTTACCATAATGCTTAATAGTTCAAACGAAGCTTTTCACTCTTGTTTATCTACTCTCTATAATAATCGCAAAATATTGCATAAATTAGCCAATTTATGCCATATTTTTCCAATTCAACTGGCTTCATAGTAGCCAGTATATAAGTTTTTATAAATACGAGCGAAATTCTGTGACTTGAGCCTTAAGGTTCTTGGCTGTATAGCTTGTGAAGTTCGCTGAATGCTACGATGAATCGACGACGCAGTTTTACCCATTGACTGACAATCTGAACGGCGCCGGCGCGTTCAAATGATATGGCTTACGTTTTTGTCAATGACAGTCGGCCGCGGACAACTTCTATTTGGATTGGATGCATGGATTTCAAAGATGGACGACGTCCATCCATATGGCATATGTATGTACTTCACATTCACTAAACTAACTTTGGAAGAAGTCTACTTCATTTGGATTGATGGACTCATCGTGAATGGTCAAGTTAAGATGGGTTTTATCGTTAAATTACGAGTAGGTATTATTACTTTAACTAGGTATACAATACTAATTAATGCCTACGTAAAATTTTATTCTTATAATCTCCATTTGTTTACCATCCTCGAAATATATATTTTATATACTTAAATATAATTTTCGTTAATTTGAACACTGTATAAAACACAGACAAAAATTAATACAACATATTTTTTGTATATAATTACTCGTCGAATTGCTGAGCTGTTAATGCTGAGATTTTGGTAACAATATCTAGGGGCTAGTAGACATTATTTATCTGGGCATCTCCCAGCGGAGCACGCTTCCTGTGTGCCCACAACTATTACGTAACATGAGCTCAGCGGGATGAACAACAGTTTAACCGCAAGAGCTATATCGGTTACCTATAGGTATGGTATGACCTTTAGGTATAATGGTTTGCAGTGATACAAAGGATTTTAGATCATTAATGTTAAAACGAAGTTGTGCTTAATCCTACTAATATTATAAAGGCGAAAGTTGGTGAGGATGTGAGTGTTTGTTGCTCCTCTCTTTCTTCTTCTAATGAAGGGATTTTGATGAAAGTTCACAATAATGTAGCTTACATATCGGAATAAAACATAGGCTACTTTTTACCGCGTTAAAATACCAGTTTCTGCGGGAAAATCAATAATTGCGAGTAAAGCCCGATTTGGATGAAATTCGGCACGAACTTACATGATTGTTTTCCCAGTAAATAAAAAACTAACTTTTTACCGTGGTAATAGCTATTATAACGCAAAAATGCCGTGTTGGCTAAGTGGGAGGACACTCGACTTTCATTCCGATGGTCGTGGGTTCAAACCCCACCACGCACCTCTGGATTTTTCTTCTTGAGAAATTTATATGCGATTTAAACACGTGCTTTAACGGTGAAGGCAAACATCGTGAGGAAACCGGCATGTTCTGAGATTTTTAAAAGAGTTTGAAGGGCATGTGACATTCACCAACCCGCACTTGGCCAGCGTGGTGAATTAAGGCCTTATCTCTCTCGTCAAGAGAGAAGTCCCAGCAGTGGGAACGTTAATTGGGTGATGATGAATAGCTATTATTACGCGGGAAAAGCCGCAGGTGGACAGGTGGCTAGTTACTTATTATAAGGTATCTACCTACATAGTTATGAAATTTTATAAAAATGTTTTATTTTCAAACGATTCAACATTTGACTGTCAGACAGTCTAAGGGATGTTAGTTCTCATAATAAATGTATGCATTACAATACATTTGTAGCGAGGAAGAAGGTAATAATCAGAAATAATAATAATCGTTCAATAGGCCCTTTAACTAACGGCAGGTGTTTCAATATTATTAGACATGTGTTTCCTCCGGCCATTTAACCACCGTTTCTTGTTATTTTCTTGTCGTCATACTGTCACCGTTATAATCTCCATAAAATAACAGATTAATTTAAGCAGTTTGTCAATTTAGATAAATATGAAACTAATGAGGTGAGATATTAGTACCAATTTGAGCGCATACAATATAATGATGATTCTAACTGCATCAATTTGGTTTAATATTTTTCAGATTATTTTGTAAATCTAGTCAGGACGCTTTTTTTATTCAATGGGCTTACTTTTGACTACAGTCTAGCCAAAAGGCAGAGACAAAGTCAACGATGGAACAAGTTTGCTCAGAAATAGCCTATTCACTCCGGTCTTAAAAGTGGTCGAGTTGTATGTATTCGGAAAAACAGACTTCGGGAGAGAATTCCACTCTTTAGCGGTGCGCCCTGTAAAAGAATTTGAGAAGCGTTACGTACGTGTTGATGGCGCTTAGGTATATCAATTAGACGCTGACTGTACATTTTATTCATTTCCCGGATAGAGAAATTTGCACGCATTATGTCAAACGCGTGGCAGTGCAATAGAGCTTATCTGCCGAACGGAAACGGGTATTGGAACTCTGTTACAAAAGATAAATAAAATAAATAAACAAATATTTCCGGAGAATCCACACAACAACATCTAGCGACGTGGTAAGCTCTTAGCTTGTGTTACAGGTACTAGACATCTGATATACTTAATATAATATACATACATACATAGATATTTTTTATTATACATAACTTCATCGTGTTGTGGGTCAATGATTATTCTCAAATGTTTTTTCTTATGCTAGATAAGTCTTAATTTCACCACAATCGCACCTGATGTAAAGTGACGATGTGGTCTAAGATGGGGCATGAAGACCTAGAAGGTAGATGGCCTCTCCAATTATAACATGTTATTTCCAGCAGCGCCCTGCGGTGTTACCCGATTTAAAAAGGATTTTACCGCGGTAAAAAAGAGCAGGATTCCAATTTATAATCAATCACCATTTTAAATTTCAGGCAACTGTGAAAAACGGACTACCAAAACTGTCACACACATACTCCCATTTATGTGTGTGTGTACCAATTACGAACACGGCGACAGCCTTTATTCCTTGAATGTACCTGCATGTGCCTCATAAAGGCTATTTTCCTCGAAAATGCCCTCGAACATTGAGGACATGTTCCCATTTATAATATTAGCATGTTGCATTTTTTTTAAGTAGGTAAGTACTTATTTTATATAATCTTGTATTATAAAAAAATATATCTAAATTAAGTCTATTATTATGCTTTTAGGAAACAAGTTCAGACATTCGATTCTGAATCTTCGATAAATTACATCAACTTACACAAAAAGGACATATTTACAGAAAAAGGGTCCAGTCCTGTGCATTTTATATAAACTAACCTAAGGGCCAACATCAATTATTCAACCAGTGTACGTCCACTATCAGACAAAGGCCTGCCTCAATTTATGTATATGGGGGTTAGACCATAACCTATCACGCTGGTCCAATGCGGGTTGGTGGGTGTCGAGAACCTCGTTCCTTCCCGGCAAGGGATACCACGGGTCGGTGAGATTAGATATGTGTCTTGGATGGCGTTACTCCTGATCTTCCGGGTCAATAAAAACCTTAAAACCTAATAACAATATAGCAGGATTTTTTTTTTTTTTTAGATAATTTCAAATATTGTTAGTTATAATATGTTTAGTTTCGATAAGAGGTGTCTATCAGACACCCTGTTAGTTTACTATTTAAAATATCATTGATTTTAACAATATTAAGACTTAGGTATAACGGTGGTTGTAATAAATGGTTAGACGGATTTTGAATTTTCCGACTGTTGCAACAGCTACGAGTTTTCGGAAAAAACAATGGACTCAAAAATAGCGCCATGTTCACTGCATAAACTGGTGGTTTTGCGAGTAGTTAGACAGTCATGGGCAAACGAAATACTCTCAAAAATAGCGCCATGTTCACGGCATAAACTGGTGGTTTTGCGAGTAGTTAGACAGTCATGGGCAAACGAAATACTCTGTGTGTAGGTATACTCGTAGTATAGAGACTTATTAGAATTGAACGAAATCAAGTGTACAACCTTTTAACTATGATGAATAAATGAACTATAGAATTGAAAATATTTACCCAGTAGGTACACATAAACAGACACAGATATAAGCATAATAACCACAGCAATAGCCGCAAAATATTCAAAGAAAAAGCACAGAACAGAACAGATAAAAAAATTACAAATTATCAGTTACAGCTCAAAAATAAATATAATCATTATATGGGCATCTCGAAGTACAAAACAAAAGAAATAAAATAAAACGAACGTATGGGTCTGTATTGTGTACAGAATGGATCTAACCTCAGCACTATGCTGCCCTGCACATTGTCCAGGGCAACGCTGATTTTCAACTGATTTTAATGTAACATACTATTTTGTTTACGTATCGCTGGGTGCCTTTTGCAGGGGTCTATCAGACACCCAGTTATTTTGTTTCGGTAATTTAATATACCGCGTTGGATAGAACATGTTCAGTTTCCGTTTTGTTGTATTTCTCTGGCAGGGGTCTATCAGACACCCTGCAAGTTTGTTTCGTAAATTCCATATACCGTTAGTTATGTTTAGTTTCCGAAAGCCCGGGTGTCCGTGGCAGGGGTCTATTAGACACCCTGTTGTCTGGAGATTGACAGCCGGATTTCCGGGGACGCCCACAGACGCGAACTACTGTTCAGTAGGGTGCCAATAAAACTGTCTAAACTAAGACTCATATGTCATACTCTAAATACAGAAAAAAAAATAGAAAGTAACTCCTGGAGTTAGTAAAGTTTAATAGTATGTAAGGTGTGTGTTACAACTAGGTACAGAAGTTTTGAAAAATACTGGTAGGTAGGCAATTGCAACAAGTGTGGGTACTTATTGGTCAAAAGCGATCAATAAGGCAGAATATAAGTAAAGGTTTAGTATCTGACGCTCTGTTACATGTGACAAAACGAGATAGCTCTTGACATAAATAACCATCACAGACAAATACCATTCACACGTATTATTGACAGATTTTAAGAAATAAGCTATTAAGGTTAAGATCGTAGTTCTCACCAATAGTATCAAATTTTTAAATGAAAATATTATCTACAGAGAATAGAAAACATTTTTTATATTTTTTTCCTTGTTTAAGAAGCCGAGTTCAATTGTTTTTATGTAGATTGTATCTATTAAATTAAACAAATGGTGCTCTAATGGCTATTCCCCTTTCCTAACAAGTGGCATCGGAAGATTATTTTCGTTGAGTGCTATGTTTACAAATGTCCGTGTTTACTCAGGTACCTAACAAGGTGTTTGTAGTGCGGTGACTGAATAAGATTGAAGTCTACTTTTTTTACTGAAAGTAAAAATTACTAATAGCCAAATTTTAATAATTTTTAATAGGTAAATAAATTCTTATAATTATATTGTCCGTCACCCAGACAATTGCAGTTACGGGTATAACTGAGATAACGTCTCGTAGAAGACTGTAAAATTGTCCATAAGGAAGAATAAGAAATAAATCTGGTTGGTTTTCTTTCTATGTATCATAATGTAGGTATGTATAAAAATATATCTATGTAGTATATCAGTCACCTTACACTTATAGTTCAAGCTCTGCTTAGTTTGTGGTAAAGATGCTGTGTGATTGATTAGTCTGTTTTTTTTTAAATATATTTATCAAAAAATAATTAAGAATTAATAACCTAAAATGACCTAAATAATGCTGGTCAATCCATAACACAAACAGATAATATTATGCTAGTGCTATTTTCCTGCATGAAAACTTTTAGTTTCATCAGCCCTAAGTTCTAGAGGTTGTAGATCGTTCTGATAAGACACGATTATTTCCCGAGATATCGATAAGATCAGACGTGATAATCTGGCAACTATCCAATGTTTTTTTAACGTTGTAATCTATTCAAAAGCCAACTAAATAAGCTGCAAAGTTTAGCCCCTTATTCTTAAAAATATTTAACTTTTTTATATTACGATTAGGACTAGGAGATAAATTTATATTTTTATTACAAAAGACCCTAATGACAACACAGCTTACCTACGCCATGAAGTAAATTTAAGTTTAATTCACAATTATTTTTTTATGGTAGGTAACACAAAAAAAATGTAAAAATATTAAAGAAATTAAACATCTGACCCCATTTGCTGTATTTATCGTCCTGTCGATGTCGTCTTGAACGACAAACATAGCTACAAAACGAAAGTTTATTCCTAACCCAGATCTGGAGCTTTCCGAATTTCAAAAGAAAAGATAAGAATAAACAATGGCCGTAATTTATAAGAAGGGCAAAGACCCAGCCCAGGAGAGGTGACCGTAAATTCTTCAAAAGTTCACGTCAGACCCATTTTCAGGATGTTTCTATTTGTTATGGAACTTATGAAAGACTAACTTTGGCTTATGTAGGTAACTTTAACGTTATTTGTTCGTTAACTACTTACTATTCATGAAGTCTGCGAGTTCTGCATTGAAACTCGAAACAAAGCTTTGCCGAACGGTCTTTTATGCTGGTAATTAGTTTATTTATGTATATAGGTGTGGATTATTCGCATCATGTAGGGACCTACATGATGCGAATAATACCTACGACCTAAATGCTTTTTTGAATTGTAAGACCGAATTGTAGTGATATCCCTAGTAAGTAAATAATTACTAAAATAAATAGTGAGTAAACATTTGTAAGCTTAGTACTGATTTTTCGGAAAGTGTTTTAATTTAGTGAAATTATTTCGCAGGTTGTGGGGTGACCAAAACCATGGTCACCCCACAACGCATTCTCCCCTCCGAGATACAGTTTCCAGCGAAATAGGTCAAACGTCCTTCAAACATTATTCCTTGTGCACACAAATTACCATCACTACCCAAACATTGCATTAAAAAATTGATCTTCGCGAGTGGTCCCGGCGACCGCCAGGCACATGGGGCGCCCCCCTCCCCGCAGCTGATTTGACAGCTGTCTGGCACGCCCAGGCCCCTTCGCAACAAACCCAACAATTCCTCAGCCACTCACCAGTCTACCGACGCATTTGCTCGTCGAAATCCTCCGCAGCAGACGCTTCCTCTCAGTATCATTATCACTATCGGTACTATCCTCACAATAACCTGATTTTTTCTCATCTCTAACCGTGTTCCCGTCCGCAACTGACATCACTCCGCGCGCGATCGCACTCCACACGCACGGCACTCATCAAAAACAACTACATCATACAGAATTTGGTAATAATTAACATTTTTCGAGGCGCTACCTGCCTGACATTTTCAAGCGAGCGCCATGACAATAGTGACAATACGGCGCGATGCGACTGAAAACAAAACAATCCTGAAAGCGCCGCCGCGCTCCCTGGTGGCAGTGCCCTGAACTGCGTTGAGTGCGGCTTTGCTGAAGCCCTTTGAAAAGTAGAGCGCTGCGTAGTTCACATTTATCTCGAGAGATAGCGGTACAGAGAACATGGTTGTGAGTAGTTTTGCTTTAGAGAAGGTTTAAGGATTTAGTTACCTTCTTCGAGTCAAGCGCTCTCTTGTTTTAGTGAAACCTTAGTCCATCCATAGATGGGGTAACGGAGTCCTTCTCCGTTCTCTCTACGCTGGGAAACTGTGGGCAGTGTGTGCAGGCTAACGACAAATTATTAAGCACCAAATTGTATTATTATGGTTAATAAATATTTTGTAACTATTTTTCATTCTATTTATTTTTTTCCAGCTTGTGTTGGTACCTTGTTGCCAGTAAAGACATGAGAAGCCAAAACGAGATGCTTTACTATAGGCTCTGAGTAGGTCAGCGAGCTATGAAAAGGGCTATGATTGGAGCATCTTTACGAGTCTGAATCAGAAATGAGGAATTACGCAGAAGAATGTGTTTTTTGTTCAGGCGCTGGGCCTATATAGTGCTACAAAGGAACATACAAACATTATGTGCATAGACTGATAAACACATTACCCCTCCTTTGCGTCGCTCAGTTGGGTAAAATAGAGATAGGAGTTACTTAGCAGTGGTCGTTTTACGATGTGATGAAGATAATAATGATACCTATATAATATGTCAAAAGCGGAGGATCAATTCTCACGATGTGTGTAATCCTATACCTAATATACCTTATTGACGAATTGAGGAAGCACTCGTTGTCTTTGAACTAGTTTATAAGTAAAGCAAGTTGTATATGTATTCAAACAGAATATAAGCACTACGTTTATTTGTATCCTATGTTGGAGGTCCTAAAAATTAATAAAACAAACAAACCTCTGAACATTGTAACTCGCCCAAACAGCCATCGATTTCTTCATCATCATCACCAACTGTTTGACTTGCTGCATCTTTTCCACAATAAATATTGTTACTCAGAAGCAAAGTTTTTATCACTCGCATTATAAACTCGGACATAAAAATTTAGTTCACTTCACAAAAATTAACACAAAATAACTCACACATGTTAGATCAATATACAAAATCAATTAAGTGTTTTTTTTACATTAGGTAATAAATAAAGTAGATTATATATACCTAACTTCCTTTAAAGACTTGAAGTAACGAACAGCATTATTATTAACCCATAAGAACAAAATCCCCGGTGTTTAAAAGTAGTCTGCATAAGAAACTACAGTACCTACGTATGGTGACATGTTTTCATAAGTGTTTCGTAGATTAAATGTGTTGTTGTTGAAGCCAGGTAAAAAGTTGTGGCGCGATAAGAATAGCCTTCTATCATTTACGTTATCAATGATACATGTATTTTTGTAATTATTATTATTCAGCCCATATTGTCCCACTGCAGGGCAATGGCCTCCCTACCCTTCTTCCACTCTTCGCGATTGAAAGCTGTGACAGGCCAAGTGCTCAGGTGAGTATCCAGTTCGTCCCGCCCTCTCATCCTGGGCCTTCCACGTTTATGGAGTAAGTTATAAAATTTAATAATTAATGAAAAATCTTTAAGAATCTTCCTACCGAATTTCGGTGCTCATTTCCTGCTAAAGCTGGTAAAACTTTGGTTTTGTAATCTATAGGTATGCATGCCATAATATACGTATGTACATGTAGGTACTTTGTTTTAGCGACTTTTTTATCAGAACTCAAATCTCTTTTTAAATTTATTTTGGAGGTTTTTCTGTTCACGTCCGTAAGTGGTAAACCTCTGAATCCTTACACGTGACCTCCGGGTGGTGCTAAGAAAACTAAAAAAAAATATTTCTACGGAACACTATTTCTTCGGAATTATTGCAATGATTTTGCAATAACCGATAGCAAGATTTCGAGATAAGCTATCTCAGCATTCTTGATCTCACTGTAGGCCACGGATTGAATATGACGCATGGGAGACCGTGTTCTAGATGAAATATTTAACTTTTATTTCACCATAAATTTTTGCTTATGATTTTAATGGGAGTTGTAATTTTATAAAATTTTAGTTTCTATGATATTGTCATTTTTTTTTATTTGATTCTACTAATATTATATTTTAATTTGATTATGTATCTCTGTTGACTGAATAAATTAATTAATTATATTATTATTATAGTATGTTAGTGTCCTTGTTAATGCTGATATTATGTCAGGTAAAGCCGCGCGGGTATACTAGAGATATGGATATTTGTAGTAGGGATAGATCCCAGCAAGATGGGACTCACAGACTTACTTTTTAATAAGCATTGATACTTTTTGATACAGAGCATTGTGGGCATTATGTAGTGATTATATTCTCTTTGGCATTATGTAAATTGTATTGCTGATGTCAGGTTGAATATCAATAATCCTGGCAGTTATAAATTTTTCTTGTCAGTTACAAAATTCGAATATGAATTCACTCCTGTTTTTTGACAAATGAACACAATTCAGTCACTGTTAAAAATTTCGTGTGCGATGCACATCCAATAATCTATCCATTTTTTTTAATATTTTATTTATACAAAATTTAAATTTAAGCACAAGTAATTTTTATTTGGGTATACGGGGCAAAATTTTCAGTTACAACAAAATGAGGGAAATTGTCCACATTCAGGCCGGGCAATGCGGAAACCAGATCGGAGCTAAGGTTGGTATAGCTCATTATTTATACGGCTACAGTATCGATATAGAGACCATATCTGCGAACAAACAGGCCAGAACATTCATATAGCAGTAATATCTTCCTAGTAATGACAAATGATTACCTGTATGTATGATGACCTGATGTATCTGGTGTCATTTTTCGATTGTTTCAGTTCTGGGAGGTGATCTCCGACGAACACGGCATCGATGCCACCGGAGCCTATAGCGGAGACTCTGACCTGCAACTGGAACGGATCAACGTGTACTACAATGAGGCGACCGGCGGCAAGTACGTCCCGCGCGCGGTCCTGGTTGACCTCGAGCCCGGCACCATGGACTCCGTCCGCTCTGGACCGTTCGGCCAGATCTTCCGACCCGACAACTTCGTGTTCGGCCAATCCGGAGCCGGCAACAACTGGGCGAAAGGTCACTACACGGAAGGCGCAGAGCTGGTAGACTCTGTCTTAGACGTCGTCAGAAAGGAGGCCGAAGGATGCGACTGTCTACAAGGATTCCAACTAACACACTCGCTCGGTGGCGGCACCGGCTCTGGAATGGGAACGCTACTCATATCAAAGATACGAGAGGAATACCCAGACAGAATTATGAATACCTTCTCAGTAGTCCCCAGCCCAAAGGTTTCGGACACCGTAGTTGAGCCTTACAACGCTACGCTGTCAGTCCATCAACTGGTAGAAAACACAGATGAAACCTTCTGTATAGACAACGAGGCTTTGTATGATATCTGTTTCCGCACCTTGAAACTGACTACACCGACTTACGGAGACCTGAACCACTTGGTTTCCGCAACCATGTCTGGGGTAACTACATGTCTTAGGTTCCCAGGGCAGCTGAACGCGGATTTGAGGAAGCTGGCCGTCAATATGGTTCCATTCCCACGGCTGCACTTTTTCATGCCTGGATTCGCACCACTAACTGCGCGAGGCAGCCAGCAATACCGAGCCTTGACTGTCCCCGAGCTGACTCAGCAGATGTTCGACGCAAAGAATATGATGGCGGCTTGTGACCCCCGTCACGGCCGCTACCTCACCGTAGCCGCGGTCTTCCGCGGACGGATGTCTATGAAAGAAGTGGACGAGCAGATGCTCAACATTCAAAACAAGAATAGCAGCTACTTCGTTGAATGGATTCCCAACAACGTGAAGACCGCCGTGTGCGACATTCCGCCCCGTGGACTGAAGATGTCCGCTACCTTCATCGGCAACACTACTGCAATACAGGAGCTGTTCAAGAGAATAAGTGAACAATTTACGGCTATGTTCAGAAGGAAAGCCTTCCTGCATTGGTATACTGGCGAGGGTATGGACGAGATGGAGTTCACGGAGGCGGAGAGCAATATGAACGACCTGGTGTCCGAATACCAGCAGTACCAAGATGCCACGGCTGACGACGAGGGGGAATTTGATGAAGAGGTGGAAGAAGAGTAAATATTGTCCTGTCAGTGTTCGTTTTGTATTGTCTAGTGTGTAGGTGTTATACTCGTTTTTCTATTATTTATGTAACTAATAAACACTAAAGAGCTAATTTGTACTATCACCTTAGCCACCCCCTACCAGAAGTAGGTAAACTTAGGAACTCTTGGTGCCCTGACCTGTACAAGGTAGGTATATTAGCCCACTTAGCCACGTGGCTAAGAACTGAAAAAAGATTCTTTTTATTCTACCCATATATGTGGGGTATCTATGGATAGGTCATCAAAAAATATTAAGGTTTCTAACATATTTTTTATTCTAATTTGAACAGTTTTGCGCGGTACCCTTTAAATATGACATCTTAAACTTTGAAGTTTCATAATCAGCCCTTTTCTTAATTTGTTTCCAAAATAACAAATACAGTACATGTAATGGAATAAAATTATAATATTACAAATAATAATATAAAAATAGGATCGACTAAATTCAGTAAATCCAATTTGTCAAGATCCATAAAATAACATTTTTCCTTCTAAAAAAAACTAAGCCGATTGCTGATATGCAAATCAAAATAATTTATTGAAGCAGTTACGCTTCTTCTGCTTCGCCTTCCTCCTCGAAGTCCTGTCCATCCGCCGTCGCGTCTTGGTACTGCTGGTACTCCGATATCAGATCACTCATGTTATTTTCCGCCTCTGTGAAGTCATTCTCATCCATCCCCTCCCCAGTGTACCAGTGCAAGAACGCACGCCTCCGAAACATCGACGAAAACTGCTCGCTTATCCTTTTGAAAATCTCTTGAATGGCCGTGGTGTTGCCGATAAAGGTCGAAGACATTTTCAACCCACGAGGAGGAATATCACAAACCGCTGTCTTAACGTTACTAGGTATCCACTCCACAAAGAAGTCTTTATTCTTCTTCTGGATATTCAGCATTTGCTCGTCAACCTCCTTCATTGACATGCGGCCTCTGAAAATGGCCGCGACGGTTAAATACCGCCCTCGGCGCGGGTCGCAGGCCGCCATCATGTTCTTCGCATCAAACATTTGTTGAGTGAGTTCTGGTACTGTTAAAGCTCTGTAGGGTGCATTGCCTCTTGATGTGAGCGGGGCGAATCCAGGCATGAAGAAATGCAAGCGTGGAAAAGGAACCATATTGACTGCGAGTTTCCGCAAATCAGCATTTAACTGCCCTGGAAAACGTAGACAAGTCGTAACACCAGACATTGTAGATGAAACAAGATGATTCAAATCCCCATACGTTGGTGTTTTCAACTTGAGCGTTCGGAAGCATATATCATACAGCGCTTCGTTGTCGATGCAATAGGATTGTGTTGAGTTCTCGATCAGCTGGTTCACAGAGAGAGTTGCATTGTATGGCTCTACGACAGTATCCGAGACTTTAGGGCTCGGGACTACCGAGAAGGTCATAGATATCCTATCAGGGTACTCCTCATACAAATTGCCGAGGAGTAGGGTGCCTAATCCGGAGCCAGTGCCTCCGCCAATGGAATGGATTAGTTGGAAGCCTTGCATGCAGTCGCAGCCTTCAGCTTCCTTACGTATAACGTCGAGGATAGAACCGAGTAAATCTGCTCCTTCTGTGTAGTAGCCTTTGGCCCAGTTATTGCCTGCGCCGGAGGAGGCGTAGACCATGTTGTCTGGCCGGAAGATGGTCCCGTAGGGGCCTCCGCGAAGCGAGTCTAATGTCCCCGGCTCGAGGTCCACCATGACTGCGCGGGGCACGTACTTGCAGCCGGCGGCTTCGTTGTAGTACACGTTGATGCGTTCCAGTTGGAGATCGGAGTCGCCGTGATAGCACCCTTCTGGGTCTATTCCATGCTCGTCAGATATCACCTCCCAGAACTAGAAATACAAATTTGTAAAGGTTACTTATAAAATATTTATTTTAATTTATGCTCATTATTTTCACATTTATTGGTTTTTGTCTATCTTTCAATCCTTATATCTTGTTAACGACTGATCTTATTTCGGGTTAACTAGCATTAGCATGGCGTATTTGAAAGAAAAAGTGTAGCTAAGCAGTTGGTATGAAACTATAATAAAAACACATACCAAGTATAAATAAATGTTAAAACATTGTTGATGAATTCTTGTTAACAAAGTAACAAAAGACAAAAATATAAGTTTTTTGTTTTTTTTTTCAATATGGCGTCTGGAATTGCTGCCTAATAGTTTGATATTTTTGGCTACACTTTCATAAAATATGTATGAAAAAAGTGTTTTTTATTAATTTGACCTATCAATGTTTTTTCTACTAGACATTATGGAAATGCAGCTACCTCCCAAGCAGAAAGCTTACTTCTTTAGCTGTGAAGTGATTAGCTCAGGACCGCGGATGGCACAAACTCTGTAAGGCAACTGATCTGTAAGAAATCTTAGAGGTACATTACCTTAGAGCCGATTTGATTCCCACATCTCCCAACTTGAACGTGGACTATCTCGCGCATTCTCACGAATAATTTAAAACAAACAAAAACGTATAAAACAATACAAAATAAATTATACACAAAGTCGATATGTCTTACATCTACCTACATCTAAGAGGTCAAACTAAATGAAATTTTGTTTCATGGCTCCACTGAATTTATTTAAAATTCTCGTAGGTCGTGCCTCGTAAATATGTACACACGACAAATACAGACATACTTATTATAATAGTTGATAAAGACTCACGGCGAGAAGTATAAGCAACGATACCCGAATATGTGATATAATTCTCGTTTTATCGTTGTTCAACGTAATCTGTCATAAGTCTTTGTCATCAGTATATAAAACTACATTATCAATTTTAAAATTATACAATTAAAAAAACAGAAACCTTAATCCTAAAACCCATTTGGAGTTAAAATGCAGTTTCCAAATAATGTCAAGGAACACAAAACATTACATTAAAATTATAAAAATATGTTAATAACAAAATAATTTACCAAACAAACAACATTAGCAAAATATATTCTTTGAAGCAACAGTTAATTTATGACTAGCTTCGGTAAGATTATTTATAATTTAAATCTACGCTAAAATTGATGAAAATCCTTTGCATAGTACTGTACACAGTAATGTTCTCAGATCCGATATGATTATAGTCTCTTAAACGTACTACGAAGTAAAATGTGTGTCATTTGCCTACAGCTTCGCTCGTATTACAAACCATGATATACTCGCGTCAGCCTTGATGGAAAAAGGGCGCAACTAGCATATAATGATGGGTCTGAAAACACCCGAGTCCCACCAAAACATCTGGCGTAGACAACTGTACTTAGAAAGGGTTACAAAAACTTTTTTTTACAATACAATGATTCTTTTGTTTTATTTAGTCTGTGTTGTCCCACAAAGGCCTCCCCCAACTCCCTCCAACAATCCCTGCCCTGAGCTGTTTGCAACCAACTTTCCCAAAAGTCCTAGAGGTCGTCTCGCCAACGCTTAACGATTAATTATGAAATATTAATTATTTTAGTCCAGGATTGCTACATTCCATCTGCCGAAGATTAACCGTGATAGATTGAGCAGCACACAGACAAACATTCATATTTATAGTATTAGTAAGAAATACCTACTTCTATTTTAATTTGACAACATCGACTACTTATAATAAATTTCAAACGACTAGTTGACAACAATTCACTTTATAAAACTGACAGTGTATTCGTGAATAAAATAACTCCAGATATCAAGTATTGATTACAATAAATATTAGACATAATACATTTATGCCTCTATTCGCTTTGCCTTTTACATGATCCAGGATAACCGCTAATATCGTTCAGTAAAACGAATCTGAATCGTGTATTTGTCCTTTTCATGATAAAAAGTTATGATGTATTGCTACCTCTTTCTAACAAATGAAGGTACGCCTTTTCATAGAAAGAGACGACAGTATCTCTATCATAGATTAGACAGTGTAGATTCAACAACCAACTAGAATATTACGACAAACTAAGGATTTAAGTAGCATAGCCTAGCAATTAGAAAATATCGTTTAAATTGTAGGTAAAGTACAAATTTTAAATGTATTGACTGCCAAAACGATGCAATCTCTCAATACAGTTATAATATACGTATATAGATATTTATACTAAAAGATCAAGTTGGTTACCACATAGAAACGACAGTACAAAATTGAGCGCTAAAGTAGTCGGTAGCAGGCTATTGAAGTGGTTATTTTTACACTACAAAAGTGCTAACCGACTATTAAGAATCTAAGGAAGCTCGATCATAGAAAATACATAGTTTTATCAAAATATACTGTAAAATTGACTTGAAATTTTTCTTTGAGCTGCTCATATTTACCTACAAAACAATTTAAGTAATTCAATTAAGTTTAGGGCCTGTTTTAAAATCTTCGGGTCTTTAAAAATTTTGATTATTTGGATATGAGTATATCATGTCTACTTCATTATTATTATTATTATTAAATGATAGGTACATGATAGTACGTTAGTGTACCGCGACATTAATTATATTTTTATTAATTAGAAGTGAAGAAGAAGAACCGCGACATAAATTTAACATACAACAGTGGTAAGTACATAGGTACCTTATTTTGCGTTATGAGATTTAAATTGAAACTTTAGAGACTATCATAGTTCTTTTAATATTAAATCATAAAACGTGTGACTTGTGAACAAACAAACGCCAAAATATGATTGTGTTGAAAACATCGATAATTCGGCATTTGCATTTTTCAAATCATGATCTAATTTAATTAACTATCATGAACTTTAATCGACTAATATGGATGGAATAGAGTAAAAATGGATATTATATCAGGATAACATGATAGATAGTTATTAAGTTTTCCGATATTTAGACGATTAAAAATTATCTCCCAATTTTAAGTCAACATGGTCTTACAGTTAGGCTTCGCGCTCATTAACGTCAAAACTGCCTATAACATTTAAGGCTCAACTCAGACTTATCGTTGACGTCTGTAAGGCGGTATTCAGTCGCGAAACAGTTTTGTCTTGGGTCAGCGCGAAGCCTTACTGATTGGATGTATTAATAAAATGAAAGATATCTTAACGTCTCCACACACAGATAAATCAACAAATCAGTCTACACAATAAACCTATTCTTCAACAGATACAGCTTGCCGAACACAGTGTTCTTCTCCGAGAACACCGGCACGTAGAAAGCCCTGAAGAGCATGTGCGAATTCTCTGCATCTAGTATAGGCAGCGCTGATATTATCTCCCATACGGAGGTGTCCTTGTAGTAGGGCGGTTCTAAGGTGGATGGGTTCCCGAGATCCGAGTCCACCAGGTAGTGGCATTGGGATGGCTTCAAATAGGTCCGGTCGTCCCCTTTGTTTTTGTCGTTGAAGTGTGGCTGGATCAGTCGCGTGGCTGTTGTGAAAAAAACGAGTTAGGTATATCATAGGCAACATTTTAAATAAGGAAACTGTTTGGGCGCTCTCAAATTGGGAGGTCCTTTTTGTGCATCATTATAGTCATTTATCTATATAAATAAAAATGAATTGTTGTTCGTTAGTCTGATTAAAACTCGAGGACGGCTGGGCCGATTGAGCTGATTTTGGTTTTAAAATGTTTGTCGTAGTCCAGGGTAGGTCTAAACGGTGAGAAAAAATCGAATAATTTCCGGGAGAACAATTCCGATTAATTACCCGTGCGAAGCCGGGGCGGGCCGCTAGTTAATAATAAAATTATCAGCTAGTTTTAAGTACAAACACAAAGATTTCAAAACAACAAAATCATAACAAATAAAAATATCAGAGCAAGATACCAAGATACTTGACTGATTCAGTGGTGCAGTGGGCGATGGTCCGCTTGCGGCGCAAGAGGTAGCGGGTTCGATTCCCGCCGAGGATGAAAGTGTTTGTATGTTCTGCAAGCACTTTCTCCTTGGTCTGGGTGTTTAATATGTATAATAAAAAATATTTATATATGTATGACTATTATATTAAGTATATCAGATATCTAGTACCTGTAACACAGGCTTTATAAAGTTTATACGCGTATTGCATAGGCACGGATGGTAATTTGGTTTCATACAAATAAATCTAAATTTAAAATTTAGGTAAAACCCCCGATTCTATTGCCTTAATTTCCTTAACAGTAAAACACCATAATATTTAGTAATGTGTACGCGATGCGCTTTCAGTTGAAACCCCACTGACTCGAACTAGTAGTCACTAACCGAAAATCTACAAATATACTCGATATTTACAGATATTAGGTTTTTCTTCCCCACTCTCACCCCCATAACTTTTAAACGGCTCAACCGATTTTCATGAAACATGTCTAAGAACAATCACACTAAAATCACCTTTCATACAAAAAATTGAAATCGCACCATCCGTTTGGAAGCTATGATGTCCCAGACAGACAGACACCTCTTTTTTGGTCGGGGTTTAATAAGTATATGTACCGCGACAGGCACTGACGTATTTGTATAAAAACAAACGCCCAAATTGAAAGCGCCCTTAGTTTCCTGCGGTTACTACTGGTTCAAGGTCGCTCACCGTTGTCAGTATCAGCGTACGGAGCTGGCATCATTCCGTTAAACTCGCTCTGTATGAAGCGTATTCTGTAGTTCTCGGGCAGCAGGAAACTCGATGGTGATCTGGAAGAATCAATTTGATAAGTAAGAGATAGACCCATAGTACACCTAGGGTTCCGTGTTCAGTTATTCATATTCTATTACATATCTATATAAATAAAAATGAATTGTTGTTCGTTAGTCTGATTAAAACTCGAGAACGGCTGGGCGGATTTATCTTATCTTAGTCTTCAAATGTTCGTGGAGGTCTAGGGAAGGTTTAAAAGGCGAGAAAAAGTCGAATAATTGCCGGGATTTTTTTTACCTGTGCGAAGCCGGGGTGGGGCGCTAGTTATCAATGAAAATAAGTATAATTAACTTTTTTACAAGTTTAAAAAGATGCAATTAGAGTGGTCACCCATCATCACCCATCATCACCCACTAGTACTGAACTGGCGCAAAGTTGCTTAAATTTATAAAAATCACGTTTGTTGTATCCCATACAACAAGAACCCCTTTATATCTCTTTGATCTCCTTTTATCTCCTTGGTCTGGGTGTTTAATATGTATAATAAAAATATCTATATATGTATGTATATTATATTAAGTATATCAGATATCTAGTGCCCGTAACACAAGCTTAGAGCTTACCACGGTGCTAGATGTTGTTGTGTAGATTGTTCGGAAATATTTATTTATATATTTATTTATGTTGTGTTTTTAGTATTTGTTGTTAAAGCGGCAACAGAAATACATAATTCCTCAAAATGTCAACTATCTATCTATCACGGAACTTGAGTTACAGCCCAGTGACACACGGACAAACAGACGATGAAGTCTCACTAATATGGCCTCGTTTTACCCTTTGGGTACGGAACCCATAAAAGGTCAGGTAAGAGCAGTGTTCTGACCATTGCTGCTAAGGGTAGATTTCACAGGAGACTTGTCTTCTATAGTAGACGTTAAATCTTACTTATTTTTATCTATTATATAGTCTATTATTATTCTTTATTTATTTTTTAGTATCGCTCATAATAGGAAAGTTAATTTTATTTGAAAATAGTTTTGAATAGTTTATTTGGTATTTATTTATTTTCCTTTTATATCTTCTTTCCGTTACGCCACTGTCTATGTCGTTCTATTCTTATATTATATATATAAATATAATATAATTTAATTATTCGTTATATTTCTTTCCTGTCCATCCAAAGGTTGCCTGGACGAGATCGCTCACAGCGATAAGGCCGCCCTTTGTACTCCAATGTATTGTCTTGTTATTGTTTGCAGTTTGTATTTTATTTGTGGTGTACAATAAAGAGTTATCTATCTATCTTATCTATATCTACTACAGTAAAGCAAGTAAGTACAATAATCCAACGCAAGCGTATGTAGATTTTAGAGCACTGTTTTCATTTATTTCATATTTTCTAGCGAAACACTGTAGAAATTTATTCACAGGTGTTGTTCACAGACAGTTTTTGTTTTTTAAGGTACTAAATTGAGTTAAAGTTAAATCAAGGGGTCACTACTAATGGAATTTGGTACTTATGGTTATAGTATAGGCTTACACCCTAACTTTATTGAGGGAGACGTAAATCCAGCAGCATCGAATGTGTCAGTGCCGAAAAGATGATGGAATATATAGTAAATAATCCTATCCATTCAAGGTTGTCTGGTAGAGATAGCTCTTTAGCGATAAGACCGCCATTTGTCGCATAGTTTTAAGTGCTTATTTTTAGTTTTGTGTTTTTAATTATGTGTGCAATAAAGAATATTTATCTTATCTTATTTATCTTTATCTTATATAGAACCCACCTGTACCACTCCTTGCCGTAGCAGACAGTGAGCCGGTTCCCGCTGGTCGGCGGCAGGTGGTGCAGGATCGTCATCGGAGAGTGATAGTTGCTGTACAGCGCCGTTATCCGTGAAACACCTGAAATTTCACAGTTATAATGATTATTATTTGTTACAAGTTAAGTCACTTAAAGCTGATAGATGAGTTAAACTTGATGTTATCCTAAAACTTATTAAATTATCATGGGTTTTACCAATACTATGATTTCGTAAGTTGTTTCCGTGATCATGGCGCTTGCAATGGCGTCGAAATATCGGAAAACTCAAAAACCGTCAAATCATGGTATGTTACCCGTTTTAAATCATAGTGTTATCCAAAAAGGTTTAATATAAATAAAAATAAAAAATTAAAATATTTCCGGACTACTCACACAGCATCACCTAACCCCAAACTAAGCAGCGCTTGTACTATGGGTGTTAGGTGACTGATATACTACATAGATAATTTTTTTTTGTAAATACATACATATGATACAAAGAAAACACCCAGACCCGAAACCAGAGATTGTAGATCGTACAAAATCTGGTCCAACCGGCGGGAATCGAACCCGCAACCTCCTGCGCCTCAGGCGGACGTTCGCCCACCGAGCCACAGAGGTCGTCAACACACTGCATTACTGCAGTATGTTATATTAAACCTTTGGGGATATTACTGCAGTTTTATTTATGAGTCCATCAACTGAAGAAAATAATTTCCTTATCATAGAGGTCACAAATGCCATAAACCCATAAAAAAAGAGACATTGGCTTTCTGGTGGCGCCATCTGAGCTGAGTTTCGCGTAATATATCCCTATTCATGTTTTGCCATTATACCACGTCGACACGTCAGAATTGTAAATTATGTTCTCGCTCTGGAATCTATGGATGCCTATTGTATGTTTCTTTCGATTCGATTACACCAGTATTAGTGTAATAGTGTGTAATAATATTGTGTACACGAAAGAGATAAACATTTCAACAATTGATACTGTCCTGTCAAAGTAGGAGGCAAAATCTATCAAATATAATTCGCTTGGCTGTCAAAACAGCAACTAACAGTCATTTCTTTCTGGTACAAAGTAAACGTTCGTTGTACTCGCTCACTCGCTTTTATATCCCAGATATAACTATCAGAACTATACACACTCCAGATCAACAGAATTGTTAACAAATTTCGTAACTCTGAGCCAAAATTAAAACAAAGGTGAAAGGTCACACACCAGCGATCCCCTCAGCTAGCGTAAACGCGAGTATGAGAGTCATCATGTGCACTTTGACCCTTTCGAAGCGCGGTTTCAGCATTTCAGAGCCGAAAGTCAAAGGTCACTTGCCAGCGATTTCAGTAGCTAGCGTAAATAAAATACAACCATCAGAGGCATTGTGTTGGACGTGTAATTGACTCTAACCTTCAAAGCGCGGTTTCTAATTTCAGAGCAGAAGGTGAAAGTTCAAAGGTCACTTACTAGCGAGTCCAGCAACCAGCGTAAACACAACCATCAGAGGCATCGTGTAGGACAAGTAATGCACTTTGACCCCCTCGAAGCGCAGTTTCAGTATCTCAGAGCCGAAGGTGTACACCATTTTCTGGATGCAGTCGAGGGCGATGGCTCCGGCGAGGATTATCAGGCTGTATACTGGGTATAGGAAACTGGAACAAAAGTAGTTTTGAGTCAGTGTTTGTGGAACGGTTGATACTGTCCTGTCTGTTATTTAGTAGGTTATGTTGTAGTATATTTAAATATTTTACTTGCAAGGGGCAGAGCAATTTTAATAATAATAAAAAAAAATGTTTATCGCATCAAGTTAAAAAAAAATACACAGGTTCTGTGGTCACCCTCTAAGCAAAATTTGCTTGTGTTAGGAGACCCCGCTCTTACCAATAATACATTAACAATATTTAAGTATTTGCGTAACAAGATATACGTACTGATTTAAAGCTTAAAATTATTATATTTAATAGTAAAATTTATTAGAAAAAGAATTAGTTTTTACAAAAGCAGTTCTAGACAAAACAAACATATAAAATAGGAATGTTTATGCCAAATGTGTAGGCTGTCGTCCTACAATAACACCATGCTCATAAGAGCCTGGGTACCAGATTAGGACAGCCGTCATGCTGATTACGGAAACTTATGAAGTTGAGAATATTGAACAAAGGATGAGGCTCTAACTTTAGTTAGAAACACGCTCTATGTGAACTTGTGGCTTTCCTAATCTGGTACCCAGGCTCTTATGAGCATTCAGTTATAGATTGTTTCCATTTAAAATAAGATATTGAATATTTAAATGCAAGGGGCAAGCAATTGTAGCATGCAAAGCGAGTCATACCGCTCCTCCTTATGCGGCTGCAGCATGAAGACAGCCAGCCACAGCAGCAGCGGCAGCATGTCGAACCAGTACGGCGAGCAGAAGTCGGCGCGGGCCGTGGAGCGCGGCGCCGAGCGGTAGCACAGGTACAGCGCCAGCGGGCTGTACAGGGCTAGCATCTGAAACAGACAACACTCATTAACACATCATCACCCTATTAACGTTCCCACTGCTGGGACACAGGGACTTCTCTCTTGACGAGAGAGATTAGGCCTTAATTCACCACGCTGGCCAAGTGCGGGTTGGTGAATGTCACATGCCCTTCAAACTCTTTTAAAGTTCTCAGAACATGCCGGTTTCCTCACGATGTTTGCCTTCACCGTTAAAGCACGTGTTTAAAGCGCACATAAATTTCTCAAGAAGAAAAATCCAGTGGTGCGTGGCTGGGTTTGAACCCACCTTCGGAATTAAAGTCGAGTGTCCTCCCACTTAGCCAACACGGCTTTTCCACTTAGCCAACACGGCTTTTCCACTTAGCCAACACGGCTTTTCCACTTAGCCAACACGGCTTTTAACACCCGACAGTTAATTAATTTTACAATTAAAAAAACCGCCTCCCTTAAAAGTTAAATGTCATATTATTGACGACCTCTGTGGCTCGGTGAGCGAACGTCCGCCTGAGGCGCAGGAGGTTGCGGGTTCGATTCCCGCCAGGGGACCAGATTTTGTACGAATTACAGTTTCTGGTTTCGGGTCTGGGTGTTTTCTATGTATCATTATGTATGTATTTACAAAAAAAAAATTATCTATGTAGTATATCAGTCACAGTCAGTATTTTTTTAAATATTTTTTTTTATTTTTTTTTTTTTTTTTTTTTTTAATAAATAAATATTTATATTGTGTATGACTTTTTACTTTTAAGGGTCTGTCTGTCTGGGACATCATAGCTCGCGAACGGATGGAGCGATTTCTATTTAGTTTTTTTTTGTATGAAAGGTGAGTTTCGCTTTCGAGTGTTCTTAAACATGTTTGATGAAAATCGGTTGACCCGTTTAAAAGTTATGAGGGCAAAAGTGGGGAAGGAAAACCGAAAAATGCAAAAATATACTCGAGTGGGATCTCAAATGAAACCTTTTACAAGACACGGAAAAAGCTAAGGGACACTCAACGGAAATAAAAAAAGCGATAACTATGTCTGTACAAAAATTAAAAAAAAATCTTATTCTACTCTATAAATCTCAACATAAATTAGAGTTCTACTCACCCAAACAACATTAAAGTTCAAGAACCCATTCACAAAGTAATACGTCCAGGGTTCCACACCATACAAGTCCGGCCCGTGGTCCGTGAAGATATTGTAGGTGACTATGTTCAGCGGCGCGACGACCAGCCGGCCGTAGTGCCACGAGTCCACGACCACCATGGGCAGCAGCATGAGGACGAGGCAGGCGACGCACCACTTGAGGAACTCCATGTATTGCCGCTTCATCACAATCATGTCTATGGCTATGGGCACGCCGAGGAGGGCTGTGAATGGCCAGCCTGGAAATAAAGGAGAACGTTAATGAGTATTAGAGATTTCCTCATGTCTTTATAAAGCCATCGACAGTGCGACTAGCAGGGTTATATACCTACCACTCTATCTAAAAGGTAGACGTCGCTGATCGTTCAGGTTTATGCACCAACCTCGGCACACACTGATGAGTAAGTTGAGTCTACATGTGAGGATGAGATAATGTAGGGACATACATACTCATATCACTTTTATTATGTGAGATTTTAATGTGATATATATTTTTTTTCTAATTTACAGCTTATTTGTGTGAAATTCAGTCTGCTATTATAAAATTGATTAATATATACATATTCTACAAGGAAAGAATAAGTAAATGATAATAATAAGAAGTAGATGTCTATGTCTATGTCTAAATTAAACTTGCATTGGTCACTCGTCCATGCCAGTCAGTCGCTTCGTTCTGGCCCTTTGTGGGTGCTCAGATAGAGATTTCCTCATTACCTCGGCATCATCTCAGGGGATCATTACCCCTGGTCGCTAGGTTTTGGCCGTCCATCTCGACCGTGTGAACAAACTACACACTAGCGTGTCACTCACTGAAGATGGCGTTGGCCGCGGTGGCTACAGTCGCGGCCCGGTAGCGGCGGCGCCACCAGCAGGCCAGCGCGGCGGCTCCGAGCGCACAGCTCCACGCGGAGGGCAGCAGCGCGCCGGTCGCAGTGAACATGCCCGCTGCGGGCAGAGCGAACGAGAGCCACGCTCGGCCTACGTGTACGCCGAACTCGTGGCAAACAGCTCTGAAATATTATAAAAATAAATAAATATTGCCTGGCAATCCGCACAACAATATCTAACCCCGTGGTAAGCTCTAAGCTTGTGTTACCCGTACTAGGCATCTGTTATACTTATTTTTAATCATTTTAATACTTATAGGTACCAAATTTTTTTATTACACATATTAAACACCCAAACCAAGGACAAAGTGCTTGCAAACAAACTAGACCCCTGGGCCTGAGTCGAACCCACCGTTTTTTTTTTTTTATTTAAGTTGTTTAACTTGTACACAGTCCAAATAACTCTAAAAATATTCTGCTCAAGAGCTCAGTCATTTACACAAACATTTTAGATTTAATATCATAAATTTACAGAACTAGACCACATTTAATTCATGTGATATATACATTCTCTCAGGTATCATAGAAGTTAAATTAATTAAAACTTACTTATAAAACATAAGCTCAGCCCAAGCCATCAGCACTGCCAACATGGACCTTAGTGCGTAGAACACAGAGACCGGCTCCATGAACAAGGACAGCAACTTTGCCGGGATAGCAAACAACCAGAGGGATGCATAGGAACGGATTGCATACACTGGGCTGTATTCCCAAGTCTGGAGGCCATTTCCATACACTGAAACAATTATTCTTTTTATATTGGTGAATGGGTTGTTTTCTAAATTATATCCATCTAATCAAGTGTTTGAAAGATTTAGGCTAAACTACATTTTTTTATACACCTTTAAAACGCATTGTAATTAAGATATAAAAATGGATATTGATAACATACCTGTCGCTCCGAAGACGTTAGACAAATTAAGAAGGTCTTTTTTTACAGCTCTCGAAAGAAAAATATATATTACCATTAATTTTAATCTTTTGATTCGTGTTCCATTATTTAGACTGAAGAATCGATAAAACTAGTTATCAGACAGCCCGCAATACTAGAGCTAATATTTTAACTAAAGTAGAGTTAAGAAAATCAAAAAATTAAAAATTTAATCTATTAACCTTTATGTTCATCTGTCCAATATCGGTGAATTAAGCTGCACATTCACTAAGGCATACTATAATTCAATAATTTATGCTAATACTTTATGCTCAAAAAAACACAGACATTGGAGTGAAAAGCAAGTAAATAAAAAAAAATGGTAATTAGAACGTATTTGTATTTATTCTTACCTAAATAATGCAGAGGTTCCCAGTAGTTATAAGTCTCATCACAATCAGCAATTTGCCCCCAATAAGCTGCAGACAGACGGGCAGTCAAAAGCATACCTAATGCCACTGCCCCTCCAGGATAGGCAATCCTCCGGAGATCAGATGGGGCACTGGTCACAATTATATCCCTGAAGAAGTAACAAGATTTTAATCAATTTAAAGACAATGATAGAAAAAGTCTTGCCAAACAAATTTCTACAGGATTTTGATGGAAGTATTTATTTGGTAAAACAGTAAATGACTATAGTATAATGCACCCTATTTACACAATCATGACCAATATTATAAACCTAAATACTTTTTTTGTAATAACCTTTTTTTGTTATAATATATTTTATGTAATCTAATTTAATGTAGTTTTTAATACTTAATTATTAATGATAAAATGTAAGTGTGTAGTCTAATGTTATATTTTAATTATAATTCTGACTTGACTCTTAAAACTTTGCACACCAACCGGTGAAACATGTTGAAACTGTATAAAATAACAAACAATATCATGTATACACATATTTTTTGGCAAATAAATTATTTTATTTTATTCTAAAGAGTTTGTTTTGTTTGTGCGCACTAACATCAGGAGCTACAGGTCCGATTTGAATAATTATTTCACTGTTAGATGGCCAATTTATTGAGGAAGGCTGTAGTAATGTATACTGCGGAAAAATCGCGCAATGGCGTAAAAGCTTGTCTAGTCTAACTGTATAAAAAAACACTAACAGATTAATTGTAGAATGTAGGTAAAATGTACCCAAAAATTCAAGTTTAAATCACACTCACAAAAATTGTTAGAAGGAAATAATTTATTTATTTGTTTAAAGGTGGCTACTATAACTCTACCTGTGATTTGTAGTAGGTATTTCATCTAGATAAATATGGGGACAAACTGAACTAACTTAAACACTAACACTAACAAACAAGAATCATTTGATTAGATATGTAGACTGGTGGAAATTAGTAACAGTAAAAATAGGTAAAAACATTTAAATCATGCTCTGTGTCGATTTTTACCTCGAGCCTCACAGACCTGGATCATAGCCAAGCCGAAGAAAGCTGCTAACAGCGTTGGGAGTAGATAGAATATAAACTTGAACCATAAACCTCCTCGTAAAACAGAAGCAAATACTTAGTTTAAACTGATTTAGAGCCAAATAAAACTATTTTAGTAATCCAAATCCTGTTACCCTTCACTAGCTTTTCGTTTTCCTTTATTGAAACTAGCCCGTTTTGAATTGTTTTTGTTGTGAATACTCCGTTGCCGCGACGTTAGAGCCATTTCTATGGCAAATTCACATACAATTTACGATATCCCTGCAAAACTATGCACTGAATAGCGACAACAAACAATACGTGAACCAAAATCAGTCGGTCGCTGATCTGAAAATTGATGAAAATTCTGAAAAAACACTGAAGTGGACTGAATATAGATACCGAACCGAATGAAATGAATGTGTGAGTGAATGAATCGAAAAAATTACTTCTTCTTGGTTATATGGCTTGCACCGATCGCTGGTTAGGTACTTCTTCTTCTTTTATTTCGATGGCGCTGGCGGCGTCCGTAAAGAAATGACTGAACCAAAACTCAATTCAATTCAATTCTTAAGGCGGCTCCACATTGCCATGAAGCCCCGTGAATAGGCGTGAACGTGAATGTAGACGGTTTGGTTCGCGCCCCCTTCGCGTGGCGTTCAAGCATATACATCCACGGTTTATGGCCGCTCCACATTAGTGCCGTCCTTCTAGTCTTTTGCTAGCACGTCTTTACTAGGCGGGAATCAAGACGCCAATGCGGTGCGGTGCGGGTGCGGGTGCGGGTCAGAAGTCGCGATAGAGCTTGGAGCACCATGAACACGTTAGTGATTATGATTATAATACTCTCTGACCACGAAGGCGACTATCCCTACCATTTCAAATTCAACATGGCGGGAGCGCTTGTGGCGCCATCTACTGCAACGGTCGGTGGTGGTGATGAACCGGAAAACAAATTAAAGCGGAAATCGTAGGTAGTTGTCGCATTTATATGCTTTGAGAAAGTTACAGTACTACATAATTAATAAATTAATTACGAAACTTTTTAGCAATAATTAAATCCATGTGTTTTAAAGTTATATATGACGCTGGATCTCCTAGCAATTTTCTCCTACATAAATTTTTTTTTCGTCAACGTAACTGGTGCTGCAGCTTCTAAATTGAAGCTTACCTATAATACAAGTTTGTCGCAATCAAACATTTTTAAACAGGAGGCACTTCAAAAAAATCATTATTTTTCAAAATATTGAATATATATAATTTTTCGTGTTGGCGATAATGACGATCTCAAAGTCAAAGTCAAAGTCAAAACGTTTATTTCCCTAAAAGCCTATGCTTACATGGACAGGTCAACTTAATGCTAATCTATACTAATATTATAAAGCTGAAGAGTTTGTTTGTTTGATTGTTTGTTTGTTTGTTTGTTTGTTTGTTTGAACGCGCTAATCTCTGAAACTACTGGTTCGAATTGAATAATTCTTTTTGTGTTGGATAGTCCAGTTATCGAGGAAGGCTATAGGCTATATAACATCACGCTACGACCAATAGGAGCAAAGATATAGCGGTAAATGTGTAAAAAACGGGAGAAATTGTTCATCTTTGAAACCTTCCGTTGCGTGCGCCGTGAAAACGGTTCAAGATACACAAAAAATATGTATTAAAGAATAATAGCTCTTTTAATGATCTAAAAAACAGTCCGCGATAGTATATGTCTATCTTTTAAGATTAACTCACAAAAACCGTTTTTATGGTACCTAATTTGGTCGAAATAATTTGTTTAAGTTGTATCAACATAATAATATTAATCTTTATTCAAATAAATATGTTGTTGGTTAAGAGTACTTCATCCATTATAACGCGGGTAGCACCGCAGGGCACAGCTAGTTTAAATATAAACTAAGAATAATCAAGGAAATAACATAGTCTTGACAGTTCGCTTCAATTTTTTACACTGAGTTGAGAAGCGAATAGAACAACTCAGCTTCCATCTCTTATGTTGTTATTATAAAAATATCGGTGTACAACATGGTTATCACTGTGTTATCACTTATACATTTAACATTTACAGACAAATGCTAGTCAAACATGCACATAACAGAAAAAAAACTAAATTCAGCTATTTTGACCATCCTAGTGGAACCGAGCTACATCTGTCCAAGCATTATCGTCTTTGATATAGTCCTCTGTAGAATAATAGGCTTTTTTTAGAAGACATTTTTTAATTAAAAACTTAAACTTTCGAATGGGTAGGTCAGTTATAAACTGCGGAAGTTTATTATAAAAACGGACACAATTGCCCATAAAAGATTTCCCTACCTTACGTAATCTAAATGTAGGGATATGTAGTTTATTCTTACTTCTAGTATTAACATTATGGAAATCACTCTTTTTTAGAAAATCTTGCTTAGTTTTGTGTGTGTACAGCAAATTCTCGTAAATATATTGTGAAGCAACAGTCATAATATTTATTTCCTTAAATTTATCTCGTAAGGAGTCGCGTGGTTTCATTTTATAGATTGAACGCACCGCTCTTTTCTGAAGAACAAAAATAGTTTGAATATCAGCTGCCGTTCCCCATAGCAAGATACCGTATGACATGACACTATGGAAGTAACTAAAATAAACAAGTCTCGCGGTGGCCTCATCAGTAATATGCCGCATAGTCCGAACTGCATAAGCTGCTGAACTAAGTCGACTCGCAAGAGCATTAATTTGAGGTTTCCATTGAAGTTTTGAGTCAATATGTAGCCCTAGAAACACTGTTGAGTCAACAAGATCAAGCTTTTCATTATCTAATATTATTTTTATAGGACGTTCTCTGACAGTTGGTAATTTAAAATTAATACATTTAGTTTTTTTCGCGTTTAGTAACAGATTATTAACAGTAAACCAATTCAGTACGCGAGACAAAGAATTATTTACGTCGTCATAGTTATCTTTATTTCTATCTACCTTAAAAATTAGAGAGGTGTCATCCGCAAATAAAACTATGTCACAAAGGTCCTTGGCATAAAAAGGAAGATCATTTACATATACTAAAAATAAGAACGGTCCTAGAATCGATCCTTGCGGCAATAATGATCCCGTAATAATGCGGCATCTCTAGACAATAATGACTTTATTAGAAGTGTTGCCGATAGTGACAGCTTCTCAAGATTTAGCTTAATATCAAATCTAAAATAGTGATTTAAAGAGTTGTATTATTAAAACATACTGAAAAATAAATCAACTTACCTACTTTTAGATCAATATTTTTCAAGGACTGGCGTTATAAATTCAATACAATCTAGGTAGGTAGTCTATTTTTATCACTAGGTATAAATATAATGTTACAAAACAAGATTTCCCAACAAACAATGATGTAGGTACCTAATAAATATGCAATAACAAATATTTATTTATTTATTTATTTATTTATTTGTAAGGAAAATCAACAGCCAAGATTATCACTATAACTAACCTAGTAGTAACAGAAAGCTAATTACAGATCTTCACGGATGGTCACATATTAAACATTAAAAAAAGTGAACACACCTAGATGGACACAATGAACATTACAAAATTATAACATAGAAAAATAACAAAAACCTATAAAACTACCTATATACTATCAATAAAATAACTATTAGCTAGTCGCTGCCTGATCGAGTTGACTCCCGAAGTAAACAGATCCAATCCATTAATGGACGGATCAGGATGCCTGCATAGCTTATTAAAAGCGTCACTAGTTCGCCATAAAAATGCATTTTGCCTATAGTTCGTACCGACAACAGGGGTGTGAAGAATAATATTTTGCCTAGTTACCTTGGATGGAGCATGAATGAGAATCTTACTAAGTAGTTCCGGACAGTCAATTAAATTGAAAATTGAATTAAATATAAAAACTTAATAATAATTTTTGTACTTTGGTAGAAAATTAGGTAGTAATTTTCCGTCCATCTAGTTGGTGGGCGTCCTACGCTGCGCCTGCCGATACGGGGTCTCAAATTAAGAACTTTTCGGCCCAACGACCATCTGCTCCACGGGCAATATGGCCAGCCCACTGCCACTTTAAAGAGCTAATCCGTTTGGCAATGTCGGTGACCCTCGTTCTTCTACGTATCTTCTCATTTCTGATTCGATCGTAATGCTTGGGGTCATAGCGCTCTCCTTAGCTGATTGAGCGAATCTGAGCGTTTGCTTATAACCATTTCCATACAGGAGTAAGCTCAGCTTGTAAACTGTCGGCATCACAGAGTTATTACGCCCGGTTTGACAGAGCAGAGCAGAGCAGAGGTATTTCTGAATTGAATTGCCGAGGGTGGTGATGTGATTCAAGCGTGGAGATATCTGTCAGAATGCTTTTCTGTAAACCGTGGCCTATGGTATCACGAACTCGTACCATCACATCCTAATACGGCAAGCCCCGTCATGGTGAATCATCATCATCATCATCATTTCAGCCGTAGGAAGTCCACTGCTGAACATAGGCCTCCCTCAAAGACTTCCAGTGATTTCGGTCGGTAGCTGCTTCTAACCACCGCGAGCCCGCTACCTTCACCAAGTCGTCCGTCCATCTGGTTGGTGGACGTCCCACTCTGCGTTTGCCGATTCGTGGTCTCCATTCAAGAACTTTCCGGCCCCAACGGCCATCTGTTCTACGCGCTACATGGCCTGCCCATTGCCACTTTAACGAGCTAATTCGCTTGGCTATGTCGGTGACCCGCGTTCTTCTACGTATCTTCTCATTTCTGATTCGATCACGTAGAGAAACTCCGAGCATAGCCCTTTCCATAGCTCGTTGCGCAACTCTGAGCCTATTCATGAGGCCTATGGTGAAGCACCACGTCTCGGAGCCATATGTCATCACTGGCAACACACACTGGTTAAACACCTTCGTCTTCAGGCACTGATGTATATTGGATGAAAAGACGTTACGAAGTTTCCCGAACGCTGCCCATCCGAGCTGGATTCGGCGATTGACCTCTTTCTCGAAGTTGGACCTACCTAAGTGGACTGTTTGTCCTAGGTAAACATATGCGTCAACAGCTTCGAGCATCGAGTTCTCAACCATAACAGGGGTGGGCACTACATGGACATTCGACATGACCTTCGTCTTGTCCATGTTCATCCTGAGGCCCACCCGTTGGGAGACTCGATTGAGGCCTTCTAGCATTGTACTAAGTTCCTCCGTCGATTTTGCCATGACTACGATATCGTCAGCGAATCGAAGGTGAGTATTATTCAAAATTAGTATTAGTCATGGTGAATATTAGTTAATAAATCTAAATAGTGTAAATAACCATGATTGTTTCAAAAGTTATAATAGCCCGTAATTTGTCAAATGCATTTAAATCCAGATCCAGATTATATTTAAAACAAAACATAATTTATGCACAATTAAACTTTATATTAAGAGAATAAATCATTTTGGCAACGTTCGTCATTCTTCTGTTTCATTTAACGTAATTTTGGCAACACGTGTAATTCCACAAATTTCAATTTTACAAACTTGTTTGTTAAGGTGCAACGGAAAAAAGCGGAGAGCTGTTTAGCGTTAACAACCCCTTTCCTATGGGTGTTTAAAAACAACTCAACAAGCATTATTTATCAAGATATAGTTGAAAAGGGTAATGACGACTGCCGTGACAAAGTTAGGACAATCAAATTAAAATTTAAAATATGAGAACGATGTGCACGTTGAACCACTTTAAAGTGCATCGGCAAACAGAAAGACTGTCCAGAATTGAAATGCAATGCTTCTTAACGCATTCCGTTTTTTTATAGTGTTACAAAATAGCACGGTTGGCATAAATGACGATATTTTTTTGAACATTCTTTGATGCCGTTTTTGAATAACTTCTAGTAAAAAGGTTAAGCTTTTATTTTTGGAACGTATTGTTAAAACATTAAAGAACAATATTTGCACACATAATTTGACAATATCTTAGTGTTAAATTAATTGTACAAGGATATAGCATGAAATGCACCTTTGTGACATGAGAGGTAATGACGTTTTTATAACAAAAACCGGTATTACTTTTTTTGCCATTTAATCTAAAAACGGTCTTGACTGCTTTTCCATAATAATCTAGCTTACAAAATCTAGAACATTTTATAACAAAAACTATACAGTTCCCAAGTTTATTGGCGAGACATAGATTTTGACCGTGAGAATGACCCAAGAACTGCTAGTTAAGGATAGTTAAATAGTAATGATAACGAAAATATCTTTATTTTTGGCTTTAGTTATCTTTAGTTTTTATTTTGGGTTATATTTAATGTTCAAATAGAGTATTTAAATGAAAATAGGTAAATACAAATTTTTAATGTTTTTAATAAGTGATAAACCACACTTTGCAGGTTAAACTTTTTTTTTAAATATTTTTATGCAGAAAAAATTAAGACTCGGAGCTTCACTCGATAATACAAAGTGCAGAAAAATTTCCACCTATCACGTGATGACGCGTTGGTGTAATTGGTCAATCACGTCAGGGCGCAATCCTGGAGATGCAGGTTCGAATCCTGTGAGCGAAGGTTACGGATGTTTCTTAATTTTTTCTGCATAAAAATATTTTAGGAAATAATAAATACAAAGTTACTTAGGTACCTTACAATAAACGTTACGTTGTTACCTACATAGAAATACAAGGTGTTTCGGATATGGTATATAAAGCGGGAAGTATAATAATAGTCATATAGGTATTGAATTGCGGGTAAAGATTATATTTTACTTTTTTACCTTCTAGGAGTTAAAAAAAATTATGTCAACTGACATGAGGCTAAGTATGACCTAAAGATTAGATAAAGAAAAATATGGGCCGAAAACAAAATCCCAAAATTAAAATGTCATAGAAAAGATATGTTTGCCTGGTGAATGCCATTCACACCCTTTCCACTTTTTATACCATACTTATCCAAAACACCATGTAAATGTGAAACACGAAATTTTTATATAGTTCTAGGTGTATGTACCTACATTTAAGATAAACTGGAGACTAACAACATTTATATAGTTCTACTTGTAGGTGAGATAGGTTATCTGCTCTCTTTGAAACTGAGACAGCAAAAATTGCTGTCTTAGTAAATTGTAGACTGATCAGGTGCTTCAATTTATATTTTATACATAATTGTAATTTTAAATAACACTAATATATTTACTATATAATATTTTACGGTATTTAATTTATACATTCTTATCTAAGTAAGATAAATAGGTACTACACATTTTCTAAGATTAGTTTTATTCAAATCATTATTCTAAGTGTAGACCCAAAATAAATATCTAAACTAGATAAAAAAAAAAACAAAGGTTATAATATAACAAATAATATTTCACTATTTCTTTCTCCGAGTCTTGACTACAGTCCAACCAGGTTCTACATCCTCATCCATAGGTTCATCTTGACTTGAGGAGGCTTGCGCATTGAAATCATGACTTTGAAAATTACTGTTTTGTCCTTGATTATGAGGATGAAACCCATTTGTGGGTGCATCATCATCATCTGTACCACTGCTTGTTGAGTCATCATCAGGGTTGCCATGGCACTGAAATAAACAGCAGAATTTGGAATGTATTCAGAGGGTCTCACATAAGAGTAATATGTAATGCATAAAAGACATTTTTGTTAGTTTGTTGAGTATCTCTTATTTAACTTCCACACCTTGATGAAATGGAAAAAAATATTATACAACAATATAAAAAAAAATATAAGCATTATTATCTAATGTCTTCAGGGTTTATTATCAAAAGGACAAGACAATATCATGTTTTTGAATCAGATCTTCTCAAATGTTAAATTGAAAAAAATCTTTTAGCCTTATTAGAAGGAAAACTTTAGGCTATTTTTTACTGCAGGAAAAACAGTTATTCTTACAGAAAAAACAATAAAACATGTGAATATAATGGAATTCCTTCTCATTCAATTACAACCTTCAAAAAAGAGTATAAAATAAATTACTTGAGGTGGCACAGTTTCTGCAAACATGGGCTGACTGAGCCATCTTTGACTAGGGGGCATAGCAGCTATCTGAGCCCTAAGCTCGTCATGTCTACCTTCTTTCAGCATTGTGAGGAAGCTGAGCAAGCATGTTGCTATTTCTGAAAAGAAAAGTCAGTTTAATTGAATTTTTTTTTAATGTACTATATCAGTCAAATAACACCCATAGTACAAGCTCTGTTTAGTTTGGGGTTAGGTGATGCTGTTTGATTAGTCCGGAGATATTTATTTATTTATTGTGTTTAGGACTTTAATGGAGCGGTGGTGGGCGAATGTCCACATGCAGCACAAGAGGTGTCAGGCTAATTTTCAGCAAAGGTCAAGTGTTTGTTTGTTCGGCAATCACTTTTCTCCACGGTCTGGGTGTTGAATATGAATAATTAATTATATCTACATAGGAGTGTCTTGATGGGAAACACTCCTAAACAAGATGTCAGTGTAGATCTAATTTCCACCAATTAGAATTAGAATAGATGTCTAGTACCCATAACACAAGCTCTAACAGAGCTTACCATGGGCTAGATGTTGTGGAGTGAATTGTCTATAAATATTTGAGCTTAAAGTAAGGTACCTTTAGGTGAATTGTCATGGCACACAGTATCAAACTCCTCATCCATGAGATCCTCCAATACTTCAGCGACATCATCAACACATACTACATTTTCAACGCAGTATCTTGCTACATAAACTGCCAGTAGTTGAGCTGTCTGAAAATAAATATTAAAGACTTAAATCAAAATTGTATGAAATGATTATTTAGCCGAACCGAAATCATAGTAACGTTGTAGGATGTGTGAATGTTTAATCAATATGTGAATATAAACACTTATATATACATTTCTAAGCTTTGAGATAATATTAACCACGTTCATGTTGAATATTTTAGCAGCTTAAAATTATTTTAGTTTCGATAAAAAACCTGAAACTACAAGTAAGGAGATTAATCTGTTATTTATTTCAGAATACCTTTTCACCGCCCGGAGCACCCATTCCATGTTCGACAGCAAGTTGTAATGCCGTCCAGTTATTTAACACCAAATCTACAATGGGCTTAAAGTCGTCGTACAACATATTGATGAGATTTTGTCTGGCTATGCGTTATTTAGTGTGAATACTCATTTCAGAACCAAGTCCAAAACATTACATTTCACACATTTTCTAACCTCTACTTGAACTGTGAACTGACAAGTTGAAGTTGACAACTGAAATATAGTGTTAGTGTAGTGTTTTTGCTAAGAAGCCATACTTTAAGAACGCCGCTTTAATTTAAAAGAAGAAGGAGAAGATGCCAAACAATCAAGAATAGAAAGAAGATTGAACGAAATATTTAATCATGACTCATTCTTTTTTGACATTATTGAATGTCAGCCGATGAAAAAAAAAGAAAATTCTAATTTTGTAAACAAAGCGTTGAGGTTATCGTTTTCCCTCTAAAAATTAAAATAATCGTAAAAATTCACTAGGAAAATGGTATCAGGTGCCTAGATATCGAAGGTAGAAGAACCATATTACAGCAGTGCCGAGTAAAATGACTGACATTAAAGTTACTTTTATATTGCCGGCGGGCTGCAGCAGTGCAAATGAGTGTTCAGAGGAAATGCAATTGGCCTTTGTGGTAGAAACCTTACAATACTTACCTTTAATTAATCTTAGAAAATGTGAAAATGAAAATTTATCAATATAGACAACTAAGGGCCCTCGCACACTGAGCCACTAGTCGCCGCCACCAAACGCGACCACCAGTGGTTCACTCAGACCACTTTATGGCCACTAGTCGCCGCCACCAGTGGCTGCCACTGGTTGCGGCGTCCTGCCTCTAGTGGCTGTGGCAGTTGCCGCAAGAGTCTCGACAGAGGCGAACGTGTGTTTGTTAAAATATACGCACTTCTAATTTCGTTATTGTGCGTGCCTTCAGTACAGTACGCTGCTAGAACAAAAGTGACTTGGGATTGGGACGGGGCGCGCGGGGGTGAAAAGAAGCCGGCGACTGTGGCCGTGTGTGCGCGCGAGTCGAGCCACAAAACGCGGCCACTAGTAGCGAGCGTGGTCAACTCCCGCAGCTTGTGGCTCGGACGCGGCCACTCAAACGCTCAGTGTGCGCCGATGCTGTATAAAATGTATGGCCACTAGTGGCCACTAGTGGCTACAGTGTGGCCGCCACTAGTGGCTCAGTGTGCAAGGTCTCTAAGGCCCCAATCCCAAGTCACTTTTGTTCTAGCAGTGTTCTGAATGCACGTACACGATGTCTACGGATTCGATTACGCATTTAGATGTTGATGTTTTTATTTCCGATATCGAAGAGCGACCCGCTATTTGGGATTGCGACCACTGCTCTCTTGCGGCCACTGCCACAGCCACTGGTGGCGGCGACTAGTGGCCATAAAGTGGTCTGAGTGAACCACTGGTGGTCGCGTTTGGTGGCGGCGACTAGTGGCTCAGTATGCGAGGGCCCTTAAGGTTACAAGCATAACTTTCAGTGGTCTATATAATTATCCCAACAGGATTTCTCTCAGCACCTAGCTGCTGTATTTTTAGATTTTTTATAATTTTAGGCCTGTGAACAGCACAGTGGTGGCGGCTTACAAGCCGAATGGCTTCAAGAATCACAATGGAATCGATTCAATGGTCTCACAAAAAGGGATGTGTTTGTGCTGACGCAATTTCAGGGGGAGCTGTATGAAAAGTTGAGGGCTACGAAATGTTTGTAAGTGGCATAATCCATGTGTGTGTGTTATGATGATGACTGACATAATATGTGTGTTATCTTTAGAAAATGTAAATTAAAAGAGACTAACTCGTTAATCCCCAAGCGGTAACCGGTTACCGCTTACCTGACCTTATTACCTGAGGTGAGGGTCAAGGAGCTAAAGGCCTTTTTCACAATCTCAGTGTAAATTAGTCAATATAATAAAATAAAGAGCTATCAAATCAACAGAGAACTGTCAGTGACTGACTGACTATTTCACTCAGAGATGGTAAAACAAGCCCTAAATGAGATGAGATATAGTATGGTCATGGTTTGTCCCTGTGACCGACATAAGGAATTTATTCCTATTAAATTAAAAGAAGGACTATAAAAGAAGCCTAAATATGAATCTGTTTCAATGCAGACTACAAAGACTTTTAAAATAATCAAAGGGAATACATAACAATAGTAATAAATATAATTTGCATTATCAATTTAATGCAAATTATAAGTCACAATATAGGTTTTAACATGGTTGCCCAATGCCACAACTTTTTCAAAATATAATAACTAATATCATATTATTATTCTTAGATGTCAAAATCTGAAATACATTAATAATTCATATGAACTATTAAAATAATATCTAATTTACATATATAGTATTATAGTATGCATTATCTACTAGCTCAACTTCTTGTTCACAGATTAGTAGGCCCAAGATGTTTATCTTGCTGCCTCACTGAAGGTGCCCCGATACCTTCAGGGCCTGAGCCAGTCTTCACAGTGGCTATGAGAGGTCTTGTGGTCACAGCTAGTGGACTGACTAAGCAACAAAAGGTACCTAGATTCGATAGATAGATAACTCTTTATTGTACACCACAAATAAAATACAAACAGCAAACAATAACAAGACAATAATACATGGGAGTACAAAGGGCGGCCTTATCACTGTAAGCAATCTCTTCCAGGCAACCTTTGGATGAGAGTATTTATGTGACACATAACTGTAAAATGTGCGCCAATAGCAGACAGAGCACAGCAAACTGAGCCCTAAATATACTAAATATGTAACTGTAGTACAAGAAATATGTTTATAATATTTTTTTATGTAAATTCGTCTAAGATAATGCACAAAACACTCCTAGGCGAGATGTCAGTGCAGATCTCAGTTCCCCCAATTAGAATTAGAATAAGACTAAGCTTTAACTTTCAGTGTATTCAACACATTAAAATATGTATTATGTTGTTGTTTCAGGAAAATATAAAATTAAAAGTACATTGGATGGGTGGCATTTATAATACAGTGCTTACTGATGCCACTACCCATCTTGTATCTGATACAGTTTTATCAGACAAGTATATTGTAAGTGTATTTCAATAATACCAGTGACAAGATATCATTTTTTATTTTATTATGTCTAAATAAGCCTTCATTTTACCAAAATCTCACCTGATGTAAAGTGACGATGTGGTCTAAGATGGGGCATGTAGACCTAGAAGGTAGATGGCTTCGCCGGACTACATTACGAAACACGAAAAAAATCGTTTTACGCACTGGCCCAGCCCGGAGGGTGGTAACAATGCGCGGCCGAAGCCTACCACCAGAGACTGTTCTTAGCACCACTCGGAGGTCACGTGGAAGGATTCACAGGGTTAACAGTTACGGACGTGAACAGAAAAAAACTCCTGTTTATCAGTTATTTAGATAATCAAAAAAAAGTTTTATGCCTAATTTAAAATTTTTGTTTGAGGTATTGATGTTTCGCAGTAACAAGCCTCCACTCCGAACTTTGATGTTCTATATCTTTGCACTTGCATAATGAATTGATAAACCAAAAATGCTGTCCAGCATTTTTGGACTAGCCAACAGATGGACTAAATATAAAAGCAATTTTTTATGTAGTCAAGCCTCTTGCAGTAACATTTAATTCCTGCCAAGTGTCTTATTATAACATCATCATCATAGAAATGGGTGAGTGATGAGATGATGGAAAAAAAATTGACTTAAGACAATATCAGGAAAATATAGAAATAAAACAAAATGAACATGACATGATCTAATAAAACATTTTTTTTCCAGAAATCTGTGGAAAAAGGGATACCAGTAATGTGTGAGACATGGGTAGAAGAAGTGTGGAATACATCCCTTCAGCAAAACATCAATGGTTCTTCTTCAGAATTTGACAGTCACAAGTTACCCATATTTGCTAATTTACAAGTCACCACCTCGGGTATATCTAAGAGGGACAAACAGATGATTATGAAGCTGGTCGGTGAAAATGGTGGGACATTCTCTGGGGCGTTTCAAAGTGAGACCACAGATGTTGTTGTGTTGAACAAGTAAGTATTTTTATTGTAATTTTTTTATGCAAATATCTTGGTCTTGGTTTTTTTTCTATTTAACGGGTAACACGTACCACGCTTTGATGTTTTTGGAACTTTCGGGTATTACGACGATGTTGATGACGACGCCATGATCGTTGCATAAAAAAAAAACAATTGAGCTATATAAAATAGTCAATACCTCTTTCAAAACGTATTACGAAATATTTTTGACTCCAAATTAAATAAATAATATAAATAAATAAATATTTCCGGACTACTCACACAGCATAACCTAACCCCAAACTAAGCAGAGCTTGTACTATTGGTGTTAGGTGACTGATATACTACATAGATACACTTTTTTTTTGTAAATACATACATATGATACATAGAAAACACCCAGACCCGAAACCAGAAATTGTAGATCGTACAAAATCTGGTCCCCCGGCGGGAATCGAACCCACAACCTCCTGCGCCTCAAGCGGACGTTCGCCCACCGAGCCACAGAGGTAGTCAAAATTAACAGTCTTAGTTAAATATGTCTGTCCAGTGTCCAGTGACGAAGTCGACATGACCGAAATCGGCTGGGACAATACAGACAACGACCAACTGTGCTTTCAATACTTATGTACCTATTTCAGAACCGATAGCACTCACGTAAATTGTGACTATTATGTATTGTATATCTAATCTTCTGTTCCATTCGCGCGGTCTGACAGGCGAGGCGCTTAGGGTAACGTCTTGTATGGAATGCAAGAATTAACCATCACCAGAGATATGGAAAACACATAAAAACTCTACAAATTATTAAACTACTAGCTGACCCCAGCAAACGTTGTTTTGCAAAATGAAAAATTGATAGTAGCTGATTCTCCAGACCTACTGTATACGCATATAAAATTTGGTAAAAATCGGTAAAGCAGTTTCGGAGGAGTACGGTAACTAACATTGTGACATGAAAATTTTATATACTTTTGATAGATATGATATTTGACGTTAGGAACACACCTACATTGCTTAGACAACAGTGAGTGCTTGTAATTTAATATGAACTTTATACCATAGCAATAAAGCTCAAATTGACTACGTTTTAGTTACAATTCATTTGTATGGGAAAATGAAAAGGGCTATTTTTAGGGTTTTTCCAGCAATAATTCTAATTTTTCTCGCCGTAAAAACCATCCTTGAACTTATAAAAAAAGATTTGGCCAAATTGGTCCAGGCGTTGTTGAGTTATGCGCTTACCAACACATTTTGCGATTCATTTTTATATTATAGATTACATAACCGTGTTTCAAATAACATATTATTTTATATCCTTTAGTTTTATAATCCTATTTAAAAATTATTAAATTTTTTGTTGGGTTTCCCATGTCACTTCATCTCTGAATAGTAAAAACCATTTTTCAGGTTTTGATGAATGTCCAATTATTCTGTTTAAATATGATCAAAAATTTACAATCTGCCAAACTATTGAATTTGGATGTTTTTGTCCTACTAAATCAATGGCATTCAGGGAAGAATCACTATCTCACTTTATTTTGTTCATATAATTAGAGTATAACTTTCTTATCGTATCCAGAGATGGCGTTGGCAGCGAGAAGTACAAAGCTGCGCTGGAGTACGGTAAAGCGTGCGTGACTCCCTCCTGGGTGAGAGACTCGGCGGCTAAGGGCTACGCACTGCCCTTCCTGAGGTACAAGGTGGCCGGGGCTTCCACATCTTCGCCACTGGCCGCGAGTCGACTGCCTGATATGAGTACGCATAAGTATTATTCCATCAAATTTTAGTATATTATACAACTGGTAAATAATGATGGGTCTTAAAACACCGAGTCTGTTCGACGAGCTAAGGAGTTTTTTTTTTATGCTCGATAAGTCTTCATTAGACCACAATCTCACCTGATGTAAAGTGACGATGTGGTCTAAGATGGGACATGAAGACCTAGAAGGTAGATGGCTTCTCCGTGCCACATAACGAAAAAATCGCTATCATATCATGTGTATGTGTTATCATAATCAGGCGAAATATTCATTAACTGTATTATAATTTCAAATTCTAAGTTAAATAAATACATAAGTACTTTTGAACTTTTATTAATTTGGTATTAAATTGTTACAGGTCTCAATTTCTCCCGTATAACAAACGTGCGTCCGCCGAATAATTTCGTCGACGAATCTCGTGCTGTTGATGTGACTACTATGTCTGGAAAACTCAAGGTAGCTAACTATTTTTAAAGGTGCGGCTACATTAGCGGCCTATGGCGAATAATCGTGTGCACGCTGATTAGACTTTTTGTACCCAACAGTTATATTCGCCACCGACGTCTTCGACTCTTCTCTGTTCCGTCAAGTAGGACGGTTGCGCGTGCCAGATCTCCTCTTCCTCGCACCCTTCAAGCCCTTAACACACTTCTTGACCAAAACAGAGACCGATTTATTTGCCGATAAATGGGAAAACATTATTGCTGTTTGTTTGAGATTTTGTGAGAATGAAGAGTGAATGTGATTTTTTTTAATGAATGAATGGACTTTATTATGTTTAACTTGTGATTAAAAATTCCTATTTTGTTATTTAATTTTATTTTTAAGAATTTAATTTTATCTTTATTAATTTATTTCATATGTATAAATATATTAATTAGTGTAATTGATTTGTAAGTCGTGCTAATTAATTAATTGAATAAATAATTGAATAAATGTGTGGCCGGGTGCATCGTTCCAATGCGAAGTATTTGGCCGAAGGCTATGTTTGGCGTTATATCATCACCCTATTAACGTTCCCACTGCTGGGACACAGGGACTTCTCTCTTGACGAGAGAGATAAGGCCTCCATTCATCGCGCTGGCTAAGTCCTGGTTGGTGAAAGTCACATGTCCTTCAAACTCTTTAAAGTTCTCAGAACGTGCCGGTTTCCTCACGATGTTTGCCTTCACCGTTAAAGCGCGTGTTTAAATCTTTTTCGATTAACGATGACAAGACCATCGCCTATAGCCGTTCACGATGACTGTAGCTCGACACAAATCTTCGCCCGAATATGTAGCCGCACAATCACAAAATATTATGCGTTGTAAGATTTTAATGTTATAGTGACTAATTATATTAATTTCAGTTATCACAAGACACGAGAAAGGCTGATACTTCGTTAGACAAGGAGTTAGCGAATGTCTTCGAAAACTTCGATATGAGCCAGATAAAAAGGGCGGGATCTATTTTTGACGGATTTTGTGTAAGTTGCATCTTAAACGCTACATATAAAATTTTCGTTAGACACATACATTTCGTATTTTTTTTTATATTAATTTATGCAAAACACTTGCAAATGAGGGTTTAATTTATTTCAGTAAGTTAATTTAATCTTATCTGCAGTTTTGTATAAACAAGGTCACCATACAACCATTATTTATTTAATCATCATCATCATCATCATCATCATTTCAGCCAGCCGTAGGACGTCCACTGCTGGACATAGGCCTCCCTCAAAGACTTCCAGTGACTTCGGTCGGTAGCAACTAGTAACCACCACGAGCCCGCTACCTTCACCAGGTCGTCCGTCCATCTAGTTGGTGGACGTCCTACTCTGCGTTTGCCGATTCGTGGTCTCCATTCAAGAACTTTCCGGCTCCAACGGCCTTCTGTTCTACGCGCTACATGGCCTGCCCATTGCCACTTTAGCGAGCTAATTCGCTTGGCTATGTCGGTGACCCGTTCTTCTACGTATCTCCTTATGCCTGATTCGATCACGTAGAGAAACCCCGAGCATAGCCCTTTCCATAGCTCGTTGCGCAACCCTGAGCCTATTCATGAGGCCTATGGTGAAGCACCACGTCTCGGAGCCATATGTCATCACTGGCAACACGCAACACACCTTCGTCTTCAGGCACTGAGGTATATTGGATGAAAAGACGTTACGCAGCTTCCCGAACGCTGCCCATCCGAGCCAGATTCGGCGATTGACCTCTTTCTCGAAGTTTCGAAGTTGGACCTACCTAATTGGACTATTTATTTAATCAACAAAAGCTATAAAAAAAAAAACAAATAGTCCAGAGAAAAAGAAGTATGTCCTCCTTTTCCAATCAATTAGGTACTTTCCTAAGGGTACAAAGAGATTTTTTCTCAAGATAATAAATTAATATGAAGGAAACATGTTTTTTTTCGAAATTTGCGTGTTATGTTACTGTAAGCTAATTATAACGTTTTTTTTGGAGTTTACTCCTTAAGAAACGATTTGAGTTATAAGGCCCGTTACGGAAATTTTATGAGGAGTAAAATCAAGCGTAACACGAAAAGTTGAGGCGTAACGTAGAAAGAGACAAACATATATATCTGTAGGATTGAACGTGTAAAAGAATGAGATGGAATACATTACACAGCGTATCTCAGGGTCTCAGGGTATTCTCGGGGTCTCCTCTTTGCGCGATACTTCGTAGTCTCACTGTATTTTATTTATATTATTTTGTAACATAGGTACTTTATGTAATACGCTTTATTGAAGTAATATAAATAATCCGAATAATTACAGATATAAATGTTTGTTTCTCGTATCATTTTAGCAGATGCGTCATTTACCCCTTTTTTTCTATTCCATATATATCATAATTATCGTTCGTAAGGAGTAAACTCCAATCGTGCGTCGTAGCTGACACACACACACTTTTTGTTGTTTGTAGATCTGGGTGACGGGCTTGGAAGGCATAACCCGCGAGCGCGCGGCCGCCATCGTGTCCCGGTGCGGCGGCGTGCGGTACGACGCGGCGCACGAGCGCGTGACGCACGTGGTGGCGGGCGGCGCGGGCGCGGGGCGCGCGGCGCGCGAGCTGCCCGCCGTGCCCGTGCTGTCCGCGCTGTGGCTGCTGCGGAGCGTGCAGGCAGGGAAGGCCCTGAACGAGGCTGATGTGAGTTTGTAGATCTGGGTGACGGGCTTGGAGGGCATAACCCGCGAGCGCGCGGCCGCCATCGTGTCCCGGTGCGGCGGCGTGCGGTACGACGCGGCGCACGAGCGCGTGACGCACGTGGTGGCGGGCGGCGCGGGCGCGGGGCGCGCGGCGCGCGAGCTGCCCGCCGTGCCCGTGCTGTCCGCGCTGTGGCTGCTGCGGAGCGTGCAGGCGGGGAAGGCCCTGAACGAGGCTGATGTGAGTTTGTAGATTACGCATCATTTTATGGGCTGCTGCCCATGCAACACCATATACACTTGCTGCACCAAGATCTGCTAATTCCAGTGGGCGCAGAGCCGCGAACAAGCCATAGTGTTTATGGATTCTGCGTTATATTTTCGTCTTTATACTTAGTGCTGTAATGTGAAAATATAGGAATATGATGCTGGCGGGACCCATTAATCACGTGTTGTTTTTTAACCTTTCGCCTTCCTTTTGATTTTTTTTTAAGTCAGATAAGCTTATATTTCACCACAATCTCACCGGATCTACGAAGTGACGATGTGGTCTAAGATGGGACATGAAGACCTAGAAGGTAGATGCCTTCTCCGAGCCACATTACGGAACACGAAAAGATCGCTTCATGCACTGGCCCGGAGGGTGATGACAAGCCGCGGCCGAAGCTCCAGATTAAAGCCAACGACAAAGCCTTTTGTAGTTTTTTGTAAATAAAAAAAAACCCTTCGCCTTGCCCTGAGTGATATATGGTGAGGTTTAAGAGTTACCTCTTCCCCCCCACCCAATTTATAGTTTTTGTTATTTCATTTAATATAGAGTTGCCAGCCGTTCAGTTTTTCACATTTTCTAATAATACAAAGAACGTATAGGCCTTTTATTATTCTGAAATTAAAAACCACGAAAAAATGTCCAGACAGAGTGGTTTGCTGGTCTCAGTACATGCCGCTTTTCGGTTTAGAAAGCGCATGTTTGACAAAAAAAAATAAAACAAAAGTAATATTTCGCTAATTAAAAAAAAGGTGTGTGTGCGATCCACACACGGTAGAAGTGAAACTTCAGTAAATCGACAAAAGAATGAGATGAATAAAAAAATACTGTGCAAAAAGATTTTGTTCGGGCGGTCACCCATCCAAGAACTGGCGTTTCGGAAAGTTGCTTAACTATGTTAGCGTTTAAGATTGGCTTACCTGACGTATTTCCGTTGCATCCGGTCTGAA